>OX579667.1:0-1283678 GCA_951230895.1 Carpatolechia fugitivella | reverse complement strand
AAAAATACTGGCCACTAGACTGACAAAGCTTTCACGACATCCATCCATTCTAATTGAAACCATCTTCCGGTTCCGGGTTCAGGGTTCAAATCTTGCTGGGACACTATTATCACACTAATATTAAATAAATGTGAAAATATATTTGGATGTTTAGATGTTTGGATGTTTGTTCCGCTTTCACGCCTAAACTACTGGACGGATTTGGACGAAATTCGGAATGAAGATAGTTTGTAACTTAGATTAACACATAGGATACTTTTTACCAGGAAAAGTCATATTCCCACGGGAAAATCTTACATAGCGCGAGCGTAGCCGCGGGCGGACCGCTAGTTATAGAATAATGCAGGCTGAATAGTAACATGATTCTGTTTTTCGGAACTATTCTGAAGGCAAGGCCGTTAATCCAATTATTATTACAATTTGTCTTTCTATGAGGCCTTCGGTGGCTCTTTGATTCAAACAACTTAAAACGTAAAAAAAACACAAAACACAAAATATATCAAACAATTTGTTTTGTACGATCAATTTATCAATCTTAGGTATATCCCACACGATAAGAATATCGTTGATCCCACAGACATACTGTTGTGCAGTTTTGTGGAACTCTGCCAAGTATTTAAGGAATGCAAACTGTTATTGAATAAATAAATAAATTCCAATAAAAAAATAAAAGAAGTTTAGATTTCATCTTATAAATATTATGCTTTATAATATACTTCTCATTCTTATAATGGATCTTGTCACCTAAGTATTCAACGGCCCGTTACAGTCCACTGCTGGACTATGAGCCTCCTCCACTTAAGTGTTTGGTTTTGCCATAATCTCCACGCTTGGCAGGCGGGTTGGAGATCGCAGATTAAAAGGTTAGTGTATCAGAGAGCGCTGCTGCCCGTTCCCTGTTCAATGTGTAGTCCCTAAGTCGCCTCTTACGACACCCACGGGAAGAGTAGGGGTTGGTGACAAATGTATTCTACTCTGCCGTCACCACACGGCAAAGTACATAAGTATTAATGAAGACATTTTATGACCTGAACAGTATGGACATTGAACTTCAAAGATAGTACCTATAATAATCCTTCTGTAATAAAATAATGCATTAAAGTTACTTTGTTATAAAACGTTTACGACATAATTGCATCGATGCAATCTTGAGACCTATTTTCGTAAAACCGTTGACCGTATCAACATTAACCCTTACTTTAGTATCAAAGGACGAACAACTCACAATAAATGCTACATTAATTAATTATTTTGTTCAGTAAGCAATTCAATTTTGTAACGATATTAGACGAAAGACTATAAATGTTCTAAGGCCTACGTTGCCTACTATACGATAAATGATTACTTAGATGATAAAAACGTCTGGTCAACTGTTGTTCCAAATCAGCGGATTACATTGTAATTATGTATATTAAAAGTAAAATACAAAAGATACGATTCCTGTGGAGTTTCTTCTGGCCGTTTCTTCTCCACAGCGAGCGTACACTGGTAGTGAACGCGCCATCTAAAGCTTTAACGTCGAAAAATTATTTATAAATATATTAATTCGAATAAAATATTTTTGAAAGTTTTTTATTTTGAAAAATAATCTAAGCTACGAGGGATTCAAAGATTGTGATGCAAATGACTTTGCTCTCAAGTGTAATATTATGTTATATACAACTTTTCACCTCTGCCAGCAAGGAAAACCTATGCAAATAGGGTATTTCCCAGTTTAATTGCCGAACTAAGGTTGAGGTAGATATATCTAACCAAACAGAGTTCGCATACCAGAAGACACAGCGTTTTAACAAACATATATATGTCCTAGGTGTTACTGACAGCCCCCTTTGCAGAGCCTGCTTGGAGGCAGAAGAAACGGCTGCTCACGTCCTCATGGAGTACACGGGAGTGGCGGACTACAGGGCTAAACACCTCGGTCAAGCGAGGGACCTTCCAGGGATAACCGGTAACGTAAAGGGCCTACTGGGTTTCCTGGAAGAGTTGGGTTGGCACTGCATTCCCACCCACACGCAAAATAGGCGCTCGACGTGAGTTGCGGAAACCAGCCCGTTTTGACAATTGACAATTGACACAGCGTGGGCAGGCCACCCAAAAGGTGGACCGACGATCTGGTGAAGGCCACCGGGATGCGGGTAGTGCAGGTAGGACCAGGCGTTTTGGAGATCCTTGGGGAAGGCCTTCGTCCAGCAGTGGACTTCTTTTGTCTGATTGAGCTGAGCTGAGCTGAGACTGAGAGTTTGCTTTGATTTTACTGCTTGATTGGACGGCTCAATAATTCTGACGTCAACCCACACGATATGATAAAGAGCCTCCACTTCAATACTAACTAATCTAATTTTTATTTATGGTGTTTCACTTGTAGTATTTCGCCAGTATCAAATGGTTCTGCTAAGTAAGTAGTACGACATACACTCACAGACAGCCCTAATCCTAAGACTAGGGTGCTGTGTACGGTAAAGAACTCCAGTAATTTGATAGCAGCATTATTGAAGCCACCTCGTGGCCGCTGCAAGTCATCAATAAATGACGGCAAAATGCAAGCGTTTCAATTTACCTATTAAAGTTTGTTGTTCCCAGTCATTCACTGGATAATACACTATCAAAATTATACACTAAACACTCAATTAAACTAAAAACGAAAATGACGGCATGTAAACGAACCGTTAGGTTACTTACTCGTGTAACACTATTTCGATCATTCTTTTCACATACAAACACACCTCATAACTCACACTCACACTGTGCAACACCTTTATTATTGTTAAGATTATTTTTAGTTTACCCTCAATAACTATAATATTGTAAAAATGTTAAATTTATAAAATGGAAGTCTGTAATTGGCTAATGTTTCGTTTACTCCTTGTTTTGTTATGTAACTAGATTTAAAGCTGTAGACTTCAGTATCACAATAAAATAAAATAAAATAAAACGGAAGTCCGACTACCATTGACGGATGCTAACAATCGACCCAATACTTACTATAATAGCGGACTCCGGCGATTATTATATAATTTTAAACTTTCGCGGTCATTATCATAACATTTAAGTATGAGACATTTTACGGGCTTACCGCGATATTCTTTTTGTTGAGGAGACCCGATATTTCGCGGTAAGCCCGTAAAATGTCTCATAAATGTTCCGGGGATTATTATCTGTCAATCCATAGACACTTCAGCTTCCTACCTCTGAACCCTATGTTAACGACTTCTTTTAAAGCACTTACGCTATAATGGACGACTTCTAAATTCTCCTTGATCTTCTCCGTCATCAGGGACATAGTCAGGTTGAGCTTCCACCTCGAAGACGGCAGCTTGTCTCCTAGTAGACTTTCAAACGGCTCTAAGGAACAGTCCAGATCTCTGAAACATTTCACAACTTTCACAAATTGATTTGTATTATTTAGGTAATTGTATGGAATTTATTTTTGAATTTCTGGATGTTTTCAATATGTTTTTATTTCTCTACCGGAATCTTATTGTATATTTTAACGGTCATTGAAAAAGGTCGACTGTGTTAAACATTTGCAATTTTGAGAAAGGTGTGTCTAGCCTTGTTTGCTCCCTGCCTACCGGGAAACAAGCGTGACTTTATGTATGTATGTTATGTATAACACTACAAACCGGTTGTGCTACAAACACTTTAATACAAATTAGTGCGCATGACGGTCGACGGTCGTTAATGCTCCGTCACACGTTGACGGGCACACAGTTGGTAGCGACGCCTGTAATAAATGGATCGACACTTGTGGTGTAGTGCGTACAAAGACCAGTTGCCAGAGACGAAATACTACGTGAAATAAATCTACTACACTCGACAGCAAAGAATCCGGGTCGGGTAAAGAACACACCTGAAAATCTTGGAAACTAAGAATGTAATAGACAAATAAATACTCCTTTAAAATAGTTTAAAAACACTTGCACTCCTAGTTAAAACCATCTGAGAATCCCAACCTGAACAGGTTCTCCTTACTTCGGCTGACCTGTGTCCGAAGTCTATTTAAAGACTTCCATGGGAGCCATGGCAACTCATGACCAGGCGGTGAATTCTCAGACAGTGGGACGAAAGGGCTATGAAGGTCGACACTCTGTGACCACAACCTCAATCTCTCCTTTGACCGATTGTCCAAGAAGTTGTTCAAGAAGTTTTTACGGCTTTTCAGATTTTGTGGCACAGGATCATAACCGGAAAGTGGGTGCCTGGCGTCGTCTAGCATTTTGCGCTTTTCGGAAGAACCTCCCACGGCCTTTCGGATCTCTGGCGACTCAAATAAATGAACAAAACCAATAGAAGGCAAAATAATTATTTTAGATTTTTTGTCTGTCTGTTTTTTTTTTGTATGCTTGTCCCCATTCCAAATTTAAGCCAAATTGAGTACTTTAAGCATGAATGCGGAACAAATATCCAAACATCTAAACACCCAAACATACAAATATATTCTAACATTTACAATATTAGTGTGACGCGATGTGATGCTTTCGACGGGTCTGTCGATACTGTTATGACAAAAAACTTACTTAAACAGTTCAGAAATTTTGGCCAGATTGCTGACTATGAGCTGTTCTTTGTCTTCAACCCTGTTCCTCAACAGCCCATTCTTCCATTGTTGAACGTCTATTTTCTGCTGTAATGCTTCGATGTATTCGCGTTGTTTAGTTTCTTTGTTCTCGTTCATTTCATATTGGTCCGCTGTGGAAAATGTTATTGTTTAAAAAGAATATTAAGGCTAATCGGAGGTCAAAGGGGTTCCAAGGATTTTAGTTTGCTTAAAGTCCTTCTTCTTCTTCTTCTTAGCGAGTCGATGACAGACAAGTCGAAACATTATATTGTTGTAGCCCAGAATGTGGCCACTTGGACGGCGGATTATATTTCTGCGTGCAGATAACAGGGCACGCAGGACATGATATCAGGTGGGCCATCGTCTGTACCTCCCCGCACACGCAGCTCAAATCAGTGTTATTGGAGAATTCCCACCTAGACATGCTATCTTTACTCCGGCTGACCTGATGACTTAAAGTTGAGAGTGATTAAGAGCATCCATTGCTAAGCAATAGAAGAAGTCTGAGTTCAAATTTCGGTAGGAAATCGTGGTCAAAACATCACTATTTGAGATCGTTCCCAGTTTCATTAAAAGGAAGATTGTATGAAAAGTCTCCAACAGGTCATGGTACAACAAATTTCCATGGACAATGGCCAGCACGCTTTCAGAAGCACGGAATCATCACTTACTATCCCTTTTTTTATAGTAAATCTCTACATTTTGTTGTTTCTTTTCTGTTATGCAATGCTGTGCTGTGCTGTCTTTAAGTATGAATCAATAAAGATTTTATCTGCTTTAACCTAACCAAAGAACGTCGGTGGTCTAGTGGTTAGGGCCGGTGTCTGCCGTCCGGGAGACGCGTGTTCGATCCCCGCCACGTACCAATGTGTTTTCGAATTTCGAATTCATATGTATAGTCGCCTGCAGAGAAATTGGACCCCCCTGGCATAGCGTGCGTGGCATAACGCATAGTATTCTAGGGGGGGGGGGGTCCGATTTCTCTGCAGACGACCGTACGTTTATTCGACGCTCTCCTGCGAAGAAAATCAAAGGTGTGTGTGAAGTCGACCAACCTGCACTGGGCCAGCGTGGTCGACTAAGGCCTAATCGCTATAATTCAGGGTAGACTCCGTATATGAGCTGTTGATATCTGACAAAGCGGTCTTTGTTTGAAAGTGACCCTGGCGGGATTCTATCCTGAGACCCCCGTATCTTCGACTGCTTAGCCACACACGGAGAATGTTAATCCACTTACCAATAACCTGCCTTAGCTTCAGCAGTTCTTTTTGCTGGATCACGTTTTCAGCGCAGTATTCCGTTAACAACTTGTAGATCGAAAAGTTGTCCTGCTCTTTCTGGTTGAAGCTTTCTATTATCGTGTTTACATCATCTTCTTCAGCGTATTCCTGCACAAAATCTACTCTATATCCTTAACATTTAGAAGAAACAAAACACAAGAACGAACGTTTTAATTTTTAATTCAAAAAGTCTATCTTTTTTTTAAATTATAATCTGCTGCTTAATTTTGTCGACGCTACGGTGGAGGAAAAACATCGTGATGAAACCTGCACCACACTTCTGCGAAGAAGTTGACCAACCCGCACTGGGCCAGCGTGGTCGACTAAGGTCTAATCGCTCTAATTCAGGGTAAGCTCGAGCCCCGAAGTATGGGAAATATTGATGATTTCTTAACCTATTGACAACAAAATAAAATTATTACACTTACAGTGATCCCGTCTAAAACATTCAAATGCTCTTTTAGCTGTTCCACTGTTCTTTCTTCCTCCATCTTCTTTAGTAACTCTTCTTTTTCTTCTTGCCGTTTGTTGACCCTCTTCACGCCTTTCTTTGCTAAGAAGTTGAAGAGTTTCATCTCATGGTCGAACGCTTTCTGAAGATCTCTCATTTCCTGTTGAGAATCACAAAGTCAAAGTCGATGTTTAAGAGGGAAGAATAGCTTCGCGATCCTAACGAAATAGGTATTTAGGAAAACATTTGCTATCGCTTGTGCACTCATGCGACCCCCAATCGTGCGATAGAGAGTGTTGCAGCTCGCGACTGACAATAGGTATTTTTCTTGATGAAATTCCCATTTCGGGAGAAAACGGTTTCCACTAACTAAATTTCAACAAATCACTTTGATTTTGATCTCGATCGTTCCAGCACAATATATTCTAGGTGTATAGATTTCGCTTTTTTTTTTTAAATACATTTTTTTTATTCAACAAACGGCTTAATTCGATACAGTTTTAATCACAAAAATTACGTTACTTGAGGTGCTAATAAGTTTGAATCTATAGCAAATTTTGAAAAAAGAAAAAGCTATAAACGTAGTCATTCATTGTGTCAATAACATTCTAAAAAAATCATGGAGATTGGAAAACATTTAGAAGTGGAAAAACGTTTTCTCTTTTTGTCGTATGGACGAGCGGGCACGTGTATTCTTCCCTCTTATATATTATTTTAGGATAACAGGCATCACATATAAAATGTGCTATTGATTCAGTAAGTAATTGCAATAAAAACGAGACGAATATCAAGTACAGATTTGTCGTGAGAGATCACGATCTCCCGAAAAATTGTTTACTATGCATACGGAGAGATCTTCCCAAGGTGACGTAGGCATCGACTCAACTCTGCCCAAGTCCAACTCAAGTCCAGATTTAATAATACGAGGCAGTCTTAATGATTGTCAAAAAATGCATTCAATCGACAATAACTTTTCAACTCAAATAATAATAGGTACCGAAAAGCCCTGGTGGGGCGTTGATGCTCCTTCTGGTGAGCGTACGGGTCTTATACCCTGTGTCGACACTACTTAATAAAAAGATGAGGCAATAATCTTCAATATCTCATATATTTTATCGAACGTAGCTAACCACAGACTGATCACAAAGAACATAAAAAGAGCGCGTTCGAATAATATGAATGCCTTAGATAAATGAAAGGCTCGCGCGGCGCTCGCCCAGATACCGCGCTATCTAATAACAACCACGGAGACAAATACAAAGAGGAGCCCTAAGACGTTTTCTATATGATAGCGGGGGTCGCCATTGGGAGGGGGTGCGGGGAGATGAAGTTCTGCTAACCATCTAGCGGTCAATAGCAAAACTAACTTTGCAGCTAGACACTAATGAACCGTACTAATTTCGCTATTACACACAAGATGGTTCTGTTCGTTAGTTCGTTACGCTGTATAATGTTGCCAGGCAAGTGAAAAAAAACAAAAAATTCGGACCATTTTTTTAAATTGATCTCTTTTCTTTTTTGTATTATGTAGTCGATTTTAATGTAGGATTACCTTATAATATGAGCAATTGTGATATACAGGATGGCCCATTTAGATGGGTCAGTAATGGGTAACTCTGAAACTATAAGACATAAAAAGATCTGATTAGAAGAAGATCTCTTAATTATCCTGTAAATTTAAGTGTGCAATAAAGAATATATATATATATATATATTATATAAACAGATCTGTTCAATTTTGACACAGGATTTTACGTAAGTCCTTTATCATCATCACTTACTTACTACAAAGTATAAGGAAACATCCTTGCCCAAAATGTGATATTTTGATGTCATGTATTCAATTATAAATATTGAGTAAGTTCATCAATATTATCGGCATTATTTAATTGTATGCACAAAAATAAATATTTTATACAAATATATTTTTTTAGATTCCATATCTGGCCACCCAGCTTACTATACAAAATACATGAATGAATGATCATGAATGAAACAGGTCATATAACGTTCTACAGTCAATAAGTTATTCTACTTGGCGATAAATGGCGTTGCACTTTCTCGAAGGAATAAGTTACGAGCATTAAAAATTGCATTAAAAAAATACATACGAGTGGAATTATGTCTTTTTTTCGTTAGAAATAGTTGTATTACTCGTACTGTTGCACGATACAACACAGCATATAATTTTTGCGTCACTAATTTCAATTAAAATGGTTGTAATCAAACCAAGTCATATTCGTGTCGTATCCATAAAATCCAAAGTAACACTGACAGAAGCGACACCTGGTGGTTAATAGCTAGTAGTAAGAGTACTTAGTCCGCTATGAGACGGGACTAAGTTGCTTGTGGCACCTCCTCTTTGTATTGGTCTCCGTGAATAACAACAGATCCGTGAATGCGGCAACTCAACAATGACAATGACAATTTGGAAGGATGCAAGCTCGGAGGAAATACGACGAGACTACGTCGGCGCGAGCTCGGAGTATTTGTTGCCGCATTTTACAATTACGCCAGCGGTATCTAGGCGAGCGCCGCGCGAGCCTTTCATTTATCTAAGATGAATGCCTTTCAAAAATATACCGATAGCCAGTAACACAGAAGATTGTAAGTAATAACTGGCCAAGCACGTGTCGGACCACGCAAAGTGTAGGGTTCCGTAGTCGCCTATGTTGATAGTTTTCCTTTTAAATTCATCATATACATTACTACCGTGAATTTTTTCACATTTCCAAATACAATGGTTTCGCTGGTAGAGGGGGGGGAAACTTGACTCTAACAAAAATAAGCACTTTAAAACGGAATATTTCTAAAACTTACACTAGCATCGAAAAATGGTCTTAGCAAACCCCCATTGTTTTTAAAAGACCTATCCAACGATACCTCACACTATAAGGTCATCGTGAAAAAAAAAATAACCCCCTCTTGACGTGTACCAGAGGAACGCTAAAAAAATTTTTTTTTTTTAGATTTAATTTTTCAGCTTTGTCGGCATGATTCATATGTATATCCATGCCAAATAACAGCCTTCTGGTACTAAGAGTCTCTGAGCTAAGCCTCGGACAGACAGACAGACGGACAGACCGAAACTATTCCTTTTTTACTACGGAACCCTAAAAAGGCCTTGACTCTAACAAAAATAAGCACTTTAAATATTTCTGAAACGTAAACTAGCATCGAAAAATGGTTTTAGCAAACCCCCATTACTTTTTTAAACCATATCCAACGATATCTCACACCATAAGGTAATCGTGAATTTAAAAAATAACCCCCGCTTCACGTGTGCCAGAGGAAACATAAAAAAAAAATTAAGATTTTATTCTTTAGCTTTGACGGCATAATTAATATGTATGTCCATGCCAAATTACAGCATTCTAACATTCATCAAAATATTTTTCTATGATATTTGTAGTACCAAATTTCTTACTTGTACTAGTAATTTTTATAAGTTGATCTATTATTCGATAACCTTTAAAGCCTACTTGATGTTGATAGTTTTCCTTTTAAATTCATCATATACACTACTACCATGATTTTTTTCACGTTTCCATATACAACGGTTTCGCTGGTAGAGGGGGGGGAAACTTGACTCTAACAAAAATAAACACTTTAAAACGGAATATTTCTAAAACTTACACTAGCATCGAAAAATGGTCTTAGCAAACCCCCATTGTTTTTAAAAGACCTATCCAACGATACCTCACACTATAAGGTCATCGTGAAAAAAAAAATAACCCCCTCTTGACGTGTACCAGAGGAACGCTAAAAAATTTTTTTTTTTTAGATTTTATTTTTCAGCTTTGTCGGCATGATTCATATGTATATCCATGCCAAATAACAGCCTTCTGGTACTAAGAGTCTCTGAGCTAAGCCGCGGACAGACAGACAGACGGACAGACCGAAACTATTCCTTTTTTACTACGGAACCCTAAAAAGGTCCGAACGCGACAGCACTCAAATACCCGAAGCACTAGACCACCGACGCTTTTTCTTCATGATATTTGGAAAGAATTTGCTCTTGTAATCTTATGAAAATGAGAGGTTAGGTTAGGGTAGTTTCTCTTTATAAGATCAAGAGAGTGTTCATTCCAAATATTATGACGAAAAGCACCAGAAATTTTGGTGATTAGGACAGCAGCAAAAGTCTAAAAGGCAGAGACATCATATTTATTTAGGTCATCATATTATTTATTATAGATAATTATCTTTATCTTAATGATAAAATTCTTGTAAATCAGACTCACTATCTCCCAAGACACAGGTTACCCTAGTTTGGGAGACAGAGATCAAACTCTGTAAGGACTTTTACTAGTACGTCTATCTATGTACATTTGCTTTTATTGCATTTATTGTAAAAATTTAAAGAAATAAATATTTTTATTATTATTATAATGATAATATGTTTGAAAAATAATAATAAATATACACGCAACGTTACATCTTTAAATATTAACCGTGTTAACAATTTAATAAATATCCATAATAAAAGATAGTTTGCGTGTTACGACGGGCATTGATGATGATAATACAAGCCGCTACGACAATACTGGCTCTATAAATAACTTAGATGGCTTTGACTAATGTGAATTTAATCGATTCAGTGCGTTTGTTTACTTTGAGCATGAGTAATGGCTCTCAGATAAAATACGGAAGTGCTTGGGCAATAAATATATTATCAGGTCCTCCTTATTTATCTATGCTCAGGCGCAATGTGCATTCGCGACAAACCTCTTGACAACTAAACGTATGTGCATTTAAATGCGACAAACTAAGATTATTTCACGAAATTGTAAACGTGTAGGTAATATGTTTTTAAGAAAAAATTTACTATATAATTTCCAATGTTTGCAATACTAATCAGAAAAAAGAAGAGATTTTACAAAATTATTTTTCTATGCAAAAGCTAATAAATATTTAGAACAAGAAAACTTATTTAGTAATTCTACTTTGAAATTTGCTCTATCCTACAACTGGTTTGGCTTATTATTCTAAGGACGAATAGTTTGGACTAAAATCGTGTTTACCGGTCACAATACAATACGATATGCTTAACCATCTACCTTAACCATCTCTCGACACTCGACAAAAAGATGTGGGCAACACAGGACCGAAACAAGGATGAAGGTCATGTTGGAGACAACGTATATAAAGGCGTGCCAAAATTTAAATACTTAGGCTGCACAGTCACCGATACCTTTACACGAAAGGAGGAGATAGACATCCGCATACAGAACACCTTACGTTGCACAGCGGCCCTTCACAAGGTGTTGGTGTCCAGGCTCCTAAGCAGAAGAACTAAAATCCGCATAAACAAGACGGTCATAAGACCGATTCTCACGTACGGATGTGAGACTTGAACGCTAACTGAAAAAGTTAATGGTGGGCGAGAGGAAGGTCCTCCGTAAGATTTTGGGACCGGTGAAGAGGGGGACGGCAGCTTCAGAGTTCGGAAGAACGCCGAAATAGAAGATCTGGTAGCCGTATGTACTACCGGGTCTAAGGTCAACAAAACATGTGAGAAAATCGCGAGAGTTTAAAACGTTATCTGGTAACCGAGCCAAACATTATTCGCGTGACGAAAGCTCACTGTCTTCGATGGTTCGGCCACGTTGAAAGAATGTGTGAGGATTGTGGAGCAAAGAGAGCGTATCTGGGACAACCAGTAGGGCGACGCCCAGTCGGCCGGCCTAGGTACCGCTGGAGCGACGTCGTGGAATCAGATCTACGCGATCTTCAAACCGTCTACTGGCGAGAAGAGGCGCAGGACCGGGACAAATGGTGCAATCTCGTGTCGGAAGCCAAGACTCACTTTGGGTCCCTGAGCCGCATTAGTAAGTAAGTAAGTAACACAGGACCGGTCGTTGTAGACCCTTACCCAGCAGTGGATGCACAAATATTTTAAACTAAACTGTGAGTGCATGTCTTTAAACTGAAGTTATGACGATAGAGAGACAAAATTCCACCTGTATTTGCAGCATCTGATCAACCTTCCCCTTCTCCTGGACAGACCGTAGCTTGGAAACCCATTCATCACGAACATCATAAGCCACGGTGGAAGACTCGAACAGATCTTGCAGGAACTTCTTTCCCTTGCACAATGCTTTGATCATCCTGTCCCAGGCTTGGTTGAAAAGGGTTCTGGAAGATTTTAGAGAGTTGAGAGAATATAATTGCCTAGTGAAATAATTATCATGATCAGCCTTTGTACCGGAGGTTCTGGCGCACCTTGCTTGGCCACTCCATACAACCACCACGTTTTAGCCTAATACTTGATTTACTTGTAAAACGCGCGCGATGATACTATTTTAGGGTTATCGACGAGCGGCTACGATGCGGCGCCACCGGCGGAGCGCGGCCATCTTGATTCGATACTCCTAACTCGCCCTCCAACCTGTCACAACCCGGGGTGAAGTGAAGAAGCGCTAATTAGCGGGAGGGGGTAAGTGGCCGTTCTATAAGCTATAATTAATTATGTGGCCCTGGGTCAAATTCCACAGAGGACTGTTAAACTAAAATTACTTTTGGGACTGTCCTCAGTTTGGATAGGACATTGCAGGCTGAATCACCTGACTGTCAGAAGAATGGTGTATCATGCTTCAGGAAGCATGTTAAGCCGTGGGTCCTGGTTTTTTTTTTTTATTAATGGCGTCACGTCTTATGTAGACACTTTCTACGGAAATGGCAAAACCCTCCACTTATTTGAAGGAGGCTCATAGTCCAGCAGTGGACTGTAACGGGCCGTTGATGTTGATGTTGATCTACGGAAATAATCACTACACAACCATGTCAGTGGCCTTTGGCGGCTCTATGACACTGACACCAAGGTTTTTGAGGTCAGTTTTCCTTACAACCGACGAAGAAGGAGAGAAGTGTTCCTGATAAGAAGAAGATGTATTTTACTTACCTGTCCTTTAGCATGCACTCGATCTCCTCACGTATCTGCTTGTTCTCGTACTGAATGGTGTTGAACCTCAACTTGGCATGCTGTAGTCGGTTCTCTGTGGACACCAGCCTCTTCTCGCTTTGAGCCCTTCGTTCTTTTATCTAAAAGAATTGGGTAGCATTGAGTAGGATCGGTGGTTAGGATCGCTGGTAGGAGCCATTACGGCTAGGGCTAAGGCTTCCCGTTCGGGAGACGTGTCTTCGAGCCCCAGCTCGTTCAATGTGTTTTCAAATTTCTAATACATATGTACGTTTACTGGAGAGTCGTGAAGGAAAACATCGTGAGGAAACCTGCACACTCCTACGAAGAAATTCTAAATTAGTGTGTGTGAAGTCGACCAACCTACACTGGGCCAGCGTGGTCTGTCTTGCTACTCAACTCAAACTCTAAATTATAAATAAAAGAGCCTATAGCCCTTATCGTCTGCCCCGCTCATTTGCTGCGATGCACGCGATTCATTAAGTTTCTTTTTTATTCAATGTGTTATTCTATCATTTGGAGATAATACCAAACTAAATACCGTGCACAAGAAAAGGCTAAGGTAGTAGACGTAGTAAGCATTCTATTTTCTACTTTCGATCTCAATTTTTTTTCATGTTTCGTAACTTTTCATCCCAAGACTGAGATCAACCGTCAACACACTTCAGGAAAAAAGAAAAAAAGAAGTGCGTTTCCTCGTATTGTATGTGGCAATGTGCAAATAGCATTATGCAAGTACAAGTAGAAAGAAGAAGAAGACGAGTGTAGAAGCACACACACATGAATTAGTGTAGTGTGTGTGTATATGTGTGTTTGTCGTGTAGAAGTATTCCGTGTCATACCTGACCCATTTTGCTCCTAACGAGCTGCCTCAAACGGAGAGTATGTTTGTTGTTTCTTTGAAGCAACGCCTCCAACTGATCCATCAAGGTGATTCCAGCTTAAAATAGTAAGAGTTAATAATGCCTTAGAAAAGTCCATTATAAGCATTGACATGGAAAAGGAAAAAAAAGGAATGGAAAAGAAAAAGAAAGGAGATTATTATGTAATGAGTGGAAATGAATAGGGGGAGATCGAAATATTAAAGAAGTAGAACACAAAAACAAATACAAACAACTATAGAATATAAAAAGAACATATACATACAGGTAGATAGCTTTTTAAGGTGTCATAATAATAGATCGGGATTGTTTCTATGTTTTTTCTACTTACTCGACTGGGTGTGCACATCTATAGCGACTATAATATGACTATAGATATAGACCTACCTTAATGTATTAGCATAAGGATAATATGATTGAGAGCCAAAAAGGCAGAATGCATTTTTTTGCTATACTTAAATAAATAAATGACATAAATAGAGACAAAAGAGGGCCAAAAATCCATCTATCGTTTGGCAAAGGCTCGGGAGAAGGCAACACAGGACATAACCAAATGTCTGTGTATCAAAGACTCCAACGGCACTTTGATTTGTGACGCAGTGCGAGTAAAGGAGGGGTGGCGTAGCTACTTTAACGTGTTGCTTAACACGCAACACGCAAATGTGTCCCCTCCGGAACTGCCCCTTAATCTTGGACTTGTTGCCCCTATAACACCAGACGAGGTACAAAAATGTCTTCGCAATATGAAAAACCGGAAAGCCGTGGGCCCTGACGACATACCGATTGAAGCGTGGAAATCGATGGGTCCTCGTGGTGTGATCATACTTACTGACCTTTTTAACCGAATTTTGACCAGCTGCAAGATGCCCAACTCATGGAGATTGAGCATTATCACTCCAATCTATAAAAGCAAAGGTAGTGTACAAGACTGTGGAAGCTACCGAGGTATTAAGGTCATGTGTCACACCATGAAACTTTTCGAGCGCGTAATCGACTCAAGGCTCCGGCAAGAGTACACTGTCTCTGAGTGTGAGTATGGGTTTCGTCCTGGCTGTGGTACCATAGATCCCATCTTTGCCCTAAGAATGCTAGTCGAGGCCTACAGGGAGAAGAAAAAGCCATTACATATGGCTTTTCTTGATCTACAGAAAGCTTTCGACTGCGTACCGCGCCAAGATATCTGGTGGGCTTTGAAGGAGAAGAATGTGCCACAGACCTATATTTATTGACATTATACGAGACATGTACCACAACTCGGAATCAATAGTGAGGACCACCGTTGGCGATACTCACCCATTCCCGATCACAGTTGGAGTTCACCAAGGCTCCGCCCTGAGTCCTTTTCTGTTAAGCGTAGTGCTAGACGTAGTTTCGGCACGAGTTCACGAACCATCTCCGTGGCTTATGATGTACGCTGATGACATTGCACTGACCGATGAGGACAAACAGAAACTGGAGCATAAGGTTATAGGACTGGAGGTCCGGGGTCGACGGTGGTGAAGATAAACTAGGTTCTTCAGTAACAGGTTATTTATTGACACCGTCAATATATGTGTAGGACGCAGTCCACAAATTAAATATAATAAACTTGGATACTACAGCTAGGTGTAACAGACAATGCGCGTGCGTTCTCTCCGAGCTTCGGACGAGCAAGAGAGTGAGTGAACTGAGCGGAGAGTGAACATGACATAGTGCGCGTTTAGATAACATATTACTAAGTGGTGGCGCGTTTAGACGCCACATCATTGGAAGGGTGCGCTAGAGAACGGCGGTCTAAAACTAAATATTGCGAAGACCGAATACATTGCATGTGGCAGCACGGGCTCCGACCCCATAAAGGTAAGAGACGAATTTGTCGTGAAAACGAATAAATTCAAATACCTTGGGTCCGTGCTGCACGAGTCTGGTGAAATCGATCACGACGTTCAAGCCCGAATAAGCGCTGCTTGGGCAAAATGGCGAGAAGTAACTGGTGTCCTCTGCGACCCCAGGATAGCGGTGAAGCTAAAGGGCCTTGTGTACAAGAGCATCATCCGACCAGTCCTACTATACGGCAGCGAGACCTGGCCTGTCCTCGGAAGACATGTCCAGCAGCTACACGTCACGGAAATGAAGATGTTGCGATGGATGTGTGGCGTTACGCGATTAGATCGAATTCGTAACGAACACATCCGTGGCAGTCTCGGAGTCCGTGACGTAGCGGATAAGCTTCAGGAAAGTCGCCTCCGATGGTATGGCCATATAAGCCGCAGACCGTCAGACTATGTAGGAAAAAGATGCCTCGACTTCACTGTCCAGGGCCCTAGATCACGTGGTAGGCCTAAAAAGCGCTGGCTGGACGTCGTGAAAGCGGATATGGAAGAAAACAATCTCACACCTAAGGATGCCGAAGACCGGGCAAAGTGGAGAAGATTAGGTAGGAAGCACTAGGCCGGGAGAACGCTAAGACGAAGAAGACTTAAATAAATAAATGAAATAAATAAAAAATGTTTCAGATTACTATGCACATTTCATCAACATCTCCTCCACTTAAGTGTTTGGTTTTGCCATAATCTCCACTCTTGGCAGGCGGGTTGGTGATCGCAGATTAAAAGGTTAGTGTATCAGAGAGCGCTGCTGCCCGTTCCCTGTTCAATGTAAGTCGCCTCTTACGACACCCACGGGAAGAGTAGGGGTTGGTGACAAATGTATTCTACTCTGCCGTCACCACACTATGCACGTTTAGGACAGTAATAATTTGATGAATTACCATCGTGATCACTCTCGGTCTTCGTTCTGTGGAACAACGCTCTTCTTAGCTCCTTCTTCATTCGCTTGTCTTTCTTTTTGTGAGCTCCCGTGCTGGCGAGCTTTATAACAGAAATAATAATGATTACTAAATAAAATTCAGCACTTAAAATATAACGCCTAAATGTGCTACTTTTGGGCAAAGATCTTTCCATAATGTCTTCGATCGATACTAGATTCCTTCTTTCATCGTGTGGGTTTTAAGGTCTACAACCAACCTCACAAACCCTGATTTCGGTGTTATAAAGCATAGAGTACTATGTATATTGTTGTAGAGCCGCCAAAGGCTACTGACATGGCTGGTGTAACGACTGGACTGTAGACCAACGGCTTAACGTACCTACTTTCCGAGGCACGGAATCATCTTTCTTTTCTAACCATCAGCTAAATCAACCCGCGATGTCCCAACTAAACTGGGAAAAGTCTCTCATTATTTTGTTCGACAGTGTTCGATCCTGGAACCTTCGCAAAGAAAGTCGAGCGCTCGGCCACAGAGGCTGCTTCATTGATCAATAGCATAAAACATCTGGACTAGTTGAGTTTCAGGGTGATCGATCTTCACTAACTATAGGTTTAAGAATTGTGTAAAACAGACGCTTTGTAATAAAGCTTACTATAAGTTAGATTATTATTTAAATGACAAAGAGGCTTGGTGTTCGGATGGTCCAGCACGGCCGTAGCACGGCACAGGAAACATTAACAATATGTGTATTAATAACTAAATAAATAAATATGTGGGGACATCTTCACACACGGCCATCTGATCCCAAACTAAGCAGAGCTTGTACTATGGGTACCAGACAGCTGATATATATTACATAAATAGATAAATACATACTTATATAGATAAACAACAACCAGGCACAAGGCAAACACAAGTGCTCATCACACAAATGTTTGCCCTGGGCGGGATTCGAACCCGCGACCCTGTGCGTCGGAGGCAGATACACTACCACCTGGGCTACGGAGCCGTCTACGTATTGACTATTGTAAGTAAACAGTATTTTATTTAAAAAAATAATAAAGTATATGTTTTAAGATTTTTTGTATATTACCGTGGTAACAAACCCGCGAATTGTGAGAATGTTAGTGTAATAATAAAGTACAAAAGATGCGAGTCCTGTGGAGTTTCTTCTGGCCGTTCTTCTCCACAGAAGGCGTACACTTGTAGTGGAACGTGCCAACCAGGGACAAACTTCTTTTGTACTCCTAGCTTTGACGTCGAAAAATGATTTTGTTAAATCTTACTTCGAATAAAGACATTTTTATCTTTATCTTTGCACTTGTACATTTAGCTACCTTCAAATCCTTGATCAGGTCCAAGTATTCGCTCTTGAGAACTCCGAGCTGCTGGTCCTGTCTTCTGAACTGAGGATGCACGCCCATGGACCGATTGTTGCGATCGGCTTCGATCGCACGGACCTGCATTATAAAATTTGTCTTTATAATAATAATAATAAAGCAGAAAATGAAAAATTTTTCAATCTTAGACAGGACTCGAACCTGCATCTCCTTGGCTATATGGGCCAGAAACAGACGCACTACCAATTATGCCACCAAGCTCTGTGAAAGGTCGACGAAATTTGACACTGCTTCTTACTTTTTAATGCTTGGAGTGCATCCATCGGTGCATTGTTTATCTTATAGTAAGTAGTCACTAACACAGATATTGTCCAGTATGCAATGAGCTTCGTATATGTTACAAGACCAGCCAGATGCTTAGCCCAGACTAAGCAGTAACCCAGAATATAGAGAGTGATAGCGGAGAGTGATCACACTTTTCTAAGTACCAGATGCTGAGCACCTGATGATGCTGATGCTGGTCATTGCTCTTGCAGTACCAATTCACTGACACAAGTGCGAAGACACAAACGAAGCAATGTAATTTTAATTAGATGCTAAAAAAATTATGATAGGTCTTTTATAAAGTCAAATTATTATTTTAGGTATTTCCGAAACAAGACTAGTTCAATTCTGAAATCCTTCTAGCTACCAACATAAGTAACATCTATAGTAAATTCACGCCTTGTTCTCAGAGGGGTAGACAGGAACCAAGCCATGCCTTATCATAAGGATACAGTACAGTGGCTTGCACATGCGGCTGGACAGTCTGAACTTGAATCCCGTAGCAATAGGGGCGAAATTCATTCAGCGTGCTAGCTAGCTGCATGTGCTGGCTGTTGTACTATGAATAAAGATTGTGACTTTGATACGAGGCGACCACGGGCCGGAAGGCGTAGTGTTGGACGGCCTCCCACAAGGTGGACAGATGACTTGGTGAAGGTTGCTGGGTGCCGCCGGTGGTAGGGTGCAAATAGCGCAAGACCGTTCAAGTTGGAAACCTATGGGGGTGACTTATGTTCAGCAGTGGACATCTTCCGGCTGATATGATGATGATTAGTTAAGGGTAAACAAGTATGTAAGTAAATTTTTACCTGTCTTTGTAATCTGAGGTGTTCGTCCTCCATCTTCTTCAAAACTTCTATATCAGTCGTCAGGGCATCAGCAGATGTTGTAGCTGCGTCCATTTTTGGAAATTATTAGCAAAAGTAATTTTGTAAAATTGTCTAAAGTTCAATAATTTGAGTTATAAGCTCTGAGCCAACTAGATGATTTTGATTTGTGTCAGTTTCATCGCTACTCCTATGAAGCCTAGATAGCTGCTGTTTAGGATATTACTAACGTTATATGGAGCGTTTTCCGCGCTTCGGAAGACCGTGTTGTACAATCATAGCTATCAGTCCTTAGGCCGAGGTAATTTTAGTGACTGGCAGCTAACGTGTCTTTGGAAGAATGGAATACCTACTTTAAAATATTTGATTAAATATAATAAATTAGATCTTAAAAAGTATTAAAAAACAACCAGCTTTAGTTTATAAGAAAATAAGTTCTAATTTTAGTTTCTACTTCTTATGTTTTGATGTGAAATAAAAACTAATAATTAAGTTACATTAAAAGTATGAAAGGCTACTATGTACATTTCTAAAGAATGTTGTAAGTTTAAGATTGTTCTTATAAATAATGTCATGTATATGTTTTAAGATTGTGTGACCATAGTAGTGGTTCGAACAATCAACGTGAGGGTAGTCGCCGCGTCCGAAGGAGGGTAGACAGATATGTCTGTCCTTAGATGCAGTCCACTCGCCACCAGTCTACTCGTGACCATGGAGCGTGCAACCGTTCCGAAATATCGAGGTAACAATATTAAATATTACCGTGGTAACAAACCCGCGAATTGTGAGAATGTTAGTGTAATAATGTCATGTTACAATACAGTATATTTGTTAGGTATAATGACAAATGCAAATAAATATTTTGAGTTCGAGTTTGAGTTTGAAAAGTGAAAATATCAGCGCGACTGTCTTAGGCAACTGTAAGTATTTTAAACGCACTTGGTCAAGCGTTCCTTTTAGTCTACGGTAGTCGGTAACTCTATTTGCGGGTAGACAATAAATCTCGTTGCTCTTGTCAAGACCTCGCCCTTGCCCTTACAGTCAGCTCTTGAAATATCGCCACCAATATACCCACCTATACAATTTACTGTAATGTAATAAATTCACTTTGATATAATGGACTTTTGAAGATGAATCGTCTGACATTTTATTGGTTTATAAACTGGAAAACCGACCAAGCACGTGTTGGGCCACGCAGTGTAGGGTTCCGTAGTTCTCCAATAGTGTTTAAGACCTGAGGGCCGTTTCACGAAGCTACAAGTTACAAGTACAATTCGATGTACATTGCGTACACAATGAGATAAAACGTTAAGAGCTTACAGTTTAGACGAATTGGCTACGCAAAGAATATCAAATTGTTACTTGTAAATTGTTGCTTCGTGAAACGAGGCCCTGTAATCAGTTAACATTCATCAAAATATTTTTCTATGATATATTCCCGTAGGCTGTATAGATATATACATGGTGTAACACTTAGATCGGTCAGTATGGGAAAGTCTGAAACTATAAGACATACAGAGAGTTGTTCTTAGGAACCATGTCATCGATTTTAGTAACAAGAAAAACTGCATTCATAGATTAAAAAATACTCAGTCGGGGAACCGAACCCGGTCAAATTTAAAAATAAAAAATAAGTACATTATTTCTATTTCGATATCGATTGTGTAGATCATAAGCAGTAAATTTTATTGTGAAATATAGATACCTAAAATGATTAAAATGCATTGTATTTCGCATTTTTTTTTTCAATTCCAGTGGGTTCGATTCCCGAACAGAGTACGTTTTTTTTCTTTAAATCTTTGAATGCAGTTTTTCTGCCACTAAAATCGATGACACGGTTCCTTAGAACAGATCTTCCTATGTGCAATAATTTCAGAGTTACCCATACTGACCGATCTAAATATTACACCCTGTATATAGATAGATAGAAATGAGGCCCTGTTATCTTCACAAAATGAAACAGTAAAATTATTGATTTAGTTTTTATTGCAATTAAATATAAGTATTTTAACTTCAAACAATAAATATTCAAAAAGTGAACTTCACATAAGAACAAGGTCTTATAGATAGTCCAAAAAATCAAAAATCCTACATTTATTATAATTGATGTTTTTTTTACTCGACAAAGCGAAGCATAAAGTATGTGATTCCCGTTCCTGGTTTACAAAAAATAATACTTGATAGTTGTTACAATATTATAAGTACAGAATAAATGCTGGTTATAAGGAATGCATACAGATTTTGTGCATATTTACATTACTTAAAGCAGGGTGTTACTATTAAAAACAAACCATTTCAAAAGATTTATATCTGACGTTTACAAAGACGCCATTTTTGTTTTTGTTAAAATTTCTTTTTTATTGTCAAGCAAGCGCCATAATTTAAAAGTGCCTGGAAATTAAGTTACACTTGTAATAAGCATATTTTTTGAATCCTCACAATTAATTTAGTTTAATAATTAACTACAAGCCCTTAATACAGATTACAATTATGTGAAATAGAAAAAGGGCACTTTGTTCATAAGTAAAGACCACTAAAAATACATCTGTTATCCTTATTCATTTTACATTCAAAAATAAGATTTATAAAACACAATCTCTACGCATAAAATAGCATTTCGACCAATGTACTTTATCTACTAATATTTATTATGCTTAAAATTAACAAAAATATTGTATTTTTTACAATACAGTATTTTTTTTCTATGACTAAGAGTAAGAACACTTTGTCTGAATTAAGCTTAAATATTACTTTAGTCTGTGGTTGACTTTTGATCTGAAACAATAAACATATTTTTGTTAAAGATAATAATGATGCTTGCCCTTATCCCATCATTTGGGGTAAAAAAATATCACCTTTTTTATGTAAAATACCATAATTTTATCTTTTACAGTTGTGACGGCATTAGTTTCTTGGCTCTCCTGTAAAATTTGTTTTTTCCGAAAACCATAATATTCGGATGGAGCGGCGAATTCTTTAAGATATATGGAACCCTCCCTAACTCCATTGGTCTATAATCTTACTCGATAGGTCTAATGACCTACGTCAATTTGTCTAGTATCTAACTCCATTGATCTAAAAGTATGTCTATTATTATAAAATTTAACCTGATTGGTCTAGCGTCTTACTCAATTGATCCAAAGATCTATGTCAAATTAGTCTAATATTTATAACGATCGGTCTAAAATCTATCTTGATTGCTCTAAAGTAGTCTAGGGTACACCATGATTGGTTTGGATCTAATTCATCCTCTAAGTGTGACTTACGATAAAGATTCTAATTCAATAGGGTATTAGACTATTTTTTTATTTTATAAATTCAAACTTGTTTCTGCTATCGAACACTAAAAGAATTTTTGCTCTATCTTTAAAATTGACTGAGTTATAAAGGTTTGAATTTCATTCAAGGTTAGACAGAGAGGCACATACTAGCATGTGACGTCACTTGCTAGTAACGCAATATCCCTACGAATAAGGAAGCTATGGAAGTGTAATTGTAAACAAAACCCAAGAAAAATATGGCCCCAAATCTCGAGTACTTAAACGAGAAACGTCACTGTAGACCGGCCAATTGGATGCGTTCACGCATCACGTCATATTCCGACAAGCGCGGTGATTGGTTCACGGCATGACGGATAACGGTGATTGGATCGCGTCACTTGTGCAGTGGATGTGTTATGCATTAAGTGTGATAGAACAAGTCAAATTAAAAATTATCGTACTTTTGCATTACTGATATCAATCATATTGCTTTGTAATTATTTACTAAAATCACCTTATATAATATATTATTTAAATGTGTGATTGTGTGATTGTTTTTGGGAAGAGGCCATTATTCTGTGTCAAACTTCTCACGTTTTCGTATTGTATTTTGTATCCATTAAAATCTTGCCAATCATTTGTTATTTTCGAGTTGTGATTTTACTAACGTTGAAATACAAGCCTGAACTAAGGAGAGACTACATTATTTCGGGGATCCATCCACCATGTGCGATCCTGCTGGCAACGGTTCTCCGTCAAATATAAAGAGATATACAGCGACTCGCGAGGTCTACAGCTCACAGAGCCACTAGTATAGAAGACTTGGCCTTGTGCCTTTTAAAAGAAAATAACAACGACAATTGGCAACTTCAGATGTATGGTTTACTTACATTGTCTTTCACTTTAGGATATAGAGAAAACTTCATCATCTTATGTTAATAATAATGCAGCACAATCAATATAATTTCAAAATTTACTTAGTGGGGTAAGTAACGGAAAATAACAATTTCTATTTAAGATTATTTAAGTAATACTTATTATGGAGATTATTTAAGTATTTTTATAGGATATAAGTATTATGACATTATACCTTAATATAAGCCGTAGTACTGACTATTGCTTGCATAATCCCATCCATCATTATTTTATGTCAAGTATTTAGAATACTGAAAATAAATGTATTTACTTGTGATTTGTTACCCCAGTTTCTTTTTTGCTGGCTTTTTGGGCCTCCTGCACCATTTCACCTCACCGGAGGTCATTTTATTACCTATGTTTGTCTGAATTATATTGTATTTTGTTTTTTATCGGAAGCGGCAGTCCATCATACAGTGCGTGACAGACTAACTAGCGCGTGTGTTGCCCTTTTTAAGCCCCGCCTTCTGTGTTGCCCTTGGCGTGGGGCCATTTTTTGAACGGAATGCGACTTCTAGCTTCCTTATTTGTAGCAATATCCATACAAAAAATCGTTTTTGAAAGAGACAGACATATTGAAACTTTAAAAAATCACTGTAAATTTGTTTTTTAACTAATCCTGTTTTTTTCTCTGCTACTAATCTATGTTTTAAAATTAATTCATAAAATATTGGGCACAGTCAAATACTCTATTTGAAAGTGATTATAATAATTCAAACCTTCAGTTGGCCTTCTCATCCTTGATAGCCTTCTTCTCCTGAGGGTTGTTCTTCCAGATGTAGTATGCCAGGGAGGTGGCGTATCCTAGCCAAGCGAGGTAGGGCAGCATTAGAAGTCCAGCGGTTTTGTCCACTTTGAAGAAGGAAGCCGCCGTCGCCGCCGCCGCGCCTGACAGTACCGAGATCTCTATAAGAGCCTGGAAAGTTTGACATAATAGATTAAGAGGGAAGAATAGCATGTGCTCGTCCATACAAAAAGAGAAAACGTTTTTCCACTTCTAATTATTTTCCAATCTCCATGATTTTTTAGTATGTTATTGACACAATGAATGACTAGGTTTATAGCTTTTCCTTTTTTCAAAATTTGATATAGATTTAAACTTATAAGCACCTCAAGTAACGTAATTTTTGTGATTAAAACTGTGTCGAATTAAGCCGTTTGTTGAACAAAAACAATGTATATTTTTTAAAGCGAAACCTATATACCTAGTATGTATTGTGCTGAAACGATCGACATCAAAATCTAAGTGATTTGTTGAAATTTAGTTAGTGGAAACCGTTTTCTCCAGAAATGGGAATTTCATCAAGAAAAGTACCTATTGCCAGTCGCGAGCTGCAACGCTCTCTATCGCACGATTGGGGGTCCCATGAGCGCACGAGCTTTAGCAAATGTTTTCCTAAATACCTGTTTCGTTAGGACCGCGAGGCTATTCTTCCCTCTTAAGAAATGAAATGGCGGCAGGTCACGGGAATATCTTATGACCCCTGCCCCCGCTGCATGACAACAACTCTTATGATATATGTTTTGTAAAAATAGCTGTAAGCCTCCCAAATAAAATAAAATAAAATAAATAAAATAAAATAGATAAAATAAACCTTGCGACATAAAACGTAACCGCCAATTAGTAACGTAGTTTTTATCTTCGCGCGATATGAACTTGGATACTATTGGCGGTCACTTTATATGTCGCGCGGTTCAGTTTGGTTAGGACATTGCAGGTTGAATCACTTGATTGTCCGAAAAGAAAGATGATTCCGTGCTTCGGAAGGCACGTTAAGCCGTTGGTCCCGGCTACTGTCTAGCCGTTGCACGAGCCAAGTCTGTAGCCTTTGGCGGCTCTATAACACTGACACCGGGGTTTGTGAGGTCGGTTGTCGACCTTACAACCCACACGATGATGATGATGATCTTAAAAAAGTTACAAGTACTACATACCAGTTTGTAGTCCTTCAGGCCGAAGAAGATAGGCGTCCACGCCCAGTTGAGGATCAGCTGGCCTCCATATAGAGACAGCGGGACAATCGCATCCTCTGCAATCATAAATAAATAAATATGTTGGGACATCTCACACACGGCCATCTGATCCCAAACTAAGCAGAGCTCGTACTATGGGTGTCAGACAGCTGATATAAATTACTTAAATAGATAAATACATACGTATATAGATAAACAACATCCAGACACAAGGCAAACACAAGTGCTTAGCACACGAATGTTTGCCCTGGGCGGGATTGGAACCCGCGACCCTGTGCTTCGCAGGCAGGCATACTACCAACTAGGCTACGGGGCCGTCAATAAAATAACATCATGTAGCCACGCTTGTGAGCGTTGGTGGTCTAGTGGCCCACCACCTACCAATGTGTGTTCGAATTTCGAATTCGTATGTACGTTTATTCGACGCTCTAACGGTGAAGGGAAACATCGTGATGAAATGTGCATACTCCTGCGAAGAAATTCAAAGGTTGTGTGTGAAGACCAACCCGCACTGGGCCAGCGTGGTCGACTAAGGCCTAGTCGCCCTAATTCAGGGTAGGCTCGAGCCCCTCGGTGGGGACGTATATGATGATGTATGTAGCCACGCAAATATACCAGATGCAACAACACTAATATTATAAACTAGCTTTCCGACCGCGGCTATGCTCGCGTTCTGTACAACTTTTCCCATGGGAATAAAACATTTTCCCGTAAAAAGTATCCTACGTGTTAATCCAAGGTACCAACTATCTCCATTAAGTTTATTTTAGACTCTGCTCATTATTATTCTATTTACGACTTGTTTGAAAATCGTTTAATTTTCTCTACTGTATTAAAACTTATTTAGAATGTTATGTTATAAACCTTCTTCATGAATCACGTCGTCCATTGGTGAAAGCCGCATCGTTTAAGAGAAGAAGGAGAAGCGAATATACAAACAGATGCAGAAAGCGACTTTGTTTTATACTATGTAGAGATTATCTTATTAGGTATTGAACAACAAACATGCACATCCAAGGCCATGCATCTCAAAGATAAGACATTCTTATCACCACGCCAAAAAGATATTGTTATCCTGACTACATTATTATGCAACTCACTGAGTCTGGTATAAAAAATCACCTTATACAACAAACTTGTACCATGTGCTATTACTACTGATAATATTAATAACAACCTTCTTCGAGTTTGGTTCTCAGTATGGAGGTTCTGCATTCTAATCCTGTGAGATAATGTGGATAATATTCAATTCTATTCTATTTTATTCTATTATTATTATTTTTTCCTTTTATTCTAGTGACAATTGCTTGCTAACTTTGTACTATAGACAAGAATATGCCAGGGTGAGTTTGTAAGTGGGTTGCCTTAACCCGTATGATAAGAAGTTAAATAACTAATACAAAATAGATCTACCTGTGAATCCATCGCACTCCTCCCAGATCAAGTATGAGGCATAGCCCATACCGCTGTAGAGTACGGTCCAGGCCGGTCCGAAGACCCACTTCGGTGGATTCCAGGGAGCCTTTTTCAGGGAGTCATACCAGGCTTGGTCCTTGCCATCTTTGTCACGGACCTTGAAAAGGGATAAAATTAAATTATTTTTAGTTTTAATTGTACTTATGGGGTTATTACCCTCAATAAAAAAGTATTGTTACTAAACCCAAGCTTAATAGAATCACCTTCGCTCGCTTGTGTCTGTCCGTATTTTGGCTGCCAGAACATATTTTTTCTTATACCTGTTGAATATGCTTGCCTAATTATAATAAAAATGTTGACGTTTAACACCGAGTTTTTTTCCTGTTAGAAAGAGTGTTTTAAGGGGATAATTTGTTGCCCGTTTACTTGTTGAATTAAATAAACACAATAACACTTGCTCATTTGGGAACGCCATTTATTTAAAAAATTTGAATTGAAGGGGATTGTTGTCCTAAAACTGAACAGGAAAAATTTGTGAGACCAGGCTTTTGACAAATTCAAGTCAAATCATATCAAAAATATTTGATTCGAATTAAGATTTTCACAAATCATTTTTCAACATCAAAGCTATCACGGATGGCATGTTCAATTAGAAACCAGATTGGCTTGGTCAACTTCAGATTATCATCTATGGAAGTGATGTTTTTTTTTTGTTTTTTATTTCTTTCAAAGTTACACCGTCTATGGAGACGGTTGTGTTCCATTACCTCTGGATCTTTAGGTACATCCATATCTGTGTTTGTTAATAGATCGACATACCTGCCCAGCAAAGTAGATGCCATTAGCCCAACCTCCAACGTTGGGTAAGATGATTGATCCAATTGCTCCCCAGTTGGCCATTATGTAGTCTCTGGAAATTTACAAACAAATAAATGAATTTTCCATTGTTATAAAGTCAGAGGCTTAATGTTGCTTATTAAGTCTGAAAAGTGCTTGTGAGGTTGATCATTGACTTAACAATTTACACAATAAGATGATGGACTTATTCATTATGTTTTTACTGAGAGAGAGAGAGAGGTATAGTTATTAAGGCTTCATGGGCTAAGCCAACACCATTATTATTTTGCCAACACATTGTATACTCGAGAGCACAAAATAAAAAGGGTTACAGAAGGACTACTCCCACCTTCTTCAAAAATAATTACGTCATCTTGTCAGACTCACTCTCTCATTCACTCTTTGGGCAAACGCTATGGAGCACTATTTAGGGACTGTGTGGCAACGCCTATAAACTATACAACAATGTGAGCATGTCCAAAATGGCAGTTAGTTCTGAGTGGACTCTGTCTGGTGACCTGCGCCGCTTTACCTACTTTGTGTTGAGAGGCTCGAGCCATGAATTTGGATGCTACCATAGCTATAAAAACCTACTTACAAACTGAACTTTGTACTTTATGTAGTAAATATTATTTTATTTAAGTATAACTTATCACTGTAAGTGAGTTTAGGATTACTGTAGGTAGTATTTTAAATAAGTATGAATTGCAAGGTTACTGAACTTTTAATTGCATCATTATTATAAATGGATTCTCATAGGAATGGGATAATTACATACAATATTGATTTATTGTTAGTTTTTAAAAGAAATAAATATTTACTAAGTTATTGATACCTCCTTACTTGTAACAAGTAATCCAATTTATTACCTATTAGTATTTAGATCAAAGTAATGTTCTAAAGATAAGGAATCCATTTTTACTAGAACTTCTTAACACAATGAACAATAAAAATATACTGTACCTAGTTGTACATGTAGTTTTTTTTTGCAACTCATCTATCGATAAAATGATTAGCAGTTTCACTTTTTATCAGCATAAATTACTTACCGGCAGATAGTAATTATATTGTATCCGATTTTAGCCGACTTAATACGAAAAGATACATGAAACCTTTGGCAGTGTTGCTGCCGAGTTTCCAAGTTATTATTTTAATCGGTGAGTAACTTTAACAGCAACATGTTGATTGCACATTGATGTAGTAATTTAAGTACACACAAATTCTTACGCAATTTTAGGTCAGAGGGTCGCCTTCAGAGCGGGGTGTAATTGTTTACTTATAAGACGAACATCTTCCTTGTCAGATGAATCACCAAATTCCAGTGCTAAGCCATTAAAAGATAATGTAAAAAGCTGTGTTCTTACCAAAGAATAACTCCGGTATGCGCGTGACTAGTAAAAGCCGCTGATAAAGGAAAAAACCCTTGGGAAAATGCAAAAATAGAATCAGTGAAAATAGTGAAATCGACCGAACAGGTATAATACGGCTAAATTGATAGTCTTTGTTTTACTAGGCAGAAAAAAACAACAGTAACCTTTTCAATTTTGTAGCATTATAACAGGATGACATTTGTCAGATGATTTACACTCCATTTTACGCAATTAAATAAATAAATAAAAATCATTAATTTCGGACACAAAATCAAAAGCAAATTGTTGCTATATTTTGATCTCATTTTGTATGACTTCATGTGCAAACAATATTAAAATATTAATTCTAAACTTTATTTGAATTCCAATAATATTGGAACCTTGATTGGAACTATATAATATTATGGGATGAGAAAACAAAATAAGTTTTTTTTTTACATTTTGGCACTAAATTAACTTTGTGCCTTGCCTTAACGATGGAACGATTTTTTTTTAAGTTTTATGGTTTGGTTACTAAGACCTTTAGACCAAACATACTTAAATCACGTTCGGATACAAACTTTTGGATCTTGTTATCCCTTACAGGGTGAGCAGAGCTTTAGGTTGTACTCAAGTTTTCCTTTTGCTTCAGCCTCAAAATGCCCGACTGGACGCTGATTGCTTCACTTCTTCTGCCCAACGTTGGGGGTTGGGCCAGCACTCTAACTATGATCGGTCAGGTGAAGAGTCCAGATGGCAGGGCCTGGTATCAGACTATCAAGAAGCCCAGCTGGAACCCGCCAAGCTGGTTGTTTGGGCCAGCTTGGACCATTCTTTACACTAGCATGGGATATGCTGCGTATACAGTTTTTAAGGACTGCGAAGGATTTACTGGTAAGAAATGTGATGCTTCCGTAAAGCCTCCATATGGCCTAAAGGTTAAAACATTTGGCTCTCGACCCGGAAGTTCTAGGTTCGAATCCTGGGCCCCGTTTCATGAAGCAACAATAGTAACAAGTTACAATTTGTTATACATTGCGTAGCCAATTCGCCTGAAGTGTAAGCCCTTATCGTTTTCTCTAATCGTCTACGCAATGTACGTCGAATTGTACTTGTAATTTGTAACTTGTAGCTTCGTGAAACCCTGGTGAAAATTACTTTCTTTTCTTATTTAAAAAAAATAAAATATGCGGGAACATCTTCACACACGGCCATCTGATCCCAAACTAAGCAGGGCTTGTACCACAGAGTACCTTGTAATATACGCTTGTACTATGGGTACTATTGGGTACCAAACAGCTGGGCCCCGTTTCACGAAGGAACAATTAAATTGTTGTTAGTAAATTTTACTAGTAACAAGTTACAATTTGATATTCATTGCGTAGTTAATTCGCCTAAACAGTAGGCCTTATCGTTTTAATCTCACTGTCTAAGCAATGTACATCGAATTGTACTTGTAATTTGTAACTTGTAGCTTCGTGAAACGGCCCCCTGATATACATTACATAAATAGATAAATACATGCATCCGTCAATGGCGGTCGGGCTTTCGTTTTAATTTTCGTTTTTTAGTTTATTTGAGTGTGTTTAGTGTATAATTTCGATATGGCATTATCTGTGGCATTATAGAGGTCTTCGCGTGTACAAGTGGTGGGGCACTCTGCTGGGCAAGACAGTAGGTAAGTGAGCCATTGTTTGTGGAGAGACACCACACAGACATGCACTATCAGTTGTATATCCCCACATAAGCATGTTTTCTTTACTTCGACCGACTTGAGTCCGGAGTCTGTTAAGAGACACGCTATATAATATTTACATTTTATGTTTCTTTTTTTACAGAAAAAGCAATGGTTCCTTTTGCCTTGTACGGAGGACAACTCATTTTAAACTGGACGTGGACACCTATCTTTTTTGGTTTACACAAAATGGGACTGGTTAGTATATACGTCCTATATTACTACCCCTTTACCCCTTTTCCTTTTTTTATTGATTTTTTTAGTTTATCGCAGAACTTACAGACACAAAAGAGTAAAAATAAAACGAGGGCGCTGGCTGTACGAAGTAAATTGGCAGCACTGATGATTTTTCAGCCAATTATTGCAACTTCCTGTTTGTGGCTACCAATGAGGGATTTTCTGACAGCTCTTTAAAAAAAATAGTAGTTCTATTAAGATGATAGATGGCGCCAGGTGTACTTTGTGGATTCTTTTTTGAAATCCTTTTATGGCCCTACATAAGTGACTCGCCGGATTTCTTCGGATCCACGAATCGTCAACGACATCTACCGAAGTTTTATGAACTATTTTTGAAATCTCTCTCTTGTAAAAATCTTGATTCGAATAAAATATTTTTTATTTTTATTTGCCAGTTTATCTGGTGTTGCTTTTGGTAAAGAATTTTTAATTTCTACTTTACTCTTTTTTAACCAATCATTCCCACTTCCTTTATAACTACAACAAATCACTAACGGTTTTTGTGGTGTTGCCATTTGTGATGGATTAAGTTCCATCCTGAGGTTCCATTATTATTAATTTCTACTTTTTCTTGTCCCGCTGTAGAAACACTGTAAGAAGGAATCTAAATAAAATATTGTTCAAAATCTTATAGTAAGTTGGCATGGCACTACGTGTAATGGGTCTGACCAACGATTTAACTGAAAATGACAAAATGTTCTATAAAAAAATACAATTTATTTTTATTTATTTTTTTGTATCTTTAAAAATGACTGAGTTATTAACGATCAAAGTGCACACTTCCGCACGAGGCGAGTGGTAGCTGTGACGTCATATTGACGTCATATGCACGCAACGTTCCTATTACACCGCCCGCAACCGCCTGCATATGACACGCTCGGAACTTCTCGCGGTCATAACTTTGGTAATATTGCATGTATTGAAGTGAAATAAAAAGTAATGTAATGTAAATGATATACACTTTAATATAATGTTTTAATGTGAAATGAGAACCTATCGGTGTTCTCCATTGCTAAACAGTAACATTCTTATTTTTCAGGCGTTAGCTCATATTCTGGCTCTGGACGCTGCGGCTACAGCTTGCACGATAAGCTTCGCCACTATCAACAAAAACACGCTTTACTTCATGATACCTTACTTGTGTTGGCTTGGATTTGCCTCCTTCTTAAATTATACAATTTGGAGTCTAAACAGTAAAAAAGAATAGGTAAATCTTAATTGTAAGAAAACTACTATGACACAATATTACATTCCTCTGTGTACAACTAACGAACTACTTCGTTGTGTACAACCATAATAGTAGACAAAAAACCAGGGCCCCGTTTCACGAAGCAACAAGTTACTAGTAACAAGTTACAATTTGATATACATTGCGTAGCCAATTCGCCTAAACTGTAAACCCCACGGACCAAGTAGGAAGAGGACTAGGCGCTATAAACATTTTCATACAGATTGAGTGTGACATCGCGCGGGGTCGAAGTCTGAGACGCGGGGAGGGTGACTCCGCCTTTTTATCTCTTGCCACCTAGTGGCGAAAACCAGAATTATCGGTCACGTTCATATTGCGGGTAGTTACACTATTCACCACTAGAGGGCGCAACGTGTTAAAAACATACTTATACAGGGCCGTACTGAGATTTTATTTTAAAAAATAAGTACGTCCTCTCGCTCAAAGTCTTAGATCAAAGTACCTATATCGTGTACAGTGATGAACTTGGTACTTGGTCCGTGGTAAACCCTTATCGTTTTCTCTAATCGTCTACGCAAGGTACGTTAAATTGTACTTGTAATTTGTAACTTGTAGCTTCGTGAAACGGCCCCCAGTTAAGTTCGCTGCAAGCTGTATAGTTTACTGGCAACACTGAATTTTAAGTCAATCAAATTAGGGTACTTGACTACCTACATTTTTATTTTATAAATCCAAACTTGTTAGTTTCTGCTATCGAACAGTAAAATAATTTCTTATAATCTTTAAAATTGACCGAGTTATAAGGGTTTGAAATTCAAGATTAGACAGAGAGGCACATACTGGCTTGTGACGTCCCTACCCTATGCGGGTCACCTTGACGCTATCCCTCTCTCTATCTTTTCACTATTCACTACAGCGGTTGGGAGAGAGAACCACGTTAGTGTCTCCATGGTATAATTAATGAGTAGGTATCTCTAACTAGAACCAGACTAACCAGTCTGTGTGAGAACCGAGGCGGGGCGGCGGGCCGCCGGCCAAAGAGTGATCCCTTCTCATTGCGGCCATATAGTAATACTAAAATATTAAAAATGAAACGCGTTTAATATGGTATTTGCCTTTGTTAATGCATTTAGCTCCATTATTATTTAACATTCTGGTCTTTTGTATCGCACCTTATAGTAACTCTGCTAATACCAACTTATTATTTACTTAAGAGATAAGCGAGATATAAAATCGCACTATAACTTTCAATATGCTTAACTTAATAAGTAATATTTAAAACTTGTAATTTTTACTGAAATAAAATTTCATATATATACACCTGTTTTACTGTTTTTTTTTTTGGAACCCTATGTAGATAGTAGAGTAGAGTAATATTGGTGGAACCATAGATTAAACAAATATTATCTCTATCTTCATAATCTTATTGTATTTATTTAGACATTGTACACAATTCGGGTTTTATTACTTATTTCTTTGATTGAATTAATCTTAGAATGAATTAAATACTAAGGCCAGTAACGTAGTAGGTAGAATACATTAACTAGGCAACTGTTGTGGTGATATTATTACGTTAAAAATTGGTAAGAATTATTTTTAAATCTTACATTAACCCACCAAATACCTGCCGGTTTTATTATTTTATTCAACTTATTTACAACTTTACGTTAACTTATTGACAACTACAAAATAACCTCTCGGGCGGTTTTTCAGCCCTTGAAACTAAATAACTTGTGTGCCTAAAGTTCTAGAACTTTTCCAATATCTCAAATATTTTACTTTTCATACAAACCGATGATCGTCACATCAATGCCAGTGATATTCTGCTATTTATTTTCGTTGGCCGACACTTTTACTTTTTGGTCTATTTTGAATGAACTCCTTTGTATGTTTTTTATTTTTATAAAAGTTGTGGATCAAAATTGGTTAAGTTTCTTTTCTAGGGCTAAACTGCCAACCGAGTTGTTTTGCATTATTTAATTTCTACACGACTACCCAAAATAACCAGCCAAGCACGAGTCGGGCCACGCAAAGTGTAGGGTTCCGTAGTTGTCAAATATTACATAGGTAGCCGTTTAAGACAGTTAACATTTCATCAAAATATTTTTCTATGATATTTGTCAAATTTCTTACTTGAACAAGTACATTTTATAAGTTAGTCTATTATTCGATAACCTGTAAAGCATACTTAGCGAAATATTTCTAAAACGTACACTAGCACCGAAAAATGGTTTTAACTTTGAAGAAAATCACCACGTATAACACAACTTATTCGTTTATTGCAATATAACAATTTATTAACACTTATAATATTATAAAAATATTTAAACAACCAGCATAGGTTCCTGTGCACATCACACCAGCTCAAGACTTCGCAACAGAATGAATATTAATCTCCAGCAATTGCCTGCTCCTCATCCTACCCCTACCTTACTCCCCACTAACTAGTCTTAACCAGAAGTGACGTAACAGGAAGGAGAACAGCTGTGTTGCCATATTTTAACCAAAATATGACATTCGGCCATCAGACAGTGTGCTGTCTCCTGGCGCACATTACTAACTAATATACAATTATGTATGTCTATATTGTATTAATGTACATTATACTGTTATTTATATATTTATACTACATTGTGATTAGCTATACAAGTAAAAAATATTCTCACATGCCATATATTTAACTGAAAGTGTGACATTCGATCAATATATGTTTACTGCTAAATAATAATGTTTAAAACTAACAACAAAACAAAACATACAGACAAAATTAGGTATAGTAATTCTTTTAAATAAATATATAAACTTAGTAGTTACCTACACACACAAAAAAAAAAAACAATTATAAATAATGACACCAAAATCATTAAAATCCTTTCCAAAACCTTAAACTGTAGTTTTTGTTTTAACATCCCTTACGGCCCTTACAAATACATATTTGGTAAATGCATCAACTACAGTAAGTATGTAAGAGTTGCCATCTTTGCTCTTTTCAAAAGGTCCAAGATGATCTATGTGTAGCGTATGGAAAGGTATTCCAATCTTTTCTATCGGATACAAATGACCTGTTTTCTGTTTAGCTGCACTGTCTTTATTATACGCGCACTCAAGGCATGCTGCGACATATTTCTTAACAAATTTTCGTAATTTAGGAAACCAGTATTGATGTTGTATCTTTTCCAGAGTTTTAGTGTACCCTAGATGACCGATTTCGTCGTGATTTGCTCGACAAATTTGCCACCGAGCACTGCGTGGCACGACTAAACACAATCGATCATCTACTTTACGATATACTGTGTGGTTTTTTACTACATAGTTCTTTTTGATATCTTTACACTCTGGATCATCATCAGGCTTAAGAACTTTGAGAATGCGAGAGATATCCGGGTTGGCTATTTGCAGAGTTAGCAACCAGTTCTCTTTTTCGATGTTATAGACTTCAACCAAGGGGTTACGATCCGATTCCACGGGCAGTTTAGTATTTCGGCTTAAAGCGGCGACATGTACCATTTGAACTCAATTAAATGCATAAGAAATAAAAAGTCAATAAAAATCTCTAAAAATTAAACGGTAGATAATAATAAAAAAAAAAGTTATCGTACGTACCCACTTTTATAACGTACTTTAAAAATAAATAAATAGTTCAAAGCAAAACTACTAAAAACCAGCGGAAGGCATACCCATTCTAAACCCAGCGGGTCACATACCCACTCAAATCCAGCGGGTGACATACCCACTCAAATCCAGCGGGCGACATACCCACTCAAATCCAGCGGGAGACATACCCACTCAAATCCAGCGGGAGACATACCCACTCAAATCCAGCGGGAGACATACCCACTCAAATCCAGCGGGAGACATACCCACTCAAATCCAGCGGGAGACATACCCACTCAAATCCAGCGGGAGACATACCCACTCAAATCCAGCGGGAGACATACCCACTCAAATCCAGCGGGAGACATACCCACTCAAATCCAGCGGGAGACATACCCACTCAAATCCAGCGGGAGACATACCCACTCAAATCCAGCGGGAGACATACCCACTCAAATCCAGCGGGAGACATACCCACTCAAATCCAGCGGGAGACATACCCACTCAAATCCAGCGGGAGACATACCCACTCAAATCCAGCGGGAGACATACCCACTCAAATCCAGCGGGAGATATACCCACTCAAATCCAGCGGGAGACATACCCACTCAAAATAATTTAATAAAAAAAATAAAAAAATTGCAATCTTAATCATGATTTCGAAATATTGTAAAAAATAAATAAATAATTATTTACTCGAATAAATATCATGCACTTTATAATCTTTAACGTGGCATTTTTAAAGCATTAATTTCGTAATATCAAGGAAGAAAACTACTACACACATTCACACTCACACACACACACACACACACACACACACACAGACAAACACACATACATACATACATACATACACACGCGACACATATAATGTAGTTAAATAGATACTTATATAGATTATGTTTCTTTATATACTTAACTGTTTAGATTTAGACATAGTATGGGAAGACACTGACGCCTGTAGCACAGCGTTTGCTATTACAGGCTTCAGCATCTAATGTAAATATTGCTTTGCTTAAGTTAAATAAAGATTTATTATTTATTATTTATTATTATTACATTATAAGGCACTGCTGCACGTAGGTGTCGTACGCTATCAGAGAGTGGCCCCGATCGAACATACGACACTCAATAATTAATTATGCAAAAGATTACTCGGAAAACTACCAAGGAGTTGCCTTGGCCAAGTGCCCCAAGAAAATCTCGCATACAAATCCACCAACATCAACAAAAAGAAAAATAAAATACCAAATTTCAAAATTAACGGTGAAACCGAACAAACAAAAATGCCACATTACCAAATTAGAAATTTCGTTAAAATAATTTAGATTTTAAAATTTGTTCAAGTACATACCTCTTTGTGGGTGTGGGACCACTTCGTTATCCCACTTCTGAGATTTGAAGAAAATCACCACGTATAACACAACTTATTCGTTTATTGCAATATAACAATTTATTAACACTTATAATATTATAAAAATATTTAAACAACCAGCATAGGTTCCTGTGCACATCACACCAGCTCAAGACTTCGCAACAGAATGAATATTAATCCCCAGCAATTGCCTGCTCGTCATCCTACCCCTACCTTACTCCCCACTAACTAGTCTTAACCAGAAGAAGAACGTAGTCATGGCCATGACGAACTACCGCCCCTTCTGATACGTTATTGCGCGGGGGAGTTTGCTCCAATATTATCATTCTTGATCAATCAATCGTTTGAAGAAGGGACCGTTCCAGACTTGTTAAAGATATCCATTACAAAGCCAATATATAAAAAAGGCGACGCAACGGACTGTAGTAACTATCGTCCAATTGCATTACTCCTGACGTTTTCAAAGATATTAGAAACAGCAATGTCCAATCGTCTTTACTCATATTGTGAAAAATATAATATTTTTAGTCAGTATCAACACGGGTTTAGAAAAAATCGTTCTACAAAAATGGCAGTTTATGAATACATAACCAACATTCTTAACTTAATAAATGGTAGAAAGTACGCAGTTAGTCTGTTGCTGGACTTAAGCAAAGCTTATGACCGAGTAAGATATGATATTCTGCTAAATAAGCTGCAAGGTATCGGTGTGAGAGGATATGCCTATAAATGGTTCGTATCTTATTTTAGTAACAGGTCCCAATATGTAGAGGTTGAAAATTATAACCATATTACAGGAGAAATAAAAAAAGTTAGATCTGAAAAGCTCAACATTACAATGTCTATTCCGCAGGGCAGTGTTCTTGGTTGTTTGATGTTCCTTATATACATAAATGACTTACCTAAAATAATAGATACTCCATGCACTCTCTTCGCAGACGATATTTCTGTAGTTGTCCCTGTACAAAGCGATCTTAGCCTAAACAGTTCCTTAGATGAGATCTTATCAACAATTGTTGGTTGGCTTGGAGATCATAACCTATTATTAAATTATTCAAAAACAAAACTTATTCAATTTAAACCATCCCAAAAACGTCCGCTAACATTAAACTATACATATAAAAGCAACCAAATAGACTGCGTAAGCAAATGTACATTACTGGGAATTGATGTGGACTCCAACTTAAACTGGAAGGATCATATATTAAAAGTATCAGCTAAGATGTCAAGATACGCTTATGTTTTATATGAACTAAAGAAATGCACTGATAAAAAAACAGCTCTTTGTGCTTATTACGCATATGCTCACGCATGGCTGCAATACGGCATAGTACTGTGGGGTAATAGTGTTGACGTAGATAAACTTTTCAGGCTGCAAAAACGTTGTGTAAGAATAATACAGAATCTCAGTCAAATGGATAGCTGCAAACCGTATTTTAAGGAAATGGGTCTACTAACTCTTCCATGTATGTATGTACTGGAGATAGGTCTCCTCGTCAAAAAACACACACATCTATTTCCTGTGTACTCTAGACCACAAGGATTAAGACCTCATACCAGACTTGAAAAACCATTTTCTACACTGAAACTATTTAACACCGGCCCCTTTGCAATGTCAGTAAAAATCTTCAACCATATTCCAAACAATATAAAAAACGAAGATGATCCTCACAAATTTAAAATATTATTAAAAACATATCTAAAAGGAAAATGTTTTTATAGTGTGAAAGAGTTCCTTGACGATGGGTAGTTGTTTTGATTGTTTTGTCTTGGGTACAACATCTAGTTTTTGCCTTAGTTTATTTTAGTTTATTATAATTACGACTTTGTATAAATTGCTGTGCCCTATCCGGGTCACGTTTGGAACTTATTACTTTATTTAAGACCTACGTATTACAACGTGTATGCAATAAAAGTTTTGAAGTTTGAAGTTTGAAGTTTGAAGTGACGTAACAGGAAGGAGAACAGCTGTGTTGCCATATTTTAACCAAAATATGACATAACAAACTCCCATTATTTAAAAAAAACCTATCCAACGATACCTCACACTATAAGGTAATCGTGAATAAAAAAATAACCCCCACTACACGTACAGGAACCCTAAAAAAATTCTTAAAGATTTTATTCTTCATCTTTGTCGGCATTATATGCCAAATTACCAGCCTTCTAGTACTAAGTCTCTGAGCTAAGCCGCGGACGGACAGACAGATAGACAGACGGACAGACGGACATGGCGAAACTATAAGGGATCCTTTTTGACTACGGAACCCTAAAAAAGGGTCATGTTAGGCTTTTTATTTGTTTATTTAATACATTTTTAATACATAGGTACACAGTACCTACTGTGTTCAAGGTTCATGTAATGTATGTATATGAATTTCTGTATTCCACGATAACTTCTAAATGCCTGGAACAGATTTGGATGTATCGGGTATCGTTAGAATAGGAGGAGAGGGGGGGATTGGAAGGGGGGGGGGGAGTTTTTTTTATTTTTATTAAATATTTTAGATTCATCGAAAACAACCAAAAACATAAACCTTCCGGCGGGACTTGAACCCACGACCTTCGGCGTATACGCAGCCAACGTGCTTAGCAACTACACCACGGAGGGCATAGTGGCAGCACCGAAATTCGTTCTTGCTTGTTTTCTATGAAGTCATGACGTCACCCACAATGGGCAACCGCTTGGCACGTTATAGCGTGCATAGCGACATCTGTGGTAGTCGTTACGAACTATTTCCACTAGCACAAGATCGAACGATGCCGCCTACCTGTGATTTTTTAAAAACTTCCGTTTTTACGGTATATTTCTCTTGTTGTTTATATTCAAACAACAAGTGAAATATACCGTAAAAACAGAAGTTATTATTTTCATATTATTATGATTACTGACGGTACAGTCTTTTCGCAACGGTAAGTTACAGTTAATTTACAGTCAAACCATCTCACCATGCTCAATGGAAACTTGATTGCGTCGCTTCTCTTGCCCAACTTGGGGGTCTGGGCTATAACCAAAGCCACCATGGGTCAGATGTTCACTCCTGAAGATAAGGCCTGGTTTGATAGCCTCAAGAAGCCCAGCATACCACCTCGCGGTGTATTCAGACTAATGTGGACATTGTCTTACATCTGCATGGGATACGCTGCTTATATGGTCTTTGGGGAATCCAATGGACATCATGGTAAGAATCAGTGACGGATTCAGGGTTCTCCTTCACGTAGAAAACGCACCCAACGGCGTGGAAGTTGAAGAACTCTAATTAATCCAAGAATTGATAACCGATGGGGAAGAAAGGTTCTCGAATGGCGACCGCGGGCTGGAAGGCGTAGTGTTGGACGGCCTCCCACAAGGTGGACAGATGACTTGGTGAAAGTTGCTGGGCGCCGGTGGATGCAAGTAGCGCAGGACCGTTCACGGTGGAAACTTATGGAGGAGGCCTATGTTCAGCAGTGGACGTCTTCCAGCTGAGATGATGATGATGATGAACTAATCCAAGAAGGCCCCATCAGGGTCATTTATCTCGAACTCGTTTTTCCCCAGGGCAACGTCCTAGGCCGAAGTCCCGTCTGAGGGCGCCCATAGGCGTGTGTTGCTATTATATTAGGGCCTAGGGGTAAGCCTTCTGCTGCCCCGCAAGTCCGCGCCAACATTACCGCTTTGGTATACACATCAACAGCTCATATACGTCCCCATCGAGGGGCTCGAGCGTACCCTATATTAGGGCGACTAGGCCTTAGTCGACCACGCTGGCCCAGTGCGGGTTGGTCGACCTCACATACAACCTTTGAATTTCTTCGCAGGAGTGTGCAGATATCATCACGATGTTTTCCTTCACCGTAAGAGCGTCGAATAAACGTACATATGAATTTGAAATTCGAAAACACGTTGCTATGTGTGTGGGGATCGAACCAGCGTCTCCCGGACGGGAGACGCCCTAGCCACTAGACCACCGACGCTGGTCATTTGCTGTGTAATTTCTGTCTATTTGGTATACACAGCAATTAAATCAGTTAGGGAAAACGGGATCCAGGATTCAAGGGCTGTTTTTGTCGCGATATTTTTAGACTTATAATTCCAGATTTTGTCAAAAGTCTAAACAATAAGGTTGTAAACGTGTTAGGTTCACTAATCATCATCTAGTACGTCCGCCCGTCCAAGATCGATGTCATGAAAATTTCTGGTGCTTTTCTTCATTGAATACGTGATCTCAAAAAGCTGAGTCTTAGAGGGCGCAATCCGCCGCAGCAGTTTTTATGGAGGAGTGAAAATCGCCTTTGCTAGTTAAATTATCATTTAAGCCTGGTGAACAATTTTGCTAACGTGTAGTCCTCGATGGACTGTATCGTGTATATGTTAAGATGCAAAAAAGTTTTCAAATATCATGAAGAAAATCACCAGAAATTTGGACGGTATCGGTCTTAGACGGGCGGACGTACTAAGCGCAGATGTTCACTGCTGAACATAGACTTACTTCATAGGTTTCCAAGGGTACTAAACTAGCGGTTTTTTAAAGATTTTAAAGGGGCGGTCTTCAGCTCTTAGCCTCCCCTGGATTTACTGCTGCTGAGAATTGAATTATCATTGTTATTATCTTATAGAAAACGTTAACGCAGACTTCGTGGCAGAGTGGTCGAGATTACGCCGCTCATTAAGGAGGTTCCGGGTTCGAATCCCGGTGAAGACACTGTCAAGCAAAAATCTCTTTGTGAGACTTTCTCCAGTTTGGTTAGCGCGTTGCAGGCTGAATCACCTGATTGTCCGAAATTGTGCTTCGGAAGGTACTTTAAGCCGTTGATGGTTAAGATGGTGTTCAAGAATTGTTATTTTAATCGCATTGTACTTACATGTTATTTATATTTTTGTAGAGAAAACCATGGTGCCATTAGCATTATATGGTGGACAACTCATCCTCACCTGGACTTGGAGACCTCTCTTTTTTGGTCTTCACGAAGTCAGATTGGTAAGACTTCCTTAGTTGAGTAAATTCTCAAGTTGAGGGCGTAGTGCCATCATTTAGGTTATCTGATCGGGAGGGATGTTTATTAAACTTTACTTAATATACCAACCAAACCAGACGAAAGGGAAGAAGAAAACGCACGCGAACGGGCATGTTCATATAAAAGACATCAACGCGTGCAAACATTCTAAATAATTGAGATAAGATAAGATTGCGGTTGCGATCCACGCCCGGTCGGGCAGATGATGTGTTTCTGTTAGATATCTTGCGTGTGTGCGTGTGCGCCACCGCCCGGTTTGTTCTTGATTAAAGATCAGTGTGCAATTGACTAGCGTGTTTACTTGTCGTGCCCGCCCGACTCTTATATTTAACAACTGGCGGCGATTTTACTCACGTAAAAATGTCATCTGGAGTGTCGTTCGGCATTTTATCAAATTTTGACCATTTATCGCAACATTGGGATAGCTACAAATCGCGTTTGATGCAATGGTTTATTGCAAACGACATCGACGACACTACGGATAGTAAAAAGGTCAAGCGAAGGGCGATATTGTTAAGCGCGTTAAGTGAATCGACTTACAAGTTGACTAGTGACCTAGCGCTGCCGAGTAAAGTGGAAGATTTACACTACGATAATATAGTGAAGCTAATAGACGATCACTTCACTCCCAAACGGATCGGATTTTCAGAGAAAGCTATCTTCTACTCGGCGACGCAGAGGCCAGGCGAAAGTCATATACAGTGGGCGGCCAGATTAAGAGGATTATCGGCACATTGCGAGTTTAAAAATTTGGAAGAGGCCCTGAAAGATAGATTTTTGATGGGCATGTGTCCGGGACATGAACGAGACAAGCTGTTCGCGCAGGACCAGCGGGAGCTGACGTTAGCGAAGGCAGTAGACATGGCGGAGAGCGTGCGGTGCGCGCGCCAGGCTGCCATGGCGGGGCCGGCAGCCGCCGGCGCCGCGGCTGCAGCAGCTGCAAGCTTCGATTCAGTGTTTTCGGTCTCCAAAAAGGAAAAGTGCAGTGTGTGCGGTTATAGTAATCATAAATCAATGCAGTGCCGTTTCAAAAATTATAAATGCAAAAAATGTAATCGTAAAGGTCATTTGCGAAGAATGTGTTCTTTCGATAATGTAGTGAATAGCGTTGAGGAAGGTACAGTGGTTATGGGTGACGAGGACGACGGTGAGTTAATTTTTAATATTAAATGTACGGAGGGTAGACCTATGACTGAGTGTGTGGTTGTTAACGGGCTAAATTTGGAGTTTCAAATAGATAGTGGCTCAGCTGTGAGTCTAATGCCGGAAAAGTTGTATAAATGTCATTTTAAAGATGTACCGTTATTAAACACCAATAAAAAATTGGTAAGCTTTACAGGAAATCAAATAATAACGTGCGGTATACTTCAACAATCGGTTACCTATAATGGAAACACGCAAACTCTTGATTTTTTTGTAGTACGTAACAATATTATTTCACTGTTAGGCCGGGACTTTATTCACAAATTTAAACTAGAACTGGCCCCAGTTAACTCTATTGTCGCACATGAAAAAACATTTTCAATGGAGTTAAAAAAAAAGTTTCCAAAGGTTTTTTCAGGAGAGCTAGGCGAGTTTAATAAGTACACCGTCGAACTACGTCTGAAACCTGATTCGAAACCAATTTTTATCAAGGCCAGACCATTACCTTTTGCCCTGAAAGAAAAAGTAGACAAAGAATTTGACCGTTTAATCAATTTAGGCGTTCTCAAGCCGACGGAACATTCTGAATATGCATCTCCGATTGTGCCAGCTTTGAAAAAAGATGGAGGGCTGCGAGTGTGTGCGGACTACTCTGTAACTATTAATAAACAATTAATTGTTGATAAATATCCACTACCAACTGTTGACGAGTTATTTTCAAAGCTGAACGGAGGAGTGCAATTTAGTAAAATAGATCTCTCTATGGCCTATAATCAATTTAAATTAAATGAGAAATCACAGGATCTAACGGTCATTAATACACACCGCGGTTTATTTAAATACACTAGACTGGTGTTCGGTTTATCGTCAGCGCCAGCCATTTTCCAGCGCGCGATGGAGTGCGTGTTGGCCGGCTTAAAAGGCGTAGTGTTTTTTTTAGACGATGTACTAGTGACCGGTAGAAACCTAGACGAGCATAAGCAGCGGTTGTTTGCTGTTTTGCAACGCTTGGAAAATTCGGGCCTTACAGTACAAGAGAGCAAATGCGAATTTTTCAAGGATGAAATTTCATACCTAGGTCATGTTATAGACAAAAATGGCATTAGGAAGTCATTAGACAAGGTCAAGGCCATTAAGAACGCGCCCGAGCCAAAAAATATTACTCAGTTGCAGTCTTTCTTAGGGTTGACTAATTACTACCGAAATTTCGTACCAGATGCCTCCTCGATTTTAAGTCCTCTGTATAGTTTATTGCGAAAAAATACGAAGTGGGATTGGTCAACAGAGCATAAAGAAAGTTTTTGTAAGATTAAAGAAAGTTTGACATCAGATAATGTATTAGCACATTTTGATTCGGACGCGACTTTGATCTTGACTGTAGATGCGTCCCCCACAGGCCTAGGGGCTATTTTATCGCAAATTGGAAAAGATAACATAGAACGGCCCGTATCTTACGCGTCTCGAACTTTATCAGTGGCAGAAAAAAAATACGCGCAAATACAAAGGGAAGCCACGGCTATAATTTTTGGTGTTAGACGTTACCACCAATATTTATACGGTCGTTCTGTACCATTTATTTTGAGAACGGATCACAAGCCACTTCTAACGATATTTGGTCCCCACAGAGGTATTCCAGAAGTCACCGCTAACCGTCTACAGCGTTACGCAATATTTTTATCAGCGTATAATTATACTATACAGTATGTACGGAGTAGCAATAACAGCGCTGATTTTTTGTCTCGAGCGTCATTGCACGACGATGACGTCTCGGTGCAAGCGCGGGCACCGGCCGAGGTGGAGGGGGTGCGGTGTGAACTTGCCCAAGTATCTAGTGATACGGCGTCGTACGTAAATTTTGTTATCGATGGTAATTGGCCTGTTACGTCGCACGAACTGCGCCGACACACGGATTGTGATCCAGTTTTAGCTAAGGTAAAACATCACGTAAATCATGGTTGGCCTAGGAAGGTGACAGAACCAGAGCTCAAACCGTACCACAATTGTAGGTTTCAACTATCAGTTGAAAATGGTTATTTGATGCGGGGCCATAAGGTTGTAATACCTAAATCTTTACGTGAACAAATTTGCGTTGAATTGCATAGCTCACATTTTGGCATTGTCAAAATGAAAGCGGAAGCACGTAAGAGATTGTGGTTCCCCGGGATCGACGCGACCTTGGAGCGGTTGGCGGCTGAGTGTACGGTGTGTGCAGCGCTACGGCCTGTCCCGCCGCGCGCCCCTCTCGCTTGCTGGCCTCACCCGCCATACCCTTTCTACCGTATACACGTAGATTTTTTGGGCCCTTTACAAAATAAAATGTTTTTAATTATAGTTGATGCTTATAGTAAATGGATCGAGTGTTATATAATGACAAATTCATACGGTTCAAAGGCAGTTATTAGTAAATTGTGCGATTTTATGTCACGAGTAGGGGTGCCTAACACATTGGTGAGCGATAACGGTACTTCTTTCACGTCGCAGGAGTTTAACGTTTTCTGTAAACTTAACGGTATTAATCACATTTTTTCACCAGCATACCATCCTTCCAGTAATGGACAGGCGGAAAGTATGGTGAAAGTTGTGAAAAAAGGGTTAAAAGCCATAATCTTAAATAATTCAAACAGCATGCCATTACAAGAGAAAATATCAAAATTTCTATTTGATTACCGAAACTCCAAAAATAGTACCACGGAAAAAACACCATCTGAGTTAGTCTACGGAAGACCCTTACGTTCCAGACTTGATTTGTTGCGCAAAGAGGAAACGTCACACCAATCCACTGACCTTTTTCAAACAGTCCAACACAAGCAGTGCTCACAGGGTAAACACTACAAAGGGAAACGTAGACCAGACTTTAAAGAAAACGAAACCGTTTGGATAACTAAGCACACAAACAATAAAAAAATGACATGGATCGAGGGAGTTATAAAAAAGAAAATAGGAACAGTATTATATTTAGTATACGTACAAAAAATTAACAGCGAAATGACCAGACACGTGGATCAAATAAGAAAAAGGTTAAGCGCGTCAGAGAACGGCGAGTGGAGTACAGATGTCATTCCAGACCTGCAGCAGACTGAACCGCCCAGCAGCGATACAGAAACAGCAGATGATGATCAGCAAGCACATGATGACTATCGCAGTGAGGGGGAGGAAAAAGATGAGGAGCTGAGTGAAGACAGCAGTAGCTTGTTAAAGGCGCCTGTTCACCCTCGACGACGTGAGCTGTCGCCCGTGTTTACATCTTCGCCATCTGGCACTGGTGACAGCGACGCCACTACTGCCCAGCCGCAAACCCTCGAACCTGACCCGCTGTCTACATCCACTTTGGATTCGTCACGATTTAGTTTAAGGAACTTGTTTCTATAGTTGTTTAGTTTTAGTTTTTAAGGTTTTAATTTGTAAGCTATAGGTGGAGGGATTGTTAGATATCTTGCGTGTGTGCGTGTGCGCCACCGCCCGGTTTGTTCTTGATTAAAGATCAGTGTGCAATTGACTAGCGTGTTTACTTGTCGTGCCCGCCCGACTCTTATATTTAACAGTTTCCTTACGGAATTCAAAAATATGTTTTTGATTAAACGCATCATTAGAGCCGACGACCTATTATTAATGTTAAAAAAAATATTCTAAATCTATGGTTTTAAATTAGATTTGGTATCATTCTACTTTGAATTTAGATTTTTATACATGGGGCGCCAAACTTATAAATACGCCGCTGCGTACAACTAGAAGGGTACTCCGCAGCTTGTGTTTGAAAAGGATTTTTAATTTTTAATTTTTCGTTATTTTTTTCTTATTGTTTTCAGGCGCTAGTTCATATTTTGCTACTGGATGCCGTGGCTACAGCCTGCACAATAAGCTTTGCCTGTTTCAACCACCACACGATTTACTTAATGACACCCTATCTGATTTTGCTTGGATATGCCACTAACTTAAATTTCAACATTTTGAGGTTAAACAAGGAGAAATGTGAATAGTCAAACTAAGTATGAAGAATTTCTGCTCAAATGAGTACCTATTGTACTTAGTTCAAATCAAATAAAGATTTTTTTACAAACTATCGTTTCTAGTTTTTATATTATCAATGTTACAATTTCAGCTGAAAGACGTCCACTACAGGACAAAGGCCTTCCCAAGGATCTCCACTGGTGTAAAAATTACATCTCACACACGGTCTTTATGTATCTAAGGTCACACTCCTCTCAGTACCTACATTTAACGCCCACGCTAGCCCAGTGCGAATTGGTCGACTTCACATTTATAACCTTCAAATTTCGCAAGACTTCCATTTTATTAATCTTATTGCTTCCATTTTATGTGCTCTTAGTAGCTCATTGTTCGTGTGGTAAAAGAAAAAGAAGGAATCTCATGTATAAATAAATAAATAGCATGTGGGGACATCTCACACACAGCCATCTGATTCCAAACTTTATAATTCCAAAATTTATAATTATTTAGAATACATACATATATACATAAACAACATCTGTTTAGAACCAATTCGGTGGTTTTTCGTTAATATGGCAACCCGAAATTATGTCGTTGAGAACTGTCACTTTCGGCTGTCGGTGGTCGTCTGGTTCTGGCGGGAGCGAGCTAGCCTACGGGGGCTCCGCGAGGTTTTGTGTATGGATGGAAAGACTGCCTGGCTACACGGATTGAAGAGGATCTGCATCAGTGCAGGCTCAACAGGTCAAAACACCCATCACCTTTACTCCTTCTTTTCCAACCTCCATGTTCCTCCTCCGTTTAGACCTGATGTGTCATCGGGCCACCTCAGGAGTGCGGTAAGGAGTTCGGTTTCATATATTTATAGAATAAGTCAGCTCCGCATTACGATTTCGTATCGCGGACGGTACTGTTCAGACCCTCGTGGTAGAAACCGCATAGTCTCTACACCTTCGGCACGCGGTCAGGGTCTGAATTGTACAACATCCATACACAAGGCAAACACAAGTGCTCATCACACGAATGTTTGCGGGCGGGATTCGAACCCGCGACCCTGTGTTTCGAAGGCAGACGTACTACCAACCAGGCTACGGGGCCGTTATTCTAATGAAAAGAACTCCAAAAACACAGCTTTATGTTCGAAATTCTTTCGAGCATGCTTAGCTAAGATTTGGCTCTCTGAATGTCGCCTTAAGTATACACATGCCGAATCATAGCCCAAAAAACTTGTAATAGTGGTTACAGGCCGCATGATAGATAGTAGTTTTAGGTGGTGAAGATGAGGTAGAAGATGTAGTTTTAGAGAGGTAGCGTGGCAGAAGAAAACAGGGTTCAGTCCAGATAGTTGCGCAGTTGCACACACGGTTTATTAGTATAAGAAATTAACGTAATTCACTATCAAATATATCTTAAATTATCATATCTTATCTTTTTTTTATCACTTAAAAAGCTTACTTTCAAATAAAAACAATAAAATACGGTTAATATGATGATCATAGTCTGACGACTTGAGGTGGAATGAGGAAATTTTGATGAAAAATTACAAAACCGATGGACTCGAAATTTGAAAATAAATTGAAAATGAATGTTGAGACTGCCAGTACTTAAAAGTACAGAATTGCCAGAAACAAAATAGCAGAAAAAGGTAGGATAGCAGTACTGCTACAGTTTGAGCTCTTTTGGGCCAACCGCTTTTGGGAAAGAAGCGTTAATTTTACGTATGTATGTATTCAGGTAGGCGTGCATAAATTCCAGTCCACGATATTTGGAAGATGTTATTTTATAGTCATTTTGATATCTTCATTACTTATTTAAAAAAGTGAGTGGTCCGCCCACCTTCACAAATAACATAGACAGCTCAATTGTAGACTATTATCACTTTTAATATTAGAATTACAGTCGCCGGGAGGGGCAATTGCAACCCCCTGACGGAAATGAAAATACACAGAAAACTGTCTGAATAAAAGAAATGATACTAATCCCGATTGGGACAATATTGTAAATTATATAACGCACTATCCCGCAGTACTCGTTGCGTTATTCCTGTACCCGAAGGTTGCCTGGAAGAAATTGCTACCTTAGCAATAAGGCCGCCTATCTGTTCACTGTTATTTAAACTGCATTTTTCTGTTTATTTCTTGTGTGCAATAAAGTATATTATATTCTATTCTATTGTTAAGCAAAAATCTCTGAGAGGCTTTCCCCAGTTTGGTTAGGACATTGCAGGGTGAATCACCTGGATTGTTTGTCCTAAATAGACATAGGCCCCGATTCACACTGTCACGCTCTAATCCTTAATTTAAGTTAGTCTGTCCGTTTTACCTTTTAAAGATTGAAAAGGGACAGGAGATGGCCATTCTAATATTAGAACTGTCAAATATCGAATTTGAACCTTATGGCCGTGTCGATTGCACAATTTTAGAGAGCACTTAAAACATGCGACTTAAAAATTTCTACTGACAGCTATGCCCTTATTTTAGGTTATCATTCGTTCAAATTAATATCATTCGTTCATCACCTCTCTTTCATTGGTCATAAAAACGAAAAGGATAGCTGGATTTTAAAATTAGAATTCGAGGCCATAGTCATCTTCAACTTGATATACTTACCTACCTATGGTCTTATTAAAAAGACGTGAGATATAAGGACACAGCTTTTAAAATCCAGACACCATTTTATAACGATTATTTTTTATCGTCTAAAACAGAATTATGGTTTTTTATTTCTTCTAGCGGATCTATAATACCTAACTAGCTAACGACGACGACAATAAATATTTAATCAGAACTTAACAATGTTATTTCGGTTTAAAAAATAAAACGATAAAATACGTACATTTACTATTATGTATTATTAATCACCTTGCAGTGCTTTTTTGTTTCCGTGGGCTGTTAACATTGTATTTCCTGTGTTGAAACACCTGTTAAAATGTTCAAAACAATTTTCGCGAGTTTAGAAGATCCCAACCGACCTTTTCTTGGTCCAAACTACTGGATCCTAAAAAGAATCGGTCTCATATTACCAGAAAATAAGTTTGCAAAAGCTGCCTATATATTCTTGCATGAACTCGTTACGTTTTTCGTTTTCACTCAGTATATGGAGCTATACGTAATTAGATCCGACTTGGATCTTGTTCTGACCAATTTGAAGATATCCATGTTGAGCATTGTGTGTATAGTCAAGACTAATACCTACATATTCTGGCAAAACAGCTGGAGAGAAGTGTTAGATTACGTAACTGAAGCTGATAAGTATGAGAGGAATACCCGTGATGCAGTCAAGGGCAAGATTCTGGATAGTTACACCAAATATTGCCGTATTGTCACATATTTCTACTGGGTGCTCGTCTTCACTACTTTTATTACAGTAACCCACACACCCATATTAATTTATGTATCGTCTTCAAACTTTCGCGAAGAGTTCCGAAACGGCACGGTGTCGTTTCCCCATATCTTCAGTTCTTGGATGCCCTTTGACAAGTACCACTCCCCTGGTTCCTGGATCACAGTAGTGTGGCATATTTTCATGTGTGGCTATGGTGCTACAATTATGGCAGCTTACGATACTAATATTATTGTCGTGTTGGTGTTCTTTGGAGGAAAATTGGATCTGCTCCGAGAGAGGTGTAAGAAGATGCTGGGCAGCGGTGGTTCTGGAGTGAGCGACGAGGTAGCTTCGAAGATGACACATGAGTTGCATGTCGTCCATGTTCTTTTGACGAAGTAAGCAGTCGGCCAAAAAAATTGGGTTATCATTACCACCCGTAGGTTGAATATCATTTGCAAATTATAGAACAGCATATAATATTATCGTATCTATAAAACCTGTGGGTGACCAATTTCCTTTGTCCCATCTTCAAAGATTCTTCCAACAGGAAACCAACTTCCTTGGCCAACTTGGAAGGCGCTTAATAGGCTGCATACCCAGGTTGGTCGATGCAAAGACAATCTGCTCAGGGGCTATACTGTCACCGCAAAACATGGCGCATCTTTTGGCGTGCTTAGCGAGACCTACAACACGCACAATAGAGGATCTCTATGAGGCCAGACCAGACCCAATGCAGTCCATATCGCTGAGCATTAGTCAAATACAATTTAGTTTGGTGTTGTGTTTATCGATTCGATAAGAATGCGTCAGATACCGAGTTTCCTGAAAAACTCACGCAATGGTAACCACATTCTTGGCCCACAGTACGAGTAACCAATTAAAGGCCAAGCAATCGATCGTCTCTCATTATCATTTCGAACGTTTCGGGTTCGAATCCCGGTGGGGACGCGGTCAGATAAAAATCATTGTGAGACTTTCCCCAGTTTAGTTAGAACATTGTAGGCTGAATCACCAAATTTTCTGAAAATAAAGATGATTCCGTGATTCGGATCCCATGTTTGTGACACCAGGGTTTATGAGGTCGGTTGTCGATCTTATAACGTTACAACCAAATGATTAAGAGGCTTAAAGTATAACCTCCATGGTGTAATGGTTAGCACATTGGCTGCGTAAAGGCTAAGGGTTTAAACCCCGTCGGAATGATTTAGTTTTTAATTGTTTTCTATGATTCAAAAATTTACCAACACATTAGACCAACCGTGATTGTACGTGAGCCAACTGAAGCCCTGCTCATCCCTTTAGGCTCAAGAGCGTGACTCTATATATTTAATGATATTATTGTTTCAGATATTCCAGGCTGTTTAATTCACTATTGTCACCAGTAATGTTTGTGTATGTCGTAATGTGCGCACTTATGTTATGTGCAAGCGCCTTCCAACTCACTGTAAGTATAAATCCAACCATAAGGTTAATACATAAATACCTACTCAGTGTATAAATCCTTTAAAATTTTAAAAGCATCAATAGGAGAGAGAGCACTGCCCTAGTAACATTATCTGTACGTGACGCTGTTTAAACAAATATCCAAACCCACAAATACCCTGTGTGTAAACGAACAAATTATTCCGGAACCGATCTCGATCAATGGCGAAGTGCTCGAAGATGTCCAGGAATATCTCTACCTCGGGTAGACATTGCAGTTGGGTAGAGACAACTTCGAGCGTGAAATCGCAAGAAGAGTACAGTTGGGCTGGGCAGCATTTGGAAAACTGCGTCATATCTTCTCGTCACCACTACCGCAATGCCTGAAGAGCAGGGTGTCCTACCTGTTTTGACATACGGGGCCGAGACGTGGGACATGACAGTGAAGCTGGCCCACCGGCTCAGCGAGCTATGGAAAGATGCTTGATATTTCGCTACGGGATAAAATCCGAAACGAAATCATCCGGCAGAGGACCAAAGTAGTTGATTGATATCGTCCAGAAGCAAGCTGAAGTGGCAGTGGGCTGGCCACGTCTGTCGCAGAACCGATGAGCGTTGGAGCAGACGGGTTCTCGAATGGAGACCGCGTCTCGGGAATCGTAGTGTGGGACGCCCCCCTGCCAGGTGAACTGACGACCCGAGGAAGGTCGCTGGTGGTGGCTGGATGAGGAAAGCGGGTGATCGTGCGCTTTGGCGTGCCCCTGGGAAGGCCTACGTCCAGCAGTGGACTGCAATAGGCTGATTGATTGATTGATTGAATTGCCCTGTAGTAACGATGGCAAGCATGATGCCTAATAGCATGGAGCGTATGCTAGGCATCAAGTTGATCGACCGTACACCGAACGCAGAGATCCGGAAACCGACCAAAGTGCGAGACGTTTGTAAACGGATCGTCAAACCCAAGTGTCGGTGAGCAGGTCATGTGGCTAGATTTAGAGATGGCAGGTGGAGTAAGTCCCTAACAGAAGGTCGACCTGCAACTAGGTGGGTCGATGATATAGCGGGTCGCTGGAAAGACTTGGCTGAGATTTGCACAGGATCGCAAAGGTTGGCACGAAAAAGAGGAGGCTTATGCCCTGCCATGCCACAGAATTAATATAGTACCAAAGCTGATAATAAATGATAATGAATGAACATTGGCAAACGTTATTGTGCTAAATTAAGTGAGAAACTGCTAAAAGTTTATAGAGGTTCGATAAATCGTTCATACTAGTCAATTTACGCAAAATAGTGAAATTACTGGTACCTACTGAACTGTGGTTTCACAAAAAAAAAGAATGTACTTGGATCGAAACCAGGGTCCCGTTTCACGAAGCAACAATTTACAAGTAACAAGTTACAATTTGATATTCATTGCGTAGCCAATTCGCTTAAACTGTTAGCTCTTACCGTTTTATCTCATTGTCTACGCAATGTACGTCGAATTGTACTTGTAATTTGTAACTTGTAGCTTTGTGAAACGGCCCCCAGGAGGTTCATACAAAGTTCATTTATTTCTTATTAAAAACCGGTTACGAAACTGCGGTTACGATAGCGGCCAAAAAGTCCCCACCGAGGGGCTCGAGCCTACTCTGAATTGGCGCGATAATTTTAATTAGTTTTAGATAATTTATACAAACCATAAAATTGTGTATGTCGTACCTATAAAAATTTTTTTGGTGACCTAAGTGCATCTCAATTAATAATACTAATTATTCATTTGCTTGCAATAATATTTTTATAAGCTTGAGCTTCTTTTTAGTTTCAAGTGATATTTTTTTCTTTTTTTTAGTCAGCTCAAAACACGACCCAGAAGATTTTGATGGCTGAATATTTGGTATTTGGTGTAGCACAACTGTTCATGTTTTGCTGGCATAGTAACGTGGTTATTGTGAAGGTATGAATTGGACTTTGACTTTAATTTAAACCTTTAGTAGTTCCTGCCCCCGCTGCATGACCACAGTCGATAAAATAAACCGCGTGACATATATAGTGACCGCCAATAGTATACAAGTTTATATCGCGCGAAGATAAGAACTAAGTACGTTACTATTGGCGGTTACGTTCTTTGTCGCGCGGTTAATTTTATCTACGGTCGTCATGCAGCAGCAGGGGCTGGCCTGGCCCCGATTCGGGAAGTCCTGCTCTAATCCTGAATTTCATCTATATAACACGCAAATCGTCCAAACGCAAACAGTCCAACACGCAATCCGTCCAAATGAAAACCATCTAATACACAAGCCATCCAAATGCAAACCGTCCAACAAGCAATCTGTCCAAATGCAAGCCATCCAACACGCAATCCGTCCCAATTCAAACCGTCCAACAAGCAATTTGTCCAAATACAGACCGTCCAACACGCAATCCGTCCAAATGCAAACCATTCAACTCGCAATCCGTCCAAACGCAAACTGTCTAACACGCAAACGTCCAAAACGCAAGTTGTCCGAATGCAAACCGTCCAAAACGCGATTTTACTACTTCTTAACGCGGTTTTGATGAGCGCTTCCTGTAAACTAAGCCTTGTTCGTTCACCCATTTAGGTTTAAGAGTGCGATTTTTAATGTATGTATATGAAGGTTAGCATTTTCTCACACCTAAGGATGCCAAAGACCGGGCAAAGTGGAGAAGATTGAGTAAGAAAGCGGACCCCAGCACTAGGCCGGGAAAACGCTAGCACGAAGAAGAAGATATTAATCAGACATTTACTTGCAGAGCGAAGATCTGATATATGGACCGTATGAAAGTGAGTGGTGGGCCGCGAACGGGTACCAGAGGAAAGGAATCCATATCCTTGCTGGACAGTTTCGCACCAGACACATGTTCACGGCTGGACCTTTCACCAATCTGACGCTGTCCACTTTTATAACGGTAACTAGCTAGATTTTCCCGTGGGAATAAGACTTTTTCACGTAAAAATATCCTATGTGCTAATCCAGACCAAATACATCCAAATCCGTTGAGTACTTTATTTAAGCGTGAAGGTGGAACAAACATCTATACCTCCAAACATCCAAATATTTTTTTGTATTTGTATTCGATAATAACTTATTTTCAGATCCTGAAAGGCGCTTACAGCTACTACACTTTGATAAATAAAGGAAATTAGAACGAGGGCTAGTTGGTGATACGTAAATTTAGTGTGGCTGGTTTACACGTATTAAGTTGTAAAGGAGCAACTTAATTTTAAGTAAGTGTTTACACGTCATTTTAGTAGTTAAGCTCTTTAGTTAGCCCAAGATGTAAATAATATATAATAAATAAAATAATAAAGTATAATCGTAATTTATTAACATTTCGTAGTCTGTAAGCCAATGCTCAGTTATACAATCAATATCATATTGTTCGATTTCGATAGTTAGAGATAGAAAAAAATATAGCTCATCGTGTTCTGGATCATCCATGTTAGAAAATATCCAAAGTGAAAACAAAAATATCAAAAGTACCAAACATTACATTACATTGTTTAAAAAAAAGTGGTTTTCTTTCTGTTGAAAATAGAAAAAAGCAGAATCGGTTGGAAAACGAATTAACAGCGCTTTTTTTCTTAGTTGCCAACAATATGTATATCATGATCGGTCACCGGATTACCTTAGAGAGCGCTTTGCATTTAAAAAAATCATTGCAGGGGTGCCTCGCAAGTACTACGAAAAGTTTTTAATTACCCCACAATGTCACACAGAATCTGGGGGCAAGGCAGTGCACCCGCCAAGTCGCGCAAAAAAGCGGCATATTCTTTTACTTGTGTCGAAACTCTGGAATAGTTTACTAGTTGAGATTAAAGAGACTTTTTTATTTAAATCATAAAAGAATATAATTTCAGGTGCAGTTAATTGACTCTCGAAACAATTGTCTGATTCAATAGTTTTAATGTCATCAAAGACCAGCCACACTTTTATTTTCAATGATTTCTAACGCGCGTCGCCTAGCAAAGCGAGCGTCTTTTGTTTCTCTGTGCTTATTTTTCAGTCACATTCAAATACTGGATACATTCAATGATATTTTAAGAAAGATATGTCACGTTCATACTGCACGCACAACATAAATTGTTCCGCGACACATACACGCTATAAGTGCGACAGGAAATAGGCAAAGCGTAAGAGTGAAAGAGACAGCGGTCACAGTTTCACTGACTGCAATGGTCACAATTAGGACCAATTCACGGCACGCGTTTGGTGCGCTGGTGGCGTATCTACCTCTTATATGTATATAATATCATTGGGATACATTATCAATCATCTATCAAAACCACCATAATCGCCAGCAGACCTAAGAAACTCGCTGACGCATCACAGTCTAGGATTTTTTTTGAATAAATACATTTTTTTTTTATTTCAAAATATTTCAAATTTTATTCAATATAAAAGTTTTACGTCAAACAGTATCACAATGATAAAATGCGTAAATCGTAATCATTTTTTATAAAATCAGCTGCTTTCTCAGCAACCATTATAACTGCGGCTTGGCTGTTGGCTCGTGGCACAGAAGGTATAGCACTTGCGTCCACCACTCGAAGTTTCTGCAGACCACGAACGCGCAAGCGTGAATCTAGCACCGACCCCATTGCAGCCGTACCCACTCCGCGTGCATCAGACATTGCCAAAGCTAAAGCCTCACATCTCGCATACTGCGGACCGTCCGAATTATTACAACTTTTCAGTCCTAGATCCACCATAAAAGCATTTTTACTCCTAAAGTATGAAGTATTCGTCAAAGATTTTAAAAGTTCCATTACCTCAGGAAAATCTTTCAAATCTTTAAGATTTTCATACGCCCCTGTATACACAATCGGTTTGTCGTTAGGATCAGCTGAAGCTATTGTAACTCTTCCTCTAGATTTTGGTTTTCGTAATACCACGGATATTTGAAAGAGTTCGTACCTTTTATTTAAAGAATCCAGATATAAGCATGTATCGTACTTGTAATCCAAGGTTTGTAGGCATTTTTCCAAGTACTTGCTGTCTACTGGAATACAATCTGGATATAAGCTAATATCGGGCAAAAGCGGTAAATTAGAGTTTTTCAAAGCATAGTCTACACCAATCCTGTTAGGTATGGCTAAGGAGCCAGTTCGGTTGTAAAGATATTTTATAGTCTCATAATGCTCATTGTAGGGACAGCTTCCTATGTCCGCGGCTATGAATTTAGAAAAAGTAAAGTGATCCTGTAGATTCCTGCCAACTGGCAATTCTTTCACAACCTCAATATTATGTTCTTCTAAGTGATCTCTTGGCCCTATGCCCGACAACATCAGAAGTTTTGGAGTATTGTAAACTCCAGCAGAGATTACCACTTCTCTTTTTGCGTAAAATTGCCATTCGTTATTATCTTGCAATACTTTTACTCCGTATGCTACGTTATTGTTGATTAAAACTTGTGTCACTAATGCGTTTTTCATAACATACAGGTTCTCCTTATCGGCCACTTTGTTGAGCATTGCTGTCAATGGACTGTGCCTTTTACCATCTTTCACATTGAAAGACAAATGATAAGCGCCTATTGATTCAGGATTATTTCGATCTTCTATAACATTGATACCTAACTCACCAAAGGCTTCTAATAATTTAGTTACATGAAAACTTTCTTCGTCCGCTCCTGTCACCATCATAACCATGGTATTTTTTTGATGGGCGATAATTAAGTATGGCATTATCAGTCATTTTTTCAGTTTTCTTTAAATAGGGAAGAAGGTTCGTGAAATTCCAGCTGGTGTCCAAGGTTACATCAGACCACTGGTTATAGTCTTCAGGGAAGGCTCTTTCGTAGATCATGTTATTGATGGAGCCAACGCCACCAAGGATTTTAGCTGTTCGGAGACGCTGCCGATGATCCGCTAACTCCTGACTTGAGTATTGGTCGTCTACAGTCGTATAGTTCCAGTCATATTAGCCTCGAAGTAATGACGTTTTGAATCCGGGCACCTGTGTATTGGAATGTTTACTTTTAAGGTGTAAGTAAATGTATTAAAATGAAAGTTATAGGTTATAATAAGTCAAAATCTTTTAGAAGACTTTTCAAAATTAAAAACACATTGGCAAATTGCAGATGAGCGAACGAAAATTGAAAAAAATGTTGAATGAGTCAAAGATAAGAACACTGTAAATAGTAGGTATATATAAGAACTGGATCGTCCTGGCAAGGAACTCCTAATATTTTTTTAACTTAAATGTAATAGGGCTATTATGATGCAGATACTACTTATCAAAATATCACTGCTATAACTCACAATACTCTCCACGGGAGGATCGTCCCCAGCTTCCAACAAGAGAACAGTGAGTTTGGTCTCAGCAAGTCGCGCCGCTAACGTTGAACCAGCGGAGCCGGAACCCACAATGATAATGTCAACACTCGTACCGTCTACAAAGAAATTAGATACGTCATTTTAATAACCACCGATTAATAACCACCTTGACATGCTATATGAATATACATATTCCGGTCAAAAATATACGAATTAAAAAAAAGAAAAATGCACCTTGGCCTAGTGATGAATTGTACATGAACCTGCAAAAGTTCCAGGACTTTTGTGAAATTAGAAATCAATATTCGGATATGGTAGACATACAATAATAAAACAGCTAGCCTGCGCGATCGTAGACAGTATGTAGAAAGCCGCTTAACTAGTGCCAAAAACCCGGCTAAAGAAGTGTGGCGGGTGGTAAATGAGGAAGTGGCGCCAAAATGTAAGACAAATCAAATCTGCATTAAAGAACACGGCATTGAAATACCCTGTAGCGATGTACCTGACTATTTTAACAAGCATTTCTTAAGCGTTGCTTCGAAATTCACCTCTAGGTTCGATCGAAACAAGGCTCTGGAGTATCTAAATGAACATATTGCTACACAAATGATACCCGACATTAAAATGCCACGAGTGACCAAGTGTCTACTAAACAGGGTTTTAAAGAAAATGATGATTTCACCCAGCACCTTGGATGTATATGAAATAAACGTTAAAATACTGGTGTCAGTTTGGCCTGTACTTATAGACTTACTAGTTAGTTTGATTGGTGATATGTTTGCGATAGGAACGTACCCAAACGCACTAAAAATAACAAGAGTATGTCCAATTTATAAGGGGAAGGGCGATAAGACTGACGTCAATAACCACCGTCCGGTAACTATTGGTCCAAACTTATCTAAGTTCTCAGAATCAATAATTTCGGAAGAGGTAATGCTACATTTAGAAAAAAAAAAAATACTCAGTACGGTACAATATGCTTACAGAAAAAACAAATCCACTACAGCAGCCGCTCACCAGGTTATTGATTGTGTTATTACTTCAATAGATGAAAAATTTAAAACAGCTGGAACATTCTGCGATTTAAGCAAAGCATTTGATGTGATAGAACACTCGTTATTATTGGATAAGGTGTCACGGTACGGTATTCGTGGTAAGGCGCTTGATCTTTTGACGTCATTCCTACAAAATAGGTCACAGACTGTGGAGGTGTCAGCAAAGGGTAAAAAACTAAAATCTGAGGCAGGACATATCAATGTAGGGATTCCTCAAGGGTCATCCTTAGGTAACACTTTGTTTTTAATTTTCATAAACGATTTATCGTCTTATATTGATGAGGGAATGATGGTACTGTTTGCTGATGACACTACAGTGATAGTGCGAGCACGAACGTACGAACTACTAAATGTCAAAATAAATAGGGTATTTTTACGGTTAGTGCAAATGGGTTAATATTGAACGCATCCAAATCCAATATTGTTCTATTTAGTGCGAAAACTGTAGAAAGGCCAATTGCTTTGCAGAGTCTGATCCCAATTTGTGAGCAGTGTAGGTATCTAGGTTTTATAATAGATCAAAATTGTAATTGGAAAGACCATATCAAAGCAATGTGTGACAAGCTAAGTAGTGCAACATACGCCCTGAGAAAACTGCGCACAATTGTGTCAAAGAAGGTGCTACGTCAGACATACTTTGCATATTTCCACTCAGAATTGGGGTATGGCATCTTATTGTGGGGTAATTCGACTGATTCAAATCGGGTCTTCATCCTACAAAAGCGAGCCCTGCGAACTATGTTAGGCCTTACACCAAGAGAATCCTGTAGATCCTATTTTAAATCAAATGATATATTAACAATGTACTCGCTAACTATACGTATTTGAAATTATATTGTACACCCGGCAAAATCTCGCTAGTTTTGAGCATCGCGCAATGGGCCGAGCACTGCGTAAGGCCCGGTTTCCACCAAAGCGGAGAGGAGAGGAGATGTGTCGAGCTGAGCTGCGAAGCTGGCTGGCTATTTCCATCAAAGCGGAGAGGAGATGTGAGCTGTGCGTCCGTAGCGCCGTGGTAGCGGCGAAGCGCGGGCATCAGCGGGGCGGGGAGTGGGAGCGCGGGCGCCGTCGCGAGGCCTCGCACGCGCCGCTCGCCGCGCGCATCTCGCCCGCCGCTCGCCACGCCCGGCTACACACATCTTCGCACAGCCGCGCCTCGCTTGCTATAGAAAAATTAGACATCTCCTCTCCGCTCCGCTCGATCCATTTCCACTGAAGCTAAGCGGAGAGGAGATGTGGAAATAACGAAATCTGATTGGTTATTCAAACACATCTCCTCTCCGCTCAGCTTTGGTGGAAACCGGGCCTAACAGCGGCCGACTGGGCACCGTGCCGCGCCGCACCGTGCTCGCTGCGCACAACCCGCGCGTTATCGGGCCTGCCTATTATGAGCAGCTACCCGCAGACCTTAGAAGTGAACCCAATGACGAAACATTTAAACACCGACTGAAGGACCTGTTGTTGGAAAAAGAGTTATACTCATTAAATGAGTTTTTATAGTATCTTGTTATACTTGTGAGTTAACTGTTATAGTTACACTTATTTTGTAATTATTATTATTGTTATTAATTAATTAGATCTGAAGTTGTTTGACATTGTTATTATCAGTAATGAATTATTGTTTTATCTTCCTTTTGACATTTGTGTATAACGTTTTTTCCTTGACGATTTTATGATGAATGAACCTTTTTTATATTATTTTGTAAAAATGTGGAATTTTGGTCGTAAGAAATAAATATTTCTATTCTATTCTATTCATTTCTTGAAAAAATTGGTACGGGAAAATGTAAACTTGCAAATCGAGTCTACTAGCGTATCTGAGAACGCGTTAAAATTGTTTTATATATGAGTAACAAGAGGTGAGGCTTTCATCAAACATTGGAACTCTTTTGGATGATGATAAGCAAGAAGTCAATATTTACTCTTCAGAGAAGCTTATGGAGGCCAAGGTTCGGGTAACAAGCATTGTGAGTGCATCAGGAACTATAGTGCAGCTAAAAGCGTCGCCCCAGCCACGCCGACACCTCCAACCCCACAACTGGCAATACTTACTCTTCAGAGAAGCTTGTGGAGGTCAAGGTTCAGTTAACAAGCATTGTGAGTGCATCAGGAACTATAGTGCAGCTGAAAACGTCGCCCCAGCCACGCCGACACCTCCAACCCCACAACTGGCAATACTTACTCTTCAGAGAAGCTTGTGGAGGCCAAGGTTCAGTTAACAAGCATTGTGAGTGCATCAGGAACTATAGTGCAGCTGAAAACGTCGCCCCAGCCACGCCGACACCTCCAACCCCACAACTGACAATACTTACTCTTCAGAGAAGCTTGTGGAGGTCAAGGTTCGGTTAACAAGCATTGTGAGTGCATCAGGAACTGTAGTGCAGCTGAAAACGTCGCCCCAGCCACGCCGCTACCGCCAACCCCACAACTGGCAATGCTCTCGCAGCCACTCATTTCTGGAGGAAAATCCGTTCTTTAGATTTTATAAAAAGGATCACCATTACCAATAACTATAGTCACTTTTCAGAACACAAATTATATTCCTAATGAAATATTATAGTAAAATCTTACCTTACCTGATGTTAGACAAACTGATAAAATAGAATTCTGGAGAGGAAACGATACAATGATATGATTATATACCTTGTCTGTGGCCATGAAATTTTTCACGCAACATGACATCTCTTGAATAAATCTAGTCCAAGAGAACAATGCGAATAAAAGACCAAATTCCATGCACGAAATACTTCTTTTAATATTATCTCAAAAACAAAGTGAATCTTAGAATTCAAATTTAAACTTTATTACATAAAAAAAATAAGTTTAAAAACTAAAACCCGACTACGAAAAAACGAGTTTTAAAAGGCATGAAACAAGAAAATATTATCTTTAATAATAATAATTAATTATTCAGTTATTTATTTAATTTATACTTCTATACTATATTATAAAGAGAGAAGTCCGTACTGACTGACTGACTGACTCATCAATACACAGCCGAAACTACTGAAGCTAGAAATACCAAATTTACACAGTAGGTTACATTTATGACGTAGGCAAGCATTGAGAAGGGATTTTGGAAAATTCCTCCTCTAAAGGGGGAAAAAGGGGGATTCAAGTTTGCATGAAAGTCCGTCATTTTAAAAGGTGGGATCATGACAATTTGGATTTAGACTGTGATTAATATATCATTAGATACGTGTTTTAGCATTTTATCAAAATCCCTATTTTGATGGGAAAAGTAGGGATTAAAATGTTTGTATGGAAAGTCTGTCATTTCTAAAGGTAGGAACTTAAAAATTTTGATTCAGGCTGAGATTAATAAATTATTTGACACGTATTTTAGCATTTTTTCGGAATCCCTATTTTAAAGGAAAGGTAGGGATTAAATGATTGTTTGAAAAGTCTGAAATTTCTAAAGGCAGGAACTTAAAAATCTGGATTTAGACTAAGATTAACTCGTATTTTAGCATTTTTTCGAAACCCCTATTTAAAAGGAAAAGTAGGAATTAAATGTTTCTATGGAAAGTCTGTCATTTCTAAAGTTAAGAACAAAAAATTTGGATTTAGGCTAAGATTAATAAATCATTTGACACGTAATTTAGTATTTTTTTCGAAATCCCTATTTTAGAAGGGAAGTAGGGATTAAATGGAATATCAGCCATTTTTTTAGGTTAGGAACTTAAAAGATTGTATTCAGACTGAATTATTCGGCTCGAGTTCCAAAATGTTTCTGAAATCCCGACTTAAAGGGTTCTTATAATAGGTACGAGAAATGTGGTAAAGTATAAATTAATCTATCCGTGCGAAGCCGGGGGCCGCTAGTATCTAATATATAATCATTGTATATATGTTTCAATTTAGCGCATAGGTATTAGTGATGCTCAGAGGAGATCCGTGGTCCCATGCTGGTTTGCTTATTGAACTATACTTATACATATTAGGGTAGGTGGCATGCGACCACGGCTATCCTCTGAACATCACTTTATTTGTTTAATATTATGATAGATAGTTTAGAATAGAAGATATGCTGGATGGAACAGAATATGAACATAATACAAACATACACATATTTTTCCATAATACAGGCTTAGCTTGGAGATCAGGGTTCAACAATTTATTTGTACCTATATCAATGCATCCTTTAATATCAATATTGTTCCATTTTTACAAATCCAATAGCGAAATAAAGAAATTTCATTATTTTATTATTACTATACATAGCGGCTAAAATCATAACCCTCCTTTTTGCTTCGCCGTAGTCGGGTAAAAAAAATATTACATTGATACTCAGATAGAAGAATTGCGAACCTGAAATAAAATAAAGCTGGGTAGGTACAGGGAAAAGTTTTCTCTTGTTGATGCAAAAATTATAAAGTGTACATACGATACGATGATAAACAAATTTGTTAAGGAAAATCTATACCTCTTTAAAAAAGCAAAAGACTTAACTAATAGACCTTTGAGAAACCCGGATAAATTAGTGCAAACTGTTGTCCCTAAAACGGCAAGATACAGTCAAAACCGTGGTTCTATGTATATTAAAATTTATAATAATCTGCCACGAACTTTAATACAACAGCCTAAACTCGTATTTAAAAGAGAATTGTACAAATGGCTTCAATCACAAAATTTTTACTCAGTTAAGGACATTTTTAATGTAAAGTGTATTGTTTTTTAAGTTATTATGACATTTATAATTTGCATGTTACTTTAAAGTGACTGAAAATGTGCTCGTTATTTACTATGCTGTACACCTGCAAACCTGTACCATTTTTCTTAGCAAATAAATCATTATCATTATCATAACCACGGAGAGCAGTATTTATTGGTGTATTATGCACAGTTAAATAAAAGTCGTCTACACTGAGGTAGAAACTTTAGAAAAACTTAAGTCATCAAAGTCATCAAACGTCATAAAACTAAAGGCAAGAAGAGTATATATTTGAATTGTTTGTAAAAATTTTGGAAAAAGTGACAAGATAGATAATTATGATGAATAAATATTTCTTTTAATTTTATGCAAACATCTTTTTTTCTTTTGTGAGAAATCTTTACCTAAGGGCCCCTAAACAAATTTTTATACGGGGCCCCGCCAAGGCACGCTACGCCACTGACAATGACACACTGTGAAGTCAGTTTTAGAACTTTCTACCTACACGACGACGACGATGAAGAACGAAAAAGACGCGGATGAAGTCGCGGGCGATATCAACGGCCCGTTACAGGCCACTGCTGGACTATGAGCCTCCTCCACTTAAGTGGAGGGTTTTGCCATAATCTCCACGCTTGGCAGGCGGGTTGGAGATCGCAGATTAAAGGTTACTGTATCAGAGAGCGCTGCTGCCCGTTCCCTGTTCAATGTGTAGTCCCTAAGTCGCCTCTTACGACACCCACGGGAAAAGTAGGGGTTGGTGACAAATGTATTCTACTCTGCCGTCACCACACGGCTGGAAAATTATAGGTAACAAAACAAGACAGATAGGCCATTTTTTTAAATAAATATTTTAACAATCTAAAGTGTTTATGTCAAGCAGTTAACCTAGCTGTTGAATAATTTGCCTAAAAAATAAAATATACCTATGTATAGTATATATTTAAAAACAAAACGTTTTTTATTTTATTTTTATTTATTTAAGTATCTAATAAAGATACCTTTTTAACAACGATTTGACCCACTTTCGAATACCTAACATGCAATGCAATTACTATTGTAGGTAATCGAATGATATATTATACCTACAGGGTGCACGTTACATTGAGTAGGTACACTATTAATTCGTTTATTCTTTCATTTAATTCTCTGCTCATGCGCCATGCATTCGGTAGTGTGGTGGCTAAGGACGCGGGTTCAAGCCCCAACACGTACCAATGTGTTTTTTAATTTCAAATTCTTATTTACGTTTATTTGAGGCTCTTTTCGGTGAAGGAAAATATCGTGAGGAATCCTGCACACTCCTGCGAAGAAATTCAAAACATACCGCACTGGGCCAGCGTGGTCGACTAGGCCTGATCGCCCTAATGCAGGGTAGTGTAGCATATGATAGTCACATATATCTGAAAAGGTGTATTAATCACATAAAATGTAAAGGAGCGAAGTTTCTTCGATAACTTGTTAACTTCGATCTTGTCAACAATAACTATTTATATCTCAGAGGAAATAAAAGACGATCGCTTCGCTCCCCGAGGCGACGTGCGTCAGAAATCTTTGATTTATATGGAACTGCGGCCGCCGTCTCGGGGAGATAGTATGTCAAACTCCCCGGCATTTGCTCTCTTTTCAAATAGCCTCAAATAGGTAACCGAAAAGAGACCAAATATAAATTAAGAGTATCATGCCGCCAGCATCAAACTATAAGGCACGCGGACCATCGAGGCCCGATAGAGGCTTTCAGTAGAGACCTTGCCAATAAAAAAAAAATGAGCTGATGATGACAACAAAGAGGATGACAAGCTGAAGTTGTGATGCAGCAGCCATTATGTGGTTCAAATACAAACAGCAGAATCGCCTTATTGACCGGAAAGTAAGATGATGCTGTGTTTCGGAAGGCACGTGCCGCACATTTCTACGGAAATAGTCATTAAATGAGCCACGTCGGAAGACTTCATTTGTTGCAACACCAGGGTTTGTGAGTCAACCGTACAACCCAGACGATACGAAAGGTACACTACACCTACAGCGCTACAAGCATAAGTGGGCCGTAAATAAGTAACCGTAAAGACGTAAAGTGATCGTCAATGAGGGATTTTCTGACAGCTCTTTAAAAAATAATAGTTCTAATTAAGACGATAGATGGCGCCAGGCGTACTTCATGGATTCTTTTTTTTTAAATACTTTTATGGCCCTGGGCACCTGGGCCTGGGTGACTCGTCGTATTTCTTCGGATCTACGAATCGTCAGCGCCATCTATCGAAGTTTTATGAACTATTTTTTTTTATTGGCTGTCGGAAAATCCCCCATTCTACAAACGAATACGAAGATTCAAAATTACAATTTAAATTTAAATATCTTTTCATTTCAAATGTTAACTATGCACACCTTTATATGCATACAAATTTTTACACCACCGTGCTGTACCTATTCAGACAAATGAATAATTTTTATTTCAAAAGAGAAACACTTTATTTATTCAAAAATTTAAATATCTTTTCAAGAAAACAATAATATATTTATTATAATACAACAGAAAGACATCCTATACCATCCGAAACGAAATTTGGAACAATAAACAATGCAGATGACTAAAATGAAAAAATACAACAATAAAGAGCAAATTGTCGTTTTTGTCAAAGAGTCCACGTGAAATCGAACAGCCAGGGCTGGCTAGTGCAATCGTAATAAGTAGATTACAAGTTGAAAAAGAAAATAGGAATAAACGTAGGTAAAAGCTGAAAATATAGACACAAGAAACTATAGGTATTATGGCCGATAACAATTTATACCTTTGTTCTTTTTTCAAATTTCGACTTACTGGTACATTGTACTTTATACGCATGTGCAATAAACTGTCCATGGTTGGCACGTTCACTATCAAATCAATCAAACATCAGCCTATTGCAGTCCACTGCTGGACGTGTGCCTCCCCTCGGGCACGCCGAAGCGCACGATCACCCGCTGTCCTCATCCAGCCACCACCAGCGACCTTCCTCAGGTCATCAGTCCCCCTGGCAGGGGGGCGTCCCACACTACGTGTCCCGAGACGCGGTCTCCATTCGAGCCCGTCTGCTCCAACGCTCGTCGGTTCTGCGACAGACGTGGCCAGCCCACAAACACTTCAGCTTGCTACACTTCTGGACGATATCCACCACCTTGATCCTCTGCCGGATGATTTCGTTTCGGATTTTATCCCGTAGTGAAATACCAAGCATAGATCTTTCCATAGCTCGCCGAGTTCACTATATACAAGAATATTATATTACACTCGAACTCAACTATCCGTAGCCTGGTAGTGGCTGGAGCCGCTGCCTACATTCCGGGAGACGCGGGTTCGATCCCCGTCACGTACCATATTTTCGAATTTTGCATTCATTCGACGAAAACATCATGAGGAAATGTGCACACTCCTGCGAAGAAATTCAAAGACGAGGTTGAATGTATTTTGGCAGGACTTGGAGATGCGAATAACACCTTTATCTTGTTACCCTAATTCATAAATGTTTTTGTATTAGTATTTGATAATAGGGGATCGGACTGTTCACCATATTTTATGAATTATTTTTAAAATATAGATTAGTAGCAGACGATTCGCGAAGAAAAAAACAGAATCGGTTGAAAACGAATTTATAGTTATTTTTTAAAGTTTCAATATGTCTGTCTCTTTCAAAAACGATTTTTTGTATGGAGATTATATGGCGTTACTAACAAATGACGTCACAAGTGGGTATGTGCCTCTCTGTCTAATCTTGAATTTCAAGCCTTTATAACTCGGTCAATTTTAAAGATAGAGCAAAAATTATTTTAGTGTTCGATAGCAGAAGTTAAAAAGTTTGGATTTATAAAATAAAAATAAGTAGTCCGATCCCCTATTCTTCTTCTTATTTTCAGATCCTGAAAGGTGCTTACAGCTACTGCACTTTGATAAATAAAGGAAATTAGAACGAGGGCTAGTTGGAGATTGATACATATTTATTTTCCTTAATATTACCATACATACATACATACATTATGTAGCGTCACTACGGAACAGTACGCATCAAATCTAGTATACTCAGCACCTTTAAGACAGACGTTCAACGATTATCAGCATAATTTTACTCAAAATAATATAAATAATGTAGTTTTATTTAAACTTTATAGAAAAGAAAAAAAACTGTACGATTAGAAAATGTCGAAATACAAATGTAAGTAATGTAAATCGCACTGGTAGCGTAAATGACACTTACCGCACAGTTACAAGTACAAAAAGTATTCTTTAGTGCTTTATGACGAAAATAATTACTAGAAATTAATAATTCTATGTTTTATTTTAAAGTCCATTTGTAACTGATTAATTTTGTTGTCAATGTCGATGTATCAAAAATTTGCAAAGAGATTTTCAACCTACTTATAATTATAACAGTGAGTATTAAAACCCCTACTCTTCCCGTGGGTGTCGTAAGAGGCGACTTAGGGACTACACATTGAACAGGGAACGGGCAGCAGCGCTCTCTGATACAGTAACCTTTTAATCTGCGATCTCCAACCCGCCTGCCAAGCGTGGAGATTATGGCAAAACCAAACACTTAAGCGGAGGAGGCTCATAGTCCAGCAGTGGACTGTAACGGGCCGTTGATTGATTGATTTGAGTATTAAAACAAATATTTACCTTGTATACAGCACTTATATATATTGAACAATATGTACAAGTATACAAGTATATAATCATCTTATTTCATGCGTTTTAACTTGTTGAGTTCCCCTTGCTGTATCGAAGCGTCCTTGTAGATTTGCTTCACCTTATCCTTGCGGATATTGTCGCTGGAAATTAAAATAAACAATATTATTATACAAACTCATCTTCATCATCAAGCTCATATACGTTCCCACCGAGGGGCTCGGGCCTACCCTGAATTAAGACGATGAGTCAACCACGCTGGCCTAGTGCGGGTTGGTCGACTTCACACACAACCTTTGAATTTCTTCGCAGGAGTGTGCAGGTTCCGTCACGATGTTTTCCTTCACCGTAAGAGCGTCGAATAAACGTACATATGATTTCGAACCCGCGTCTCTGAGACGGGAGGCAACGGCACTAGCCACTAGACCACCGACGATTATAGAAACTTAATATCTTTTAATTAACTCATAGCTACGATATTTTTAACTGTTTTCAATGGCGTATTACACACATATTTCTTGCTTTTTATTTACAATTTAGCCTTTCTTTTATTAAAATTAAAATATATGGGATATACTAAAAAACAGACTTGGTTTGGAACAGTACAAAAGCTGAGTATGGCCCTTTTGACACAATACCTTAGTATTTTTGATTTGTATTTACTCATGTGTAAGTTATGTTGGTGTTTAAAGGTACGCGCACGCTATGCCGGGCCGCATCGCAGCGCAAAATGCTTACATAGCACACAGTGACGGGCCGGGTCGGGCCGGGCCGCAGCGCATTGACGAATTTTACGCAAAATATGGTATTAATAAACACGTGCGCGCGATCACTCCAATCCAATCCGCTGTGTTGGAGCGCAGCGGGGCGGGGCGGGCCGCATCGCACCAACCAAAATACGTGCGGATTATGCGGCCCGCTGCGACCCGGCATAGTGTGCGATAGTTCATATAAAATACATACGAGCGATTTGAGCGGATTCTTGCGCTGCGACCCGGCATAGTGTGCGATAGTTCATATAAAATACATACGAGCGATTTGAGCGGATTCTTGCGCTGCGACCCGGCATAGTGTGCGATAGTTCATATAAAATACATACGAGCGATTTGAGCGGATTCTTGCGCTGCGACCCGGCATAGTGTGCGATAGTTCATATAAAATACATACGAGCGATTTGAGCGGATTCTTGCGCTGCGACCCGGCATAGTGTGCGATAGTTCATATAAAATACATACGAGCGATTTGAGCGGATTCTTGCGTTGCGACCCGGCATAGTGTGCGATAGTTCATATAAAATACATACGAGCGATTTGAGCGGATTCTTGCGCTGCGACCCGGCATAGTGTGCGATAGTTCATATAAAATACATACGAGCGATTTGAGCGGATTCTTGCGCTGCGACCGGGCATAGTGTGCGATAGTTCATATAAAATACATACGAGCGATTTGAGCGGATTCTTGCGTTGCGACCCGGCATAGTGTGCGATAGTTCATATAAAATACATACGAGCGATTTGAGCGGATTCTTGCGCTGCGACCCGGCGTAGTGTGCGATAGTTCATATAAAATACATACGAGCGATTTGAGCGGATTCTTGCGCTGCGACCCGGCATAGTGTGCGATAGTTCATATAAAATACATACGAGCGATTTGAGCGGATTCTTGCGCTGCGACCCGGCATAGTGTGCGATAGTTCATATAAAATACATACGAGTGATTTGAGCGGATTCTTGCGCTGCGACCCGGCATAGTGTGCGATAGTTCATATAAAATACATACGAGCGATTTGAGCGGATTCTTGCGTTGCGACCCGGCATAGTGTGCGATAGTTCATATAAAATACATACGAGCGATTTGAGCGGATTCTTGCGCTGCGACCCGGCATAGTGTGCGATAGTTCATATAAAATACATACGAGCGATTTGAGCGGATTCTTGCGCTGCGACCCGGCATAGTGTGCGATAGTTCATATAAAATACATACGAGCGATTTGAGCGGATTCTTGCGTTGCGACCCGGCATAGTGTGCGATAGTTCATATAAAATACATACGAGCGATTTGAGCGGATTCTTGCGCTGCGACCCGGCATAGTGTGCGCGTACCTTAAGTTGTATAGTAATACTGACCTGTGTATCTTCTGCCTGATCTTGACGGAGGCGATGTAGGCCTTGTCTCGCCGGATCTCTCTAATTGCACCCTTCATTTCTTTCTTCACTTTAGTCTGCAGCCTCCTTCGTTCGGCTTGTTCGCGAGGAAGCTTCGAACTCTTGCTGCCGGTGAAACTGTAAGATAAATTATAAATTAATAAATCAAATCAAAATCAAATCAAATCAATCGTTTATTTGCATAAAACATAGTCATTAATAGATCTTATTGTAAACAGTCATAGTGTCTTATGTTCTACCACAATAGGCATGCAAATCATTAAGTAAACTAAGTGCAATAATAATTCTATTTTCCAAGGTCAAGATTTAATGATAAAATAATTATGTAAAATTGTAAATAGATTTGGATTTGATTCTATAAAATATAAAAATAAATATGTAAAATTGTGATTTCATTTAAATTAGATAGATTATTTAAGTAATTTGTGATTTTAAATAAATAAATTAGCATTCCATAAATTCCTTAATAGAGTAAAAACATTTTTCTAACAGCCATTTCGTCAGTAAAGTTTTAAATTTTTTCGTTGAACTTAGTTTTATTTCATTTGGCAACTTATTAAAAATTTTTACGGCCATACAATGAACATTCTTCCCGTAAATGTCTACCCGTGCTCGTGGCACCCTAAATAGGGAACATATTTTTGCATGTCTAAACGGTCGTTGCGGTAATTTTTCAAAATATTCAGGGTGCTCCTTAACAAATATGGAAATCTGTTTAATGTACATGCACGGTAGAGTTAAAACTTTTAAAGATTTAAAAAGAGGTCTGCATTGTTCCAAGTAATGAGTGCCGCAAACGGCTCTTATACATTTTTTTTGTACCAAAAAAGCTTTATTTGCGTCAACTGAATTCCCCCAGATAATTAAGCCATAGCTGAGTATCGACGAGACGTGTCCATGATATGCTATAAGGGCTATTTCTTTAGAGGCTGTATTATGTAACCTACGCAGGGCAAATGCATATTTATCAAGTCTTTCACAGATCTTTTGTATGTGAAATTTCCAGCTACAGAACTTATCTATAAATATGCCAAGAAATTTAGTAGATTCTACTTCCTCAATTTTGTTATTAAGATACTTTATATCCAGTACTCTGTCCTTAGATTTATACGTCCTGAATTGGATTAATTTAGTTTTATTTACATTTAATTTTAGTTTATTTTCATTTAACCATCTAATTACTGTTTCAAGGGCTTTCATGATAGCTGCAGAAAGGGTGGAAGTATTTTCGGATTTGATCAATAAAGTAATGTCGTCAGCAAACATGATACAGCTTTGATCTAAGTGGTTTGGCAGGTCATTTACATAGACTAAAAAAAGGAGAGGCCCTAGAATACTCCCTTGAGGTACTCCACATTGATTACGTCTGAACTCAGATCTGTAAGAGATAAGTTCCGAATTTTCTATTTTATTTATTTCCGTGCATAGCTGTCTGTTTTTTAAGTAGCTTTTAATCCAACCGTAGGCATTACCTCTGATTCCGTAGTCCTCTAGCTTTGCTAAAAGTATCTCGTGGTCAACACAATCAAAAGCTTTAGATAAATCTAATAGAATAGACACGACTGCACAATTTTGATTTACTGCTTCAGTAATGAGCTTAACCAAATGATAACAAGCAAGACTCGTAGAGCCTCCCTTTCTAAATCCGAATTGATTAGCGTCTAGTGTGTGATTACGGTTAAGAAATGTGACAAGACGTGCAAGCATAGCTTTTTCAAATATCTTTGAAATAATAGGCACCAACGTAATGGGTCGGTAATTGTCCATGGAAGCTCTACTGTCTCTCTTATAAATAGGTTTAACTATGGAGTGTTTCAAAATTTCAGGGAAAACACCCTCTTTAAAAGACAAATTTATACAGTGGGTCAACGGTATAACCAACGAATTTGCACATGCTTTAATAATTTTTGTGCTGATTCCATCGATACCTACAGAGGCCGAGTTTTTCAGAGACTTAATAATGTCATGTACTTCCTTACAGTCACATGGTTGAAGAAAAATCGTATTTGGACAGCTATTTATGGGAAAAGTTTTATAATGAGTACCAGTATCAGTGTTACTAGTAGAATCAATAAAGAAATTATTAAATAATTCAGCTATTGTAATCGGGTTGTCATAGATTACTCTATCCTTCTCTACACTAGTAATAACGTTTGGTTCGGAAACGGGAGAGTCATTAATCATTTGCCAGATAGCTCTACCTTTATTTTTTGCATTAGCTAACATATTTTTATTGTATTTCTTTTTTGCATTGTTGATACATCTTTTAAGAAGTTGTTTATAATTTTTGTAGTACGTTTTATTCAAAGTATTGTTTATAAATATAAATATAAATAAATAATAAATCATTTTAAATTAAAACCACGACTACCCTGAAAAAAATATAGGTAATGTCACTCGGGCTGATTTAAGGATCCAAATCTGTTCAGGCATTTAAACTTCATTGTCATCATCAACGGCCCGTTACAGTCCACTGCTGGACTATGAGCCTCCTCCCCTTAAGTGTTTGGTTTTGCCATAACCTCCACGCTTGGCAGGCGGGTTGGAGATCGCAGATTAAAAGGTTACTGTATCAGAGAGCGCTGCTGCCCGTTCCCTGTTCAATGTGTAGTTCCTAAGTCGCCTTTTACGACACCCACGGAAAGAGTAGGGGTTGGTGACAAATGTATTCTACTCTGCCGTCACCAAACGGCTTATTTAAACTTATGGTGGAATAAAGAAACTCACATGCATATATATATATACCTACCTACCTACATACATACATACATGCACCATGAACATATTACTCCTTTTTTTGGGCTGTCGTGTAAACATTACACGTTACGTTTATAGCATTTTTGCTATCTGTAACTAGGTTAAAGTACCTCGATGTTACGCGTCCTTTTCGTTTTTACGACTAATGAAAGAGAGTAGTTGAATTCTGATGAATGAATGACGTTATTTTGAGTGAATGATAAACTTAAAATAAGAGCGTCGCTGTCAAATTAAGTGATTTTTGAAATTTTGGATGTGTTTACGATCGGTCGATTGTTAGCATCCGTCAATGGCGGTCGGGCTTTTGTTTAAATTTTCGTTTTTTAGTTTATTTGAGTGTTTAGTGTATAATTTTGGTAGTGTATTATGCAGTGAATGACTCGGAACAACAAACTTTAATAAGTCAATTGAAACGCTTGCATTTAGCCGTCATTTATTGATGACTTGCAGCGGTTACGTGGTGGCTTCAGTAATGCTGATAGCAGCATTTATTTCTTTTGCTGTGTACGGTGAAGGACTCCAGTAATATGATAGCATATTACTGGAGTCCTTCACCGTACACAGCACCCTAGTCTTAGGATTAGGGCTGTCTGTGTATCTCACGCTACTTACATAGCAAAACCACTTAATACTGGCGAAATACTACAAGTGAAACGCCATAAATAAAAATTAGAATTAGATGTCTTTACGTCCGCTCTAAAAATGTGCACTCGACGCGTCTAAAAGGTACAAATTCGATGCTCGTCAGCCCTAATATTCAGATGTGCATCTGCCGTTTCTTTTTAATATTTAAAAGGCGAAAAGGACGCAAGATCTGTTTTCTTCAATAGGGAATATGCATAAAAAAATATTAGTTTTTTTTATAGTTCATCTGAAAGTATACATAAATAGAATACTGACTGTCAAAACAGAATCGAAATTGATCGAAAAACAAACTAGATACAACATTATTAAACAAATATATCTGTCCCTCTTACGAAAACAAAATTTTCTATGACGGATGTGTGGTCCGCGTGACATATGACGTCACATGTCACGTCGGTCCTCTGTCTAACCATCAACTTTGAAGCCTTATAATTTTGGTTCTGAGCAAGATATTTGAAAAAATATTTTTTATTTGTTTATCTGGAACTTGAAATATTTCGATTAATGAATTTAAAAAAAAATTGTGCATATTGGTTATTTATGCAAGTGGCGAGTGGACTGACTTTCGAGATATTTTATGTAAAATTACATTTTAGGATCAGTACTCCGTGAATAGATCATAGGGGAGCCTGTTTATTAAGTAAATAAGTAACACAAACAAAAATAAGTAGGTAAATTAAAAAAAGGAAAGGTAAGGTACTTACACTTCTTGGAAGTCCGGCTCGTACAGTCTCAGTGCTCTGGGTCTCTTTTTCTCCCTTGTGAGCGGAGTATACGTTTTCACCTCCAACGCCTCTTTCATATACTGTATAGTCTTATTTACCAACTGCCCCACTTTCTTAGGGTACAACTCTAAATCTATCCGACTGTACAACTGTAAGTGAGGCTTAAATATACATTCCTGGGCTTCTATGTCGCTGTAGTTGTCGAAGAACTCTCGCAACATCAGCGTGCTAGTACCCAGACATCGTATTTTGAAATCGTCGTCTATTTCTGTTAAAACTACTTCTTTAGCGGCCATCTTGTTTGCGATCTCCATTTTGGAGCAGTCCGTTTCTAAATTCAATATTTTCGCGTCCTTGTGCAAGCGGAAAGGCGGCACGACTTGTATGGGATTCAATACTGATGTGTTTGCAGATAAGTAAAGAATGCCTCTTAGGAAATTGATTGCTTCAGGAACGAACCTTTTGGACAGTACGGTGTATTCTAAAATTAAAGCCGTGATGAAGAATCCTCTAGACACAGCGTAAGCGCTATTAAATTTCGATAACGTTAAAATTTCAGTCATAAAAACTAAAGATGGCGTCGTTACTGGATGCCGGAAGTCAGAACTGGGATACAATAAAGAAACCAATTTGAACAATATTAACGTATCTAAATCTGGCACTTTTTTGGGATTATTTTTGAACCTATCGTGTTTCTCTTTGATTACTTCGACTAGATATTTCTTTGTGGGGACTTTGTTCGTTTGTGCTAGGTCGTAGAAATGCGGTGCTAATCTGTCGAAAGTAAGGAATGCCTTTATGACGTCACCTTCGTTCTGTAAGCCCGTGAATATGTCGTTAACGTATTGTAGCATGTGTGCGTATAGCCTGCTGAGTTTCTCTTTGTTATTTTCAGCAAGTCCCGGGTCGTAACTTTTTATGAGTTTTTGTATGGCTACCGATTGCTGAGCTGGCGTTTTTCCTGTAAGTAGTTCCTGTAAATTTATACAAAGAACTATAATTAAAGTATACTGCAAAGTTTTTTTTTGACTGATGACCTGAGGAAGGTCGCTGGTGGTGGCTGGACGAGGAAAGCGGGTGATCGTGCGCTTTGGCGTGCCCGAGGGGAGGCACACGTCCAGCAGTGGACTGCAATAGGCTGATTGATTGACTTGAAGATGAGAAATGCCTACTAGCCATCACATTACACATACGAGTACATTAAGAAAAAATATGAACTAAAGATCTTATAATAATATTTCATTGCAAAAGTGATTGGATTTATTTTTTTGCAAAATGTTACAATACCTAATGGATAATGTAATCTGTTAAGTAGTTCTAGGCAATTTGATGTCTGCAAACAAACTTACCATCAAATTATCACCTTCACCGGCTTTTATATCAAAAAATGATCCAATTTTCTCCGAATCTCCTTCGGCGTCTCCTTCGCTTTCACTCTCCTTGTCAGATTCTCTTAAATCTTTGAAATCATCTAATCGACTGTCTTCTTTCTCGTCTTCTTCTTCAGAGCCCGATTCTTCTCCGCTAGATTCTTCTTCAGCCAACCCTTCTTCAGAATTATCTTTATCATCACCATTTTGGAATAGTATTGATTTCTCATCAGTTTTAGTTTGTGATTTTATGTTCCGATCTTTAATCTCTTTGTGATTACTTGCTTTTGGCTTTTTTTTGCTTACCTAAAAAAGGCAAGATTCAGTAAATTTCTAAAACAAAGTCGTCTTTTCCATAAAAAAAAAAACAAAAGGCCGTTATTACCGAGTTATTTTGACCTAATTTTATGATGACAACCAATCCCTTGTGGTGTTGCAATGGGTAATAATTTAGTTCCATTATTATTTAATTTCAACTAATTAATATTGCAATTAATTAGAACTTAATTGTCCAAAAATACAAAGTCAAATTATGTATAAAAGTCACAAAAAAAAACACTTCGTTTAGCGCGTCCCCGCCAGACATGGTACCCAGGATATTGGCAGCATTTCCCCTCTGAATGGCTAGACTGATTCTGAATTAGAACTTCAAAAATACGCACCTTTTCAACTACATCATTGCTTTCATCATCACTTTCCTCTTCATCACTTCCATCACCAGACTCTTCATCTTCAGATTCTTCATGTTCTCCGACAGATCCTTTCTCAGTTTCTTCATTTTTTGTTTTCTTCTCGGGTTCTTCATCATCTTCTTTACTTTCTTCTTCATTATCATCATCATCCTCAGATGTGTCTGATATACCATCATCAAATTTCGGCTTGGAATTTGGAACTAAAACATAAAATTTGTTTTAAAATGTTCTTACTCTTTACGTTAACTAAATATAAAGAAGCCCATTCAAGACGTGAGGCCATAAAATAGAAAAAAAAAACTTGTGGGCGAGATTTTTTTTTTCGTATTATCTTATCTTTATAAGATTCTTCAAATATGCACCGCATGCATTGACTGACCCAATTTTTTTTTTAAATAATGCAATATTGCAATAGGGGATCGGACTACTTTTATTTATTTTATAAATCCAAACTTCTTAGTTTCTACTATCAAACAGTAAAAGAATTTTTGCTCTAACTTTAAAATTGACGGAGTTATAAAGGTTTGAAATTCAAGATTAGACAGAGAGGCACATAGCCACTTGTGACGTCATTTGTTAGTAACGCCATATAAACTCCATACAAAAAATCGTTTTTGTAAGAGACAGACATATTGAAACTTTAAAAAATCACTGTAAATTCGTTTTTCAACCGATTCTGTTTTTTCTTCGCGAATCGTCTGTTACTAATCTATATTTTAAAAGTAATTCATAAAATATGGTAAATTCATAAAATATGGTGAACAGTCCGATCCCTTATTCAATTAATCAGACAGACCTGAGTAATCCTTAAGCACATGTTCCGGAACCAATGGATTTCCATCCTTATCATAAGCCAACATGAATTCTTTTTCATCTTCTAACTCGAAATTGTCATCCAAATCATCAGCTGACCTGGAAATAAGGACAAAAGGTCAATTTAACTTATAAAAAAAAAAAAACTAATAAACTAATTAACTAATTTAACTTTTTTTAGGGATGAGAGTAAAGGTTATTTTACCGTCAGTGGAAAGCTAATAGTCATAATTGTTTCGAACGGGGGGGGGGGGGGGTCGGCTAATTCGTCAGCTGACTGTACTAAAGCGAAAATTAGTTATATATACAGTTCGATTGCGTTTTTTTTGCGTCGATCAGTTTAGTGACTTGTTAATCTGAGGACTTTTTTGGCGTTTTAGCCATCCAAAATTTTGGGTCTGATCGTTAGGCCGATGACTAAAGCGACGCCTTTTTGGTGTTAATCGTCTCTCCTGTAAAGTTGTACTGTGGCGCTTTAGTATTTTTACCTTTCCACTGACGTTTCATTTAAGTATATAGATACCCAGATAGATAATAATATTTACAGTAATTAAATATTCTCTAATTATTTTCCCTTTTCTTTATTTTTATCAAATACACTCTTTTGTTTTCTAGTAACACTTTTATTCACAATATTTTTTAACATCATAGCTAGTACCTCCAAGTATTCTGTCTATGATCATAATCAGAGAAAATTGAATGTTTTAGTCCTCTTTCCAAAACCGTTTTACTCAGCGAAAATTTTTCGGTTTTATTTTATTTTTTTGCAAGAGAAGGGACCTTTAGGCTTGTTCTATATCTGGTTAAAACCTAAAATTCAATACAAAATCATTTAACTATCTGTTCAACTATCCGCCGTGTGGTGACGGCAGAGTAGAATACATTTGTCACCAACCCCTACTCTTCCCGTGGGTGTCGCAAGAGGCGACTTAGGGACTACACATTGAACAGGGAACGGGCAGCAGCGCTCTCTGGTACAGTAACCTTTTAATCTGCGATCTCCAACCCGCCTGCCAAGCGTGGAGATTACGGCAAAACCAAACACTTAAGTGGAGGAGGCTCATAGTCCAGCAGTGGACTGTAACAGGCCGTTGATTTGATTTGATTTGATTATTGGCAAAACAAGCTTATTTTTTTAAGGAGAGTTTTCAAGTTATTTCATACCTGTGTTTAGCCTTAGCCTGGGACCTGGGAGCAATGGAGTCTTCATCTCCTAACATGCGAAGTTGCCTCTCTTTCTCTAGTTTCTCTAACTTCTCCCTCTCTTCCTTTGCGTGCTTTTCGTCTGTTTTCAAACCGTCTGACGGCTGAAAATAAATAAACACAAATTGATAAACTGTAGTTTATTTTTTTATGCATATATGCATTAAAAAAAATTGTTTATTCATAGTTTATCTGAAAGTAGGTATACAAAAATAGAATACTGACAGTCAAAACAGAATCTAAATTGATCGAAAAACAAACTAGATACAAGATTATTAAACAAATATATATGTCCCTCTTATGAAAACAAAATTTTCTATGGCGGATGTATGGCCCGCGTGACATCACACATCAGTCACATGTCACGTCGGACCTCTCTGTCTAACCATCAACTCTGTCTGAAGCCTCATAACTTTGTTTCTGAGCAAGATATTAGAAAAATTATTTTTTATGTGTTTATCTGAAACTTGAAATATATTTAATGAATTTAAAAAAAATTGCATATTCCCTATTGGTGTATATGTTATTGTTGAAATAATGGAACAAAAGCAGGTAGTGTTATATGATTTAGAGTAATTCAGTGCTTCGGAAAACACGTCAAGTAGTAGTGTTACGATAGTGAAAAAAATAAAAATCTGAGATTTTACTAACGATGTATCTCGCACACAAAGCATAATGTATTTAAACATCTATACTTACTGTTCCTCTTCTATCAAACTTCAGTTCGCGCATCATTTTATCATAATCTGCACTATTGTTATCCGCTTTACTTAAAACCTTATCAATAATAGATTCTTCCTTCTCTTTCTCTATTCGAGATCTTTTGAACACGACCGGTTGAAGGTCTTTCCATTCGCTATCAAGTTTCTCTGTCAAATCCAAGGTCTGTTCTTTCTCTTTCTGTTTTTCCGCTTTACGCTTCTTTGACTCCGCTATGAGCTGTTCTATCAAATCTTTGTGCGATTTTGCTCCATCCTTTTCTGATTTCGCGAGCATGCCTCCACCAAAATGGCCTTCGGAGACGAAGTCGTCTGAAACGAAGGATTTAGAAATAAAGTTATTGTTTAAAAACTCTAAATTAATTTACCTAGGAGGTGAAACAGAAAACGAGTTGGTTAACAATCTAATCATCATCATCAACATCGTGTGGGTTGGTTGATCTAATTAATAACATAAATTAGGGTCAGTTCACACCGGGGCGCAACGCAACGCGACGACGATGTATTAAGACTAGTAGTTTCGAGCTACGTCGCGGGACGTCGCGAGATGCATCGCGAAACATCCTGGAGCCGCTAGCAGTGGTAGTTATATAGCCAAGCTGCCGCAGCGGCTTCGCGCTGTATGACGCGGCTTCGCGAGGCGCAGCACCACGTCACGTAACGTTTACGAATTCTCGCAGTTAAATGTGTCTTTGTGCAGTTATTAAATTCAAATATTGTATTGATATCTTAAAAACCGGCCAAGCACGTGTTGGGCCACGCAAAGTGTAGGGTTCCGTAGTTGCCGAATACTACTTAGGTACCTACCAGTTTAAGACAGTTAACATTCATCAAAAATGTATGTCTATGATATTTGTACCACTTGTACAAGTATATTTTATAAGTTAGTATATTATTCGATAACCTGTAAAGCCTACGTTGATACTTTTTCTTTTAAATTCATCATAATATATGCTACTATCGTGAATTTTTTCACATTTCCAAACACAACGGTTTCGCTGGTAGGTGGGGAAACTTGACTCTAATAAAAATAAGCACTTTAAAATAAAAATTATTATTATTATTATTATTATTTTTATTTATTATTATTATTAATAAATATTTCTGAAACATACACTAGAATCGAAAAATGGTTTTAGCAAACACCCATTATTTTAAAAAAACCTAAAACCAACGATAGCTTACACTATAAGGTAATTGTGATTCAAAAATATAACCCCTACTTCACAGGTACCAGAGGAAACCTAAAAAAAAAAATATATTTAGAGATTTTATTCTTCAGCTTTGTCGGCATGATTAATATGTATATCCATGCCAAATTACAACCTAAGAGTCTCTGAGCTAAGCTGCGGACGGACAGACAGACAGACAGACGGACATGGCAAAATTATAAGGGTTCCTTTTTGACTACGGAACCCTAAAAAGTGCGCGCCTCGTCGCGTCTTGGTGGGAACCTGTGGTGGGAACTATAATTTAGGCAGAAGGGATCTGGCAAATTATGTCCCAATGACCACTGCGACACGAGATGGGGGAACTAACTAACCTTTCCATGATGGTAGATTTTCAAATATTCTTCACTTGTTGGTGGAATGTGACACGGAATTACTATATAAATTGTAAAACTTATCTATAAGGTCGATGATAAATTATATGGATAAATACACAATTTTATTACTTGTCTAAAACTATGAAGCTGGCATAGTTGCCAAGAGCGATTAAAGCCTCGTTAAAAATTAGATATAAAAAAAAATGTTTATTATTATTACTATTATTATTGCTATGCAAAATGCTATGACAGGCACTAGCTCTGTTAGTGGTCACCTGTATGTAAATAATCAGAAAAAGGTAACTCACTATCAAGCCCACCAAATCCTTTTTTGCCTTCATCATCTTCATCATCCGATGACCTGGGATCGTCAAACTTCTCTATCTGTTCTAGCGTTTGACCTCTGAAAATAATAACAGATCATTAAGTAAAAAACTACTATTTTTGTCATTTTTCTTCTTCATTGTTTGGGTTCATCATCATCATGTGACCCTGGTTTCAGTGCTATAGAGCCGCCAAAGGCCACTGACATGGCTCGTGTAACAACTAAATAGTAGCAGGGACCAATGGTTTAAAGTGCCTTCCGAAGCAAGGAATCATCTTTCTTTTCGGACAATCAGGTGATTCAGCATGCAATGTCCTAACCAAACTGGGAAAAGTCTCACGAAGAGATTATTGCTTGACAGTGTCCCTACTGGGAAGGGAATCGAACCCGGTACCTCCGTAATGGGCGTCGAAATCTGGACCGCTCGGCCACGGAGGCTGTTATTTTTGTTGTTGTTTGTTTTGTTTGTTATTTTTATTGTTTGAGATGTAAGGTCGATAATTGACCACACAAACCCTGGTGACAGCGTAATAGAGCCGCCAAAGGCCACTGACATGGCTTGTGTATCAAATTAACCTACATGTTATGAAATCACAAACCTATGTGTTAGTATCTCATCATCGGCCAAATTGAATATATTCTTCCTGCTGTGCTGTTTAGCTCTTTCTGCAGCGAATCGGGCCACCATACGGTCTTCAGCTGATAACTCAGAGTTCTTCTCACCGATACGACGATCAATAAATGCATTTGTTTTGTGCATAAGTTTCATTTCTGTACCCAGAGTTTCTTTACGCTGTGAGGTGTAAAAATAAAATATCTACATCATAAGGTCTGCTGAGAAAGAATTAAGTTCACATTTCAGAAAAATGTAGATTCAGTTAGGCCATCACACAAATATAATCAGACTACAAAAAAAATTGTTAACTACAGTCTGAGTGGAATAAACTTGGATAAAACAAAATAGTGACCGAGTTTCACACACCTGACCAAAGTTTGTGTCAAAATACTTTTATCCATGTTGATTCCGGTCCAACTACAGTAAAAAGTCTTGGACATAGTTTTATAGAAATGAATTATTGAATATTTGTGTTTTGATAATTACGTATGGCAAGAACCATACTAAGAAGCCATTGCTGAGAAGCTATTCAATTTAAGTCCAAGCAACAGAAAATCAATTCAATTTTTTAATAAACACGAATCATTTTTATGACTTCAACCTTTCTTTTTTTTCAACTTTATTCGTTTAAGTTATGATGGCGTTTTTTAATGATTTCTCCAGTATCAAGTGTTATTGTGTTTAACTGAAAATCACTAACACAACAACATGTATAAACTACAAGCTATTTAGGGCATAATACGGGTTTTATTGAGTACGATAGACCAACATTACCTTTTGTATGGCTTTAGCTCGTGATACACCAGGCAATCCTCTGTCATGCTTGGACTTTTTGCCCAACACTTTGATTTTTTCCTTATTGATATGAACTTCAAAGGGATTCAACTTTTTCTTGTGAACATCAGCTTTCCGTTTGCCATGCACTTTGTCAGCTAAACCTGAGTTCCTCTTGTTCTTAACTTTAACCATTTTCAGTCAATATTAACACGAATTTATAAATAAAGATAAGTGAAACAGTGAAAAGTTAGGTTATGTCGCGTTGCAACGCGTGATTTAGACAGTTTGATTGACTGACAGTTGTTTCAGGTTAGGGATACGTTCAAAATTATGTTTTTAACAGTTTGTACAAGTCAATGGTTTGTACATAATAAATAAAATAGTAAGTATACACGCGGAATAGTTAGTTTGCTGTCATTCAGGCTTTGCTTTATATAATCCCATTAGTTTTATTTGTATAATTATTTGTTCAACAACATCTTTATATGGAAGAGCGGTGACTCCTGACACAGGCTTTGTTAAGCTTAAAAGGAGCCACCAGTTTATTGTGAATAAGTGATTTGTGAACAAAATAAAGATTCTTATTCATTTATTTATTATTATATTTATTTATTAGTTTGCCGTGTTGGTTGTTATTAGTTATTTTTGTCATATATAAAAAAAAACCTGCGCTGCGTTCCGAGACGCGCTGAAATTGATTAAAGCCCCCGTAATCGCGTTCTGAGCAGACTGCAGGCAAATAGCTAGTAGAAACAAAAAATATGAACGCATTCTTTAATAGCGTGTTAAAAAACAAGATGGCGAGCTCAGTCAGCCAAAATACTGTCAACTCATGAAACTAGATGGCGTTACTTGTGACTTATTGCGTAAAAATAAAGTTCAAAATCGTTCGATTCGTAAATCCGTTTCTTCATTCGACATTTTAAACTTTTTCAGAATTTCGGATTGCTGATTATTTTGTGGATCGGGTTTGTTTGCATACTGCATCCTGCGCACTGCATGAATACACACCCCTCAGGCGCCATAAAATAAAGTGATATATTGACATAGACGCGAAACACGTTTGAAGTGTTCCAAATGAGAAATGCACATTTTGCGAAATGCTCGTTCTCCGTCGAACCTTTTTTGCAGCATTTGGATTTGGGAGACTAAATTAAATAAAAGATGTAACTTTGAACTTCAAGTCTTTATTTTCGCCAAACTTCGCCACAGCTACATACAGCTTTACATAGAACACCGAAGATTCATTTTATTGTTAAGCTTTCATAACACTGCATGAAAGCATAGCAATAATATGCATGAACAACGTAGTAACAATATTATGACTCCACAATACTTGGGTGAACCCAGAATATAATAACAATAAAAACCTTGTGTATCGTTTGGTGAGCCTAATACTCTGCACATATTTTTTGTATGGTATTTTTTTGTATACTACCCAAAATCGACTAGATTCTCGTCAGATAAGGTGACATATGGTCTGAAAATGTAGGTCAAAGACTAATTTGTGATCGTAACTTATCAATCCATTTTTTTTATATAAATGGCGTTCCCAAATGATATCGCCAGTATCAATCAAGTGTTTGTTATTGTGTTATATAAACACATAAGAGATTATTATTATTTTATTATTATCATTAAATAAGAGATTTTTCCACTCTTTATTCCACGTTAAGCCATAATAAGAGATCTGCGAAACAAATATTCGAAATGCTGAGTTGACGAGATTTTTTTATACACTTGGTTCAACATGTTTTCACTATCTTTACTACATACTTATAAATAGATTGAAGCTTGACCAAAAATATGTACAAAACAATAGTTTACTTCTTATTTTTGGTCAAGTTTAATAGTCTTATAGATAAAGATAAAAACATAAAATGTCAGTGATTTCAAACTTAGTTTAATCACGTTTCTTAAAATCTATACTTACCACTGTTTAAAAAAATTAAACAATTTTTTAATTACAACTTGTCAAGATTTGAACCGCTGCCTAATACATAATGTACTATTTAACATTATATTCTTTATCAAGGATGCTCAGTCCCGAAATGTCTTACAACACAAAATAGAATTTACTTATAGTAAGTAATTAACTATTCAATCAATCCATTAAAAGATATCACAGCAATTTTGAATAATTATGTTACAATGATCAGCGTTGAGCATATTACGGAACCATTGCCTTACTACATTTACAAGGTTTTTCTTACACAATTGAAAAGTTCATAATGCTACTTAACTTTTCATTAATTAGTATAATTACCAAAGTTTTATTACACAATTGAAAAGTTCATAATGCTACTTAACATTTCATTAATTAATTTAATTACTAAAGAGAATAGCAAGATTTTTGTTATAAATTACTGAAATTTCTTTTTATGGATTCTTTTAACTTATATTTATAGGCTGATGAAGAAAATTGCGTAGTAAGTAGCAATTCGTCACATTATCAATTCATTCACATCCTGAAATTATAATGCAAGTAATCTGTTGTTTGTATAGATTTATAAGTTTTACTTAAGTGGAGGAGGTTCATAGTCCAGCAGTGGACTGTAACGCGCCGTTGTTTTGCTTTTTTTTTTTTTATCTGTTGCCTGTACAAAGTTCAATGGCTAACCAATCTTCAATGGACAACCTCATTAAAGTGACGAGTTGCGAACGTGACCATTTACTACTAACCCAAAAAAATTGACGATTGTATTACGAGATAAGAAAATGTACTTTAATAAGAAAAAAAGTGAAGAACTCTGAATTTACAATACAGTCAATGAATCAAAAATCAAATGCAATTTTTTAATACATCAAAAGTTTTAACTCAAAGCTTAAAAATATAAAGAGAAGTGTGAGAGAAGATCATGCAAAAGAAATACAATCGTCCTAGAAATAGAATATACATACTTACATAATTAACTTGTATTTTATTTTTTTAACATTATACAAGAACGAGACTAACGCATGTGATTGACTAACGACTTGGTTAGCATTATGCTGAGCTTATTACAGAATATCTGACTACTTAGAGGACAGATATCCATGGGAATATATTTCTTGAATGACAGGCTATTTCAATATGCATGAATTTTGTAAATGACTATATTATTATTATTTGACAAAAAAAGAAACGCAAAAGATGCGGCGCATGTGGAGTTTCTTTGGTGAGTTCTTCTCCACAGAGTCCGCGCATCGTGTAGTGAATTCACCCAAATAAATGTATAGTGACGAAACTAAGAGATCTAACATCCAAAATTTAATAAACTATTGACTTCATTTCATTTAGGACAACAGAAAAAAAGCAATACAAAAATATAGCTACATAACAATAACTTAAACCCTCTCGGATGGTAATAAAAAAAATATTGAAAAAAAATAATGGGATAAAAGTTTCAAAATACACGAATTTCCAAAAGTCATGGGAATTTGTTTCATTTCAAGGACTGATTGAAAGGCATTTTTTTATTTTTATTCGTGAAATGGCGTTTATCCAATTTTATTTAAATTCAGTTTTTTTTCTGCCAGGGTTTCACCAGCACTAGGCCGGGAAAACGCTAGGACGAAGAGGGTTTCACCAATCACTTGCGTCATTTTCGCTCTCCTATAAAGTTCATCAAAAATACAGTTTTATTATTCATCTAATAAGAAATGCGTTTTAAGATATTTCATCATACCAAAGGTGCGGAACCGCTTCGTGCCGATGACCTTGTACAGAGCATCGTCGCAGATCGCAAACTGTTTGTTGCTCGGGTCGTAAAGGTTCTTCTCTTTGATTATCTGCCAGACGCGTTTCACCACCTAAAAAAAATGACATTAAGTTTTGTTATAAAGGTTAAGTTTGGTGTACATTTTGTTGGTCATTCTGGAGATTTATAAGTTTCATTTTATTGAAAGTGTCATCTACAGATATTTTTTTATATATTTATCTAGTTTTAAGTTAAGTGTGACAGTTTTGGTTGTGATAATTCAGTTTGTGGACAGTTCGATTTGGGAGTGACATTAGCTTGAGTATGACAATAGGGGATCGGACTACTTTTATTTTATAAATCCAAACTTCTTTGTTTTTGCTATCGAACACTAAAAGAATTTTTATTCTATCTTTAAAATTGACCGAGTTATAAAGGTTTGAAATTCAAGATTAGACAGAGAGGCATACCCACTTGTGACGCCATTTGTTAGTAACGCCATAATAATCGACGAGTTTGAATTTGAATTTTTAATCTCCATATCTTCTTCACATCGTTTTTGAAAGAGACAGACATATTGAAACTTTAAAAAATCACTGTAAATTCGTTTTTCAACCGATTCTGTTTTTTTTTTCGCGAATCGGCTGGTACTAATCCATATTTGAAAAATAATTCATAAAATGTGGTGAACAGTCCGATCTATTCGGGTGTGACGTTCTTCATGTTAACATGTGAAAATTTGGGTGTGACGTACCTCTATTTACTAGTGTCTGTACTACTTATTGATGCATATTGTTAATGCGATGACAATGATCAAATGTCTTACTCTTACCTCATGCCTGGGCATCTCGTCCTTGCCCATGAGGTCTGCGAGCGCCGGAGACAGCTTGTAGGCGCGCGTGTAGCCACTGCCTTTGCCGCGCCCGCCGGCGGCCTGCAAAAACACCATTTACATAATTTGTTAAGAAAGAATATATTTTATTCCACACCAAGAAATGATCAGAACATCAAGAAATAGGGGTATAAAGATTGGCAGTCTTATTGCTAAGGTAGCAATTTCTTCCAGGCAACCGGGTACAGAATAATTGCAACAGAACTGCCGGACGGTGCACACAAGTAAAATAGAAAATAAATATATTAACGGTTTTTTAATATGACGAAATACTAACATGCAGAAAATCTTGCTCTTCGTGAGGATCAGGAAAATATAAACTTCAATGCTAATAATACCTTTTTAGCCTTAGGTTTTGCCTCTTTCTTGGTGCCGCCGCCCCACTCATCATCCGATCCCTTCTTCTTGCGTTTTTTGGGCCTCTCTTCTTCCTCCTCCTATAAACAATACAAAAATAATTAATTATCACACTAATATTATAAATGTAAAAAAATAATAATATTTGTACTAGTACTCAATGGATTAGGATGACATTTGGAATGGAGATAGTTTGTAACCTGGATTCAATGTAACCTGGAGACAATACTTGTTACGGAAAAAAGTCCCACGGGAAAATCTAAGCAACGCAAGCGTAGCGGGCGGATCGCTAGTTAAATTATAAAACCAAAATAAACAAAACAAAAATTGTGTAGTGTTGGTATTTAATTTTTAATCCATAGTGCTGCAATACTTTACGATTATTGGTACCATGTAGAGTGAAATAGTTCTTTATGGCAGAGCAAATTGATCAATCACCCATCTCGATAGACATCCTCCCACCCAATGATGTTTTAACCACATACATTATTGGTCACAAGTAGCAAGTTTTGTTATTCTACCGAGTATTGTGCAAAGACTGATAAAAGAAATTACCTCTTCTTCACTATCAGATCCATGAGCGTTGACATAATCCATAACCATTTTATCAATCATCTCTTTCTTGCTGGCCAAATTAACCCCGAGGTTCTTCTCCAGCTTCTGAATAACCTTTTTGATTGAGGTCGTTGACAGATCCGCATCTTTGAGGATTTCTGGAAATGAGAAACTTTTGTTATCCATGTTCTTGCGGCTTTACGACCATACTTCGGACCACAGCATTTGTAAAGTTGAAAATAAAATGTTTATTGTAAGTATGCTAACAGTAATAATAACTAAAGGTTGACAATCTTATTAATAAGACTTACAATTGAAAAAATACATTTCTTGAATATGTTTTAGCCTTTAGTTAAGAGATTCTTGAGAAAACAAAACAATAAGAGGACTTTCTGTATGAGAAAGGGAGAGGTAGCTAGCTCTCATCTTACACACTCATCCCACTTGTATCTAAAATATTGGGTTCAAAACTTTGAAATGAGTAAGGAATAAAAATGCAAAAGGTGAAACATTAATTTTATTGAAGATAGAAGAAAGGAAAGTGGACTTTTTCAGTTGGTAGGTGGATAGGTACCTATTTTGTCCCTCCCCTCCCTCCACCCGCAAAACAGTTACGTTCCTTTGTACGCAAGTAAAAGACTCGACGACGACACTTGGAAGCACAGCTTGGAAGCGGATCGATCTATGCGTGAAACTGAACGCAAAATGGCCGCTTAGGTTATTGACTAAACATCCAAAATAATTTATATAAAAATCATGTTTTTCATTAAATTTACAAGGTTATCCTCAAATTTCTTCGGATAATACCTGTTGTAAATAAGGATGCGCGCTATTTTTAAGCTTCGGAAGGTAAGCAGCTGCCGCCATTAGGTCGCTTTATACGTGGACAATGGTTACGCATTGCATAAAAATAAACCACCAGTGAGCTGGTTCACCCAAGCATCTAAAAATGGAGGCACGTATATCAGGAAATCCGCATAATATTACCAAACTACTTTCGCCTGAGAAGTTTTCTTAAAGACGCCTTACTAACAGAGATATTAGGAATTGAAACTTGCGAAATCCCAAAGTTGTATTGAACAATCAGTAGGAAGCCATTACGTGTAAGGGGAACCGTGGTTACTCACCGTAAAATGTTACAACAAAACATAATGTGATTTACTTACTTTCAATCTCCTTTTGGAGTTCTTCCTTGGTAATTTCTTCGGAATCCGACATTTTTCTTGGAGCAAGTAGATTTCACTTCACAGTAGTTCACAGTAACAAGGAAAATCGGGCCACACAATAATATACCTACGCGCTAGATGCTACACGGCGTCGGCACGAAATGAGCCGAGCCCCCCTCGGCCTACGTCGGGCCGGCATAATTGACCAATCAGCGAGGACGTAAATAAAAGTAAAATCGATGTTATTTGATTTTGACTCTTAATGAATAGACATAAGAACCCCAAATTTACCTAAGGTCCCTTCAAAATATTCGATGTTTATAGCTGCGTTCAGGAAAAATACATGAATGAATGCCGACTCCTCGGGCGAAAAACCTTGAGAACGATGTACATTGCGTTTTTATACCGAATATTTTTGTGAATATTCTGAGATCAGTGGGCAATGGAAAATCGATCTTGTTGGTCTTGCCTGAGAATCCTTTGCCAAAAGCCAAAACCCGACCAAAATTAATAGTCTGTTTCACTTACACTCATAGGTTTTAAATGGAGTGCAAGTGAATAAGGCTATCACTCCATGAGTGATTCTTCTCGTATGATTTCCGTTTCATTCTTTCTTTCCTTCATTCGTTTGTTTGTGTTTGTTTGCTTGGTCCGTGCAAGGTCCGTGGTTTGTTTGTGTGGTTTGGATGTTTGGAACAAAAGGAAGGGATTTGTTTTGGTTTATTTGTTTCTGTTTGCCAAATCAAACAACCAAGAACGGCAAGAATAATGTCCGACGAAGATGTTAGCCTGTCAGAATCGGAAGAGGTGAGTAGTAAAATATAGGCCTTCCTTTTTTCCTTTTGCTTTCACGATGAGCTTGAGCTTGCTTGATGGTCAACCATTATGTATGTATGTATATGTAAGTATATACAACGTGTTACAAATAATACCAAAAAAAAATTACATTCTTCATCACAGGTATTTAATCAAAATTTTCCCATCTCTAGTGTCATTTGACATCTAAAATATAGACTATCGATTCTCAGAACGGACAAGTATTTGTACACCATTTGTGCCTATAATTTTAAAAGAGATGTACTTGAATCAATTTATGTTAGAAAACATTTTCTTTTTTGCCTTAATTATCTTGTTTACGTATTTACAAACATAAATATTATTTTGAAATATTTAGTTCATCATTTCATTAATTTATTATTTCATAACAATTATTTAACAAAGCTTTTTTTATTTATTTGTGGTTTTTTCATTTTGAAATTAATTGTTCTAATGTGAATGTTATGGTACAAGTAGTACGTAAACATTTTTAACCATAGCGGTAAAAATAGGCACATTGACCTAAAATTACATATCTGGTCCGAATATTCTTTGACACAGCTGATCACTAGAGATGGGAAAACTTTTATTAAATGCCTTGCAAATAAATATATTTTGTATTTGTATTTTGTATTTGATAAAAATATTCTTTTTTTTGGTATTTTTTGTAACACGTATAAATATAATAAAAGTATACTTTTGTCATTTAGAAAAATTAAAGCTTACCATCGTATAAATAAATAAATAATAATATTTTCCCGTGGGAGAAACATTTTTTCCCGTGGTAAAATGTGGCCTAATTCTGCCCTTGACTTGCAAACAACATTTATGCTAATTTTTATCAAAATCGATTCAGTAGATTTGCCATGAAAGTTGAACATGCAGAGAGATGGGTTGTTCCCACTATTCCTACCAAGAAATTCTACCAGACTTGTTATCAGCTAGCTCAAATAAATGGCTATTTCTATTATCATCTGGATAAGTAGTAATTTTTCTCATGTTGTGTGTTGACGTTAACTCTACAGGAAATTGTTCCAAAGAAGGGCAAAGCAAAGAAGAAGAAATCTGACTCTTCGGATGATGACTGGGGGGAATGCTATAAAGAAGCTCAAATGGAGATTCGATCAATTAAAAAAAAGGTATGCCACCCTGTTTGCCGTGTGGTGACGGCAGAGTAGAATACATTTGTCACCAACCCCTACTCTTCCCGTGGGTGTCGTAAGAGGCGACCTAGGGACTACACATTGAACAGGGAACGGGCAGCAGCGCACTCTGATACAGTAACCTTTTAATCTGCGATCTCCAACATGCCTGCCAAGCGTGGAGATTATGGCAAAACCCTCCACTTAAGAGGAGGAGGCTCATAGTCCAGCAGTGGACCGTAACGGACCGTTGATGTAATGAACCCAAATCCTATGGGTTGTGCGCAGGGCAATAATAAAAGCTTGTCAGGTTAAGAAAGGTTTTTAATTCCTTGGATGAAAACAGATTACAAAACAGCGTATTTAAAAACAGACATATTGTCGAGGCGACAGGCCGCCAGAGAGAGAGATCAAAAGAGTGAGCGAGACAACAATAACAGTACCATAGTGATGGTCATATAAGGTGTGTTCGTTTCACAACTAATATTTTAACACTCCCCCGCAAACCTTATAGGGCCATCATATTACCAAATCTTAAGTTGTAGTAACCTATATCTAACAGACAGACTCTACAATCCGAGATTGGTCTCTATAATGGGTAGGCCTAATTCTTATATAACATCAATTAAACAATGAACACATTGACAGACAATGTTTACCTAACATGAGACTCTACTCACTAAGAAAAAGGCTATCAGAATCAAGCACAACAATTATTATGTCCAAGAGAAATCTCTACTTTAGAAAATGGCTCTATCATAACATCAGTTATATTAGAGATTACATTGATGTTCAGCATTGAGATTCGACTCTACATTAAGACAACAACATGCTAAACATTACTACACATCACTGCAATCTCCATTTACATGACATAATTAAGTACACAGAATGAAAGGTATCATGCACGATGAGATCACCGTCGCGATTAAAGCTGCCATTGCGTGTAGGCCACACACCAATACAGAATGCCCTTCAGGTAGAAACCGCCCCCGCCGGCGGGGACGCGGAACTAATAGTAGAATTAATTCAGTAAGACCCGGTAGGGGTCATTCTTCTCCGACGCGCTTCTCACCCTGGCAACGTTCTGGGCCGCGGTCCGAGCCCGTCTGAGGGCGCCCCCAGATACGTTGTCATAAAATTCCTAAGGGGTACGAGCCTTCTGCTCCCCCGCAAGTCCGCGCCCACTATATTACCACACTGGTATAAATAGTGATTAGGTCCGTCAAAAAAAAAAAAAAAAGAAAGGTATCATGCTTTATATAAACATACATGGGTACATTAGTTTAACCTTAAAAGAAATAAAGTAAACATGCTTATTACTTTACATTCATACTATGTACAAATTGCAAATGCTTTACAGAGCTCAGCGGTTTCGTAAGTATGTCGGCAATCATCTGATCTGTTCGTAAGTATTTAACCGTTAATGTATTTCTTTGCACCAAGTCCTTTATGAAGTGATATCTCAGATCGATGTGCTTCGTACGTTTGTGACTGTACTCTCTAGCTTGCAACAGTTTATGTGCGCTCTGATTGTCATTCAACACAGTAATATTCAATTTAACTGGTAATATTTCAGATAGAAATTTTTTAATGAAACAGATATCTTTACAAACATCATTGATTGACAAATACTCAGCCTCTGTTGTAGAGAGTGCGACACAGCGCTGTTTGCGCGACTCCCAGTTAATTGTATTTTGACCTAATTTTACAACAAAGCCTGTGTAAGAGCGCCTATCCAAAGGATCATTTGCCCAGTCTGCATCTGCGTAGGCTGTTAAATTTAATTCTTTACTTTTTGCAAAATGTAAACAAAAGTTAATTGTTCCAGCCAAATATCTTAAAATGCGTTTAGCCGCTAGCCAATGACTTTTATTGAAATTACAATTATACTGACTTAATTGACTGCAGGCATATGATATATCAGGCCTAGTGCAGACTGAAAGATACATGAGACAACCCATGAGCTCTCTATAATTATAAGTATCATCACATAGAGTTTCAGAATCTACTTCAAATTTACAGTTTACATTCATGGGTGTAGAGACTGGCTTGCAATTTTCCATCCCAAACCGCTTGAGCAATCTTTTTATATAATCACTCTGATCAAGCTTTAACCTAACCTAACCTTCCTTTTCTCTTACAACATTAATCCCTAGACAACTTTTTAGGTTACCTAGATTTTTACAATTAAATTCCGCCATTAGCAAACTTATTAAGTTATCTTTAGCTAAGTTATTATTATAAAATATATAAAAATCATCAACATAGAGTCCTACAATGATTAAACTATCTTTAGATTTATTTATGTAAACACAGGGCTCACATTTACTTTGGTAGAAGCCATTTTCACATAGTAATTTATTTACTTTATCATTCCAAATTCTACTGGCTTGTTTAAGGCCATAAATTCCTTTTTGTAGCAAGCAGACTTTATTTTTATTACCATTATCAAATCCGGGAGGCTGCTCCATGTAAATAGTTTCTTGGAGGTCCCCGTTAAGAAATGCTGTGGCTACATCAACATGCTCGATACATAGATCAAGCTCACAAGCTAAAGCAAACAAAATTCTCATTGTACAATGTCTAATTACTGGTGAAAATGTCTCCCTATAGTCCACTCCCTGTATCTGTGTAAAACCCATGGCAACAAGACGCGCTTTATACCTATCTAGGTTCCCGGATGCATCCCTCTTTATTTTATAAACCCACTTACTTTTCACGACATTAGTATCGCGAGGCCTATCCACCAATGTCCATACATTTTTGGATATCAATGAGTCATACTCACATTTCATGGCCGCAATCCATTGTCCACTGTCTGGGCTAGCAAGCAATAGCCTCTTTGTAAGAAAGAGGTTCTTTCTCTACATCATTTGACACATCATGCGCGACTAAGGAAAAGTCTGTTTCGTAATCATCATACCTTGGGTGTGGTTTAGACCTAGAACTACGTACAGGTCTAGTAGGACGATCGACAGGCAACAAAGGCGCGGGTTGGCCTTCATTTGAAGATGATGACGGTTGCTGCGACAGCACTACAGGCTCGCACAACGAGTTCTCCGCCCACGAAGCTGTAGAGCCTGAGTCGTTGTCCTCAGTCCCGGTACAGAACTCCTCCTCACCTGAAATTGCCATAGAAACATTTTTATTATCAGTATTTTCAACTGGACTATCTAAACTAATATCTTGACTAGATGAATCTTTATTATCTAATATCACAGAGCTTTTCAAATTATCATTATTACTATTCTGGGACATATTAAAATTTTCATTTGATTTAAATTCATCACATGAGTCAAATTCATAAAATGTAAAATTATCATCCAATTCATTATCATCATTTTTATTATTAATTATATCCTTGTAAAATTTATTTTCTAAAAATGCGACATTCCGTGACATGATTACTCTTTGAGGGTTCAAAGGATCTAGCAATCTATAGCCTTTTGTTGTATTACTGTAACCCACAAAAATATACCTCCTACTTTTAGGGTCCAACTTACGTCGTTTTTCTTTTGAAATAAGCGAATATGCGATGCACCCAAACACATGAAGGTGGCTAAGATCAGGCTTGGATCCAGACCACAAACCTTCAGGGGTATGTCCTGCCAAAGCGACTGTAGGGCTCCTATTCTTTAAATACACAGCAGCCATCACTGCTTCACCCCAGAAACGCGTGCAGAGACCAGCATCCAGCATCATACATCTAGCCTTCTCCAAGAGCGTTCTATTTAGTCGCTCAGAGACACCGTTTTGTTGAGGACAGTAAGGTACACTAGTCTGATGTATAATACCTTCTCTTTTTAAGAAATCAGAAAACTTTGAGTTACAGTACTCTGAACCATTATCGGAGCGCAATATTTTTATAGACAAACCCAACTGTTTTTCTACTTCGTTTTTAAAAATAATAAAATAATGCATTACCTCGGATTTTCTCTTCAGTAAGTATGCATAGCTTTTCCTTGTGAAGTCATCCGTGAATGTTACAAAGTATCTCGCACCACCAAGGCTGCTCTGCTGCATCGGGCCAGCCACATCTGTGTGAACTATTTCAAGGGGTTTAGAGGTGCGTGTAGCCTCGCTTGCGGGGAACGGCAAGGTCACTTGCTTCCCTAGCAGGCAGGTCTCACACTTCTTACCGATGTCACAAACCTGAAACAGTACTCCAGTTGCAAGTCCATCCTTTAAAGCACACATCCCCTTAATTCCCAAATGCCCAAGACGCTTGTGCCAGAGCTCAGCTGGCAACACAGGAGCAGCAACATTAGCACTCATTGTTTCTTGCCTATTATGCAAGAACATGGAAGAATGCACTTCTTGCGAGAAACTACTACCTTCCCATTTATATAGGCCTTTCACATTAGATGCTGAGGTAACAGGGTTGTCATGAATTTCACAAGATTTATAAATATTACATTTGTCATTATTAAATACTACAATTAAACCTTTCTCAGTTAACCTACTGACAGACAACAAATTAGCGCTAAGATTAGGAACAAACAATACCTTTTCAATCTTAGAAACTGCTCCGCCTTCCTCCAATACTACCTCCCCAACACCAGCTGCAGACATTGATTCATTATTTGCAAGCATAATGTTGCTTCCTTCCTTAAAATCCTTATAGCTGGAAAGCATCTTCTTATTGTTGCAAAGATGATTTGAGCATCCTGAGTCTATATACCAATCAGTAGATTTAGCGAAGAATGCTGTTGTTTCACTCTGGTCTGTAGCAAGAAGCGAGTGATCCGCTTGCCTATTCTTCCTGTCACGACGATACTTAAAGCATTTGCGCTTTCGAGTAAACATTCAAATAAGTTTAGTCTATTTTAAAATTGTAATTTTACGTAAATACTCGCTCAAAATGTGTTAAATTCGACTGCCTGTAAATTATAGTGCTCTAAACTCTATACACAAATGTTATTGATGTGAAAAACTAATTAATCACGGAATAACAACAATAATAACCCGCGAAACGCATATTTTTAATTTCTTCTAATAATATCCCGTCTAATCAATGAAAGTGTTGTGTGTAACCAATAAACTATTATTTGACATCAAATAAACAGTATTTTCTAAACAATAACTTAAATAGTAACCAAATACAGGCAAATCTCTTTTCAAAATTTGCCCCCAAACAAATTCAAACTTCGAACGTAACGAACTTTTCGTTATTTGATACAAAGTGTTAAATTACATAAACAGTGTATATATAGGTATTTATTATTAAAGTGTAAATATCCAGTGCTGAATAAAGGGGATTTTTTAAGTATTCCCTAAAATACCTAATTTATTTATTTCGAATATGTAAACACAAATACCCAAAGTGCTGCCATCTCTTATTAGCTTACTGCTATCTGAATGTTATACTTCTGGCCAACAGAGGGCAGTAATATGAAATAAAGTGCTGCCATCTCTTATCTATATACTGCAATCTGAACGCTATAATATTGGCTAACAGGGGGCGCAGTGAAAGGTTCCAAGAGATAAGATTTGCCAAGAGAGGGCGCTGCAATAAAGGATTCCAATATTTATTTATTTTTAAACCAAACTCCATAACTGTTACCACCTATTGAACCGCAAGATGACGCTAAATTGCACTAAATGTAAAAGTAACATTAAAGTTAATGAGAGACAAATACTGACATGTTCGATTTGTAAAAAGTTATACCATGCTCGCTGTGGTAAAGTCGACTCTCCTCGTTACTATTTGCTGACTCCAGAACACAAAGCAAGATGGAAATGTGTTCCATGCTTAACGAAAAAACATACCACGTCGGATGTGCCACCGCCGCGCTCTCCGTGCTTCGTAACTAAGCAGAAAAAGCAAAATATAAATATATGTACCCAAAACTCATTTGACCGACTTAGCGACGACGAAGAACTAGACTTCATGACACCAATTAACAGGAGCAAGACTTACCAAAACATGATTTTGAATAATAGCACTTATCTAGAAGAAATGAAAGAAAAAAACCTTAATTTACGTAGTAGACTAGAAACGTCTGAAAACGAAATTGAGAGACTGATGCTGGAAAATTACTCCTTAAAATGTGAGATTGCTAAACAAGACATACTAATTAAACAATTAAATCCCAATGGAAAAGTTATTACAAAGAAAATATCCAAGAAAAAAAACAAGAAAGCTTTAAACGAAGCAGCTATCGATTTCTCTTTATCTGATGATGGGTCGGAACATAATCAAAGCTACTTAGACCTTAACATTACTCAACGTTCTACTGATACAGATAATACGCTGATTGTAAATAAAAAAAGTAATGTTCTCTCACTAATCAAACACCCGAAACGACGAAATATACATATCATTGGAGGTCAACAAGTCTCTGGTCTGGCCTCACGACTATCTCAGTCTAGATATACATCTCAGCATGAAGCCTACTCCGTATCTTCTATTGTAAAACCATCAGCCGGCGCACATGAACTCCTCAAAACATGTCATAACTTAAATATAAGTTCAAAGGATCATGTTATTCTGTCAATCGGTGAAGACGACGACAACCCAACAAAAATTTTATTTGAACTTTCTTCTGCTCTGAAACATTTAGAGAAGTCTAACGTAATTTTATTAAGCATAAATAAAAACAATTACCTGAACAAATATTTTCTTAATCAAATGCTCAAAGATGTATGTAACGAATTACCTAACTGCTCGTATATGGACTTCTCTAAGTGCAGTCAGAAAAAATTTAAACGTGCCTGTAAAGACATAAACTTCTTGATAGACAGTATTGAAAACAAAGAGCACGTCCTAACTTTAAAGAATACACAGTCTGGAACAGCTATATCAACTATGACCAACACTAGCAACAAATCTGGATCGAAAACACTAAAGTCGTGCAATGCTTCTTTACCTCAGTCTCTTCCAATATTTACAAAACAGTTTTTTCGCGACTAATAAGACGTCTACTACCAACCATTTTCCAACGAAAACCGAGTCCATTCAATCACCTTCAAACACATTTAAAATATTTCATCAAAATATAGCCGGCTTACGAAATAAATTAGACAACGTAGAAATTGTAATAAACGAACTTTCTGAAAAAAACAATGAATTAGATATACTCTGTTTCTGTGAAACCAATATTTATAAAAATACAGAACAAAACATTATACTTCAAAACTATGTTCTAGCCGAATCTTATTCACGCAACGAAAGAAAAGGAGGTACTTGTATATTGGTAAAGAAAGGTATCGAATTTAAGAGTATTCACTGTATAAAAGAATTGTCAGTAAAAAATATTTTTGAATGTTGCGGTATAGAAATAATCGGAATGAATTTAATTGTTATATGCATTTATCGTATACCCAAACAAACTGTAACACATGTAGACCTTTTCCTTCAAAAACTAGACAAATTACTTTTTCAACTAACTAAGAACCAAAATAAAAAAATAGTCGTCTGCGGGGACTGGAATATTGATATTTTAAAGAAAAATAACTCAACAGAAAAACTTATTACAGTACTTAGCAATTATAATTTAAAAACACATATTACAGAACCTACACGATTAAATTCATGTCTAGATCAATTTGCCACTAACATAAGCCGAGTACATGCGAAGGTACACAAATTGGGTCTATCAGATCATGAAACAGCTCAGATAATATCATTTTACATAAAAAAGGTACACCGGCACTCATCTTGGTTCGAATTTAGACGTGACTATAACAATGACAACATAAGAAAATTCTTAAATAGTTTATCGGCTCTTAGTTTTGCCGAAGTTTATGATGCAAAAAACTTTAAAGAAGCCTTTGGATTATTTTACAACACCCTTGTATTATTTTACAACCTATGTTTTCCAATAATTAAAATTAAAATAGTAAATAGAATTAATAAATTGAAATGGATTACCAAAGGATTAAAACGATCAAGCAAAACTAAGAGAAAACTATATTTACTGTACAAAACCTTAAATGAGAATAAAATTCACAATGAAAATGCTTACAAAAACTACAGTAAAATTCTAAAAAAATGCATTTTTAGATCGCAAAAATTACAAAATACTACTTATATAAATAAAAGCAAAAACAAGTGTAAATCTACATGGACTATTATTCAGAAGAATACCTACAATGCATTAAAAACTGCCGATATTGATGAAATTTGTCAAAATAATCTTAAATTTACTAAACCGGATGACATATGTAATATTTTTAATAATTATTATGTGGGCTTATCCAATTATCACCAGCAAAATTTAAATAATGTAAAAAATAATACTGCTCCGAAAAAATGCCTAAAAGAAAACATCTTAAATACTATTTTCATCTCCCCTACAACCGCAGCAGAAATACATAAAATTATAATGTCACTCAATAACAGTAAATCAACAGGCTATGATGACATAAGTACACACATTTTAAAACTTTGTAGCTCTTCTATAAGCACAGTTCTATCACATCTTATAAACTTATCCTTTGAAGAGGGTTGTTTCCCGGAACAATTGAAGATCTTAATCGTAAAACCACTCTTTAAAAAAGGCAATAAGTCAGATCTTTGTAATTACAGGCCCATAACTCTGATACCAATACTGTCAAAAATCTTTGAAAAGGCCATGTACAGTAGAATTTATAGCTTTATTACTCGAAACAAAATTTTAACTAAAAATCAATTTGGATTTCAAAAAGGGAAATCCACTACATTAGCATGTTTTGAACTTATCAAAACTATAACTGAAAGCATACGTGATAAAATACCAATTTTTGCAATATTCCTCGATATGAGTAAAGCTTTCGATTTTGTGGACCACGCCATACTACTGCATAAGCTAGAAAGATATGGTATTAGAGGACAAGCATTTAATTGGATTAATAGTTATCTAAAAAATAGATATCAGTGCACCGAAATACTAAAAAATACTAATGTTAAAAATCAAATTTTGAGAATTAGATACAGGTCAGACTATAAACCAAACTGTTGTGGGGTTCCACAAGGTAGTGTGTTGGGTCCATTATTATTCTTACTATTCATTAATGATCTAGTGAATGCTACTAATAACAAATCAATACTTTTTGCCGATGACACAACTTTATTAGTAAAATGCAATGAAAAAGATAGATTTGAACAAGATATAAATAAAAGCTTAACAGATATCATAAATTGGATGCAGGATAATAAACTACAAATTAATATAAATAAAACAAAAGCCATACAGTTCCACTCTTATAACTCCACTATTAACCCACTTAATATCAGTTACAATAACCAAAAGCTTGATCAAGTTAGTTCCACCAAATTTCTAGGTTTAATAATAGATGAACACTGTAATTGGAAAGACCATATTACTGCGATGTGTGTCAAACTTGATAGATTTGTGTTTGCTTTAAAACGACTCAGACAAACTGTATCACTTGAGGCAGCCCTTACAGCTTATTATGGTTACGTCTCATCAGTACTTTCCTACGGACTTATACTATGGGGCAACTCGGTTGACTTGAGTCGAGCTTTTTTAATACAAAAGAAATGTATTAGGGTAATGTGCAATTCTTGGTTTCAGGACAGTTGTGTCCCACTATTCAAGCGATTGAAAATCTTGCCGTTACCATGCCTTTATATTAAAGATGTTTGTATGTTCGTTCGACAGAATAATGAGCTCTTTAAAAAAAACTGTGAAATTTCAGATAGACCAACCAGATACAAAAATGATTATTACATACCACAGTGCCAGACTGCAATATTTAGTAAAAATATAGTTTACATGGCTATCAAAGTATATAATCATCTGCCCACACATATTAAAGAAATTAAAAACGGCAATTCATTCAAAAATAAACTAACAGAGTGGTTGTTAGAAAATTGCTTCTATAGCATCAAACAATACTTAGAATTTAAGCAAGGCTCTATTTATGCTGGATATTGTTTAAATTAAACAAAAATGTATTATAAACCAGCATATTAATTCATGACATGAAATAAATGTAATATTATAACTTTTTAGAATGATATGATGGGGATAAATATATACTTAAGTAATAAATAAGTTTTAACCTACTTTTTACCTTATAAATACTACTAGTACCTAATAAGTTTTAATAATTAGTTTTAAAATTATGATAGTAACCTATCAAATATTTGCACACCGACTCTGTTCGGTAGAATACATTTGTTCATATATTACTGTAAGACCTTTGTATACCTACATGTATTCTTGTGAATAAATATATTATCTTATCTTATCTTATCTTATCTTATCTTATCTTCATAGGGTTCAGGACGGCAAAGTGTGGTAGATACCATGTCCTTTTTTCGGTGCAGTCGGCGGGTGCTGGCTCGGCATATCCCTTTTGTATGAGCGCTTTCATCTGTTCTTCGTATTTTTTCTTGAGGAGAGGGTCCTTGTCTATCTTTTTTTCTGTAGTTTGAAGTCTCTTCAACGCGTTGTCGTAGTTGTTGGGCATCGGTGCATCATCGGTGCGCCAGAGGAGGGACGTTTCATAGCGGCCGTCTTCGCGTCGTACTGTGCGCTCTGCTAATATGTTGAGCGCACGTTGTTCCGGATCGCTGTGTGGTCTTTTCGGTGTTATGGCGATTGACTCGATGGCGAAGTATTGGCGGAGCTGTTCATCCATGTTCTCTTCCTGGGTGACGATGTGGTTCACGTAGTGTACGCGCTTTCCGAGCGTGCGTGTATGTGCCCCGTGTAGTACCCAGCCGAGGGGGGTGAGGGACGCGACGGGTTGGTGCCGCTCTCCCCGCTTCGTCTCTGTAGCCAACAGCAACTCCCAATTATCTTGACCGATGAGAATCTTCGGAACGGCGTCGTGAATCAAGCGCGCGCTAATGCCCGCCAGATGCGGGCAGTTGATGACGTCACTCCTTTCGACTCGCTGTGGTGAGAGACGCAGGCTGTTGATGGTTCGCGCTTGAATGCTGACTTTGCTCGATGTCCCCTGTACTGTGATCTTCACGCGTTGAGACTTAGCTTCGCCCATTTTGTTCGATAGGGCTTCGATGTGTAGTGGGTCGATCGGCCCCTTTGCGCCGATCTTTCTAGCGATGGCGGCGTCGATGAGCGTGACTGTAGACCCGTCGTCGAGTAGGGCGTAAGTACTGTAGTCGCCCCGCGGTCCGGTGACGGTGACTGGAAGAATCTTCAAGAAGCTGTGCGTCTTCTCTGTTGTCCTGGCGGTGCTCACGACTTCTGTTTCGTTTTCGCCTTTCTTGACGAAGTGTAGCAGCGGGTGATGCGTGCGGTCGCAGTCGTCGACTTTGCATCGCAGTGGCTTGCAACTGTGCTTCCGCGTCCTATATTTGAGGCATCTGAAGCATAGCCCTTTGTCCTTGGCTATGTCCCATCGTTCATCGACCCCTGCGTCGATGTATTGCGGACACTTCGTCGCTGCAGTGTGTCCGGGCTTCTGGCATACCGGGCACAGCTTTTCTGTTGCTGTAACTGTAGCTGTGGGCTCCACTGTGGCGGCTTACGTCTTCTGTGGTGGCCGCCGTGGGAGTGTGCTGTGGGTTGCCACGCGTTGAGTGGGCGCGGCCATTGTAGGTTGCTCGGGTTGAGCGTACGGGGCGCAGCGTTGGGCTTCGCGTTCCAAGAAGCGAGACAACTTCAATAGTTCTCGAAGAAGTTACGTGACGTCGGACGTGTTGATTGCGCAGCGAGTGTGATGGCTTGCGCGAGCTCGGAGATGTCGAGGCTCTGCTGTTTGACTGTCATTTCCCGCGCTCCCGCCGGTACACAGACAGGGGGGGAACACTCCCCGCACTCCGGTTTTGCTGCTGCGGGGGCGCCGGGGGGGTGTGGCATCTTCCGTGTTTCTGCCTTCTCGTTTTGAGGCAGAGGTGGCAGCTCTTTCTTCGATAGGGCTGTAAGTTGATGCTGTAGACTCTGGTCGACCCAATCGGCGACGCGGCGTTGTGACTCGTTACCGCCGTTGTCTTCCTGTATGTCCTCCTCTTCCTCAGAGCTCTCTGCTTCAATGCGGGCGATGCGGGCGAGTTCATATTCTATCTTCAGGCGGAGGAGTTCTTCTTTTCGTATTGCTAGCTCCCGTGCTCGCATTGATCTTGCTTTCGTCGATGTTGATGCTCGGGATGCTGCAGCGTGGCGCGCGGGGAGGTGCGCCTGAACGGCGGCGGCGGAGGGGCGGTCGGAGTGTGCGGCAGTTACACCCCGACCGTCTTCTGTCGGGTAGGGCTCTTTCATTGTGGCCCCGTCTGTGTTGCTGGCTCGCTGGACAGCTTCTGTGGTGCCCTGGTTGCCCAGTAACGTCGGGCAGAGGGGCGTCTGTTTCATGATTCCGCTTGCAGTGGAGTGGTGGGGGGCGACCTTAATGGGTGCGTCCTTGACGGATGGCTCGGACGTTGACGTAGTCTGTTCCGCGTGTGCGTCGGTGTCTTCGATGCTGTTGCCTCCTAATGTTGCGATTTCACCGGTGTGACGGTGATCGGTGTGGCTGCCTTTTCCGCTTCTGGTGACGACCATTCTTCTGTATTGACCGCAATCCGGCTCGAAGGACCAAAATGTGTGGCACTACTATAACTGTTGGTGCGATCGCGTGGACTGAAACATAGGATAAGTGCCGCACAGGACTATTGCTGGGATTGGGCCGTCCGGTTGAGGGTCGTCGAAAAGAAACACCAGTATTCTGTGCAGGATCGCTTCCTCGGTCCGCTGTACCACACTACACCGTTGAGGTACTATTTGCACTGCCGCTGCTACCGTTCCTCTTTCTGTTTTCCTCTTGAGGCTTCCGAACTGTTTACTGTACTGTGAACCACTGCTTAAAACACACTGTCGGTGCAGCGGGCAGTGCTCCGTATTTATACTCCTACCCGTTAGGGTAAGGGGAGGTGAAGGCGGAGTGAGCGGGGCGAGGGACCGATGTTTGTTTATTAAACAATAGTTGTTTACAACAAATGACAATGGGTTGTTTACCTATTATTTTCTAGAATTTTCTAGCTAACTATGACGAACGTAAACAACATCGAGTAACGTAAACAACATAAAAAACATCGGCTCTATACTATTCTTTACCGACTAGATTAAGCGAAAAGGTGGGTAAAGTTCGAGAATATAAAACTGTAAGCTATTAAATATCTATAACTACTTAGGACACTAAAGTTCTTCCCTATAAACCTATAAAATACTATTCTAGTAGGAAAAAAGAGTTTAAATCAATAAACTTAATCTACAATATCTATAAGGCTAAGTCTTATGCTAGCAGTTAATTAGAGGCCGTCCCGTACACTAATGTTGTATTGATGTATCTGTCGTGGCCATATCGTAGAATTGACCACATCATGAAATTTTCGATAATTTAATGAAATGGCCGCATTTCATGATGTGGCCAACTAAATTTGACCAGATCATTAAATCGTGTGCATTTCACGATTTTGTCGTCTACGATTGGCCATATCGTGAAAATAGGAGTGCGTTTAGGGCGTCCATGAAATATTTAAAAAGAATCTAAATTATGTTTAGTACTTATTGTTCTCTAAGTCCGACAGACATTTTCAGAGTACTTTTTCATCATAACTCTTTTTTTCTTCCTCATTTTAATAACGAATAATTCACTTTTTCACTGCGAGTAATAACGCGGCCGCCATGTTGGTACATAAACAAAGTGCTTCCAGCGCCTCTATCGGCAATAAATGTAATAATTTTACGATATGATCAAATAATCTTGACCATTTCATGATTTTAGCTGCGTTTTAGTTGAACATATCGTCAAACGATTTCTTATCATTGATCTGGCTAAGGCACATCATGATGTGGCCAATGGATAGTGAAAATTTCATGAAATGTGCCCATTTCATGAAATGTGCCCATTTCATGAAATGATCGAAAATTTCATGATGTGATCAATTCTACGATATGGCCACGACATATCTATAGGTATAGTTAAAAGAATGCTTTGTATTTTTACGGTACCTACTAATACTTTAAATTTTATAGCTTTTTTGAGTGTTAGATTCGATCTGTAAGCAAACAAGTTACATTGATAAATAAATGACATCAATATTAGTGATGATAAAAACCGCATTCATAGATTTAAAAAAAACTCGTACTCAGTTCGGAAATTGAACTTGGTCGTATTGAAGAAAAATTTAAAAAAACAAAGTGAAATACAATGCATACCAATCATTTTAGGTACCTATCATATTCTGTAGTAAAATCTATTGTTTACTTATGACCTACACAATCTATATTGAAATAGAAATATTGTAAATTTTTTTCTTCTATACGACTGGGTTCGATTCCCGAACTAACAATGAGTTTTTTTATTATGAATTCTTGTCACTAAAATATGACATAGTTCCTTAGAACAGATCTTTCTATGTCTTATAGTTTTAGAGTTACCCATACTGACCAATCTAAATGCTCCTCCTGTATTTCGTGGTGTTTTTTTTTCATCCTATAATAAATAAATATGTGGAGACATCTTCACACACGGCCATCTGATCCAACACTAAGCAGAGCTTGTACTATGGGTATCAGACGGCTGGGCCCCGTTTCACGAAGCAACAATTTACTACTAACAAGTTACAATTTGATATTCATTGCGTAGCCAATTCGCCAAAACTGGAAGCCCTTATCGTTTTGCCTCACTGTACGCACGCAATGTACATCAAATTGTACTTGTAATTTGTAACAGAGAGGATATAATACTGTAACGACTCTCCTACAGAGAGCCGCCACTTAAAATACAAAACCCACTTCTTACAAATTAATAACTGTTTTAATATAAATAAATATCACAATACCTGCACTTTTCTATCGCTCTCTTTCTAAACTGAATAGTTAAAAAGAGAACGAATATATTATAAAAAGAATATTATCGCCAGTATCAAACTACATGGCAGACAGACCAACGAGGACCATTTTTTTTTTTTTTTTTTTTGACAAGGACCTAATGCTTGTGTCGCAAAATCGACGTATCAAGCGTAACCGGACTTTTGGGAGACCAACGAGGCCCGATGCTACAATACACTACGTTTTAATTTGTAAATTGTAGCTTTGTGAAACGGCCCCCTGATATACATTACAAAATTGATAAATACATACATAATAGAGTAATGTTTGTAATAACATCTTTCAGTACGCAAAACAAGGAGTTCGCCGTTTTTGGTTAAGTGAACAGCAAATTATGGAAGATGCGTTCACTCGTAAAATGGTAAGTAGCACACAAGTACATACAATGCAATTAAATTAATAAGAAGACAGGCTCTGGGCTAACTTCACACGAATCTCGTATAAAGTTAGCCCTGTGGCCTCTTTAGTAAAATTTACAATAGGGGATCGGGCTGTTCCTAAATTTACCATATTTTATGAATTATTTTTAAAATATAGATTAGTAGCAGACGATTCGCGAAGAAAAAAACAGAATCGGTTGAAAAACTAATTTATGCCCGGTTTACATTATTCCAGTCCAGCGATCCAGTCCAGCACTGGATTGCTTACTGGAAAAATGTAAACCGGCACTGGAATGAACTGAATCCAGTAAGCATTCCAGTCCAGTAACTGGATTCGCGGTCTACTTTTGAATCCAGTGCGATCAATCCAGTGCAACTGGAATAATGTAGACGGCCAATCCAGTGCCATTCCAGTGCTGACGAAGTACACCCGTGTTGCTTGTTTTTGCGGACTTTTTTCTCGTAGAAAAAGGATTTAACAATGGTGAAGAAGTTATCTGAAGACGAAACTGTAAAGTTTGTCACTATATTCAGAGAAAATCCGTGTTTATGGGATATAACATCAGAACATTATAAAAACAAAACTATGCGCCAAACTGCTTTGCAAAATCTGTGCATTGGTATGGAAATTGAAGGATCCACATTGGAAGATGTGAAAAACAAAATAAAAAGTATTCGTTCGACATACTACCTCGAACTAGACAAGATTAAGAAGTCATCCACATCTGGTGCTAGTGGTAATGTTTACCAACCCAAAGTGAAATGGTTCGCCGAATTCAATTCATTTATTAAAAATGTGATGGTGAAGCGTAAAACACAGGTATGTATTTTAAATTTTTTATTTTAGTAGGATATTATTTGTTAAAACACACAAATTTATCAATGTATCATATGATTTTGCCATGGTACTTTTCCTTCGTTCACAAAATAATTAGTAAATTGAGTTCTTTTTTCCCTGGCATGTGTTGCTGAGTTGTTACTGCCCTGCTGTATGATACTATCTAAAGAGGTTATTTCGGATCTCCACGTTCCATTAATCAAATGATGGTCGTTGTGATCTTCATGGTCTACACAAGTAGTAGTCATATAATTGCTGGACTTTTTTCTCAACCAATTGTGTAGAGAGCAAGCTGCATACACAATGTGATCCACAGTACGTAACTTAGTGGAAATTGCTTTTTCGAAAATTCTGAATCGACTTACTAATATTCCAAAAGCGTTTTCTACAATGCGTCTAGCACGGGACAGTCTGTAATTATATATTTTTTGTTCAAAAGTTAAATTAGCCCCAGGATATGGTTTCATTAAGTATGTTTTTAGTGGAAATGCTGCATCAGCCACAATCACTCCATCTTCTGGAATAAAAGTGCCATTTTCTAATTCAGTAAAAATGGAACAGTTTTTGAAAATACCACCATCCGAAGCGCTTCCATTTGCTCCCACATTTATATACGTAAAACAGTAATCATGGTCAACAAGAGCCATCAATACTATGCTGTTTTCTTTTTTATAATTAAAGTTCGTACTTCCATATTCATAGGAGCCAGTAATTTTTATATGTTTTCCGTCTAACGCTCCGTAGCACAAAGGAAAGTTCCACTTATTCCGAAAGCCTTCCTCGACTTGTTTCCATTGTTCCGCAGTGGGTATCTGCAAAAAATTAAAAATATTTTATTTTCAGGAAAATACTGATGATGCTCAAAATAATGAAAATACTGACAATACTCAACCTAGTGACCCATGTGGGAACCCTACCCATACAAACCCAGAACCAAGTCTACCAGAACCGCGAAAGAAAAGAAGTAAAATTTCACAGTTGTCTACAATAGTCAGTAGCATGAAAGAGATGCAATACGATTTATCCAAATCAGAAACAGGGGAAGATGAATTCGATATCTTCGGGAAACACATTGCAAAGCAATTGAGGACCCTTTCTACAGAACAGGCTATCCTAGGTCAAGAAGAAATTCAGAGTGTGATAACAAAATGTCGACTACACGATTTGAAATACGGAAATATGACAGTGAATAGTCCTACATATTCTGCAAACACATATGCCAGTGAAAATTTGTCAAGACCAAGTACTAGTAGTAGTACTTATATGCCATTGGATAGTCCAGCGTCTGTAGATACACAAACCACGGGGACTCATTAAATGTAGTAAGCGATGACCCAGAATACATTAATATAATCATGAATGCTTTCAATAATGCTTAATTGTCATAGATTTATGATACTTAATAAAAAAATATTACCTTGATGTGGTCTTTTAATGCCCTTTTAATTTCTTGACAGACTTCTGGTATAATTTTTGAAATAGTTGGTTTTGGCAATCGAAACATACGACTGAGGCTTCTGTAACTATCTCCAGTAGTTAAAAAAGAAAGAGTAACTTCTAATTTTATTTTTGCGGGTATAGCTTCTCTGAACAATGTATTCTTACGCTGGATATTATTCGAAACTAATGATAACAGTTCTTCAAAGTTTTCTGCTGTCATTCTCAGTGCCAATCTATATTCATTGGGATCTTCTACCTTCAGTTGTTGCAAAAGCATTACTGACCCTCCTTTTTGATCTCTTTCGCTGATCCAATTTCTCACCCAAATGCGTTCCTTTTTTCTTAGCTCCTTATCAACCTCATTAATAACTTGTAGCAAGAGTGATTGAGCACGTTTGAAACATTTTCGAAACTGATCTCTTCTTGAAATCATTGTCAATGTAGTGTTCACACTTCAACGGCGTCTAAATAACTGGAATAATGTAGACTGACAGATCCAGTCCAGCACTGGACTGGAATCTCGCTTAAATCACTGGACTGGAATAATGTAAACCGGGCATTAGTTGTATGGATGAGTCATTCGTTTGTGTCGCAGCTGCAAGTTATCTCTTAGAAATATAAAAAAAACACTAATTACTTTTATTACCTACCTACATAAAAAGCCTGACTGTTGTTACCAGTAATACTAAAACCAACTCACCAATTCTGATGGATTCCAACTATTGCGAACTGCATGATATGTAGACGAAGTCTATGTTTATAGGCTGGGGTAACAAGCATTTTTTTATATTTAATAGTGTGAATGATTCAACTCACTTGAGTTAGAATTGAACTGAAAACATCACTAAGATTATGGAGCTGGCAACATTATTTTTCTGTCTAATGTCAAATTACTCCGTTCAATTAAAAATCCTACTTTAGGAGTCAGGTTACAGAAAAAAAAATGAAGCGTCAACATGGTATGATTAACTGTATGGAGATAGTTTTGTGGCTGGAGATTGCTATAGGCTACCTTTTACCACGGGAAAATATCTCATTCCCATGGGAAAATTCTAGGATGTAGGGTACGTGCAGGGTACGTGTAGGAAACGTGCGGGACACTGTTCGAAAAAATATCGAACTGCGCAATAAAACTCCAAAAACATAAAATCAAAATTACATTTACCAACTTTGGCGACTTGGACTCATCTGAGAACAATTTTAAGTACGATGTGTAAGTACGCGTGTGGTTCTTCTTCTTCTTCACTTGTTAAAACTCTTTGAAAATGTGCTTAGGATTTAGTGAACATTCCAAAATTTGAAACAACAATTTCTGCTTAGTGTTCGTCTCTGCATGTCGCCCCAAGAATTAAGAACGCTGGACAAGGGAGATATGTTTCATTTTAAGGGCACAGGCGCGCACCAAAGCACCACAGACGATGTAATATTTCAGTCTCCTATTTACAATTGTATGAAACAGTAAGTACTTTTGTATGTTACTGTCTAAGGCCACTGTACGCATTTTAAACACATTCCCTCCACTCAGATAGATAACATTTAGCAAGGAAATTGTAATTTGGCTTTAAAAACGTCTTTAGAAATTGTATGGTAGTCGTAGTCATCGCCGATATCTTCATCTGTCGATAGCGAAGTGCAACTTTTATACGATAATATTAACCTACAGTGCTTATTTTATACGTAGTGTTTATACTCTTATAACGAGTTAAATAGAAATGATATCTTTAAAAAATATTTTAATGTTATCTCAAAAAACAATTCATCGGCTATACTATAACAGGTATAATATACTTACAATAAATATTTGTTCTCATAACTTGCAGTTTTGTGCCTGTCGGCATTCATAAATGGATGAAAAGGTAAAATTAACAGTAATTTGCACAAAACCACTAACGTACGTAATGAAACTGGAATTTTTCATTAGGGTGAGAATATATTCCAGAGAACAATAATAACTCGGTTTCTTTATTAACCAGCATGAAAGCAAAAGGTCTGTTCGTATTGAATCTTGTGGGAACATCCCTTATAATGTTCGCAGCTACTGTCGCCTCAACATGCGATTCGGTCACGTTAATCGTGGCTACCTGCGACATCCAGGAGACATTTATAACTCCACTGTTAGTAATATCTTTAAAATCAGCAAATTCAGGATAAAATGCTCTTTTCAATCCCATACTATACAACACGGCAGGAATATTAGAAATTTTAGTTTTGATGCTAAACTTAGGTAGCGATACGTGGACTGCTTTAGATTTTTCTTTGTTTAGTCTGTAAATGATAGAAGTTAATGTGGTTTTTCTAAGCGTATAATATATGTTTAGTATGTTGCCTTTAGTAGGGAGAAAAATTAGCATAGATAGTCTTTTGTTTTCAAAAGGCAGCTCTAGTATTCTTGCGTTGATCAATGCCACTTCAGTTTCTTTGAAATATCCAACCTGATTCATCATGTCAACATTTCGATCGATCTTATATCCAGTTTCGGAATAGTAGAAAAATGGAGCTGGTTTTGTTTGAGCTTTGCTAAAGGGATATCGCCAAGCACTTTTAAAATATGCCAAATCGGCCATGAGGAGGACACGATCTCCAAAATCTTCAGGAAGAAATGTTGGTGATTTCTTATTGTTGTTCTTTAAAACGTCGTTGGGTTTGTCAGCAGAGTTATTTCTAAAGTCAAGTGACATAAGCGTTACGTTGCTTAGAAATTCAGCTTTGCTCTTAAACAGTTTCTTCACTTTAAAAGACTTATCGAGAATAATCGCGCTGCTTCTTATCACCGAGTCGTCTTTCAAATTGTTCAGAATTTGCTTGAATTTTCTTCTGTAGCATGTTCTTGTTCTATATCCCCTTAATCCGGTGACATTCCATATTTCGTCCAGCGTTTTGCTTCTGGCTCCATCCGCTAATAAGACCAATTGCAACCAAGTAGACAGCGGCGAAAAGACGAAGTGATGGCGGGCCATACCGTAAGATATCCTATCCAAAAATCCAATGGAGAAGTTGTATGTAGGCTTCTTCATAGCAAGAATAGTTCCATGTTTATTACAATTTTGGGCTTGTGAATAAGTTAAAACACAGATAAACAGCACTTTCTTAAACATCGTTAATTTGTATATCTTGTTGAGATAACCCCGTTTTTTAGCGGTTCGCCAACTGTCGCCCTTGGAATCTAACACTGTACTGCGTGTAATAATTTTATCTACGATTTATACGCCTACTTATTTCGTATTCATTTCCATTAAAATTCGATAACGGATGGTAATTTCCAAGCCCCTTCTGCTGTTTGAAATTATTTTTTTTTTACTTTTTAGTCTGGATATATCTTATCTTTGGAGGGGCCGAGACGTCAAAGTCTCGGAGCACTTCGACCGGGATATAAGTATGTGCTGTTGTTTATACCGCTAAATTTAAATACCTATATGTGATACTGTTGTACCATTACGTATACCCAATGAAATTACATATTTGTATTTTCCTTGACATTGGCCTCGATTCGGGATGTCACGCTTTAATCCTTAATTTAAGTTAGTCCGTCCTTTTTACCTTTTAAAGATTGAAAAGGGACAGGAGATGGCCATTCTAATATTAGAGCTGTCAAATATCGAATTTGAACCTTATGGTCGTGTCGATTGTACAATTTTAGAGAGCACTTAAAACATGCGACTTAAAAATATCTTAAACTGACAGCTATGCCCTTATGTTAGGTTATCATTCGTTCAAATGAATATCATTCGTTCATCACCTCTCTTTCTTTTGTCATAAAAACGAAAAGGATAGCTGGATTTTAAAATTAGAATTAGAGCATGACATCCCGAATCGAGGCCATAGGCATTATTTATACAATTTATAATAATGTGAATATTCTAGTTCAATCAATCAATCAGCCTATTGCAGTCCACTGCTGGAATATTGTAGTTATGGAACTAGTATACCTAACTGACCTTAAAAAACGCTTAGTGCTTAGCGTTTTTAACCGACTTAAAAAAGGAGGTATCATCCCGCTCCCGTATATTCGAATATTATGTCCTTACGTCTGTCCACTAAGTGTTTCATAGAAACTAGCTTAGCAACTATCGTGTGGGTTGTCCGCTCGACGACAGACCTAACAAACCCCACAAACCCTGGTGTCAGAGTTGTGTAGCCGCCTAAGACCTTGATAAGGCTCATAGCACTCGTCATCATAGCCCGGACTCAACGTACCTTCCGAAAGGCAGAATCAGGTGGCAGCCTGCAATTGTCAACAGCTATCATATGTCTTCACCGAGGGGCTCGAGCCTACCCTGCAGTAGGGCGATCAGGCCATAGTAGACCACGCTGGCCCAGTGCGGGTTGGTCGACTTCACACACACATAAAAGGATTCAACACGACGTTTTCCTTTACAGTAAGAGCGACGAATAAACGTAGATATAAATTCGAAATTCGTAAACACATTGGTGGTGGGGATCGAACCCGCGTCTCCCGGACGGGAGGTTTCCCGCAAAAAGTATCCTATGTGTTAATCCAGGTTACAAACTATCTCCATTCCAAATTTTACCCAAATCTGTTAAGTACTTAAAGCGTGAAGGGGATGACAGGTTATAATCCATTTTTGATTACAATGAAAAAGATAGCCGGATCCCAATTTTAGAAATTGGGATTAGGTAGGGTAAACCTTCGGGTGAAAAGTCGGGACCCGTAAAATCATCAAGGGAAATGGAGGTGAAGATGTAGGGGGGGGGGGGGGTGTCGTGACCTAGATGAAGATTTTTCCTGATTTGGAAAGTAAAGTAATAATAAAATTTCATATATTATAGATTTATTTTTAATCATAGGTAATATAAATGTATTTAATATCATAATGTACAAACGATGATTAGCTTCTCATATTAACTGACAGGATGCCTACCTACACAAATTAAATTTAAGCATGTTAACCAACGACACAATTATTAATTATTATACAATAATTAAGTTGCAAAAATGATGCTTTCTTCAAAAAGTTTAACTAGTTTGTAATGATAGCATTTCTCTATTAATAAAATATTACGTGCTTAGTTTTATTGGTAGTGTTTAGGATCGGAATAAATTCCAGCGAACAAAATGAATTCAGTCTTTTTATCAACCAACATGAAAGCGAACGGTTTGTTCGCGTTGAAATCTGTCGCAGCATCTGAGACAATACTCTCGGCAACAGCTGTCACTTCAACATGCGACTCAGTTACGTCAATCGTGGCTACTTGCGACATCCAAGAAACATTTATATCTCCACTGTCAGTAATTCCTTTTAAATCAGCTAAATCAGGATAGAACGCTCTTTTCAACCCCATGTCATACAACAACTCTGGAATGTTAGCAATCTCTGTTGTGATGCTAAACTTAGGTAGCGATACGTTGACAGCTTTAGCTTCTTCTTTGTTTAAACTGGATATGACAGTTGTTAATGTAGTTCTTTTAAGCAAATAATATATGTCATTTACGTTTCCTTTTGTTGGCAGATAAATAAGCATAGATAATCTTTCGTTTGCGAACGGCAGCTCCAGAACTCTTGCGTTGATCGATGCTATTTCAGATTCTTTTAAATTACCTACTTGATTCATCATGTCAACTTCTCCAATGATCTGGTATCCAGATTCAGAATAAAACGGAGTTTCTTTCGTTTGAGCTTTAGTGAAAGGCTGTTTCCAAGCGCTTTTAAAATACGTCGCATCGGCCATAAGGAGAACGCGTTTGTCGAAATCTTCAGGAAGAAATGTTTCCGAATATAAATTTTTATCATTATTTGCTAAAACTTCGTTGGCTTTATCAGCAGAGTTTTCACTGTCATCAAAATCAAGTGACAGTAGCTTTACATTTTTCAGAAGTTCAGCCTTGTTCCTGAACTGTTTCTTGAATTTATAAAACTTGTCAATGACTACAGTACTGCTTCTAACTACCGAATCGTCTTCCATGTTGTTCACAATATTCTTAAGCATTCTTCTGTAGCATGTTATTTTTTTTCTATATTCTGTTAATCCGGTTACATTCCATATTTCATTCAGCGTTTCTTTTTGGGCTCCATCTGCTAACAAGAACAGTTGCAACCAAGTAGACAATGGCGAATAGACAAAATGGTGTGAGATCCCGTATGATATTCTATCCAGAAATCCAACAGAGAAATCATATGAAGGCTTTTTCATTGCAAGTATGGTTCCATCTTCTCTGCAATTTTGGGCTTGTGAATAAGATATAATGCAGATAAGCAACACTGTCTTTAACATCGTTAGTTTTTTTATCTTGCTGAGAGGTAGTAATAGAAATGGAGTCGTTGCACTTAGTATCAAACACCATAATGATTCCGACAATTTTATCCCGGTTATATATAGGCAAATTTAATGACGTAGGTATTCGATAGCGATTGGTACGTAATTTCGTGGTAATTTCACAATTTTGCCTTTTGCGGTTAAATTGAATTAAATTATACGTCATTGTCATCATATCGGCACTTATATGGTGACAGTCTGAACTCCTCCTAATTTAGAATTTATAATTATTTTATAATTATTGTATTCACATGATAAATCATGGATTTACAATAAAGGAAAATCGCGAGAAATCCTTCACACCTGAGAAGAAAGCGTTGGGTCGACTCATATAATTCAGGGTAGGCTCGAGCCCCTTGGGACAAAAAACGATAAGCACAGAAGAGTTCTCGCTTTTATCACCAAGATTTGGTAAATCTTAGGATTTAGTGCAGTTCGGGCTTCTACAGTCATATCATAATTGTTAGTCTTCATTTTTTATTACTTGTTTTTTTCTGGTTATAATTATTATCTCGTCGTAAGAGGCGACTTAGGGACTACACATTGAACAGGGAACGGGCAGCAGCGCTCTCTGATACAGTAACCTTTTAATCTGCGATCTCCAACCCGCCTGCCAAGCGTGGAGATTATGGCAAAACCCTCCACTTAAGTAGAGGAGGCTCATAGTCCAGCAGTGGACTGTAACGGCCCGTTGATGTTGATGATGAATTATTATCTCACTAGCTTTCCGCCCGCGTTAAAAGAGTTTTCCCGTGGTAAAAGTGTTTTACCGCGGTAAAAAGGAGCCTATGACCTATTCCAGGACCTATAATGTGTGCCAAATTTCATCCCGATCCGTCCAGTGGTTCAAGCGTGATTCGGCAACAAACATCCAAACATCCAACCTTCGCATTTATAATATTAGTAGGATACCTACGCACGGAGTGACGGATGCTTGGTTATACTTACTGTAAGGTAAACCACAATATTGCTCTGTGTAACTTAAATAGGTTGTAGGCTAGCCAATCACATTAAGCGAAAATATGATTATACTAGCTGTTCGCCCGCGTTGAATGAGATTTTTCCCACGGTAAAAAGTAGCCAGGTGGACTGATGACCTAAGGAAGGTCGGTAGTGGTGGCTGGATGAGGAAAGCGGGTGATCGTGCGCTTTGGCGTGCCCTTGGGGAAGCCTACGTCCAGCAGTGGACTGCAATAGGCTGATTGAACAAGTTGCCTATTTCCACCTTTGTTTTACTTTGGTTCAGTAGACTAAATTAGATTTGTATTGTATTTGTATTAGATGTGAAGTTTGACAGCTCATATTGAGAGAAAACCTGCACATTCCTTCAAACGAGTATTTCTGATTTCTGAAATTCAAATGTTGTCTGCGAAGACCAACCCGCACTGGGCCCACAGTGGCCTGATCGCCCTAATTCAGGATAGGCTGGGGCCCTCTCTTCTTTTTCATCGTGTGGGCTGTAAGATGACAACCAACCTAACAAACCCTGGTGTCAGTGTTATAGAGCCGCCAAAAGTCATTGACATTGTAACAGTACGAGACTCCTGCCCAGCCGGGAATCAAACCCAAGGATTCAGTTGTATAACAATAAGTACTTAGTGGCTCTGTGAGCTGTAGATCTCGTGAGTGTATTCTTTTTTTTTTTCGAAATGCCTGATTCATGTTTTTTTTACGTTTTCAACACTCATAACTCCGTAATTATTTTAAATTTAAAAAAACTGACTCGATAAAAAGTCTATATACTTACTGCGGTCCCCCCATGGCGGCTATGCCCGCGTTATGAAAGATTTTCCCGTGGGATTAGGACTTCTTCCCGTAAAAAGTATCCTTTGTGTTAATCCGAGTTACAAACTATCTCCATTCCAAATTTCATCCAAATCCGTTGAGTACTTTAAGCGTGAAGGCGGAACAAACAGCTAAACATCTATACATCCAAACATCTTAACATTCAGACATCCATACATCCGTACATCCAAACATCTAAACATCCATACATATATACATCCAAACATCCACCCAGACATCCAAACATCCATACTTCCAAACCATGGACCAAATAGGGGAGTTGGTCCATGATTCAAACATTTAAACACCCAAACATTTAAACACCCAAACATCTAAACATCCATACATCCAAACATTCATACATCCAAACATCCTAACATCCATACATCCAAACATATTTTCACATTTATAATATTAGTGTGATAGTGTCATCAAGTGCCTAAATACAAAGTTTCAGGGTGTCATCCTCGATAATGACGAACTTCCATACAAACTTTCATCCCCTATTTCAACCCCTCCAAGCCTTTTTATCGCGACAAAAGGTAGCCTTTGTCCTTTGCCAAGCTCTAGTCTATCTCTGTACTCAATTTAATCAAAATCGGTTCATTGGCTTAGGCGTGAAAGCGTAACAGACAGACAGACACACACACTTACACACAGAGTTACTTCCGCATTTATAATATTAGTAAGGATTTATTGAACCTGCTCACAAAACTTCACGAGAATCAATTGAGAAACGCGACCTGTAGAGGAGAAGAAACAGACAGATGGACATACAAAAGCAATTTTGGCCAAGCTGAAACGCAGGTAGACTCCGTGAGGTAGACGCTTCGCGATCGCTCGGTCAATATTGCGCGCCTGTTAAAATATTAAGAGCAATCTTAATCTATAACTATAAATCTTATGCTGGAACTCGTCAGGAGTACTAAAAAATAATACAACGTTCTGCAAAAATTCATTTAATATAAAAATATAATATAGGTACATTCACTAAATGTTAGACAATTGCTTAAAAAGTTAAGAAAATAAAACAGGTACAATGTAAACTGCCCTTTGACAGAACATGGGGAGAAAGCGTCACAGTCGATTGATCTTGCATTCGGATGTAAATAAATCTAAAGTATTTAACGTGTACTAGGTACTTCTTCTCCTTCTTCATCGTGTGGGTAGGTCATCAACCGACCTCACAAACCCTGGTGTCAGTGTTATAGAACCGCCTAAGGCCACTGACATGGCTCGTGTAACGACTAGACAGTATCCGTGACCAACGGCTTAACGTCTTCTTCCGAAGCACGGAATCATCTATCTTTTCGGACAATCAAGGAAAACCCCACAAAGAGATTTTTGCTTGACAGTGTCCCCACCGGGAATCCAACCCGGAACCTCCGTAATGAGCGTCGAGATTTCGACCACCCGGCCACGGAGGGAGTACTAGGTACTAAGTATACGATGCGCGTCAGAAGTCTCTACCCGTGAAACTGAACGAATCTTGTACCAACTCTCAAAATTATCGAAAAATCTAGAACTTTCATACAAATTGACGCTGCTGGTCCGTTTCCGTAAAAAGTCAATTTTATTTTTGAGATTTTGGGAAAGTTCTATAAGTTCTTCAGTGTTAAGCTAACAAACTACATTCACCCGATAAAATTTTTGAAAGTCGAATCATGTGGATAGCCTTCCTTTGCTGCTGATAGCGCTGACACGGTTTCGGTCTAAACGTAAAAAAAAATGACGTTTACCTGTACATTTCGACCGTGAAATGTTCCTTGTGCAATGTTATTTATTTTATTCATTTGCCATTTATTGCATACAAGAAAATTACAAAAAACGATACATTAGGAAAGACGATGTGGTAGGTACATGCATATTTCTAAAGAAATGTACACAATGTTGCAGCGTAAATAGGTAAGCCCCACAAGGTGGACCGAAGACATGGTGAAGGTCGCAGGAAACTGCTGGATGCAGGGCATGCAGGCTGGACCGGTCATTGTGGACATCCTTGGAGCGCCTCCTCCAGCTTGCTCAGCAGCGGACGTCTTTCGGCTAAAATTATAATGATAATGATGATTGATGGCCGAATATTCTTGAATTACAAATTGATTCCTAATAAATTACGATATAAAAGTTTTAAGACATACAATACAACTTTTTGGTTGGTCAGGTTTTGACTGTGACGCTTTCTCGACTTTCATCGGGCAGTCGAGAATGGTTTCGTTTCGTCATACAGGCATCACAACAAATGTTAGCACTAATATTACTGTGGCACACAAATTAAGTCCTTTACTATGTGACTGCAACCTTTCTAACTCGAAATCGGTTATTTTGCTGACGTGGTGACCAGGTGGGCTGAAAAGCAAACACAAACACGTTAGTGCTTTAATAATATGAGCGCCGATCTTTAAGCTAGAATATTATTTATATATTGCTAGCGACCCGCCACTATAATAAAACTTATTTAAAATGTTATGTATATACTATATATAAACCTTCCTTATAAATCACGTCGTTCATTGGTGAAAATCGCATCTATATCCGTAGTGTGGCTTAGGAGGAGTTAGCAGATATGCAGACAGACGCGAAAGAGACTTTGTTTTATACTATGTAGAGTAAGTAACGGGATGTCATGCTCTAATTCTAATTTTAAAATCCAGTTATCCTTTTCGTTTTTACGGCCAATGAAAGAGAGGTGATGAACGAATGATATTCATTTGAACGAATGATAACCTAAAATAAGAGCATAGCTGTCAGTTTAAGAGATTTTTAAGTCACATGTTTTAAGTGCTCTCTAAAATTGTACAATCGACACGACCATAAGGTTCAAATTCGATATTTGACAGCTCTAATATTAGAATGACCATCTCCTGTCCCTTTTCAATCTTCAAAAGGTAAAAAGGACGGACTAACTTAAATTAAGGATTAGAGCGTGACATCCCGAATCGAGGCCATTACTTCACATTATGACATATAGAATAGTACATATACTATATCCATCCGTCGGTTTAGATATCAAAATGTAAACAATATTGAAATTAAATCGAAAACTACATCTCTAAAATAAGTTTTAATTACTAGCAAGGGAAGCAAACAATTTTATAATTTTTATTGAACTAATAACAATATTAGAAAAAACTACTTATGTTATTTTTGTGTTTCTTTGGGCAAATTACAGCTACCTATTAAAAATAAATAAAAAAATACTTACTCTAATAATAATCCTTAACGACGAGAAATCTGCAAATGGACAGGTAATTAAAAAAAAAACATTATTTATAAAAAAATCCTTTCATTTATTTTAATTATTTATACTTACAATATAAATTTTCATAACATTCGCCGAAATAGTTTAACTTTGAAATTTACACATATTTTTCGTTATAAATTCTGAACGTAACATATTTTTCAATACACCTTGCTCGAAAATTGAACTTACGAAGGCAGTAAACTGTGAGGTAAATGCATTTTACCGCACTAGTGCGATTTTATTACATTTTTTTTTATTCCTACGGGGTCAAGATTATTATTCAGCCAGAACCATTTTGACAATAAAAAATATTTAAATTGATTCATACATAGATAAAAGTATTTTATATTTTTTTATTTCAACAAATTCTATGAAAAATATTAGTAAATATAAAAATAAAATTATCTCGATTTAACAAAGAATCAATTCGTAGAGGCCGAGTGTTCGCCAGAGCCTTTTCTCCGTAATAATTCTTATAAAAAAGAAACATACTATCGTTTTGTGGTCGGCGCCAAGTTTGTAAAATTTTAATTTAATTGTTTTGCATTGAATGTTGTTTATAAGTGATTGAGTGTTGATATTTAATGACAAATGTGAATAGTAAGGATACTCAAACTGCGCGCGATACAATGAAGGTTAGTTTTTACAACTTCTACCATGATCAACTTAGATGATCAATTTTACCTGTAGTATCATAGCTTTTGTAGGGTACCACTCGTATGTACCTACCTTTCTTAACCATTTAAATTTAATTATTTACTATCAGCTTTCTCACAAGTGTATTGAAAAACGTCGTACAACACACGGATCTTAGGTTTTATAACAAACTCGTGACATTATAAACCCTCGCCTCGTTTGTAATATGCCACCTACGATCCTTGTATCGTAATGTACTATTAAATAAATGAGCAGTATACTTAAGTACAGAAATAAATACAGACAACTTTATCGAAACGAAATCCAAAAATATTTGAATTTATAAATATACAAATAGCGATTTGACTAAGTAGTACCTATACTTATTTTGTCATTTATTGTTATAATAATAATTATTAATTAATAATTCCTTGTGTGCTCTATGTAGTTATATTGATAGCAAAAATAATTTAAAATAACTACTTTACACCGTGAATTGTTACGAGAGAGTTTATTGCATAAAACTGAACTAGTTTCCCTAAGAAATATAAAATGGCGGACGACAAAAAAAAAATGCTTCTTTATACGAAACGGTGCGGTCAATGGGAGATGCAATTTATTTTCGTCTGCTAACTTATTTTCCTTGGGGAAAGTTTAGTTTCTTGGACTGAACTATCTCTTAAAAGGATAGTAAACTGGTTAAATTTAATATTAGGTCCTTACATATGAAATTGGCGTTTTGTCGTACTGGCCACTTTGATCACAAATTTCTCCTATTTGGTTAGGAATTCGAAATTCAAATTTATACAGCTATTTCCACATGTAGTTGTGTTTCGTAAACCGTCATTCATTTGTTTTTTTACTTATCTTTTTTCTGTTTGCATCGCTCGATTTACAAAATGGAAAATTTGAAATATCGCGTTATTTACGAGTACGAGTTCCACCGTGGCACCAGTGCTGCGGAAACGGCTCGAAGGGTTAATGATGTGTATGGCGGTTGTGTCGCAAAAGAAAACACAGTGCGTTTTTGGTTCCAACGTTTTCGTTCTGAAAATTTCGACCTGCAAAACAAGCCCCGTGGACGGCCGGAGACCCAAGTTGATAATGAAGCATTGAAGGCTATTGTGGAAGCGGATCCATCGCAAACCACGTCCGAGTTAGCTGCAGGCTTCGGTGTTAGTGATAAAACTGTTTTAATCCACTTGAAGCAAATTGGGAAGATTAAAAAACTTGAAAGGTGGGTTCCTCACGAATTGAGTGAAGCAAACCGGCAAACGCGCGTCAACTGCTGCGTTACATTACTTGACCGGCACAATAACGAAGGGATTTTAAATCGAATCATTACCTGTGATGAAAAGTGGATTCTCTACGATAATCGGAAGCGCTCATCGCAATGGCTGGACCCTGGCAAGCCAGCCAAAGCCTGCTCCAAGCGAAAATTGACCAATAAAAAGTTACTTGTAAGCGTTTGGTGGACTAGCACCGGTGTCGTTCATTACAGTTTTCTCAAATCTGGCCAGACGATTACGGCAGATAACTATTGTCAGCAATTGCAAACCATGATGGAAAAGCTAGCTGGTAAACAACCGAGGCTGGTCAATCGCTCTACGCCACTGCTGCTTCACGACAACGCTAGACCACACACTGCACAACAGACGGCTAGCAAATTAGAAGAGCTTCAATTGGAATGTCTAAGGCATCCACCGTACTCCCCGGACCTTGCTCCAACAGATTACCATTTTTTTCGAAATTTGGATAACTTCTTGCAAGGGAAAAAATTCAACTCAGATGGGGCAGTCCAAATCGCCTTCAAAGATTTTATTGATTCCCGTCCGAATGGTTTTTTTAGTAAAGGGATCAATGAACTACCTATGAGATGGCAAAAGTGCATAGATTACAATGGCTCATACTTTGATTAAATAAATATACTATATAAAAATTTTTCGACTTTTTGTTCCTCCCATACAAAACGCCAATTTCATATGTAAGGACCTAATATAACATAATTAGCGAAAAAAAGCATTGTAATCTTTTTCATTCACAAAATGAATTTAAAAATAAATTGACAAGTCTTGAAAGAACTCGCATTTTCAGATGTTTTTAGTCCACTGAAAATCCGGTAAAAAATCTTTATCATAGGTACTTTTGTATACAGGTTTAATTAAGTTTTAGAAAGAACTAGAAAAAATAAGCCACTATTTCTCAGCGCCATCTATTTTGTCTTGTATGTAACATTTTTTTACGACTGTCCAAATTTTTGATTATTTTTTGGCTTCACTCAAGAACCATTGATCGTCATAGCCAATACTTGGTAGTCCGTTGTTGCTGCTAGAAGATATATTGTGTATGGATAGTATGGAATGCAGGTAGCCAGGGTGAAAGCCTTTCCACACCGGCTTTTGGACAGGATCGGGAATGTGAATCGATTTTTGGCTGAAGGGAAAAATAAGAAATATACACAGTGTAAGGGACAGATCATCAATCACAAACTAATAGAGTGCATTCAGCTCTTAATTTGGACCATATTCCACTGGAACAACCATGAGTAGAAGTGATTTTCTTTTCGGTTTAACCAGATTATCTCTAAACATAAGAAACCTCTTTTTCTAAATAAAAAAAAAACAAGCGCGCATCGGCCCTACAAGAATAGCGATGATGACAGGGTAATTAACAGAATTAATAAAGTAGTTCCCAAATGGCAGTAAAGTAAACTTTTCGAAAAATCGTTAAAAATAAATTAACTGACGCTAAGCTAAATTTTTTTCATTACTTACTTGAAAACATAAAAATAAAATAATAATGTTAATAAATACTATTTTGTCTGTCAGTCAGGTAATACAAAAATATTAGACACGTATTTTTTGTTTTTCTCAAATTAACAAAAAAATACTTAGACCGCATTAAAGTTGAAGAGTGGGGGCTGATTACGTCGCAACTCGGTATAAAATCGATTCAAGCGTTACGTTATACGCTTTTTCATCTTAATAACCTCTTTTTAACCTATTATATCACCGTTGTAAAAATACTTGTCCAATAATTTTTAATAATCTACCCGATAGACAAAGAAAAAAAAGCAGTCATCCTTATTCGTGCATGATTCGTGTTTTTGTATTTTTTTTCGTAGTATGTTATATTTAATTAATTAAATTAGCGTGTGGCGTTGACGTGATTAGTGCAGTGTCAGCCACATTTAAGAAAAGATGGTAAAAAAAAGACATTTATTCATCCACATGCATAAAAAATAATCAAATAAAAAAAACAGTTTACAATGGTTTTTTTTTTAATGATGGCTTCTGCTGATTTGCAATTTAGCCAGTGTCAAGTAATCAGCTTATCACGGTGGGTTTACAGTTGGATGAAAAAATCATGGGTCGATTGTTAGCATCCGTCAATGGCGGTCAGGCTTTCGTTTTAGTTTTCGTTTTTTAGTTTATTTGAGTGTGTTTAGTGTATAATTTCAATAGTGTATTATCCAGTGAATGACTCTGATCAATAAACTTTAATAGGACAATTGAAACCGTCATTTATTGATGACTTGCAGCGGCCACGTGGTGGCTTCAGTAATGCTGCTATCATATTACTGGAGTCCTTCACCGTACACAGCACCCTAGTCTTAAGCCGCGTTTCCATTATGCAAGTCGCTTGCATGCAAGTTTCAAATTAAAGTTTACAATACAAGTAACTTGTACGCAAGTGTGACGTCATACTTTCATGCAAGAAATTGCACAATGGAAACGCGCCTTTAGGATTAGAGCTGTCTGTGTATCTCATGCTACTTACTTAGCAAAACCACTTGATACTGGCGAAATACTACAAGTGAAACGCCATAAATAAAAAATTGAATTGAATTGAAAAGATTATGACGGGCTGCTTTACCATCCAGTCTTGTGACTTGTGACACTGGATGTTTAGTCTTCTGTACACGCTTATCAGAATTCACCAACTCGATCCTTTCTGTACATTGTTTTCCAAACACCTCTGTTACGGCTACATTGAAGCGAACATATACACAACTCACGCAATACATATCAACCAACTACAGGTCCCGTCACTTAAAAACAACGCTACATGATAAGGAATATTTATAACATGCGTATATTATAGTGCCCTACAGTGACAAACAAAATGTTTTTCATCAATCAATCAATCAGCCTATTGCAGTCCACTGATGGACGTAGGGGATGCCAGGTGGACTTGGCAGGGGCCAAATGTTTTTACTTATTATTTAATAGGAACGGTGGGCGAGAGTCGTCACGCAGTGGACTCCTCAAGACGGGAATCCACGCCGAGGCAGGCCCCGAAAAAGATGGCGAGACGAGTTAAACGCCTATCGACTGGACTGGTGGGAGCTTGCCCAGGACTGGAAGGAATGGCGGAACAATGGAGAGGCCTTTGCCCAGCAGTGGGACATTACAGGCTGATTATAATAAATATAACAAAAAAAATATATAGGTTTTTTTATTAAATAGGAAACAAAACCTCTTAAACATTTAACTCTACGTTTAAACGTTAACGTTAACCTGTGGGTACAAATATTACTATATTACTTATTTATCGACCTTAGTAGTGAACGCATCATAATTGTTGCTCGGTGAGATATCCGCACGGTGTGTTTCTGTAGGAATTTCTACGATTTTCTAATTGTTTCGTTATTTGCCGTGTGGTGACGGTAGAGTAGAATACATTTGTCACCAATCCCTACTCTTCCCGTGGGTGTCGTAAGAGGCGACTTAGGGACTACACATTGAACAGGGAACGGGCAACAGCGCTCTCTGATACAGTAACCTTTTAATCTGCGATCTCCAACCCGCCTGCCAAGCGTGGAGATTATGGCAAAACCAAACACTTAAGTGGAGGAGGCTCATAGTCCAGCAGTGGACTGTAACGGGCCGTTGATTTTTGATTGATTTTAATTTCGTTATTTGCGTGCCATGGAATTAGAAGAACAGGGTAAGTGTTATAAAAATAACTTTATTTCATGTATCTATTTATTTCTAGTATTCGTTTTATGTGGGTGCTACGTAGATCCGTTTTTGTTAGTATTTTTTAACGTTGTTAGTTTGACTTTAACGAGAGCTACAAAAAAATGCAAAAAATAAACAATTTCAGATTTATTTTAAATAATGCCACATGTATCTATTTTACGAGGCACTATGGTTAATTAGTGCACGCGCATGCACCTGGGGACAAATAAGGGTGCTACGCTGTTGTGGACGCCGCGTAGCACTTGCTACGCTGTCGTAGTTGCTGCGTAGCACTTGCTACGAAGAAGAAGTCTTTTTAAAAAAATCAAGAAACACAACCAAGTGTTCCGTTGAGTAATTTCTTTGAAGAGTGATTTTCTTAAAACAAATTTCTATAAGTACTTTCAGCGTCTCTTAGTAATCGAGAATGTAGATATTTGACATTATCGTACCGTATTATTTATCTATGTAAAAATATTTACTATTATTGGGACAAGTGAGCGAATGAATGAAACATCATTGATTGCATACAGACACAAAAACAAAAAAACTGGCCAAGCACGTGTCGGACCACGCAAAGTGTAGGGTTCCGTAGTTGCCTAATATACAGAAGTTAGCACACGGAGCTAATAAGTAATGATTTCACATTTTTTTTACTTTTCTCGTACTTAAATTTACTACATGGACAGTTTAAACTTTATCAAAGTATTTTTTATGATATTTGTACCGAATTTCTTACTAGTGCAAGTACATTTCATAAGTTGATATATTATTCGTTAACCTGTAAAGCCTACTTGATGTTGATAGTTTTCCTTTTAAATTCATCATTATACACTACTACCATAATTTTTTTTCACGTTTCCATATACAACGGTTTTGCTGGTAGAGGGGGGGGAGGAACTTGACTCTAACAAAAATAAGCACTTTAAACCGAATATTTCTAAAACTTACACTAGCATCGAAAAATGGTCTTAGCAAACCCCCATTGTTTTTAAAAGACGATACCTTACACTATAAGGTAATCGTGAAAAAAAAAAATAACCCCCTCTTGACGTGTACCAGAGGAACGCTAAAAAATTTTTTTTTTTAAAGATTTTATTCTTCAGCTATGTCGGCATGATTCATATGTATATCCATGCCAAATTACAGCCTTCTGGTACTAAGAGTCTCTGAGCTAAGCCGCGGAAAGACAGACAGACAGACGGACAGACCGAAACTATAAGGGTTATTTTTTTACTACGGAACCCTAAAAAGTAGAACTGTCAAAATACACTAGCTAGTAAACGTCTGATTGGTTAGATGAAATTGAATGTGTAGAATTAACAAGAAGTTTTAAGCAAACACATACCCTTCGTTTAGCGTTTTTTCTACGTGACGGGAACACCTTACAGTACTCACCTATATTTAGCTAGCAGCAAAAAAATACTTTAAGATTTGATTATACCTCTTAGTAATCGTAACCTGACAGTTTGTCTCCAGGCCTTGCCTTTTTAAAAGGGTAGGTAGAGTGGAGGGCGCAACGCAGAGAGGAATGGAGAACGTTGAAGGAGGCCTACACCAAAATGGTTGAAAAAGGCTGAAGAAGAAGAAGGTAGAGTGGGTCATTTGTAAATTATAGAATTTCTTATAGAACAACAAAGATTAATTTCGTTTTCAGATCGATCTGTCAGATGCCAAGTATAAATCTTCGTTGAATAGAAAACTAAATCAAAATTGAAAAAACACTTCTTGGCTGACCGGAGCTATTTCAGAAAAAAGTACTTAACAACATTTAGAAACTTCATATTAATTTGGTGGGATGATAAGACAACATGAAATTGATAGATAACAGAATTTATTAATAAATAATACAGATAACCTAACCTTTAAACAGTTTACATTTGATGAGTTGTTCTCGATGCGCGCCGACACCCATGATAGCGACGCTACATAATTAATTTATCTTACGTCCCTTTTCTTTGTCTTGAAATGGCAAAGGACAGGTTTACAAGGACAAACTTATTTTGAAGTCAGTTTTAATCACGTTTTAATACTATCGATCCGCGAAAAAAATAACGATCTTGGACATATTTTGTACCTGACTCGGCAGTCAAACACAGGCGTAATTTCTGAAAATTTTGACATCCATCTTTTTTTTTGATAATAATATCTCGTGGGTTTTATTTTCTTTTTCCTATTGCAATCTTTATTATGGTTGTTAAGTATGATTGATTCATAGATCTTTGAAACGCGTCGCCTCGAAGCGACGTTCTTTTGTTTCTTTGAGTGTTTAATTTTCTGGCTCCGAGTTTACAAAAGAATGTATGTATTAAAACCACCACTGCTTCGGGAAATTACGGTATTTTTACCGCCTTGTAAAAGAGAGAATAATATATTCGGTATACGTTTTATATATTCACGCATATTTACTGGGATGAACCGATTTTGATATTTCTTTTTTGAATCTATAAACTATATCTAGAGGCCGGGCCAAATCCCATTTGTAACTGAAGTCGATTTTACGTTTTTTCTTTCCATCTTTTTTAAATAATGGCACTGGCTGGCTGACTGTGGGCTTTGCTGCCAAGTCGTAGTTCGGGCCGCCGATGTCAGCACCGCGGAGACGGAGGTTCAACAAAAACTGATCTATTTCCAAACGACTGAAAATTAAAATGTAAAACGGAAAAGTAAGTTAAAAAATTAAATAATACAGAGAAAAGCAAGTGATATTTAGATTCAGTGAAAATATAGAATGACGTAAGGTGCACATATAAAACCATTCTGTTTTAAAGTAGATTTTAAGATTTATTTTGTGGTAATTATTTATTTGTTACAATTTTTGCTGTTAGCTACAAACAAATTACCTACATCTAATACTATAAGTAAGTATAAATTATTTACATGACATTATTTATCTAAGAAAATTAGCGATAAGTTCTACATTGCGACATTAATAATAAAACGTTTAAAAAATAAATACTAACATTACGATTAACTGACTTTTTAAAGTATTACGTTTGTTATAAGTACCTATATTTAATTGTAATATCTTATACTCACCAATTTATTAATAAATAAAAAAATATATTTATTTTCTACTGTTCAATATATAATTCTATAACATTGTAAGAATTTTATTCAAATTGCTCACAGGCACTATTTTTTTTTTTAATAAATAGTCAATCGCCCGCAGCTCTTATATTCTTTTATTTGACTAATAATTTGGTACAGCTTTTGTTAAAAACTACACAACGTTGCTACTGAGGTGTCATAATGGTCTACTTAGCTACAAGTGCTGAATCCATTACATAGCAGTGATCGGAACTGTACAAATACCTTAAGTTGTTAAGAAGAAAAAAATAAAGAGCTGATAAAACCACCATCTTTTAATAAATTCCCTGGAATCACTGTAGGTATTGTTGTCATACTTAAGTACCAATTGCACTAGGTAGAAAGTATATCGGACGGATTCGAACATTACCAAACATAATATACAAAGCGTGATCGCTATTAATTTCTAGGTTGTTTACGATCAAGCTATTTACAAGTTCTAGTTTAATAGGTGGTTTTAACAACTCTTATTAAATAAATATAAAAACTAGAGGGCTGAAAAACTCCCCTAAGCATTCAAAAATCTGCTTCTATCTAGTTTAGAAACTACTATAGGCACGTTATATCTGACTTTTTTTTTCTTTTTTTTTTTGTGGCTTTTGTGTATTCACAATTCCGCCAACATAGTGAAGTTGCACAAGTTGTCATTTTTAGGTATGTGGCAGTTCCTACCACTGTCTATTATCTATGCTTTTATAAAATTGTCTACGGCTTACGATGAGTATTCGCGAAACTTTTCCGAGACCAGTTTCTTGTTTCTGTTCAACCAGGCGATGTTCACCTTGGCCGCTTCGATGCCCTGGGACACCGCTAGTTGCGCGTCCTCCAAGTACTTGTTGTTGATTTCGCGCCATGCCAGGAACTGTGGGAGAAATTACAGAAATAAATAAAACATCGTACAAATCAAATTATTTTATTTGAATTGAGATTTTTACAAATCATTCTTAGACGTCAAAGCTAGCAAATACCAAGGACAAGGAAAGCTAGTTGATGGTTGCCACCAACTACTTTATGTATTATGTCACCGTAATTATGAATGCCGTTAGTTTATTATCTGACTCGCGATATTATAAACTTACGGAAAATTGTGAACTGAAACCAAACACACACATGTACAGTCGAGAAGAGGCCCATACACAGCAGTGGATGGATGTGATCTGAGAATGATATATGGCGTGGAGAAAAAGGGATTGACAAATGAGCTGCAAGGATTCATCAACAAGTTAGGTCCTCACTCCACATCATCTGACCTGACACAGTCACCAACGAAGACTTGTCGGCCCAACGCCAGCAAATCCTCATCAAGAAGCAAGAAATTGATCAACGGAAATGGCGGATGATAGGGCAAACGCAAGGAGGGTAAAGGTTTTAGGGCTCCAATACTATTCATTATTCATTATACTATTGACGCAGCCCGCCTGCCAAGCGTGGAGATTATGGCAAAACCCTCCACTTAAGTGGAGGAGGCTCATAGTCCAGCAGTGGAGTGTAACGGGCCGTTGATGTTGAAGAGCGGTTTCGCTCTAAATCCGTGAAAATACGGTCCAAAGTAGGCATAGAAGTCTGCAACACACTACAATGTATGTATGTTTCTTTCTTTCTTTCTTCTTTCTTTCTTTCAATAGCTTTTGAATAGAAACCACTCGGCAAGTAAAGACCTAGGCGATACACTCCTGGAGACGTACTGTGGACAACGAGCTAACGTCTTCCCTTCACCAAATCAGGTATGATCGGCTAGCTATGACACTAACATACAGTACCAGAACACTACTACACTACAAAGCGACACTAAGTTTTGTTTTAAATTAATATTTTTGACGGATACAAACTAGTTGATTCAACACAGAGGTTGTTTTACCCTCTAACTTTCGTCATTGTATCATTTAATAATACACATTAGATCATACCATTTTCTTATCTGGTTCTTCACCATAAAAAATACTTTGCTCCCTTGTCATACAGTATCGTTGCGGCCGTCCATCGACGTCAGTCACCCAAGAAAATGTTGCGAAAGTCGAGAAAATTGTATTGAGCGATCGAAGAGTTACCATCCGATACTTAATTCAAGAAACGGGCATTTCATATGGAATTATTCAATCCATATTGAAACAATATTTGAATATGAGAAAAGTTTCCGCAAGATGGGTGCCGAGAATGTTAACCGACAGTCAGAAACAAAATCGACTTGACATTTCGAAGATATTGTTGGACAAGTTTCAAGAAGATTCTGAGAACTTTTTGTCTCGTTTCGTAACAATGGACGAAACATGGGTCCATCATTTTGATCCTGAGACAAAACAGCAATCTTCGCAATGGAAACGGCCATCATCACCGACCCCGAAGAAGTTTCGTGCCGTGGCATCGGCTGGCAAGGTTATGGCCTCAATATTTTGGGACTCAGAAGGGATATTGTTGATTGATTACCTGGAGCGTGGAACCACTATTACAGGCCAATATTATGCAGCTTTAATTCCCAAGTTGAGGAATGCCATCAAAGAGAAAAGGAGAGGGAAACTTCGAAGGGGCGTGCTGTTTCATCACGACAACGCACCCGCGCACAGGTCGGCAGTTGCGATGGCTGCCATTCAGCAAGCTGGCTTCAAATTGGTTGACCCTTATTCACCAGATCTGGCGCCTAGCGATTTTTATCTGTTCCCCAAATTGAAAGAATACTTAAGGGGAAACAGGTACGAAGACGATAACGAGATGATGGATGCCGTGGAGAGCTTTTTGCAGGACCAAGACAAAACTTTTTTTTTAAAGGGATTGAAGCCTTGGTAAAGCGCTGGACTCTGTGTGTAGAGAGACTCGGAGACTATGTAGAAAAATAAATTATTAAGTTATCAATAGTTATTATATTCTATTTCATTCTCACTACTTTTTGATCCCTCCTCGTAGTAGCAGACGATTCGCGAAGAAAAAAACAGAACCGGTTGAAAAACGAATTTACAGTGATTTTTTAAAGTTTCAATATGTCCGTCTCTTTCAAAAACGATTTTTTGTATGCGTTACTAACAAATGACGTCACAAGTGGCTATGTGCCTCTCTGTCTAATCTTAAATTTCAAACCTTTGTAACTCGGTAAATTTTAAAGATAGAGCAAAAATTATTTTAGTGTTCGATAGCAGAAACTAAGAAGTTTGGATTTATAAAATAAAAAAAAGTAGTCCGAAGCAATAGGGGCTGCTTGTTACAAAATAGATTTCATTTAAAGATTCATCTTCCCTTTTTTCTTTCATTAATAACTCCGGAACCGAGCGGTAGAGCGTGTCATTACGGAGGTTCTGAGTTCGAATCCCAGTAGATTCACTGGTTGTCGGGATGAATCATACGACTGCCCGAAAAGTAAGATAATCCCGTGCTTCGGAAGGCACGTTAAGCCGTCGGTCCCGGCTATAATCTACAGAAAACAGTCGCACTGTCAGAGGCCTTGGGTGGCTCCATAATTCTGACACCAGGGTCCGTGAGGTCGGCCGTCGACCTTACAACCTAGGAAGATAAATAATGCTGAGTTTTAAGTTCTTTTTTTTTTATTTGTGTTTCTTATTACATAAACATAAAAAAAAGCTAATCGGATCGTTATTTTTAAAATTTTGCAAAAGTTGTTGAGTGAAGTTGTTAATATTCCCAGTCTGAAAAACCACCAGGACGGTCATCACCATCATCACCATCATCATCGTGTGGGTGTAAGGTCGACAACCGACCTCACAAACACTGGTGTCAGTGTTATAGAGCCGTCAAAGGCCACTGACATGACTCATGTAACGACTAGATAATAGCCAACGGCTTTAACGTGCCTTCCGAAGAACGGAATCGTCTAATCAGGTGATTCAGCCTGAAATGTCCTAACCAAACTGGAGAACAGTGTCCCCACCGGGAATCGAACCCGGAACCTCGACCACTCGGCCACGGAGGCTGCTAATAAGACCAGGACGGCAATGAGTTGTTTTGTTAACACATTGCATAAACGCTACTTTATATCTCTGCTATTAGCGTAAGTGCTGTAAGTAAGTATACCCGGCTGTAAGCAAGAGAAAACTAAAACAAAATGTAAGGATTATCGCTAATAAAAGTGACAGATATGTAAGTATAAAAAAGGTTACTATAGGATATCTGATTACTTAGAAGACAGATGTCCATGGGAATAGATTGTTTGAGTAGCAGGCTTTTTCGATATATAATAAGCATTAATTTTGTAATTGACAATATTTTATTTATAAAAGGAAACGCAAAAGATGCGACGACTGTGGAGTTTCTTCGGTGAGCTCTTCTCCACAGATTCCGCCATTGTGTTAGTGAACTCACCCAAAAAAATGTAATGACGGATCTAAGTGATGTAATAACATCCTATGGAAATAAATAATTTTGACTTTGAGTTTATGGATATTTTACAAAATAGGAAACGTGAAAGGCGCACTTAAAAACTAAGATTACAATGGCAACAACTTACAATAACAATGAAAAAAGTATAATGTTGATTGTGTTTGCCATTTGCATCTGCGGCGTATTTAAAATTACTAGTCTAGCTTTCTAGCTACTTTATTGCAAAAATCGTGCATTTTTGCTGAAATGATGTTACGTAAAAATCATGATAATAAAATCCAGTGAAATATTAAGGTTCATGGAGACCTGTTTCTTATAATCTAGATCTTGAAATCAGTCATCACATTTCAGGGGCTACGTATTCGTAAGTATCCTTCAATATTTCAGCGAACATCTTAATGCCTTTCCCGTTGATTTTCTGGAACCACTCCTCTTCTTCCAGACGGCTGTACCACTTCCTCAGATTTTTGAACTCCTCAGGGAAAGGCAGAAACAAGGTCAGACTGCCCAACGAAGAACAGCAAGATACATCAGCTAGCGTCAAACAATCTCCGCCCAGGTACTCCGTCTCCGATAAATACTCATCAACAACCGCGTATGTATTCCTCAAAGCCACTTTCTGCTCTTCAGTTATCCCTTTCATACCCTTTTTGATCGGTTCCATGCTGGAAATTATCTTCGGCGTCATCGAGGTACTCTCTAAATACATCCTCTGATCCACAACTGATCTTTGCTTCAGGTCTTTCGGGTACAAAGTAGAATCTGGTGCGTACTTTTGCAATATGTACGTCATAATGACGTGGCTGTCACAGATAATAAAATCCTCATCTTCAAGCACAGGGACAGTGTGCAGGGGATTCTTTTTAAGATACTCCGGATTCATGTTGTCACCGGCAAGCGGGTTCATGTCAACATAAGTGAACTTGTCTTGTAGTTTTAGCAGTTCGATTGTCATGAGAGCACCTCGCGAGGGCGCGCTGAAATCGCACTTGTATAGGACTGGCATGGTTGGCGGGTGGAGACAGACTGATTAGAAAATAACTCTTGCGCAAGTGGCGTGACTATAGGACGGCAGGGCTGGCGCTATGCCAGGGGCCCCGGTTTGAAGATGTCCGATATTTTAAATCCAGCTTTACCTTTAAAATTAGTTAAATAGATGCGATCTTAGAGTGTACCAAGTAGCTATAAAGCAAGCATATCACACGGATCACCATAGGCAGTTCAGTAATCAAGTTTCGTGTTTTTTTTTAATATTTTACTGCATAACTCACAAGTTTTCCCAGAAAACTTAAAATAATTAAATACAAGCTTGCCTTAGACGCTCACGCCGTTGGTACTCGATAATAAAAACGGCGCGGAGTAGGCTGCGTGCGTAGCTATTATTATTTAATTTGATTCTGTGGTTTGCTGACAGTACGATTCATGCCTCTGTTCTCACTTTGAAGCGCTTGCTCTATATCTTAATATAATCTCCTTGGATGCGATGGTTATTTCTAAAATAAAGGTGAACAGTTTAAACTCTGCTCGTCCCTTTGGGGACGTCTTTCAGAACGTCTTTGATTGGATTCATGGACCGTTTCCCCTTCTCTTCTTTTTAAGTTGTCAATGTCTATTTTAGAGTGACACGTATATCTAGCAATTAAATACAAAGTGATTTTTAAAGTTCACCAATAAACGAACTAGAATTGTAGAAAAAAAATAACGATGCCGGGGAGTTATCAAAATTGATGTAAAAAAATGTAAACCTGCTCAAGACTGCGTAGAACTGATAGATAGCCCTTATAGAGAACAAGCTCGGGCCCCTAGGTAGAGACGATATTATGAGCTGACAATAACGCTGTTTTAGTTACAGCAGTAATGTTGTGACCCCGCGATCAGGGCCTTAAAGTTATGTTTGAGGCTCCTAACAGGCCCTCTCATAATTACGGCACTGTTCGCAAAGGAAGTACCGGTCATTGTGCGCCGGGTGAATGCGCAGTTGTTGAACAGATAAACTCAGGTCAATATACTACCTAAGGTATCAATACACTGTATAGTATACTTATAGTGGTATGGTACTGTTGACAGCAAACCATACACAACAAAATCTAAATACTTTTTTCGTTTTCGTTTTTTGTTTTCTGGGAGTTATAGAAACAAACACAGAAAAAATTCCGGACCAAAAACAGAAATTTACAGAATTAAATCCAACCGAGAATCGAACTAAAGACTTCACGCCTACAACAGGTAGATGAACTGGGTATAGTCGTCATTTGTTTTTAAATATTGGAGTTTCTAATTTTAAACTTGAAACTACGTGAAACATGCAATCTAAAATGTGGATAAGCATTATGTTACTATCGATATTTTCAGTTGACAACAATCAATTTGTTTGTGAAAAACGTGACGGTCATCTTTATTCGAAGCGACAATTTACTAGTAACAAGTTACAATTTAATATTCATTGCGTAGACAATAGGGGATCGGACTACTTTTTTTTTTATTTTATATATCCAAACTTGTTAGTTTCTGCTATTTTTGCTCTATCTTTAAAATTGACCAAGTTATAAAGGTTTGAAATAGAGATAGATAGAGAGGCACATACCCACTTGTGACGTCATTTGTTAGTAACGCCATAATATAATCTCCATACAAAAAATCGTTTATGAAAGAGACAGACATATTGAAACTTTGAAAAATCACTGTAAATTCGTTTTTCAACCGATTCTGTTTTTTTCTTCGCGAATCGTCTGCTACTAATCTATATTTTAAAAATAATTCATAAAATATATTAAATTTAGGAATAGTCCGATCCCCTATTCGCCTAACCTAAACTGTACGCCAAACTGCAAACGATTAATAGCATATTACGGTATAAACAGGTACGTTCATCGTTTTATCTAACGCAAAGCATATTGATGCATAAAAAATAATAGTTTTTTTCATAGTTCACCTGAAAGTATATAAAAAAAGAATACTGACTGTCAAAACAGAATCGAAATAATCGAAAAACAAACTAGTTACATATAACATTATTAAACAAAATCTGTCCCTTTTACGAAAACAAAATTTTCTATGGCGGATGTATGGCCCGCGTGACATATGACGTCACATGTCACGGCAATAAAATGTGTGGGACCTCTCTGTCTAACCATCAACTTTGTCTCACAGATCCGGACGATGATATCACCGTCGCGATTAAAGCTGCCATTGCGTGTAGGCCTAACACTACTACAGAATTCCCTTCAGGTAGCAACCACCCCCGCCGGCGGTACGCAGATCTGATCGTACGATTAATTCAGTAAGGCCCGGTAGGGGTCATTCTTCTCCGACGCGCTTCTCGCCCTGGCAACGTTCTGGGCCGCGGTCCGAGCCCGTCTGAGGGCGCCCCCAGATACGTTGTCATAAATTTCCTAAGGGGCACGAGCCTTCTGCTCCCCCGCAAGTCCGCACCCGCTATATTACCACTCTGGTATAAATAGCGATTAGGTCCGTCAAAAAAAAACCATCAACTTTGAATCCGAGCAAGATATTTAAAAAAAAAATAATGTGTTTATCTGGATCTTGAAATATTTCAATTAATGAATTTAAAAAATATATATGCATATTCTCTATCGCCGCAATGTACATCAAATTGTACTTGTAATTTGTAACTTGTAGTTCGTGAAACCACGCGAGGCGAGCAAGGTAAAGTAAGATAGCGAAGAGCCGTCTGTTTGTTTGACGTTATCAGCTGTTGTCCACTCATTTTTCACATTATCTCGATGATAAAGTACAGTCAACTGCAGAGAAATTGGACCCCTCTAGCATAGCGCGTAGTATGCTACATACATTGAATTCGAAATTCGAAAAGACATTGGTACGAGATGGGTCCGAATCCGCGTCTCCCGGTCAGAAAGCCGGGGCCCTAGCCAATACACCACCCGCTCCTATTTCTCTATTTCTTATATTATTTATGTGAGTTAGTAACGAATATTCTAGCAAAGCTTTTGCTATTGAAGGCTTCAGTATCATAGGTAAATTTTGCTTTGCTTAAGTTAAATCATTATTATTAGTACTTGGGCGACCGAGCTTTGCTCGTGCCATCTGTTGGAAAACTTTGGAACCACAAAAAAATATATAAGAAATTTTATTTCTGTAATTTTTGTAAATATTTAATTAACTAAATGTGAGAATAAAAAAAACAAAAAAAAAACAAACAAAATAAAAAATATATCTGTTGATATTTGAGCTCGAGACTCAAAAACCAAACTCGCGGTTTCCCGACTGAGCTATTGTGGCGAAATTACCTTTCTATTTTCATGATATGGCGTATCAATTCATTTAAGCCTGAAAAAAGGGGAATCCCGTTTTACAAAAAATTAAACCTAGCTAGATCGATTTATCGCCCCCGAAACCTCGGATAAAATATGCTAAATTTCATCGAAATCGTTGAAGCCATTTCCGAGATTCTTATTATACTATATATAGATATAAAAATATAATATACAAGAATTGCTCGTTTAAAAAGTATTAGATTAGGTAGTGTAGCGTTGTGTTACGCTTCGGTGTTCGAAACTTTTTTCGTGTTTTTCTCAGTTTTTTGTTTTTCTAATTTCTAATTTTGAATTCGATTTTGAAAGGCTTTTGGTTGGTTTTGTTTTTTTTGGCATTAAATTTCTTGACTTGTTATTGACTGTCGTGTATGTGCTGCACTTTTTTAAAAAATTTGTGCAAATTCAATTTTGAATTTTGAAGCTCTAGTTTTAAAAGTCAAAAGCTTGTTAATGCCTCTTCTTGAAGCACTGTTTGTGTGGGAGCAGAGGAGAGCCATCCTATATATCCTATGGTAACCTGGGCTTTGGTGCCTTGGGGATTGCAGCAGTTGCACGTGCGGACTTTCAAGACCTACGGCTGGAAGTTTGGTTATAGTTATAAGTGTACCTGTTTTACGTTTTTTTTAAAACGAACATTTTAAACTCAGTTAGGAACATCTTGTGAACCATCCCTTAAATTGGTGCGTTGCAAGTTTGGTTTGTTATTTCCTAAATTCAAACCGGCTCTCCACGCACCGTCAACCATTCCTGGCAAAGACTTTTGGTACTAAACGTTTGACTCCTTACTTAGTCTATAGTTTTGTTGCGCAACGATTCCCTAGACAGGTAGGGCACTATTTACTTCTCTATCTCTGAACTTACACTTGTTGAACTTACACTAATTTTGGGGAACTCTTAGTCTTTAATTCTAAATTATTTTTGTTATATTAGTCATCTTCTACCGTGTTTCCGTTCTTTGTTTTCTGATTTTTGTTTGTGTTCTATTTTGTTAAGTAACTTTTTATCAAATCTTGGCCTTTTTATCCTTTTTTTAAGTCTAAATTATATACGTGTAAAGTAGTACTTTTCGGTTTTTATTTTTAACACTACAGTAGATAGATTCTTACTTCGTCCAGTTCCCTTTGCGTGGTGAACTGCATCAGCAGGGTCTTGATGATGATGCCCATCCGGCGACCTTGACCCTGGAACCTATAAACAGAATTACGATTATATTACAAAAGGAAAAAAATAAATAAAATCGTAGATGTGAAAGTGTGTTCGTTGGTTTGTCTTTTATGTAATTACTAGCTGTTCGCCCGCGGCTGCGCATGCGTTGTGCAAGATTTTCCCGTGGGAATAAGTTTTTTTTGAGTATTGTAATTATTTTATGTTATAATCAAGGCTATAAACTATCAACATTCCTCAACATCTAAACAGACTTTCAATAGTGTCATCATCATCATCTCAGCCGGAAGACGTCCGCTGCTGAACACAGGCTTCCCCCATAGGTTTCCAACGTGAATGGTCCTGCGCTACTTGCATCACCGTTTACGTTGCATTTGCATTGTCATCAGCAAGATCGTTAACGTTTAAAAGCCTGTGGTAGACTGCAGTTGAATATCAGCGATTTTCCAAAAGCAGATTATGCTGTACTGTACTGTAGCCTTTTTAAGGCGCAGATTCAGCCCTCTAAAAAGGTTGTAGTTACAGCCACCCGAAAATCAGCCAAGTGCGAGTCGGAGCAGAACTCGCTCATGAACAATCATGACTCATGAACGACTTTTGAATTTGATTATTATTTTGAATTTTATTGTCCGATAGCCAATTTAAAACCAAGAAAGGCCTATTATACGATAAATAATTACTTAGATGATAAAAACGTCTGGTCAACTGTTGTTCCAAATCAGCGATGACTCATGTATGATTCTTTATATTTTTAAAAGAAAAGTACAAAAGATACAATTCCTGTGGAGTTTCTTCTGGCCGTTCTTCTCCACAGAGGGCGTACACTGGTAGTGCACGTGCCATCCATGATAGCTTTGACGCCGAAAAATGATTTGTACATACTTAATTCGAATAAAAAAATTTGAAAGACTTTGACTTTCCTTTTTTCCGCGCATCAGGACTTTGGCCTTAGGAATGGAAATAATCATTAGAGGAAGTCAGACCCGATTTCATCCAATTAAATAGTCAAACAGTTAAGATTAAATTTCAATCAATAAATTATGAATTTTTCTTCTTTTCTAGTAGCCAGTTCCGAATCACGCACGATTCATGATTCATTGAGTTTTTATTTTTATTTTATTAATATTTTATATGCGGCGCGTGCGATATTGTAACATTCCTTTGTCTGCGGCGCTTAGCGGCGCCTACGCCGCTGCGTCAATACGTTTTGACAGCAAGGGGTATAGCATTTATTATCATCAGCCTATCAATCTCAATAGACCGTGAAAGTATGACATCACAAGTCTATTAGGGTTGTGAGCATGCCCATCGTGCCCACAACGGTGGATCCGCCCTTACTTTGTTTCATTCTCTTTTGTTTCTGCCATTAGTTTTCAAATATTTTGTTCAATTTGTAGTGTTATATAATGTGTGAGTCTTTGTGCTAAATGATTGTCTGTGTCTGTGTCTAATGATTGTATTATTAAGTAAATAAAAAAAATTGTCACTTACGCGTCATACATATCTTTGATCCGTGTGTATATGAAGTCCCTAGCCACGTAGTACCCGACCGCGGAACCGGTTACTCCGGATATGACCCGACCTGAATCTTGCCGACGGATATCCGTGTTGTCCGTGATTGACCATTCTAGGTATCTGTAATAAAAAACCACAATTTATACATATATCTATCAGCATAACTTATTATTGGGGAAACTTCTTCAGTTCACTTTAAAGGGTAATGATTTTCGGACAGCTCTTTAAAAAATAAAAATAATAGAAAAATAATAAAATTAAGACGGTAGATGGCGCCAGGTGTACTTCGTGGATTCTTTTTTTTTTATCCTTTCATTTCTCTTGATTTTTTCGGATCCACGAATCGTCAACGCAATCTACCGAAGTTTTATATATATATTTTTTTAATTGGCTGTCGGAAAATCCCCCACGTTTGACATTCCACCATCTCGGGACAAATGTGTCCCGGATTTTGGAAGGCGTGCGTGGGGCCAGAGCCTACACGTAGAGGCCCGTTTTGTCAATTTTAATAAAGATTTTGTGATGTAACACCACCAGTACTCACTGCTCCATAAGCCAATACTCATTCACTGCATCATAAGCTAGTGCCACAGCTAGTACTCACTGCGTCATTTAACATAAGGCGAGGCCCTATTTGAAAAATCGTTCTTGGGCCCCTTTTTTGCACGCGTATCTCACGTCTCGGAATATGTACCAAATCAAGAAAATTACAACCAACAGAAGAGTTTATCATTTAGCGACGTAACCAAGTAGATTTTACATATAATCAGGAATAAAGCAAAAATAAATAATTAAAATCACCGAAAATCACCCCACATTCAACATTTGCAAATCTGTTTTCTCAATATTGAAAATATTATTAATAACAATAACATATATTTTTTTGTATTTTTTGGGTGGCTATATCAATACCGAAACGGTGAAACCAGCTAGTTTTTTAATTCGTTTTATATTTTTCATAAAAAAGAGAAAAAAGTTCAAGGAAAACGATTTTTTCGCACTACTAGTACTATTCCTGCGCAGTGTCGGACGTAACCTCCTAAGCATCGCACGCTAATATGAACGTTATTTCAGTAGTGCGTCGGTTGAACTTTTAACTAAAGCGCATTGAGTTGCTAATTTTGGATAGGACCCGCCCTACTCACTCATTGCGTCATAAACTGTGCCATAAGCTAGTACTCACTGCGTCATAAACTGCGTTATAAGCTAGTACTCGAATAGCCAAGAGACATATGCTTATTAACTTAGCGAGTGCGAAGCGTTTCCATGTCAGATTAGGAAAAAATGTCTTCGTATGTCCGGCTGTTCTCTTGTACAGGCCGAATTACAGAGTTACTAGTTATTAATAGTACTCAATCAATCAGCCTATAGGACTGTTCCTAAATTTACCATATTTTATGAATTATTTTTAAAATATAGATTAGTAGAAGACGATTCGCGAAGAAAAAAATCGGTTGTAAAACAAATTTACAGTGATTTTTTAAAGTATCAATATGTCTCTTTCAAAAACGATTTTTTGTATGGATTTTATATGACGTTACTAGCAAGTGACGTCACAAGTGGGTATGTGCCTCTCTGTCTAATCTTGAATTTCAAAATGAAATGAAATGAAATTCAAACCTTTATAACTCGGTCAATTTTAAAGATAGAGCAAAAATTCTTTTAGTGCTTGATAGCAGAAACTAAGAAGTTTGGATTTATAAAATAAAATAAAAATAGTCTGATACCCTATTGCAGTCCTCTGCTGGACGTAGAATAGAATAATAATAATAGATGGAATAGTACTCACTGCGTCAGTATCCACACTTCGTTGGTGCAAGTGAGGGCGCTGAGGGCGGCTTCCCGCGCGACGGCGACGTTGGCCCTTCGTTTGCGCTCCAGCATGAACCGCCACTCGCGCACGCTGCCGCGCTTGATCGCCGCGCAGTACACTGTAGCGCGCAGGTCTAAGGGGATGCTGGAAATAAAAACAAAAACTTCATTTGGTCGTCAGACTATACCTATCGCATCGTAAGAATGCCGTCCTGACAGCTGTCATACACGTACAATTTTTCTTCTGTCTCCTTTGCACCCATTTGGTTTTCATATTTTCTGCCTGCTGTCAGGACGGCATTCTTACGATGCGATTACTATAGTGGCCAGTTTGACTAAATCTGTTACCTTTAAAATTACATCAGCTTCAGTATCTATAATGATGGTCAACCCACTCAAGATTTTAAAATTCAAATTCACAATTGTAGTACTGCCTCAAGTGTAAACCAATGTTCCTTTTCCTGCTCTTGTCCCACTATCTCGATAGTTGCACAAACAAAATACCTTGGGGTTGTCCTTGACCAACGTCTATCATGGCATCCCCACCTTGAATACGTAACCTCAAGGATCAGAAAGCTCATCTGGATTTTTAAAACTTTGAGATATGTTGTGCCGAGAGAAACTAATCCCAAAAACCCTAGAGATCTTCTCAAGGAAATTTATTTAGCACTAGCGCAATCCATTATGATTAATTGTATCTCAATCTGGGGTGGTGCCACAAAAAACAAATTTCTTGCTGTAGAACGAGCTCAGCGATGCCTAATTAAGGTCATGTACTTTAAAAAGCGCAGATTCCCTACCAAAGATCTATATAAAATAACAAAACTTATGTCTATCAGAAAACTTTACATCTATAATATGGTCACAAGAATGCATAAAACTATCCATTTTGACCCGCAAACCCTAACTAGAAGAAGGAGGTTTATTGTAGCTAAAGTACCTCCCACAAAAACTGTTTTCGCGAGTAGGCAATGCTACATAAGATCTCCTAAGATGTACAATCTTCTAAATAAGGACTTAGACATTTACACTAAAAATTGCTATGATTGTAGTAAGGTGATTCTAACATGGCTTGAACCCAAGTCATATGAAGAACTGGAGGAACTGCTGGTTGGTTAGTGGCTAACCATCTAACAATTAAGTAGGCTTCACTTCACTTTTCTAACAAAATCACTCACACACACACACAATTAAGCAGTGGAGAGGCTGCTCACTGGTTAGTGGACAGTATGATGATATTAAACTGTATACAGTAACCCGATCCCAAGGCGTAATTGCCGTAGGGCTAACCACTCGGCAGCTCTTCTCCACTCTTCTCTTATACATACACACCCTCTTTCACACACACACACAAACTCACTCACACACACACTATCAAGCAGTGGAGAGGCTGCTGACTGGTTAGTGGACAGTATAATGATATTAAACTGTATAGGATAACCCGATCCCAAGGCGTAGTTGCCGTAGGGCTAACCACCCGGCAGCTCTTCTCCACTCCTCACTCTCTTATACATACTCACCCCCACTCACACACACACCCGCTTAGACTCTGAATAACTTGGCATGTCTAACTAAACTAAATTATTTCTAGCTATTATGTACCTACTTAAACATAGACTTAGATTGTAAGTAGGAAAGTATGATAAACCATGAATATACCGTTTAGACTTAGAATAACTCGGCATGTCTAACTGAACTGAATTAATCTATTTCTAGTTAATATGTACCTACTTAAACTTGGACTTAGATTGTAGGAAGGAATGTAAGTTGAACCTATAATCTAATAATGTGAGTTTAAAACTACTTTAGACCTAAACTAAACTTATCTTAATTATACTTACTTCTTTTTCCATCTGTATGAACTTGTCATAACATTAACTTATATTATGTTAGTTTCTATGAAGAGTATTTAATTATTATACTACTGTGTGGTGACGGCAGAGTAGAATACATTTGTCACTAACCCCTACTCTTCCCGTGGGTGTCGTAAGAGGCGACTTAGGGACTACACATTGAACAGGGAACGGGCAGCAGCGCTCTCTGATACAGTAACCTTTTAATCTGCGATCTCCAACCCGCCTGCCAAGCGTGGAGATTATGGCAAAACCAAACACTTAAGGGGGGGAGGCTCATAGTCCAGCAGTGAACGGACATTCCACAAGTGATCTATATAAGACTTGCAATGTGCTATCTATTAGAAAAATGTATATTTTACAGACACTGCTCAGATATCACCGCACAGTTGTGCCCTTTCTACCTGAAACTAATAAAAGACTCAACAGAATCCCAAGACCTCGTTTCCATAGTCAGACTGCCAGAAGACACTACGTTCACAATGCACCGCTTTTAACAAACTACTAACTAAATTAGATTCAAAATCTTTTAATAACAATGCTTTCAAAAAATATGTTATTGGTTGGTTAGGTAACTTCGACTACAACGGTATTGAAAGCCTATTTCTAGTTGTGTCCTAAACTAAAATAGAAACACACTTTTACTTACAATCATCCGCTTACACTGATACGTGGAGACTGTTAATGCAGTCTCCGATCCCAAGACCCACATCGTAGGGCTATCACAAAGTGTGCACCCGTTTGCTTACTATTCATAAAGATATATTTATCCGCTTAACAATATGTCCACCCAACATATACTCACCCAAACTTCTGATACTTATGTCGTATGTAATGTGATACGTATGACAAAAATGCGCAGTGCATTTATAATATGCGCACATACATACACAATACAATTAGTTGCACACTCTGGCATGTGGAGGTTGTTCACACAGCCTCCGATCCCAAGACATAGATCGTAGGGCTACCACAAAGTGCACACTTGCTCACCTACTACGAGTTTATTGATATACAAAGACTATTTAATTTAATACACATATTTATTTGCATAATAATGAACTAATACACACATAATATACTACACATAATAACACTTTATTAACACAAGTTAAATTACACAGCCGCTCACTATATAATAACACCTATATTCACACGTTCACTCACTACACACATACTCTCACTCAAACTTGCCTTGCTATGTAAAGTACTGTATTAAATGCGTACTTATTTAACTAAAGTATTAACTTATTATTAGCTTGGGGAACACTGTAACCTGTAACACAGTTTAAAACTAATACAGGCTGCAGGGCTTCCGATTATTTTTTATTCCTGTACTTTTATGCTAAATAAAGATTTATCTTATCTTATCTTATCTTATGCATAAAAAAATAGATTTTTTCATAGTTCATCTGAAAGTATACAAAAATAGAATACTGACAGTCAAAAGAGAATCTAAATTGATCGAAAAACAAACTAGTTACAACATTATTAAACAAATATATCTGTCCCTCTCTACGAAAACAAAATTTTCCAAGGCGGATGTATGGCCCGCGACATATATGACATCACATGTGTCGTCGGACCTCTCTGTGTAACCATCAAGTTTGAAGCCTTATAACTAAATAAAAATAAAAATAAAATAGCGCACCCAAAGTTTAGACTGTGTACAGTTAATAATTCATTCATGGGGAATTGTATTCGCTTCTATAATAAAATATCAGATGATATTGTAAATCTGTCCGATAGCCAATTTAAAGCTAAAATTAAAACTATTTTATGTTCTAAGGCCTATTATACGATAAATGATTACTTAGATGATAAAAACGTCTGGTCAACTGTTGTTCCAAATCAGCGGAGTAGATTGTAATTATGACTCATGTATGATTCTTTATATATTTAAAAGAAAAGTACAAAAGATACAATTCCTGTGGAGTTTCTTCTGGCCGTTCTTCTCCACAGAGGGCGTACACTGGTAGTGAACGTGCCATCCATGATAGCTTTGACGTCGAAAAATGATTTGTAAAAATCTTAATTCGAATAAAACATTTTGACTTTGACTTTGACTTTGTTTCTGAGCAAGTTATTTAGAAAATTATATAAATTTAAAAAAATGTGCATGTTCCCTATTAAAAAAATATATCACTCACGGGTTGTTCTTATCGGGCTCCGCCTCGCTCATCCACTGGCGGTACAGCTCCACGGCGTTCTCCTCGCAGCCAGGAACCTTGGCTTTACAGGCCCACGATGACGTCATCACCTGCACAACACAACCTCTTACAAAAAGATTCATGAATCTAGAGAATTTGAATTTCAAGAGGTTTAATATTCATAGAGAGGTTCCTCCAGATCTTAAGATAATTTGTTTCATTTAGCCGCTACATCGACGATGTTCTAGCTAAAGCCTTAAATCTTACCTGCATTTTAACGCTGTTCAAGTCATCCCCGTTAACTATAGTCTTCTTGCTGAGTCCCCCAGCTTGTAGGTATTGTTCTCCAATGATCTGTCTGAGGAACTTCTGGAAAGCGCCGTATTCTGCTGTTCTTTTGAGCACATTCTCGATCTTGCCCAGAGCTCGCATGCCCGTGGAGAGGGGAAGGTATTCCGTCTCGCGTTGTAGGTAGTTTGATAATCTGCGGGGAAGTGATTTAGTTTCATATTTATTAGACAGAATTTCAATTAGACACTTTCTTAACGGGACATTTACAATAGGACTAGAGTTAAAAAGGCAAATATGTTAATAAATTGGAGAAATGGGAAGAGAGTAGTGAAGGTTCATCGACTTAGATTAGCGGTAAAATAGGGAACATGCACAATTTTTTAAAATTCATTAATTGAAATATTTCAAGTACCAGATAAACACACAAAAAATAATTTTCCAAATATCTTGCTCAGAAACAAAGTTATAAGGCTTCAAAGTTGATGGTTAAACAGAGAGATCCGACGACACATGTGACGTCATATATGTCGCGGGCCATACATCCGCCATAGAAAATTTTGTTTTCGTAAGAGAGGGACAGATATATTTGTTTAATAAAGTTGTAACTAGTTTGTTTTTCGATCAATTCCGATTCTGTTTTGACTGTCAGTATTCTATTTTTGTATACTTCAGATGAACTATGAAAAAATCTAATATCTTTTTTATGCATATTCCCTATATTCTTCAACTCACTTTAAAACGGTGAAGTATTTATACAATTCACTCTAAGACGGTGGAAGATTTTACAACTCACTATGAAATGGTGGAATACATAATTCTACAACTAATTCTTTGGCGCTAGGCGATAGAGTATTCTACGACTCACTCTAAGGTACAAAATACTTTAAGGTGATAGAAGAGGTTTATTAGTCACTTAATGTTATCTTATCGTTTGCTCCCTATTAGCAAAAGCTCACCCCTTTGAGAAAGGTACCCCTAGAAACCACATAAAGTCGCGTAATGACCTTCAAAGTTTCAACTGTCTTTTGTATGTTTTGGTGTATACAAATAGATTGATCTTACTCTAAAGCAGTAGAGTAGTCCAGTTGTTCGCTCCAGGCGAGTGCGAAGGCGTCAGACAGCAGTTGCACTCGTCCCAGCACGGGGATGTCGGTGAAGCGCGCGCTGGTTAAAGTCTTGATGAGCAGTTGCCAGTTGCGGATGTCGTAGTTTATGCGGTAGGGGGCTGGAGAAACAAATATACGCATAATAATGAATACATTAATTTGACTGTCCAATGAAAAAATATCAACTACGAGTAATGATAAATAAAATCATTTTTGTTTACGGATATCAGATATCGTTAATTTTATATGTTTTACATCCATCGGCGACTTAGGAGAGGCCTACGACCTGCCACAGGCTGATAATGATGATGAAATCCAGTTTTTGCAAAAAAATATCTTATGGTCAACTTTCGCTTTCATTCGTAAAGAAATTACGTAAAGTGGTGTTACAATATGAAACTGATTTTTTCTTTCTGATTCTTGGAAAAATGTTCCCCCCGCACCCTTCTTTAACAGAAAATTATCCAATTAACGTTTGTACCACAAAATAAAAGGGTTTACAGAAGGGCCACTCCCGCCTTCTTCAAAAATAATAACGTCATCTTGCCAGACTCACTCTCTCACTCACTCTTTGGGCAAACGCTCTTTGCTCTCACTCGCTGTTTGGGAGCTGTGTGGCAGCGCCTACAAACGATACGTCAATCTCAATGTGTGCGCGCCCGAAATGGCAGTTTGTTCTGAGTGGACTCTCTGCCTGGGCCCCGCACCGCGTCACCTACTTTGTGTTTGTGCGACGGATTAACTTTTACTGAGGTTTTGTGTTAGTTAACGTTGTGGACCGTAAAAAAAGCAACTTATGTCGCTGCAAGGGACCTTAATGCTTAAAACTTACCAATCATGTCATAGTTGAACAGCACCCATTCGTTTGTGTTCGCTGAATGTTCAAAACGATGCTGAAAACAAAATAAATGATATATTTTGTTGACCAGTGGATTTTGTATGATACCTACTTGTAATATCTTTGTTTCATATTACATACGACACACAAGTATGAACCATAATCAACTTGGTTCGACATACTATTTTGGCATAAAACCAACAATGCATTTTTAAATGACAAGAATCCAAGATGGCGGCCAACTTTTTTGTTTATGGACCGATTTCGGTGAAAATTGGTTTGACATACTGCTTTGGCATAAAAACAACAATGCAATTGTAAAATTGTCAAAAATCCAAAATGGCGAGTCACCGATAATTTTAAATGACTTTTGACTCATCAAGGTTCACTTGATTTGAGCCACAACAACTTATTTTGATGTAAGAGCCACTTTAAAATTATTAAATCTCGCACAATGATTCATTAATTCCATTAATCAACAGCTCATGCACGTCCCCACCGAGAGGCTCCAGCCTACCCTGAATTAGAGCGATTAGGCCTTAGTCGACCACGCTGGCCGAGTGCAGGTTGGTCGACTTCACACACAACCTTTGAATTTTTTCGCAGGAGTGTGCAGGTTTCATCACGATGTTTTCCTTCACCGTAAGAGCGTCGAATAAATGTATAGGTACATATGAATTGGAAATTCGAAAACACATTGGTACGTAGTGGGGATCGCACCCGCGTCTCCCGGACGGGAGGCAGCGGCCGTAGCCACTGGACCACCGACGCTCCCGCAATGACTCATCTTGGCTCGTTTCGACCCGCCGCGACGCAACACGCACCTTGTTCTCCACGCCCTCGGTGTTGGCGAGCCACTGCACGGGCTCGGCGGGGCGCCCCGCCTCCGTCTCGCACAGCACGCTCAGCGGCACCCACCACGACACGCAGGTCGTCGACTTGGCTCCGATGTTCAGGTAGCGCTTCTGGAAACAGACAGAAGTTAAGTTCGTCAGTGCTTTTCACCTTTTAAAGATTAAAACGGGACAGGAGATGGTTATCATAATATTGGAGCTATCAAACATCGAATTTGAATTTATGGACGCGTCGATCGCACAGAAAGAAAGAAAGAAAGAAAGAAAGAAAAAATTTTATTTGCATCAGTATGTGTACACAAAAAGGTCTTAATTTAAAATACATTTAGTTCCAACATATGAAGCCAGCAAGCTAGCATGCAAATTTTTAGTATGTTAAATCTACATGTCCTATTTTAAATTCGCCAAACTAATACATTATTTTATTTTTTATTCATGCAAACACATTCTACATATTACAATTACTACTTAATTCTATTATATTTCTTCAATCGTCATGTTATATTCTTACTAGCTAAATATTCGTTAACACTATAAAACCCTTTTTCCGACAACCATAATGTCAATGAATATTTAAACTTATGTCCATCTAATATTTTAATATCGTCAGGTAAATTATTATAAATTAGAATACTCATGTTGTATACGTTTTTCTTATAGATAGCATTATGGCACGGAGGCTGATATAACAGGTTTTTATAATTGGTCCTTTGTGTTCTAGTCGACATTTCTGAAATAGTTTTAAATTGTTCTTTAAATGATTTTACAAAACAACAAATATCTCTGATATATAAACATGGCAATGGCAGAATATTCAGTTTTTTAAATAATGGTTTACAGCTATCTTGAAATTTGGCATTACAAATAGAGCGAACACATTTCTTTTGCAATATAAATGCTCTGGCTATATCCACAGAGTTACCCCACAACATAAGGCCATAACCTAGCACAGATGAGACATAGCCATGATAGGCAGTTAATGCTGCCTCCATTGAAATTGTTTGTCTCAAACGTTTTAATGCATACACAAATCGTCCTAATTTATTGCAAACTAAATTTATATGTCCCTTCCAGTTTAAATGTTTGTCAATAATTAGTCCTAGAAATTTTACGTTGTCAGAGTTATTAATTATATTATTATTATGTTTAATTTGTATTGTAGGTGGATTTGAATTATAATTTGTAAATTGAATCATATTTGTTTTGTCCATATTAACATGCAAGTTATTTATTTGAAACCAATTTATGATGTCTTTAAATGCCTTATTTATTGTGTCTTCATAATCTTCTGTATCCTGACACTTTACTGTAAGAGTGGTATCATCAGCAAATAAAATAATTTTATGTGATGTTGAATTTGGAAGATTATTAATATATATAAGAAATAGCAATGGTCCAAGGATACTGCCTTGGGGAACTCCATTTTTATTGATTCTAAAGGCAGACCTAAATTTTTTCTTTACTAGAACATTTTTCTGGGTTAATGTGATTTTAGATATTTCTGTACATTGTTTCCGATTTTTTAAATAACTTGTTAACCAGTCATGTGCTTTTCCTCTAATCCCATAATTTTCCAATTTTTGTAATAATTTCTTATGATCAACGAAGTCAAAAGCTTTTGACATATCCAAAAATATTGAAGTAATAGGCTGTTTGTCATTTAAGCTTTCTGATACCATTTTAATCAGATTGTAACATGCAATTGTTGTAGAACTTCCTTTGCGAAAGCCAAATTGTTGAGGACATAGAATATCGTGTTTTGCTAGAAAATCATTTAGTCTTTTAACCATTGCTCTCTCTGTTATCTTAGATAAAATAGTAGGAAAAGCTATTGGCCTAAAATTGTTTGGGTCTAGAAGATCGCCTTTTTTAAATATGGGTTTTATTATTGATATTTTGAGTTTTTCAGGAAAAATACCTTGTTCGAATGATAAATTAATAATGTGTGTAAGTGGAGGGGATAAACTTTGTGCGCATAATTTTATTATATTTGTATTCATGTCATCATAACCACTTGTTTTAGTGTTTTTTAATGTCATGATTATATTGAAAATTTCACTACAAGTGACTGGAGTCAAGTAAATGGTATACGGATTAATGTTAACAGTATTGGTATTATTATTATTATTTGATGTTAATTTATTAAAATTTGATTTATTTTTCGTCATATTTATATAGAAATCATTAAAAATGTCGCAAATTTTATTAGGATCGTCATATGTCATATTATTAAAGTGTATACTATTTATGTCATTTTTGTGAATATTACTTGATATAGAGGACGTAATTGTTTTCCATATGGCAGTAGGATTTCCACCATTATTATCTATATATCTTCTATTATTTATTTTTTGTGCTGTCATAATACATTTTTTTAGCAAAGCATTATATTTTTTTAGTTTTAATTTTTGAGTTTCCTTTTTATTCCCATGACTAGTTCTGTACATCATTAGAAGCCTACGTTTCGTTTTAGAACATATTTTTAAGCCTTTTGTAATCCATTTTATTGATTTAGACCTGTTATTCATCTTGATCTTCAAAATTGGAAAACACATGTTAAAAAACAAACAAATGGTATTATGGAACTCCTCAAAAGCTTTATCTAGATCCATACATGAGATTACATTATCGAATGAGAGAGATGAAATGCTGTCCACAAATTTTTTCATGTTCTCCTTTGAAAAGTCTCGTTTATTTTCGAACCATGTAGAATAAGCATTTACTTTTTTTACTTTTATATTTAGTATTTGGGCTGTTTCATGATCAGAAAGGTTAAGTGTTAATACTTCTGAATCTACCTTATTTTCAATTATATTACTTGCGAATTGGTCCAAACAAGCATTTTTCCTTGTGGGGATCTTGATATGTATGTTAAAATTGTATGTTTGTAATGTTTCTATTAGGTTATTTGACGAATAATTATTTTTTAGTATGTCAATGTTCCAATCGCCACATATTATAATTTTCTTTCTTGTATATTTAGTTGTTAAATAGTTTATTAGAATATCTAATTTATAAAGAAACACTCTAACATGAGTTTTTGTTTGTTCCGGAATTCTATAAACACAATTTTAGAGAGCACGTAAAAGAAATCTGACAGTCATTATTTTAGGTTATCATCATGGATAGTTGGATTATAAAATTATAATTAGAGCATGACTTCTCGAATTGGGTCCAGTAAGCTTCAAACTCGTATTTTTGGTTTTATCATCAGTCGCTTTTTATTTCCTTAGTGGGGATAATTCGATCGAACCAATACTATTCAGATGAGATAGAGAGATATATATATATAGATAAATTATTTTATTTGGTAACAATTAACACACACTTACTAAAGTACATCATAGTAAAGCTGCCGTGTTAAATAGTGTAGCTGCCGAACTATCTAAAGTAAAATATACCTCACCGGCACATCTAACCGCCCACCCTTCAGGGAATACTCGTGATTCTTTATAATTCTATTAGTTACAGCTGATGTTAGTTAAAAAGTAGTTAATATAACGTTTATTTAAGTGTTTAATTTATCGAAAAATTATCAATAAATCAATTGTAATGTATAACAATAAGCGTAGTTTAAAATTAACCCGAAACACAAGGGTGGGCGGTTAGATGTGCCGGTGAGTATATAATAGATAGCAAAATTGCCGAACTATAGACAGTGAAACTGCCGAAATATCAATCGTAAAACTGCCGAACGATCGATAGTAGAACTGCAAGACAATTGATATTAAAACTGTCGAAATATATAGTGAAATTAACTATCTATAATATAGTGAATAACTATTGTGTAAGTACCTGTGTGACTGTAAGTGTATTATCGCTGTAGTCCCTGGTGACAGTGAGAAGCGGGTATCCAGTCTGCGTGGTCCAGGTGTCCATGACTTCCTTCACAGACACGTTCCTGGTGAGTCCCCCGTACTCCTGGCTGGTGGCAGTCAGCTCGCTCCATAAGTCGTCTTGCGCGGCGTTCGAGTAGGAATACTTGATTAGGTAGCTGAAGGAAAATTAAAACACAATAATGTAAAACTATGTTTGGATGTTTGTTCCGCGTTCACAGAACAGCTCATATACGTCCCCACCGAGGGGCTCGAGTCTACCCTGAATCAAGGCGATTGGACCTTAGTCGACCTTGCTGGCCCAGTGTGGGTTGGTCGACTTCACACACAACCTTTGAATTTCTTCGCAGGAGTGTGCAGGTTTAGTCACGATGTTTTTCTTCACCGTAAGAGCATCGAATAAACGTACATATGAATTCGAAAACACATTGGTACGTGGTGGGAAACCCACGTGGTACCGAACCCACGTCTTCCGAACGGGAGGCAGTGGCCCTAGCCACTAGACCACCGACAAATGAATAGTTTACTCATATCCGACGAGCGTTGGAGCAGACGGGTTCTCGAATGGAGACCGCGTCTCGGGACACGTAGTGTGGGACGCCCCCCTGCCAGGGGGACTGATGACCTGAGGAAGGTCGCTGGTGGTGGCTGGACGAGGAAAGCGGGTGATCGTGCGCTTTGGCGTGCCCGAGGGGAGGCACACGTCCAGCTGTGGACTGCAATAGGCTGATTGATTGATTGATTGGATGTTGAATAGTTTAAGGCAGCTTACTTGTGCAGTGCCCGCCTGAACACGTCCTGTCCGAGGAAGATGGTCATCATCCGGATGAGCGTGGCGCCCTTGCGGTAGGAGATCTCGTCGAAGATCTCGTTGATACGCCTCGGGTGGTCCAACTTTGTAGACACCTGGAAAACAAACGTCATTATAAAAAATACATAAACATTTGATGGTCTAACGGTGCAATTTATAGAATAGAATATACTTATACTCATTAAACACTTATTCTTACTTATTTTCATTAAAGATAAATTTATTGCGTAAAATACACGTATTATCATTTATTAGAATTAGTGTAAGGGTCGGGCCACACTGATCGACGGCTTGCCTATACAAAACGCACGCGTCGATGCGAAAGAATTTCCATACTTTGCGTGCGTGCGTTTTGTATAGGCAAACCGTCGATCAGTGTGGCCCGACCCGATTTTAAACGTTTAAAACCAAATCGGTTTAAAACTCCAAACAAATCGTTTTAGACGGTTTAAAACTCGCCTACTGAAATAAAAGAACTACACTTTATTATCGACAATATTTGGTCATCTGACGTTACGTTTCGTTTTAGTTAAGTAGTTTATACTTATATCTACATTACATACTATACTTATTAATAAATAATATTACACACACATACATAGACTTGTAACTGATCAGACAAAATGTCGCCCGTGCGCGCATAGGGTAAAACGGCAACGTCGCATTTCTCGATTGATCAGTGTGGCCAGTGTTGCTTTCACGAACGGATGTGTTTTTGTTTCATTAATTAACTTATTTATTATGCCGCGACCGTGTATCGATATATTCGGATGCGATACATTACGATACGATATATCGATACAAAGCGACATGTCAGGCATCGCTCTACACAATAGAGCAGGCGAGCTGGCAACGTTGCATCTTGCTTGACATCTCTCGGCGCGAGGAGTGCGAGTGTGTGAGTTTGGTTTTAAACCGTATTCAAACCGAATCAAACTGATTGTATCTTTTGAAAACAACCAACACAGTTTTAACTATAGTTTTTTATAACTACGCTTGGTCGGTCGCACTTGCACCAACTAGAACCTAACCAAGTCAGTACCGATCTAGGTATCACACATTTCATTTTACAGTTTATAGGTATATATACCTACTCCTATATATACCTATAAACTGTATGGAATAGAAATTCCTTCTTCGGAATATTAAGAAAATGTGGTTATATTTAAGAAAAACATAGTCGTCAAAACCAACCGTTTTAAATCGAAAAAAATGTCTGTAAACCGTTTTTTTCGTTTTAAACCGATTGATTTAATTGGTTTTAAACCGGCCTTACATCTATAGGCCCGACCCTAAGAATGATTTGTGCTATGAAATCATAACAAAAAATCTATCAAAAAGAAAGAGAAATGGTTGAAAGCACACATTGCCTCTACAATATCGTAAAGCACGGAAGACATTGCGAAACTTTCTGTACCATGTATAGGTACATGTACCTACGATGAAAAAAAAATTATCAACAGCTCACATACGTTCCAATCAAAGGGCTCGAGCCTACCCTGGAGCAGGGTGATCAGGCCTTAGTCGACCACGCTGACCCAGTGCGGATTGGTCGACTCCATACCCAACCATTGAATTTCTTCGCAGGAGTGTGGTTTCATCACGATGTTTTCCTTCACCGCAAGAGCGTCGAATAAACGTACCATATGAATTCGAAATTCGAAAACACAATGGTACGTGGTGGGGATCGAACCTGCGTCTCCCGGTCGGGAGGCACCACCGACGCTCTATTTTCCTAAATTTTTCGAAAACTAGCGCTATATGTATAAAACAAAAACAAAAAATCAACTTACCGGATGACTCGACTCCAGCGCGTCTAAATTGAGCACAGACAGTATGTTATCCACTGCGTAGACCTTATCGGCGTTCCAAGTGTCCTCCACTGCATTAACTCCAATGGACGCTACAAACGTCGCGAATCCTTCGTTGAGCCATAAGTCCGACCACCACTTCATCGTGACCAGGTTTCCGAACCACTGGTGGGCTAGCTCGTGGGCTATCACCTGGGGGATAAGAAAAAGAATGTGTTAATAAATATTATAATACACTAGATAGATGACCCGACAGATGTGGCGGTCTTGAATTCATTACTATACAATATAGTAATACCCACTTTCCGTTTATCCAAATTTTCCGGACAATTTTTCAAATTTTTCATTGTGAAAATTATTTATAAAAACCAAATTCCCCAAATAAAAAAAAAACTAATAAATAAAAAAATAAACATGCATCAATGGCTAATAAGAATACTGTATCATTTTGATAAAACTTGAAAACCAAAAATATTTTACATGTTAATTTTGATATGACAAAGTTTTATCCAAAATCAACGTGACTACAATATAGAACCTTACCTCAGCAACTCTCTCCTTGTTGACGAACGACGATTCCACCTTGTCATAATAATGCAGTCTCTATGTATGTGATTAAACCCCAGTTTTCCACGACTTCAGCTAGAAAATATTCCTTGACATGGTCTTTTTTCCTTCTACTTACTTCTCCTTTCATAACCTTGTCACAGTCACAGAAACTCTGTCACTTAGCACCTTCTTACCCGACAAATTCGCTTACTATAATTAAATGACACAGTTCTACCTGAGAACTGCATGACTCGAATATAGAACCTTACCTCAGCGACTCTCTCCTTGTTGACAAAAGACGACTCCACCTTGTCATACAATAATGCGGTCTCTCTGTATGTGATTAAGCCCCAGTTTTCCATGGCACCGGCCGAGAAGTCAGGGATGGCAATCATGTCTTGTTTGGGTAGCGGGAACGACACGTTGAAGAACTTTTCGAAGTGTGACAAGACTTTGGGTCCAATGGTAGCCGCGTAAGCTGTCTGAAATAGATAATTATAAGAATTCCTTAACATGGTTGTAGTTTATACATGTATACCAACGAATTATCTATAGTCTAGTCTAGAAGAGTAACCGTCTAACAAAGCCCGCTAAAACATGGCACCTAATTAATGTTGACGGACGACGACGACAGACAGGCAGATGATGTCGCTGCTGTACATTGAAGCTTACTTTCGACGTTCTTACAAGCCGAGTCATATAAAACATCATTGTACCGCGTATTCAAATGTCGATTGGTATAGTTTTGCTACTTTGATCAAATTTGAAGCGTAGTTACTCTTCCAGACTATAGATAATTCGTTGAATACCAAAGAAAATATAGACTATACTTTATCTATGATACTACCTACAGATTTTATAGGTTGAGAATGTTTGGATTATCTTTCATTTTATTCGTCCCGATTATTTGAATTAGGCTTCATTCATTATTAATTACCAAAAAGACATGTATATTTTACTTACAGTTTCTGAATACTGAAAAATATACTCAATTATAGTACTAGATACTTACATAAAAATACATAATAATATACGTTACAAACACTAATGAAATAAATACAGACTTAAAACTACTAACATAAGAGGACGTCACAGACATCGAAGATATTTATTATCTTGAGGAGGTGGAGATCTCAGCGTGTCTCAATTGCAGTTTGAAATAGTCTGAATGTCTCATGTCTATGTAAACCTTTAGGTATATTAATTCTGTGCCTTTAGCCTCAATTTTCACTGGCGCAGAATCGAAGTGAAGCTATTTCACTATAAGACCACAATGGTGTCGATTCCCGCAGTGACCCTAAATTTAAAATTAAACTTAGTCTTGTCACTTTCTGACCCACGACGATGAAAAAGGACAGGAGATTGTCAACCATGGCGAGCGCCAAATTTTATAGCGCAAATGTCAAGTTTTGACGTGTGCAATGTAATTTTAAACGGCTTGCTTTAGGATCCTGCTTAAAATTGACGTTTGTGACATAAAATTTGACGTTCAAAAGAGCCGACAATTTCCCGTCCTTTTTCATGGTCATGGGTCAGAAAGTGACAAGACTAAGATTAAATTTAAATTTAAGTTTCGCTGCGGGAATTGACACCAATATGGTCACATGAACACGGAAATACACCGCCATTCTATACGTATCAACAGAATCTGCAGTAAATTTTAATACAAACTATTAGTGTTTTGACATTTGATAAAAGAAAGTTGACTGGATAAGACACTTCGCGTCGCGTCTACTCTAGTCAGCGCAAATTCATCTTGACGCATCGCGTCGCTTCAACTCTGCGTCAACGTCAATTCAGCTCGACGCGTCGCAAAGGTGCGTCAGTAAGAAATGAGTCTGACGTTATGCGCCGCTTAATCTATGCGTAAATGCGCCTGATGCTTCTCGTCGTTTCGCCTCTGCGTCAGTGTGAATTGAGATTGACGTAACGCGACGGTTCAGCTCTGCATCAGTACGAACTAAGTCTAACGCTATGCGTTGCTTCGACTTAACTACAAATGAATTGAGTCAGACGCATTTCATAGGGCATATTTGCACTATATATTAAAAACTACTTACTACAATAATAAAGACGCGCGAAAATGTGCGAAAAAAAGCCGTGGTCTAAAAATTGTAAAACAAACCAAGCAGTAAGCAGTTTGTTTCGACATCTGTTTAATTTAAGCAATGGCTTAACGTGAATTTGCGGAAACCTTCAAATCGAAAACATTTTATTCGAATTAAGATTTTACAAAATCAATTGTTTCGACGGCAAACCTAGCAAATACCAAGGACAAAGAAAGCTTGTTCATTGATCAACCACAGCGTACCTGGTCGATGGCGTCCTTGCGCGCCCATATCCTGAAGGCGGTGTTGGCGAGCCCGGGCGGGCTCTCCACGAACGAGAACTTAGACACCACGTAGGCCACCAGGTACGTGGACATCGGCACCGACTGCCCGAACCGGTCCCACACAAACGAAGAACTGCTCTTCCTGCAAACACAAGTGTACCGCGAAATTTATAGCTGTGGCGGCGCGGCGTTTTTATTTCGATACTCCCATCATCATCATCATCATCGTGTGGGTTATAAGGTCGACAATCGATCACACAAACCCTGGTGTCAGTGTTAGAGCCGCCAAAGGCCACTGACATGGCTCGTGTAACGGCTAGATAGTAGCCGGGACCAGCGGCTTAACGTGCCTTCTGAAGCACGGAATCTTCTTTTTTTTCGGACAATCAGGTGATTCAGCCTGTAATATCCTAACCAAACTGGGGAAAGTCTCATAAAGAGATTTTTGCTTGGCAGTGTCCCCACCGGGAATCGAACCCGGAACCTCCGTAATGGGCGTCGAAATCTCGACCACTCAGCTACGGAGTGTTACTGTACGATACTCCCATGTCGCCCCCGAACTGCGGGTTGGGGGGAGGTATTAGGGGGGCAGTGAGTTGCAGGTGGCCATACCTAACTGACCCATCTAAATGGGCCACCCTATATACGTACGGTGCCGTGTGGTGACGGCAGAGTAGAATACATTTGTCACCAACCCCTACTCTTCCCGTGGGTGTCGTAAGAGGCGACTTAGGGACTACACATTGAACAGGGAACGGGCAGCAGCGCTCTCTGATACAATACAGTAACCTTTTAATCTGCGATCTCCAACCCGCCTGCCAAACGTGGAGATTATGGCAAAACCCTCCACTTAAGCGGAGGAGGCTCATAGTCCAGCAGTGGACTGTAACGGGCCGTTGATTTTATATACGTACGAGTATACTAATACTGTGACAAAAGTTGCCAGATGAAAAAAAAATATTTCAGGAAACTAAACTGGACTAGAGATTATGATTTCTGTCTGAAAATGGGTTTAAAACAATAGCTTAAAAGTTCACTCACTTTATTCGTCATAGAGGAAAAAATATTAAAATAATTATAAAAATAGAATTATACTCACTGGAACGACTTCTCGATTTCAGTCCAAGGCCAGGGGTCTTCAAGAATACTGAAAAAGAGATTTTTTTACAGGCGAAAACTAAGATGCATTCAGAAAAAAGAAAATATAATGAAAAGATAACAAGGAACAAAAATTTTTGTTTTTTACTACTCCTTCTTCATCGTCTGTATTGCGAGGTCAACAACCGACCTCACAAACCCTGGTGTCAGTGTTATGGAGCCACCAAAGGCCACTGACATGGCTCGTGTAGCGACTAGGCAGTAGCCGGGACCCATGCCTTCGTAGCAGTGTAGCACGGAACCTTCTTTTCGGACAATCAGGTGATTCAGCCTTCAATATCCTAACCCAACTGGGTAAAGTCTCACAAAGAGATTTCTGTTTGACAGTGTCCCCCACCGGGATTCGAACCCGGAACCTCCGTGATGAGCGTCGACTTCTCAATCACTCCCCTTATGCTGTTACTACCCCTGCAAAATCACCATTTTGGCTGTAACTACATTTTCACCTTTGACCGAAATGCAACTGGCGGTCCGCCCTCTCTTCTCCTCAGTAGTGTGATTAGTGTGACTCTCTTCTCCTCAGTAGTGTGATTAGTGTGACTCTCTTCTCCTCAGTAGTGTGATTAGTGTGACTCTCTTCTCCTCAGTAGTGTGATTAGTGTGACTCTCTTCTCCTCAGTAGTGTGATTAGTATGACTCTCTTCTCCTCAGTAGTGTGATTAGTGTGACTTACTTCTCCTCAGTAGTGTTGTACAGAGGCATGTTTGAAACAGCACTGAACCCCTTCAAGTGGCCGATGCTCATGGAAAACGTCGCCTTGTACATCGGCTCGTCGAAACAGGGGAACCCTTTGCGAGCCGAGATCGCTTCAAACTGAGTCACTAGTAAATACCTGGGAAGGAAAATAAGAAACACTTTAATCATCATCATCATCATCTCAGCCGGAAGACGTCCACTGCTGAACATAGGCCTCCCCCATAGGTTTCCACCGTGAACGGTCTTGCGGTACTTGCATCCACCGGCGCCCAGGAACCTTCACCAAGTCATCTGTCCACCTTGTGGGAGGCCGTCCAACACTACGCCTTCCGGCCCGTGGTCGCCATTCGAGACCCTTTCTTCCCCATCGGTTATCAGTTCGTCGAGCTATATGGCCTGCCCATAATTACAATAACATAATCACAATAGATTAATTGACTGCGCAAAGGAGGTCTTAACGCTTGTAGCGATCTCTACAACGTGTAAGCGAAATAACGCACATGTTCCTTGGGGAAACCTGTTCAGTTTAATGGACTTTAACGAAAATCAACCAGTTAAATTTCACGGTGGATAATTTACAACTTGCCGTGTGGTGACGGCAGAGTAGAATACATTTGTGGGTGTCGTAAGAGGCGACTTAGGGACTACACATTGAACAGGGAACGGGCAGCAGCGCTCTCTGATACAGTAACCTTTTAATCTGCGATCTCCAACCCGCCTGCCAAGCGTGGAGATTATGGCAAAACCAAACACTTTAGTGGAGGAGGCTTATAGTCCAGCAGTGGACTGTAACGGGCCGTTGATGAATTTCCAACTTACTCGGTAACATTGTTCTCATTATCGACGTATTTGCTGATATAAACTCCATCGAGTCCTTTAGAGAGGTTCCCGTAGAACGGGATGGAGAGGGTGTAGTTCACTTGTGGCTCCAGGTCCACGCCCAGCTCCACCGTCAAGAAGTTGAACGTGTCGTTTATTCGGAAACTCTTCACCTGGGGGAGTAAATTAAAATAATCATCATAATACCTATAATTTATAAAGCGAAAAAAGAAAAAACAAAATAATCTATAATAATAATAAATAAATCATTTATTTCAGGCAATATTTACATAAAGGTCTTAAATATGTAAACAGAGGCCCATATAATAAATACCTTAAAAAACCTAATACCTTAAATAATCATCATCATCACAGCGTAGGTCCTAAGGTCGACCTCACAAACTCTGTTCATCATTTTGTAGTGCGGGTTGAACGGTAGATGACCTCGCAAACCCTGGTGTCAGAGTTATAGATTTCCCAAGGGCCACTCACATAGCTCATGTAGCTATTAATTCGACGAGCCGGGACGAGCAGCTTAACATGCCTTCCGGAATCATCTCACTTTTCGAACAATCAATGATTCAGCCTGCATTATTTTAACCAAACCTTTTCCACAAATACTTATAATTGTTAATCATAATCATAAATTATTTATTGCATAATTATAGGTTAAAAAATTTTATGGGATAATCTCAGAAAGTAATTTCTGTTTGACAAGTGTCATAACCGGGAATCAAACCTGTCCCAGGTATCCGGAATGAGTGGCGAGCGTTTTATCACTCGGCCACGGACCTTATATGAAATGTCATGAAATAAATGTTTTCTCTCTCTCTACTATAATATTAGTATAATTCTCTCTCTCTCTCTCTCTTCTCCTTAGTATGATTCGTATATCACTTTCCTCTTTATTATGGTTAGTATGATGATCTTAATCTTAGTGCCCACCTTAAGCATGTCATCAGTCGGTCCTAACAAGGTGACTCCGTCATCAGGGATGGACATGGCCTCCGAATGAAGGACTATCTTGGACGTCTTCTTCGTTGGTGTTAGCTGAAACAAAATTACGTCTTGAGAACCACTTGATTCACTACCTCTTCCTCATCCTGTGAGTTATAAATTATAAGGTCGTCCAACCGACCTCACAAACCCTGGTGTCAGTGTAAAAGACCTGCCAAAGGCCACTGACATGGCTCGTGTAACGACTGACTACTTCCGTGCAATAGCCGGGCCTCAAGGCTTAACGTGCCTTCCGAAGCAATCCTGATAATTTATGATTTATGGTTTAGGATTATTTCTTAATTACATAAATTTTAAAATAAGGGTTACCTACGATTTATCTCGAATGTTCAGCCTTCACATTTTTTTAATGGTTTAATTAAAATCAACTGATATTCTTTTCATCATACAGTGATTTTTTTAATGCAAAACTTAATGTATTATCTTTGAAAATAGATTTGCAACCATAAAAATAATAGAGTGGTAAAGTGGTAAAATTGCTCTAGTGCGGTAAATAAGCTATCACATGCGGAATGCTATAAAGTACAATTTACCAGTAAAAGAGAAGAAAGGTATAATCATTATCGGCCATAGATTCTTCTGTCTATATTATCGACTTTTACTTACGTCCCCAGGTCCCCACTGAGGGGATCAGGTGACAAACGACTGCGTTCACTTCTTTTGACAACTGTTTTTGTAACCTACTCATTACGATTGCACTAGCCAGCCTTGGCTGTTCGATTTCACGCGGCCTCTTTGACAAAAACGTGACAATTTGCTCTTTATTGTTGTATTTTTTTTTATTTCATTCACCTGCATTGTTTATTGTTCCAAATTTCGTTTCGGATTGTATAGGATGTCTTTCTGTTGCATTATAATAAATATATCATTGTTTTCTTGAAAATATATTTAAATTTTTGAATAATTAAGAAGTGTATCTCATTTGAAATAAATATTATTCATTTGACTGAATACAGTTGGTAATTACTTATACTCGTATACAGGTAATAATAATAATAAGATGAACTGGAGAAGTTTCCTCATAATAATAAATTTATTCAGGTACAACACAATAAGGTGGGCTTTTACATATGAAAAGACAATTTAATTTTTCATACTCAGAACAACGAATTGACTATAGATGTGCTATAGATAATTCGTTGACTCAGAAGTATTCTGGGGTTAAAATAACGACTCCGTAGCCTAGTTGGTAGTTCGCCAGCTTACAAAGCACAGGGTCGCGGGTTCGAATCCCGCCAAGGGCAAACATTCATGTGATGAGCACTGTTTGCCTTGTCTGGCTGCTGTTTATTATATATAGGTACATAAGTATGTATTTATCTAATACTTTAAACGAGCAATTCTTGTATATACCTATATATATATATATAATGAGAATCTCGGTAACGGCTGCTACGATTTCGATGAAATTTGGTATATAGGGGGTCTCGAGGGCGATAAATCGATCTAGCTAGCTTTTGTTTTTGGTAAAACAGGATTTCTCCATGTTTTCGGGCTTAAAAGAATTTGTACGCCATCTCATTAAAAGAGAAAGTTAATTTCGCCGCTATCCATAACGACGCGGTGGCTCTGTTGCTTGTTTAAAGTGTAAGAGTGGTGCTACTATGTCTAGCCGCGTGTACTTTCTTCTGAACGTATGAAGTAAGTAGAGTTTATCGAAATGCGTAGGTGTCTTACAAAAAAAATAAACGAGCTAAGCTCGGTCAACCAGGTACTATATATAATATAATATCAGCTGCCTGATACCCATAGTATAGGCTCCGCCTAGCTTGGAATCAGATGACCGTGTGTGAAATGTCCCCAAATATTAGTTTATTTATTTTATTTAAATAGACAGATTCAGAAGCACATGAACTGCATGCGTATTTGCCGAATTTCATACAAATAATATTTCCAATGTTTTTTAATTTAATGAATTTACCTAGTTTATCTTCCTTGGGAGCCAACAAAAGATCTGCTCACCGCTCTAGTGAAAGAAGCGTGAATGTACCTATTGACAATAGTGCACCCTGTGTAATCGAATACCTACAATAGTTGCATTGCACGTTAGGTATTCGAAAGGGGGTCAAATTATTTGTTAAAAAAGTATCTGTAATTTAGGCAAATTATTCAACAGTTAGGTCGACTACTTGACTTAACTAAATACTTTAGTTTAGATTGTTACAATATTAACAATGTTTGTTTTTTATATTGTTGTTGTTTGTAATTATTTGTTTATTGTTTTTTTTTTTGTGTCGGGAAACGTAGTGTGGGACGCCCCCCTGCCAGGTGGACTGATAACCTGAGGAAGGTCGCTGGTGGTGGCTGGATGAGGAAAGCGGGTGATCGTGCGCTTTGGAGTGCCCTTGGGGAGGCCTACGTCCAGCAGTGGACTGCAATAGGCTGATTGATTGATGATGATGTTTTTTTATTAATTAAAAATTGGCCTGCCTATCTGGCTGTTCGTACGAGCTTGTATTGTTCGTTACCTATAATTTATTTTCTACTGGCTTTCCGCCCGCGACTTCGACCGCGTCTTTTTCGTTCTTCATCGTCGTGCAGGCAACGAATTATCTAAACCTGAATTTTTAATTTCATGCCAAAGTTGTAAACAAAGGTATGGCCGTTGTAGAAAAATTAGTGCAATTTTAAAGATTACGATTATTGCGAAAAAAGCAATCTTTTTTCGCAATAATCGTAATCTTAAAATTTATTTTCATCTCTGTTATAAAACTTCATTAACAACCAAACATAATGACTCAGATAAATTTGTAAAAAGCTGCAACATACATTTTGTTTAAAGGAAATTAGTTTTTCTCGTGCAAAATAAAAAATGAACTTGCAACACCAAAGAAGTTCACAACATTTTTGGAGGAGGATAAAATGTGCAAACTCGATCACCTGATTGATGACGTAGTAGAGCAATTTATAATAAATGTAACAGACGATTCTGAAGAAAGTTTATCAGATTCAGAATAAAATTGTTGTTTTTATTTTTCATCCTCATCAATACACTATACAGGTTATTTTGAAACCATTTGGCATATTTAAATGTAGTATTTAGATTAGACCGCCATTTACAACAACTTTTCCCAAGGAAAATAGGTCGAAAGTCAATTTTTGGACCTTCCAATGGTGTTAGCGACTTTTGTATGAAAAGTCCCGTCGATATGTCGATGACGCTGATGTTGTCAGCTCTATAGGCAGGGTTCAAACCCCGCTACGGGCAAACATTTGTGTGATATAAAGAGACTCTTGACTTATTTCTAAAAAAAAATACAACAAAAATGTTTTTGATAACTGGAATGTCATTTTGACAGTGAAGTTTCTTTGTTTACAACTTTGGCATGAAATTAAAAATTCAGGTTTAAGGTATATAGTCAAGGAACGTAACTACGCTTCAAGCTTGACCTCAACAAATGAATACCAAAGAAGCAAAACTATACCATACGACATTCGAATACGCGGTACAATGATATTTTATATGACTCGGTTTGTAAGAACGCCGAAAGTAAGCTTCAATGTACAGCAGCGACATAATCTGCCTGTCTGCCGTCGTCGTCTGTCAAAATTGATTGTGCGAGTTAGGTGCTATGTTTTAGCGGGCTTTGCTAGGCGGTTACTCTTCTTGACTATTGTAGGTTACGTATAGGTTGTAAGTTCGACAACTGACTTGACAGTGTGTTATTGTATAAAGACCTTGGTGCTATAGGTGTTTTAGAGCCACCAAACGCCACTGTCATTAGTGTACCGAGATCTACGAATAAGGAAGCCCGAGATAGCAGCCAAGAACCACGGCTTAACGTGCTATCCAAAACAAGGAATTATCTCACTTCACAATTTAACACTTTATCTTACGAGTAATATTCTATTCTATTGCATTTTTGATATGAGTGTCTGTTCTGTATAGCCCGCCTAGGCAATGAGCGTGAATCTTTCTTAGCTAAACTAATAACAAAGACAATAACCTCGATAGCTACAAGGAAAACCTCGTAGGCCGAGTGTGGCGACGATCAAGGAATACCAAACAGGTAGACCAGGTGTGAGCATGCGTCAACGGCCTCTTAATAACACAAGTGCGTAGTCTATGATACTGGTTCGCGAGCGCAGAAAAATATACATCGCATGTATGATCACCAGAGATCGGAATAGGCTGACTATGGTGTCGATTCGGCATACGTCGAACTAAACTAAACTAAATTAGTCCTGTCACTTTCTATTATTTTTAATTGAAAAGGGACCGCAGATCATCGGTTTTGTTTTTGTCTTTGACTTCACGACGAACGGGCAGCAGCGCTCTCTGATACAGTAACCTTTTAATCTGCGATCTCCAATCCGCCTGCCAAGCGTGGAGAACCCTCTACTAAAGTGGAGGAGGCTCATAGTCCAGCAGTGGACTGTAACGGGCCGTTGATGTTGATGAAGACCGTCGAATAAACGTAAGTACGAGTAAAAGTTACGAGGTGAGGATCGAACCCGCGTCTTTTTTATTTTGCATTAGTTACTACATACTTGTTGGTTTATAAATGATAAAATAAAAATAAAACTGGCAATAAATGCAATAAACGTAATTTGCTATTCGATTTATCTATTGAGAATTGCGTGCTTTTACGACTATTGTATTGTATAATTTTATGCGATTATTGTATGTACTACTATACTGTTTAGGCACTATAACACTTACTTATGTAAAATCACATTTAATGATCTATTGTATTAATCACAGTAAAATTTTATATATTACTAGCTTTCCGCCCGCGGTTTCACCCGCGTCAAATGAGTTTTCCCGTAGAAATGAAGTGTTTTACCGCGGTAAAAAGTAGCCTATATCCTATTCCAGGGCCTAACCTAAATGTGTGCCAAGTTTCATCTCGATCTGTCCAGTGGTTCAAGTGTGATTCAGCAACAAACATCCAAACATCCAAACTTTCGCATTTATAATATTAGTAGGATTTATTGCACACTCTTTGGGTAAGTAGTTCCACCTTCCACGTCCATGTTTGTTACTCTTGCTCACATGCAATATGCTATATTAAATCAAACTGTATACAGTCTGAAAACCAGTTTTGTTTGACAGCGTCCCCACGGGATTGGAACCCGAATCTTCTGTGTGGGTAGGCCAAGGACGCTGTCCCTTTCCATTGAATATTGAATCGCTGTCCCCACATATTTATTTATTTTATTTTATTTATTTACAATCTGGAAATCTTGTAAACAAATACACCACACATACACACACACACATATACGATTATTAAAATAAACCACAATAATAAAAAAAAATAAGATAATTTAAAGTATTCAATAGATTATATGGATGAAATTTAGAATGGAGATAGAAGTTGGAACAAACATCCAAACATATTAGGTCCTTACATATGAAATTGGCGTTTTGTCGTACTGGCCACTTTGATCACAAATTTCTCCTATTTGGTTAGGAATTCGAAATTCAAATTTATACAGCTATTTCCACATGTAGTTGTGTTTCGTAAACCGTCATTCATTTGTTTTTTTACTTATCTTTTTTCTGTTTGCATCGCTCGATTTACAAAATGGAAAATTTGAAATATCGCGTTATTTACGAGTACGAGTTCCACCGTGGCACCAGTGCTGCGGAAACGGCTCGAAGGGTTAATGATGTGTATGGCGGTTGTGTCGCAAAAGAAAACACAGTGCGTTTTTGGTTCCAACGTTTTCGTTCTGAAAATTTCGACCTGCAAAACAAGCCCCGTGGACGGCCGGAGACCCAAGTTGATAATGAAGCATTGAAGGCTATTGTGGAAGCGGATCCATCGCAAACCACGTCCGAGTTAGCTGCAGGCTTCGGTGTTAGTGATAAAACTGTTTTAATCCACTTGAAGCAAATTGGGAAGATTAAAAAACTTGAAAGGTGGGTTCCTCACGAATTGAGTGAAGCAAACCGGCAAACGCGCGTCAACTGCTGCGTTACATTACTTGACCGGCACAATAACGAAGGGATTTTAAATCGAATCATTACCTGTGATGAAAAGTGGATTCTCTACGATAATCGGAAGCGCTCATCGCAATGGCTGGACCCTGGCAAGCCAGCCAAAGCCTGCTCCAAGCGAAAATTGACCAATAAAAAGTTACTTGTAAGCGTTTGGTGGACTAGCGCCGGTGTCGTTCATTACAGTTTTCTCAAATCTGGCCAGACGATTACGGCAGATGACTATTGTCAGCAATTGCAAACCATGATGGAAAAGCTAGCTGGTAAACAACCGAGGCTGGTCAATCGCTCTACGCCACTGCTGCTTCACGACAACGCTAGACCACACACTGCACAACAGACGGCTAGCAAATTAGAAGAGCTTCAATTGGAATGTCTAAGGCATCCACCGTACTCCCCGGACCTTGCTCCAACAGATTACCATTTTTTTCGAAATTTGGATAACTTCTTGCAAGGGAAAAAATTCAACTCAGATGGGGCAGTCCAAATCGCCTTCAAAGATTTTATTGATTCCCGTCCGAATGGTTTTTTTAGTAAAGGGATCAATGAACTACCTATGAGATGGCAAAAGTGCATAGATTACAATGGCTCATACTTTGATTAAATAAATATACTATATAAAAATTTTTCGACTTTTTGTTCCTCCCATACAAAACGCCAATTTCATATGTAAGGACCTAATATTTTCACATTTACCTATATAATATTAGTGTGATGAACATAGTGTGATGAACATAAAGTATAGGTCGCTCACCAGTATATCGACGCAGCCGTAGAAGGTGAAGTTGGTGGTCGGATCTATGTCGTAGATCACTCTGACGTCATAGTGGAGAGGTTTGACGTCACCGGGAAGGAAGTAGTCGTGGGAGCCGCTGGCCACGGCGACGGCGGCTGCCAGCAATACGCATACAGCCCAAACCATTGTTCACTGGAAGATAAGGCTACGATAAGTCCGGCTATATACAAATATAAAGTGTTAACAAAACAACGCAAATCCATGAAAAAATTGTTCGAGAAGTTCAACAAAATCTCAAAAAAAATACCTTTTCATACAAACTGAATGGCAGTGATCTGTAGAAGGTAAGTTTCTAAAAGTTATAGAACAACAGTTGTTCAGTATTATGGGCTGTTGCTTGGAAGAGATTGTTAACTCAGCAGTAAAGCTGGCGATTACACTTTATACAATTCGTGTTTGTGTGCTTATAGTTGTAAACAACGAATTATCTAAGTCAAAAACGTAACATTGCTTCAAACTTGACCCCACCAAATGGTGGGGACTAAAAATACTATACCATACCACATTCGAATACGCGGTACAATGATGTTTTATATGACAATGTTTGTAAGAACGTCGAAAGTAAGTTTCAATGTACAGCAGTGACATCATCTGCCTGTCTGTCGTCGTCATCTGTCAAAATTAATTGTGCGAGTTAGGTGCTATGTTTTAGCAGGCTTTGCTAGGCGGTTACTCTTCTTAACTAATTGTAGTTCGTTGGTTGTAAACAATCAATGAATTTCAAAATTCTAGACAAATAACTCACTTGTCTATTTCTGTTTAGCTAATCGATTTCATCGTAAATAGCTGAGAATAATTTATGATCTCGATTGAACCTGGTTTCTAATATAATAAACCGAATCTAGGTCGACTAAGGCCTAATTGCGTAATACAGGGTAGGCTCGAGCCCCTCGGTGGGGCTGGGGACTTATGGGAGCTATGTATTACTGTATAATTTATTGTGAGATTCTAAGGCGAATATTATTAAACTATTAACCTAGTAATCTTTAAGGTATAATGTACCGAGGCAAGGTATTCAATAATAAAATGAATGTTTTTGCATTTCAAATGAATACAATCTTAAGAATGAACACTATCTACTTGATCTTGTGGCACTAGAGCGTTAACATAAATATATGTGGGGACATCCATTCACAATCACACACGGCCATCTGATCCCAAACTAAGCAGAGCTTGTACTATGGGTACCAGACAGCTGATATACAATACATACATAGATAAAATACATACTTATATAGATAAACAACAACCAGACACAAGGCAAACACAAGTGCTCATCACACGAATGTTTGGTTTGGGCGGGATTCGAACCCGCGACCCTGTGCGTCGGAGGCAGATACACTACCACCTGGGCTACGGAGCCGTCAAATATAGAAAAGTTGACTACATAGCAGATAATATGGAGGTAATACGTAAGGGCTAGGTTTTAGCTGAGATAGTCATATTTCTTTGCGAAATTAATATTTTTTTATTGTAACTATGTGTGTTTTGTATTATGTGCCGTAAATAAATGTTTTCTTATTCTTATTAATTCATTATTTTCTTATCACCTACTTCATTTTTGAATCAATCGATCAGCCTATTGCAGTCCACTGCTGGACTGTTACCTCCCCTTGGGCACGCCAAAGCGCACGATAACCCACTTTTTCCATCCAGCCACCACCAGCAACCTTCGGGCATCTCACACTACGTTTCCCGAAACGTGGTCTCCATTCGAGAACCCGACACTAATAAAGTAGTTCAGAGGTAAGTAAATGAAAATCTTCCTCGCCGTAACTACATCGCTTCGTATAAAAAATTCAGTAGTATTAAAATACTGTACTAAAGTACAATGACCCAAACCTTGAGAATTAAGTAGAATTTCTTGATGCTTTATAGCAAACGATTTAGTCGCTACATATGAAGTAAGATAAGAGTAAAAGATTATCCTTATTTATATTTCGCGAAGTCAAAAATACCTACCGTAATTCTTGGTAAGCATTCATATACCTATAGAATTATAAAGTTAGTAATAAATTACTTCCAAGAGACGGAACCTCCATGTCATTTATTTGGCAATATATCTTTGATCTTACGGTAGATATCAATAATATTTTCTACACAGTATTTTAGTAAAAAACAGAGTAACAAATTGTACAAAAAAGTATGGGAGATTGGAGCCTGCCTGAGCTAGGTGGAATCAGTATTACAAGTCTGCAAGACTTTATCAATCTACATAGTAGAATTCTCATTGTAGCCAAAGTTTAAAAAAAACAAAGTTGCCTGGAAGAAATTATCTGGCGATAAGGCCGCCTAGCTGTACATTTTATATTCCCTACTAAATAATTTGTATAGTACAAATTTTACCATCTACCTATTCATTTTATCTACGTAACTCGTAGCATCTTGCTACGCACGCTACGCCGTAGCAAAGAGTTACGGAATGAGTTTCGTTTTGTAATATTCCGAAAGCGAATTTGAATGGACACACGCGTCTAGTCATTAATTTGCGCAATACCTAATGTTGTACTCATATTGCGTAAAAAAATCGCGACTGACACAGAATCCTTTCTAAATATTAAAGCTTTAAAATATTTGTTTATTAAATTGTCCTTTCATTTATCAGCTGAACTGGATTAATTGATACATGGCGGTAGCGTCGGTGGCCTCCCGTCCGGGAGACGCGGGTTCGATTACCACCACGCACCAGTGTGTTTTCGAATTTCCCATGCATATGTACGTTTATTCGACGCTTTTACCGTGAAGGAAAAAATCGTGATGAAACCTGCACACTCCTGTGAAGAAATTCAAAGGTTGTGTGTAAAGTCGACCAACCCGCACTGGGCCAGCGTGGTCGATTAAGGCCTAATTGCCCTAATTCAGGGTAGGCTCGAGCCCCTCGGTAGGGACGTATATGAGTTGTTAATGATCTTATTACCATAAGAAAAATTAAAATAAAAAATTTGGTCGTCACATATACGAATTTAACGCTCTTACGTCGTGATGAAACCTGCACACTCCAGCGAAGAAATTCAAAGGTTGTGTGCGAAGTCGACCAACCCGCACTGGGCCAGCGTGGTCGACTAAGGCCTAATCGCCCTAATTCAGGGTAGGCTCGAGCCCCTCGGTAGGGACGTATATGAGTTGTTAATGATCTTATTCCCATAAGAAAAATTAAAATAAAAAATGTGGTCGTCACGGTCACGAATCTTGTTACAAATAGTTACAATCTCTAATCTAAGCTCTGGTCACAGAATTAATATAGTACTCTCTGCTTTAACATTAGGCTATGTTTTACCATGGGAAACATTTTATTCCTAGCACCAGCTCATTACGTTTCCAGCATGGGGCTCGTGCTTACCCTGAATTAGGGCAAACAGGGTTGGTCGATTCACAAACAACCTTTGAACTTCTTCGCAGGAGTGTGCAGGGTTTTTACGATAATGTGAGCGTTAATAAATTTACATATTTAATATCATAACGGACTGCTAAGTTTCAAATAGTAGTCATAGAAAGACGAAGGTAGTATTAAAAGCTTTTAAAAACATTGTGCAGATCTTGCCAAACTTCTAGTCCGCTCTGAACACGGCACGATTCGCGTCGCAGTAGCAAAATATAGGTATCGGCGGCAACGCACAATGCGCGAAGCAACTTCAGAGCAGACTAGAAGTTTGGCGCGATCTGTAATATTCCTAGTAGGTGTTTTTATGTTGTGTTTGACCATGTCGTAGAAAATAAATGGACAAGGAAAATGAAGCAGTAAGACTGGTAAAGCAAAGGTACAGTCAACTGCTCGCCGAGTGTAACAGCAGAGTTTATAGGGTGACTTTATTCCGTAGCGGTAAAGGCGATATACGTAAAACTAGTAAGTAGGTATTATGATTATAAATTATATCGACTGTACTCGACCATCTATCAGGCTTTTAATGAAAAACTTCTGAATAGATTTAACTATTCTCGTGACTTTGTGCCTTATTAAATTCTACATAAGAAAACAACACCGTGTGGTGACGGCAGAGTAGAATACATTTGTCACCAACCCCTACTCTTCCCGTGGGTGTCGTAAGAAGCGACTTAGGGACTACACATTGAACAGGGAACGGGCAGCAGCGCTCTCTGATACAGTAACCTTTTAATCTGCGATCTCCAACCCGCCTGCCAAGCGTGGAGATTGTGGCAAAACTCCAGCAGTGGACTGTAACGGGCCGCTGATTCGATTTGAAGAAATAAACAAACACAGTCAGACAAATGATGATGATGATCATGTTTCCGACGGGAATTTAAAAAAGTTATATTAGGTATTTTCTTCCCATTCAATCTAATTATTTTCATAATTTTATCGAAAATTAACTAACATCAGCAAGAAAGATTTACGGTTTTGTTGCTAGGAAGAAAATACCTAATATAACTTTACCTTAGAATCTCTTCGCAGCCGAATGCAGGTTTCCACAATATCAGTATCTTCATCGTTAAAGCGTGTAAAATATCTTTTGTACTCGTAATGTGATACCGTTCGGCGTCAAACCCTCTCGATAGAATGTAGTGATTGAAACCGTTACACTACTGCTGCACGGAAGACTAGCAATAACTTAACACTCTAAATTTCCGGCAGTCGTGTGGAAAGGATTAGAAAACAGACATCCGTACCTACATCTTCAAATAAACACTAGAACGCACATCACTTCACCAAACACTTGTATGTGAAACAGTACATTATTATAGAAAATACTACACGATATACAATATTATCAATATCACCACAATAACTGATCTAAAAGTCAGGATAAATCGCGATGGTCACCAAGTTATAAATAAACGCACTCAAAATTAAATAAATACGACTAAATTACGTCAAATAACCTCAAAAATCAAGGAACACATACATTTATACATTGAATCTTATTCATTAAAATTAATAGAAGATTTCTTTTAAAACAATCAATGTATACAGAATTTCTTTCATTTGGCTAGTGTAACTTCAAAATGAAGTTTATAGACAAAGGTAGATTAAGAATAGATAATGAAAATTCGCATAAAAAAGGTTTATTTATTAGAATAGGTCACCTTTGAAATACTCAAGTAGGCATTTTGGTCATATTTTGGTGTATTTCTGTAATAGCCCAAGAGCCCGCGGCTCCCAGACCTTCGTTATTTTATAAAGTCTGAAGTCTTTTCTATGTATGTCTACAATGCTGGTATAAACGAACCCTGACTATGGAGCTTGAGTCGCGGTGGCAGGTAACAGGTGGTGAAGGTGAGTAAAATTGTGTCTCAAATTCGTTATAGTACCTATAAAGCTCAGTTTTCAAATCAAATCAACCAACAACGGCCCGTTACAGTCCACTGCTGGACTATGAGCCTCCTCCACTTAAGTGGAGGGTTTTGCCATAATCTCCACGCTTGGCAGGCGTGTTGGAGATCGCAGATTAAAAGGTTACTGTATCAGAGAGCGCTGCTGCCCGTTCCCAGTTCAATGTGTAGTCCCTAAGTCGCCTCTTACGACAACCACGGGAAGAGTAGGGGTTGGTGACAATTAATGTATTCTACTCTGCCGTCACCACACCGCGTTAGTTTTTAAATATATAAAAACTGAGCTTTATACTATACCGAATTTCAGCCTTTATAAAATAACGAAGGTCTGGGGGCCGCGGGCTTTTACTCTATAAAGGTTTTGTTGCCCAAGTTACTCGTACTTGCACTGTTCGGTAAAACACTGTCTCGTGTTTCCTGCTCATCGGGTAAAAGTTTTCCTTGGATTAAAAAGGCTGGTCACATGTGACCTCTCGTTGATCGACCTCGCGTGCGCCTGCACATAAGGATTGCGCTCGACCCCCACCAGTAAAAAAATAAAAATAACTTTGTTTTGCATAAACAACGAAATGTCCTTTCCTTTGTCGATAACGTATATTTTATTTACTAACTGTATTACAGTTCGTTTACTAGCTCGTGTTATTTATTTATTTTATTTAACCATTTATTGTACACAATATAACAAAAATATAATTAAATTTGAAAAAACGACACAACAAGCCTGCTTATTTCTAAAGAAAAATCTTCCAGCAAACCCACGGAAGAGAGAAGAGATAGTAAGACGCAGATAAAACGTGCACAACTTTATGAAATACAAAAAGACAAGACAACCACAAGAATTACTTGTGTAATTATTCTTATTCTTCTTCTTAATATTATGTAAAATATATATATAATAAAGACCGAGCGAGCGAAGCGTCTCTGTTTCAGCTTGGCCAAATTTGCTTTTGTATGTCCATCTGTTTGTTTGTTTGTTTCACTCTACAGGTCGCGTTTCTCAACCGATTCTCGTGCAATTTTGTGAGCAGGTTCGATAAATTAATCGATTTTTTTTGTCGAGTCAGTTTTTGGAAATTTAAAAAAATTACGGAGTTATGGGGGTTTTTTCCTTTACAGGTCACAAAATTAAGTTTAAAAATAAAAAATAAATTTAAAAAATCAAGGGGTCGGGGATGTCTATGGAGAAAAAATAAATAAATCTGAAAAGATATACAGACTCGCGAGGTCTACAGCTCATAGAGCCACTAGTAAATAGAATGTACTTAATTTAATAAATACTTTCCCTCCAGTCTCTCCATTTTCTTCCAAAGTCCTTATTATTATTGTATTACTTAGTTCATTATTAAAATGTGTATATTTTTATACCCTATATTTATCTTTCTATTTATTTATTTCATAATAATTTACCTAACTTTCCTTGTAGTTTTTCGCACTTTTATCGTATGCAATTAATAAAGTTTCCCTACCTTTAAAAACTCGACACTGGCACAAAGTATAACTAGCGCCATAAAAAAAAACATGAATAGGCCAGAGAGTACCGTGTTGCTCTCTGGAATAGGCTGAGCAATTGACAAGAGGAATGCATTTTTTCTGAAAGGACGAAGTTTTTTAGATTTAGCCGTTTTAAAATTCCTCTAGAACCGAAACAATAATCAAATACATCGCCTTAAGTATGGCCGGGAATCGAACCCGTTGCCTTGACGCAGAGCACTACGCTACATCGTTTGTCGATGGTTATAGATATACACCCAAAAGAATAACCGTTTAAAAAGTATTTGGAAGATATCACGCAATGCTGAATATATTAGAATAAGTTAGCATAAATTGACTGGCGGCCGACTCTGGTTTCAAAACCCGAGAGGTTCATACAAGTTCAGGATTACGTTTGACTAGCGGCCCGCCCGCGGCTACGCTCGCGTCATGAAAGCTTCGCGACTTTTTCCCGTAAAAAGTATCCTATGTGTTAATTTAGGTGACAAACTATCTCCATTTCAAATTTCATCCCAATCCGTGGAGTACTTTAAGCGTGAAGGCGAAACAAACATCCAAACATCCACATATATTTTCACATTTATAAATATTTAGTGTGATGAATGTCCAACCATAACCCGTGTCTTAGGAATTACCATTTTGCAAAAGCATTATGTACCAATAAAGCTTGTTTATGAAGGTTTTTAGAATTTTAAGCGACTTCAAAAACGGAGAAGGTTCGCAATTCGACTGTATGTATTTGTGTGTTTGTTACGCGACCACTCAGTCAATTATGTATTGATTTGGATGATTCTTTTTTGTACAACTGCTGGGCTAACACGTTAACTCCATGTAAGTGATGAAATCAAAGCTTATTTAACCACAACATATAATATTGACTAACTACTGGGAAATACGTAACTTCAAACATGAACAAAAGAATTATACCATTTGTGTACTTAAAATAATATATAAAAATCCACATATCCCATAGACTGTAAACAAAAACATTAGTTTAATAATAACAAAGTTTTAATCTTGGGGTCCGGATTGTAAAAAACAAAATGGATGTCTACCTGCAATTGGCCGCAATTTGAGCTTGAATATGGAAATTATTGGAATTATCTTAAAAACATAATGGCAAGGTTAGGGGTCCAAATTGTAAAATCGAAAGTCATAACATTGATGGTCGCAACATCGATCACTCTGCATCGAAAGGACACTACATCGAACGTACATATTATCGAAGGTACGCCACATCGAAAGCATTCTACATAGAAAGTTTCTTCATCGAAGTACTCCATATCGACAGTCAGTACCTCATGTCGAAAGTATTTTGCATCAAAAATATTTTACATTGAAAGTATCCTACATCGAAAAATTGATACAATACTTTGTTAGAATTATATTCTATGAATAAGAATTTTTATCAAACTATATAAGTAATATATTTTTTTTGAATAAATTAAAATAAAAAATATATTTGTGATCAATAAATTTCAAGGGGTCGGGGATGTTTGTGGAGAAAGATAAAAATAAATATAAAGAGATATAAAGATTCGCGAGGTCTACAGCTCACAGGGCCACTAGTTATACTTTTTCTAAAATTATACGGTTAAAGAATTGAAAATATTACTTAAATAGTTTGATAAGAATTCTTATTCATAGAATATAACTTAAACAAAGTATTATACCAATTTTTCGATGATACTTTCAATGCAAGATACTTTCGATGTAACTTTCGACATGAGGTACTTTGGGTGTGGAGTACTTCGATGAAGAAACTTTCTATGTAGAATGCTTTCGGTGTGGCGTACCTTCAATAATATGTATGTTCGATGTAGTGCCCTTTCGATGCAGAGTGTTCGATGTTGCGACCATCGATGTTATGACTTTCGATTTTACAATCCGGACCCCTAACCTTGCCATTATGTTTTTAAGATAATTCCAATAATTCCCATATTCAAGCTCAAATTGCTGCCAATTGCAGGTAGACATCCATTTTGTATGATTAAACTTGTATGACTTAGGTTTGTCGCAAATTATCGCTATCTAGAAGCAAAGCAAAGCGAACCCTTTTTATTTTGTGCTTGAGGGTACGTAGGTTAGCCTCTCAATGTTTACCTTGTCTTGTTTTAAAAAAATTAAGATGCAAGCACCTTGGCCAAATATCCTTACCGAATATATTATTTAACTTTAACTTACTTCAATCGATCACACAATGGATACGACCACAATAAATAAAAAATAAGAACGAACACTAATATTAATTATAAATGTGAAAATATATTTGGATGTTTTTTCTGCCTTCACGCTTAAAGTACTCAACGGATTTGGATGAAAGGAATGGAGATAGTTGGTAGCCTGGATTAACACATAGGATACTTTTTACGGGAAAAAGTCCTATTCCCACGGGACAGCTAGTAACTACTAAGTATACGATAGTTGGAAGTTAGTTGCTGCTTTGGTTGCAAATTGCAATCATGTCAAAATTACCTACTTTTTTATTATCGAAGTTCGCGACCGACGTCCTGAGTACCTTCTTATTTCAAACCCTTTGTTAATCAAATGCTTTGAATGGTTTTAGTGTTTCTTTATTTTGGAAATAAATATGAAACTACCGCTTCATTATGATCATTTTATATTACTTCATAGTAATATCAGCGTTGTAGATGTTCACTGTTGGGCAAAGGACTTTTCAAAGGATCTCCAAAATGTTTCATTTGTTAACCCTTCTAAAAACACTTTTAATAAACTAGTACAACTGTGCGAAGCGTTCAGCTCATTTTTACTTAATTAACCTATAAATTAGGTGTGTTAAATTGTGTAAAAAGAAACTTAATGTAAAATATAAAACAACAACTCTTATAATATTTAAAAAAATCTCTAAAATATTGACATACCCAATAACCACCAACTGACTGATGCATTGGTTTAATTAAAATTACTTACGATTAAGTGATCAAATCCTAATAAAGATTTAAAAACTTATCTATACATCGTTACGCGTTTATCCGCTCGCACTTTTTATTCATAATCACAAGAAAATACACAATTTATAATCACAATAGAACTGTATATAAGTTAGTATATAAATATTAGTGGCCACGGTTAGAGAAAGGTGTAGGTACTCACGAGACGTGTGGCCGAACAGAACGGCCGGGCACTACTGACGCGGTAATGTTTTACGCAATCGACTCAGGTAATGAACAGTATCGGTGATTGTATGGACAATCACAATTATCGTACTATTGTTACGTTTAACATCTAAATGGACAATCGATGAAATTGGTGAAGTTGTACTCAATTGTCATACGTGATCGAATCAGAAATGAGGATACGTAGAATGAAAGCCGTGTGGTGACGGCAGAGTAGAATACATTTGTCACCAACCCCTACTCTTCCCGTGGGTGTCGCAAGAGGCGACGAACGGGCAGCAGCGCTCTCTGATACAGTTACCTTTTAATCTGCGATCGCCGACCCGCCTGCCAAGCGTGGAGATTATGACAAAACCAAACACTTAAGTGGAGGAGGCTCATAGTCCAGCAGTGGACTGTAACGGGCCGTTGAAGTTGAAGAATGAAAGACTCATGTCATCGACATAGCTCTAAGGATAAGCAAGTTGAAGTAGCAATGGGCAGACCATATAGCTCGACGAAGGGAAGAAAGGTTCTCGAGTGACGATCAAGGGTTCAAAGGCGTAGTGTTGGACGGCTTCCCACTAGGTGGACAGATGACTTGGTGAAGGTTGCTGGGAGCCGATATGGACTCAAGAAGCGCAGAGGTTGGAAACCTATGGCAGCAGTGGACGTCTTCCAGCCGATGATGATGACTCTCAAAAGTCTAAGATCATTAATTTAACTAAGTCTCTTGACTTAGTATTTCGAAATACATTGTAATTTTTGGGCTATTTTACCGTCTTAAGTGCACCCTAAACGGTAAATTACTACAAAAGCAACGACCGGTAACAAACATCCGTTATTTAGAAAAGTATAATCGAAACTTAAGTTAAAAAATATATAGTATTTCACTCTTTCTGTGAGTTCCGTTACTTCATAGCCTGTCTTTCTTAAGAGTTAATGTAGCAGAACAAACGTTCAAACATATTCAGTTGACCGTGAAGAGAACGGTAGGATACCGTTCGCTGTTCCAGTCTGTAAATGGTCTCCAGACAGACAACAAAGATTTTAGTGGAATAACAGATTATAGTATTCTTACTGGTGCATAATTTTGGAGAGTGAATGAAGTATCTACCTATATAAAACTTCTTCTATCCTATCTGCCCTTTTGACATAGTGCCAGCGGAAAGTGGCCGTTCAGGGAAGTGGCCTTAGGTGACCGGATCCATCTGACCGTCGTCGAATGCGCAGTACAATACTGTTACAACTCATATACGTCCCCACCGAGGGGCTCAAGCCTACCCTAAATTAGGGTGATCAGACTTGTCGACCACGCTGACCCAGTGCGGATTGGCTGAATTCACAACCTTTGAATATCTTCGCAGGAGTGTGCAGGTTTCCGTACGAGTTTTTTCTACACCGTAAGAGCGTCGAATAAACGTATATAATGAATTCGAAATTCAAAAACACATTGGCACGGGGTTGGGATTGAACCCGCGTCTCCCGAACGGGAGGCAGCGGCCCTATTCACTACACAACCAACGCTCTTTCTTTCGTTAAATATCAATTGCATTCAAACTGACATAGACCAAAACTAGTCTGTGTCCCTTAAAACTTTAGTATGTAAAATAATAGAAAGATAGGTAAAATCTTCATTAACTGACACATACAGACGCCACAATATTGCACACCAGGGGGCCGTTTCACGAAGCAACAAATTAAAAGTACAATTTGATGTACATTGCGTACACAATGAGGTAAAATGATAAGGGCTTCCAGTTTTGGCGAATAAGCTATGCAATGATTATCAAATTGTAACTTGTTACTAGTAAATTGTTGCTTCGTGAAACGGGGCCCAGAAACAACAAAATACAGATGTTTACGATAAACATAGGCACAATTCAGAAACAAACATATAACAACAAAAAATATTACCAAATAATCTACATTTTCCTCTAAGAACATGCAACCACTATACATCACTGATACTGAAGCTGGTTCAAGTTTACCTTTGGCTCCAGTCCAATGTCTTATCATGATGGCAACTGTCCACTCCATTTTATTGCATGTAAAGTAAATGAGATTTTAAACAAACAAAAGTTTAAAAACAGAAAATGTCCAGACTAGAGCATGAAATCTCATTTTAAAATGACCGGAAAAGTATGTAAAAAAACAATGCAAGGCAATTTAATCCCTGACTTTCCAGGTTACCGTTTTGATTCCCCTGACCTCTCTGAGCTTCCCTGGTCTTTCAGTTTGGTTACTCTGATTTCTCTAACCACCTTGAGCTTTCCTAACTCCCCGATTCTCTGAGTTACCCCTTGATTTCCCTGACCACTGAGCTTCTTCTGCTTTCCAGGTAACCCCTTGATTTCCCTAACCATCGAGCTTCTCCGGCTTTCCAGGTAACCCCTTGATTTCCCTGACCACTGAGCTTCTCTGGCTTTCTAGGTAACCCCTTGATTTCCCTGACCACTGAGCTTCTCTGGCTTTCCAGGTAACCCCTTAATTTCCCTGACCACTGAGCTTCTCCGGCTTTCCAGGTAACCCCTTGATTTCCCTGACCACTGAGCTTCTCTGGCTTTCTAGGTAACCCCTTGATTTCCCTGACCACTGAGCTTCTCCGGCTTTCCAGGTAACCCCTTGATTTCCCTGACCACTGAGCTTCTCCGGCTTTCCAGGTAACCCCTTGATTTCCCTGACCACTGTCCTCCGGCTTTCCAGGTAACCCCTTGATTTCCCTGACCACTGAGCTTCTCCGGCTTTCTAGGTAACCCCTTGATTTCTCTGATCACTGAGCTTCTCCGGCTTTCCAGGTAACCCCTTGATTTCTCTGATCACTGAGCTTCTCCGGCTTTCCAGGTAACCCCTTGATTTCTCTAACCACCTTGAGCTTCCTTGACTTCCCATATTACCTCCTTGATTCCCTGTCCACCTTGACCTTCACTGATATTCCAGGTTACTCCCTTAATTTCCCTAACTTTCCTTACCATCATAAGCCTCTTTGAACTTCCAGACATTGGACATCCTGTTTATGGACCTGCTTGTATTAAACTTAAAAACGCGAACCAGAGAACCAAACCACAGTGGGAAAAAGACCATGCTAAGTCAAATACGTTCATTAAGAAGCAGGTTCAAATTTACCTTTAAGGGAACAACCTCGAACAGCTCATTGTCACTAGCAAGGTTGACGGCAAACGACCAAGAGGCCGCAACCCTACAAGATGGGCGGATCCGCTGTACTCTGGACACCCAGCTGCATGTTGCGCTACACGATGCCAAGAACAGAAACAGATGGCGGAACATCGTTAGTAAGAAGCTGATCCAACGGGAACCTCATGACCCTTAGTAATGAGGAAGGCGACGCGAGGAGGAAGTCAAATACGTGTATTTGACCAAGAGACCATGTAGATGTTTTTAAGTATTGGCTGCAACTTGCAAGTGAGAGCTGCGTAAGAGTAATAAAAGATAACTTTCCAAACTATACCACAATACTCTCTCTGCCTATATAGTTAGTTTATATTATCTAAGAATGAATAGACGATCGATCGACAGTCGTATCATAGTTTTATAAACAGGATGTTGTGAAATTCGAAAAGTAGTAAAAAGTAGGGGTTTCCAAATTGCATAAAATATGTAAGATTGTGTATGCACTTGTAAACGACTGGGCGGTTCCGCGTAGCTTAGGTCTGATCGTCCATATTTAGGGTAGGCTCAAGCCCTTCGGAGGGTTCATAGTATAGGTAAACTGAACGATTTGATTTTGCAAGTCGGAGATAATATTATGAGCATTATTTTCTAAAATACAATACAAATTAATATTTCTGATTGACACGAAGGATACACAAAACATAAATTAGAAGAGTAGAATTGATAGGCAGCCTTGTTGCTAAGGTTTTCTTCCAGGCAACCTAAACTAAACTACCAACAATAAAAAAAAAATACTTACCTTATTTTGAAAGTGGTTTCCAAATATCAATATATCATTGTTTTTTTTGCCGCCATTTTCCTTCTTAGTACTTGTCTTCTTTCTTGTCGATATTTAGTTCTGCTCACCTCCCTAGGCACATGACTGTGAAGTCTTTAACAACCGTAAATTCACGGATCAGTATTTTAAAAAACCGTAATATTTGGATTGGTATATTTTTCGCAACAACCCGTGTGTAGTTCGGATCAAGTAGTAATAATAGTTGTTAGAACAGGTTTATTATTTGAACATTGACATCACCATAGAACAACACATTAACATAGTATGCGGATTTTTGTTTGCCTCTACATCACGTATTTGATTGTTAATGAAATTATTTTTTATTTATTTATTAACTTTTGGATGTTACTTAGTTTCGTCATTACATTTTTTTGGGTGGTTCTACACATTGTGCGGACTCTGTGGAGAAGAACTCACCAAAGGAAACTCCACAAGCGTCGCATCTTTTGCGTTTCTTTTTTTGTCAAATAATAATATAGTCATAATGACAACAACATAAGTTAAGTTGGTATGTTTCGGTCTCGGAGAACAGAGAAATAAAAGACGATCGCTTCGCTCCCGACATGCGTCAGAAATCCAAAGTCCTACACTAAGAAAAGATTTCAACTTTGCTGTTGGTCGGACAGTAACAAAAAAATAAGCTGGGATTCTTTTTTAAACGCACACGCTGCTCACTTCAAACCTACCTTTTCATGCAAAGTTCTCCATTAGATTACCTAGATAATTACCGAATAAGCTAAAATGGTGTCCGTCAGAATGGCGGGTGTGGTGTAGTTGGTAAGCACTAAGCAGTGAGCACGTTGTTGGCTGCGTATAGGCCGAAAGACGCAGGTTCAAATCCCACCGGAAGGTTAATGTTTTAGGTTAATTTACTATGAATCAAAAACATTTAAAATGTGTAACTTTTTATAATACTTACAGCTTACATTATTTTTTAAATATATTTTTAAAGGCCGACTAAAAAAATTAAAACCTAGCTTTGGGGGCGCCTTGTAGATTTTTTAATCTTTGCAGCAACAAATCTCATTGGGAAATTAGTATAGATTTACCGCAATATTCATTTTTCTGTTGAGCGTTTGTTCATCATTCGCTTGCCCTTATTCATTCAGGGTCATTTGGGGTCGGAGCAGCATGTTTTCTTCCTCCATACATCCCTATCAGCCGTCATTTCAACACTCACATCCCTCCTGCACATATCATCTTTTACACAATCCATCTATTTTTCTTTGGTCGTCCTCTCCCAACATATCCATCCACATTCAAGCCTTTTTATAGTGTATTTAAAAATGAAAAGCCAAAAATTAATCCTTAACATTTAATCAGAAAACTTGCACAAAATATATCGAACATGATTTTGTTCACAACTCCTCTGCGTTCAGGGACCGTTACTATGTTTCTATACAATATTCCATGTTATATAATAAAATGAACTCCAAGAGTTCAGAGCGGGCATCTTAGTTTATTTTCCAGTTCATCATCATCAATCTATCATCATCATACAACATAAATATACTTTATTGTCACTAAAACATTATAATATAAAACAATTGAAACTACGAAGGTTAACAGGCGACCTTATGGCTAGGGTAGCAATCTCTTCTAGGCAATCTAAGGACGCAGGAAAACAATATTTAAAGCGAAAGCAAGTTGGAGACATACAAAAAACTACATAGAAACTACTTAGCACTTAGCACTCATTGATTTACAACATGAATGTTCCAAAAATGGACCGGCAAAGTGGTGCCTAAGCAGTTAAGCACTACATTTCCGCAGTACATGTCAATAAAAATACTACTATAATGGTAGACAACAAGGTTGCAATTAATAAAATACACATGTCACTTTTTAATCCCAGCGTACCTTCATATAGGTGATATTTTTCTAGTGTATTTTTGTATGACGCGCTATATCTAGGCCTGTTGTAAATCAATGTTAGCAATACATAAAATAATTCATTACTACATAGACTATTAGACTATTTATTTGCTGCTAGCTTTGCCCCGCGTTTTCCAGCTTTGCCCCGCGTTTCCCATTTTCGCGCGGGAATAATATATTTTCCAAGTAGCTGTTGTCCGTCCTCATGTATCAAACTTTCTTTGAGCGTCAAAATCGGTTTGGTGGATTAACCTTTGAAGTCGAACAGACTTTCGCATTTATAATTATATGAATTAAAAAGATTATTATTATGGAGCGTCGGTGGTCTAGTGGCTAGGGCCGTTGCCTTCCGTCCGGGAGACGCGGGTTCGATCCCCACCACGTACCAATGTGGTTTCCAATTTCGAATTCATATATACGAATTCGACGCTCTTACGTCGTGATGAAACCTGCACACTTCTGCGAAGAAATTCAATCGTTGTGTGCGAAGTCGACCAACCCGCACTGGGCCAGCGTGGTCGACTAAGGCCTAATCGCCCTAATTCAGGGAAGGCTCGAGTCCCTCGGTGGGAACGTATATGAGCTGTCGATGAGATAAAACAAGTAGGCACTAAAGTACCAATGAACTAGAAAATAACCTAGAAATGCCCGGAACATCAGAACACAACATCTTACACAGTTGCATTCGTAGATTCACGTATTCCTGATAGAACTAAGGCTTAACGAAGAAACAATACATTTTGCGTCGAATTGATAAAACCACGTGGTACAGTCGTCTGCAAGCCAAGTGTATCTCTTTGATTACGAATTCCGCGCTTACTGTTACGGAATTAAGGCGCTCTAAAGTTACATTCGACGTGCATGCGTCTGTACACACCAAGACACTTGATTCTGCTAAATAACACATAGTTAGAAACGAAATGGGATTTTTTTATTATATCAGACGTATACTGTGTTGACTCAAGTCTGACCAATCAGAAGTGGTTTTGACTCAAGATTACCTAATGAGAAGCAGCGTTGACACAAAATCGACCAATCAGAAATAGTTCTGACTAAAAATTGACCAATCAGAACTAAGTCTGACTCAAGATTGTCAAACGAGAATCAGTGTTGATGCAAGGTTGACCAACCAGAAATATTTCTGACTCAAAATTAACCAATCAGAAATAGCTTCGTCCTCAGATATACCATACAGATATAACAAAAAAACCTTTATCGTTATCTACAGATACAAACTACAATAGTAAAAATAAATCTTTGTCATGAATTAGATAAACCCTGTTCGGATTCCTATAAACTATTTCATGTGGGTAACATAGGTGGGATAGCATATAAAAATCTAGTAATATACATAGAACTGAGCGTCCAAAAGAATATAACATCAACAACAATTCATTATAATTTGATAAGTGGCAGTTAATGGTTAAAAATGTAACAAACATTACGGTCAATATAACATTTTCCAATGAGACCTACTTTATTTTATATTCTTAGCGGACGCACCGGAGCAATATTTATAGATCATTTAGCAGAATCAGGTCTGAGATATTAATTAATTATTCAATTTAAACCACACACTTAGCTTTTAAAGAAAGGACTCGACAAACGCACTAAGATCAAAATAAACATAACAGTTTTTCTAAATGGCTTGGTTTATGATTTAACAAGTTCCAATATGCACAAACATCACCAACTAGTCAGTCATATATATTTCAAGTCAAGAATCAAGATTCGCATTTTAATATTTTCTTAATGCGTTTTTCAGAGTGATAAATGTGTAGGATGTCACCATACTCATTGACGCATTGAAAACTAATTTACACAATAAGTACAGTGGCGAGATAAGTAGCTACTTACTTAACTCATTTATGTAGAAGAAAAGTATCCCCCTAATTCAGGGTAGGCTCAAGCCCCTCGGTGGGGACGTATACGAGCTGTTGAAGCGTGTTTTTTAAATTCTCAGTACGGCAGTTTCCGTGCTCATGACTATTGAAACAATCGATATATCAGTGAGCTCATTAAGATTATTTTAAACCCGAATCGTGGTAATAACCTGTCAAACTTGTGTGTTATTGATATTGGCCTTAAAGTAATATTTTAAAGTAATATTTTAAAGTAATATTTTAAAGTAATATTTTAAAGTAATATTTTCTGGACTCCAACACTTCTTTCACTGTCTTGTTTATTTTTTCTTTTAATTAGTCTAAAGTTATTCATATGACTTACTTAGCTCTGATTAAATGTAATTTGTGCAAGTGTATTTAACATAGTTAAGTAGTAATCAAGCTGTACGACACCTGTTTGGTTTAGCAATCTGGCCCAAAACATGTATTGCATGATCCTTTGTTTATTTAAATATTGTAAACTGTTGTGTTCGTCATATTAAATAAAATAAATAAATTATCAACTGCGAAAACCGAAGTGTTTATATCCAATGTTTTATATTTAGGCTTCACTCATGTTTAGGCGTTACTTACGACTTAATCAAAAACAAAACAACTTTAGCTCGCCACTGTACGTACAGTACTAAACCTCGCTCGCCGAGCAGAAAGAATTTCGTACGTTGACCTACGTCCCACTCCTACAGATGCATGCCCGAGTGGGACGGCAATATATTTACGCAGGAGTAACAGAGATAGGTAATAACATGTCAACTACGAAATTCTTTCTGCTCGGCGACCGTGCTTCACTAGGTGATAAGTATTGCACATCGGGTGTTCGGTTTTGTAGAGCGTCGTCTCTCTCGCACCTAGCACTAACAGATTACTCTCTTTCCAATGCCGGATATGCAAAATTTATCGCCTAGTACTCAACGAATTATCTATAGTCTAGAAGAACACTTCAAACTTGACCCCACCAAATGAATGCCAAAGAAGCAAAACTATACCATATGACATTTGAATACGCGGTACAATGATGTTTTATATGACTCTGTTTGTAAGACCGTCGAAAGTGAGCTTCAATGTACATCAGCGACATCATCTGCCTGTCTGTCGTCGTCCGTCAACATTAATTAGGTGCCATGTTTTAGCGGGCTTTGTTAGACGGTTACTCTTCTAGACTAGACTATAGATAATTCGTTGCTAATACTATAATAAGTGTAAATCACCACAAACGAAAGCAAACAATGGTTATTGCTAGCGAAGATAAGTATGGTAGATCCTAAATTGTATATTCCATATTCATTTATGTACAACACAAACGCGAACCCTTACAAATAGTGCACTTTTGCACGCAACGTCACTTCGCAATCATAGTTTTTGATTGAACGTATATAAAAAAAACTCGCTAATTTACGATTGAAAAACATAAAAGTATAACTCGATTTAGTTCGATTTCATACATATAACAGATTCATACATGTTGCATCCTGTACAACAAAAATAAACACAAAATGTGACGTCACGATCCTTCCTTAACTATTTTAGTGCAAATCCGAATATAACTTGTCTTTCTTTGACATACAAAATAAAAACCTATTTTGAACTATAATACATTTCTATTTAGCTTTGTTTCTTAACGCTGTTTAATTTACATTATAAAGAAATATATTTTTTTATCGGGCGCCATTGTGACGTCACCTTTCTAATTCTAATAAACATCTTTGAGAGGGTTCTACTCATTGCAAATCAACTGTCTACTTGTCTAGCTAATGGAGAATGCGTCTGGAGTAGGATGGGCAGATAACAAAACTTAGAAAATCTTATAGCATTACCTAGAACGACATCAGAAGTGGGATGGCGATCGATAAGTAAAATAAAAAAATACGCTTTTTTTTCTCATAATTTGTTTTATAAAACTAAATTATATTTTGGTCTAAGGCTTTTTATAGTTTCATACAACTTTGCATCGGTCAGCTAATATATTATTTTGCATGAAAAGCACTTTCCTTATTAAGATTTCGAAGAACCTTTCATGAGCTGGTACTGATTATTTATAAATTTATAATATTACTAAGTATATCTGTAAGAAAATAGCTTCAATTAACTTCCTCATATTTGTTGCTTGTCGCTCCAGACACATTCCTACCACACCTACTCTATACAGTCATACCTTTACATGACGACGCACCTCTTCTTGTCCCCCTCTAGGGCGTCCGGGGAGGGGATGAGGGGGGGCGGGAGGGAGGTAGAGGGTTTGAGCGTCTCGGGGTCCAGTGGGGCTGAAACCGGCGCCGATAGTGGCAGGTCGGTGTTGATGCCTACGATCTGGAAGAGAAATATCGCTATTAGAAGAAAGTTGACATTAAATCTTCCAAAAACAACGTAAATAGAAAGTTAGTAGCTAAACGACAAATACCCGTGAGACGACTATTTAATTTTATTTATTATAGTTAAATTTATCATCTTTATATTTTTTGTGGTATGGATGTGGAGGCTGCAAAACTAACGATTGTAAAACTACCGACTATAAACTAGCAATTGTAAAGCGATTGTAAAAACTTTGAGACTACAGAAACGACTAAGTACAAAAAATAAAACGACGAAAAAAAAATACCAATTGTAAAACTAGCGACTGACAACTATCGATTGTAAAACAACAGTAAAACTATCGATTGTATAACTATTGGATGCAAAAGTGGTTGTAAAACTATCGATTGTAAAAACCACCATTGTAAAACTCGATTGTAAAACTACCAATATTCAAGTTCCAGATAAACACAAATATCTAACAAATAACTTTTCAAATATCTTGCTCAGAAACAAAGTTATAAGTCTTCAAAGTTGATGGTTAGACAGAGAGGTCCGACGTGACATGTGACGTCATACGTCACGCGGGCCATACATCCGCCATAAAAAAATTTGTTTTCGTAAGTATATATCTGTCCCATATATCTGTCCAATAATGTTGTATCTAGTTTGTTTTTCGATCAATTTCGGTTCTGTTTTGACTGTCAGTATTCTATTTTTGTAAACTTTCAGACGAACTATGAATAAAACTAATATTATTTGACGGCTCCGTAGCCCAGGTGGTAGTGTATCTGCCTCCGACGCACAGGGTCGCGGGTTCGAATCCCGCCCAGGGCAAACATTTGTGTGATGAGCACTTGTGTTTGCCTTGTGTCTGGTTGTTGTTTATCTATATAAGTATGTATTTATCTATTTATGTATTGTATATCAGCTGTTTGGTACCCATAGTACAAGCTCTGCTTAGTTTGGGATCAGATGACCGTGTGTGAAGATGTCCCAACATATTTATTTATTTTAATGCATATTCCCTATTGTAAAATTAGTCTTAAGTAAAATATCACTAACCTCTGCGTTCCTCCTGCCGGGCGCGGGCGCGGACGCGACGGTCCTGCGGAACGGCTGCGCGATCCGGTCGATGAGCCGCATCCGCTTCCCGTGCACCAGCGCCGACAGTTCCGCGGCTTCCGTGCCCACTTCGATGACGTCATCAGAGTCTGGTTTACGCTTCCGGCCGACTACCGTGCCCGTGGGGCGGGATTCTGACACTGGAAGGGAGGAATTTCAGTTTAAAAATGTTGTTTATGAAAATGTATTGGGATATAAGCAGTTAGTAGTTTTTACAAGCTTTAAGTACGAGTAGTCTAGATGTAATTGAATGTTTCGAAGGATTCGTTTTTGAGATTCTATAGAATCTAACTTTGAATAAAGAATTGAATTGAAACTCGTTCCAAAAGGGTCGAAAGATTTACGTTTTATGTACGTGATATCAAGATAAATTATTCAAAAATACATCTTTAACTGTTGGTTCAAAAAGGAAAATAAAATTATGTTGATTGTAGAGAAAAATTACCTTACCTATTCTTTTTTAAATTATATTCTCCTACACAGATTGAGTAGTGGGTTCACCCAAGAAATAATAAAAACGAAACTAAGAGCTATAATATCCTAGCTAATAAACGATTCATTTCATTAAACACTAACTAGGTTTGTGAGGTCGGTTGTCGACCTTACAACCCACACAATAAAGAAAAACGCTTTTTTTTAATTTGGCATCCTTGAAACGAGTTGCGAATGAGACAAGATACGAATAGGAAGAGTTGCGTATCAAAAGATCTGTAAGTACCTTTAGAATCCGACAATAATGTAAACAAACCAACTTAAACACAATCACTCCGTAATTACTTACATTTGAGTATTAATCCTGATCATATTCACATATCAAGGAACCATACATTCTTCTTACAATAATTTCGCCCCCTATCAACTTCTTTATGATAGTTATTTTATTAAAAAAACTTTCAATAATTTTTACTCATCAAAGTCTGATTTGTCTTTGGAAAGTTATTGTCAAAAAATTATCTTGTTTACATTATTGCCGGATTCTATTGAATGGGACCTTACACACTAACCTGAAGTGTTCGTCGTGGACCGGACACTCCTATTAACATGCTTCAGACTAAGTTCCTTCAGCGGCTTGTAAGACCTCCTCCCGCGGATGGACCGTAGACCGTTCAGGTAAGAACTGTCGTCCAGCGAACCCTCGTCCACGAACGAAGACGTCTCCGTGATGTCCATCTCCATGGTCGTGTTGTTTCCTGTGATGAAGAGAGTGGTGTATTGGAGCGAGAGAGAAAATAGTGTCGATTTGGTTCATACATGCAAGTGTTAAGAGTCATTTTGATTGCCAGAGATCGAGTTTAAAATTATTGACATTTTGATAGGTTGCCTAGTAGCTTTGTTTTTAGAGTTTCGTACTTTAAAAAGAACCATTAGAGACATCAATCAATCAGCCTATTGCAGTCCACTGCTGGACGTGTGCCTCCCCTCGGGCACGCCAAAGCGCACGATCACCCGCTTTCCTCGTCCAGCCACCACCAGCGACCTTCCTCAGGTCATCAGTCCAGACATAGACAAGTTTTATTTGACACTTAACACAATACAAAACATAACGATTGAAACAAATACACTTTACACAAACTCGGGATATGTAGGATAAGATCTGATGTTTTTAAATTAAAAAGAATGAAAAATTATAAAATAATGTTGTTTCCCATAAATTATAACAATTGAGCTTTTATTGCCTATATTGGAAGTAATTATAATTTAGCGTAAGCTCACTCAATCTACTAAATTTGCATACTAATGTCAATTAGTTAAATGTGTGATACCTTATAGTAATTAAGATCTTATCTAATAATCTTATAGAAATAATAGAAATAAAGATTTATTATTATTATTTTTTCTTAAATTGTAAGACTCTCCGTAGAGGTAATATCGGCACGGGCCGGAGCCAAGTGCTAGCGTAGATCTAATGTCAAAAATTTCCTCACGATCCTGCAAGTATTTAAAATAACTGCCTTTTGTAATAGGACGAGAGTAGATGTTTGCATTTTCAGAGTATTTAGGCTGCGGTGGAGTGTTCTTGGGATTACACCTGTCGTAGATAAAATTATGGGTACTGTTTTGGTACTGTTGACTCCCCATTGTTTTTTTATTTCAATAGACAGATCTGTGTATTTTGCTATTTTTTCGTTGTGTGTAGTGACTAGGTTATGGGTGTTGCAGATGGCGATGTCTATGAGGAGAACGGATTTGTTACTTTTATCTAAAACTGTAATATCTGGTCTATTAAAATGTATTGTCTTGTCTGTGATAATGGTTCGATCCCAATATATCTTGTGGCTGTCGTTCTCGAGGACTGCAGCAGGTTTATATTTGTAGTAAGGAACTTTTTTAGACACAAAATTATATTGGTAAGCTAAGTTTTGATGTATTATTGCGGCGGCTTGATCATGGCGGTGTTTATAATCAGTCTGGGCTATGGATTTGCATGCACCGGTAATGTGCTGAACAGTTTCAGAGTTACTATGGCAGTGGCGGCAAGTATCTGTGGCGAGGTTTGGTATTCGTGTGATGTATCTTTGGTAATTACGGGTGTCGATGATTTGATCTTGGATTGCCAGCATGAAAGCTTCAGTCTCTGGGAAGAGCTCACCTCTTTGTAACCATAAGTTCGACGCAGCTTTGTCGACGTGGGGTTGCTGGAGGTCTTGGCGATGTCTTCCATGTAGAGACTTCTGTTCCCATGTGGCAATTTTATTTTTACTATCTATTATTTTTTCATTGCGCTGTATGCTATGATCATGAAGATTAAGGGGTGTTAGGCGTTTACCAGTTCGGGATATTGAAGCGTGTATGTCAGATTCTTGTGATCTTTGATGGAAGTAGTATCTCAGAGACTTGATTTGTTTATTGTGTAGATTTACGATGTCTATGATTCCTCTTCCTCCTTCCTTTCTGGTTAGTGTTAGCCGTTGTATACAGGATCTTGGGTGGTGCTTTCGATTGGCTGTCATTGTTGTGTTAATAAGACGTTGCAGGTTAAGAAGATCGGTTTGTGACCAGGTGATAATTCCAAATGAGTATGTAAGTATTGGGATGGCATAGGTATTGATAGCTTTTATAAGATTTCGTGAATTTAACTGGGATTTAAGAAGTATATTAAGCCTATGTTTAAACTTTTTTTTTAGTTCAGTCTTTGTAAGTTTTTGTTGAATTTGCCTAGCCTGTTGAAATCCTAAATATTTGTAAAAGGTGCCTTCATCAAGGGATTTAACGCAACTGCCGGTCTCTAGTGTGAAATTATTAGTAACAATGTGGCCATTTTTTATAGTAAATGTTTTGCATTTGTCTATTCCAAACTCCATGTTGATATCCCGAGAGAACGTTTGTGTGATATCTGCGAGGTGGTGTAGTGAGTCAGCAGTATTACCATATAATTTAATGTCATCCATGTACATGAGATGAGAGAGTGGAGATTGGCTGTGTGAACCGGTTATTATTATTATCAGAAAATCCGATGATGATACGTACTTTTCATAAATTAGCTCTAAAAAAACATTAGTACCTCGATCAATTGATTTGGGTAAGTAGGACAAACTATAAAACACATTAAACACAGTGGCCCCGATTCACACTGGAGTCGATTCGGCATACGCCCAACTAAACTAAACTTAAAATTAGTCCTGTCACTTTCTATCATTTTTATTTGAAAAGGGACCGAAGATCATCGGTTTTGTTTTTGTCTATGACTTCACGACTAACTGTCAAATTTAGTCTTGTTTTAGTGCCTTTCTAACACCATGACGAATAAAAAGCCACTAAAATTGACAGTTAGTTGTGAAGTCAAAGACAAAAACAAAACCGATGATTGAACACAATTTTAGAGAGCACTTAAAACATGCGAATTAAAATTCTCTTAAACTGACAGCTATGCCCTTATTTTAGGTTATCATTCGTTCAAATTAATATCATTCGTTCATCACCTCTCTTTCATTGGTCATAAAAACGAAAAGGATAGCTGGATCTTAAAATTAGAATTAGAGCATGACATCCCGAATCGAGGCCAGTATCTTTTTAACAGCCTATCATTTTATTTTTTACCATATCCTCCCAGTTTCACAGAGCAGACCGGTCTTATATTTGTACAAGAAAGCTATCTTCTTCAAGAAGAAGTTGAAATCTATGATATGACGGAATGGTGTATTTTAAATTCGAACTCTGGACCAATCAATGAATATCACAAAGTTTACGAGCTATCATTAGTGAGTGTGATGATTACTAGCTTGTTATTCCATCAATGCCATCTTGTATATGGAAAAACAATCTAAAAAGTTCGTAAAATGCGGCTGGTCACAAAATAAAACAATCAAATGGGATGCACAAGTAAATCGTAGGATTGAAGATGCATAAGCATCTTTTGTTCATCCCTTTCGCACTGGATTTATTAAGTTATCAATGTAACTAAAAGTTCAACAGACACAAGATATAAGTTTGAATGTTTTAGCAACTCTTATTATCTATGGTTATACGATGTCCTGATACAAACTTATGGTAATAGGGGATCGGACTACTTATTTTTCTTTTATTATATAAATCCTAACTTGTTAGTTTCTGCTATCGAACACTAAAAGAATTTTTGCTCTACCTTTAAAATTGACCGAGTTATAAAGGTTTGAAATTCAAGATTAGACAGAGAGGCATATACCCACTTGTGACGTCATTTGTTAGTAACGCCATTATAATCTCCATACATAAAATTGTTTTCGAAAGTTACAGACATATTGAAACTTTAAAAAATCACTGTAAATTCGTTTTTCAACCGATTCCGTTTTGTTCTTCGCGAATCGTCTGCTACTAATCTATATTTTGTAAAATATGGTAAATTTAGGAACAATCCGATCCCCTATCATAGCCACACTTCCCGATCTCGATTAGTATCAGGTAGGGTCGACGAATTGACTATAGATAATTCGTTGGGCAGGGCACCTTTTTAAGAGACTTTTAATTTAGCTATATAAAATTACATATTATTTTAGTTTTGTTGTATCAAACAAAGCTACATTTTACGAACTAGAGTTAGGTGATCTAGATGTATAAGCTAAAGTTTCAAAATGCACCCTTCCATCTCAAAACAAACTACTCATTATTATGATGACAATGGTATTGGTAATGGTGGTATGGATTCGGCATACGCCCAACTAAACTAAACAAAAAATTAGTCCTGTCACTTTATATCATTTTTAATTGAAAAGGGACCGAAGATCATCGCTTTTGTTTTTGTCTTTGACTTCCCGACTAACTGTCAATTTTAGTGGCTTTTTATTCGTCATGGTATTAGGTAGACTAAATTTGACAGTTAGTCGTGAAGTCATAGACAAAAACAACACCGATGATCTTCGTTCCCTTTTTTAAAAATTAAGGCCAATTAAAAATGTTAGAAAGTGACAGGACTAAGTTTAGTTTAGTTGGGCGTATGCCGAATCGACACCAATATTGCCTTTTATAAAATCACATATAACCTGAGTAATTAGCTACATCGGAGCTCGTAGATTGACCGGCTCGCTCGTAGTTATAAGGCGGCACCTTTGCTATGGGAGTAAGTATTACTCGAGCAATTTTAAAATCTTCCGCCTTACAGCGTTCTCTTGGAGTTTGATTCGCATCTTCATGTGTACAAGTTGCTTCGTCTTCACTGTCGGAACCTGTTCGGTGGAGCTCATACTTTATGTTATATTCACAAACGCCATCTTTTGTGAAGGTAGGTTTTTGAATTTAAATATCACTAAGTTAAAAATTTCTAAAGGTAAATAAGTAACGTTAGTTACTATATCTTGTGAATTATATAAGAACGCTTAGGTAAAGAGATACTGAATAGGGGATCGGACTGTTCCTAAATTTACCATATTTTATGAATTATTTTTAAAATATAGATTAGTAGCAGACGAAACGCGAAGAAAGAAACAGAATCGGTTGAAAAACGAATTTACAGTGATTTTTTAAAGTTTCAATATGTCTGTCTCTTTCAAAAACGATTTTTTGTATGGAGATTATAATAACGTTACTAACAAATGACGTTACAAGTGGGTATGTGCCTCTCTGTCTAATCTTGAAGTTCGATAGCAGAAACTAAGAAGTCTGGATATATAAAATAAAAAAAAGTAGTCCGATACCCTATTAATTTTAAGACGCAAAATCATAGGACAATCTACTATAGTTTAGCCAGACCTCCTGTGAATTGTCTTCAAATGGCCAAATATTCCAATTATAATCTGTAATCAATTACTGATATCCAACCCGAACAATCAAATTAGAATCAGAATTGTTGTTTTGTTTAGACGTTTGTGAATATTTAAAACTTACCTTGAAACGAGTAGACAAGCTTGTTGAGTTTCCGTAAAGCGGGGTTTGAATTACCGGTATTTCCAGATAACGGTATCATATGTCTAGGCGTTTTACCGGTACATGTTACCCAGGAGCGGTATGGCAAAAAACCGAACTTATTTACCGGTTCCGGCGTAAAGCCCGGAATGGTAAATACCGGAACTTACCGGTTATTTGACATATCGGTTCCTACTTACCGAAAACACCGGTACCAAACCGCTAAATACCGGTATTTTTGCTACCGGTTCCAAGTTTCTGGAGGAAAGTCGTCACGTCACATCCGTCACGAATGGCCCGAGCCCTAATTTAGGGTAGGCTCGAGGCCCTAGTTTACGGTAAGTTTGAAGCACGATCGCTCTAGTCTGAAGTAGATTTATAGCCCGATCGCCCTGGGTGTAAGCCCTTTTAGGGTGTCTCACCCGTGTAGTTGGCCATGACGGAGCTGGTAGTGTTATCAGCGAGGCGCGACGAGCGGCGGTACGGAGACACCTTCACGCGGGACTTGGAGTAGTTCGTGTCCGTCTTGCGGGGTTCGTCTGTGAACGAATATCAATACGTCACCACAATGTAGCAGTCCTGCTATCCTACCTTCTTCTGCTATTTTGTTTCTGGCTATTCAGTACCGGCCGTGTCGTGTGGTGACGGCAGAGTAGAATACATTTGTCACCAACCCCTACTCTTCCCGTGGGTGTCGTAAGAGGCGACTTAGGGACTACACATTGAACAGGGAACGGGCAGCAGCGCTCTCTGATACAGTAACCTTTTAATCTGCGATCTCCAACCCGCCTGCCAAGCGTGGAGATTATGGCAAAACCAAACACTTAAGCGGAGGAGGCTCATAGTCCAGCAGTGGACTGTAACGGGCCTTTGATTTGATATTCAGTACTGTTAAGTACTGGCAGTCACATCATGCATTTTCAATTTATTTTCAAATTTCGAATCCAACCGTTTCGGTTCTGTCATTTTCATCAAAATTTCCATTTCATTTTTTATTATATGACGGGGCATTTGTTTATTAATTTTAGATGATTTATTAAGTTAACAAATTGTAAACGAAGTTCGCCATTTCATCAAGCTAAAATCAACGTTTCATTATACTGACCATCAGCGTCGATCTCAATGACTTCATCCTTGTCTTCTGCGTTCTCCTTCTTCTCTGCGTCCTTCTTCTCCGTCTTCTTCTCCGTCTTGGGGTCGTCTGAACGGAGTTTGCGGTCGGTGGTCGGGGCTTCCGAGAGCTTCAGAACCTTGTCTTTTGGCTGAGAATAGAGAGATATTGATGAGTGAGTAAAGGTTTTTTTTCTATAGAATTTTATTTTTTGTCTCCCGCGCGGTTTCGATGCCCACCACGTATCAATGTGTTTTCGAATTACGAATTCATATGTACGTTTATTCGACGCTCTTACGGTTCAGAAAAACATCGTGATGAAACCTGCACACTCCTGCGAAGAAATTCAAAGGTTGTGTGTGAAGTCGACCAACCCACACTGGGCCAGCGTGGTCGACTAATCACCTTAATTCAGGGTAGGCTCGAAACCCTCGGTGGGGACCGTATATGAGCTGTTGATGATGATGAATGTTGTTGTTCAGTATCATGGACTGATCTACCCGAGAGGTTTTGCATTATTTTGCGAACACGTTGTATTCATTCTGTGCCAAAGCCTCTCACCTGTTCGTCGCTCTCAGCCGGCTTTTCAGTGGACGTGGCTGGTTGCGGAGTTTCCGGCGTACGCGCAGCCTTCACCTTTAATGTTAATGAAGCGGGGTTAGTACCGCTACCGCGAAGTATTATGGAACATGCGGTGTGGAAGAGAGATAGACTAGTCTTATAGATGGTGTATGCCTTTAAAATATCCCCAGCAAGAAATTTATTCGATTCTAGGCAGGGCCGTGCAATCGTTGACAAAGACATACGTCCGCCATGGTCACATTCGCGGCCGCCACCAGGGAGTCGTGGCATAGCATCGCCGGTCGCAAGACGCCCCGCACCGCAAGACCCAAGGGGCCTCAAGAGCGGCCTGCGAACGCTAAATGCACGCGTGCAGCTCGCGAACGGCGCATTCGTCAGATGTGGACGCACCCTAACAAGCTGAAGTGGCAGTGGGCCGGCCACGTCTGTCGCAGAACCGACGAGCGTTGGAGCAGACGGGTTCTCGAATGGAGACCGCGTCTCGGGAAACGTAGTGTGGGACGCCCCCCTGCCAGGTGGACTGATGACGTGGTGGCTGGATGAGGAAAGCGGGTGATCGTGCGCTTTGTCGGGCCTACGTCCAGCAGTGGACTGCAATAGGGGATCGGACTACTTTTTTTTATTTTATAAATCCAAACTTCTCAGTTTCTGCTATCGAACACTAAAACAATTTTTGCTCTATCTTTAAAATTGACCGAGTTATAAAGGCTTGAAATTCAAGATTAGACAGAGAGGCACATAGCCACTTGTGACGTCATTTGTTAGTAACGCCATATAATCTCCATACAAAAAATCGTTTTTGAAAGAGACAGACATATTGAAACTTTTAAAAATCACTGTAAATTAGTTTTTCAACCAATTCTGTTTTTTTCTTCGCGAATCGTCAGCTAATAATCTATATTTTAAAAATAATTCATAAAATATGATAAATTTAAGAACAGTCCGATCCCCTATAGGCTGATTGATTGACTAGGCTGACATAAACTTGAAGATGTTACCAACCTGTGAGCGTCTAGTAGCGCTGCGCCCGGGCGCGCAATCCGGCGTCGGCGATTCATTATCAGTATTGTCATCGTACGTCAACTCCGGAAACTCATCATCGGCAATCTCCAACACATCATCATCACTCGCCTCTTCAACGCCGTTGCCTTCGACCCCGTTGTGCTTCGAGCCGTTTTGCTTTGGCTTTTCGTTCTTTTTGGCATCAGCCTGCAATGTTAGTCAAGCAATGAGGTTAAGAAGAATTCAATCATGAAACTTTAATAGAAACATCTGCAGTATACGAATGATGACCTGTATATACAACAGCAATGGAGAACACCAATAGGTTCTTCTTTCGCATTAAAACATGCCTTATATTAAAGTTTATATCATGTACATTATATTACTTTTTATATTTCACTTCAATACATGCAATATTACCGATGTTATGACCGCGAGAAGTTCCGAGCGGGTGACGTCATATGCATGCATTGTAGCAGTGTTTGCGGGCGGCGTTGCGTGCATATGACGTCACAGCTACCACTCGCCTCGTGCGGAAGTGTGTACTTTGATCGGTAATAACTCAGTCATTTTTAAAGATACATATATAAAAAAAAAAGTATTTTTTATAGAAGATTTTGGCATTTTCAGTTAAAATCGTCAGTCAGACCCTTTGTATAAAAAAACCAACCTACCTATTGATTGTATAGCTTTTATTCTTATTATATTTCGAGGATTTGGGATTATATTACTTGGCATTAGAGTTGTTATTAGGTTGAACTTAAAACAGACATTTGTCTCGGTTGGTTAGTAAACAAATGTAGCTATCTATATAAGTATATATTGGCGCAGACAGCATTTAGCTTTGATTTTTGTATGCAACGTTATCTAATTGTGATTTTTGAGCGAAGAAAGAAATGGATGGATATTGTAAAATCATTAACAATCCAACTAGCCTTAGAAGCGTTTTCAAGTTGCCAAATGACCTCTGTCTTTACTTTGTAAAAATCAGTTAAGTAAATTAAGTCAATGAAAAGAATACGAGATATTTTTTATCTGAGTAATGATTTGATGACAGGCGTTCATCCGCATGCTGAAACACCAAATAAACTAGAATAAGGTTAGGTCATACAAGAATTACCTTTGCATTCTTATCAGCCTTATCATCTTTCTTCTCCTGTGTGTCTTTCTTATCTTTGCTGTCTGTCTTTTTATTATCAACCCCATTCTTCTCTACCTTCTTATCACTACTCTTTTCCGCCTTTTCTGTAGGTTTCTCTTTCTCTGCAGCTTTTTCAGGCTGCTTTTGTTTCTCAGTCTTCTCCGCTGGTTTTTCTGTCTGCTTGGGTTTCTCAGCGGGTTTCTCTGCTTGCTTCGGTTTCTCAGCTGGCTTCTCCGCCTGCTTTTGTTTCTCCACTTTATCTGGCTGCTTCTCTGTCGTCTTCTCCACCGCCTGTTTTTCCTTCTCCGCGTTCGCCGCTACTTTCTTCTTCATGTCTTTCACTGGACTGTCTGTTCTCTGTAAATATTTGAAAAAGGAACAGGTCAGATCAGCTTTTTGGTATATTAGAAAGTTATTGTTGATCCTGGTGATCACAAGTTAAGAATAGAATAGAAATATGTAGAAATATATCAATTAAGCTTAATATAAGACTAAAATAAAATATGAAAAACTTTCAAGAAAAAAATGCAGTACAAAACGAACAGTAACACCAAAGTTATATATTTTAGTAATTGTTCTCAACCTACCTCTAATATCTTGTTTGAAAGAAGGGTTTCGATTGTAGATTCACTCAGAACTGGAGCTAGCGGAAGCCACATTTCGGACTAAGCTACACTTTTATGCTAAGCTTTTCACTTTCAAACACTAACTTTAAAACACCTACTGAACAATGGTTATTATAAAATACTACCAACATTTTTTAATGAAAGGACTATTTTTACCCAGAGGGGAGGAGGGTTTTTTGCAGCGCCTAAACAATACTGTTTAATTATTGTGGTACCGCCCCCGTGGTATCGATAGAAACGACTAGGAATTGTTTTAAAATTGCGCTTACAACACTGTTTAAGGAAGATTTGGTAACTTGTAATAAAGAACAAGAGAAGACTTGCAAATCAGTGCGCTACCTGCACTAAGCAAACACAAACTGACAAAGTTTCAAATTTAGAATATTTTTATAAACAAAATGCCAGACAATACTCAAAACCTTCCTATTGTTATCTATAAGACCCTTATCCATTCTTTTTAAGTTATATTATGTTGTTGTGGTGTTACCTTTTCCTTTTCATCGCTTATAGCGCTCTTTCGCTTCACGACCTGACTCATTTTTACCTGTGGACAAGCATAAATATTTCGTTAGTAAAATACGCATTTTAAATTTTATTAATAAGACACTAGTAGACCGTCCGCGGTTGCGCTCGCGCTGTGTAAGATTTAAGGGAATGAGACTTCTTTCCTATCATATCCTCCTGTGGCCCAGCAACCGCCACGAAGCTGCTGAACACCACACGAAGAATGTTGTAGGGGTTAATAATATAAGGTGTGGCAAAAAACCAGGGTTCAGTCCGAAGAAAAGGAATTCTCACTAGTCTTACAGTTTAAGAAAAATAGAAACATGGAGTGCTTAGGGATATTACTGTTGGAGATCTGGACATGAAGTGAAGGACAAAATCGAAACGTAAGAAATCTAAATTTTAAAACTAATTTAAAATGAAAGATAAAACTGCCAGCAAGAAAGGTTGCCAGTCATAAAACAGGAAAGAGGACGAATGCCTCGTTACACTCCTAAGACCCCGCGTACAAAATTTTGTACAAAATGAAATGCCTCTATCAGACCCAGCTTTGTAATAAAGTTTATAGTAGTAACCGCCCACTGTACAAATTTTTGTACGTATTCTTATATCTAGTATTACGCTAAAAATAATCTCGAAATCCTAAAACACCTAGTTTCAAATTAATAGTTTTATAGCAATAAATTAATTAGTGCATAATTTTGTACAATGAGTTTTTACGACCACTTGTTATTTCAAGTCTGGGTCTTAGGAGGATATAAACTATCTCCATTCCAAGTTTTATCTAAATCCGTACAGTACTTTAAGCGTGAAAGCGGAACAAACTTCCAAATATCCAAACAAACTTTCACGTTTATAATATTAGTATGAGTATGTCTTTAATGTCCCATGAAGTGTTCAAATACCAAGCCTCTATGTCATGCAAATTGTTACATATTATGTAACAATTATAGAATATTCTACAATTTTAGAATATTCTAAAAAGATTAGATAATAAATAAAACAAGCTATTTCGAGTTGTCCTACTCTACAGACGATGACTGACACGAGATTCTTCGAATGCCTATACTAAGCCACCTGGGCCCCGTTTCACGAAGCAACAATTTACAAGTAACAAGTTACAATTTGATATTCATTGCGTAGCCAATTCGTCTTAACTGTAAGCTCTTAAAGTTTTATCTCATTGTCTACGCAATGTACATCGAATTGTACTTGTAATTTGTAACTTGTAGCTTCGTGAAACGGCCACCTGTTCACACGACCGCGTTCTAAAAATGGTACATTGTTTTTGTAAGCCGGACACTTTACGATCATAAAAAGTTGAAATATTTAAATAGATAGATCAATACATAATAATGTAATCTTTTTTTTATTGTTATCTGTTGTGTTTGTCTTAATAAATAAAATAAATTAAATAAATAAATACATAAATATCGCTCTTATTGATACGGGAAAAAGGTGCTCTCAAGGTTAAAAGGTCCAGCTGCATGTGCTGTTAAATTTATTATTACTTCATAGTAATTTCTTAAGTTCACATTAATAATATTAATAATTATTAATTTGCTCGTCTAACGAGATATTAAATTAATTCATTAAATGTATACTCAAATAATATAACCTTATAACACCTTGTATATTGTTCCAGATTTCTAGCTCACACCAATAAAACCTAACTAGGGCTTGCAGAGATCGGCTCCTGCGCAGCTTGTTGTTATCGCGCCAATTTTACCGTCTAGTACACACTCAACCCAACAATAAGTAGTACTCGGAGGTGAATGACTTGTTCTATACACACATTGAAAATATTGATGTGTGGTGTAAGTTATAAGCTATGAATGTTATGCTACAGACAATAAAAAACCTACAGTACGACTCAAAAGAGTAGACAAACCACGAGGGCGCTGTACGGAGTAAATTGGCAACACTGATGATTTTTCAGCCAATCATTGCAGCTTCCTGTTTTTGGCTACCAATCACTGCTAGTTCTACCCATTTTTGTCGCACTGTAATTCAGAACTCTAATGGGAATAAAAAGTGTTCTGTACAAATAAATCGACGACATGTTATTTTAGTTTTATAAAACAAAGTTAATGCAATTATTGGCCATGGTAATGGTAAAAGCGGGTCATTCTCCGCAACTTGACGACTGATGCGCCTATTTTGCGTGAGGGTGGGACGATTATTCGAGCCACCCGATCTCCTCAAGGAACCTTATCAAGCCATTAGTCTTGATGAGGACCTCAGGAATCGACCCCGGCGATCCGAGGTACTGCGCCCGGTACGAGGCCACCTCTCGACGCTCCAGTAGCACGTGGGCGTTTCCTCTGCCTCCATGCATCCTCTGCATAGGGGGCTGTCTGTGACACCTATAGTGAAAAGATGTTTGCTAAAAGAACCCTGTCCTGTAATCGCGCTGGTTACGATTCGTAGTTGGGGTCTTTTTAGTTTGAGAAGTGCACGTGCTAGCCGGTGATTGATTGCTGGTAAAGCCTCTTTAGTTTTAATTATTGGCCATACAAAAAGGCCTGACCGTCGTCGTAGAGCCCGGTGCCTGCACACAAGGAATACTGGAACAAGATAGCGCGCCTACAAACCACTCTATTGTTAGAAAAAAAAAGAAAATATTACTAACATAAGTTTATTCTCTTTGCCTTTTAAAATACGAGACATTTAAAGGTTCTAAAAGTCAGATAACGACTGCAGTTGCAAACTTACATTTCATTATTTTTAACAAACACTCACTATGTATTATTAAGAGTATTTTTAAGTTAGATTAAACTTATCTTAAATTAATGTTAGATTAGAAGCAGGTGGACTGATGACCTGAAGAAGGTCGCTGGTGGTGGCTGGATGAGAAAAGCGGGTGATCGTGCGCTTTGGCGTACCCTTGGGCAGCAGTGGACTGCAATAGGCTGATTGATAGAAGTAGTTGCAAGACATAAGAAATTATGCGGCTCTACAAACATCCCGCTATATCCTTCAACTTCTACCACACACAGATCACTATTAAAGGTCGTTTTTAGCGCTCTTAAGGGCTCGAATCATTAGTGTTATGAGCAGATGTGGTACAGACGTAGAGCAGACATGAGTTTAAATACACCATCAATTATTATTTAAACTTGGAAAGAATCCAAGGGCTTCTCTTGCTCTTGAAATGTATCATTTTGGGGTATTTTTAAAACAGACGGAAAGTCGGAACTAAAACAACTCGTATGTTTGTTTTGACAGCGGAACATTGGGCTATTGTAGTACTTAACAGAGTTCATTAGAATGTGTTGCTATGGGTTTTGAGTTCCTTTGTTTCAACGCACAAAAGTTTCAAGTAAACAGTTTTTAAAATGAACGAACTTAGAATTGCTAGCCTAGTAAGACATGCGGTATCTTTTCGATCAAGAAGTATGGACAGGCGAAAAACGTATGACTAGTGGTAAATGAACTAGAACGTCTTCTGTGCTTCGGAATCGAAAGGCATGTTAACCAGATATCATCATAAATAGCCGTGTGGTGACGGCAGAGTAGAATACATTTGTCACCAACCCTTACTCTTCCCGTGAGTATCGTAAGAGGCGACTTAGGGACCACACATTGAACAGGGAACGGGCAGCAGCTCTCTCTGATACAGTAACTTTTTAATCTGCGATCTCCAACCCGCCTGCCAAGCGTGGAGATTATGGCAAAACCCTCCACTTGAGTGGAGGAGGCTCATAATCCAGCAGTGGACTGTAACGGGCCGTTGAAGTTGATGATGTTGATGATCATAGATAGAGGTTGTTAAGCCAAGTCAGAAGACATTTGCCAGCTAAAAACTATGATAAAGGTTAGTCAGACTGGCCACAACTTCACTAACAATACCTATACGAAGTTTGTTAGGGGAAGAGAGAAGTCCGCATTGGCCCCGATTTGGGAAGTCATGCGCTAATTCTAATTTTAAAATCCAGCTAACCTTTTTGTTTTTATGACCAATGAAAGAGAGGTGATGAATTCAGATGAACGAATGATAACCTAAAACAAAGGCATAGCTATCAGATTAAGAGATTTTTAAGTCGCATGTTTAAAGTGCTCTCTAAAATTGTGCAATCGACACGGCCACGAGGTTCAAATTCGATGTTTGACAGCTCTAATATTATGATGGCCATCTCCATTCCCTTTTCAATCTTTAAAAGGTGAAAAGGACGGAAGAACTTAAATTAAGGATTAGAGCGTGACTGTTAGAGTTAGCTTCATTGATGATCTGACTCATCAATGCGCCGAAACCACTAAATCTAAAAATACCAGATGTAGAACATAAAAAGCTACGTAAAAAAAAAGTATTAAATAATATTTACCCTAAGGCTTCCATCCTTTCATTATAAAAAGATCAATCTCTAACAAAAAGTTAATAGCCTTGTAATGCAATGGAAGACGTCAAGAGAAAGGGTGATGGCGTTTCTAACTGCGGTTAAAACCGGTTTTATAGGAAACTACGCACTCAGATGCAGACTACGTATAACTTAGTGGAGTAATTAATAGGCAGTGGTATAGCATGTGATTTCAAAGCGATTGTATGAGAAACTTAGGGTAGATTCAGAGCGGCAAAATGTTCGCGCCATTGAAAATAGGACCATATTTAACAAAGTCTAAAGCATGTATGACATTGATATAGGTAAAAAGGCGTAGATAAGTCATACGCGCTCAAAAAGTGGCACACCAAAAGTTGTCTAATTAGCCAACCTGAACTTTGTCACGCGTCGCTTTGTCTGTTTTTCGCACTTATGCTTAGACTTGCCATCCTTGTCTAAGTTTTGTGCCATGTTAAAAGACCGTTTGCCTAGTAAGTGACCTATCTACGCCTTTTTACTTATAATATCATTGATGTGTGACCGTAATAATTGCCCTTATTAGCCATACCAACGAACTATTCCATACAAAATGTACCAGGCGCACATAACCTCAGCTATACTTCATTCTCATTAGCAGGCATACCACGCACATTATTCAGAACATCGACAATGCCCCAGCCACTGTCTGAGTTGTTCAATGGTCCCTCGTTTCCTGTACGCTTTAGATCTTGAGTGAAGCACTTATGATGCCATATAAGCATTTACATGCAGTTGTGGTAGGAATGGTTTGTTTATTTTATGTACTTATTATTATTATTTTTTAGTTAGTAATTTATTTATTTTGGTTTAACTGTCTGGTGCCGGCAGAATATCAGCGCTGCTGTAGACTTGTCTGCAGCACATGCTGAGTCGGAACCCTTTCCTTGCTGCAATACAGCATTCGCATCTATGTTATCTTTGTTTTTTAACATAAGTTATGTATAACTACCCCTGAACTTTGTTTGTGTTGTATTGTAATTATTTTTTTCAAGGAATAAATGCTTTTTAACCGACTTCAAAAAAGGAGGAGGTTCTCAATTCGTCTGTTTTTTTCTTTTTTATGTATGTTATTAGATATCTCCGCCAATTGTTAACCGATTTTATCTATTCTATTTTCTGTTTTCAAATCGAGGTTTTATTTTCAATATGTCACAAATATTATAAACGCGAAAGTATGGAATGGACGTTTGTTATTTTCAAGACGCTTTCACGTCTCAACGGCAATACGGATTACGATAAAAGGTAAGTAGACAGATCAGGCACTTGATTAACAGTTGGAACTCTAATAGAAATAGCGAAAATAATATACTTTCCCACGGGAAAATCTCAACCAACGCGGGTATGGCTGCGCGCGGGCTGGCAAACAAGTAATATGGTTTATGGAAACTGCCGTAGTACCCATAGCAAACACATCCCCTTCATCCAGCATTCTTGTTATGTAATACGATCTATACTGATCGAAGGATCTATAGGATAAACTAAACGCGGTTCATACAGAACAAACAAACGTAAAACGATTTACTTAGATATACAGGGTTATAAAAGCAAGAAGAATGTAGGGCTCAATAATCGTACACATATAATTTATAGTGGCCTCATTGTATTTAAGGTGTAAATATGGACAGCACTGTTGTTATTCTTTAGTCTAGAATGTAAGAACTTCATGGAAGGAACTAGCCCTTGCAATACAAGGTATCTTAGTGCAGGGACTAGTGCATTACCTATTGTTAACCTTTTTTGAACAAATAAAATTATTATTATTATTTCTTTTTATGGGATATCCATCTCGGCTTTATGGGCCGGTAGTATTTAACAGTCACGGGCCGAAGCCAAGTGAGTGTTAGTTCGTGCGATTTGTGGTACTATAGGAGCGTTGATATTTGACTGATCTGTTTGTAAGAATCTTCTGACTATGCGGCAAGTATTGAGGATGGTTGCTTTTATTATTATTATTATTATTAATAGCAGCAAGTGCTCCTAAGGCCCGGTTTCCACCAAACGAAATCTGATTGGTTATTCCAACACATCTCCTCTCCTCTCCGCTTTGGTGGAAATTGGGCCTTATAAATAAGGTAGTTTTAATACCCGATGGATTCTCTAACCCTTGCATTTGAATATAAATCGAACCATTGTCACATAATTTTGGTCATTAGCAAATCATAATGCCTAGTTAGCATATAATTAATTACTGTGCATGTTTGAAATATGACTAATAGACTATAGAATGCAAGTAATGTGCATAAATAGAAGTACGTGCAGACTAGTTTAATTTCCTCTTGTTATCTAATAGTAGGAATTGTAAACATCGTCATTTCATAGTTTCCTTGTTATAGATGCTCAATAATAGTGTTGCCAGCTAACATATCGATCGATTATCAAGGCATGGCTCGACGTACCAACTTTCATCAACAGCTCATATACGTCCCCACCGAGGGGCTCGAGCCTTCCCTGAATTAGGGCGAATAGGCCTTAGTCGACCACGCTGGCCCAGTACGGTTGGTCGACTTCAACAACAACCTTTGAATTTCTTCGCAGGAGTCCTTCCTTCACCGTAAGAGCGTCGAATAAACGTACATATAAATTCGAAAACACATTGGTACGTGGTGGGGATCGAACCCGCGACTCCCGGACGGGAGGCAGCGGCCCTAGCCACTAGACCACCGACGCTCTATGATGAAAATCATAATGACAATCTATTTGACGACACTAGACTAATCGTCACCATTTCTGTTCCATGCTTTAGTCAAACGCCTACGCGCCACGTGGCCACCTGTTGTCCCTAAGGCAAGTCATACATTACACGTCCTACGCAGATGACCACGTGCTTAGCGATTATGTATGGAAAAAAATATCGACTGTTACTAATCGTACGTACTAGGCTCTACTGTGTTGACCAGCTTGACTAATGTCAATAGGTAAAATAACATTTATTACGAGAACATTTGTTCGACTTGGCTATTTTGTTTACTTCATCAACTACACTACAAACTCATTACACAGTAGTTTTATAGTTATATTTTTTAAACATAACAATTCGGGCAACTCTTACTTCTCAGGATAACATTGGTCAACACTGCTTTTTCGTTATATTTCCTGAATCATTACTGAAAATGTGTAACTGCCTCCGTGGCCGAGTGGTCGAGATTTCGACGCCCATTACGGAGGTTACGGGTGCGATTCCTGGTGGAGGCACTGTCAAACAGAAATCTCTTTGTGAGACTTTCCCCAGTTTGGTTAGGACTTTGCAGGCTGAATCACCTGATTGTCTGAAAAGAAAGATGATTCCGTGCTTCGGAAGCACGTTAAGCCGTTGGTCCCGGCTACTATCTAGTTGTTACACGAGCCAAGTCAGTGGCCTTTGACGGCTCTATAACACTGGCACCAGGGTTTGTGAGGTCGGTTGTCGACCTTACACCCACAAGATGATGATAATGATGATGATGACTGAAAAAGTATAGATTAGAACGAAAACGACAAAAAATACTGTTTTAAAATACAAAATATATAATGAAAGTACATGCAGAAATAAGAAATAAAGAAAAATATGTGGGACAACGTTAGCCGTGTGGTGACGGCAGAGTAGAATACATTTGTCACCAACCAGCCCCTACTCTTCCCGTGGGTGTCGCAAGAGGCGACTTAGGGACTACACATTGAACAGGGAACGGGCAGCAGCGCTCTCTGATACAGTAACCTTTTAATCTGCGATTTCCAACCCGCCTGCCAAGCGTGGAGATTATGGCAAAACCCTCTACTTAAGTGGAGGGTTTTGCCATAATTTCCACGCTTGGCAGGCGGGTTGGAGATCGCAGATTAAAAGGTTACTGTATCAGAGAGCGCTGCTGCCCGTTCCCTGTTCAATGTGTAGTCCCTAAGTCGCCTCTTACGACACCCACGGGAAGAGTAGGGGTTGGTGACAAATGTATTCTACTCTGCCGTCACTACACGTAAAAATAATAATTAAAAATTCTTACTAATTATAACTCTACTCAACAATATATTTGTTTCCTTGAAATATTAACCAAGCTGATTTGCAATTAAACAATTGGCTATGCATATTAAACACGTGGTACTCTTATATTTTTATATTAAGACTTCCATTATGCGATTCAACTTTGCAACTCAATATTCATTATTTTTGCAAGATTCAGGTCATTGAACATAAGCCTGACAATGTGTATGAGTGAAGAAGACATAAAAATACGCTTCAAGCATGACCTAAATCTAGGTGAATAAATTTCATAGGTCAAACAGAATGATAATTGAAAAAATATATATTTCATTATACAATTATTATTTTATTAATAGGGTATTATTAGTTAGGACCTACACAGAAGGTCTAGACTTTAACTGCATTATGTAAGTTCGCCTCTCATTGCGGAGGTTCCGGGTTCGTATCCCGGTGGAGCCACTATCGGTCCTTTGTGAAAGTCCAAAGTTTCGTTAGACCATTGTATAAGCTGTTTCAGCTGATTGTCCGACAAGTAATATAATTTCATCCTGACTCCTATCTACGGAAGAAGTAAACGAGTCATGTCAAAGGCTTTGGCGGCTTTATAACACTACCAGGGTCTGTGAGGCCGGTTGTCGACCTTACAACCTACACGATGGAAAACAAGTAGTAAAAATATATCTAGCAATTCAATAGGGGATCGGACTGTTCACCATATTTTATGAATTTACCATATTTTATTAATTATTTTTAAAATATAGATAAGTAGCAGACGATTCACGAAGAAAAAAACAAAATCGGTTGAAAAACGAATTTACAGTGATTTTTTAAAGTTTCAATATGTCTGTCTCTTTCAAAAACAATTTTTTGTATGGAGATTATATGGCGTTACTAACAAATGACGCCACAAGTGGGTATGTGCCTCTCTGTCTAATCTTGAATTTCAAACTTTATAACTCGGTCAATTTTAAAGATGAGCAAAATTCTTTTAGTGTTCGATAGCAGAAACTAAGAAGTTTGGATTTATAAAATAAAAATAAAGTAGTCTGATCCCCTATTTATGAAGTCAGTTCAATACTGCCCAGTTGACAAACAAAACGTGCAACACACAAATCAAAAAATTATCCGAATGAGTAACTCAACATCTTTTGTGAAGTATAAAAACGTTATCTTAAGAGATATCGACTCGTTGTGAAGACTCTCATTCTTCGAGTGTTATTTATGATATTTGAACTTAAGTCGAGAGGATCTCCAAGGGCCTCTCTTATCAAAGATATTTGGTGAAAATTTTGACTGTTTAACTAGTATGATAAGGGGCAGATTAACTCGGTTACTAGACGGTTATTTTGAGTAAAATTACAAGGTGATATTTTGACACGATGACTTAATTCGTCGAAATTGGCTTGTTTTTTTTTATTAGTGATTTTGTTATAAGTTCAAGCAGACGTCCGAAATTAAACTTTAAATACGATCAAAGTATAAATCCCTTTACCTAACAGATACTTAGCGTCAAATAATAAGCATCACATATCAGTACATGTGGTGACGGAAGCCGTGTGGTGACGGCAGAGTAGAATACATTTGTCACCAACCGGTACTCTTCCCGTGGGTGTCGTAAGAGGCGACTTAGGGACTACACATTGAACAGGGAACAGGCAGCAGCGCTCTCTGTTTGGTACAGTAACCTTTTAATCTGCGATCTCCAACCCGCCTGCCAAGCGTGGAGATTATGGCAAAACCCTCCAATTAAGTGGAGGAGGCTCATAGTCCAGCAGTGGACTGTAACGGGCCGTTGATTTGATAATCAGCACATCAGTAGTTTCATAGTAATTTAATTTTGACATTATTGTACGGAATGTAACGAGATCTTTATATTAAGAACCAAAGTATTCTACATCCTACTATTTAAATCCAAACGAGGGCCTCATTTCTCACGATACAATTCCTTCCAACATCTATAATACAGTTATGTATTTCAAAGTATATTAAAAAGCCGTTACGATCTGTTAATCTTGATGATTCATCGTCATTAATCATTATAAATGACGTTTCATTTCATCTGGACCCTCGCACTCGATTACGATTTGATCTTGGCAATCAAGAAGGGATAATAATATTTATAAAGGGACCACATTGTTGTTTTATTAGGACGAAAACTATTAAATGGAGTTAAAAGGAGTATTTGACCCAAACACAGAATTACTCAAGTCAACATATGGAACATTGTTTATTTATCTATTTAACCATGTATTTTGGATAGATAAATCGATTAAATGGCAATAACACAAAAGAAAAACGATACAACAGGCTTGCTTATTTTTAAAGGATATCTTCCAGCAGACCTACCTAATTATGGTTAGCAAGGTCGACTACCGACCTCACAAACCCTGGTGTCAGAGTTATGGGCTGCTAAAGGCCTCTTGACATAATCTTGCCAAGTTTTTTAGTTTGGTTTGCAACTTGATGTAAATGTCGTGGCCATATCGTAGAATTGACCACATTATGAAATTTTCGATCATTTCATGAAATGGTCGCATTTCATGATGTGGCCAGCAAAATTTGACCAGATCATTAAATCGTGTGCATTTCACGATCTTGTCGTCCACGATTGGCCATATCGTGAAAATAGGAGTGCGTTTAGGGCGTAAATGAAATATTTAAAAAGAATATAAATTATGTTTGGTACTTATTGTTCTCTAAGTCCGACAGACATTTTCAGAGTACTTTTTCATCATCTCTTTTTTTCTTCCTCATTTTAATAACGAATAATTCACTTTTTCACTGCGAGAAATAACGCGGCCGCCATGTTGGTACATAAACAAAGTGCTTCCAGCGCCTCTATCGGCAATAAATGTAATAATTTTACGATATGATTAAATAATCTTTACCATTTCATGAAGTAGCTGCGTTTTAGTTGAACATATCGTCAAACGATTTCTTATCATTGATCTGGCCAAGGCACATCATGATGTGGCCAATGGACAGTGAAAATTTCATAAAATGTGACCATTTCATGAAATGATCGAAAATTTCATGATGTGATCAATTCTACGATATGGCCACGACATAAATATTATGCAACAACAGACTAGGATTTTTAATGACAGTTGGTTTTAAATATCGTGCGTTTAAAATAAGTATGAAAATAATCGGGAGAACACTATTCCAGTGTTTATTAATTAACTAGCTGTCCCGACAGACGTTGTTCTGCCATTTTTCCCAACATCTACATCTACCCTACACCTACCCTACACCTGGGTCCCGTTTCACGAAGCAACAATTTACAAGTAACAAGTTACAATTTGATATTCATTGCGTAGCCAATTCGCCTAAACTGTAAGCCCTTATAGTTTCATCTCATTGTCTACGCAATGTACATCGAATTGTACTTGTAATTTGTAACTTGTAGCTTCGTGAAACGGCCCCCTGGTCTACACCTATCCTACATTTAGCTTACACTGACCCTATACCTACCCTACACCTACCATACACTTACCCTACACCTACTATTATTTTATTTCCAAGGGAAATAAATTTTCATACAAACCTTCTCCTGACAATAACGAACATATGAAAGAAAGATTTATCCAATTTGGTGCAGTCGTTTGGAAGATATGCGCATTTATATATTATACCAGGTGTTACAAAACTACAAATAAAGCCGAAAGGGTGTGAATCTGCTCGTAAAACTGAACAACTTTCCCCAAAGAACAAAGGTAGAAAAACGATTTAAAAAAATCGCATTCCCATACAAAATGTGGAGACCTCCATACAAAATTTACGGGTTTTTTTGTAACACCGTGTATAGATTAAGTACTTTTGTGATTATTGAATTGAATAGTAAAATATTCTACTATCCTCCTTCTTTTGAGTAAAAGTTTAGGGCAATCACCTATTTTCGACGAAAGATCCATTTCGGCGATCCATCATCATCTCGTCGTAACAGTTAGTTGGTCGCTTCTAAATCCATCTCTATGACAGGGCTATGTATAGCGAGGGCGTTGACCTTTAACACTATAACATGAACTTCTCCGAGGCTGAGTTTGATTGTCTTGGCGGCCATGTTGTTGTCATTTAAAAGTACAACTCGTAGAGTAGCCAAAATGATACCAAGAAAATTAAGGTTTAGAAAATTTAGATCAAGTACCCTATGCCATAGGGTAACCAACCATAGAGCCTAGGGATCAAGTACCCTATGCCATAGGGGAACCATAAGGCCTATAGTTGCCTATCTAGTCAAAAAGTCTAGTTGCTTCTTATGTTTAAGCCTGACTCCAGAAGTAAATGTTATAATATGACGTCATATGCTACTATAATACAGTTCACAAACGTATTTTTTATATTAAAATTATAAAAAAATAAAACAAAGTTCTAAACTTATAACAGATAATTTTTGATAATTTATGTTTACAGTGTAAAAAAACTACTGGCTACACTGGCTACGAAATTACATCGATCAAAATCTGACCTGTAAATACAAGATTTTAGTTTTGTGAACCGAGTTTTTTTTTTAACCACTTGACATACATTTTTTTAACTTTTTTATCTTATCATGGATAGAAGAAACAGTAAATAAACATTTTTTTTATTTATATATCGATAAATAAAGGCACAGTTCTTATCGGTCGACGAATCCACATTTTATTTAGACTAGTTTAAAATATGCACAATTTTTTTTTGTAGCCCAAACGGCAATCCGGAACACGATATAATTTTGTCTTGTCCTTTTGTATGTCAAAGCAATTTGAGTACTTTATTTAGTTATTTTAATCAATTGGCACTACATATCCTTACTTCCTTACTAATATTATGAACGCGAAAGTTTGTATGTATGGATGTGTAGATGGATGTTTGTTACTCTTTCACGCAAAAACTACTGAACGGATTTGGATGAAATTTGGAATGGAGATAGTTTGTAACCCGGATTAACACATAGGATTAATTTTTACGGGAAAAAGTTTTATTCCCACGGGAAAATCTTACATAACGCGAGTGTAGTCGCGGGCGGACAGCTAGTACTTGATAAAAATAAAGGTAGGTATATATTATAAACTGATTAAAAATGATGAAACAATTTTACGAAAAATTATTACGAGATAATGTAATTAGAAAAAAAGAAAATAGTTCCAGCGCACAGAACAGTAAAGTGTAGGAATTTGAGTATGTGTCTTTCAAAACGATATTTTAAAGGTTTCCAAGTGTTTCTCTTATGTAAATGGTTGGTGAGTTTATAAAATCGCAAATGTAAGCCCATTATATTCCCAATAATATAATAATTATAAGCCCATTACTCTCAAACTCCTTTAAATTGTCGTAAATGTGGGTCCACATCTCTCCACCTCTTTTAAACGGTTACTCATACTACTTGACTTATCCAGCCGATTATAATACTCATGCCATGAACGTGCTCATTACCACGTAGCACACAGCTTTCAAATGAAATGTCATCACAAAGCTACTCAAATTGTTTGACAACTTAACAGCGTTTTCTAACGTGCAAAACACGCATGAATATTTAAATAAATATATGTATTACATGTATTTTATGCATGTAAAGTGGGGTTCGTGGCTTAAGCCCCCAGTGGTCGACGCCCCCGTGGTTTTCGCCACCGATTCCAATAAATTTAATATTAATATATTTTGTGCTTTTGCACTAAGTACAGTGAACGAAAAAAGTGTTTCTTAACTGTGATTTTGAAATGTCAGCAATAGTCACAATAAGTAACGAATTTCTGACTGCTGAAATCCATGGGTGTTTTGTGCACTTCCAAAGAGCCATATATAGGAAGGTACGATCTCTAGGATTATTGGAACATGAGGAGACCGTACAGTATGTAAAAACTGTGTATCTGCTTAGCTTATCTTCCTAAAGAAGATATTACAGACTTCCATAATGGAAAACTGGTTATTTAAGTATTTTTTTAAACTATTATTCAAACTTATCCATGTATGGTGTTTTTTTTTCAATTTCCTTTCAGTAATTCAAAAAAATAATAGGTGAATTTAGTTATTTGTTATAACTAAATTCAACAATTATTTTTTCATTAAATTAATTAAAAAGAAATTCAAAACAAATAACTAAATTCAACGATTATTTTTTTGAATTACTGAAAAGAAATTGAAAAAAAAACATCATACATGGATAACCTGCTTGAACCTGCTGAGATGATCGCAAAATGGTGCTGTTATAAGGAAAAAACATAAAACCACAAAGGTAGAGGCGTGGAACCAACGACTTATGAGCCACCTGGGGAGGAAACCGTCTTTACTATTGTTTTTGGAGTCCGATCAAAATAGCACGTAATAATTAATATTTACGAAGTAAAAACAGATAATTTTGCATGTTTACTTACTGTTGTTGTGATAAAAGGTACTAGGTGTATTTTTAACTCTTGTGCCTCTCTATTTTTATGTATTTGTATAGTTGATTATTTTTAATAATTATTGTTATTGTAACATTTAAAAAGTTACTGAATAAAGTTATTTTTGAACACAGTTGATTTTAATTCCTATTATATTACTTTTGAGACTGATTGTTGTAATGATAATATTAGGTAAAATGATTCGCTTATACAGGTGCTTCATTTTACATATAACTGTGATTTAGATATAGTTTTTTACTAAATTTTATAATTGTACATTACACTACACATTTTTTGAAAAGAAAATATTTTGTTGTCATAAATAAATAATAATGAATAACTAAGATATTTTTATTATTTTTGTAATACCTGCTTGTACATTTGCTGAAAAACAGCGCTGTTTTGTAGTGTCTACTTAGTGGGCACTGCAAAGCAGCAAAGTGCTGAGCTATTGCCTTTTTGCGGTGCGCGGAATGGAGCGCACGCTGTAATTCTGTGACGCTGTGCACGTACATTATTGTTTATTTTAATGTTATTTTATTTTGTTGATGTGCCTTTTTTATTTGATTTGTACCCTCTGTGTGTGTTTTGTTTTGTGTACCGTGAATAAATGTCTTATTATTATTATTATTACATTTGATTAAAAAGCGCTTTGAATAAAATTAAACAGACCGGTGGCGAAAGCCACGGGGGCGTCGACCACTTGGGGCCTAAGACACGAACCCGTAAAGTGTATGAATGTTGAATGTAGTCGAAAGATATACATTCTCTTTGCAATCTTAGTGTATTCAAGGCAAGAGTGTAACTAAAGGCAACTTCTGTGTAAGCATGTCCCACCTTCGACCTCATCGTCGTATTCGATCAAGTGAGATTGTGGTAATACGCGAAATCATTTGTCATTAAAAAGCTGTATTAAAAAGCAATCAACGCCCTCCATATGGCATTGGTAGTTAGATCGTAGGTTTTAGATTCGAAACTTGATGAGAGACATTGGCCTCGATTCGGGATGTCACGCTCTAATCCTTAATTTAAGATAGTCCGTCCTTTTTACCTTTTAAAGATTGAAAAGGGACAGGAGATGGCCATCCTAATATTAGAGCTGTCAAACATCGAATTTGAACCTTATGGCCGTGTCGATTGCACAATTTTAGAGAGCACTTAAAACATGCGACTTAAAAATCTCTTAAACTGACAGCTATGCCCTTATTTTAAGTTATCATTCGTTCAAATTAATATCATTCTTTCATCAACTCAATGTCATTGGTCATAAAAAAGAAAAGGATAGCTGGATTTTAAAATTAGAATTAGAGCATGGCATCCCGAATCGAGGTCATTATGACTGATCCAGTTTGGTTTGATCATTGCAAGCTGAATCGATTTTAGGTGTATTTTCTAATATCCTACGTAAAGATAATTCCGTGATCTGGAAGCTGTTATCTTTTGGTTTTGGGGTACTTATATATTTTCTATATAGTTAAGTTTCGGCAAACAAGAGTTCATTTTATAACAATTCTTCGGTATAAAACAGTACCTTTGGTTGACTGATTGGTTTAGTTGGGCTTCAGTTCTTTACGATGTATGTATCTGTCGTTTCCTACGAGTAATCTCACTCGTAGGTCGTTTCTAAACGCACACTACGCACGGTATATGATTTTCTACAGCCAAGCTAACAATTTCTTAAGAAACATATTTAGCGAGACTACAAGAATTAGCAATTCAAATTATTGACGAGACGAGTGTGACCTGAACCCTTTAGACATTTTGCTTTTGTGGTTTACGCATAGATATACAGTAGGTAAATAACGTAATCTTATACAAAGTAGGAACAAACCAAATAGAATACAAGATACCTTAGGATAGTTGCAAGGATTTTAAATGGGAAATGCTTCATCAACAGCTCATATACGTCCCAACCGAGGGGCTCGAGCCTTCCTTGAATTAGGGCGATTAGGCGTCGAACACGCTGGCCCAGTGCGGGTTGGTCGACTTCACACACAACCTTTGAATTTCTTCGCAGAAGTGTGCCGGTTTCATCACGATGTTTCCCTTCACCGTAAGAGCGTCGAATACACGTACATATGAATTCGAAATTCGAAAACACATTGGTACGTGGTGGGGATCGAACCCGCGTCTCCCGGACGGGAGGCAGCGGCCTTAGCCACTAGACCACCGACGCTCTTAAATGGGAAATGCTTAGGTATTCGTGTTTTGTTTACTATAAGAATAACTTTACGTTTTAGTACAGTAGCCAGCACTCGAATAAGCAAGCTGAAGTGGCACTGGGCTGGTTACATTTGTCGCAGAACCGACAACCATTGGAGCAAGCGACTTCAGCAGTGGAGACCACGTTTTTTGGGACACTAGGTGTACGAAAAGTGGCTTGCAGCTATTGGATGCGTGCAACCGAAGATTGGGCTAAATGGCGCGACTTGGGAGAGGACTACGTCCAGCAGTGGACTGCTACAGGCTGACGATGATGATGAACCAGCACATGCAGCTGGACAATTATGTTTTGAAAGCGCCTATATCTCGCAGCAGTAATGGACAAACATTGATAATATCAATGAAACATTATTCATATAGCGGGCACGCTTTATCGGCTCAAGTACGAACAATTCGTCCTAGATATAATAAATGCACATTTTTATTGCTTTACGATAAGATAAAAAAAATACAATCTGATATCGAATGGTAATTTAGTCACCTTTTGATCTTGACCTTCTCAACTTTAGTCTTTACATGTCACTATAAAATACGATTATACATTTTTAAATCTAGCGTCTCGATTTTTACAAATCATTTTTCGACGTCAAAGCTATCATGGATGGCACGTTCACTACCAGTGTACGCCCTCTGTGGAGAAGAACGCAGAACATCCTTACTAATATTATATACGCGAAAGTATGTACGAGGAGGGATCAAAAAGTAGTGAGAACGACATACTCCTTGGTAAGAAAAAAAAAATACTGGCAGGCATAGCTCAGATACATATTTGTAATATTAATAAAGAAAAAAATCTTCGATTCTCTTTTGTTTTTTTCTGAATGTAGTCATTTGTTTGCTTCGTGTCGGAACGTGTTCTCGAAAATGAAGAAAAACGAAGTGCGAGCCGTTAAAAAAGTAAGAGATTCATTGCGATTTGGAGGCAACATTAGGAGAGTCTGCTCCGCCGTATTCTACTGTCGCAAGGTGGGCTTCTCAATTTCGAGTAGGGAGAACGAGCACGGAAGACGAACATCGTTGCGGCCGTCCATCGACGTCAGTCACCCAAGAAAATGTTGCGAAAGTCGAGAAAATTGTATTGAGCGATCGAAGAGTTACCAACCAATACTTAATTCAAGAAACGGGCATTTCATATGGAAGTATTCAATCCATATTGAAACAATCTTTGAATATGAGAAAAGTTTCCGCAAGATGGGTGCCGAGAATGTTAACCGACAGTCAGAAACAAAATCGACTTGACATTTCGAAGATATTGTTGGACAAGTTTCAAGAAGATTCTGAGAACTTTTTGTCTCATTTCGTAACAATGAACGAAACATGGGTCCATCATTTTGATCCTGAGACAAAACAGCAATCTTCGCAATGGAAACGGCCATCATCACCGACCCCGAAGAAGTTTCGTGCCGTGGCTCGAATCGAATCGACTGGCAAGGTTATGGCCTCAATATTTTGGGACTCAGAAGGGATATTGTTGATTGATTACCTGGAGCGTGGAACCACTATTACAGGCCAATATTATGCAGCTTTAATTCCCAAGTTGAGGAATGCTATTAAAAAGAAAAGGAGAGGGGAAACTTCGAAGGGGCGTGCTGTTTCATCACGACAACGCACCCGCGCACAGGTTGGCAGTTGCGATGGCTGCCATTCAGCAAGCTGGCTTCGAATTGGTTGACCACCCCCCTTATTCACCGGATCTGGCGCCTAGCGATTTTTATCTGTTCCCCAAATTGAAAGAATACTTAAGGGGAAACAGGTACGAAGACGATAACGAGGTGATGGATGCCGTGGAGAGCTTTTTGCAGGACCAAGACAAAACTTTTTTTTTAAAGGGATTGAAGCCTTGGAAAAGCGCTGGACTCGGTGTGTAGAGAGACTCGGAGACTATGTAGAAAAATAAATTATTAAGTTATCAAGAGTAATTATATTCTATTTCATTCTCACTACTTTTTTATCCCTCCTCGTAAGTACCTATATGGATGTATGTTTGTTACTCTTTCACGCAAAAACTACTGAACGGATTGGGATGAAATTTGGAATAGAGATAGTTTGTACCCTGGATTTAATTAACACAGCATACTTTTTACGGGAAAAAGTCTTATTCCCACGGAAAATCTTACACAACGCGAGCGTAGCCGCGGACGGACCGCTAGTTATAAATACATCGCTGTGTTTTATTCTTACTTGGCAGGGTTTAACTTATCCCCTACCAACCTTGCATTAAATTAACGTGATGGGAACTATATCCCATGGAAAGTGAACCACAGGAATCTCTCTCCACGGTCACCCATGGTATTACCTTACCAGTCCAGCCACGCTTCAACGCCTTTTCCGCTCTAGTGAGCCAAAGCCGAGGCTCTTTACAATGGCTTTATCTGAAACAGTAGCTAGAAGCCACTCCTAGTATGTATGTGAAATAGTTGTTTGAGACATTGATTATTATTTGGTAGAAAGATTGGGTGCAGTCTTAATGACAACTGGGATACTAGAGGATTTAAGTATATATTGGCTCCGATTCACACTGTCACGCTCTAATCCTTAATTTAAGTTAGTCTGTCCTTTTTACCTTTTAAAGATTGAAAAGGGACAGGAGATGGCCATTCTAATATTAGAGCTGTCAAACATCGAATTTGAACCTTAAGGCCGTGTCGATTGCACAATTTTAGAGAGCACTTAAAACATGCGACTTAAAAATATCACTGACAGCTATGCCCTTACTTTAGGTTATCGTTCGTTCAAATTAATATCATTCATTCGTCACAAAAACGAAAAGGATAGCTGGATTTTAAAATTATAATTAGAGCATGACATCCCGAATCGAGGCCATTGTATCTGAGAGATTAAGTGTTTTCTTACTACATATTCTGTTATACAGGAGAAAGGGATGCAGCTATGCGAAAGTAAAAGAAGGACCTATTAATTTATTTTTCCTTCGCACATCTGCATCCTTCTCTGTCGTATACTAGATTTTATAGAGAGTAGAGTATAATAAAGAGATGCATACGGCATCATAGCTTTCTAATTTGTTACATTTCTAAATGTCTTACAGTAGACTATTGCTGTAGGCATCTCTTTCTGCTTTCATACAATTGAGAGAGGGAGATACAGGTGCATTTAAGGTCAGTGTTCTAAACTCGTTGCTGCACCTATATACTTACTTATACATAAAAGGTTGTCTGGAAGAAACGTCTTGCAGCAATAAAGCTGATCTAATTTATCTCATATCAATAAATATTACAAATTCCACCCGCAAAGTATCAAGAACAGGAATTCAAAATTTTAATATTTTAGAATGCAATCCGTGAGAATAGATAAACGCTGCGTAGCTTGCTAAACAGGTTTTGAATGTAGGTCTAAGCTTAACTGTGAAGCTAAAATGATTCTATACTTTGAGATAACTAGGAAGCTTTCTACAGAGAAAATGCTAACTGACGGCAGGTTTCTTTAAAGATTATTTATTGATAAGTGAAGTGGCCCATAAATGATTACAATATGATGATTAGATAACATTAGGGTAAAATTACAATTTAATAAAAAGTTACATGGATCTTCTGATATCAATTACATTTTTCCTTCCTGCCATTTAAGTCCATGTGTTGATTTACACTCATATCTTAGAGATCAGATAATTCTTCTTCTTAGCGAGTTGATAGCAAGTCGAATTTTATAATGTTGTAGCCAAGAATGTGGCCACTTGGACAGCGGATTGTGTGGCATCCATCAAGTCTTGTTGCGTGATAATTTATTTTGTGCTTGGTTTAACTTATTTTTTTTCATTAATATCTTTTTTAAATTTTAAAATCTCTAAACGTACCCTGAACAAAAGCGAGCACCCTCGTGAGGAGACAATCTTGACTGGACCATGAATGAGGTATTTTTTATAATTTTTTCATGTATTGTTTTCAAAACTCAACTAGCATACAAATTTTCAAAGTCAAAAGTTGAAAGAAAGTGGTTCAAAATTCACTTGCAAGATTTGTTGCATACATAACACATACAATACATTTAAATAAAAGCTTGTAAAGCAACTGAAAACCTTATCCACTAACTGTTTAAGGTGGACTTTCGAATCGAGCGTCAGTGTCGCCGCGACAGACAGAGGCTGCAGTCAAAAATGAGCTGCAATAATAAATGAAATTGTAGACTTAAGGTGGCTATTTGAACCGAGCGTCAGAATCGCCGCGAAAAAGCTGCAATAATAAATGAAATTGTACACTTAAGGTGGCTATTTACACCGAGCGTCAATGTCGCCACTGACGCTGCACTCGAATGGCTTTTCTTAGATATGCATTTCAAATAGCCACCAATTTCATTTAATATTGCAGCTCATTTTTGACTGCAGCTCTGTCTGTCGCGGCGACACTGACGCTCGCTTCGAAAGTCCACGTTTAATTGCATCATACTAAAAGTAATAAAAATGTAACCTCCTTTATCCAAATTATTACTTTTAATAATAGAGAGAACAAATAAATAATAAACATAGATTGCACAGGTGAAGATAAGAATGTTTTAATAGCAGCCCTCTGTGCCAATGCCAATGCCAAGACAAACAGGTCAGTGTGATCTGTACATGCAACTGCAGCGTAGAATGCTAATTGATAAACTGTGGAGTATAATAAAATAGATAGTAAAATATGTCTTATTTTGGGCATAACAAGAATCCTTAACATTTAACTGTCTGTACTAATATTATACATTAAAAGAAGTGTACTGATATTACAAGAGAGGTCTGTATTGATAAACTGATGCAGTTATTGACTGCCAAACGTAAGATCCACAAATATTCCTGATGGTTTTTAAAATGCCGCCAGACAATAGAAGTGATTCAAAAATTTGCACACAAAGAGGGGAATACAGTTTGTATGGAAATCAATAGTTTTATAGCGAGGAACTTATGAATTCATACAATTTTACATAAAAAAGTACCTGTTTCATATTTTTTGGAATATTTAAATATTATAAGTGCCTATTAAACCTGTTTAAAGTAAAACTTTTATCATATATACTTGTATGTAAACATTTAACAAACCACACTGATATTTACAACAAAATACGTTGACATAGTAGGTACCAAGATAAGGATGTTAATATAGAATACAGGCCAAAGGCAGTTTTTATAAACTAAGTACACAATAAATAAAGTATTTGTAGGTATGATTTTTAAGCGACTTATTTACAGACAAATTTTTACTTTAGATAAATTATACATGACACAAAAAGGAGAGGAGGAAGGTTTGTTGGGAGGTTGACAAAATTTGTAACTTTCTGCTTTAAAATTATTAAATTTTTCTTTATTTTGTTATGTTCAGGATTTGCAACCACTATCTTGGTTGACCAAGAACGATGCTGTTCAAAGATGAAGCACCTAATCCTGTTCTTTCCTTCAAGTTTATCAGCTCTGTCAAAAACATCAATGTTTCTAACAAGCAAGTGTTCAAGAACTTTAAAGCCAAACATTCTGTATAATTTTAACGCAACTTATTTGAATACGCGCGTGGTGGTATTCCAATAGACAATTAAGGCGGAGTGTAAGGTCATCGAAACCGTAAAAAAGGCACAGTTTAGACTTCCTCAAATCGAATTATAGAAAATTATCATTAGATAGGTACTAGTCGGTTTTTACGGGAAATGCCTTGAAAACCTGCTGTAAGACGAAACCAGCGTGTGTTTTGTAGTGCAAGCATTAAAATATCGAATTACAACACCATTATACGGAACAAAACCTATGCCTGTTCTATATTTCAATTACTTCACAAAATTATAGACAAACAACTACATAAAATCGTCTTCTGAGCTGATAGAACAATTTTGTAATTAGATCTAACCGATCCAGATAGAACAGTCAACAAAAAATTAATTGAAAGAATGGCGGGTCGCCGCCATAGTGCGCAAAATCCAGTGCGATTACGAAAGTTACAGGAAATTACAGAAAAATACTTACGTATTTGGTTGTTTAGCAATCCACACACTTAAAACAACAACACAAACTGTATTTATCACCAAAAACAACGCGTATTATCAAACAAAACGAATATTTAACGGGAAAGCGTCGCTAAGTTCATCGTTTTCAGGGAAACAATGAATGTTGCCATTTAAATCATCGAAGTGAGATGGTAGTTTTTTCGTAGCAGTTCCTCATAAGTCGTATCAAATAATCTCAAATAATAGTATCACTAAATGAAAATCCATAGTGAAAAATAGCAATGTTTTTATATTTTTTTATGTCGCGTGTTTTCACTAAAATATTAATTTAAGAATGAGAAAATGCCGTTTAATGACAAAATATTCTAACACAAAAAAGCTGTAGTAGAAAAATAAGTGTTAAATAGCAACATTACTATGAAATGTCAACAACCAATAGTGGTTCAAAAAGTCGATTTAATATAGAATTTAATATCGACATAACGCTGCACAGACCACGCCACTTTGCTGACCTTGGATTTTTTTATGGCTTCTGCATTTAGCAATTTAGCCAGTTGACCGTGGTTATTTTTTGACTATACTCCTTAGTTTAGGTAATGAACAAAATTTATAATCTACCCAATCTTGATACGGTTTTTTAATAAAAAAAACACGTTCATTGCGTTTTAATTACTCTTAAGGAAAGCAAATTTATCACACGATTTAATAATTTGTATATCTATCAAGACAATTCAATTCTTTCCGCTTTTGGATCGATTCACTCGAAGATTGCTATACAATATGTCTTAATAAAATATCTACTACATACTTATTTTCATCTTTTATGAACGTTTTCGTGACCACGCCAGTATTAAAGTACTCTGTAATGTTATGCCAAAATGAAAAACAGTAGACTTTACAGAAAAAAACTTTCCTTCATTTTTACTTATCGTAAAGAAAAATATAGTTTTCATTACTTTTCAGTGGGAAAATGTCAAATGTTTTGACGCTGAATCTTATCGATCACACAATCTGTGGCGTAAAATTCATGTGTCATAGAAAAGTAGAAATTAAGAAGTGACTGGTACTGTGTGTGATGTCATCCGTTTTTACTATAGATATTGTTGTTGAAAAGAACAACACTACAACAGTATAGCCACGTCTTAATTTCAACTTTTTTTTGACACACGTAAATAATCGTGGTGGGATCGCTTAAGTCTATAAGTAATAATTTAATTTTAACTTCATTTTAAGTAGTGTTTACACGTCAAATGCACTTAATGCTAGCTAAACTCTTTAGTTATCTCAAGATCCGCCGTCAAACTTGTGTATTTAACTAAAAATTAACTAAACCGTACCGTTCAAACGTGTTAAGTGATAGGTCACACCCACCAACTTACTCGAAAAATAAAAATAATTCTGATCTACTTGTTTACTTGCACACTAATTTTTAAACTTGTAACTTATTACTAAATTAGTTTTTTACACGCATTAAGTGGCCTAAAATTTAGTTAACAACTTGGGAACGTGTAAACAAGCCATTAGGCTAGTAAAAAAAAAAGCAATGGCATGAACAATTTTTTACAGTAATTTCTTGCAAACAAAGACCTAACAGATTATTTTTTTAGAATACTGTTTCGTTAAACACATATCACAAAGGAAAAAAAAGACAAGGTGCATTAAAAATCAAAACGTAAAAAAAAAACCACGTTTACGTTTATTTATCGATATGAACAAAGATACCCACGATTTGTATTACCCATCACTATTACGTCAAAATAACCATGTGCGCGCAGTAAGCGAATTTTGCGAAATACGGATTTATCTCGTGTTTTTTGGTTAAATCTGTGCCATGGATTACGTTGTGGGCAGCGTGGCAGCTTTGGTGTCCGGTAACGTAACCCCTAACCGACCTAGGTTGATCAGGAGAGCGCTAACGCCTACCAAACATCAACAGTCTCCCAACGTTACACCGAAAAGCGAACAAGTTGATGACAGATCCATATTTCTCTCTCCCAGCCTTCAAAAGAAGAAGGCTATAGTCAAGAAGTCTCCTAAAAGGATCTTCCAGAACCCAGATTTGGATGTTACCAACGACGGAGAAGGTAGTTCGGTGTTACTAAGTCCGAAAGCTGATAAAGTGAAAAAGCACCTAAAAGAAGACTTAGAGGCCGACGAGAAGAACATTATGAGTCCTAAAAGTACAAAATCGCCTAAGAAAGGTAAGGGTAAGTTTGATCAGTCGGCAGAAAGTGAGGTCTCTAAGAAAAAAACAAGTTTAAGTCATCATGATGAAGGTGATATCACAGAGATTAAGAATGTAAATGAAAGTACACCTAAAAAGAAAAAGAAACAAAAGAACTCGCTTTCCATGCCAGTTGAAGACGAAAAAGAAAATGCTGATACCACCGAAGCTAGTGTTGACGTTGCTAAAACTTCAAAGAAGAAACGGAAATCTGAAACTGCCACCGTTGAATCTGTAAATAAGGATGAGACTGATGTATCACCAAAAAAAAAGAAGAAGAATAAAAAATCTCAGTCACAAGATACTGAAAATATGTCTACAGAATTAATAACTAAAACTCAAGAAGGCACAGAGAATCAACAGAAACAAAAAAAGAAGAAGAGAAATAGGAAAGGCAAAAAGAAATCAAAATTAGAAAGTGCAGCAACAGCCTCTACTGCTACTCAAGACCAAGAAACTGAACCTGTCAGCCAACAATCAACACCTAAAAAGAAAAACAAGTCAAAAAACATAGTTAACCCTAATGCAATCACAAACCAAGATTCTGACTCGGAACATGAATCCGATGATGAGATACAATCAGAAACCGAACAGACAAACAATGAAATATTGGACACGGGACCGGCAGAGACTTCAGATGAAGAAGAAGATGTTAAAAAAACTCAAAAGCATGAGAGGCCAGTGAAAAAAGTGAAGAGCCAAGGAGATACTGAAGATGACATAAAGAAAACGCTGTTTGTTGGCAATGTTCCATTTAATGCGAAATGTAAGAAAGAGATTAAAAAGATCTTTAGCAAATACGGGGACATTGAAACTGTACGGTGAGTTGAATAAATTCATTGAGCATCTTTAATTTAAAATGCTACTACTAATTATTCTCTTTTTTTCTGCTAGCTATTTGTTATATAACCTCCTGGGCAACCTCATCAATACTGGTCCAGTATTCAAAATAAAAGCATTGATAATATAGCTCAAAATATCTGCAAATATTGTGTTTTTATATAATAATATTTCCAGTCTAGAATCTGGGAATATAATGTTTTGTAATATTTTTGTTGAACTGCTCTTACAATCTAAAAGGTTATGGTCTCAAATTAGTAAGGTATCATTAATCAGGTATTAGTTATACTGGGTTTCTGTCAGATAGCACAATAAAATAAGTTGATAGTGACTGATAAACTTATAAATCATCTTACAGTATCCGCACGGTCCCGGTAAAGGATGCCCGTGTGACTCCTAAGCTGGCTGTGATCAAGAATGAACTGCATCCAGAGCGAAGCACTGTCAATGTATATGTCCGGTTTCAAAATGCTTCTTCTGTGGATCAGGTAACCATAATCTAGTTTTACCTAAACTTTGTATGGGTGTTTTAACCAAATGAGCTTTGATATGCTAACCCATGAATTATACTTGGAACAAAAGGTTTAATCTGCCTTCCTAATGACAAAAAGTTAATTTGCAACCACCTTCATAATTGGAAGAGTCAGCAGTCGCCGATTGGAAACAATTTCTTACCCACTTTATCCATCTTTCCAGGCTTTAGCAGAAAACAACACGGTTCTAAACAACAACCATCTCCGAGTTACCCGATCTGACTCCACCGGTGAAGAGCATGATCCTCACAAGGCAATCTTCGTGGGCAACCTACCGTTTGCTATAGAAGATGATACACTGAGAGCCAAGTTTGATAAATGCGGGGAGATTGATTCAGTGAGGGTTGTAAGAGATCCCAAGACCAATGCGGGGAAAGGTAAGGGTGTATTTTTTTATTATTATCTATGGTGGTCAGCTCAACTGCTGGTTAGCTGAACCGGTATCGGAGATAGCTATAGCTTTATATCGTTTACTTTGTTTCTCTCTATAAAATGTGTGTGTTATCTTACGAGGCTGGCATAGTCACTTAGGGCGATTGAAGCCTCATTAAAAAAAGAAAAAAAAAACTTGTATAATTACAATACAATATAATACAATACAAATATTCTTTATTGACACCAATCAAAAAAATCTTAAAATCTTTATTGGCATTGTTGCATTGATCGATTAAATGCCAAATTATTCAAAATAGATTGAAATGAATTATTCATATTTCTTGCAATTTTCACTGTTCGTTCTGTTCTAATAAAAAAATATATTGTTGACTAATCATTCATTGTATTTCAATATTGGCAAAATTCTACTTTTTCTATGACAGTGTCATTACATTCCTTATGACTAGTTATTATTTTTAATGTTTTCTTCACCAGGATTCGGCTACGTAAACTTCGCCTCCAAAGACGGCGTAGAACTAGCCTTAGCCATGTCCGAAGAAGACCTCACCATCAAAAACAGAATACTCCGAGTCAAACGATGCACTCTCACCAATAAGAAGTCAGGACCTAACCAAGGAAATTCTAACCAAAGGAGTAAATTCAAAGAAAACAGAAGCCAGGGTATGAAGCAGAGGAATCAAGGGAGGAACAGCGGCTTTAGGGACCAGGGTGGGAGGAATCAAGGGAATTTCAGGAGTCAAGGATTTGGGAGGAATCAGGATAGGAGTCAAGGTGGTTTTGGGAGGAATCAGGATAGGAGTCAAGGTGGTTTTGGAAGAAATCAGGTTGCCGGTCAAGGACAAGACGGTGCGCATAGAAGGCTTTTGAAAAAGAGGCAAAATGAGGTGAGAATCTACCTAATTATCTTTGAAAATCTTAGTTATTTTTTTACTTTAAATGTTAAAAATTTTGAGACCAACCGAACATAAAATCTTCAATCTTTTGACGTTGTTTTAAATAAACAAAATTGCCTATTTCCTTCCCTCTAAGCTATCTGCATGCCGAACTCTATCAAAATCAGTTTAATTTGTTTGCAAGTCTGCATTTTTTATTTTATTGGGTATCTACTTTGATACTCAAAATACGTCGAGGAGACGCAGTTTCAACTCTTGTTCAAGATCGTCATTTATTTTCTTCTTTTGTTTTGATTGCAATAACTACTCAGGATTATCATACAAATATTAGGGGCGACAGAAAACAAGCGTTTATCTCTCTCTCTCGCTGAGTAGCTAGCCTTTTTTAATATTGCATTACATTGCACATGGAAGTACTATTTTAAATACTGTCATTACAATTTTACTCTTTATCTCTTGATGTACTTTATTGTGTAGTGTGGTAAAATTGAAATAAATTGTTTTTCTTACTTTTTTTTTTTTCATACAAAGCATATTGAACAATTCGCTTACGACTCGAGTTGAGCCGGTGCCAATAACGAATTATCTATAGTCTGGAAGAGTGACTGCGCTTCAAACTTGACCCCACCAAATGAATACCAAAGAAGCAAAACTATACAATACGACATTCGAATAAAGTCAAAGTCAAAATAATTTATTTCCATAGGATGTTATTACATCACTTAGATCCGTCATTACATTTTTTTGGGTGAGGAGAATACGCGGTACAATGATGTTTTATATGGCTCAGTTTGTAAGAATATCGAAAGTAAGCTTCAATGTACATCAGCAACATCATCTGCCTGTCTGTCGTCGTCGTCTGTCAACATTAATTAGGTGCCATGTTTTAGCGGGCTTTGTTAGACGGTTCTAGACTATAGATAATTTGATGGGTGCTAAGTGGACAAATACTCGTAGTGTGACAACCCTTAATAGTCACATCATTATTTTCAGGAGTCTTGCGAGCCGGGCGCGCCCCCGCGCAAGCGGCCCAACATCACGCAACCCGTCCGGGAGAAGAAGCCGAGGAAGGAATTCGTCGGCATGACTGCTGACAAGAAAAAGGTATTCATTCCACCGACCAGGCAAATCGGATTGTTTTGAAAAGCTCGATAGATGGCGTTGACTGCATACGACCTCACTGTTAAACATAAAATCGTGTTGTAACATATACTGTCCACAGTTCGGCTGTGTTCCGAATCAGCGCAGTCAGCGATCAGAAAAAAAAAATGCAGGGTTGGATTAGAAGATGTATTACAGAATGAATTAACCGTATTTTATTGTTGAAGTTTCCGTGTTTTTGCCACACAATAAAAAAAACATTTTTTTTTATTTTTTATTCTGACACATCTTTCCCGAAAATCTTGAACTGTTTGTTGTCAGCGCCATCTACCGTCAGTTGAAACTTTATTATTTAAGAGCTGTCAGAAAATAAATAGAGTCCCCTCATTACTATGCCGTAAGACATTTCGTTAGAAATTAGCAGTGCCTATTGTGTCGTGTTTCTATGTGATCATTTTCTGTTAACTTTATACAATAAATAATAAAATATAAAAAATAAAGAAAAATATATATATACAGGGTAGCCCATTACTAAACTAAAACCCAGAATAAACTGGATATTATAAAAAAAAGTCGTTTGCGTCGAATGGAGAATTTTAAGCTGTCTTCCTATAACAACTGGACTATAGATAGCATCGATAGATATTTGTTTTTGTTTTTACAGAAGCACAAATTCAACAAAGGAGATAAGAAGAAGAAGGCGCTAAGTGAGATCCTGGCCAGCTAAGAATGAAGTCCGCCATTTTGTATGAAATGTTTTAATTGTGTAAGTTATTGTTCTATTTTATTTGGCGATCATTAAATTAAGTTTTAGATATTTTAAACTGTGGTTTTTTAATCAACTCAACAATCAACTCAAAACACTCTACAGAAAGCTCCAATTTACAAATTACTGTGAAACTCGCGTGCATGGTACGTAGTTAGTTTCGCTTTGTATAAGTAATTAGCTGACCCCGCAGACGTTGTTCTGCCATTTTTCCCAACATCTTCCCTACACCTACTCTGCGCAATTTTCTTATTTTTTTAAATGTTAAAACCTTCTACGAAGTATTAGAAAACATTTTAAAAAAAGATGAGTGAAATCGGTAAAGCCGTTCTCAAGTTATAGCGTGACCAGGAGAAATAGGGGTTCATTTATATATATAGATAGCTGACCCGGCAGACGTTGTCCTGCCATTTTTCCCTACACCTACCCTACACCTACACCTACCCTACCCATATTTTTTACCGTTTAAACCTTCCCTGGACTTCCACGAATATTTCAAGGCTAAAATTAGCCAAATCGGTTCAGCCGTTCTCGAGTTTTAGCGAGACTAACGAACCGCATTTCATTTTTATTATATAGAAGATAGATAAGTATTATAATAAGTTCATGTTTAGATCAGACTTAAATGGTTAACATTACATAAGGTGCCCCGTTATTAGTGTCAAATATTTTCAGAGCTGAAAGAAGAAGTCCCGATCTTCACTTCATAAAAAAATGAGATCAATTTACACGTTAGTTTTCAAGTAATGAAACCAAACAACTTGGTTACCTAATCATGAAAAGCATCACCCTCAACCAGCAGATCTCTACTACATTAGCATTCATGCACGCACGCACGCGTTTGATGCGTGTTTACATGCAAATAGAGTAATGTGAGTGTACATGCAGAGGGTGATCTTTTTTGTCATATTTAATTATGATTTTACTCTCAGCCCTGAAAATATTTGACACTAATTACGGGGCATTATAGGTATATCGAACTGGCGGTACGCTCGCGTTATATAAGATTTTCCCGTGGGAATAAGATTTTTTTTCCCGTAAAAAGTGTCCTATGTTGTAATACAGGGTACAAACTATCTCCATTCCAATTTTCGTTCATAAAAAAAATACTTTTAAACATTTAAAAAAAATTCAGTACCTACTGAACAAGCGTTCGAAAAATTTTGCAATATTTAAGGTATATACATCATTCGTATGTGACTTGATTGATCGATTCGAAAGTTTAAGTCAGGCGCCATTTTGTTTTCAAGTTTTCTGAATTTATGTGTTTCCCTTTATACCCTGGGTCCAGTTTTTTAAAATAAGTGTAATTTTATAGCGCAAATGTCAAGTTTTGACGTGTTAAACGGCTTGTTTTAGGATCCTTCTTAAAAGTGACGTTTGCGACATAAAATTTGACGTTTAAAAGAGCCGACAATTTCCCGTCCTTTTCATGGTCGTGGGTCAAAAAGTGACAAGACTAAGATTAAATTTAAATTTAAGTTTCGCTGCGGGAATTGACACCACTCTTTACGATTTTTAAAAGGAACCTTTAATCATAAAGAAAACGACACATTTTATTTGGTACATTATTATTGTATAATTGTCATTACAAAAAATGTCAATGTTAGCAAAAATAATCACAGTCTGACACTTCAATTCTATACAACTACATTACAACTAGACTCCTGAAGTCGGCGGAATAATGCTAACTTCAAATATACCGACTTCAAGATAAATCTAGACACACACTCCTCACTAACATTATCTTAATCTAGTCTCAAGACCTAGGTATCAAATACAAGACCTAACCTTACTGTACATCGCTAAAACTGTTTAAAAACTACACAAAATAGTTTAAAAATCCCGTTTATATAAAATTAAGTATATTGATCGTCTATCGAATTAAAATATCATTTTTTAATCTACAATTTTCGATTTATTATTATAAACAAGATGGCGCTGGGTTTTGTGCCGAAAAATTGAAACTGCTGGAAAATATGAAAATGAAAAATATAAGGGTCTCATCATACTGGTCAAAGTGGAATTGTATTTTTCTAGAAAGAAAACCACGCCTATAGACCTGCGAATGCACAAGACAGAGATAGAAGATACGAACATTTTTCATTCCACTTCGATAAGTGTGTAAAGACCCTAATGGTGCTAAAAGAGCATGAATAGAAATTATTTGTCTATGGCACCATCTTATTCTTATGGTAACTCATTAAATCGGGTACAGCAAAAAATAATTCGCCTCTTAACATAAAATAAATTCCTCTACCAAAAGAGAATAATTATGAATCACCCTTTTACAGTAAAGCGTATGACCAATCATTAATGCTAACATTCCCAAGTTATCCACCTTAAAAATATGTCTAGCTACGTATTAGCACTATTCCCCGTCTTAAAAAACAAATAACTACCTTTTAGTACAAATAAAGAAGAAAATAAACAAGTGCGCTAATTTTCGTGTGGTGGCAACACTGGTAAGTCTTTAGCCAATCACTATGTAAAAGCAGCCAATCACTGCCGTTCAATATCGTGTTGCCATTTCTTATTTTTAATTATATATTTTTGAATTTTCTTTAATTTCCGCTCACGTTTTACGCTTTAATTTCGTCAATATGATAAAATAAGTGATTTAAATAAATATAAACGTTAATAATTAAAATAACTTGTATAATATGGTTAGAATTACAGTTTATCACACACATTACTATGATTTGTCAAAGCTATTATTTAAAAAAGCCGGGGAATAGTTACTAAAAGTAGCTAGTATGTTTCGTACTCGTAACTTTATAAATACTCTATATTTACATGCATCTACCAGTCGTTCAATAGTACTAAGTTTGTTCCAGTTTTGAGCAACAACAAATATCGGTTTAAACCGGTACACCGATTTTATATAGGACTTTGAAAACTTTGTACAAAAAGCCGCCGATATCGAATTATGGAAACAATAAGTATACATTTTAAGTTATTTTTGTGATGTTCATAGTTAAACAAAAAAGCGTTTCTAAGCACAAAATTTTAAAATACACGTTCATATAAAAAAGACAGGATTTTGACTAAAAAAAAGTTATAGACGACCCCCAGTTTGTGACGTACCCCTAAAAATAAAATATCTTAAGAATTGAAAAATCTAAGCGTTGATATGAATAAGTAATTGTTTTGCAAAACTACAGTCAAATCAACTAATAAAGTATCAATTTGAGTGCCTTCAACACTATCACTTTGGCACTAACAAAAAAAAAAACTTTCAGAAGTACTTTTCCAAAAAATTAATTGTTAAAAATCGATTTTGTCCGAAATCAAAAGATCGACAAAAAAATAAGTTACAACGACTACACTATTCGTTGGTACCTCCCCTCACCCTGAATTTTGACTAAAAGTCATTGAGCAACGAGAAAAAGAATTAAACCTAAAACTACCCTCTCTTAAACTTCAAGATCGTGATAGTCAGCGCTAAGAACACGGCGATCCATATTAGCGTCGAGACGAATCCCATGTAGACCTCGGGGTCCGTGATCGGCCAGCCTCGCGTCAGGATGGACCGCAGCGAGGACGTGGCCAGCGTCAGCGGCAGGCACAGCGACACGTAGCGCAGCACCCACGGCATGCCCTCGATGGGCCAGATCACGCCCGACAGCAGCAGCGTCGGGTAGAACGAGCCCAGCGCCAGCTGGATGGCGTTGCGCTCCAGCTCGCACGCCGCCGAGATCACGAAGCCGAAGCACATGCCGCACAGGCCTGCCAATGGGGTGTTGGTTATGGTGCTGCTTAAATACGCAAACATTCATAGGAAACAACCATTCGGCGTACACGCAGCCAACGTGCTTACGAAGAACCACTGAGAGGATAGTGGCAGCGTATAAATCCGTTCCTGCTTGCTTTCTATGAAATCAACCATTATTATGACGTCACCACTGGGCACGTTATGGCTATTAACTAACTAAGGCTAAGTTTATTGTTACTAAAATCTATGTATTTAAAATTTAAAATAAATACATTTGATTTAATTTGAAAATCAGCATCTAATCCAGACAAGTCCCTTTATTGCATAGCAAAGCAGACTCGATGCATTTTGTGGTAACAAATTTTACAACTACCTACTCTACGTAATATTTTAGAATGTAATGTTTCTTACATTATTTCTGTACCATGAGACAAGGGTCTTAAATAAAATAACATTAAAATAACAAAAACACACGGTATAAAAACGTTACACCAAAATCTAAAATGAATCAAATTGAAAATGGAAACTTAAAAGCTAGTAGATCAACTACAACTAGAATTCAGTTAGATACTAAATATAAAACTTAAAATCCAAACACTACTCACCCTGCATCAAAGTCAACATGATAACAAACGCCACGTTCCCGTTACACTTGACTCCGAACACGAGGATCATGAAGATGAGGACGAGTGCGGTCTGGCCGCACATCACCACGAACTGCGTCACCACGTGCGAAAAGAGGATCTCTCCAGGGCTGACTCCGGCCACCCAGGACCGGTCCAGGAGACCTTCGGTTCGCTCCACGATGAGGGCGGAGGAGGTGAGGGCCACGGCTAAGAAGAACACGATACTGGAATGGAGATTGGTGAGTTTATTATTGATATTTAGTTTGATAAGATTGATGATTATTAAGCGGATAAAGATGTCTGCCGTGTAACCGTAGCTTTTTTTACACAGCTGCCCAAAAAGGAGCCAATTCGGATTGACTTGTAAGCAACGACGACAGTCGAACCTCTGATCGAATTTTGTTCAAATCCAGCAGATGTCCAATGAACTTAATTTTAGGTTTAAGGCGTTACTCAAAATATCAATCTGATCAGAGCCAAAACAAGGAAATATAAACTCACGTTAGGATGACACCGGGAGCGACGAAGTCAGTGAACGAGGGGTTGGTGTCTCCGTAGATCGGCTCCATGAAGTCGATCGGGATGTCACCCACTTTCGGGTTGTAGTCGCATGTTGATAGCAAGTCCTGCAATACAAGGAAAACAAATTTTAATAAGCAGGAAGGTTTAAAACAACACATTGTTAAATAACAATTATTAGCTATTGCCGCTTCCTTGAATATTTTGACTTTTAACTTGTTGTTATCAATAAATTGAGTATTCCTTGTTTCTTGATATTTCATATTTATCATTGTGAATATCTGTTTCGTAGCTAGGTAACTATGGGTGAGGTATCTATGACAATCCCTACACAAGAAATCCTAGTGGGTATCACATGAGTTTTTTATTTTTATTTCTTCATTAATCGAAGTTACTCGTTATGTAATTAATTACTGAGTGATGATGATGACGGAAGCGGTCAGATACGCAGAATATAAGAAAACTTCAGAAAAGATAAGATAAGTAATATGAAAAACGATAAAAACGCTAGAATTGCAGCATTACAAATCACTTTTAGGTTTCTAATTTGCAATAAATTGACCTTGCGTCATAACCTACTCTTTATGAACTTACTTTATGGCTCTTACAATGTTAGCAACATTACGACCATTCATCATAAAAAATACATATTTAATTGCAGTAATATAATCTTTGTTTATACCATCCGTATACAAGGAAGTGTAATAGGCCTAAAACGTTACCTTGGCGAAGTCCCTGTATGAGAATTGTATGTCACGGTTTAACATGAGCCCGATCTGCTGGTTGGACATGTCGAGCCACACCTGCACTTCGGAAGATTCAATGGTTTCGTCATCAGCCGTGTCCGCTGTTGAGGAAAAGAAAAAAGGTTACACGCTGTATCAAAAGCCTCGGTGAAGTCTTCGGAAAATTTAAGTTAATTTATTTTTAGATTTGTAATGCTAAAAACATCGTTGCGTGCTATCAGGGTTAAGTTAACACTTTTTTAATTTGTTTAAGTAATTGCAAATATATTTAAATAAAATGTATAAGATAATCATTTGTTGAGAACTGTACCTTATGATGTGTGTGTATGTACCTTACACAATATGTCGAGCAAATTAAAAATCATTTTATGAACTATTTATTTTTATGTAGCAATAAAATATTTGTTTCAAAGCAGTATTACTTAAATTATACGTATTTGTATTTATTTACTACGAATAATGATGAGAGATGAAGAATAATTTGTAATCAATCACACTAATATAAATACAAAAAATAAAAATAAAATAAAAAAATAAAGAAATGTGAATATATAGGTATATTTGGATGTTTGTTACGCCTTCACGCTTAAAGTACTCAACGGATTTAGATGAAATTTGGAATGAAGATAGTTTGTAATCTGGATTAACATATAGGATATTTTTTACGGGAAAAAGTTTTATTCCCACGGGAAAATCTTACATAACACGAGCGTAGCCGCGGGCGGAACGCTAGTCCTTTATAAATGGTGCAGTGTGTATGATTGCGCCTTGATCATATAAAAATCCTAACTATGTAAAATATTTACTTGTCGATTCCTGCTTTGATTCCATGACACTCCATGAGTAATTTGAGTTAGCTTTTCATACAACACACCATGGAAATATCAGAGAACGAGTATTACCAAGTAACAAAGACTAAAACGACTTACCCAAAGCCAATCTAGCAACCAGCGAATCCGTGTAGTTTTCGTTGAAGTACATCGCACCCCAAGCCTCGCCTTCCCTCACGGCGTTCAGGGCTGATTCCAGGTCCGCGTAGTACTCCTTGATGATGGATTGGTTCTTGAGATGGTCCAGGTAGCGACACGAGAGGTTTTTCATAGAGCATGTGTGGTTGTAGGGACAGTTTCCGTCGATCACGTTCACGTCGTTGTTGACAACAGCCTGGAGAAGACAGAGAAACGGATTTAATGTAAAGTAATTGTCCGGTTATAGATTGGTTTGGTGGAACACGAGGGCCGAACGAAGTAGCCATATTTTGTGAATGACCTATGTCGTGAATCGGTTTTACTGCCAATACCTGTATAATAGCTCAATTATCAGCTGAATGATAGGCCTATCTCTCCACAATCACTGTTTAGTATCATAGACATAATTTACAATATATCAAAGGAACCACTTAAAATGCAAAAAGCAAGAATGTTTTGTAGTTCCGCTTATAACTGGTTTTGTGGATATTTAGTTCATTATGTTAGTGCCACTCACTGAATCAAATTATTTTTGAATTGAGTCCTCAGAGGAACAAAAGACGATCGCTCGATGCGATCTTTGGTTGAGTCGTTTCTTTTATTGCTTATTTTAAGAGTTGAAACGATTCAAGGGAAACATGTTTCTGTATAGATATTCATATTTATAACTATTTTATTTGCTGTTTTGTGTCTAATAATATAGTATCACATTCTGATGCCTTGCTAAAGCACTGCGAATTACAACACAGCCGCCTTAGTAAATTCTTGGAACATCTGATCTTCTCCATCCTTCAGCGATTTATTCACATCTCGTTATGGCCCCGTTGACCCTACACTTGGAATTTGAATTTTATCCAGTGTTTTTATAATGTCAGAATTTTATTTGATAAACCCTTATTGTGTTTCTTGCTCTTAAATTGATATCATCGATCTTGCGATCTACATGGTAAGCTTTTATCATTTAGTGCTTTATAATGACTTGTTTCGAAAACTCACCAATCTCAACCCGCTAGGGTCACGTCCGATGGCCAGACAGAACAGGATGACCTGCATCACCGGCAGCACGAAGATGAACAGCATCACGCCGATGTTCCGCCACATCCTCAGGAAGTTCTTCTGGATTAGCGCCTTTATCTTCCCGCGGGAGGTCAACTGCAAAGACAAATAGGAGTTTAAGAGATATTGTGAGTTTAATTGAAATCCCAACATTGACATAGAACGAGATAAGACTGTAATGAACTTGACTGTCATTTTTATTGAATTTCCTGCTTACTGTTAGGAGTTCTGTAGATTTCAAATACGCTTTTATATTACGTGAAAGGAATTTGAGTAGGTACATTTTCATAAAAATATTTTGCATTACGATTAATAAGAATTCGTTGGTTAAATTCAGTTGACAGCCACATTCATTTAGTCTTAAAATAGCAGCAAGCAATAACAAAATAGTTGGTACCTAAAAAAAACAACATCAGATTGTTTGTGATACCAAACTTGTAATGTTTATTTTTTCGGAGTATGTTTTTTGGAATTGTAGCAAATTTTATAAGCAGCGTGTTTACCTACCTACATTTTGTTTTTTTTTCACTTTTGATTTTGTGAACCAAAAGTAAAAAAAAAAAACATATTTAAAGCAAAACATGACTTTTTGATACAAGACAAGACATTAAGCGTTTTTACAACTTAGCTTTATTTTTATGCATTATCTACGGACATTAAGATATTGTAATAGTTTCAAGCATTAGGTAATTTTATCACAACACAAACGCGTGGATTTGTACTCACATTCATTAGATACCTCAACATTTTCTGCAAGATATTTATAAGATGCATTAGTTTTGGATTCTTCTCAAATTAGATCAGATTTATTTTCAAATCATTGGTGATAATGATTTGATGATTTCAACAAGGAATGATTTTGCAGATAGTAGCACCAATATCGAGAGGTCGTTGCGTTGGTTGGTGGTAAGATATTTATTTGATAGAGTACACCATAGTCATGATGTGACTGATGTGTAAGGGGTAATTTCAACAAATTATTTATCTTATAAGGCAGATTTGAGTGCCTCGGTACTATGATGTGTGATTCTTTGATACTTACATTGAAACAGTCCCCACAATCTTCGCATTCTGTCGTGACGACTTCAGTCATCTTTCCAGGAAGCTGTAACAGATAGAAAAGCATGTTTAATTTTACTTTTTCTTCTATTCCTTCTTGGCTAATTGAAAGAATTAGTAATCTCTACTTTCAGATTTGAATAATAATGAATAATGATTTGTTGCGATGAAGATATTTGAAAACTGCTACTGCACTTATGTCCTGTGCAATAGTTCTTTTCGCAGATTAAAGAGCAATTATTATTCGGAAATTAGTCTGTTCTTTAGTTTTCTTTTTACAACATTTGCTCGGAAAAAACTGCTCTTTAGTCCCTAGGGAATTGTGGGTTTTATCCACTTACCCCAACGTCCCCATTAGTACTGGCCCCGTTATGGTCTACGATCAGCACCTCCTTGCTCTGGTGGAAGTTCAGCCCCACGACGTTGGGTTCTTCGGTCGCGTACGGCGCCTCCTCGCGTTTGGACATCTTGTTCAGCCCCAGGCCTCCGCCTGATACATTCAGCTCGACCACTTGGTTTGCTTGTCCTGGAAAAGATGGGGTTTTATAGGTGATTATTTCAGAGTGGAAAATTGGACAGTTTTTTTTCAGAGCCCATAATTTTGGATAAAAGCTTGACCTGGAGACATCGTTCGATTGAGCTTCTAAAACATTTGAAGACTTTTCTAAGTTTAGAACTAGAAATGTTAAATTTTATTAAAAATCTGTTGACTGGAGTATTGTATTTTTATATAAATAAGAATTTTGGATGAGAACAGCCGAAGATCAAGCTTAGTGATGCTGTAAAGGGAGATTTTTATGTCCAGAGTGGACGAAAGTGCGTTCAAACATTTCGCCTTATATAAGTAAACATCTAGTATTCCTAAAAAAAAGTTTGATCAATTTGACCTATTGTATTCTTGTCTGTCATGTCGATGGCTCAAAGTAATTTATACATTATTGGATGATCGGAAGCATTACTATTGCATGAGCAAAATAAACTGCTTTTTGCTTGGAACAACTTTCAGCGGAAACAGATACAAAGATAACCATACTTAGGTCGATCGCAGACTATACCTAATTATTTCTTCACATCCTGCATGTTCCGGTCCATTGCAACAAGAGTATACTATGAATGTACGAGTCATATTACTGTTGCAATAAATAACATACCTGGGGGCCGTTTCACGAAGCTACAAGTTACAAATTACAAGTACAATTCGACGTACACTGCGTAGACAATGAGATAAAACGGTAAGGGCTTCCAGTTTAAGCAAATTGGCTACGCAATGAATATCAAATTGTAACTTGTTACTTGTAAATTGTTGCTTCGTGAAACGGGACCCTGTAATAAAAAAAACCAGCTGATCTACCACTACAGTGATTGGTAGTGATTTTGCAAGCTTTTATTTAACTTCGCGTGTGTTACAATATTTTAGGTTAGAGATTACGATTATTTTCCGTACACCAAAGTTGCCTGGAAGAGATTTCTACTCTAGCAATAAGGTCGCCCTTTAACTCCTCTGTTCTATTTCTTGTTTTTTCCTGTTATTTATTTTTTGTTGTCAATACAAAAATTATAGCATACGAATATTGTAAGCTCCAAGGCCCAAGAGTGAACTTCTCAATGGTCAGTAGCATGGACTCGAAATTATGATTTTATTTAAGTCCGTCCGCGGACACGCTCGCGTTGTGTAAGATTTTCCCGTTGGAATAAGACTTTTTCCCGTAAAAAGTATCCTATGTGTCAACCCAGGTTACAAACTATCTCCATTCTAAATTTCATCCAAATCCGTTGAATACTTTAACCGTGAAGGCAGAACAAACATCCATACATCCCAACATCTAAACTAAACAAACACCCAAATATATTTTCACATTTATAATATTAGTGTGATTTTAACATTTAAAATCTTGTATTTCAAAAGGTTTTTTTTTTTCAAAATATTTTTTTGTTATATCTCCTTACTGTCCTTTTTGTAGAGTCTTATCATGTTTCTATCGAATTTTATAAATGTTTTACCGAAATTAGCGGTTGCATCTTTAGATCCAGTACAGTAACTAATTCGAATTACATTGCTGAATTTGGGTCGCATTTGAGACCGTAAATTACCTGTACCTGTACCTACTATCTGATATATAGAAAAGTGTAATCAATTCGAGAACCTGTTCAGGTGGGGACTCTCAAACGGTTCTAACTTGGAGTGCAAGTGTGGTGCCGTTCCCCAAACGATGGAGCATTTGATGTCGTGCCCTGCGTGCCCCAGCAGCTGTACACGGGAGGATTTAATATACGCTACTGACAGCGCCAATTTTTGGGCTGAGACAGTCTAGGTTTGCCAACGACTCGATAAGAAGAAGAGGAGAATGCGAGTTATTTTTTCACGACCACCGGCCGACTGCCTGACGATGACGACGTCAACTCTCCCTTTCATCAACGGCCCGTTACAGTCCACTGCTGGACTATGAGCGTCCTCCACTTAAGTGTTTGGTTTTGCCATAATCTCCACGCTTGGCAGGCGGGTTGGAGATCGCAGATTAAAAGGTTACTGTATCAGAGAGCGCTGCTGCCCGTTCCCTGTTCAACGTGTAGTCCCTAAGTCCCTAAGTCAACTCTCCCTTTAGTTTTGCAAAAAAAATAATATATAATTAGGTAAGTGTACCGTATTAATATGTGAGATAGAATATACGTAATCTTATATTAGTAAAAATACTTGTCAGAAGTTGAATAACAACAAGTATGTGAAGATACAACATTTTGCAATAAATGTCTTATGGTCATGCATAGAGCGTCGCCCACGCAACAGCCTGTACAATAAGTAGGTAAGTACTCAATTACTACAGAGTTAGCTGTTAACTGTCGTGTGTACATAAGTGCTTATTCTTGGAAATGGGAGATAAAACTTTAAAACGGACTAACAGACCGGCGAAGTACAACATAGCCTGTTGGTATTAAAACCTACATTAATCTTGCCATCTAAAGCTGTTCATATTACGATAATCATCATGACACATATTATGTACTTCTGTAAAAAGTTCATCAAGTTAAATTAAAATTACAAATAAGGATTTCTTGTTTAGTTTATTGTTTTTTTGTTTGTGTTCGTTTTTTTTTTCGTAGATTAGATTTCAATAGTTAATTGTAACTATGTAAATTCTAAATTTAAATTGCGCACGTAATTGCAATTACCTTAATTAATTGTAAGTACATAATTATTAAGATACTAATTTAAATGCCAACGAAAATGTCTGTACTGTTTTTTCGACTTTTAGTATAATAGGAGGTTATAAACTATTGTATTAGGACTAATAATTGTTATTTCAAAATCTGTCTTAAGTCTTAATAAATGTTTGTTTCTCATAATAACAACCTTGAATCAAATCAACGGCCCGTTACAGTCCACTGCTGGACTATGAGCCTCCTCCACTTAAGTGTTTGGTTTTGCCATAATCTCCACGCTTGGCAGGCGGGTTGGAGACCGCAGATTAAAAGGTTACTGTATCAGAGAGCGCTGCTGCCCGTTCCCTATTCAATGTGTAGTCCCTAAGTCGCCTCTTACGACACCCACGGGAAGAGTAGGGGTTGGTGACAAATGTATTCTACTCTGCCGTCACCACACGGCTTGAATATCAGATTTATATGATAATACATTAAGTAAAGAAACTTGGAATCAGTGCTGGTTCCTTCAAAAATCTGTTAGTTTTGTTTAGTTTTGTAGATACTACTACCTACTTTCTATTTTCTTAGTGCAATATGTTTACAGATACATTGTTTTCAAAAATCAAAATCATAATAAAACGACAAAAAAGCTTAACCAAATCATATTCGAAGAAATATCGAACTAAACAATCATCAACAGCTCATATTCGTCCCCACCGAGGGGCTCGAGCCTACCCTGAATTAGAGCGATTAGGCCTTAGCCACGCTGGCCCAGAGCGGGTTGGTCGACTTCACAAATAACCTTTGATTTTCTTCGCAGGAGTGTGCAGGTTTCATCACGATGTTTTCCTTCACCGTAAGAGCGTCGAATAAACGTACATATGAATTCAAAATTCGAAAACACATTGGTAAGTGGCGGGGATCGAACCCGCGTGGCAGCGTTCCTAGCCATTAGACCACCGACGCTCTTCAACAACGCATTACCATGAATTAATATGAGTCGCAAAAGGTCGTTTCTACATTTCCACTAGAAGTTTTTAATCTGTGGTTAATACCAGCAACTTGGTGACGTTTTCCTGTAACTAACCTATAGAGAATACTGCGTCATCAAATCATCATTATCGTCAAATAAACGCGTCGCGGTTTTTAAAGTCGTGTAGAAATCATTACGCATCTGCTTCCCGGAAGCACGGATGCGGAGGTTAGCAAAGTCGAACAGAATATTGTGTTCGTAGGAGAAGATTTCCCACAAAATAAAATGAATACGTAATATGAAAATGTTTGTTAAGAAGAACAAAGAATATAAAGTAACACAAATTATATTAAATCTGGAAAATTAAATGTGGAGATAAAGAACGAAAAAAACGGAAAGAAGAGACACAGACAGAGAGAGAGAGAGAAAACAAAACAACAAAAACAAAAGGATAACAATTTTAGATCGTTGATATTCTATGTACTTATATTGCATTGATACAAGGTTCTAGCAGACGAACAGTGAACACGATCAACGATAAACGATAAACGATCTATCTATCTATGTAACACCTTCAGCAATAGTATAGAGGAACGAAGTCACTTGGCATAAGCCCGTGCTTTGATCCACAAAATATTATAGTGCCGAGAGGTTTGAGATAACAATAATAAAATAATAATCATTATTTATTAATATATATATTTTTAAATAAAATTATAGCTACATTTTGAGCTGGATTGGTTTAGCCTTCATCGACACGAGAAGAACAGAGAGCGTTCACTAATAGTCAACATGCCGCTATGAACAAGCTGTCCTTGTCCTTTCAATAGGGGATCGGACTACTTTTTTTTATTTTATAAATTCAAACTTCTTAGTTTCTGCTATCGAACACTAGAATAATTTTTGCTCTATCTTTAAATTTGACAGACATATTGAAAGTTTAAAAAATCACTGTAAATTCGTTTTTCAACTCGAATCGTCTGCTACTCATCTATATTTTTAAAATAAATAATAAAATATGGTAGATTTAGGAACAGTCCGATCCCCTATTAAGCCAATAATGGAAGAGTGGTTCCTCCTGGTATGGGCTATTGAAGCCTAAAATGAGGAAACTTGTAAAAAGAAATATATTTTTTGTCCTAGGCATTTGCTAGCTTTGACGTCGAAACATTATTTGTAAAAATTACTTGATTAGAAGCACTTTCATGTTTTCGCGGTTGTTAATATTACCTATACTTGGGTTACTATAGGATGAGGTCTGACAGATTAAAATTTTAAAAATTTATTAATATTATTTCGTTTATTTATTATTAAGTAAAATTACATACTGTTTAATAATAAAATAAGAGGTGAAGTTACTTTATTTTAATATTTTAGCTATTATGGTTTTTAAACTGAATATTATTTAAAAAAGTTGTTAACGTCGTATGAAAAATTTTGAAGCTGTCAGAACCCATCCTATAATAACCCAACTATAACACACATATTTACCGGGTTATTACCACGATTTTCGTTTAAAATAGGTTTTAGAGCTCACCTATATTTCGACTATGTTTCAATAGTCATGATAAATAATAATTTAAATATTTTTTTTTTTTTGGAACGCCAACAGTTTATACAGACAGAGTTCCTGAGAACTCTGTCTCTATGCTATAATATGAAAATACCTAGTAAACCAATTACAGGTGTTCACTTATGTGTACAATATCCAATCAAACAAAAGCAGACGTTAGTATATAAATTGTCGAACAGAATTAATTCGAATACCTAATTCCTAGATAAAACAAACAATTAACTGGAAAGTTTTTGTAAAATCTCTAGAATAGAAATACTGATTGATAGATAGTTTAAATATATCTATATCTACATACTTTTGGTTATATGCATTGGTTGCCCTGCGTATGTAGCAATTCCGAACATAATTTGTGTTACTTATCCCACATAAAAATAAAGGCTTTTTCCTAAAATTTAATCTATTTGGTACTGAAAAAAGGATACAATTTGTAAGTTCTGGACAATCGAAATGGTTATTTGTAATTTTATATAGGAAGAGTTGATCCATAAGCTCCCGCCTAGATGCTGGAGGAAGAATCTTATGGTACCTACAGGCTTCCTCATAGTTATCAGATTTTACTCCGCATACAAAATTAAGAAACCTAATAAACTTATTTTGAACTCTATTTAAAGCAGATACATACTAACTACGAGGGCTGATTGATAAGTTTCCGAAACGACAAAGAAAAACTTTAAAAATCTATTAAAAATAAATTTATTTCTCAACGTAGTTTCCTTCTACCTCGATGCATTTAGTCCAGCGCTTCTCCAATGCCGTTACACCAGTTTGATAAAATGTTTTCTCCAACCCCTCAAAATACTCGTCCACGGCAACAATGACTTCTTCATTTGATGAAAATCTCTGGCCACCTAACCATTTCTTCAGGTTTGGGAATAAGTGGAAGTCACACGGGGCCAGATCCGGGGAATAGGGTGGATGCGGTAGCAATTCGAACCGCAATTCATGGAGTTTGGCGACTGCAACCATTGACGTGTGTGCAGGTGCGTTGTCATGGTGGAACAAAACTTTTTTCTTGGCCAAATGTGGTCGTTTTTTCTGGATTTCTTCACTTAATTTTTGCAGCAAGCTTGCGTAGTACTCTCCATTTATTGTTTTTCCTTTTTGCAGATAATCCACTAAAATAATCCCTCGAGCATCCCAAAAAACAGTCGCCATCACTTTGCCGGCCGACAAAACCGTTTTTGCTTTCTTCGGCGCAGGTCTTCCGCTCTCAGTCCACTGCTTAGATTGTTCTTTTGTCTCGGGAGTATAATGATGTATCCAGGTTTCATCGACTGTTACATAACGCCGCGAAAACTCGTTAGGATCTCGGTTAAACAACGCCAAACACTCCGATGAATCGTCCACTCGACGTTGCTTTTGGTCAACAGTGAGCAAACGCGGCACCCATCGCGCGCAAAGCTTTTTCATTCCCAAATGTTGGTGCAAAATATTAAAAACGCGTTCAGATGAAATGCTCACCATCTCTGCTATCTTTCGCAACTTCAAGCGCCGATCATTCAATACAATTTTGTGAATTTTTTTGATCATGTCCGGATTCGTGACTTCATTTGGACGGCCAGACCTGTGGGCGTCTTCGCAGCTCTGTCTTCCACGTTTAAAATCAGTTACCCAGGTGTGAATTGTACTCAATGCAGGAGCAGAATTACCTAAAACACTGTCTAGCTTGGTTTTAATCTGGGTTGCTGTTTTCTGTTTTAAAACGTAAAACTTTATCACCGCACGAATTTCGTTTCTTTCCATTGTTAAGAAAATTTACGACAGAGAAAGTTCTACGTCCTATCAAACAAATTCCACCAGTTCGATTAAATTCAAATTTGGCGTTCTATTTTCAAAAAGATGCCAAAATATAATGTAATATTTTTTTTTTGCGTATCATTTTTTTAAGTTCGTCGTTTCGGCCAGTTATCAATCAGCCCAGGTATATTGTGGATTCCAAATTTGGCTAGCGTATTCAAGTTGATCTTGGTAATAACCCGGTAGATATGTGTTAGAAGCATTGAAATTGCTGCTGAAATGCAGTCGAAACGCAGCCCGTTTACGCAGTCCCTTACCGTCGTTGAAGTATGACGCACTAACTTCCGATAAATTATCCATTCACTAAGTTTAATGGAGACAAATAACTTATTATTATGACAACCAACCAGTATTTTCAACTGGATTTTCTAGTTTTCTACCTTCGAGCGAGAGGCATGCCAAGTTATGCTGTAGGGTTTATTGTTTAGGTACTTTCAATGAATAAACCGATTTTAAACAAGAACTAGATTAAATACCGAGTAATCAGAGAAATAAACAAGTTTTCTAGAAGTTATATTATTTAATATTATTTCTAAGTAACCGGGCTGTTTTTAGCTTTGAAGCGAATGTCTGCCTAAACTTAACTACCACTATCTACCCGGGAACGTCTACGAACGTATGTCCTCCGAAGCACGGAAAACGAAAATATTTTCTGGACATAAAAAGTGCATTTTTATTTACTAAAGTATACGAATAAATATTAAACTCGTATTCATAAACATTTTTATTTGAAGAAGTTATGTTAATTAGTTCCGTTCCATCTCAAGGAACTTGGAAGTTCCTGGCTCCGAGTGGAAACGTACCAGGTGGACAATGGACCGGTTTATGAGTCACCGGCTCCCTGCTCAGTGGGGAGCGGGGAATCCCATACGAAAACCAATTTTAAACAGCCTCCGTGGCCGAGTGGTCGAGATCTCGACGCTCATTACGAAGGTTTCGGGTTTCATTCCCGGTGGGGACACTGTCAAGCTAAAATCTCTTTGTGAGAATTTCCCCAGTTTGTTTAGGACATTGCAAGCTGATTGTCCGAAAAAGAAAGATGAGCCGTTGGTCCCGGCTTAGTTAGTAGACTGGATAGTTCTAGTCGTTACATGAGCCAAGTCAGTGGCCTTTGGCGGCTCTATAACACTGACACCAGGGTTGATGAATGATGATGATGACCAATTTTAAAAATGTAGACAGAGCGTCAGATGTATTAAAAAGTGAAGAAAGAAAAACTGCCTGTAATATTATTTTCTGCAGAATCCACTTATAAAATGTCTCTTATATCATCATCATTAGAATCATATTTGCATGAAGTGAATCATTAAAAAAACGACGCCATTTTAAAATTTTATGTTAAATGTTTGATACAAAATTGTCCAAAATAAAAGATATGAAAACGTGTAAACGTTGGCTTTATTGGCGGCTAATGGTTTAAATCTAAACCAAAACAAAAAGTTGAATGTTTGCATCCGTCATCTGGCTATTTGAGGCTTTATTTGAAATGTTCAGAGTGGATTATTGTATGGCAAGTTTATTTTATTTTAGTTCTTAGTGCTGGAATTCTGCCGCCGTCAAAGGGCTTCTTCATCGAGTGAGTTTTAAGGTCGACAAGAGACCGCACAAAACATAGATAAGATAGATTGATTTGTAAGTATTCAAGATTTCTCTAATACCAGAGCTCTTCTAATATCCGTCCGTAGGTGCTTGTAACGATAGTAGTTTTAAGAAAAAAAAATAAAGAAAAAAGAAATTATCGGTCTTGTTCTTCTTCGTGTCTGTGATTAAAAAAGTATTTCTTAAACTAAGATTTTAAATTTGCTTTGTATGTTAAATACTAGACAATGAATAGGCAACAGTTAGTCTATCTGATTCATACCTAGTTTTTACCGTAACAGTTTCCACATCGAACCTTTACCCTCGCGTTCCAAAGCCTCTGTCGCAACACTACTCACAATGCAAGGGCACAGGAGTGACGTCATTGAGGTCGGCTAAGATGACGTGAATCAACGAGTTGTTAAAAGAAAATGCATCTTGAATGAAATAATTAATCACACTAATATTATAAATGTGAAAATATATTTGGATGTTTGTTCCGCCTTCATGCTAAGTACTCAACGGATTTGGATGAAATTTGTTTTTTTTTTATTTTTTTATTAGGGTTATCAAACGGTTGCACAATAGGGTATTACTTATTCTAACTTACAAGCTAAACAGAGTTTATTGTGCAACCTGCACCGACAACCACAGATTACTAAATGTATGATAGTTCATACAGTTTCTTACGCTATTTTAAGGAGATAGGAATGGAGATAGTTTGTAAACTGTATTGACACATGGAATATTTTTTATGGGAAAAAGTCTTATTCCCACGGGAAAATCTTAAATAACGCGTGCGTAGCCGCGGGCAGACCGCTAGTCTTATTATAGGGATAGGAGCAGGAAATACTATTTAACTATACTAATACTAATATTGTCTATGATCTGGTCACGAAGAAACAGTGAAGAGAGAGCTACAACAATGGATATACCTTAGCCAACAGTCGGCCATTACGCATCAGATAAATGTACCTAAAATCCGAAGAAAAAGACAATGAAAAATCCACTGACCTTGCTTACTAGAGAGCTTGAGGACATTATATATAGTGGGCGTGGACTTGCGGAAGGCTCGTATACCTCTTAAAAATCTATGAGAACGTATCTGGGGGCGCCCTCAGAAGGGCTCGGACCTCGGCCCAGAACGTTGCCAGGGCGAGAAGCGCGTCGGAGAAGAATGACCCCTACAGCCCTGTACTGCATTAATCGTAAGATCAGATCCGCGTCCCCGCCGGCGGGGGCGGTTTATACCTTATGGGCAAAAGAGCTTGAGGACAAGACAACATTCATATAGACTCTATCATCATCATCATTTCAGCCTGTTAAAATCCACTGCTGAACATAGGCCTCTCCAATCGCACTCCAGCGCGACCAGTCCATAGCCACCTGCATCCAACGAGACCCAGCGATCCTCACCAGGTCGTCGGTCCATCTCGTAGGTGGCCGTCCCGCACTGCGCTTGCCAGTACGTGGTCTCCATTCAAGGACTTTTTTGCCCCATCGGCCATCCGATCTTCGCGCTATGTAGCCTGCCCATTGCCACTTCAGCTTGCTTATCCTACGGGCTATGTCAGCAACTTTGGTTTTTCTACGGATCTCCTCATTTCTGACTCGAAATACCAAGCATAGCCCTAGCCACTATGCATCAGACTAATCTGTTCAGGAACTGGAGAAATAACAATGAGAAATCCACCGACCTTGCTTCCTGGAGAGCTTTAAGAACACGTCTTCCAGCGACACGCAGCTGTACATGGTGAGCAGCGCCTGCGGAGACTCCTCGGCCAGCAGCCGGCCACTGCGCATCAGACCAATCTGTTGGAAAACAAAACTAATGAGATTCTTCACGTGATCAAAGCTGTCATCAATATTTTTGACAGCGAACATACAGGCTTAAGGAAATTAGATTTTCCAATATATCCTAAGTAATTCAACCCATTCAGCGGGTAATCGTGCGCTTTGGCGTGCCCCTGGGGAGGCCTACGTCCAGTAGTGGACTGCAATAGGTTGATTGATTGATTTAATCTGACTGCTGGACGTAGGCCTCCCCAAGGGCACGCCCAAGCGCACGATCACCCGCTTTCCTCATCCAGCCACCAATATTTGAAGGCGTTGGTCTGTCACTCCGTAAATGCTTCAGAGACAGACATACTGAAGCATTCAGCATTAAAAACTTGCGCTTCCTGTAAGAGGCCTCCCATAAGTGGAATAACCAGGTTAACGTAACCAAGACTTACACAATGCGCCTGGCGCGCCTCTTCGATGTAATGGGTGGTGATGATAACGGTCTTGTCTCCGGAAGACGTGATGCGGACCAGATGGGTCCAGATGGACTGCCGCAGCAGAGGGTCTACGCCCACAGTCGGCTCGTCCAGGATCAGCAGCTCGGGGTCGTGCATCAAGGCCACGGCGAAGGAAACTCTTCGCTGTTGACCTCCACTGTTGGATAAAGAGATTGCTTAGTATTTAAAGGAATGCTGTTGCCCTAAAAGGTTGACAAAAGTTTATTTGGTTTACAGGAAGCACGTACTAAAACCACATTTTATCAGTTTATTTCCTTTTTGAGTCTTGACTCCGAATCTCGACAGATATTTTTTTTATAGGTATATTGTTCACGTTATTTTTTTATTTTATGTATTTACTTTTTTATTCTTTCATTTAGTTACTTAAATACAAAAATGAAAGAAATTAAATTTTCTTATATATTTTTTCGTGGTCCGTAAGTTTTCCAACAGATGGCACGAGCAAAGCTTGGTCGCCTTGGTACTTAAAATGATGAAAAAAAAACATATATTTTCTCTAGTTTCCTTCATAGGGATCTATACAGATGCACTGTATTTGAACTGCATAGTAGCAGCAAAAAACTGCTTGAACACGGTCGAGAGTGCAGTTGGTATGAACATCGAAACCTTCAATCAAATCGGAACTGATTTTCAACTACGTACATGGATAGTGCGTTTGATGTTAGCAGCGTTATCTATAGTTAAAAATAAGATAGTTTTTCAAATATCTTGCTCAGAATCAAAGTTATAAGGCTTCAAAGTTGAAAGTTAGACGAGGTCCGACGTGACATGTGACGTCATATCCGCCATAGAAAACTTGGTTTTCGTAAGAGGGACAGATATATTTGTTTAATAATGTTGTATAATAATGTATCTAGTTTGTTTTCGATCAATTTTGATTCTGTTTTGACTATCAGTATTCTATTTTTAAATACTTTCAGATGAACTATGAAAAAAACTAATATTTTTTTAATGCATATTTCCCTATTACGGTCAGCAGTTTGGATACAGGTATGTCGGCTTCACAAAAACTACATAGAATACAAATTAAGAGCATTTATTTTATTTATTAGCATAGTTTTTTTCATTTTTAAATTTCAGATCGCCTGTTAAGATAATAAAAATTCCAAACTAGATAAAAAAAATAATAAGAGCTCTGCAACTTTTTTAAAGTAAATACTTGCTTATTTCTTAAATTAATAGCAAAAATCTGGCAAATCATGACATAGAAAAGAAAATAATTAATCACTTGCTTTTTACGTACTATTGTGAACAGTCATAGGGAAAGTGTTTTTTTTTTTTTACGTTATGTAAGTGAGACGAACGGCGAATTGCAATGGTCAATGACTCGACTATTTCACGCTCAATTTCAGACAAATCCATTGATACGTCTTCCGTGGCTCAATCAAGAAAGAATTCGGCCAAGTGAGAGTCAGAATTAATACTGAGTTTCCATATTACATACTTCTGTGGGCACGTAATGCGGAGAAATGAATGTTACGTGGGTATTGAATTTGAATGTGGATGGATTGTGTAAAAGATGATATGTTCAGGAATGGCTGATAGGGATGAATGGAGGAAGAAAACATACTGCGCCGACCCCAAATGATGGGATAAGGGCAAGCGAATGATGATACTTCTGTGTTTCACAATCTCATTAAATTTTTTTTCTTCACTGTGTGGGGTGTAAGGTTGATGACCGGTCTCACAAACCCTGGGGTCAGTTTATAGAGCCGCAAGCCAGTAGGTGGAAACTGGGTCTTTAACGTGCCTTCCGAAGCATGGAATATTTTTCTTTTCGGGCAATTTGATCAGACTCTTTCTCTAACAGTAGTGGAAGTAAGAAAATGGTAAGGAGTACATTTAGGCACCTTTAGGTACATGCAACTGCTTTTAGAATCATTAAGTCGACATACGCTACGCATAATGGAACCTGAGTATCAAAGCTAACTTTCACTTAGCTGAATACTACATACGAAAATCATCATCATCATCTTCATCACAAATACAAATTAAATATCATCATCTCATCCTATAGACGTCCACTGCTGGACAAAGGATCTCCACAACGACCGGTCCTGCGCTGCCCGCATCCAGCGGCTTCCCGCAACCTTCACCAGATCGTCGGAAAGATATAATATAGCTTTATTCTTAAGTCGGGAACTACAAACTCGCATGTAACTGACTAAGTATACATTGACAAAAGTCCATAATAGCATTGAGCGTTCACGGTTTGTAATATGAATGAAAACACAGGCTTTGTTACTAAAAGCCATGTCTGAACCGATTACACGCGTTCTGTTATTTTGAGCGCATCGGACAGTCACGCAATCATTCATGCTTATTATTGTTTATTAACCGTTAAATGTATTTGTTTTAAAGTCTCTCATTTTGTTTAATTCATTGTGTATAATTCATGTTAATCAAAAGTGAACGTTTAGAAGAAATGCAAGAGTGCGCATGAAAAGATAAATAAATTGATGTGCACTGTTTTCATCATAGCAAGTTGATTGTAGACTTCGATTGTAGACTTATAAAAGATCTAAAAATTATAAACCATATTTGGTAAACTGAAAATTGTGTGCATAACTTAATAGAAAAGTCAAAATGCATTTTTTTATGTTATTAATTCAAATTGATACGAGAGGTCGAGCCTACCCTCTATCATATCAATATATGATAGAGGGTAGGCTCGACCTCTCGTATCAATTTGAATTCAATTGTGAACTACTTCGAATAGAGGTTACAATCGACAATGCTGGCCCAGTGTGGGTTGGCCAACTTCACACACAACATTGTCATTTCTTCTTTAGCGTGTGCAAACCTCACGATGATGTGTGGGACGTACTTAATACAGTTTCTTCTTCTTCTTAGTTGAACACTCTTGTCAGAGTGGTCGTGGTTGCGCTGACGAGGTACACGGTGGAGTGTTCGGTGGGTCGATATCGTTTCCGAGGGTAGCTCTCCTGGCTATGTGCTTCCATTTCTGACGGTTAGAGGCGTCGCGAATACACTGGACCATGGTGGACTCAGTAGCCTTTGTGATGGCGTCTACCCAACGGGTTGGCGATCGACCGCGTGCTCTCTTGCCTTCCATCCACCTGGCCCTGAACTACCAGTCTCTCCATCGAGTTCACATTTCTAGAGACGTGACCAAAAAACTAATACAGTTTACGATGTTTCAAAAGGAATTTTAGTGAAAATATATAAATTTAAACGCTTTACGATTCATGTAAAACGTATTATTATTGTCACATACGTATTCAAGGCAACAGCTTTTACGGAACAAGTTACTAGGTAAATAAGGAAAACACATAGTCTCAGTTTGCTATGAATAATATCAACTTCCTAGTCGTTCACATGAATAGGTTTTATACAATCTTCACAGAGAATCTGTTATTATGTGAGAATTGTAGGAATACTTATGTGTGCTTTTGTCATACACTATAGTGTATGATTGTATAAAATCTGTCCAGAACCTGTTCATATTCCCAGAAATACCGAAAACTCTGATGACTCCATTAAAAAATCCCACCATGTTGTATACAACATGATGGGATTTTTTAACAGGTTCTGGACAGATTTAAAGATGTTTCAGATAACAAATTAAGACAGGTTTAGTAATGATCATCAACAGCTCATATACGTCCCCACCGTGGGGCTCGAGCCTACCTAGGGCGATTAGGCCCACGACCACGCTGGTCCAGTGCAGGCTGGTTGACTTCACACATAACATTTGAAGTTCTTCGCAGGAGTGTGCAGGTTTCATCACGATGTTTTCCTTCACCGTAAGAGCGTCGAATAAACGGATGACTTAGTAACAGGACCCCATTTTAATTATTTTTTTCTTGTATTTCTGCATTGTGACCAAAGGTCTTTGAGGAGAGCGTCGGTGGTCTAGTGGCTAGGGCCCCTGCCTACGGTCCGGGAGACGTGGGTTCGTGAAGGCCTCATCGCCCTAATTCAGGGTAGGCTCGAGCCCCTCAGTGGGGACGTATTTGAGCTGTTGATGATGAACTAACGTACTGCTTACACCTTTAGGGATAACACCGTGACCTTATATTATACTATCGCGTTGTGTAAGATTTTCCCGTTGGAATAAGACTTTTCCCGTAAAAAGTATCGTATGTGTTAATCCAGGGTACAAACTATCTCTGTTCCAAATTTCATTCCTAATCCGTTTAGTAGTTTTTGCGAGTAACAAACATCCATACATCCACAGATACAAATTTTCGCGTATATAATATTATTAAGGGTTTAAAGGTTTATTTTAGGAGGCTATAGTGTTATAGAGTTTAAATTAAACCGAGGCCACTGTATTCCATTAACTGACTGACTAAACCAAAACCACAAGATGTGACAAAGAAATCTAACCATTCCTATTCATATATTATTATAATAATATGTTATGAAATTTAAATGTATAAGGAAAATGAATATATTATTTATCAATATGCTTACCTAATGTACCTATCTATATTATGATTTGATTGGACCATTCACTATAAGACATTCACTATAGAGATAAGCTTGCCTTTGTAATTAATTTTAATATTATCTTGTAAATTTAAGTGTGCAATAAAGAATATATATATATATAATATAATTAAAACAATGAATGTTTCAATACTTATTAATTAAATTAATGATTTAAAATCAGTAGCTGATAATTATCTCTCGATGTACTTTATTGTGAAGTGTGGTAAAATTGAAATTAATGATTTTTCTTTCTTTCTTTCTTTCTTTCTTTCTTTCTTTCTTTCTTTCTTTCTTTCTTTCATAATGGTCATCATTAAAATAAGTAATTATATTTATCAAAAACCTAATATGAAATTATTTTGTGAGACTGTTTTTGAAGACATCACAGGCTGTATCATCAGATTGTCTGAAAAGTTCCTGAGTCCCGGTGTCACACAAAAAAAAAGCGAGATTTTCCATAGTTTCAGACATTGCAGGCTGAATAACCTGATTGCTTGCTCGAAAATTAGAATGATTTCGTGTTTTGGAAATCACGTGTTGCTGTTGATCCCGGCTATCTTCGACAATAGTCGTTACATGATCCATTGGAGGATGGACCAACAATCTGGGAAGGTTGCGAAAGCTCACTAGCTGAAACAGGACAGGAGATTGTCAACCATTGAGAGCGCCGAAATTTTATGGCGCAAATGTCAAGTTTTGACGTATGCAATGTAATTTTAAACGGCTTGTTTTAGGATCCTGCTTACAATTGACGTTTGTGACATAAAATATGACGTTCAAAAGAGCCGACATTCTCCCGTCCTTTTTCATGGTCGTGGTTGAGAAAGTGACAAGACTAATTAAATTCAAATTTAGTTTCGCAGCGGGAATTGATACCACTGTCACACAAAAAAAACAAGATTTTCCACAGTTTCCGACATTGCAGGCTGAAAACCTGACATGTTGCTGTTGATCTGCGACTATAGTCGTTACATGAGCCATCGGAGGATGGGCCAAATATCTGGAAAGGTTGCGAAAGCTCACTAGTTAAATACAGGAAGAGTCTTTGACGAGATCCGAAGACCTTGGTCCAGCAGCGAACATATTTCTAAAATTATGACGATATTCCAAGTCTTACCTCAAGTTCTTGACCATCCTATTCTCGCTGGGCAGGTCGAGGAAGTCCAGAAGGAACCGGAGCCGCTCCAGGATCTCCCTTGTGCTCATGCCGAAGATCCAGCCGAAGTACATCATGGTCTCCTTGATGGTGAACTCTCCATACAGGGCTATCTCCTGGGGCATATAACCGACTCGCTTTCCGGGGACACCTGAACCTGTAAAACAATTTAGATTTAGATCATGTCATCATCATCATCGTGTGGGTTGTAAGGTCGACAACTGACCTCACAAACCCTGGTGTCAGTGTTATTGAGCCGCCAAAGACCACTGACTTGGCTCATGTAACGACTAGATAGTAGCAGGGACCAACGGCTTAACGTGCCTTCCGAAGCACGGAATCATCTTTCTTTTTCGGACAACCAGGTGATTCAGCCTGCAATGTCCTAACCAAACTAGGGAAAGTCTCACAAAGATATTTTTGCTTGACAGTGTCCCCACCGGGAATCGAACCCGGAACCTCAGTAATGGGCGTCAAAATCTCGACCACGGAGGCTGTTTTTTTGCTCATGACGTGTGAATACTGTCAAAGTCAAAATAATTTATTTCCATAGGATGTTATTACATCACTTAGATCCGTCATTACATTTTCTTGGGTGAGTTCACTAACACAATGGCGGAATCTGTGGAGAAGAGCTCACCGAAGAAACTCCACAGTCGTCGCATCAATTGCGTTTCCTTTTTTAAAAAATTAAATAAAATATTACAAAATTAATGCTAATTAAATATCGAAAAGGCCTGCCACTCAAGCAATCTATTCCCATGGACATCTGTCCTCTAAGTAATCAGATATCCTACAGTAACCTTTTTTATACAATTTCTGTTTTATAATTATTTTAAACTTGTCTAAAGGCAAGTTTTTAATATCAGTAGGGACTTTATTGTAATAGCGTATACAATTGGCTTTAAAAGAATTACTAATTTTATCTAGTCGGCTGACATAAGCAACCAACTTGTCTTTATTTCTAGTATTAAAATTGTGTATATCACTGTGCTTCTGAAAATTACTCATATTTCGTTTTACATACACAATATTGTCATAGATATATTGAGACACAAAATATGTCAGAATATTGATTTCTTTAAACTTTTCCCTCAGTGACACTCTAGGCCCTAATCTATAAATTGCACGAACAGCCCGTTTCTGCAATAAATATACTATTAGTATTCGCAGCGTGACCCCACAATAGAATACCATAGGTCATTAGACTATGAAAGTAACTAAAGTAGACTAGTCTAGCGGTGTCTACGTCGGTAAGAGCTCTTATTTTTTTTAACTGCGAACGCTGCTGAACTCAGTCTGTTCGACAATTTAGTTATATGAGCATCCCATTGGAGTTTAGCGTCCAAAGTAATGCCTAAAAAGACTGTCGAATCTACAAGGTCCAATCTCTGTCCTTTAACTAATATATCTGTATTTATTGGTTTAACTAATATATCTGTATTTATTAGGTAACACAAATTTTACACATTTCGTTTTCTTTTCATTAAGTAATAAATTATTAACAGTAAACCAGTTGACTACATTAGAGATAGCATTGTTTACGTCGTCATAGTTTGACTGTTGTCTTTTAACTTTGAATATCAAAGAAGTATCGTCAGCAAACAATACTAATCCATGTTTTTCTTTAATAAGATAAGGCAAATCATTAGTATATACTAAAAACAAGAAAGGACCAAGAATTGAACCCTGCGGGACGCCCATACTTATTAAAGATCCAGGTGATCTCTTGCCATTAACATCGACCATCTGAACTCTATTCGTTAGATATGACTCTATAAGGTGAAGTAGCTGATCTTTTACACCGTAGTGGCGTAGCTTCCTGACAAGAGTGTCATGATGGACACAATCAAAAGCCTTGGATAGATCGCAGAAGACACCAATAGCATCCATTGCATCTTCTCAGGCATCAAAAACATTGTTTATAAGTTCAACACCAGCATCGGCTGGCGAACGACCCTTTGTGAAACCAAACTGGTCGATATGCATCAAGTTATTAAGATTAAAATGGCCCTGTAACTGATTTAGTATTAGTCTTTCAAATATTTTACTAAGAGTCGGTAGTATCGATATAGGTCTAAAATTAGTAGGGTCTAATGTGCTACCGGCTTTAAACAAAGGTATGACTTTACTTAGTTTCATCAAGTCAGGAAACACTCCACTAATACATTTGTTAAATATACAACATAACTGAGGTGCAATACAATCTATAATAAAACTTATAATTTTCACGGATAGGCCATGGACGTCAGCTGTCTTTTTCATTTCTAAAGATTTAAACGCTTTTACAATATCTTCACTATTTACGTGTCTAAATTTAAAATCAGTTTTACATTCGTTAACGTTTTGCTTAAGTATAGATTCAGCAGCAGTGGGAGATGAGTTTAAAGATTTGGTTGTCGAAACTGGAATGTCCGTAAAAAAGTTTACAAAAGCTTTAGCTACTTCCAAGTCTGTACTTAAAATTTTGTCGTTTACGTTAAGCCTGAAGTTATTATTTGTAGCCTTGGCCTTTCCAGTTTTGCTACTTATAATTTGCCAAGTTGTTTTCATTATATTGTTACTTAATTTGATCTTGTTCTTAATAAAATTTGATTTAGCTATAACACAAACGCGTTTGAACATTTTTGAATACTTGCGAACATAATCCGCAAAGGCAGGACTTGTGTTATACAATCTCTCTTCATAAAGTTCGTATAACCTCCGTCTGTTTCTATGAATGCCCACTGTCGACCAATCACTAAACAATGCCTTATTGTTTACTTTTATAGTTTTTGGTTTAAACACCCTATCATATTCACTTTTGACTAAGTTAAATACCGAATTATACAACAGATTTGGGTTTTCAATGTACGGTAATTCCGGTAATTTTTCTAAAATGTTATTCCTATACTGCTCGAGCCTAGTGTCACTAATGGGTACACATGTAATATATTTTTTTGGCTCCATTTCGATTTTAATATTGAATGTACCTATCAGACCAGAAAGATCAGAAGGTAATTTGTTTATTACTGATTTATATGTAGGTGTAATGTTAGAAAAAATAATATCAATGCAAGAAGCAGACGTTGCAGTAATTCTTGTAGGCTCCAAAAAAGATAGTTAAGGTTATGACATAAAAATAAAGATTTAAATCTTGTACAAGTATTATTATATTTTAAAAGATCAACATTAAAATCTCCACAAATTAAAAAAGTTTTGTTTTTTATCGCTGATCTTAGTTAACGCTTCATCAATTACCTTTTCAAATAAGTCATAAGATGCAGCCGGTGGTCTGTATACGCTCATTACAATAAGTTGCTCAAGTTCTATACAGGCTATTTCAACTGAATATTCAAACTGAATAGTTGAATACAAAAACTATCTTAATATTATCAACAATTTCGATAGATGGCATCACAACACAACGCGTTAGCTAAATAACACAAAACTTATGACGCTAAACAACTTATGTTCCACATTTTTTTTCTTACATATTGATTGTGTACCAACATGTCTAACTAACAACATATCATATACCGAGGGGCTCGAGCCTACCCTGAAATAGGGCAATTAGGCCTAAGGCTCGACCACGCTGGCCCAGTGCGGGTTGGTCGACTTCACACACAACCTTTGAATTTCTTCGCAGGAGTGTGCAGGTTTCATCACGATGTTTTCCTTCACCGTAAGAGCGTCGAATAAAGGTACATATGAATGAACGCTAGTGAGCGCGTCGGTGGTGGTCTAGTGGTTAGGGCCGCTGCCTCCGGACCGGGAGACGCGGGTTCGATCCCCACTACGTACCAATGTGTTATCGACATGTATGATAAGTCAAATTGTGCGGTGCGTCTTTGTGCGCTAGAGTTCTGGAATTGATCTCCGGCTGGAATATTTGCTGAAATTTTGTTTTAATTTTTTTGTGTTTGTTTTTTGTTTCTTTCTTTGAGAGTTTACATGGCTTACCCTTATAAGGGCTTTGCTTAATTATTATTTTTTATAGCAAAAAAGAACAAGTTTTGTGGTAATAGAAAAACTTATGATCAATTTTACCATGAATATAAAAGTGCGTCGAGTGTACGACTGTGTAAAAAAGTCATTGAACTTACTGACGTCATTGGAAAACATGTGATTAAAAATACTGTGGGAAAAAAGTATTTTCTCAAGTTACAAGAAACCAAACAATGCAATTATAAATTCCTTCTTATATGTGCTTAAACACAAATAAATGACGTATTCTGTTTCCTAAAAAACCCGATCGTGGAGTAGTAATTTGACCCTTCTTCTTACTAGTCATATCGATGGATATCAAATGATGATTTTGTGCCATTTGCTGTCGAGACCGCGGGTCCGTGGTGCCTCGTGGGGGAGATTGACCGTCGGTTAAGAGAGAGGAGTAAGGATCCTCGTTCCGGCTTCTTCCTGATGCAGCAGATCTCCCTAGCTGTTCAGCGCGGCAATGCTGCGAGCATCTTGGGTACGTTTGGTCGGGGGGCTGTTCGGGGTGGCTTGTTTGACTAAGTTTTTTATTGTTTTTATTATTATTTCTCGTTCAATTTGACATTGTATTATTATTTTTAAGTCTGACATTGTATTTTTATACTACTAATCAAATAAAGTAATTCTTTAATTAAATCTAACAAAGATACTATTTTATCTATAGTGATGATCTCAACTGAAAACGTTTATTGGTTCATAAAATTAAATCATGTGAGGATGTTGTTTTATTTTCTGTTTAGTGTAATCTAATTTGTTTTTAAATAATTCAATATAAAAATAAACATTTTACAAGACCGTTCAGTAAATCGTTCGTAAAAAAATGTTTTCAGCAATTCTACAAGTCACATTATTTTTTTATTAAAAATCGAATATTAATCTACACAAAAAATATAGCAAAATATCACGCATTGCATCTTGCTAAGTTTTTTTCGAATGTGTTGATATGTTTTAAAAACCTTGTTGATATACCTGCTTAATAAGTATAGTCCAATGGAATTTTACCGTGTTAAGTAAATTGTCTTAACAACAATGATTTTATTTATTTCAAAATCTTACTAATACAAGTATTTTCAACGCGTTAAGGTCTTGGTGGATAAACAAACACTTAACACCTTCCTAAGAATCCATGACGACCAAAACAAATAATCTAGCGCTAAACGCAGCGCAAATATAACTTGATCGATGCTGGATACGGCTACGGCGTAGAAGCGTAGCAAAACGCTACGGCGTAGACCCTACGCGTAGCAAGCGAAAGTATGTGCACAAAGTAGATGGCGTGGCGCGGGCCCCAGACAGAGAGTCTACTCAGCACAAAACGCCAGACGCAAAATTTCACGCACGTACACATTGACGTATCGTTTATAGGCGTTGCATAGCAACATGACGTAATTATTTTTGAAGAAGGCGGGAGTGGCTCTTCTGTAAACTGGTATGACGTTCATAATTAGATTATTTTTAGATAATTATTTTGAAATTTGAAAATACGAGAAAATCAAGAGACTAACTTATCGTTACTTTAAAAGTATTTTTGTGATTGAGAATTATGTTTTTGATTGTTTTCTGTGAAACAAACATAACAAATTTCTAGTGTTTGATTTAAAATATCGAGTGAAAATAGTAACAAAAATTATAGATATTAGTGTTCCACACATTTGACAAGAAAAAATATGGCTGTCTGTCTGTTTGTTTTAGATTATTTTAGAAGTAAAATGATTCAATGAAAGGCCATATAGCGCAAAAAATATCTGGTTCTGAGGATCAATTTTGTGTAGACATACGACAAACAGTGCCAATCACACAAATGCATGGTTGCTGTTGTGTGACATGTATTTATTTAATCATTAGTGGAAATTGTTTTGGCTCATGAATTTTATATATGTGTTATGACTATTATGTATTAGTATAAGCTGTTTGTTTCCCAAATGAAGTAAAATAAAAATAAAAATTAAATGTTTTTGAGCAGCCAAAGTGTTAAGATTTACATTACCTAACATGAATTATCACTAAGTACACGAGAACTTGATGTCCGCTGTCTAGGTTCATGGTTTTTTTAGAATGTCTTGGTGTGAAAATATTCAAGGATGTAGAAATAACCATGTACGGTCGTTAATTAGATTTGTAAGATTGTCACAATTTTCGGGTTATATTTAAAATTGTGATAATTTTAATTGAGTTTTAGTGAACAACCACAAAAATCTTAAAACATATAGATTTGTAAGATTTTCAGGGTAAATTGAACTCATATATGACAAAGATTTGTGTAACTATCTTAGAGTATGTCGATAGTATAGAACATTTTTTATTGTACACACGGAACAATAATTAAACAAAATATTGAAATCATCAATTAAAAGTGTACTGTATTTATGTCTGTGTCTGTGTGTGTGTGTGTGTGTGTGTGTGTGTGTGTTCAGGGCATGCTCGAGCTTTCCATAGGGACGCACATGAGCTGCTGATATCTACATGTTGATGAGCGTGGACTTCAAAAACTAAGTGATTATGATTTGATAAGTGTTGAATAGTGTAAGTGTCTTTGTAAACTAATAAATCTAATGTGTAATTAACTATCTTTGTGAACGCTCCTTTTAACGTCTATGACGTATCGTATATGTATCGTTGTTTCTCTCTCGCATTGTAATCTATAAAGGCTTCTGTGTGTTTGATTGTTTTTAAATAAATATCCTTGTTAATCTTCCAAAATAGTTTTCATAATCCTTCAATAAGAAGAGATCGGGCTACACTGTCCCGATGACCACTCTTATCTTATTTTTCCGGCTAACAATAGCATCCTCTAGACTAGACCATCAGCTTTGAAGAACTAACCTTTGGTCCCCGGCTTGCCCCCCAGCACCCATATCTCTCCGCTGTTCAATTTCCGCCGCCCCACTATGCAAGATAGCAGTGTCGTCTTTCCGCACCCTGACGCACCCAGAAGGCCGTATCTGTGGACAAGCAACATACGGCGTTATTAAAAAGACAACACAATCTTACGACATATACTTACTGTCCGCGCGCGATCTTAATGCATTCGTGGTCATAATAGTCACATACATAAGAGCTGCATAGATCGCACGCAAACTATACGGTTACTGCAATTCGTATAGATAGGAGCATAAAATATTTGCCGTATTATTACTAGTTACGAAAAGGCCAAACCATAACCAAACCATATTTTGCTATAGAATGAATGAATGAATGATACAAAAACTGTAAAAACATGAGTCCGAAAGAAATAGAGCAAGAGGAAGAAAATTCTAGAATAGGGATCTATCTTAAAGTATTTTAGCTGCACTCTGACCTAATGCTGTTGTCTTCTTCTTCTTCTTCATCATGTGGGTTGTAAGGTCGACAACCGACCTTACAAACCCTAGTGTCAATGTTATAGAGCTGCCAAAGGGCACTGAAATGGCTCGTGTAACGACTGGATATAATATAACGTGCCTTTCGAAGCACGGAATCATCTTTCTGTTCGGACAATCAGGTGATTCAGCCAAAGTCCTAACCAAACTGGGGAAAGTCTCACAAAGAGATTTTTGCTTGACAGTGTCCCCACCGGGAATCGTACCCTGAACTTCCGTAATGAGCGGCGAAACCTCGACCACTCGGCTGTTGTGAACCTACTACAAAATGTATAGTTCTACCTTCAACATAAAAACTGCAACAACCTGCACCTCAACTCTTGACCACTTCAATCACGTGTACGCATACATTAAACCGAATTAAATTAAAATTTAGAGCCAGCATTGCAACAGCCCTTAACCTTTCCTCGCGTGTCCGACGTCCGCGCCAGTCTGAGCAAACGTGATCTGGTTGCAACACTCGGCCTCGCATGCTGCGCAAGAGACTAACAGACCGTGCCGTCCGGGGCTGAGGTGCAGCGCCAGTGATAGCGGGGAGCGGAACGGAGATCAGAAAGCGAAAAACTAGCGGAAGCGGGAGTTCAATTCAGGAGTGAATTAATGAGAAAAATGTAAGATAGACAAAGTATTGGTGATTGGCCGCTATAATGGCTAATCTATTTGGCTGGATAAACTAAAAGCAACTGAAACTGGAGTAGAATCGTATTCGTATCAATACATTAGTGTCACTGCTAGTCCAAAAATTCATAGCATGTCGGTCAGGACAAGGAAAAAAATTGACAGCTCAAATAAAACCTTTAATTTGACACAACTTTCAAGCTTCTAAATGGCTCCTTACCTGACTAAAACAAACTTCAATTTGGTTTTATATTTTAGTCTCTTTCATTACTTACCAAAACTTCGCCTACGAGTATCAGACGAGGAACAAACATAAATAAAGGTTAAACGGTAATGTTTCTACAATTTCTTCATCTCCCGCTAATCGCTCCGCTCAACTACCCGCTGACTTCGAGACCACACACTAATTACCGCTTTACAAAACATCCGAGCACTATCTGGCTTACTGTGTGGATTGGCGAACGTGTGGCAAATTATATGATTGTTTTTATGAAATTTTAGCACGATATTTTAATTATCAAATTATATCCACGAGGAGTTTAACTAGCTGGCTGATAATGTTATAAAACGAAATTACACAATATAGGTGGACTGATGACTTGAGGAAGGTCGCTGGTGGTGGCTGGATGAGGAAAGCGGGTGATCGTGCGCTTTGACGTGCCCTTGGGGAGGCCTACGTCCAGCAGTGGACTGCATTAGGCTGATTGATTGATATACTATAGGCATTTAAAGACCAACCATGACAACAATTTAATCTTAAATTAGGCCGGTCTGCTCTTTCTGTTTTCGTTTGAAGTGAAGAGATAGAAGATGGAATAAGGATTGAAATTAATCAGATGTCCTTAATCAACGTTCGCAGCAGCCTTGCGCGACATCGGCACTATAAGAGAGTAGACTGAGGTAGTGTGGACATGTGAAGAGAACCAGACATCCTGGTTATAACTAAACAGCCTCCGTAGCCGAGTGGTCGAGATTTCAACGCCCATTACGGATTTTTCGATTCCCGGTGGGGACACTATTAAGCAAAAATCTCTTTGTGAGACTTTGGTTAGGACATTGCAGGCTGAATCACCTGATTGTCCGAAAAAGAAAGATGATTCCGTGCTTTGGAAGGCACGTTAAGCCATTGGTCCCGGCTACTATCTAGTCGTTACACGAGCCAAGTCACCACCTTTGGCGGCTCTATAACACTGACACCAGGGTTTGTGAGGTCGGTTGTCGTCCTTACAACCCACACGACCGTCGATGATGAGTACAACTAATTAAATTAACACTGTGTTTTGTATGTATATCGTTTGTTTTTTTGTTCTAAGTAAACTGGGTAACTCAACATTCAAAAACTTTAATTCATCCGTAAATTTTTTTTCCTACTCGTAGCCCGTTTGTCGAACTAAACAAACAATAAATACTGGCGAAATCATTTGGGAACGCCATTTATTAAAAAAATTGAATTGAAGACGAGAATAGCAGACTGTACCATCTGATGGGATTAATAATAGCTTGAGAAAGTGAGAAAGAGAGAGAACGAGAGGAGAGAGAGAGTTAGGTGTCATAAAGCCTTTAGAAGCTAAAGGGAAAGAATTGTGCCAACCCCAGATTGCAAGGGAGAACAAACAACCAACAAGGCCACTTTTGCATTTATGATACCTACTAACAAAGTCTATACAGGTCGTAAGAACAACTAGTTATTATGACAGGAATAAAGATAAGTAAATAACATACAAAGGAAACCAGATTACCAGAGCCATCTTGATACGGAAATGAAATATAAATAATATGAAGTGCCGGAATGCAGACAAAGACTATTAAAAATGTAAATGTGATGTTTCCGAAAACCGCGAGATTATCTACTCGTACGTACGTGGTTTTATAAAAACAACATGAAATCCTCAAGATATTTTGGTATTGTTGACCAGTATTTGTGGTCGAGTGGTCGAGGCTTCGACCCTCATTACGAAGGTACCTGGTACGATACCTGGCGGGCACTGGTGTCGATTCCCGCAGTGAATCTAAATTTAAATTTTATCTTAGTCTTGTCACTTTCTGACCCACGACGATGGAAAAAGACAGAAGATTGTCAAGCACTATGAGCCCCAAATTTTATAGCGCAAATGTCAAGTTTTGACGAGTGCGATGCTAGGTGCGATGTAATTTTAAAAGGCATGTTTTAGGATCCTGCTTACAAGTTACGTTTGTGACATAAAATTTGACGTTCAAAACAGCCGAGCTGTCCTTTCGCGCCATCCTTTTTCGTGGTCATGGGTCAGAAAGTAACAAAACTGATATCAAATTTAAATTTAGTTTCGCTGCGTGGAATTGATACCACTGTCTAACAAAAACAATATTTTCCCCAGGTTGCTCTTTGGTTGATTCCTTGTTGGAAGGCACGTTAAACCATGGGTACATCTACGGAGCTATATACAGAAGCCTTTGTTGGCGGCTCTATAATACTGACACCAGGGTTTGTTAGGTGGGATGTCGACATTACAACCCACACTCGGAAACTAGTAGTTTATTTGAAATAAACGAGATGATTCAAAAAGCTTTTTTTACATGTTTTAATTAACACAGACTTACATAAGATATGAATGGAAATTTTTCATAACAGCTTCGTCAGTTCAATCCATTGTGCTGAGTCAAGAAGCTTACGATGTTGTTTTTAGAAAAAAACTTATTTTTATGGCGATATTGACGTTGTCTCGCTTTTTTAACACTGCCCATCAATTTTGTATAAAAATTTGCAAATGGGTATAGAATTTCGGCTTGAGATTATCGAATACCATTTAATTTGTGATGTCCACCTTTGATTGACGTCAATTTGAAATTTGGGAGATGTATTTGAATACTTAGAGCAATATATGGCCTAATATGGAGCCTTGTACAATAAAACTATTTTATACGTAAAAGGATTCTATTTTTCCATAGATGTTTTCCCGTGGTATAAAATGGCTTTATTCCCCTTCTCAGCCCATTAACTAAAACCTGCCCTTTGACGTTAACGAGTTAATAATAACGACAATATAGGTAATACTAAAATCAATCAATGATCAAAATTACAGTGTCACCAAAAACAAATAAAAATTCTATAGAGTCCATTCAGGGTAGGCTCGAGCCCCTCGGTGGGGACGTATATGACCTGTTGTTAATGATAATAGAGTAAATTTAGTTAGCATGCTACACAACCGTCATAGTCAACGTATTTCCTACTCCAATTACTATTGTTTATGCTTATAGATCGCGCCAGTATAATACTAATAACGATTATTGCTACGAGTTACGGAAGGGCCTAATAGGAGCGCCGAGCGCCTTATTCATAGTGATTGGCGTCACAGTCATAGTAATGCGAGGTAAAAGAATGATCTAGACGCGTTTTATTGTTTGTTAGTGTTATTGAGAGTGTCGGTGGTGTAGAGGCTAGGGCAGCTGCTTTCCATCCAGGAGACGCGAGTTCGATCCCCAACACGTACCAATGTGTTTTCTAATTTACAATTCATAAGTACGTTTATTTCGTCAGAAAACCTGCACACACCTGCGAAGAAATTCAACTGTTGTGTGTGTAGTCGATCAACCCGCACTGGGCCAGCGTGGTCGACTAAGGCCTAATCGCCCTCATTCAGGGTAGAACAGTGAAGTGTGTGATGTTTGTCAGTTTGGCAATATTATCCTTTAGTCGCTACTTAAACTGATTTTCTTTATTTATTCTGCGCGCCTTTTAAAATTAAATCGTTTATTTGATCTTAAAATTAACATGACAATGTATGAATATGCATGCAAGCGTGCAAAAATACAGAATTATTAACTACATTGATGGACCGTGGGAAGGAAAACTTTGTCCTGGTACACCAAGGTGAATTTTGTGTTGGTGGACTAAGGGCAACGCGGGCAGATGTGCTGGAAGCTCTGGTCAAATTAATTTGTATAATTTTAAAAAAAAAACTTTACGTAATTTTTCAATACGTATTACAAGTCTATGGCACGAATGTTCTTTTGTCCTTCAACACCTGCCTGATATTAATATAATAGTTTAATACAGTAGAAAACTATTTCCCTATCAATAACCCGTTGTTAGATGGCACTGCGCCAACTGTAGGCGTACGCGCAGTATTGTAGGGTTGTCGAATGATAGGTAAAGAAGAAAAAGACTCGAAATTCACAAGGGAGGAACAGTCATTAATAAAGGGTTATATATTGAGAATCTTTTTACAAAACGACTATGTTATTTAAAATGTATTCTTGCATTACGTTAAAAGTCTCCGTAGCTAAGCGGTTGTGTTCGGTCATCATTACGGAGGTTCCAGGTTTGAATCTCGGCAAGGGCACTATCACAGAGAAAAATAGTGTCTTTGTGAGATTTTCCTTAGTTTGGATAGGACATCATCAACAGCTCATACACGTCCCCAGCGAGGGGCTCTACTCTAAATTAGGGCGAACAGGACATCATTGCAGGCTAAATCACCCGATTTTCCAAAAAGTAAGAGGTTTCCGTGTTTCAGAAGTTAACGCGCCTTCTGAAGCCTTTCGTCCTAGCTATATTATCTACGCGAAATTGACTTTTTTTTTACGGACTAATCGCTATTTCTACCAGAGTGGTAATATAGTGGGCGCGGACTTGCGGGGGAGCAGAAGGCTCGAACCCCTTAGGAATTTATGACAACGTATCTGGGGGCGCCCTCAGACGGGCTCGGACCGCGGCCCAGAACGTTGCCAGGGCGAGAAACGCGTCGGAGAAGAACGCAATGTAGTAGTTACAGGAGCCATGTCAGAGGCCATTGGCGGCTCTGTAATAGGGGATCAGACTGTTCACCATATTTTTTATGAATTATTTTTAAAATATAGATTAGTAGCAGACGATTCGCGAAGAAAAAAACAGAATCGGTTGAAAAACGAATTTACAGTGATTTTTTTAAGTTTCAATATGTCTGTCTCTTTCAAAAACGATTTTTTGTATGGAGATTATATGGCGTTACTAACAAATGACGTCACAAGTGGGTATGTGCCTCTCTGTCTAATCTTGAATTTCAAACCTTTATAACGGTTTGGAATAATTATTTTAGTGTTCGATAGCAGAAACTAACAAGTTTGGATTTATAAAATAAAAATAAAAGTAGTCCGATCCCCTATTCACCAGCGTTTATGAGGTCGGTATGTTACTCATTCGGTAAGGAAGGTCAAACCAGATGCATAAGCTTGTGTAGCCTCGTCCACAGAATATATAACAAAAGCTCGTCCCAATGCATGCCACATCTGTTTTTTTCTCCATTGTATCTCTCCACCTGCACTAATATTATGATCTTAAAAATGTGACATTACATAAATTATGTAGTCATAAAAAAACAAACATCTTAGGTAATCTACATCAAGATTAAGAGCTTATTCATTCATAAAAGGACGGGTATCATATTTTAGCGGATAGACCAATTACTCTTGTGTCAAAACTATTAAGCCAGTTAACTCTGAAATGGCTCACATTGTTAGTATTATATTATCTTCTTTGGACTACTTCTGTAGACAATTAGACGGGACCAACTTAAATGACTTTTGAAATGTTTTTGAAGAACTTATTTTTACACATTCACCTTACAAATACTTCGTATATTTTGTTACATATGAGATGGATGTTTTGTAAAACAATCATGGCCAGTCAAGACCATCTAACGAGATATTTTAGGGATTATTTTAATGTACTTTTAATTAGTTATCCGAGAACTTCCCATTCGGCACGCAATGTCAGTGCTATCATACTGGTTCAGAATGCTCTCGAAGAAGTCAAATTTATTAAATTACTCAGCCCTGTCTTGGAGTGCGAAGGACAGACAATAACAAAAGATTGTTAACCTCTGACAAATCACCAGATACCACGTTAGTCGGAGCATTGTGATCGACTCGCGCGCATTGTCTTTGCGAGTACGTGATCTTTGATTAGATTGTGTTTTTATGATGATGAATCTGTTTGATGAAAGGTGTTTGTAAAACTGTCCACTGCGCAAGACAATGGATTGGTGGACAAATATCTTTCCAAATTTTAGTAGCTATTGCGGTCATTTTCTTGAACTATGTATATTTCAGTGCAATGATGTGGAAAAATTTATCAAGTTTGAAAACGAACCAGAGGTAGTATCCACTTTTTTGGAAATCAGGGAAAATCAGTGAAGCTCAAAGTGGACCGACAAAGTCAGGGAAAAAAAAAGATTTTACACTTGTCACTAAGATGTTGTAAATTACAATGAGTAAAATATTTTACAATTAATCACTAGGAAAAATGGCCAGGGAACGTCAGAAAATAGACGGATTTTGTTTGGACACTCTGAGATGAGATGATTGCAGAAGTATTATTTGATTATCATTGGAAATCCAATTAGTAAATATGATACCGGGTAGATTCGGGGGGGTCTATAATGTACCGTGTGGTACTTCAGTATTCGTACTGGAAGACCAGCCCCTTAGAGTAGTAATCTGATTAAAATTATAAATTAAACCTCATTTATTTGGCCAAAAGGAGAAGGCTGGCTCTGGCCGAGATGGCACTGCGCGCGGCGCTGTTTTACAGCCTTACCCTGACTCTCTATGGTTTTAGGCGAGAGATGGGAAATGGAGAGGAGGTTGCAACATTTGAAATGGTTAGACACAAATAAACACTAATAGTGTAGGTGGCACATCGATTTGGTGAAAATAGCGATTTGCCGCTGGATGTGGGCAGCGCAGGATCGCTCATTGTACAGATTCTTCCCTTCTATATGGAGTCAGTCACTGGCGCATGACGTTAGTCTGCCGTCAAGTCAGTGCTGACCCGCTATTGTCATCGCGTAAATAAATTGATTCCAAGTCAGTACAGCGCTGTGGGATCAATGCTGACTAGAAATCTGTTATTTACACCATGACAGTCCTGGGTCAGACGTGACGATTGACTGACGCTTTAGGTTTGAGCCTTAAGTCCAGGCCTAGTATAATATATTACCACATTGGCAGAAATAACGATTAAGTTGACTGACGCCAGTTACTGACTCAATCTAGCCTTTTGTCCAGCAATGGACATCATTTGGCTGAGATTATGATGACGATGATGAAGTACTTACATAGTGCCCTTAGCTACAGTCATGTTGAGGTTGGAGAGCACGTGGTTAGGCCGTTTGTTGGAGCCGTAGTGCTTGAAGGCATGTCTGACGCACACCGCTTGTTGCCGCTTTTGCCATGTCTGTGGAAGATAGTATAAAATAAAATTAGTTGTTATCCAGTCTCAATAAAAAACATACTTTACAAATACATCAATTCACGCAGTCGCTGGTGGTGGCTGGATGAGGAAAGCGGTTGATCGTACGCTTTGGCGTGCTCTTGGGGAGGCCTACGTCTTGCTATAAGTTGGCTTCCTCAAGAGCAATAGACTGACTGATTGAGCAGTGGACTGCAATAGGTTGATTGATTGATTGAGCATTGAGCAGTGGACTGCAATAGGTTGATTGATTGATTGAGCTCTAAAGGGTTGAGCGAATCTTTTGTTTCACAGGGAAACGAATCGTTCTTGCGCGATAGGACTGTAGCTACTTGTATGATGTTTGTGACTATTGTGGCCTCTGGCGGCTTTATAACACTGACACCAGGGTTTGTGAGGTTGGGTGTCGACCTCATAACCCACACGATGATGATGATGATGACTGCGCAAGCGTTCAGATCACCCGCGAAGAATCCTTACTAATATTATATTTGGAATAGAGATAGTTTGTACCCTGGATTAACACATAGGTAGGATGCTTGGGAAAAAGTCTTATTCCCTCGGGAAAATCTTACTCAACGCGAGCGTAGCCACGGGCGGACCGCTAGTACGTGATAATTTTAATGGATTGGTATTTACGCATCTAAACGAATCAATAAAAATATATACGAGTATATAGTGCACGTTACTAGGGTTAGGTAGATAGATAAGAGTTGTTTCCTAGACAATCGTTTATTTTCCGCTTAACTCACCTATCATCATCATCATCATCTTCGTATAGTATGGCTGGGTAGGTCGATGACCGCCCCTACTAGTAACAGAATTATTTAGATGACATTGAGGTTTAATTATAATATTGACTTGTTTTATATTTTGTAATCAATAATTTAGTTTTAATTCTATAAATCATATTTTAATGGAACTATTGCATGCCATGAAGAGTCCGATACATAAACTTGAAACACTTTTGGTCGATTCACGCGATCTCGAATTATCGCCACATCGATTCACAAAATATTGAAATCTCGCAAACTCGATTCATATGTTAGCGAATGAACGTGAAATCGAATTTTTTGTTGTCGAAACAAGTGACGGCGAATAAATGTAATATCGATAATTGCGAGTGCGAACATGAAGTCGAATATCGTTAACTAGTGGTAACTTCTTGTAAATTCTTAACAAATATTAATCAAACCAAACCTAAAACAATATAATATAGGTATATGGAACCATACACAAAACCAAAGAAGAATTTAACAAAGAACAACTTCACACGGAACTTGTTATTCAAAGGATAACAACAGCTACACAAACTACAGAGAGATCTAAAAAAAAATGTACGAAAGAGGACAAAATTATTAGCCATTTAATGAAAAAGGACACTTTAGATACCTTATCATTTCTAAGCAGCCTTTCTTATTTTTGTTTTATGAAGTAAACAAAATTAGAAGAGACAAAACTAATAAATAGAAAATGAGATTATTTTTGTATAATATACAAATCGTTTCGTTTTGAATATATAAATTGTAGGCATTCATGGCCTGTGTATGTGCTCTATCACTATACCCGGGTTACTATAGGATGAGTTCTGACAGCTTCGAAATTCTTCATACGACGTTAACAACTTTTTTTATAATATTCAGTTTAAAAACTATAACAGCTAACAAATAAAAACAAAGTAACTTCACCTCTTATTTTATCATAAAACAGTATGTAATTTTACTTAATAAATAATTAAATAAATGAAATAATATTAAAAAGTATCATCTGTCAGAGCTCATCCTATAGTACATAAACAACCTATGTGGAGACTGTCACTTGTTAGTGCAGTATACTTGTATATTATCAATTGTTTTGATTTAATTATAATGGGGTCAAATTTGCCCGATGTAGTACCAATACCAATTTTTAAGAAGTACACAAATCAATATTGTTTTATTTTTGATACAAATCAAGTATTATAGCATTCCATATACCTATATTATATTGTTTTAGGTTTGGTTTGATTAATATTTGTTAAGAATTTTTGTATTGTGTTTTTGTTATTTACAAATGTTTCGATTAAAGTATACAAATCCAATCAATGTCATATTACGTAAGGTAAGTAGGTACTATTTTCTACTTGCTGGTTGTTATTATGAATTAAACAATACATAGTAATATTTTTTGATAAAACACAATTTTGAAATAAATACAATTTTTGTTCATTTGTTTTTTATTACTAAGTACGTTTTTTACCAACAAAAACTGAATAATCTAATTTTAACCAACCCTTTCAAGATAACTTTAGTTAACCCTCGATATGGTAGTTTTAAATATTTATTCCAGAAGTTACTACTAGTTAACGATATTCGACTTCATGTTCGCACTCGCAATTATCGATATTACATTTATTCGCCGTCACTTGTTTCGACAACAAAAAAATTCGATTTCACGTTCATTCGCTAACATATGAATCGAGTTTGCGAGATTTCAATATTTTGTGAATCGATGTGGCGATAATTCGAGATCGCGTGAATCGATCAAAAGTGTTTCAAGTTTATGTATCGGACTCTGCCATGAATGGTGAAATATACTTTACTTATAACATCCTATAATACGTGTATTTTACGCAATAAATTTATCTTTTATTTATCTTTATTATTTATAAAAACTTTATTATATATAATACCCACTACCTACCCCCACCCACTCGCCTGCACTACGAAAGAAAGGAGGTAGATAAATGTAAACAAATATTTAAAACTATTCAAAGTTTCAAACTTAGAGTAGTGATCATATACTAGTTTTTTTAAACGACATACGATTAGTAGCTTTTGGATCTCAACAGGCAGAGAATCCCAAAGCCGCGCCGCCTCTACTGTGAATGAATTTGAATGAATGAATGAAGAACCCTGACTTACAAAATGGTCTCGAAAGAAGAAGGTTATGAGAAGAACGAATCTTCGATATCTTTATCTTTATTGAGCCGCCAAAGGCTTCATGATATGTAACGGACAACTTTTTCCGTAAATAATAGCCGGTTTTCTCCGAAGCACGGCGTCTACATATGACACCTATTGGAATATAAATTTTCCTCATTCTTCCTCATGTCTCTAGTCATGGCTTCCGAATTTTCCAATATGAATTACCAGTAAAATAATAAACTGCAGTAATCACCGATTGTCCCTTTAGCTAACCAGAAACAAATTCTTAAAGCTAAATACATTCAGCACTTGTTTGTCTGTCAGCTTGTTTGTGGTTAAGATAACACAATGGACACTTGTGCCTCAAAAGGTGGTTATAAAGTAAATAATTATAAAGTACAAACAGTCCTTGTCTGTCGAGGAAGGACGACGAAATTGAATTTGCGCATTCGAGTTCTTGTAAATATTCACATTTGCAACAGAACAATGTGAGGATACATAAAATCGTAGATACCTATAGATATTCTTCATCAAGCCTCTTTGTGAGATTTTAGTCAGGAAATCCAAAGAAAGTCCAAAAAGTAAGATGATTCCGTGCTACAGAAGGCGCGTTAAGCCGTTAAATCTATGGAAATGGAAACATGAACCAATGATATGAAATGAATTTATTTACATAAATTTTTGGTAAATACAAGGTTTTAAATAAAAGTTTATTTTTAGCAAAAACCTGCCCGCAGGGCATACTAATATTATCACAAAAAAATAATATAGAAATTACAATATTTTGTCAAAGTAAATACAGCACGCTATAGAATCAAATGTTAACCATATAGATAGGGTTTAATTGTCGGTTATCGAAATACTATGAGATATTATTAGAGCGTCGGTGGTCTAGTGGCTAGGGCCGCTGCCTCCCGTCCGGGAGACGCGGGTTCGATCCCCACTACGTACCAATGTGTTTCCGAATTTCGACTTCATATGTACGTTTATTCGACACTCTTACGGTGAAGGAAAACATCGTGATGAAACCTGCACACTCCTGCGAAGAAATTTAAAGGTTGTGTGCGAAGTCGACCAACCTGCACTGGGCCAGCGTAGTCGACTAAGGCCTAATCGCCCTAATTCAGGGTAGGCCCGAGCCCCTCGGTGGGGGCGTATATGAGCCGTTGATGATGATGATGATTATTATGGGAACCTTGTTTCTATGGTAAAACTAGCACACCATACAAGCAGAGAGATAAGTAGCTTGATTTGTATAACCTACATATTCATCAACGGCCCGTTACAGTCCACTGCTGGACTATGAGCCTCCTCCACTTAAGTGGAGGGTTTTGCCATAATCTACACGCTTGGCAGGCGGGTTGGAGATCGCAGATTAAAAGGTTACTGTATCAGAGAGCGCTACTGCTGCCCGTTTCCTGTTCAATGTGTAGTCCCTAAGTCGCCTCTTACGACACCCACGGGAAGAGTAGGGGTTGGTGACAAATGTATTCTACTCTGCCGTCACCACACGGCACCTACATATTAAAACCTAATTACTTGCAACTTATTATCATAAGAGATCATGTACGTCATACAATGGTGTCAAGCTACTACACTACAAAACAAGATATTTATTGTACGTCAGGCATTTTAATACAACGACAGATATAAGATCGTAGCAAATATTATTATACTAATTGTAAGACATACATCCGTTTCGAGTTATTTCTGTGTCCTTTGTCGGCTCCAAAGATTTCTGACAAGCAATCATCTTTTGTTCCCCTGAGGTCGGTTCTATAACACTGACACCAGAGTTGGTGAGGTCGGTTGTCGACCTTTCCGAGACCTTACAAGTCTTGCATTACAATACAATCCACACGATGAAGAAGAATGAGACATTGAAAAAGCCAAATACTGGTAGGTTTTGATAACAGTACCTATATTCAATATTTAAATATATGTTTAAAGATTTAAATAGATGTGTGTATTAGTATTGATTTTATCGCCCTCTACATCCACCACAAGGGGCTCACAGAATACCAGCGTCGCGGTCTTCACGATCGCGGCATAAGCTGAGTGCGGTCCTTTTATTTTGACGTCGCGGCACATTCCAGTAGCACTAATGATTGCCATTATATCCATTCTATGTTTGTGTTGTGGCGTAAAAATAATAAATGTTTCTTTCTTTCTTTTTCTTTCTTTCTATTATATAATTTCATACACGTAACAAAGATATAAGATAGCATAGTTAGATAAACTACTTATGCATGCTACACTTCCTTATTTTAAGCATATCGGCAAAATCTAACTTGTGCTCAAATTGGCTTAGGTTGAGTTGTGCCAATAAAATTTGACAACACAGCTCTTTGTTCAATTTTTAATAATGTTAGAAGTATTTACACATAGAAAACAGTACCAATTCTTTTTGATATTTATCGATCATCATGCAGCGGTTTTCTTGAGTTAGACCACTCACCACTCATCACCATCATCATCATCATCGTGTGGGTTGTAAGGTCGACCACCGACCTCACAAACCCTGGTGTCAGTGTTATAGAACCGCCAAAGGCCACTGACTTGGCTCGTGTAACAACTAGATAGTAGCCGAGACCAACGGCATAACATGCCTTCCGAAGCACGGAATCATCTTTCTTTTCGGACAATCACATGATTCAGCCTGCTAACCAAACTGGGGAAAGTCTCACAAAGAGATTTTTGCTTGACGGTGTCCTCACCGGGAATCGAACCCGGAACCTCCGTAATGAGCGGCGAAATCTCGACCACTTGGCCACGGAGGCTGTTACTCACTACTCGTCTTATCAATCTATGTGGTCGTTGACCCACCTCAAAAACCTCAGTATCAAGTTCCCGCCCGCAAAACGGCTCTGACATGGGTTATTCCGCAGATAGGACACGATGTCTTTCCGAAGCACGGAATCATTCTACTTTTTTCTTTCATATATAACTAAACAAAATCTATACATACATTATCAGTACATTTTTTTAATGTTCTAACGGGTCTAATCACGATATATCGCGAAAGTTTAAAACGTTATTTTTATCAGTACATTATGAAAGAAATAGAAGTGTGCAGTTTGGCGGCCTTATTGTTAAGGTAGAAATTTCTTTCAGACAACCTTTGGGCGGGATATAAAGATGAGATACTGACCGTGCTGTCTTGTTTTTCGTATGGTGCAGAGAACTGTATCTGGCTCATTTTGGACTCCTTCTCGTCGCTCATCGGCGACGGAGGCGAGGTCTCTCTGTTGACAAAAAAAGGACATTGTTAGTATAAGATATCAATAAAAAATATATAAATAATTAAATACGTGGGAATATTTTTCACAATAAATAAGACATTATGGAAATAATATTTAATAATAATAATTTTTTTTTTTTGTTTATTATATTTAATATCTAATATTTCTAGAGCCTGTATTGTTTAAGTTCTTGCATCACAAAACCTTGGAAAATAAATTTGCATGCTGGAAACAGCTAAATGTGTGAGCCTAATTATAGGCAAGTACTGTAACATCTTATGAACCACGTTTTTGGCAAATAAAGATTATTTCTATTTCTATCGACTGGAAAAGCGTAAGTTTAAAAAAATACTTGTAAGCGATATTTTTTTACGTGAAAAATCATGAAAAGTCTTTGAAGTCCTATCCAAGTTGATTTATTATTATTTATTTTTGTTTAATTTAATAATAACATAAAGTCAGTTATTTTTCATAACGAATGCACACTGTTACCACTACTGACTAACTATATAAAATTTTGTTTGAAACATTTAAGTTAAGGTAGGTATGCAAATGTATTTTTTACATTCTGACTGTGATAGATTCATATAAAATTTTGTATAGATTCATTTGAAATTTATTTAAAATCTATAGTTACTTTATTCAAAAGGAAATAAATAAAACCATTGACATTTTGTTTCATTGAAGCTACTATTTAATCGTTTCAAACGGCATTTTACAGCTAGAATATAATTCAAGTATATATTTCGCCTGTGGACCATTAATACCAGCAGCCTTAACAAAAACTAAACTTTAGAAAAACTAAGATACTGTGACGATTCGCTTACTGCTCCATTATTGGCGAAAAAGCCCACAGAAAAGTGATAGTTGTAGCTGAAGAAAAGAAGGCATTTGCTTGCTTATTTGGTTATATTAACAACGATTTTGTCAAAACATAAACATTCAAAACAATAATTATATTTTTTGTGTATTTTTATTATGACATGAAAAATGTCTTGACGCCACGCCGCGCCCCACAGCGACCTATTATAAAACTCCTTACAAAAATAAGGCGGATCGCAAATATCAAACTGAATCTCTTTTTAACCGACTTCAAAAAAGGAGGAGGTTCTCAATTCGTCTGTATTTTTTTTTTAAATTTATATTTTCTATATTAGGTTTATGAAGATAGTGTTATGCCACACTATCATATCGATAGCAAACCTACACTGGCGATATTTTTTTTATATTATGGCACTAGTTTAACTTCCTCTACCCTATCCTGTCTTTTCTAAATTATTCCGTTGATATCCAAACTTGACACTGGCGATAGCTTTGACTCACGCTTTGACTTGACTTGAAACTATCGATAGTACCGATACTATTATCTCTCAGAATATCGATAATATTTCTCAGAACTTTAAATAATATCGATAGACCAAAAGAATTGATACTATCAATAAAATTAAACTATCATAGTACTAATTTCTATCGGTCGATTTGCCTATCAAGTGGCAACCTATTCAATTCTCACGTTCGTCATATCCAGGTCAAAACCAAGTGACCCTCGAGCTGAACACTCAACACCTGGATTTAAAGTATTCAAATACAAACGTGACAAAGTGCCATAAACCGCTAGAAGTGGCAGTTCAACTTATTAGGCCGTCGGTTGTCGAGCTAAATTGTTTGGCAACCGTTCTTAGTACTGAGGTCAAAGTTTTAAAGGTGTGTCCTTAAACAACAAGTTTTAAAAAACATTTACTGAGACATCCTGCTAGATTATGGCGAGATAAGATTGTTTTCGTACCTTTACGACTTAGTTTTACGAAGAAGACTTTATTTTGTTATAAACATTATTATTATTATTTATTTATTTAATATTTAAGCTTGCTTTTGGTGGCGTGACGCGTTGTGCTTTCAGAACTCTGTGTCAAAAAGGAAGGGGTACTAAAATTTGCTCTCAAACGGAAAAAGGTTCACCGCATTCTCTGTAAGGCCAAAGACCTTAAAAAATAAAAATGCCATCACAATTTGTCTATGCCTTCATTTTTAATTCAACAGGCAAAGACATTGAACATTCAGCCAGCGTAAAGAAGACGTTTTGACACATCCTCACGGTCACTATGGCGAAATCGTCACGATTACGATAAATTACGAGCAGGACCAATTAAAACTATATCCATCCCTGTCTGGCACGTGTGACCTTGGTGAGTGACGCGATCGTACGATTGACATAAGTTACGTCGTCTATTTCGTCAGTGATGCGGTCCAAATTGGATTATAGTAATGGTTTTGACGTAGGACATGGGTGGTTTAATTGTCAACTTCCTCTATGGAATGAATGTATTGTTATATCATGCGCTTTGTTGTGCAGATTCATGTATCTATATGCCCTTGCGCATGACGTCTTCGCAAAAGTCGTACGATGTCCAATTGAGGATCCTAGTGTTACCTCTTCAGATTTCATTGAACTCTGTCATTCGTGAACTCGAGAATGAACGTTTTAATGTTTTTATAACGGTTCACTGAGTCTAGTGGCTTGACAGACTATGAAGAGTAATTTTAAAAGTTATTGCTACATTCGACTCAGTATTTTCAAGTCAAAACTTCCTTTCCTGTATTTAACATTCAGCCATTTTGAAAAAAGGAAATGACGGGATGTGATTTTTCTCAAACATGGCGGCTCTGCAGAGGCTAGGCTGTATGGCTCAGTCAGTTTACCTTTCCTGATAAAAGAGAACATAATTCCTGTACTTTGAGAAGCCCAGTAACCTAAGTTGCCAGTAACTATTTGAGTTTCCTATTCAAGCTAGCTCTTGTTAGCTGGAAAAATAGGTCCTAAAATAGAAACGTGAGATCAGACAACATTGTAAGTTCTGTTGATTACGTACAGTAAATGGGAGCGTTAATGTCATATTGATACGGGTTAGTTTATTGATAATTTAAAAGCAAGGCTTGCTTACCTCTAAGTCTGTTAAACTCAGGATCAAGGAACCACACCAGAACACCATATAACAAAGACCTTAATATTTGTTACAAAGTTTAAGTCACCAAGTGTCATTGTTAGCTGGGCATCTGTAATACCTTCAAATGAATTACGGTCGTTCGTTCGGCGTGGCCTGTTCTCGATCTGGCAACTCCAAACAGGTTTTTGGTCGCGGTACGATAATTTTGTTAAAATCTAAGCTAAATACGTACAAATTTATTCTGTGTTCCAATTCCACAAAGTCCAGTTTTAGACGCTGCCGAACTCGATAAAGGACTTTTTGTTTGTTTCATCTTAAGGACTAAGGCTATCAATGTGGATTAATAAATATTTCTCGCTTTGTTATATACCATGCTTGTCTATTCTAGATAGATTTACTTGAGCAATCGGTCAGCGGATATCGATACAAAATAACATCTCTTATTTAACTTTCTTAGGTAAGCACACCAGGAGTAGTCAGTTAGAGCCAGAGTTTGAAAAAAGTACGTAAGTATACTTAAGTGGTAATATAGCAGATGCGGAGTTTTTAGAGCTAATCAGGTTTAGTGGTTATGTAAATGGGAAACACTGACCTCTATATAGTGTGATGGAAAAGGTTTAAGTCCAGCTAAAAGCAGATTTTCTGAGATTCTTTACAGATTTAAAATTTATTCAGAACGTTGACGTAAGTTGTATTCATCAATCAAAACCGCGAGAAATCCTTTAATTAAACCACATGTAATTAATCTAAACGAATTGAATCTTGAACAGGTCAATGCTATTTTGATTGTCAATCAATAAATATACTGAAACTAAGTAGGTATTTATAAACATTCATCATCATGATCATCATGCTGAACATAGGCCAAACATAGTATAAACCATAGATTTAGTTTTTTTTGTACATATTATATTTATGGTATAAACACCCTCAGAGGAACAAAAGACGATCGCTCCGTAGCGCGAGGCGACATATTCAAATTTAATTCTCTTCTTATAAATACTTGCTTACGTCCTATTTATGCATGCATTAATTATTTACCTACCTGACTATCATTCAAAATTATTTCGTTTTTCTTTTGTCATTAAATGTTTTTAGTTTCCCTACCTTTTAAACTCGACACTGGCACAAAGTTAACTAGTGCCACAAACAAAAAAAAATCTTTGACGTTACCATATCATTATTAGATGACATTTGGTAAAATTCGGAGGAAAATGAGGGCATGTTAGCAATTCGCATGTTAGCCAAATAGCAAAAAAAAACTCATTCTTTAAAACAAATGAAAGCAAATAAACACGGAAAGGATTTGTACAAAAACAAGCAAATAACAAGCAAGCCTCGTTATTTATTTATGCATTCAAACAAAATATGTACTTATTTTATTCAGGTCTAGTGAATTTTGTATTGTCTGTCACTTTTGTTGTCAGTGTTCTCTCTCTTTGTCGTGTGTGTTTGTAGAGATCTCTCTCTTTCCCTCTCTCTTACACTCTCAATGTGATTCAAATGCAACTTAAACATGTAGTAGAATTAGAAACTAAACTTTATTACGATATCAATTTAACGAAGAACTGGTCAGGCAAGATCGAAATAGCCTCCGCACCTCGACTCGACAGCTAATTCAACATCTCTTCGTCCATCTCTGTCATTTTGCACCGCGTAGAGTGAAATGGAGACAGTGTTGCGGACCAAATACAAGATACAGAGGCAGATCTTGGAACCTGATTGATATCTGAATCAGGTGTTCAGATTGACTTCAATGACACTAAATTACGAAATAGAAATGTAAGTTTAGTTAAACTATCTTGTTTGGTAAATTGAATTTTTAGTAAAATATTCGCATAAGAACTGCTCAACCTAAAGATTAGGGCGGCATTCAGAGCTAAGCATGCTCGAAAAAATATCAAATTGAGCAATGAAACTCCATAAATAGACTATACAAACAGTTAGACTTAAAAAAAATGTTTATTCATCATAAACTTGACTGATAATATACATTTCCGCCAAGCTAAATAAATGCTTACAGGCAGTGACAGTTTTCTGCACTTTACCTTACCACATACATGTATTTATATATATAAGAAGAAGAAGAAGAATGAGAATAATCTTTATATACATTCATTTGTTTTACTAATGACATTTTTAAGTCTAACTTCGGCGACTAAGCTACGCCATGCGCCATTTGAAATTTCTAAGAACAATCGTAGTATAGTTTTCGTCTCGAAATGTCGCACTTACTCTTACAATTTCTACATAAAAAGTTGATCACTTTTATCATACGAGTTTAAAGGTTCGTGCAAGTTTTTTTTATATTTTATTCTAGCCATAGATAGCTTATTTTAAAACTCTTATGTTAGTGATACAAGTGTATTGATGGTTTACATAGATAAGTTATCCATGTTATATCATCATAAACCATTTGAAACGGACACGTTTTTAGGAAATTCGCAATAGACAGACGGATACTCGGATAAAAATTTGAATAACAAATTATACCTTGCTCCATCTCACGTCCAGGCCACTTGCGGACGAGCGGGTGCAGCTGCTGCGAGCGCCGAAATTTTAAAGACCCGGAAATACGAGGAGCTAACCGGTTCCTACATGTTCTCTCCTCTGGGTTTTGAGACCATGGGTCCCTGGGGCCCCGATGCCAAAATAATATTAAGAGATCTTTCAGTGCGCCTCATCGAGACCTCTGGTGACCGCAGAGCTGGCAGCTTCCTCGGGCAAAAAATAAGCCTCGCCATTCAGAGAGGAAACGCGGCCAGTCTGCTGGGCACTATGTCTTGCGGAGACGCACTGGAAGATATCTTCTATTTGTAAATATTTTGTATATTTTTAATTTTTTGTTTATTATTAATTTTTGTTTTTATTGTAATATACTAGTGCGAATAAAATAGTTTTAATTATACCTTAAGTACTATGTATATCTAATATCTAAGAACAACTTCTTGCTCAAAATTTAATGTTGTAAAATTATTGTTTTGCCTTACTCTTATTGTGTGCTCAACGCAGCTGAAACTAGCTATGATATTGAGTTTCATAAAAAAAGGACAGGATATAAGCAGTTGATTTTTCAGCAGCTGCAGCTATTGTAACATGATAATAAATTTAGAATAGGTATGTGTACGCGTCGTTGGTTCAGTGGCTAGGGCCAGAGATCCAGAGATTGTTTGCATAAAGCCACATTGTTTGCATTTTGTTATCGGCTTTTTTAAATGTATTTCTATTATTTATTTTTTTAGACAAATTTACAGTTTTTTTAAGGATTTTGTCATATTTTTTAAAATATTTAAGTGCTTTGCTTTTTGAAGACGTTGCGAGAAGTTTTAACGCCCTTTTATTCCCTGTGCAAGATATGATTTTTTAATTTTAATTTTAATTGTCTTTAGTGGAATGCATTTATCTAAAATAGCTCTGTGTAGAGCATCCAACTTTGAACATAGCCTTTGTGATTTCTTGTTTGTTATCAGTTCAATTCAATTCAATTTATTCAATCTATACACCGTCAATACATAGCCGTCACAGGTTTACCTCAAATAACTATGTTTCACAATTAATTACAATGTAAAATAATATAAATACACTCACCGACACAACTAACCTCCCACCCTTCATTTCAGGGAATACTCGTGATTCTTTATAATTCTATTAGTTACAGCTGATGTTCGTTAAAAAGTAGTTAAGTTAACGTTTATTTAAGTGTGTTTAATTTATCGTAAAATTATCAATAAATCAATTGTAATGTATAACAATAAGCGTAGTTAAAAATGAACCCTAAATACAAGGGTGGGCGGTTAGATGTGCCGGTGAGAGTATAAAGGTCAATAATCAAGCAATAATCAATAAAATAATAGTTCATTTCATTCATTGCAGGGAATACTAGTGATTCCTTATAATTCTATTAGTTACAGCTGATGTTAGTTAAAAAGTAGTTAATTTAACGTTTATTTAAGTGTGTTTAATTTATCGTAAAATTATCAACAAATCAATTGTAATGTATAACAATAAGCGTAGTTTAAAATTAACCCTAAATACAAGGGTGGGCGGTTAGATGTGCCGGTGAGAGTATAAAGGTCAATAATCAAGCAATAATCAATAAAATAATAGTTCATCAATGCCAATACCAAAAAATACCTATAAGTAACCTAAGAGTAAGTACTAAGCTTTATCAAGTAATACACGTCTCCACCTAGGGGGGCTCGAGCCTACCCGGGACTAGGGCTATCTCTGCATTATTGTATTCTTCACCTTCTTCTTGATTTTATACTGACACAGGTCAATTAAGTTTTTTATTCACTGTCACATTGGGATTTTCTTCCAAAGGTTTTGCTTATAAGTCAGATCATCATGACTTGAAAAAGCTGTCGGAATTTTAAGAATTTTTGTATGGAAAGATTTTATGTTTCGCAATAATTAGAGAAGACCCTGTCTTCTATTTTTGGATCGGCTTTGACACGTCGCGTTGATCCGCCATCTTTGATCCGCCAAGTTCTTTGGCAAGGTTAAGGTTGAAACCTATGTCAATGTTGTTTTTGCGTATTTTACCTTGAGTAGGTAATCACGTAACATCTTTATGGATTCATTATTGTGGTAAAAAATAGATAGGTACATAAAGTAAGACACGTAAGACGCTGTTTTGTAATGGTCATTATGATTGTTAGATATCTTGCGTGTGCGCCACCACCCGGGTTGCTCCTTAATAAAGATCAGTGCGCATCATAAACAGCTCATATACGTCCCCACCGAGGGGCTCGAGCCTACTCTGAATTAGGGCGACCAGGCCTTAATTAAATAAAATGTTCATATCATGGTTGGTGCACCACGTATGTACTTCGCCTGACATTTTTATCAATTTTATTATTTACCGTATGTGCTTGTAAATAAATGTTTGCATTTGAATTTGACTAGCGCGTTTACTTGTCGTCTCCGCCCAACCCTTATATACAACTGGCGGGCGGCGATTAAACACACGTAAAAAAAATAAAAATATGTGATTCTAAAACCAATGCCTGAACAAACTTCAATTTCAATTAAAAAAAAAAAAACATTTCACAACATCACGTCTGTATCTAACACGGGTATCTAACCTGGATTCGGAGGAGTTGCAGGTTCAAATCCTGTCCAAGACCGGCATTTCTTTTTCGCTTCACTTAAAGATTATTTGTATTTAACATTTACTAGAACTTAACAGAACACAAGATAAAAAGCAGAAATAATATAATAATATATTGTAAACACATATAATGTAAACACAAAAAAGGTTTCGTCTCAGCATGTAGCTGGCTAAGTCAGCAACGATGTTATTTTTTTCCTTGAAGGTCGACCAAGCCGACAACAGCACAAAACTTAAATTAAATTATTGCTTCTTTTACTCATCAACAGCTCATATACGTCCCCACCGAGGGGCTCGAGCCTACCCTGAATTAGGGCAATTAGGCCTTAGTCGACCACCCTCGCCCAATGCGGGTTGGTGGACTTCACACACAACCTTTCTTCGCAGAAGTGTGCAGGTTTCAGCACGATGTTTTCCTTCGCCGTAAGTTCTTTTACTCAGATAAAAACATACATACATACTTACATACTTCTCATAAAAAAAAATTAATATTAACTTAAAATATAAATTATAATAATAATACCTGGCAGGAGCAGTTTTACAATCACGCACCAGCACCAACATTTTCACTTGGTTAGCGAATACAGAAAAAAATACGACGGTGAACTCAAATATATTTTAGTACTTTTGTACCTATAGACACTGGTTTTAGTATCACTTTAATGAGTATATTAGTACCAATCCCTTGAAGATCCAACAATGAGATCCAAGTATCAAGAGTTTATTTTCCATGGTACCAAGAAACGTCTACCTGCCGTGGCAACTCAAACAACTATGTCGCCTCTAACCTTTAACCTGGTTAAATAAAATACACACTTTACCAATAAATTCTTAATATTACAGACGTGAAAGTTACGCTGTTTGTCTGTACGACGTATCCGATCCCGGTGAAAATTACGGAGATAGCGAAGCGGTAAATATAATATTCTACCTCAGGAACAATAGGGGGATCGGACTGTTCCTAAATTTACCATATTCTATATTAGTAGCAGACGATTCGCGAAGAAAGTTACAGAAACTCAGTACAAGTGACAGAAGAGTCGAGAGGCCTTATTGCTAAAGTAACAATCTCTTCCAGGCAACCTTACCACTTTGGTATACATAGCGATTAGGTCAGTTAGGAAAAAAAAAAACCTCTTTTTTAATCGTAATTTATGTATATCTAAAACCACGCGAGCGTAGCCAGATGAACATTCAGTAGGGTGTAGGGTATAATTTGTGTCGATCACCTTTCGAAGTACTTTTTATTAGAATAGTTCACGTATGCCCAATGTCCTATAAAACGGACATTTATTATTTAACACTACGTTCTAAACAATCTACTTAATGGACAATTTTGTTATCAATAAAGTGCCTTTTACTTGAGGTTGTAATCATGTAGGTAGAAATAAAATATATATTAAGAAATTAATACAATTAGAAGAGAGTAGGTGGTGGGGACGTATATGAGCTGTTGATGATGATGATGAAGTTTTGTTGAGTCTCGGTGGTGCATTGGCTGAGGCCGCTGCCTGCCTTCAAATCGTAAGACGGCAGTTCGGACCCTATCGTATCAATATGTTGTCGATTTCATACAATGTTTATTCAAAGATGATTCGATAAAGGTAAATATTATGTCTCAATGTCTATCTGCATACATATGCGTCTGCGAAGTTGACCAACCCGCACTTGGCCAGCAGCGTGCTCAACTAAATGCCCGTTCTTCTTCTTCTTCTTCATCGTGTGGGTGGGAAAGTCGATAACCGACCTCAAAAACAAAGGCCAATTCACACTTGCACAACTAAAGTTGCGAGTTAATTCACCCCGTTCACTAAACTCGACAAGTAAGTAGCTAATACACCTAACTTTAATTTTGTGTTTTGTTCCTATTTACTATTGAACTAGGTTACATAGTAAGTAACTTTATCAAGCTGTAAAAAGGGGACGTAGTACTTTAGCTAATGGAAACGAATAAGATACGACGACTCACTCCACAGTTTCTTCGGCGAGCTCTTCTCCACAGATTCCGCCATTGTGTTAGTTAACTCACCCAAAAAAAAAGTAATGACGGATCTAAGTGATGTAATAACATGCTATGGAAATAAATTATTTTTGATTTGATTTGAATAATAATTGACAACATTTCAAATTCATAAAGGTACAAAATTAAAAATACCATTTGGAGATTTGGTCTTCCTAAACAAAATAATATTTTTTAAGAATTAATAATCCACTAAATTAAGAGATATTTAAATACTAAAAATGAACTGTTACTAAAATGTTGTCAATTATAATCTTTGAGCCCAATATGGAGCATTACACAACCACCATAAGGATGTATTTTCCGATAGTAATTAACATAACGTACTAAGAGGCGAGATTGTCCGATCGCACTCCGATAACAGTGAAAGCGAGGAATCGCTCTCTGCGCTCCATTTGCTCTCGCGACCACTGTTCCGAGACTTGCGCGTGCGCTGACAAGGCGTTATCTGCTGTGTTTGGTAGCGCACGTGGCTATAGTCAAGGTTTTTTAAGAATCATTAATAACAGCTCATATACGTCCCCACCGAGGGGCTCGAGCCTACCGTGGAACGATTAAGCCATAGTTATGGTCCATCAAAATTGGTATAACATAGATCCTCTTGCTTTTTAAAAGATTTTCTTGGTTTTGTTGAGAGAGCAGTTCATGGTTTTTCGATCAGCCCTATTTTTAGGACTAAAGTCTGTGTGTACTTATATTAGGGTCGGGCCACACTTATCGACGGCGATCGAAGGTTTGCTTATACAATACTAAATGCGCGTTTTGTATGGGCAAAGCGTCGATCGCCGTCGATAAGTGTGGCCCGACCCTTACAGCACTTCTACTTTATGCTACATTTTTCATGATATCAAATACTTCATGGAGAAGGCTAATAAAAGTTGTAGCTGGAGAGTCTCTTGAGTCTCTGCTCATTACGATGTGCTTATTATGGCATGCCTATTCTAAGACACTGTTGCATTTTTACATAATTCGGAACAGGCAGAGCAATTGCCTTACCTATTCCGACCTATAGAAATAAGTGCACAATAAGAAAACCGCCGGTAACAGTAGTTGCGTGCTCTTCCGTCATCTAGCTTCCTACACCCGTCATCACCTTATGCTGCGCGTGAGTGGATTACATAGAACTTTTAATAGACAAACGGTAGAAGTGCCACTGATAAAATATTTAAGCAAACAGACGTTAATAAAAAATAATTATTATATTTCTTATTAATTGTTTTTTTTTTCTTATGTATGATTAATAATCAAGTAAAAATATGATCGTGAGTTTTCAAGCACAATTTATTAAGAAAGACGACATAGTACACTGACTGATGCTTTTTTTTTTAACAGCATGTCACATAAATTAAAAGTTTTTTATTTCTTTTTAAAGTATTAAATATTTTTAATGTATTTTTTAATATCTGTCTATGCTCACCCCTTTTTGTTTTTTATTTAAATATTAACTTTTTATAGCAGATGGCGCTTTTGATCTTTCATTTGTTTTATGTTCTGTGGCTACCGCTATTGGCTCGCTTACCCTACTCGTGTCTAGAGGTTACAAGTTGTTTCACAAGAATTAAACAATAGAAATGTGTGTTTGTATGTTGAGGAATCAATTAGGTACTTGCAGATTTTTTCATGCTATGTTTATTTAGCTACCTATTGTATAAACATTCCTCGTTAGATGGAATTTTTTGAAAAATTTGTAAATAAAAATACCAGTATGTCTAGAATGAGATTTACGTCAAATAGGGCCATTTTTTAAGAATAATAATATAAAATATAGGCTGTTGATTCGCCATTTTGAATAAAAAAAAGCAAACAAACTACCTACTCAATAAACAGTCAAGTTTACTAGATATTAGGCCATTTAAATAGTTACTTCTGGGTGGTGATTAACGACACAATTTTGTAACCATTTCAAACTCTATTTTAATAACTTAATTTCCTATTTATTAAATAAAACATTTTTTTTTTCAACTACCTCCGTGGTACTCAACGATATTTTTAATATGGCGGCCATCTTGAACGTGTATTAAGAAAATGGCCGCAGAAATTAAAACAGCTGTAATCACGCTTGTAGCATATTTAACTACTGACACAGATCACAGTACATTACAAGGATACTTATTTGGACCATGTTGCGTTATGAAACACTACATTTATTCATTATTCAGTTGCATCGTTATGTAACATTACATGAAGTTTTATTAGCCGACCGCGCGATGTAAAGGAGGTGTGGGTGCGACAGGTGAAGAACATAAATGAAATGAAAATGTTAGGTATTTCTACAAAAGAAATATCAACTTTTGCGTAAGTTTTAAAAGGCTATTTGAAATGAGGTCGGGTATTGTTATTTTAGAATTGTTATTAATGTTTCAAAGAGCGAACGTGAGGTCTCATTTTGAACTGCATTGTTCTAGAAAATACCGGTTTTAAAGTGGTTCCTGTTTCAATTTAATAGGTCGATTCATACTTGGAACATGCTTAGAAAACGAAATAATGTTGTTTCCAAGTATTTTGCTGTAGCTACGTTTATTCGACGCTCTTACGATGATGTAGGAAACCAAAAATCGCTAGAAAACATGCACACGCCTCTAGAGAAATTCAAAGGTTGTGTGTGAAGTCGACCAACCCGCACTGGGCCAGAGTAGTCTATGAATACTCTAATTCAGGGAAGGCTCGAGCCTCACAGTGGGGACGTATATGAGCTGACAATAAAATTGGTTACTTACTATTTTACATTGCTGCAACATTTAAAAATAAGTTCCGAAGATTTTTTTTGCTAAAAATAGTCACACAACATAACCATAAACCTTGCCGAGTCTATTATCTTTTATTTAAAAAAAAACATATAATTCTATAAAAAACCCCCACGGTAATGACAATAATATCAACAACAACGACGTCACTTCGCGAAAAAGTCTTATGGAAAAATAATTCCTCGTTCAAATAATATTCTATGCAAATACATTTATTATATTGTGAGGTTTATGACTTTGACCCGAGGCGACCTGGGGCTTCGACGACAACCATTATCTTGGGTTTAAGAATTATACTTTGGAATATAGGTACATAATATTTTATACATAGTTGACGCTTTATTAAATGTGTAGTAGTAAATTTGCACGTGACTTGACAGTGTCCCAAAAATGTATTGTTTCAGAGTTTTCAGCTATCTATCGTTTTGTAATAGCATTTCAGTAAGGTAGTTTTTATTTTAAAATAGGTACTTGAAAATGGGTTACATTTTCAGTTATAAAGAAGATTTAAGACAAGAAATTTATCTACATTTTTGTTTATAAAGCATTAATACATTTTATTTGCGTAAGATTAACCGTGATTTTAGAGTTAAATATGGATTATTTTCTAGATTACGCAAATCCTATTATTTTGAACAGTCATCTATACAATTATCCAATTGCATATATCTATTAGATGCGTTAAGATATTGCAAAATCTTAATTTTGTTAAATGGTGACTAAAACTAACCATTCGTTTTAGTCTACAGTGTAATACATTTTTATACTTACCCAACTACATTAAATTCGAAATTTATATCTGTGTTAGATGCGCAAACGAGCCCGCCAACGTGATAATAAAGATCTATGAGTCGATCAATAAATCAGTGAGTCGCATACCGACTGACTCATCCGATATAGCACGTTCGCTGAAACGCTGACTGGAGCAAAACTATAGTGAATTTGATATTGAATAGTTGTTTGTGATGATGGAGTGTTTACGGTGATAACTGACAAATGTATTGTAGGGAAAAATATGCAAGGCTTTCAGTTTTATAGGAGGTTGGATAAAGGTACCTTATATTCTTTCCGACCAAAAAACTAATTTTATCTTAAGAAAAACTTCCTAAAACACAAAGTTGATATTAGGGTTAGGTTTGAAACTTTAAGTTTTTTCAGGTCGATTTTACTGAACTGTATAAATAAGTGGAGGAGACTTATAGTCCAGCAGTGGACTGTAACGGGCCGTTGATGACTCATAGTCCAGCAGTGGACTATAACGGGCCGTTGATGACTCATAGTCCAGCAGTGGACTGTAACGGGCCGTTGATGACTCATAGTCCAGCAGTGGACTGTAATGGGCCGTTGATGACTCATAGTCCAGCAGTGGACTGTAAAGGGCCGTTGATGGCTTTTTTTCACGTAGGTATTATTAGTACAATAATTTTAAAGAGACCTGACCACTAATCCTATTAAACGTCTTTTCATCCATAATAATTGACCGAGGGAGCGAAGCGTCTCTGTTTCAGCTTGGCCAAATTTGCTTTTGTATGTCCATCTGTTTGTTTGTTTGTTTCACTCTACAGGTCGCGTTTCTCAACCGATTCTCGTGAAATTTTGTGAGCAGGTTCGATAAATTAATCGATTTTTTTTGTCGAGTCAGTTTTTGGAAATTTAAAAAAGACTGAGTTATGGGGGTTGCCAGCTTACAAGGTCTACCGCTCAGGCTGTTTTCCTCTACAGGTCACATTTCTTAACCAATAAAATAAGATAAAAAAAAAAACAAGGTGTCGGGGATGTTTGTGGAGAAAAATAAAAATAAATATGAAAAGATACACAGACTCGCGAGGTCTACAGCTCACAGAGCTACTAGTGGTTAACTGCTTAGGTCAGACACTTACATTTTGATTTAGTTATCAAGAAAAACAAGTTTACAAAAAACGCTAATAGTAATTAAAAAAGACCGTTAAAGAGCTGTTGATGATAATGATTAAACTATTATAATTAAAAAAAAAACATCGAGGTGCAGAAGAATGTTTTTGAGCATTAGCAATTATTATTGTTACTATTGTAACTATTGTAACAATAATAGTAATAGTAACAAAGGCACAATTCATAATATTATTATAGAAGACACAACCGAGATGAGAGAACTTTCACACAGGGGAGAGGTATGTACCAGTACCAGTGTACCAGTGTTACACAACATGTTACGATGACATAAATACTATGAGAATCATGTTGCCGCATAATGTTTAGTTATACTGAATCAATTTATGGAATGGAATTAATCTTATAGCAGAACCGACGAGCGTTGGAGACCGCGTCTCGGGAAATGCAGTGTGGGACGCCCCCCTGCCAGGGGGACTGATGACCTGAGGCAGGTCGCTGGTGGTGGCTGGATGAGGAAAGCGGGTGATTGTGCGCTTTGGCGTGCCCGAGGGGAGGCAGCAGTCCAGCAGTGGACTGCAATGGGCTGATTGATTGATTGAATCTCATAGATCTACAGTTTTGTTGTTAGCAACTCAATGGCAATACCAAGGCTTGTCTAGTCGAGGGCGAACAGTGCAGGTTTGAATTTACAGAAGTATTTTCAATTCCTTTGCGCAGGAGTATGTGTTTGACAACATGAATCACAGGGTCCCGGGTTCCAATCCCGCCCAGGGCAAACATTCGTGTGATGGGCACTTGTGTTTGCCTTGTGTCTGTATGTTGAGTACCTATCTATAGGTAATTAGGTATATATGTATGTATGTATATATTTATTTAAGTAATGCATAGGTATATAGCTGTCTGATACAAATAGTTCAAGCTTTGCTTAGTTTGGGATCAGATCATCATCGTGTGGGTTGTAAGGTCGACAACCGACCTCACAAACCCTGGTGTTAGTGTTATAGAGCCGCCAAAGGCCAGGACCAACGGTTTAACGTGCCTCGAAGCACGGAATCATCTTTCTTTTCGGGCAATCAGGTGATTCAGCCTGCAATGTCCTAACCAAACTAGGGAAAGTCTCACAAATAGATTATCGCTTGACAGTGTCTCCACCGGGAATCGAACCTGGAACCTTCGTAATGGGCGTCGAAATCTCGGCCACGGAGCCTGTTCTATTTAAATGAGACACCCTGTCTGTCTATAGTATATAGTAATAGGTCAGTCAGTGTACATATCAAGAAAAAAAAAGAAATTGTATTGTATGGTGAGCTCAGATTTCCAAATCAATACGTAATTCAGGCCACAGTCTAAATAGTTCCGTAAGTTAAGCCAATGAATCTATTGATGGGAGCGCGCCTTTCTTGAACCATTGTTCTGAACACTTATATAATCTCTTCATTATTAACTCTATGATGGATCAGTACAGTCAGCAAAAAGTCAGCGGTCTTTGCTCCACTTTTGAGATTTTTTTTTTTTTTTTTTTAAATCTAATTTTTGACGAGGCTTTAATCGCTCTTGGCGACTATGCCAGCCTCATAGTTTTAGACAAGTTATTTATCCATATAATTTATCATCGACCCTTTATAGATGAGTTGTACAATTTATAAAGTAATGCCGCGTCTTTGGATAAAGGCGATGCCAATATTACATTTATTTGCCCCCCATGCAAACCCTTAGGAAACATTCTGTCTCTGAGGTCACAATTCCGTTCACATTCCACCAACAAGTGAAGTATGTCCTCTGTAACGCCACAATGAGCGCACAGAGGAGACTCTCTCCTTCCAATCATGTGGTAAAACTTGTTGAGTGGAACATGACCGGAACGTAACCTCATTGCAGCAACTAAACTGGCTCTAGAGAGACTGGCATCGTCAAACCAAGGCAATAAGTTTGGCCTACTATTTATGGTTTGATACCACATGCCCTTCGTAGTTGAACACTCAATAACATAATGCTTCCACCTATCCATACAAATGCTTTTTGCTATTTGAAAGACCTCTGTAAGGTATGGTTTACACGTCACATCCTGACCATCACAAACTGCTTCACGAGCTAGTCGATCCGCGATTTCGTTGCCCCTTAACCCGATGTGCGAAGGAATCCATTGCAATCTAACACAAATAATCTGTTCCAAATCAATTAATAATTTAAGAATTTGGTATGCAATGGGAATCCCTCGCGCACCCGACACACAACGAATCAGATGTTGAAGTGCGCTCCTGGAATCAGTCAAGACAACAACTCTGTCAAATCGACCAGATTGTATATAGCGAAGTGCTTCAAATATTGCGAATAGCTCAGCTCTCATGATAGACATATCATCGCGAAGTTTCATTTTGAATGTATACTCCCTCTGGGGATCAATAAATGCAGCACCAACACCTTGATCACTTTTAGATCCATCAGTGTACACCCTGTGATAGCCAGAATATGCGTCATCTAAATCTTGTAAGGTGAGTGATTTAAGAACTGATGTTTCATAATTGCGTTTAGCAGATGATAATCCCTCAACTTGCAATCTAACAAGACTACTAATATCTATGTAGGATAACCATATATCTAAAAGGAACATCTCCAAGCCAGGACTTTTATGCAGTACTTTGTCTTTAAAAATATTATGTATTTCAATTAATAAAGGAACATTCTTATTTCTCCAGTAATTGCTGACATGCGTCAGATGTTCAATCTTGCTAAAATTATCATTAGAGAGTGAAGCGACCCTCAGCCAATATCTGCTTCCAAGCCAAAAACGTCGAATAGATAAAGGAGGAATGCTCAGTTCACTCTCCATGACGTGAATTGGGGTACTACGTATAAAACTACCACAAACTCTCAATGCTCTGTTTTGAATTATATTGAGTCTATTTAAATGAGTCTTAGCCGAATTTGCATATAAAAAGCTACCATAATCAATACGACTTCTAATAAGAGAAATGTATAATCTACGTAGGTGTTTGGGATGAACACCCCACGAACTCCCCGCTAATACTTTCAAAACATTGAGAAGTTTGTAGCATTTTTCACTGACCTCCTTAATGTGTGCACTCCATTTCAATGAGGGGTCCAGCCACATTCCAAGATATTTAACTTTTTTCAAATTTTGAAGTATACTATCATTCATACTAACATCAATATTGAATTTTTTCCTTGTTTTACTAAAAATACATATATTGCTTTTATTTTCAGATAAACTTAGACCAATCTTACTTAACAAACTTATCAATACCGAAATAGCCTCGTTAATTACACATTCTGCTAACATAATATTCCCGTAATCTAAAGTCTTGTACAGAACAAAATCATCAGCATACTGCGACACATTTACATCTGAGATAGTATTACTGATATCCATTGTTACAATGTTAAATAAAAGTGGCGACATAGGGTCTCCTTGAGCTAAGCCTCTACATGTATGTCTACTAATATATTGATTGTCAATCAACATAGTGCAATTTCTATTAGAGAGAAAGTTCCATATATAAATACATATTTTACGACCAACACCAATCTTTTCTAAAGCAATAATAAGTGGAGCAATATTGACATTATTGTAAGCATTGGTGATGTCAACGAAACAGGCTACAGTTGCCTTGTTATTAGCGAAACCATTCTGAACATCAGTAACCAAACCAGTAAGGTTATCTAAACTTGATTTAGCACGCCTAAACCCAATCGTGGACGCAGGTAATAAATTCCTATGTTCAATGAGCCATTCCATTCTCTTGAGTAAGATAAGATGAAAAAGTTTACATGGACACGACATTAGTGAAATTGGCCTTAATGCAGATGATGAGTTGGGTTCACGTCCAGGTTTGGGTATAGGGACCACCAAAACATCTCTCCACTGGACGGGAACCTCACCAGTACTCAAAATGAGGTTGAATAACTCGACAAGAACCTTTTTGGCTTTCAATGGTAAATTGTACAACATAGAATAAGATATATTATCTGCGCCTGGAGATGTGTCCTTTCAGCAAAAAGTCAGCGGTCTTTGCTCCACTTTTGAGATTAAAACACTTGTTGCGAACACTTTTACTTTTTTTGTTTTAGTTGTGTTATGTGAAGCAGTAGTGCACTATGTAAAATTATTATTTTGTTTCACTGTGTTTTGCCGTAATTTAGAAGGCTAAATGACCGTTCATCAAATCTATTAAATTGGATTTAAATACTTGCAAACTAGCTTGCAACTAGCCATAATAAAAAAAAAGTCCAATTGTTTTTTTATTTTCTTTGTTATACAAGACATGCAGTGTGGCAATAATTTTTTCTTGAATTTTAGAGCATTGTAACTGGCCACACCATCTAATTTTCATCCACTACCACTTTCTACAATTGGAACAACTGGGAGGTTTTCATATTGTTGGCGTTGGTGACTCAGTTTTGTCACGAATTAAGTTCCAGGATTCTAATATTATTTAATTTCGAATTTAAAGATTTATCAATCAAAATATCAAATAAAAACCTAATAATGTTCACATGTAAAAAATCAAATAAATATCTAATCAAAGATTGTCAAAAAGGCCGCCCCGAATGGCACCCGGTGGGAATGTTCCCATTACACTGGCAGCATTTCCTCGCTGAATGGCCAGCGAAATGTGCTGCCTCAGGTAAGTAGGTTTTTGTTTTTGCAGATCGTACCCATCAGTGTATGTGTCGAAGAATGGCAGATCACAGCTGGGTGAAGTTAGGTAACCCGGTTTGTAACTATAGCCGTTGTTGTAAGTGAAGCTTATAAAATATGCCTCCAAGCGACCACGACAATTATGTTAAGTAGGGCCATCGAGAGAGACGAGGTTTGACAGATGTCAAAAATGTAGGAAAGAGAAATAAGCACCGGAAAATGAGGATAGGGTCGAGCCCCTCGGATTTATATGAGCTGTTGAAAATTATGATGACCGGGAGAAACGGTATGTATAAAAAAAATTCAGAACGGATCTATACAATATCTTTGGTATCTAAACACGGCAGTGTGTCCGCCAAGTTCGCAAAAGAAAAGGGCGATGACGACGCACCAGTGTGTTATATTACATGAACCATTACGAGCCAGTTTCAACCCCCACAAAACTTGAAATCTATTGGACCTACACACTTGAAATTCTGCATGTCTATTAAACCAGGTCTAATTACTTTAATTTGATAGTTAGATATGATTTCAACCACGAACCGAAGCTGCAGCCAGAGTTGTTTCCTCACGAGGAAACTCCTCAACGGTTAGTAACATTTATGTTTATTAACTCCATGTATGTATATATGTATTAATTAAGTATGTTAAATTCTAGTACACGCTCTTGTCATCCCACTTTAATTAAATGTCTCACACAACACATTGGTTGGCTGGAAGAGATCTCTCTTTAGAGATAAGCTCGCCTTTGCTACAGCTATTAATAATATCATTTCTGTATAGTGTACTATTGCAATAAAGAATATATATAACACAGACACGAAACTTTGTATAAGAGCTCCATTTTGATAATCCTACTAATATTATAAATGCGAAATTTTGGATGTTTGGATGTTTGTTACTCAATCACGCGTCAACCACTGGACAGATCAAGATGAAACTTGGCACACATATAGGTTAGGTCCTGGAAAGGCTACTTTTTACCGCGGTATACTTTACTCCCACGGGAAAACTCATTTAACGCGGGTGAAACCGCGGGCGAAAAGCTAGTTAGACATAATTTTGGCCATGAACCGATGCCGCAGCCAGGATTGTCTCTTCACCAGGGAACTCCTCAATAGTTACTATTAGACCATCGACTTGTTTGCTTTATTTAGTGTTTAAAGGCTTGTTGTCAGTAACTTAAATAAAAATATGAGATTGCAAAAACTAATGAGATCCCAAAAAGTTAGCTATTAACATTATAAAATTTTACTTGCCATCGACTCGCTAAGAAAAAAAAGATTTAATAAATGGTTGTTTATTACAAACAAGCAAGTTGTACGTAAAATAAGTTTCTAATCAAAGACCCTTTTTAGGATTTACACAAAACCTCTCGACCCAATCTTGAGTTAGCCTTGTTTATAAAACAAATATAACATCAAATGTTGACCTTATTTATAAAGAACATGATAAATTAAATCGTATTCAGCTCGTATAAGTCCCCACAGACATAAGGGCGTCGATGGTGTAGTGGCTAGAGCCGCTGCCTCCCGTCCGGGAGACGCGGGTTCGATCACCACCACACGTACCAATGTGTTTTCGTTTATTCGACGCTCTTATGGTGAAGGAAAACATCGCGATGAAACCTGCGCATTCCTGCGAAGAAATTCAAAGGTTGTGTGTGAAGTTGACCAACCCGCACTGGGCCAGCGTGGTCGACTAAGGCCTAGTCGCCTTAATTCAGGGTAGGCTTGAGCCAACCAAAGGGCAGATCTGGCTGGAGTACCCTAAACCGACGAGCATAAATAAATATGTGGGGACAAATACATATTTATATAAATAAACAAAAACAAAACACGCTCATCACACGAATGTTTGCCCTGGGCGGGATCCGTCTAATGAAGAGATTGAAGAATCTGGATGAAGCGAAACAAATATGTCTGGATCGTAGCATGTAAAAGAACTTACCCCTCTGCCTACCCCTCCGGAAAAAAGGCGTGACTGTGTATTATTATGTATATTTAAACTACTTATATTTATGTTTGTATGATATTTGACCAAGATAATCATCATAAGCATTTACTGTCTAAAAACCCGTCCGCCCAATGCCTAGGCGCTGCCTACAAGTTTGTCAGTGCTGACCGACTGACGCAAGTGTTATCCAACTCATTATGTCACATCGCCGAATTGTCCACTCTTGCGCAAGTTTATGTGGGTCATGATCTCGAGGTAGGGCTGCGAGCTTCCGAAATCCGGTAGGCTTTGGCAGGTGAATTACAAACGTAACAAGAGTTCTGTAGCGATTTCTTTCGTGGAAGTATATATTGTTTTTTATGTGTTTTAATGTGTAGAGGAAAGTCTTGTTACAATACACAAAATATTATAAACAATACAATATACAGCCTCCGTCGCAGAGTGGTCGAGATTTCGACGCCCATTACGGAGGTTCCGGGTTCAATTCCCGGTGGGAACACTGTCAAGCAAAAATCTCTTTGTGAGACTTTCCCCAGTTTGGTTAGGACATTGCAGGTTGAAACATCTAATTGTCCGAAACAGTATGATTCCGTGCTTCGGAAGGCACGTGAAGCCGTTGCTCCCGGCTACTATCTATCTAGTCGTTACACGAGCCAAGTCTAGCCTTTGGTGGCTCTATAACACTGACACCAGGGTTTGTGAGGTTGGATGTCGACCATACAACCCATACGATGATGATGATGAATACAATATACTTTAATACAATTCTTCTTATTCATCGTGTGGGTTGTAAGGTCGACAACCGACCTCACAAACCCTGGTGACAGACTTGTCAAAGGCCACCAACATGGTTCGAGTATCGACTACTTCCATAGATCCGGGACCAATGACTTACTATGCCTTCCGAAACACGGAAACATCTTTCTTGTCCAGTGAAAGTCCCACAGACTGGGATCCAAACCTGGAATCTCTGTTATGAGAGTGGAGCGCTTGACCGCTCAACTTTTGAGGCTGTCAAGCCAAAGATATAATGAAATAATGACAAATAAAGACTTTTTGAACAAGTTTTTAAAATTGACTATTCATCATCAACAGCTCATATACGTCCCCACCGAGAGGCTCGAGCCTATCCTGACTTAGGACGATTAGGCCTTAGTCGAACACGCTGGCCCAGTGCGGGTTGGTCGACTTCAAATACAAACTTTGAATTTCTTCGCAGGAGTGTGCAGGTTTCACCACGATGTTTTCCTTCACCGTAAGAGCGTCGAATAAACGTACATATGAATTCGGAATTTGAAAACACATTGGTACGTGGTGGGGATCGAAGAATCGGGACGGAAGACAGCGGCCCTAGCCACTAGACCATCGACGCTCTCACTCCTTTGCTATTATTATTATTATTATATAAGAAAGTAAGTAATAATAATATTTTAACACTATCTACAACTATTTAGCATATTTACACATAATCTGTACTCGCACGTGGCCATACGCTCACTGATAGAAAGTACGAGATAGGAAGGAGATTGTGCACGAACCAAGTGAATAGTAGCTAAATAGGCTGTATAGATGTTTTCTTGCATTCTGTATTGTTGTAATATTTTTATTTATTTATCAGCGCGCTATGTGGGACGCCCCCCTACCAGGTGGACTGATGGCCTTAGGAAGGTCGCTACTGGATGAGGAAAGTGGATAATCGTGCGCTTTGGCGTGCCCTTGGGGAGGCCTACGTCCAGCGGTGGACTGAAATAGGCTGATTGATTGATTGATTGAATGTTAATTATGGCGGGGAAAGGAAATATAGCCGAAAAAATCAATCTATGACGTCATAGTCGGCACGTTAAAAGAAAAGACCTTTAGGTATTATAAAATGCTATATTTTCTCAAGCAAGTCGTAAAAGCCGATTGGCGGACAAATAAGAATAACTGAAACACATGCAAGTGTAGTAAAATGTATTTATTACATTATGTTTACAAAAGTCATTACATTGCCTGCCTAGTGTTTAAAAAGAATCATTTTGCAACAAAAGTAGGTTAAGTCGCGTCTAAATCATCATACTTACTGTAATAAGGATCGCATTACACTTGCTATCAAACATTACGCGAAGATCAGCGAAAACAAAAGCGAAAGTGCGTCCGGCACGCACTTGACCGCGATATTCCAAAATCGCTCTTATGGTAACTTCGGTAACCAAGAAGGAGGTCACTGGGCCGGTAGCCACATCCGAATTACATCACGTGGTTCTGGTTTCCATCTAGACCCCCCACTTATGACTTTACCCCCCCTTCTTTAGTATGGACAGGTTTGGTTTGGTATGTAGGTTTGAAGGTTGAACTCCGTTTGACAGTGATTTTTTACAATTTGCATGCTGCATTCTTTGCCAAACGAAACCTCAGAGTAAAGAAAAGACGACCGCGAGGAGCACGCTTCAGAAATGTGTGTACGAAACAGGTGTATGGATGGAAAAGGATGTTTGCGCGTGCGTGTTTGTTTGTTACCATTTTATGTATAAATATTATTTTACATGTCAAATGTTATAAATACTAAAAACCTTAAAAAACACTAGTAAAAATATAAAAACTCTAGTAGTGTTACAGCACTGATACGTATTTCTGGGCTATGTTGATGCGAATTTGATTGGTTTTTGTACATTCAATCAATCAATCAATCAGCCTATTGCAGTCCACTGCTGGACGTAGGCCTCCACAAGGGCACGCCAAAGCGCACGATCACCCGCTTTCCTCACTCATCCAGCCACCACCAGCGACCTTCCTCAGGTCATCAGTCCACCTGGCGGCGGCGTCCCACACTACGTTTCCAAAGACTATATTTTGAATATGACTATTGTCTTTATTTTGGATAATTTGGATTTCTTCAGAATGTAGGTAGATAACTACATATATTGTGTGATAGAACCCGACAAACTATGGATCATTAGGCAATTTTTATGAAAAGATTGCATGGTAATATTGACAATGGCATCACGATATGCATGCATGCATTTTACGCATATATTTCGAGTTTAACGGCCAGTTAACTATTTCGTTATCTGAGAACGGGTTTTAAATTGATCTAAGATGCCATTTGATTAATCGGTTTTAAATGACTGAGATTGGGACTGTTATGATCAAAGAAAGTTTAAAAACAGAGTTTGTTTTTATTATAAATGTTGCGTATTTAAATAAACTTCCTACAGTTTCTTTTGAAAATAAGCAATGGATTATTAGCCGAGTGTCTGTACAGATGATGAAATTTTTCAGTATCAAACAGTTGATATACATAGCTTACAGACCCAAATAAATATTTTTTCTATTCATTTTATTTCATTTTCACATGACAACTCTTCGACAAAAACTGTTTTATTAAAAAAAGCACGCTGTAACGTGCCAAGTGGTTGCCTATTGTGGTGACGTCATGACTCCATAGAAAACAAGCAAGAACGAATTTCGGCGCTGCCACGCCACTATGCCCTCCGTAGCGTAGTTGGTAAGCACGTTGGCTGCGTATAGGTCGTGGGTTCAAGTCCCACCGGAAGATTTACGTTTTTTGTTGTTTTCTATTAATCTAAAATGTTTAAAAAAGTTAAAAAAATATATTTTATTTTTGTACATTGACATTTGATATAGATTGAATGAATGATTCTTTTCAAAACATGGTCTTTCACAAGCGGAAAGTGCAGTTTTTGCCACTGGACATTGACTCCACGGTGATCGGAACGGAAGCTATAATCGATCGACTTCCAATTTGACTCGCATTACTAAATAATAGTGGAACTGGTTTTATAAGTAGTTCACTTCAAAGTAGGTAACCGAAGCTTAAGTATTTTTAACCTCTGCAAAACCAACCCGTAATCCAAGCCTTGTATTGCATGCAGTGTATGACGAATAATTATATTTTTTTACATGTTATAATTTATTTCTAATCAGCCTGTTTGTTTGTCTGTTCGCATGTTTTACAAACATTTGGCGTGCGATTAATTCCAATAACAACGCAATATTATAGAGCTGGTCTGATGACTATGTTTTTAACGCGCAAATTCACATCCCAACGCGCAAATCGACTCGGACGCATGTCGCAAGAAACCTTGCGCGGATGCGCGCAGGCATACAAAGCGATGCGCTTCCCGAGGCCGGTGAAAACGGAATGGTCAATGATGACCTTGGTTGCTTCTATATAAGTTTTGATAGGCATATAGTAGTTTTTTTTACAAATATATAAGTACTTCCTGAGGAAATCTATGCACTCTTCTGGGAAAAATATCAAAGGTGTGTGTGAAGTCGTCTAATCCGCAAGCGTGGTCGATAAGGCCTGAATATTCATCCCAATTCAAAGTAGAGTCAAGCCCCTCGGTGGGGACGTATAATATGAACTCTGAATCATACTTCTGTCTAATACGGGTAAACTGATATTTTTAATGGAAGTGAAAAATATAATATTTATTGTTTTAGACACGAATTTAACTTGCTTCTAAAAATAATACATTGTAAACATTGAAGAAAGAAGATCAAATAAATGATATTATCCTAACCTATCAGACTATTATCTTTTTGTATTGATTATTTTAGCGTGCGGTAAGTTATTTATTATTATACTTAGCGATCGTATTGTCAGAATAGTGACAGGCCGACTGACCAGTTGTCATTTGTTATTAGAATTCTCCTTAATTGTTTTCAAATAAATATCAGTTATTATGTCAATTTCGTCATTTGTATTATAATGGTATAAAATCGTTATACAACTCTTTACCATTGACTACGACATGGAAATACACACGTGCCTAAAACCGAGTGGGTTAGTAAAAACGTGACTATGAGTTGGTTTGCTTAAAACAGATGAACGTCATGTCTGATGATGTTGGTATTGTCAAAGTGGTTTGACAAGCCCATCTTGTCAGGATTTTAAAATTACTTGAATACACAAAAGCCACAAAAAAAAAAAAGTTTAATTACATTCCCTAACATGGCAACACTTTTCTTATTATCGTGTAAGTGATAGGCTTTCAATTTTTCCTGTGGGAATAAAACGTTTTCCCAAAGTAAAAATTAATTGACGTCACTTGGACGTCACTCTTCATCTGTTTTTTTTAGCATATTTTCCTTCAAAATACGAGTATGTGCGTAGATGAATTATAATTATTAGTGTACTTTCTTCTGAACGTATGAAGTCAGTAGAGTTTATATAAATGCGTAGGTGTCTTACAAAAAAAATAAACGAGCTAAGCTCGGTCAACCAGGTACTTATTGTTATGTGTCTGTCCACGTGTGTCCAGTGTTAAATAAAGAACAGAATAACCCTTAGTTGACCACATTGTAAGGCCTTTATTGGCCACTTTAGCATCAACAAACATACACGTAAAACAAACAGTTTAACATAGTACATTATACGTTAGTGTATTTACAAATTCCTTACGATCCGCTAAAGAGATGTTCGTCGACACAGTTTGAATGTTGTTTGAAGCGACCTTTTAGCAAGGTTATTATTTTTTATGGTAAATAATAATAAACAAACAGGTCAGAATGATGCTGGTATTAATATTTGACGCTTTTGTGGAAGATCAGGATCGAATAATATGTTTTCTTATTAACTTGACTCTTTTTTATAATTAATTGCTCACTATAATATGACATTGTTTAATTTTTGTGTGTAATTTAATTTTTATATCAATTTAACATGTTTTTATTGGTTAACTACACTCTGTTTTTGTATTGTATAACTACTCGTATCTAATGCTAATCATTGCGACGCCCTATACACGGGTTATTGTACATAAGACCCATAAGCTGTATAATGTGCAATTAATAAATTCTATTCTAGTATTCTATTTCTCATGATAAAAAATTATTAACGTCACTGTTCGTCTATGATTTTTTCGCGTGCAGTATTTCCTACTTTAAGAATTCGTTTTGGTTTATAAATTTTTTGTAAGTTTAATTTTGTCCAGCAGTAGACGTCTTTCCGCTGGGATGATGGTGGTGATGATGAAGTTTAATTTTGTATTGTTTTAAAAACATTTGTTTTTCTTTAGTTCTACAGTTTCGTACAAGATGGCGATGGATTCTTTGGAACTATGGAATCATCGCGCACATGCGTCAAACAAATAAAGAATGTAGTTGTTGTTTTTTCAATTTATCCGAAACGGAAAGGCAATGGATAAATTATCATACTGACAGTTTCTGTCATTTAGTGAGTACCAGAGAGGCCTTATTTTATGGTTATCTCAATTCTCCTTGTTAGGATACAAATACACAATAATGATACATGTTTCCGTGTTGACTCTCTCTTTATCATTCCACAATTGTCCTTTACATTGCATACTTCAACAAGAAACGTCTTCACATAGTTACGGGTAATCACAATTAGATTTAAGTATTAATTAGGCTGTATAATAAGGACAATTTTTATTGTTTTCCTGGACCAATCTCTCTATTTTTTCCGAAGAGAATGATATGTACGTAATTATTTGTTTTTATAGTACTATTTTAGTCTTTCTTATTTTCGCTATGTATATTTTAGTCTTCTATCTATAACTTTACCTATTATATAGGTATAATCTTCCTCTAATAATTACTGTGAATTGAACGGTAATTCATTGGTGAGGAAAAGTGGACCGGGAATCGAAACCGGAACCCAGACGTAGAGCAGCAGACTCTCTACCAACTAGGCCGTACGTCGTAATTATTTTAAGAAGAACCTTTGATACAATCTTATCTGTCTTCCGTCAAAGCCACGTCGATAAAACTCATTGCACAACGACGTCAACTCACATCCCTTTGGGAAACCTTTAATTGTAAGTAAAATAATAAGATTTCGCAACATGGCCGCCACAATTCCATATGTTTCCGTTGATTGTTGAGATTCAAACTGTGTGACATCTTTAAAACAACAAAAAAACAAAATGCTAGAACAGAAGTGAGCCAAGTAGTTTACCTTTTATAAAGAGGGATATCCAAAATGGAGTAATTTTTTTTATTATTTCACAAAAAGTAAGTAAGTAAAAACACTTTATTGCACACAAAAGGAACATAAAACAATAAACAACAAACATATAGCTTGAGTGCGCAAGGCGGCCGCTTGTAGCGATCTCTTCCAGACAACCTTTGGGAAGAGGACATTCAGAAAGTACATAAACAGGTTTCTAACAATGAAAAAAGCTTGAAAGACAGTCAGCCAGCAGTAGCTTTTGACATTTAATATGGGATGTGTTTTTTCATACCTCAATTGTTTTTGTTTCTTATTAAAATAATAATAAACAATATTGAGTTGTTGACCATGCTAGCAGGTTTTTCTTTAAGTAGAATAATTTATACGAGACAAAACTAGTTTTAGATTACAGCTTTACCTAGTAATAAACAAAAGAATTGTGCAAGTCATGTTACCTAACTTATTTTTTTGCACAATGTATTTGTATATAGTATTAGACAATCTATATAATGATAAAAATGTGCTATCATATATTAATGATATTAATCGGACGTATAAGTAATGAAGCTATTAAAAAATTACACCTTAGTAACTGATAAGTATTGACGCGAAAAATACGGTAAAACCCAAAGACAATGGTTCGGGTTAAATAAATTAATTTACAGCAGCCACGCTTGGAAAACACATAGACGTAAGTACTCATACTTATCAATAAGCTGTAAACTAGAAATGAACATTAATTAAACTAAACTAAAATTAGTCCTGTCACTTTCTATCATTTTTAATTGAAAAGGGACCGAAGATCATCGGTTTTGTTTTTGTCTTTGATTTCACGACTAACTGTCAAATTTCGTCTTGTTTTAGTGCCTACCTAACACCATGACGAATAAAAAGCCACTAAAATTGATTCAAATCTTCAGTACTTTAAGCGTGAAGGCGGAACAAACATCCAATCATCTAAACATCCAAATATAATTATAATAGTAGAGCGTCGGTGGTCTAATGGCTAGGGCCGCTGCCTCCCGTCCGGGAGACGCGGGTTCGATCCCCACCACGTACCAATGTGTTTTCGAATTTCAAACTCATTATGTACGTTTATTCGACGCTCTTACGGTAAAGAAAAACATCGTGATGAAACATGCATTCTCTTGTTGTGTGTGAAGTCGACCAACCCACACTGGGCCAGCGTGGTCGACTAAGGCCTAATCGCCCTAAGGCTAGGCTAAGGGTAGGCTTGGGCTCCTCGATGGGGATGTATATGAGCTGTTGATGTGTGATTTTTTCACATTAGTGTGATGTGATTAGCAACTCGATCGCCAATTGCACTGGGCCTGCCTATCCTTATTTATAAAAGGCTTGAGCACCTCGAGTAAGATAGATCATAAGCAAAATCATACTTCTTTTACAGTAGATATGATTTATAAAAGATGCATAAACAAAAAAAATCGATAGCAACAAATATGTTAAGACATGCAGACAATGAGAGTGAGTTCTCATACATTATCAAGCATTGTGATTGTATGCACGGATGCGCGTGAGTCGATCAGTCGCCTTGACACGCATGCGCTCTCGGGGGATAGGAACAAAAACGTGGTTAAGAAATTGATGAAAGACTGTGGTTTGTAAAAAATTTGTAAAGTATTTTTAATATGTACACAATTTTTTTTACTAAATCATATTTCGCCGTCAAAGACATACGTAATACAGGTATATAGGTATATAAGATCGCGAACCTATCTTATCTATAGTCTAGAAGGCTTCAAACTTAACCCCACCAAATGAATACCAAAGAAGCAAAACTATACCATACGACATTCGAATACGCGGCACAATGATGTTTTATATGACTCGGTTTGTAAGAACGTCGAAAGTAAGCTTCAATGTACAGCGACATCATCTGCCTGTCTGTCGTCGTCGTCGTCTGTCAAAATTAATTAGGTGCCATGTTTTAGCGGGCTTTGTTTGATGGTTACTCTTCTAGGCTATAGATAATTCGTTGCCTAAAGGGGTGAAACTTGTCGGCCCTCAAGGAGCACTCAATAGGACTACATTTGGCACAAACCCGCATCCGTTATATTGCCACTTTGGTAGAAATAGCGATTTCGTGAGCTATTCTGAGATCAGTTAAAAAATAAAACATTTGGTAATATTTTTGAACTCAGTTTCGGCGTATACGCACCTAAACGAAGGGTCATACAGTCACCGATCGTGCACTGAGTGACAGGTTCCTAGCCTGTCACCTTTCACAAAACTCCTTTTTTTGTGTGTATTATATTGTATGTAATAAAGACTACGTCGTCATCATCAACGGCCCAAGGCTAGCTATATATTATCTATTCCTGTTGTTCTTTATTTTCTTTTTTATTTCCCTATTGTCAGGGTTTTGAACCAATATTGTATGTACTACCTGCTAAAATCTCTTAACCTGTTAACGAAACAGAAATACCATAAAATATATTATATATCTTTCTTATTCTTTATAACGGTAAAAGTCCTTTTTGCGCACTTAAAATTCTATAATTTTTAAGTATATTTGGCGATCGCGTTGATGTCTTTTATACGGGCGCAAAAATAATAAACTGCATCGATCATTTTAACATAAACTCGAGGAAGAATTACCAAGATATTTACAGTCAATAAACTACTGTTTCATACACAACAAGCTATATCGACTGTAATAATAAGTTTGTAAAGGCTTGTATTTTTTCGTAAATTTAAAGTGTTCTCAACACTCGCGAGTGATCGAACTGTACGACTGAAATAACTATTCTTCTTCCTTATTTGTTGCTACATCCGATTACAATCAACATTATAATAATGCTTTAAACATGATAAAACAACGGACGCAAGTAAAAACAATAAAAAATCGACGCGAAAACAATAATTTAGCGAGATGACGTCAAGACACGCTAGGAGATCCTGTCTAGCGACAAAAAACGCATAATTGACGTATCTACGTCACGAATACTAATTTTTGATACCATTAATGTTGTAAAATATGCAAATCGTGTTTGATCGTACTTCTTCCAAAAATAGCAAAGGATAGACTTGATTGTTAGGATTCCGTACATAGTCATTTAAAAAACGGCCAAGCACGTGTCGGGCCACGCAAAGTTTGGGTTCCGTAGTTGTCCAATAGTACTTAGGTACCTGTACCTGACAGTTAACATTCATCAAAATATTTTTCTATGATATTTGTACCGATTTTTTTACTTGTACAAGTACATTTTACAAGTTTATCTATTATTCGATAACCTGTAAAGCCTACTTGATGTTGATAGTTATCCTTTTAAATTCATATAATTATGAACACTACTACCGTGATTTTTTTCATATTTCCAAATACAACAGTTTTGGTTTTGGAGGCAACAAACAACCCGTACCTCCCGAAGCACGGAATCATCTTTCTTTTCGGACAAAATCAGGTTATTCAGCCTGCAATGTTCAAACCAAACTGGGGAAAGTTTCACAAAGAGATATTTGCTTGACAGTGTACCCCACCGGGAATCGAACCCGGAACCTCCGTAATGGGCGTCGAAATCTCGACCACTCGGCCACGGAGGCTGTTCCACCTAAATTATACCGTTAGTAGCATGTTAGTGGGTACTCTATTTAAATTTCAGAGGTGAGGTGATGACGTAATAAGCAAGCTAATCTCATTTCTCGCTCTGAGCCTGTGGTTTCATCTAACTATCATAGGTACGTACACTAAAGTACCTTGCACTCTCTAGATTGTAAAACAGTAATGTACACTACTTAGTGTACCAACTTTACTGTGACTGTTTTTAAACTGAATGTTGCCGCTAGATAGTGCTTATACTTATCTATGGTAAGGTAAACCTTACTGTCAGTTGTGGTTTAGTGCGATATAAAGACGTGTTCCTATTAAATTGATGAACTTAAACGGGCAGTGGCAGATCACTAAAATAATTGAAATTTGTAGATTATATTGTATAGTAAGTTATTTTTAATTATGTCAACCACCCGAAAGTATGAAAACGTCACATCCCATTGAAGGATGTGAGTGTTCGCGGAAATAGACTTTCAGTGCCGGACTTCATTCGTTATATACTTCCCACAAAATATCAATCAAAACTGACAGCGTTTTCAATAAATTTGTGACACGTATTATAAATAATAAAATTAAAGAAAAACTTCCATTCAGAGTCTTACTAAAAACAACAACAATATAACGTAATTACTCGAATGAAACCAAAAGGAACACAAAAGCACGAGTCCAATCGAAAGTCACTTGTCCTACAAAGTATATACATTCACATAATAAATACTGCTTATAAATAACTCATTGAGCAACTCTTATAGAAGCATTATACCAGACTTTTAAAGAGCATTCTCTCTATACAACTCTTATAACGCTGTAAGCTACAATCAGTCAGCTATTGATCGGAAAGAAAGTTATTCGGATATGTTCCATAAATAACTTGAAGCCTTGTTAAGTAATGACATAGCATGATTCATATATTATGATCCTGTTTACTAGGTTTGAAGATAGCATTAACATTTAATAGACACTGTCGTTAATAGAATATTAAAAAAAACAGTTGTATATCAAAAGTTGTAGCAGTTTTATAGCAGTTGTATAACAGAAAAACTTAGGTGTAGAAAGAAGGGGTCAGATGCGATGATCTAACTAAAATTCTATGATAATTTAATATTAGGTACATGTGGTGGTTATTCATTCCTTTTTCGGTAAAGGAAATTGTTGCGAGGAAACCTGCGCACACCTGCGAAGAGATTCAAAATTTATTTAACGCCCTTAAGATAATAAAATTTGCTTCCAATGTTCTTTTTTTTTCTAGACTAACACACTACATTATCTTTGTAACTGACTGACTAAAATAATAGGCATCATTTCACTCAAATTCATTTTGCTTGGTTGATAATGTTTTGTTGCTGGATTCCCTAAAATATATTTTTTTTTACTTATTTTAGGTATTAATAATCATATCTGTATTCCTGCTTGATTCAGTAATGTTTGTATGTTTGACTCTGTAAATTAGAATACAACCAATTAAAATACTCTTTGTCGAGTTTACTACGTAAGTACTGAAAAAAAATGGCTGGAATGAAACCACTGTTTTCAAACCAACAAAACGAATAACGTGAAAGCCCATAATGTTAACAGCTTAAATAACTAACTTAACTCTAAACACAGGTACAAGAACTGAGCCACTGCAACACACCAGCTCACTGGCATTACTCTTATCTTGATCTTAGGAAAGCCCTAAACAGAGCGAAGAGCAGTTTTTTTCTTAACATTACATAAACGTTCACTTATTCATATTCCTTACGTAAGGTATGGCAATACCTTTTAAAACATCATGTGCAAATAACTTTTGGTTGAAAGATTTGAGCTTTGTTAATTTCTTTGTCAGGTTGTAAGGCAGAGGAGAGATTTTTAATATTGGAGAGAGACCACTCACCCAGCCAATCCACGCTTCTTCATCCCGCCACGCAGTTTGACGTATTCCACATTCGAGTTAGGAGTCTAGGAGTATTCTAGGGAGCATTGAATAAAAATGGCCGCGCCGCCGCGCCGTTACGTCGAACTGAATCCAAAAAATATCTACGCACATTATTGCCTTAGTCTTTATTTTCTTCGTTTTGTTGGTAAATCGTTACCTAGTTGGAAAATATTACGTTCCCGAGTAATCATGTTCCATGAACCTCGTTACCGCTTTCCTTTGGATGACGGTAATTTGAACTAATATACATAACCACATTGTTATTTGTGATTTTGTTTTATATTCTTTGTGCCACCATGCAACTTGTTTTCCATTTGGAAATCACGTAATAGTTTGTGGTCATAACTTTAAACAAAAAGTACAAGTAATTAGTTATACTTTATTAATAAGTATATAAAATTAGGCTCGAGCCCCTCCGTGGGGACGGATATGAGCTGTTGATGATGATGATGTTAAGGTGCCAACTGGCAATACTTATTAGGAAAAAGTATTGTCTTTTAAACTGATCTTTTTGAACGTAAATTCGGAAAATCCATTTTCTTATGCGCACGTGTCTCTACGATGTAAGATTGCAGATAGGACAGATTTGTAATAAAAAATATATTTCTCCCAACTGTGCTCATATTTTAAGTATTTATTCAGTAACGAACCTTGTCTAAACCTTCAAATACTAAAGTTTTATTTAAAAAAAAACAACAACACGAAAAAACCCCTAAAACTTGTTTCTAACAAGAAATATTGTGGTTTTAACCATAAAGTGACGTCAAATGAAACAATAAGCGCTGAACGAACAATGTATCAAAAACTTCCGCAATACAAATTAAGAAGCCACATGTGTTTGACCCCTGCTTTTTGCAGATGTACGCAACATTTTTTGCAAGGTTACTATTTATAGATTTATTAAAGCTGTCTTAAGGATTGTCAATGATTTGGCAATTAATTCACGTTTGGGAACGATGAAGTTTTAAATCACTTTGATGGGAAGACAAGTTGTGTTTTACAAAGTGCTTGCATTATATTAGATAATAATTCAACGTTCACATTTTTTTTAATAATAGAATGTTAAATTACGAGGAGTAACATTAATGGCTAAGATAAATTATAATAATACTAGCGGTCCGCCCGCGGCTACGCTCGCGTTATGTTAGAATTTCCCGTGGGAATAAGACTTTTCCCGGTAGAAAGTATCCTATGTGTTAATCCAGGGTACAAACTATCTATACTTCAAATTTTATCCAAGCCCGTCCAGTAGTTTAAGCGTGAAAGCGGAACAAACATCCAAATATATTTTCACATTTATAATATTAGTGTGATAATACTCGTATAATACGAGTATGTTAAGGTTTTTCTTATAAATCGCAAAATTACGAAAGTTATACCTCGGTTGAGGATATTCAGCAGTAAATATTGTCTATTTTCCGGGTTTAAAAGCTATTAATACTTATAATCATTGTACTAACAAGACCTTGCAATCTGTTTTTAGGTAGGTAAACAAAATAATTAAAAATGTGAATAAAAAGTTCCAACAATGCGTAAATGTCGTGAGAGTTCTTTTTTCAGGCCATTCTAGGTACTTACTGAGAATCCTAAAGTGTGTCTTATAAAAATAATAGCCAGCGTAAGCCATGTAAGCGCCGAAAAACTGTTTCTTGACGACTTGATTGAAAATCATTGAATCTTCTCTAATATATTAATCACAATTAGAAAGTTACGTAAAGGGTCGGGCCACACTTATCGACGGCGATCGACGGTTTGCCTATACAAAACGCGCGCGAAGTATGGAAATCCTTTCGCATCATTCGCCGCGTCCGATACTTCGCGCGCGTTTTGTATAGGGAAACCGTCGATCGCCGTCGATAAGTGTGGCCCGACCCTTATAAACCTTCGACATGAATCAAGCAATTTTGACTTTTCATGCAAAATTGTAAGCTGTTCAGCACGGAGACAATCCGCATGAAAATTAATTTTTTCGAAACATTTAAAAAGCTGTAGGACAAAAGTTGTCCAGTTTCATTGATTGAGCTACTTCATCACTATCATCATCACCATCGTGTGGGTTGTAAGGTCAACAACCGACTGAGCTACCTCATCGAGAGGGTTTATGTTATCCAACTTATCCAGATAAAAGAAGAGGTTGTTTATAAAAGAGCGCTCTATATAAGTGGCTTATGATGTACGCTGATGACATTGCACTGAACGATAAGGACAAACTGAAACTGTGGAGAAGAGTGGAGAAGATTGAGTAGGAAAGCGGACCCCAGCATTAGGCCGGGAAAAGGCTAGGACGAAGAAGAATCTCTATATAAGTTTTTCCAAGTAGCCTTTTTCCCGTTGTTCGAAGGCTATATTTATAACCTCACCTCAAGTGGACCATTTGCATTGCACGCGACCGCACAAGGCCAGGACGGACATAGTACAGTTGGAGAGATTTATTACAGTACTTAGCTGTCTTTTTTGTAGTGGAGACCTTAGTTTTTATGAAATCGTTCACCAGACTTAAATGATAATTAACGAGTATTTTTATCGATTTTCACTCCTCCATAAAAACTGCTGGGGCGGATTGCGCCCTCTAAGACTCGGCTTTTTGAGATCACGAAAATCACCAGAAATTTTGATGATATCGGTCTTAGACGAGCGGACGTGTGTACTATTGGTGCAGCTAGGGAGTTTTATCTGGTGATAAGCGACCACAAGGTTTCAATTTCAGTCCTAAAATGTTAAAACAGCGGTAAACAGTGGAATATCTCCGTGTAAGTTTTTTCGATTATTTTCTCAACTCAATTTGCTATGTATACGAAGATGGCAAACATAGCAGACTTGGACATTCGGGGGAGCAAAAGATTCAGATGCATATTTTTTTCAAAATGGTAGAATCAATTGTATTTCATCGTTTGATTAGATTTTTCCAGTGAAAATAGGGAACATGCACAATTTTTTAAAATTCGAATTGAAATCGAAATATTTCATGTTCCAGATAAACACACAAAAAATATTTTTCCGAATATCTTACTCAGAAACAAATTTATAAGGCTTCAAAGTTGATGGTTAGACAGCGAGGTCCGACGACACATGGGACGTCATAATGTGTCGCGTGCCATACATCCGCCATAGAAAATTTTGTTTTCGTAGAGAGGGACAGATATATTTGTTTAATAATGTTGTATCTAGTTTGTTTCGATTCTGTTTTGATTATTCATTCAGTCAGTATTCTATTTTTGTATACTTTTGTATAAAAAATCGAATATTTTTTTATGCATGTTCCCTATAAGATTTTTCCACTGTTCTAAGTTTGTAGTCTTTCAGACCCTTGAGCACCCTTATCAAAAAGCCTTCCGACGCATATTTGTAGCTAATTTACTGCGCTTTTTATGCTGAGTAGGGTTTGAGTAGGACAAACCAACAAAGACATTTTTGCATTAAGTAGTAAACGTACTGTAAAGTTTTCTCTATCGTGTAGTCACTATTATATCTGACTGTACTATTAGTTCAATGGAGTTAAAAATGTCTGCTTGGTAAATAAAGAAATTATTGTAAAACACTTAGTATTGTACACGAGATTCCTATTCAATCTCGGAGACCTCCCAAACTCAAGAACCCTAATATTAAGGTTTTGCATCCTGACGTATCTGTGAAGTATTCAAATTTGGAACCACATAGAAATGTCAACTTTTGGAACTGAAAATTGATTAAAAAACAATTTCATATAGCTACTAGCGCCACCCTTTAGATGGTAGGTGTACGCCTCGTTTTACGCAAGTCATCGCGTCAATTTGCGCTACCACAGTAACTAAACCACAGTGACTTTTCTTTGACGTGATGGATCCTCGAAACTCGCTGGCTCCAGCGGTTTTCAGTTCTAGGATATCAAAAACTATTCTGTGCGTGGAAAAATGATGCTTCGGAATGCATGTTCTAGCTGCTTTCTCCGGAACACGAGCCATATCAGTAACCTTTGCTGACTCTACAGCACTGAAAGGGTTTATGAGGTCTGTTGTTGGGGTTGTTTAATGTCAAAATTTTTGGATATATCTCGTTTTCTTTTTAAAAAGTTATTGAAGTCATTTTACCCATTAGGTAGCGTACTTTCGATATCGGTTTATTTTTTTTTGATATCTGTAATAGTTACGGAATAATCGCATGGGCACAATTAATGATTACACCCTGTATAATGAAGAAGGAAAAGAGAGTCCTCAACTAGTCCTCCTCTGGCCAATCAAGTCTTGCATGTCACATCACACATGATTCTTTGGACTTGTGTTGTATAATCTTTGGCTTTACCAACTCATCTGCGAAATGAAAGGCGGCGTTAGTAGTAATACAAAATTGTATTTCAACCAATCACTACAGTTCTGAAAGTTGTCATTTTCATACTAATCGCCGTAGTTATTTCGTAGACTCTGGTAGGTCGTTTTTTACGACTGACTGACGTCAACTCTCCTTAAGTTTGAAGTTAGTATGCCGTATTGTTTATGTAAATGACATTACTGACGCATAAGGACTATCATGGGACTCTATATCAACTATAAATAAATCATATAATTTTTGAACATGTTTTTCTAGTTTTACTAGTTATTGTAACTTGAACAGAATACCTGTTCAATTAACAGTATTTATGTAGAGATCTTTAGGTAAAAAATTGTTTTGCAGAATTTCAACCTAGAAATAATTTACAGATAGTTCCTTTTTTTTCTGTTTTTAGATTGAAGGAAATTTTTGTTTTACTTTAGCCATTGAACAAACATCATAAAATACAATTTTAATCAATAAATAATACTCATTTATTTAATTGCTAACGATTCTAAGAATTCTTAATTGCTTACTTAAAAGTAATTTGAATCCATTATTAGTAATATAAGATATTTCGCTAAATTATAGGGGCTAGGTTAATTGTATCCTTTATATTTTTTATCATATTTTGATAGTTTTGTGCTAAATAGTAAGGTAAGTAATAGTGGCGTGTCGTGTTTTAGCAATATGTTAAATCGTTGGCGGAAAACAGAGAGAAATGCCAATCACTCAACCGACAAGAAAAAGACATTACTTTGGTACTTAGTTTGAGATTTCTTGTTGCTTTTGGTAGGACAATTGGCCACTCGTCAACAATCCCAGTAGTTGGAATGCGTATCGCCCACCTGTAACTATTTTCTAATATTCTGTATTCTTCTTACAGTTAGTATAGACTAACTGCATTCTGCTTTTTTACTGTTCACTACACGTCGTGTTGGTGACTGTACAGTAGCCAGAACATACAGCTAAACTCTTGCTTTACGATTACAGTTCCTAGAGCTACAAATAAAGACACTTGTGGTAGCTACTGTATATTGCCATAATTCGGCCAGCAGTGTTCGCAGTGACCGGGCAGGTATCAAGAACATTTTAGCGTAAATGCGTGCCAGTCATGTTGCAATCTGCAATTATGAACTAAATTGGATATATTTAGTTGAATACACAGTCGTATTATTATTCTGATTACTACTAAGTCTTGTGTAAGGCATACTTAAATGTATTTTCTTAAGACACCAAATAATTTTCAGCTTTTAAATGCTTTAGTAAGTCATCGACGTATTAATCAATATTTTGCGTAATTTTTAGACAAAGGTGCAAAACAAATGTTCTCGAATCTGAGAATTTTTTTCCCGACGACGACGACCCTTTTTGCACAATCGACTGCCGCACTTGTGCAGTACCTAGATTGCATTTTTATTTTCATAAAAGCATAAAAATATGTCTATAAAAACCAGTTGGATACGTGCGTTATTACAACAAGCCAGCTAATAAAAGAAGTCGGGCAGGAACTCTGCATACAGCCACAATTTATTAATTACGATTCTAATCACGCCAGAGAATCATTAAAATCAATCTTACGTTATAAGCATCTCGGCGGCCTTTGGTCAGCTTCCTTGTGTCATGTACTCACAAAAACACACACAGAAAACAGAACACTTGAAAAAATTACGTAAAAAAACACACCTTCACTTTTATTTTTTTAGAATTTTTATTCTTTTAATCGAACTTTCAAATCAAAATGGCGCGAATTTAAGATGGCAGCGGCCACTCGCGTTCGTGTGGATTGGCGCGCGGAGGATCGCGAACTGGCAGGTTGTTGCGTTCTGGCCGCGTTCGTTTTCGCTGTTTATTCTTTTTTTTCGCGGCGGCTGGATGGCCAGTATCGCGGTGCGAGTCGGCAGTCTTACTGGCCAGTCCAGTGTCTCGATGATGACGCAAGTAAGGCTCCGGCTGTTTCGGCAACGTTACCCCGGGGTTTTTTTGTTGCCTCAATCGCTTGCACACACATAAACTGATACTGTTCATTAATTTTTTTTAAAGCGTTTAGTCATTTACGCGGAATTCTAATTTTAAATTTCAAAAATCCTTTAAGATTTGACGTGTGTGACGTCAGGAGGCAAAGGTTGCGCCGTGACACCTAGCGTCAAGGCTCAGAGTTTTAAATAAAGAATTCATGTACGAAATTACACAAACAAGACAATCTTGCGACCTCGTAAGCGGAAAAATAATTTAAATATGGAAATTAAAAACCTGACTCAATGATATTAGATTCTGATCTGATAATTTTAGAACTAGTCCGGTTCGAAGGACCGCTTATTTGTCAAAGCATACTTAAATTATACTTACTTATTTAAATTGTAAGAATTTATAATGGTGATGTGCTATATGCAGACTACAGACTAATCTACAAGCTGACGTATATCTACTTATTTTAAATAATTTTAAATAATATATGTTAAGATAGATACTAGATTTACATTGCTCTAAAAATTGACTCTACATTTTTCAATCAATCAGCCTATTGCAGTCCACTGCTGGACGTAGGCCTCCCCAAGGGCACGCCAAAGCGCACGATCACCCGCTTTCCTCATCCAGCCACCACCAGCGACCTTCCTCAGGTCATCAGTCCACCTGGCAGGGGGGCGTCCCACACTACGTTTCCCGAGACGCGGTCTCCATTCGAGAACCCGTCCGCTATATCTACATTTTTATCTTTGCATATTTTACTGTTTATTACACTTCCCCTACCCTAAATTAGGGTGATCAAATTTTAATTTACAGGATCACGTGGACCAATGCGGATAGGTCTATATTACACCATAATCTCTGAATTTAATTGCAGAAGTGTGCACTTAATATCTTGGCAATTATTTCCTTTACCTTCAATACCTAAGTTTTGAAATACAGCTTGGTTAACATTATCAACAGCGCAATACCATTCGGATGGCAGCAGAGCTGAGCCCATGAATCTGAACAACTTCTACGTAGAAATTGAATAATATGTACGTTGAGTTGTTACGACGTACGTACGTCGTCTCGTAGCAATTTGCTACGTCTCGTAGAGGGTTGGTGAAGTCCTACGTGTAGTCAAATTTTTAAATTTTGCTTTTCTGACTAGTTTGGGTGCAATAACATATGTTGCATACCAGATTTTTATTACATTTTTAAACCTAGGTAATATTTTGTAACTTGCGGTCCGCCCGCGGCTATACGCTGGCGTTGTGTAAGATTTTCCCGTTGGAATAAGACTTTTTCCCGTAAAAAGTATCCTATGTGTACAGGGTACACACATATCTCCATTTCAAATTTCATCCAAAAACCGTGAAAGCGGAACAAACATCCAAATATATTTTCATAATTATAATATTAGTGTGTTTTGTACCGCTGCAACCCCATGGTCCACCTTTTGGTCCACCTGTTCTAGGTATGTTTGTAACTGTTGGAAAGAAATAAAAAACATATTTTAGTGTGATAACGTGCCAACATGAAGAAAAAGAACTACGCCTTTAGATGAAAACGCAGAAATATATCGACCATGGTTTATCGCTGTCGTTATCGCGTTCGCGATTTCATAACATAACACTGGAATCAGGGTTTGTGAGGTCGGTTGGCAACCTTACAACCCACACGGTAAGAAGATAGAAACGTACTCGTATCCATCTACGGAGCAATTCGACAAAAGGTTGTAGTGAAATCACACGAAAAAATGTAATGACGATTCTAAGGGTAAAAAAAAAACATGGAAAAATAAAATTTATGACTTTTGGAAAGTGGACTAATTCGCACTGGACCTTCATGAACAGCCTGAGCCTCTCGGTGTGGGTGATTACTCGTACTGAGCTTTAGGTAACGACATACTTTACATAATTGGACGTATTTCTCAGATAGCAATGCTGAGTCAGCCATTCTCTTTTCCTCATATTATATTGTGTCTTCTTACATAACTTTATCAAGTGAATTTCATGATAGCAATTTATAAAGAACCTAGTGTCTCCGAACAAAATTTAAAAAAAAAATTGTTTGACATTTGTATCTCAATATCACACTAATATTATAAATGTGAAAATATATTTGGATGTTTAGATGTTTATTCCGCTTTCACGCCTAAACTACAACACGGATTTGGATGAAATTCGGAATAAAGATAGTTTGTACTCTAGAATAACACATAGGATACTTTTTACCGAGAAAAATCGTATTCCCACGGGAAAATCTTACATAACGCGGGCGTAGCCGCGGGCGGACTGCTAGTATCAAATACTAAGAGTACTAACTGTCTAGAGGGAGTGTCACCTTATTATCCCTTCAATAAAAACAGGCCAACTTTTACATGAATGACAGCAACCGTCATTTGTTTAACTAGCTACATAGGGATTATTAGGGATATCAACTATTGACACACTTCCCAATAACTCGGGTAAAACGGTTATGTTAATCTATTTGTTCATAAAAGTAAAAAATATAGTAGTACTGCATTGAACTGTTTATATTTTGAGTTTAAGTGCACTTATGTGATTTAGTCAAGTGAGCATATTTATTTTAAGTAAGTACCTACATATTCCATACTAATATAACGGGGCTTTAAGGACGGACGATTAATGGCTTGATATTATTTGGTAATTATCGTTGACCGACTGCTTTCAAAATAAATATCCGATGGTCCCTGTAGGTAGTTTACAAAGACGAAACCATTATTTAGAATTGTAAATAATGACCGACATTTTGATTTTTTTAGTAGCTGAGCCATTGCTTTCAAATCGATATGAGAGATTGAGAGTGCCTATAGTCCAGTTAATAATAAAATATTGTTAGGATTAAATAAAAAACTGATAAACACTCCGCGTCAACGATTACTTAAATTCGCGCTAACTGTGGAATTTTTTAATGGAAAAGTGGCAACACCAAGAAAAACGCCAAGATGGAGTCGTATTTATTGTATATAAAATTCAAAATTATGTTTATTAAATATTATTAGGTTGTGGGTTAATTACGCATGAAACGGGATTGTGTAGGTCATTTTTGATTCTCCATTTTTTTCGACGTTTCTACGCCGTCACTATCAATCTAGACCGTATATAATCTAAGGACCTAGAGTACTAATAAATTGTTTGACATTTGTATCTCATATATCAAATACTTATAATGTGCCAAGTATTCACTCTATAATCTTTCTGGTGATCCTCAGAGCGAATATTGCAAATATTAATTGAATTAAAAAATGGTATTTAAAACTTTACAATCGTTCATTGAACGAAAAACCATTGTTACATACAAAAATATAAATTCAATTGTTTTATTCTAGCATTTGTTCTAAATACGAAAATATTGTATTTTGTGGACTATACGTCATTTTAGTGTATGTTGAGAACCAAAGAGTTCCTAAATAGTTCTCAACACCAAGTCAACAATGGTTTTTTTTTTTCTTCGCCGTACATTACGTACTGGCAGGCAAAGATCATACGACCATACAGCCTCGTCTGATTTAAAGCTTTCGTCGAGGCGACACGCGTCAGAAATCTTTGACGGTATTTTTTTTTAAGTATTTAAAGGATACTTCCTCCAAGTATTTAAAGGGTGCTTCCTAGAGCGAACACCAAATTCATTCTCAATTCCTTTTCGGTGCGAGCAGCAAAGCTGTGGAACAAACTGCCTAAGGTAATACAAAGCAGCCCAACTATCCACTCTTTTAAAAAAAGATTAAAAGGACACTTCATCTCTCAGTTATCATAAGTTATTTATGTTTATTTAAGTATATTATATAGTATTTATATATACTCACCGGCACATCTAATCGCCCACCCTTGTATTTCGGGCTAATTTTAAACTACGCTTATTGTTATACATTACAATTGATTTATTGATAATTTTACGATAAATTAAACACACTTAAATAAACGTTAAATTAACTACTTTTTAACTAACATCAGCTGTAACTAATAGAATTATAAAGAATCACGAGTATTCCCTGAAATGAAGGGTGGGCGGTTAGATGTGCCGGTGAGTGTATATTGAGTAGATATATATTTATTTTATTTATGTAGTCTATTTGGCATGTACCTATAATACCTATATTAATTAAGTTATAGTTCTAGGTATACGTTCTTGTCATCCTAGTTTAATGACATGTTAATGACATGTCTCTCACGACATATTGGTTGGCTGGAAGAGATCTCTCTTTAGAGATAAGCTCGCTTTTGCTACAGCTGTTAATAATAATTATTTCTGTATGGTGTACTGTTGCAATAAAGAATATACACGTAATTTTTAATTGAGGAAAAAAAACAAAATGCAATGCATAACATTTTTGGAGAGCCGTTTTTCTCTTCATTCTGTACATTATACTTACGAGGCTTCCGTCATACTTACATTCATATGGTAGGTTAGGTAGTAACTTACCTGAAAGAAAAAAACAAAAATTAAAAATACAAATACAAAACAAAAAGCGTTCGATAAATTAAACATTGCATCTCCCATATTAATTATTTTCTCTCCTTCTTCGTTCTTTCGATCAGATCGCCAATGTTGAAAGGGCCAAATATTTTGTCGCCTATTCCTTGGAGAATTTTGTTGTTTTTTAATGTATTCACGATGTATAAGAATAGTTTACTTAAATTAATAAGATATTATATAGCCTCCAATCGAGATTTCGACACCCATTACGGAGGTTCCGGGTTCGATCCCGGTGGGGACACTGTCAAGCAAAAATCTCTTTGTGAGACTTTCCCCAGTTTGGTTAGGACATTGCAGGTTGAATGAATCACCTGATTGTCCGAAAAGAGAAATGATTCCGTGCTTCGGAAGGCACGTTAAGCCGTTGGTCCCGGCTACTATCTAGTCGTTACATGAGCCAAGTCAGTGGCCTTTGGCGGCTCTATAACACTGACACCAGGGTTTGTGAGGTCGGTTGTCGACCTTACAACCCACACGATGATGATGATGATGATGAATAAGATATTAGATTAGTCATGATACACTTAAACATTATAGTGAAAATGTAACGCAAACTAAATAAAGTTAGTCATTAAAATATTTGTAAAATTTGAGCTCGGTGCTCCCAACGATATCATTAGGGTAAGTGAGTCAAGGCGAGGAATGAATGCACAGCCAGAGATCGCAAACTCCACTTTATATATGAGTGCATCGTAAAGATAATCTGGGCAAAGTGCATTCTGGTAGTCACAAAAACTCGTATGCCTGAAACGGCGGGTCCGTTTCAACAACATATAAAAAAATACAGTCAGGTTTTAAGTATTATTTGGATTTAGAATTGTGTACGAAATGTACCTAAACTTTTAAAGCAAATGTTATCTTAGAAAAAATATGGTAGTAAAACCAATCTATGTTTTATCTAAATAACTAATTGTGCACAGATTTAAAACACCCGATATTCTAAATTGCCATAGTAATAGAATAAAGCCCACTTCACACCGACATGCGACACTCGAATTATATAACTTGTGAAATGTTTGCGTCACCCGCTCTAAAATTATACTTCTTCCTCGTTTGAATTTGATTTAATAAGTGAATTGCAAAAGTTAAATCGGTGATTAAATTTTAATTCAGAGCTCTCAAAACCTGTCAGTTTATTTTGGCGCAATCGGCATAAGCACTTCCTTTGCATTTGTGTTTTTCTATAACTATTTATGTTCAGTCGGATTCATGAGTGGATCTTCACGAGCGTCTATGCTTTGAAATATCTTTTTAATAATATAACCCGTTTCATGTTTTTTTATCCTTGTCGATACAGGTCCCGTACACTTCAGTAAAAACAGAAAATACTTTTAGAAATATTGTTATTTAACACACGTGGTATAGAATAGACCCATTTACAAACCTAAGACAACCCAAAAAATACTACGATTTAGCCTAAAGGCATTAAGTCATTTTAATTTTAACTTAAATTGCTATGTAGGTAATAGTTAAGAACGTATTTCTTATTGCACTTGTAAGAATAATTTTCAGAATAATTACGATAGAATTAAAAATGATGTTTTTTTAAACAAGTGGAATGAAGGTTGATATAGGCACTTTGTCACTTGTTAATTGTCTAAATTAATTATTGTTATTAATGACTACTTTATAGCATAAAACTTTTAATTATATGACTATATCAGTCATTTAAATGGTTTTGGCTTAAGCTATAATAAAAAATCTAATAGGTAAGTATTTCAAATATGCCATAAAATGAAGTTTTAAATTCTTTTTCTTTGTTAACATGCTAATAATAATTTTCGATTGATTTACTATAATTTTATTACTATGGCATGAACTATGTTCTGACTTATAGTGCCTAGTTTTTTTTTTTTTTTTTTTTTTAAATGGCTTCACGTCTAGATTGGACGATAGTACACGTATGACTAATGACAGTTAATTGCTGTATAGTTAAACATGCCAAATGTCACATACTTTATTTTCTTAATTTTACCATCCATTAAGATTGAGATTAAATATATTTATTTGCTTAAAACTTGGTAAAATAACAGTTGTTAAAAATAGCTTGTAAAACATTCATGTTTGCTTATGATATGAGATGTCACATTGCTTAAAATAATCAGTGTGCAAATATAAAATAATGTAAGTAAAAATAAAACAGTCGACTTCTTAACAAATCTAAATAAAATACATATACAAATTATATTATTTATATTATTATAATCAGCCTGTATTGTCCAACTGCTGGGCAAAGGCCTCCCCATTGTTCCGCCATTCCTCCCGGTCCTGGGCAAGCTCCCACCAGTCCAGTAGATAGGCGTTTAACTCGTCTCGCCATCTTTTTCGGGGCCTGCCTCGACGTCGGTTCCCGTCTTGAGGAGTCCACTGCGTGACGACTCTCGCCCACCGTTCTGGATGCATGCGGCTTACGTGCCCAGCCCAGTCCCATTTTAGTTTCGCAGTTTTGCGGCCCACGTCAGCAATTTTAGTGTGAGAACGTAGTAGTGTTCCTAATACGATCTATCAGTTTAACACCTAGGATGCTACGTTCCATAGCTCTCTGGCAAACCTTGAGTTTGGACTTTTGCTGATTAGTGAGTGACCAAGTTTGCGAACCATAGGTTAGGACAGGCAGGATGCACATGTCGAAAAGTTTGCGCTTCAATGAAAGGGGCAACTCCCCTTTCATGTATTGCTTCAAGGACCAAAATTGCGTAAAACATATACAAAATGAAAGAATAATTAATTGTCATTTCAGTTAATAAAAATAGTCAGTTGATGATAGTTGTCAATTTATTAATTCTTTAATATCATCTCACAGACGACGACAAACGTCACAAATATTAAGCCCTCCCATTTTTATATTATATTGTCATAATTACACGATTGCCCAAAAAAAGGAGTATAATGTGTTCAGGATTCACGTATTTACTGATCATGTATGTATGTATGTGAGTTTCTTTACTCCTCCATAACTTCTGAACGCCTAAACAGATTCGGATGTATGGGGTATCGTTAGAATCCTTACACCAGCCCGAGTGACACTAGCTAAAGTTTTTATGGCAGTTGTGTTTTAATTTTTTAGATGATTATTTTAATCGCATTGCTAATAAAAAAACAAGAATGTCTTGTGGAAGTAATCAGAACGCAAGTCCGTTGTGTCATTGCATTTCGACGTATGCGCACCGTTTCCTTTATAATATCGTAATATCCGCTAGCACTTCATTGGTGCTAAAACTTTGTAAAAGTACTTATTTCATATCTATCGAAGGATATCTATTATTGCGGACAGCATGTAGCAAGATCGTTCAACAAACATGAATGATATAAAAGGGTATTTTTGGCGTTTTTCGCTCACGCATAAATCCTGAACAGAGTTTTTATACTATCGTCCCTCTACAAGGGAGCGAAGCTATTATCTTTTATTACTCTGAGTGAGTTTCAGTCAGAAATAAAAAATAATAAATAAAAGCAAAGGCATTTGGTGATAAAAATCCTAAACCACCTATTTTTAGTTACTCTTTTCAAATATCTCTTATTTTAGTGGATTATTAATTCTGACAAAATATTGTGTTTAGGAAGACCAAATCTCCAAATGGTTTTATAATTTTTGTCATCAACAGCTCATATACGCCCCCACCGAGGGGCTCAAGCCTACCCTGAATTAGGGCGATTATGCCTTAGACGACCACGCTGTCCCAGTGCGGGTTGGTCGACTTCACACACAACCTTTTTTTTTCTTCGCAGGAGCGTGCAGGTTTCATCACGATGTTTTCTTTCACCGTAAGAGCGTCGAATAAACGTACATATGAATTCTAAATTCGAAAACACATTGGTACATGGTGGGGATCAAACCCGGGCGGGAGGCAGCGGCCCTAGCCACTAGACCACCGACGCTAATTTTAGCTAATTTAAATAAAATTTAAAATGTTAATTGCATCCTCTAAGACTAATCACGAGAGCGCGTTCTTACCGAATATCACAATGAAACACCAGGGCCCCGTTTCACGAAGCAACAATTTACTAGTAACAAGTTACAATTTAATATTCATTGCGTAGCCAATTCGCCTAAACAGTAAGCCCTTATCGTTTTATCTCACTGTCTACGCAATGTACATTGAATTGTACTTGTAATTTGCAACTTGTATTAGCTTCGTGAAACGGCCCCCAGAAATTTTGATGATATCTTAGGCCGGCGGATGGTAAGTACTGTGGTCAAACGCGGACCCATAGATAATTAAAAAAAATTAGAACTTATAGAACGTTTACAAAAAGCCGATAATAGGAGTTGACTTGATTTAAAACATCAACAATCCGGAACACAAAAGACTATTTTATACATAGCTTTCCTTGTTACCTCAATAAAAGCGAAAAGTGCATTTATCACAGACAGTAAACATAGCCATTACAATTTAGCATACTGTGTTTAGAGCAGCACTAGATAGTAGTACAAATTGGTCACGCTAGGCGGCGCGCGAAATTGGCTGATTGGAGAGCTGTGTTGCGTCCTTTTTCTATAAAGTGAACCAACCCGCGCTGGGCCAGCGTGGTCGACAAAGGCCTAATCACCCTAACTCAGAGTAGGCTCGAGCTGCTCGGTGGGGGCGTATATGAGCTTATTTCATTTTCATTTTATATAAAATATGTTCTTACAAAAAGGTTTAAGCCTATCTAAAATAGAATGATCAAGCCCTAGTCGAGCACACTGGCCCAGTGCGAATTGATCGACTACAAACTGTAGCGTTGCGAATCGCTACTAGGTTCAAAACTTTTTGATTGTAATTCTCTTTCACTGGCAGCTTGTTTTTTTCCTTGCTTATTTTTTTGAAGGAGTTTTTTGAAGGCTGAATGGCGTGTGAGGCTTGACAGATTGGGTGAAAAAAGAAATATTTTACGGTAACTTTCCTGATTTTTCAGAGTTACTGGTGTTTTTGTTGATGTTCTTGTAAATTATCATCTGTTTTGATAATATCCACGAAAGGTTAAGTGGAAACGCGGATAAATAGCGTGGACGGGCAGTATGTACCGGGAGTTTTGATGATAGAGGAGAATTAACTACACTTGACAACTCCTCGCAAGGTATTGTGCCACAGCTTCTTTAAGACGACGGGTGACAGATTGGGAGCACGTTTGGTTCGACTCAATTTCGAACTATTTCACTGCGTGCGACAGCGAGTACCTACTTTTTCCGGTTCGAGGTGTTTGGCAGAAGAAGTTGCGGTTTTCTTTTTAACTTTTAATTTAATGTTTTTTGTGTACTACCTTAAGTTTCTTTTGACTTCTGTAACCCTTTAATTGGTTCGCGTTATAGGTTAGGTTTTGTTCTAAATTCTAAAAGCCGTAGACGCCACCGTTTTTTCCCTTTAGTTAACCTTCTTTTGGCACAGTACAGCTTTCCACACCCTTATTAAGGAAAGATTGCGCAATTTAGTCCTGGACGTATAGGGGCAAGTTTTACCTTTCCTAACTCTCATTTTGTTTACCAATTTTAGGGACACGCCTTATTTGTAACTCGTGCAATTTAGTCTTTTCTTGTAACAGTTTTGTCAAATTTACCTTCTGCTCTCCTTGTTTTTATAACCTTATTTAAAAATTCATTGAAACTGTCTCAAAATTAAATTCGTGTATTGTAGTACATTTGTTTTTTAATTTTTAATACTACAACACACAACCATTAAATTTCTTCTACTGTTCTTACGTCGAGTAATAAACGTACCTAAATATTATAAAAAACTTATCTACCGCAATACACAAACCAAGGAAAATATTCACAGAGTCTCTACAAATACTTTAAGTATTTTTTTCATAATTTATGTTATGTTATTATTTCTAAATGGTTTTTCCAAAAACTAAAATTGAATCCGAATAGAACAGGAAGTTAAATATTAAAATAATAATAGTGGTCTAAAACTATATTCACGCTTTTTGTTATAATATTATAGTAATTAAAGTAATTATTTTAAAACATTTTTCAATTTGCTTGACAATTATGTTGTTATTTTGACGGCCCCTAGCCTAGTTGGTGCTACGAAGCACAGGGTCGCGGGTTCGAATCCCGCCCAGGACAAACATTCGTGTGATGAGCACTTGTGTTTGCCTTGTGTCTGGTTGTTGTTTATCTATATAAGTATGTATTTATCTATTTATGTAATGTATATCAGCTGTCTGGTAGGTACCCATAGTACAAGCTTTGCTTAGTTTGGGATCAGATGGCCGTGTGTGAGATGTCGAGACATATTTATTTATTGTATAATCTCATCAATTGTATGCTTTTGGTGTTATATTACTAACTATCGAATAAGTTTTAAAGTTGTCCAATTCGCACAGGGCTTGCATTGTTTTAATTTAAAGTGAACTCGAACCTGCTGGTAATGGAAAAAGTAATAAATAGGAACGCTTCAGCAAAGAAAAAAATATTTGATAAAATAATGTAGGATTTTCTGATAATTTCAAACCTGCCTCAAGGATCTCTATAACGAACTATTTATTCTGTCTGACAACCGGACAATAACTGCGAGAAATCTGGATTTGTAAACGCTGAACTGGAAGTGAGGAAACTTAAAAATATGATTGATTGAATTACTACTAATACTTTTTGCGCACTTACACTTTATCGTGTATTGTTGTTACCAAATCATATTATACGTCCCCAGCCCCACAGAGGTGCTCGAGCCATGAACCTAGAATACACGTATTTAAACAAAATTAAATAATTTGGTCTCATTTTGACGAAGGGCCCCGGTGGCATACGAATATCATTTTCATGCTGAAACTTCAAATTACATACTGAAACTTCAAATTACTGGTAGATTCTCTTCAAAAAATGCTTACGGTTGTCATATTCATAAATGTCATAGCTAAATTATTACACGGTACTTATTTAGATTTGTCGTTGTTATGTCGTGTTGTAGTGACAATCGAGTTTCCGTGCGAGATATTATGGAATTCTAATAGTTTTAATGTTTATTACACCTCTTGTGCGTTTTTCCATTGTTAGTCCGTTTTCTGACACGATCTTAAAATTAAATAAAGACACGAGAATACATCATCATCAACATCAATATCTCAGCCGGAAGACGTCCACTGCTGACCATAGGTTTCCACCGTGACCGGTCACACTGCCACTTGCCCACTTGCATCCACCGGCGCCCAGCAAACTTAATAATATAAAAATATATAACTTGTATCATTTGCGATCAATTTCCTCTAAGTTTGCGATTGTTCATAGTTTAAGATAACTTGACTAGCAGTGTTTTAATCGTGTGGGTTGTAAGGTCGATAACCTACCCCACAATCCCTGATGTCATGTTATGGAGCCGCTGCAGATTTCTGACATGGCTCATGTAACGACTATGTTCCGTAGATAATAGCTAGACAAACTGCTTAACGTGCCTTCCGAAGCACCTTATTTTTCAGACAGTCAAGTGATTCAGCTTGTTTTACACAGACCACTGGGTTTCTAGGTTCTAAACCCACCGGTCACCATGTTTTAGCTACCAACCCGCTTCGCATTAACCTCAGAATATTGCTCCTATCCTAAGGTTGCCTAAAAGAGATTGCTATTGCCCCAGCAATTATTTTTTTGACAATTTTTAATAACATTTTACTTGTTACTATATGTCTTTTGTGTTTAATAAAGTATATTGGTATTGAATTGCATTATTCCCAGTTTCAAGCGAATCCCAGACGCCTTTACTCTCGTTTGGGTAGCGATTGGGAATAATAGCAATAAAAAAAGACGTGTTTACAATGGAAACCAGCTCGCAGAGGTCACGGCAGAGGTGACGGACGCAGCTAATAGCGCCTAATGACAAGTGTATAACCACCATTCGTACAGGGGACAACGAGGCAAGTACACTACACTGTCTGGGCCAGCAATAGTCTGGCTGGTAAGTATATTAAAAACGAGTAACATTTAAAAATTTAAAACACGACTGCCCTGACAAAAACTATAGCCAGTCTCACTCAGGCTGATGTAAGGATTTTAACGACACCCCATACATCCAAATCTGTTAAGGAATTTGGAAGTTATGGTGGAATAAAGAAACTCACATACATATAAGTATGTACAGAAACCCTGAACATATTTATCCGTAGGTTTTTATAAGGTTAACTGGGTGTCCCTTAATTGGCATAATGTAATTGTCATAATATAAATCCGCGTAACAGGCTTGGCAAATACAACGTGTTACAAAAAATACCAAAAAAAAGAATATTTTTATCAAAGGCATTTAATTAAAATTTTCCCATCTCTAGTGATCAGCTGTGTCAAAGAATATTCGGACCAGATATGTAATTTTAGGTCAACGTGCCTATTTTTACCGCTATGGTTAAAAATGTTTACGTACTACTTGTACCATAACATTTACATTAGAACAATTAATTTTAAAATGAAAAACTACAAATAAATAATAAAAGCTTTGTTAAATCATTGTTATGAAATAATGAACTAAATATTTCAATATAATATTTATGTTTGTAAATAAACAAGATAATTAAGGCAAAAAAGAAAATGTTTTCTAACATAAATTGATTTAAGTACATCTCTTTTAAAAATGTAGGCATAAATGGTGTACAAATACTTTTCCGTTCTGAGAATCGATAGTCTATATTTTAGGTGTCAATTGACGCTAGAGATGGGAAAATTTTAATTAAATTCCTGTGATGAAGCATATTCTTTTTTTGGTATTTTTTGTAACACGTTGTATATACTTAAATATAAAATTACCTATACGACATATAGCTTTGTTGTCTAATATTGATATAAAAAATATCGAAAATATATATCGTGGTCATAAACTGTCGCGGTAAGGACTTTCGCATTCATAGCATTCGCAGTAAGGGGATGAAGTCAGGCAATCTTGCGACTAACGGGTTGTTTATTTTAATTTAAAAAAAACTTTATTTAAAAAAAGCTCATTTGCTCCACAGGAAACATACACACTCGTTTCGTATGTGTATGTCCTCTGTGATTTATCCTACGAGCAGACTAATTTGTCGCGTAGGCGGGTGTTAAGCTGCTAGTGTTGCCTGACCGTACCTTACGCCCACAGATTTATAATAGCTTATTGCCTATGCTTACACCGATCAACTAGTTTTTGTTTAAGTGCGACATCTGACACCAACTGGTATAGGAAGAGATTGATTTCTGTGTGTTTGATCGTTCTTCAAATATACTTAGAAGGAAAATAGAAACATCGTTATTATTGTCAAGTGACTTTACTGTAGGATTCAAAAAATATTTTTTAAGTCCAACACAATTATATAAACTTAAGGATTTACACAAAAAACAATAATATAAAAATATTATTGACGGTCAAAAACTACCCCGGGTCATTCCTGGCCCAAAAATACCCATCACATCACATCACATCACACTAGCCTAGCAGCGTTTCCGCGCTGTTTTAAGTTGATATACAAAAATGGACTTCTTTTCTCATTGCTGAATATTGAGATATCCTTTTTCCTAATACTAAAATATACCTAATTTAACCTACATGGTTTTATGGAACCGCTATACAAATATTTAGCTCTTGGACCAAGTTTTTAGTGCTACAAATTCAGTGCTAAACCTCTTTTGTGGTAGCTCAGCTCAGACCATGGATCTGAACAACTTCTACCTCTTAATAAAAATAAATACTTTTAGAACAAACTGAAAAATAATGACTTTTGAAAAGTTGTAGAAATTGTAGAATACGAGTTGTTCAGTTTGTGTATATTTATTTTAATTAATTAATAATAACAAAACTACCACACCGCATATAACCGAAATGCGATACCTACTCGTATCCTCGTGTTTTTTTTTCAATATATCAATACTAGCGGCCCGCCCGCGGCTGCGCTCGCTTATATAATAAGACTTTTTCTCGTAAAAAGTATCCTATGTGTTAGTCCAGGGTACAAACTATCTCTATTCCAAATTTCATCTCAATCCGTTCAGTAGCGTTTGCGTGAAAGAGTAACAAACTTCCATTCATGCATCCATACTTACAAACTTTCGCGTTTATAATATTAGTAAGGAAAGGATTATATTTAGCGATCTCTACAAATTGTATTAGTCAATAGACACCATTTCCTAAAAATAACTTTAGGAATTGTGATTTTAATGAATTTTTGTGTGTTATTTATTAATGAATGACGACGAAGGCTTACGCCTTGCCGACGAGTATTAACGCATAAGTTGAGTTTTGACGTCATCAAGTGACTGCCTTGAGATGTTAAAATAAAAACTGGGGTCAAGAGCATACGTGGAGATGAGGGTTTTTTTTAAACATATCACGTGACTTTGCCTGTGAGCTTTTTTATCAGCACATATTTTACCTTGATAGGTTTGTGCGAATCTTTAATATGTTGGGTGGAGTAAACCGTGTATTTTTTTCTTGTGGTACCTAATTAAATATCAAAATCAACGGCCCGTTACAGTCCACTGCTGGACTATGAGCCTCCTCCACTTAAGTGTTTGGTTTTGCCATAATCTCCACGCTTGGCAGGCGGGTTGGAGATCGCAGATTAAAAGGTTACTGTATCAGAGAGCGCTGCTGCCCGTTCCCTGTTCAATGTGTAGTCCCTAAGTCGCCTCTTACGACACCCACGGGAAGAGTAGGGGTTGGTGACAAATGTATTCTACTCTGCCGTCACCACACGGCGACCTAATTAAATATCACCCAAAACAAAATATTAATAATAATAATTAATTATATATATATGTTTCCCTTTCTCCTTGTGCACGTCTTTTGGCTGAGACGATGGTGATGATGAACCAAGTTAGATACATTTTTACTGTTGTATAAAAGTAACTAAAATAACAGTTTAAAAATCATATTTTCGCAATATGAACGCAATATTATTTTTAAATAAGAAGAAAGATGAAAACGTGCATGTTTTAACGAATAAGTGTTTCATGATTCACAGCTTTAAGTTGACAGCAAATAAGACTGTAATATCTTGAAAAAGATTTGTCTAGTTTTAACCAAAGTGGCGTTAATTACTAACAGACTTATCCTTTACTATGCATGATAATTTAGGTGGTCGAACTGCCTTGACGTTTCCACCAGACCACCGGATGTGTTTACAGGGCCCGTAATTATCAACTGGCATTTTATTTCACAAGTATTAATACCAATGTCAACAGGTGAAATTAATCTTTCAGGATGTACCTTTCTTGCGAGACTTGCCTTGAGGTAATCAGTCATCATCAGCGACTGGCATTTTCGAGGAAAGGCAGTTCTGAGAGAGATATTTTGACGACTTGGTTTCCGGAAAGGAAATAAGATAAAGTAGTTTTAATTTTCATGGGTTACACAGTTACATGATTAACTGTCATAACGGAACCTATATTCTATGCCAATGTCTAACTTAATAATTCGAAATTTGAAAACACATTGGTACGTGGTGGGGGTCGAACCCGCGTCTCCCGGGTAGCGGCCCTAACCACTAGACCACTGACGCTAAGTGTTATTTAATATTTGCACTTGCCGCAGCTGCAAAGAAACAAGAATATTTTCAATGTTTTACTATAACAATCTAGTAAATTCTTATAAGATTTGCATTTTTTCCGCTTTCTAGGCACGACTCTCTCGAAGCGTAGGAAGGTAGATCGTGGCGTAACAAAAACGACCAAAATAACAATTAAAATCGAAATTGAATTAATTTATCTCCGTAACACTAATTACAATTAACTTAAACTACATGTAATTCATGTTTTAAACATTTAAATTCAAGTGATCTTTCGGCAAGGTAACACTTTCTTTGCATTTTCTATACAAATTACCATAAAATGGATGTAGGCAGTTTGGGCAGAGTGGAAAATTAAACAAAGTATTTGGAAGTGTAAAAAACATAATCTGTCCAGTTGCGAATCTGTCCAGTTGCTCCGGCTAGAGTAAATAACATTTTTAAAATTATTTATATGCTGGACACACTAAAGGCTACATAAAAACAAAAGGTATGCGAGTGTTATGTTACGACGGTAAACTTTTTTTTTTCAGCTACTTCTCCGCGATCGGACATTATTTTTTATTGCATGATCATCAATACCCGGGACCAACAGCTTAACGTGCCTTCCGAAACGCGAATTCTTTTAAGTTTTCGGATAATCTAACCTGTAATGTCGATTATTACAGATTTATCGTATCCTAAATCTTTGAAAAATAATTATTATTATTATTGGCATACCAAAGGTAAATATTTTTTTATCGTGTCATTAAAAAACCCCTTCATGGTAAAACCATAAGCTTATTTTTTAACAGTGCGTTCAAAGGAAGGACGACTACAGACTGGTGGCACAGGTCTGGAGTAACCTTTAGTCGAGGTCACACAAGGCCGTATATTTTCGGCTATTCAATTTATTTAAATATTAAAAACCGTGGTCGGTTACCTGCGTTAATTAAATGATTCTTATTCTTTTTGATGTTAGAAAGCAATTAAAAATTAAACAAGTTCTAATCGTACTAACCGTAGAAGTCTAGAATTACTAGATCCTAAAATAGTAAAAAACTAGTAGAAAGTTAAAAGCTTTTTTTATTTTATTTTTTATTAGCATAGTGCGGTTTGCACATCGCCACAGTCATTTTGTTAAAAAGGAGGAAACGTATGATGTATTATAAATATTGAATTAAGATCGGAATTAAAAGCTTATGTTTTATACCAAAGTTCTTGAACTTCTTGGAGGACGAGTTACGCTACGAAGGAGTTTTCGTACCTAAAAATAATTACTAATAATAATAATACCTAAATGCATTTTGAAAAATTATTCAAATCTTTTTGCAAGTAGCGACATCTAATGGCAAATAGATGTGCTTCTAGATATGGAGCAGATGGCGTTGTATAAAAAAGTTCTTTTACTTGACGCTAGGTAGCGCTAGCAGAAGATTTACAGTGTTACCATTTGTTTAAAATAAAATAATACTTATACTTTACAACATAATCACAGACCAGAATAGGTAATAAAATTATAATTTTGGAACTATTCGTTTTTGTAATTTAGGGTATTAACATAATAAGGACTATTTTTTTTTATAAAAATTAAAAATAACTAACTAGAATACTAGGAAGTTTTTTATTTATTTAAATAGGTAACTACTTATCTGGTCACAAGTAAGATAATACTTTTTACATACAAACATAAAGATCACGCTCACGAATTTCTTTATTATTAAAAATGTTAAACATTACAGAAAATCCAGGGCTTACATTTCATTTTACGAAATTTTTACAAAGCTCAAAAAGCAACGACTTTTTTATATTTTTTTACTTTTTTGCACGTACTTTTAGTAGGATTTAAAATTTAACGTTGGTCACACTTAAGTAAGCGTCAGTCACATTCTGTTCTGTTCACACATTCCAAATCTTTCAAAATGGCTCCGCCCGCATCCAGAGCCGTAAAATAATATTAAAAATTTAAACGTCACACACACCGTCACTTTGTGTACGTCCGAGCGTCTTTTTTTTTTCTTGTTTTTACAAGAATATAATATAAATGTTACAATTTTTCTCGCGATATATTTAACTATACAAGAAACGAGGTATGGAGAGCAGATGCAAGTGTTGTCTCCGGAATGGCCGCCATAAAGATATGTGGGCCGAATACATCAACGAAGGGGAGGTTGAGGTCTACGGAGAAATGATAAAGGAATGCTTTCAGTTTTCTGTGAGTATATTCATGTATTTAATATTCATTTTTACAACAACAACGTAGACGCAATGATACAGACTGGTTTTGATGTATGTTACTTTGAATTAGGTTAAGTAGAGAAAATCGTACAACTGCGCTATCAAATAAATATACACAGCAAGTACCATAGAAATCAGTTTCGCTACTGTCTAATCTAAATCATTATACGGCTGTATTTATGAATCGTTGTTTGCTATAGACTTGTAATGTAAATCATCTTGTTCATGTAGCCCATTTTAATAGTGCACAAGTATAGTTGGCCTATCGTCATCACTTCTGCCGAAAGTCATCCATTGCTTGACAAAGGCCTCCCCAAAGGATAAGACCACTAAGACTGGTCCTTTCTTTCTTGCAACCTATCTTCGGTCCACCTTGTGACGGGCCTACCAACTCTGCTTCTTCTAAGGCATGGTTGACATTTGAGAACTCCTGCCAAAGTGGCCAGTTCACTTTCACTGCTACTTAAGTTTTGCAATTCTATGGGCTACGTTGATAACTTTACGCTTACAAAACAGTATTAATGTTCTTCTTTTCCTTGTCGCACATTATTTCATTGGACAGAAAACCAACATAGAAAAATTATACAACAGGCACTGCTTATCTCTAATGAAAGGTCTTGCAGAAAACCTTGGAACTGAGAATTTGGAAAATAAGTAGATAGAAACATGCATGTATGTATGTAAATATGGCTAATGGGGGACGCCTGCGACGGAGCGCAGACGGGTGACCTGCTCTGTGTGTAGAACTATTTCACCCCTAGAAACATGCATGCACAACATACTATGTAACGGTTTATTACATTACAGTGGTCTAACACAGAAAAGTACTTGGAACAAATCTGTGATTGCTGCGTTGAGAAGCTGAGATGCTCTCTGGACTTCAGAAGGGACATCCTCTCCTCTTTTGAAGCATGGACAGGACTTTTAGGTAAGTAATTTCTCTTAGATTGTTTTTGTTACAGGTTACTTCTGTTATGTGTTTGTGAGCGGGTGATCGTGCGCTGCGTGCCCTTGGGGAGGCCTATGTCCAGCGGTGGACTGCAATAGGCTGATTTTTTGATTAATTAATTGATGTGTGTGTGTGTGTGTGTGTATGTGTGTTTTGTCTTTTTTCACTTCTTCTTTGTCTTATGACATTTCTCTGTTTTGTTATATTATTGATTATCTATATGAGCAAAGTAAAATATTCAAGTTTAATTATTGATTTGATCGTATAAACAACATCCCTGACCATTTTTATTGCAACAACTTGAAACATTATATAAAACAATAATTATTTTTGACAGATAACTCTGGAGAAGATAAAGCAGGATTGTTGAATGTAAAAACTGAAGAAGTTAACCGACATAGTATAGAAATAGAATACGAGTACCAGGAAGAAGATCCAGGGCAAACAGGATGTGTGAAAACAAAAGGTAATCTAACTCTAAATACTCTGTAATATTGAATTGACATAATTTATTACCCACAACCATGTGCTTTGTAACAGGTGTGCCACCTAGTAGGCTACAGAGCCATCTGCATAAACATATAGTATTATGTGTATTTTTTTGTATTATGTACCAAATTTTTATTGTATGAAGAATAATAATAATAGTTTATTTATTTGATTCTCCACAAATTCTTCTTCTCAATCTAAACCGTTGACAATCACTTAAAAGATGAAGAAGTATGATTAGTATACCGCTTTCAGAAGAAAGAAATGAGGAGTTTGCTAATGAAGAGGAGGCGGAGTATTTGTCCTATAACCTGGAGAGCGAGAGTTCCCCAGAATGTCATATGCAGGTGGAGTATTTAGAAGACGATGAGGACTGTAATGAAGGTATGTGATGTTAATAGATTGCGACTTTTTTGCTGACCGATGGTCATAACTACAAGACATTCTCAGTGTAGTTTTAAATTATTGTTTTATCTCTAACTGAAATGCTGAGTATATCTTATTTTGAAAGTAAAAATAATTAATAATCAAAATTATATGGGGAAACTTCTTTAGTTCACCTTAAATGGTAAAGGGTAAAATTATATTATCATCATTATTATATTCTAATAGGCGGGCAGCCACTGGCTGATGTGCCTATGTCTAGGCTGGTGTGTGTGTGTGTGTGTATGTATATATATATATAAGTTATTAAAGTTCACTCTCCCTACTGTCCACTATCACAAGCACTTTTATTGTCATTTTGTCTCAACCACTTATCCAGTCTATTCATAAAACTATTATTCAAAGAATGACACCCGACATTGGTCTTAGCCCTCCAACAAACCAGCTGCTTGTCATTATTGTTGACGAGGATTCAAAGTTCTGAAGGTGGCAGATAAATCAGGGCAATCATATTCTTTATAGAACAACTTGCATGAATTTATAACTGATAGTATTTGTGTAGATTTCCTCAGACAGCAAAACTGAACTTTTGTGTAGTAGAACATTGGCAATAATCACAATAAGAATTTAATTTCTATATGAAATGGCTCAGTAAACACATTGTATAAAAATAACAAAAAAAATGAGCCCCATTGTTTTTTTTATATTTACACAAAACAAATGTTTACATAAGGCCTTATGGCTTTACAAAAATTGTTTCCAGGCAACTTTGACTCATCTGTACAAAACAAATATTTTTTTACAGTCAACACCATCCTAAATAGTGAACAACCGAACACAAGTAGAAAATACAAACAGTACACCCAAAGTGACATGGAAAAAGCTCTCGAGATGGTTATCAATAACAAGATGACCCGGTCCGAAGCTGCCCTTAAATACAATGTGCCCGTCAAGACACTCGGCTTCAAACTCAGGAACTTGGATAATGAAGAAGGTAATTTTTAAAATTTAAATTCGCGCTCTCGCTTCATTCGGGTTTTAACGTCATTATGGGGTTGAATTGCAATAAATTTATAACCACCGTTTTATTTATTTAAATTAGCCGTGTATTTGTAGATCATTAAGCAAAAACTTGTTGCCACTAACACTTCGCGTCCTCCCTCCATTGCACGAGAGTGTAAACAGGAGCTCGTTTACATCGATCACACGAGGTACGGCGCGAGACACGAGACTAGGCTAAAGGCACGAGGAAATCTAGCATAAGATAATAAATAAATATGTGGGGACATCTCACACACGGTCATCTGATCCCAAGCTAAGCAGAGCTTGTACTATGGGTACCAGAGAGCTGATATACATACATAAATATATAAATACATACTTATATAGATAAACAACATCCAGACACAAGGCAAAGTGCAAACACAAGTGCTCATCACACGAATGTTTGCTCTGGGCGGGATTGAAACCCGCGACCCTGTGCTTCGAAGGCATGCCTACGGAGCCGTCGTAAGAGCTTCGAATAAGCATTTGAAATTGGAAAACACATTACTACCACTGACATTCTCTAAGAATGAAATAATTGAATGTAAACCAACTTTATTTGTCCACAGATAACGAAGGCAAGGTCAAACTAAATAAGTTCCATGATGAAATAAGGACAATATTGACATACACCAATGCGACACCTTACAAAACCAAGGTCGGGCGGTTATTCTGCGCGTACTGCTCAACGGAAGGTCCCATGTTCGAGACCCCGGACGCTTTGAGAACGCACACACGAACAGGACACTTCAGCGAGAGGTTAAAAAATGTTGAGTTATTCATGAGACCGAACTATCTGAACGAAGTGATAAAACTTGATATTGACAATTTACAATGCACAGTTTGTGTGTGTTCTATTGATAATTGGAACGCGATGTTCGAGCATTTGAAAGAGATACACGATGTGCAGTTAGATTTAGCGTATACGAAAGCGATTCCTTACGTACTAGACGAAGATATTTTATGCTGTTTGTGCCACCAGAAGTTCTCTCACTTTCATCTGTTAGATGTGCATATGAACAGTCACTACAACAATTACATTTGTGGAGAGTGCGGCGATACGTTTTTGTCGGAAAATCGACTTAAAAAACATGTAGAAACACATAGCACCAAAAAGTATCCGTGCTCGCTTTGTGGGAAAACTTTCACGTTAGAAAAATACAGAAAGAAACATTTTGACGGAGTACATTTGAAGGAACTGAAATTCAAATGTGTTTACTGTCAGGAAGTGTTCGCGCAAGACTATTCAAGGCACCTACACGTTTTAGCAGAACACAACGAAAAAGTGAAACTTATAAATTGTGAATATTGCGGGCAGAATTTCACTTGGAGACCGTACTACCTAAAACATATGAAGCAAAACCACACGAAGCCTGAAAAGAAGTTCAGTTGCAAGTTATGCTCTAAGAAGTTTCACATAAAGAGTGAATTAAAGCATCATGAAGATTGGCACAGTGGCAAAGGATTCACATGCCCGTTATGCCACCGGAAGTTTTCATCGAAGAATTACCTTCGGAAGCATATCGCTACACACGGCGAAGGGGCTGGCGAAGAGGAAAGCGCGGAATATACTGATGTCCGCGTTGAAACACAATTAATTGAAGTCAGTGCCCAAGACAGCGGAGATGTAGTAGTTGGCAAGTAAATCGATTGAAGCTAATCGCGTATCGAATTACAAAACTCATACGTTTTTTTGCTTTTCTGATCGCTGACAGCGCTGAAAGTCTGATTCGGAACGCGCCCTAAATGTAATAGTTTTTTTGGATGTTTAGATGTTACTCAAATCACGCAAAAACGGATACACTTGGGAGCCTATACCCAGCTGTGGGTTGATGTGGGCTTTAACGGGAAAAAGCCTTATTCCCATGGGAAAAATCTTGCATAACGCGAGCGTATATTTAGTATATTAATGTTTTAAAATAAGACCTCTCATCGCCTATGATTTGTCGTGGGCCAAACAGATGGTTGATCAATATTTGACAGTTAATGACCAGCCATATGCTTGACCCTTGTTTTGGTACAAGTTGTAGGTAATTAGAGGTCTTTCTTTGTTAATTAATATAGCCATCTCTGTAACTGTTTAAAGAAACATTGGGTGTCAATAATATTGGTGACATTAAAATTAGACTTTTAATTGAAATCAGCATATTTTAGGTTCCAATAAGAGGCTTGAATCTTCCAATTAGATATTTTATTCTGTCAGCCTTTTCCCCTGTAAATAATGAATGAATTATGAATTAAATATTTAATCTAATGAATTCTGCTAAGCCTTGAAAATGCTTGATTGAAATAAGTACTTATATTATAATTAATACAGCTAAGCATGTTTACTTATTATTACATTATATATAGTAATCAATATTTTATAGTAAAAAAACTAGTTTTATTTTACCAAAAAATTCTTAAATTTGGATTGACTAGTTAGTTAGCCTGGCCAATTGTACTATTGACAATAGGTTAAGTTAGGTTGCTTTATTCATTCTGTCTACTATTTATTAGGTATTATGTTATTGTACCCGTTTTTGGTGGTACCGTTAATTTGTACCATAGGACCCCGAGGGGCCCTTACAGACTCAACTGTTCGTATTAAACTAGAAGTTGAAAGACCCTGTTCTTTATCTTGCTTTTTACCTCGGGAAAATTGCGTGTAGCCCATGCAAGTATAGACCAACCAAAGTAGCCGTGTGTGAGATGTCTCCACATATTCATTTACATAATATATCTGTGAAATTGTTAAAATTGGAACTAAGGCGATTAGTATTACAACTTTCAGAACTGTCGTGATTGGTTGAAACTAAATGTTTTTGAATGAATGAATGAATATACTTTATTGCACACACAGAAATAATAAATGACAGAGTGGAAGTAAGAACAGGAAGTCATGTACAGTTAGGCGGCCTTATTGCTTCATAGCAATTTCTTCCAGGCAACCTTTGGATACAGGAGACTATTAAAGTAACGCGGAATAGAACAAGTATATCTTATAATATGTCTTTTGTTAAAATACAATTTTGTATTACTACTAGCGCCGTCTTTCATTTCAGTCTTTTTTATTAGCTTGCATTTTTAAAGGGAGCTGGGAATCATAGGATACACTATACCTTATAATGTATCGTAGAAAATAGCTTTTCACAATGGCGTCAATAAAGATCACAATCCCATGCACTGCCACCGGCATGTAGGTTACCCGCAGGCGCGGCGCGCGGCGCGAGCGCACGGGAAAGTGGCGCTTATTGCATCATGTCAGCGGGTCACGTTGCATCAGAGGTTATACGAGATGAGATGACATAGCTAAAGAAATAAGGCAGCATGTGATTGTAACGTAGCGATTCAACATCAACAGCTCATACGTCCCCACCGAGGGGCTCGAGCCTACCCTGAATTAGGGCGATTAGGCCTTAGTGTTAGTCCGCCATTGTGTTAGTGAACTCACCCAAAAAAATGTAATGACGGATCTAAGTGATGTAATAACATCCTATGGAAATAAATTATTTTGACTTTGACTTTAGTCGACCACACTGGTCCAGTGCGGATTGGTCGACTTCACACACTAACTTTGAATTTCTTCGCAGGCGTGTGTAGGTTTCATCACGATGTTTTCCTTCACCGTAAGAGGGTCGAATATAATATATAACTATAGCTACAGACGAATGATCGTTATCAACTACAGCAGCGGTTATATTTCTAGATATAGACATCTAAGTGATGTGATGTATCTTATGGAAATAAATAATTTGCTTTGAGATATAATAACTAATTCAGAGTAAATATTTTTATCGTTCCAAACACAGCAGCAAGTTCCTTTTATTTTACTTCACTCATGAACAGCATACTAGCAATAGTTGCAACGCCATCTATCGGCGGGTTGTAGATCCTAGTGATGAACGTACCGTCGTCGTCGTCGTCGCGGTCGTACCGTTTTGATTATGCTGTAAAGTTTTATTTGATGTGTTAGATGGGTTCCGCAATCGCGTTATTTAAGTACTAAATAAACAATAAAAAAAAATCTTGTCAGCATGAACTACACTAGCATGTTAATTAATAAAAATAGAACTAATAAAATCTACGGAAACACTATATACAAAATAGCCATATAAAAGACATCAACGCAATCACGGCCAAAACTGTAGGTGTATAACAAATAAAATTGATGTAACTTTTAACCATGTTATTCATTCAACTTATCGATCTAGAATGAGAAATTTGGCTCGTCAGCCACGCGGGCCCTGTGCAGATTGGTCTATGATCGACTTCCTTTAAAACCTATTAATTTAAGAACTCTGTTTTCCGTCTTAAAAGTATTTTATAACTAAAAAATATTTCAAAATCCGAAATACATTCGTTCATGTAAGAGTTGGAACCGCAACCTTCCATTCAGGAGTTCCAAGCAGGAGTAGCAACTCACCCCTGAACTGTCCAACTGAACATCCTCTTCACTCGTTCTTTCTGCAGGTCTGGGGCAGCCATTTTCTGTAACAAATCAAAGATATGTTATTATTTAAGTCAAAGTAATATTAGTAATCGTACAGACATCAGTCACTTACAATTTTATTTTATGTATACAAGATGATGATGATGAATAAGGCTTAGGCTTTTAACCTATCATAATAATTATTTTGTCAGACACCTTTTTCCCACGGTAAAAAGCGAATACCTACTACTTAGGCGCCACCATTTCTGATTTCAGACCATTAATCTTAAATAAAACAAAGTACACTTTTCAACCAAGTTGCATATTTATTAAGGCATTGCATAAGGTGTCTTTATCTTCCTAATTATAATTAAACACAATGCAAAGTGCATAAAACACTGAGAAACATCGGCGCAGTTGTAGTGAGTTGGCTGAATGCACAAATACACTGACTACACATCACGAAGACCCTTCTTACGGCACTTTTTAAAGAATTCAAAATGACACGTGTCACAGAAAAAATAATAGAAACATTAACTTTCTTGAGAACTGTGTAATAATAAGTTATTTTTTATTTAACTAAACTATTTATATAGTGGACTGTAACGGGCCGTTAATGTTGATGTTGATGTTGATATTGATTGATATATTTTAGAGCAAGAATAGTAAGTATTTGTCAATTTGGCAACAGATGCCACTAGCTATTATACTTTTAGAAAGCTGGAAAATTGGTTATTCCGTATTTTCTTCTTCAGTCCCAATGTATAGATGCCACCCATACAGGTATAATATACTTACCATTGTATGTATCACGTTTTTCTTTTATATATTACAGTCATTTTAAGTATTTTTAAAAGGGTGTAATTAATATAAAAATATTGCAATTTACTGCACTAATCAAAGCGGAGTCCAAAGTTATCCTATTCGTGGCAAAAAGAAACAATGCAACACTTTTCTAAGACAAACATTGACCTTCTACTGCCTTATTTTATTATTAAGACAGGGGTCTCAGTAGACTGGTTTAGGGATAATTGCGACCATGACAGAGCTGGTTGGAGGAAAATAGAATGATTACGAGCTCAGAGGTGGAGGTCAAGAGTTGCAGATCACGGTTGAGGCAGAATTGCTTTTAGAACAAGAAAATGTGGTCCTAGGTAGTGGTAACACACTTACACGAGAAACGTACGAGTTCTTTGAATTGTGACGTATAGTAAAAACTATTGTTAGTGGTGTGGTCCGGCAGCCACGAATCTGCTAGGCACCACACGAAGAATGTTGTAGAGGATGATAAAATAAAGCGTGGCAAATGACCAGGGCACTGTCCGAAGATATTTATGTATTTATATATAATATAACTAACGTAGGAAATAGTAACATGGGTATGTATACTATTGGAGATCAGGACATGAAGTGAAGAAATTTGGCAGAAAAAAGACAAAAACGAAACGAAAGAAATCTAAATTTGAAAATGAATTTAAAATGAAAAATAAAACTGCCAGCAAGAAAGGTTGCCAGTCATAAAACAGAAAAGAGGACGAATGCCTCGTTACAGTAGTACAAGTTTTTGATTCAAGTATCTTCCGTATCGTATCTTCCGGTAGGTGTCGTTTGGACTGTGCTAAGTTTGATACTTCAACATCAACGGTCCGTTACAATCCACTGCTGGACTATGAGCCTCCTCCACTCAAGTGTTTGGTTTTGCCATAATCTCCACGCTTGGCAGACGGGTTGGAGATCGCAGATTAAAAGGTTACTGTATCAGAGAGCGCTGCTGCCCGTTCCCTGTTCAATGTGTAGTCCCTAAGTCGCCTCTTACGACACCCACGGGAAGAGAAGGGGTTGGTGACACATGTATTCTACTCTGCCACCACACGGCTAAAAACCTCGAGCAAAAACAATTACCCAAGAACACTTCATCGGTTTCGAGCGGGGGGAGTCAGCTAATTCGTCAGCTGACTGTACTTTAGTAACACTAACATACAACGTTAGGCATGGGTGGAGCCTGCCGATGGATCCAAGTGGACGGAGGGGGTCTCTACCCACCCTCCACCCTGACTTAAAGTTAAAAGTTCGTAATGCCTATCGCTGGCTATGCTCCTCTGACTCTGACTAGTGCTGTGATAACAGCACTAGTCAGAGTAGTCAAATTGGTGACAAAAACAACAATAAACCTATTAATCTATTACACAGCGCCCTTATCACTTGTAGGAAACTCTTCCAGACAATCTTCGGAGAGAGGTTACCGTATGAAGAGGCCAGAAGCACAAATCTCGTATCGGCGGCAGCGGCGCGCCGAGTCAGCATTGGTAGCGCATGAGCTAAGCTTTTTTACATATAATATACAAGCAGTATGTTTTAATTTTAGTACTATAGGTATAGGTACATAATTTTCCACTATTGCGATCTTGACCAAGATTTCTCAACCAACTATTAATCACACCTGAGATATTTAAGGACCATTATCCGTCGGACCTTCTGGAAGGCTCCGTAAAAACAATTGCAATGCAATTGTCAGACCTCGGGTCAGAAGCCACGGCCAGCTCAGTATCTAACATCTAAACGACTCTACACTAGATATTATACAAGGAGATTAGGATTATTGAGGATATAATGCTAATATTAATGTTGTTGAATGTTGTAAATGCGAATGAGTGTTGTCAATTTTATCTCTAACCGTTCGGTTCGTCCGCGGGCTCTAAACAACGAATTATCTATAGTCAAGAAACGTAACTACGCTTCAAACTTGACCCCACCAAATGAATACCAAAGAAGACGGGGAAAAAAGAACTATACCATACCACATCCGAATATATGGTACAATGATGTTTTATATGACTCGGTTTGTAAGCTTCAATGTACAGCAGCGACATTATCTGCCTGTCTGTCGTCGTCGTCTGTCAAAATTAATCGTGCGAATTAGGTGCTATGTTTTAGCGGGCTTTGGTAGGCGTTTGTATTGTATTTGTTGGAAATGCAAAAGTGCACCGTCAGTTTTATCTGTAACTAAAGGTTACTTGCCGTCCGCGGTTGTTCGCATATTTTATAAAATATCATCCAAAGATTAAAGGTCTTATCGGTCGACGACGCGGCGAAAGGATTTCCATACTAAGTGCGCGTTTTGTATGGGCAAACCGTCGATTGCCGTCGATAAGTGTGGCCCGACCCTAAATCAGAAATTTCTAAAGAGTAAGGAATTGTGCAATCTCATTAGAGATAATGAAAATAACATTACATTACTTTGGAAAGTATTAATGAAAGTTTTGTTAATTATTTTATTATATAATTAAAGTCCTTAGTTAAGAACTGTCTTTATTGATATTTCTAGGTAAAAATGCGAATTTCGTATTCGTCTTGCTTAATTAAAGCACCTATATTTAAGCATTTTTTTCTTTTTATCGAAAAAAATAATAATTGTAGAATTATCTAGGCTGTAAACGTTTCTTCCTTTGCCATTTGCTGTGTGCAATTTTCTTTGCAAATAGTAAAAAGAAAGGTTCGAATTTCTTGCATCCCTTGGGATGTAAGTTGGACTTACATCCTTTCTTTGGGGTCATTATTGGACTGCTTTCAGAGCATGAGAGATGAAAAGTGCTTTTCGACGTTCCAAACAAACCAACTAATAGTGATTTAAACCTGTATCCAGTAACATTTTACGATTCACTTATGCAAATAAGTTTGAAAACCCTGTGAAAGATTTTTTCTAGTTTTATCTGTAATAACACCTATAGTCGGTTGTAATAAGGAACATGCACAATTTTTTTTAATTCATTCATCGAAACATTTCAAGTTCCAGATAAACACATAAAAAATAATTGTCCAAATATCTTACTCAGAAACAAAGTTATGAGGCTTCAAAGTTGATGGTTAGACAGAGAGGTCCGACGAGACATGTGACGTCATATGTGTCGCGGGCCATACATACATCCGCCACAGAAAACTTTGTTTTCGTAAATAGGGACAGATATATTTGTTTAATAATGTTGTAACTAGTTTGTTTTTCGATCAATTTCGATTCTGTTTTGACTGTCAGTATTCTATTTTTGTATACTTTCAGATGAACTGTGAAAAAATCTAATATTTTTATGCATGTTCCCTATTGCATATCTTCCATGATCGCTTGTAATATGAGGGCACCGCTCCATAAGTGAGCAGTCCAGTAATAACTGTGGGGGACCTACACAAGGGGCAACGGCCATAGAAACATACGACTAGGGAGGGTGACCACGATTGACTTGACTATCAGTGGAATCAGGCTCCCATAAAATTATTGTCTATGGATATTAAAAAGATACTTTTAACAAAAAATTATACTACGTTTTGTTTTTGTGTTGAAAACGTTTTAGATTAAATAAAAATCATTTGTTATTGAAACATTATTTTAATATTATCACATAAATTATAGGTAAATTAGTTTATAAAATCACTTAATAAAATGAGGATCTCTAATTAAGCTAATTTTTCAATGGAAACTTCATCGATCGCGCGCAATTTGTTGCTATAAATTCATCTCAGTCATACTCAAGCAGAAAAAATATCCATCACTTTCCCTCAAAATGACATAAGCAGCAAAACATTGCACGAGGAATACCCACAATGCTTCTTGTTTTCATTTGATGTTGCCATACGGCAAAGAAGTCCATGCATAAGGGTTAGTCAATTAAAAAACATTTAGATGATTGAGTATTAAAATTATGGCATTTTCGCGTACAACAACCTTATCGTTTTATCTAATCGTCTACGCAATGTACGTCGAATTGTACTTGTAATTTGTAGCTTCGTGAAACGGCTCCCAGGCCTGCCTGAACACATTTTTGCGAACTGTAGTACATACCGTAACGAAAAATCATCGTAGTAACCACACATTGAAAGAAGACGCATCGTAATGGGAATCAACGTTAAGGCGGCTTTGTATAGAGGGAACATTTCATTTAATTTGAATGAATTTTGGAATGGAGATAATTTGTAGCCTGGATTAACACATAGAATACTTTTTACGGGAAAAAGTCTTATTCCCACGGGAAAATCTTGCATAAGTCGAGCGTAGCCACGGGTGGAAAGCTAGTCTTAAATGAATGCGGTAGTGTTTCTCTAGAAAGGTAACAAGACCATTAAGCCTCTGGCTAATTTGTGTCTCTGATTTCATATTTCATATATTTATTTGCATTGCCACATGGTTACAGTGAGATCTTAGCAATAAGGCCGCCTAACTGTACATGACTACCTGTTCTTACTTCTACTCTGTCATTTATTATTTCTGTGTGTGCAATAAAGTATATTCATTCATTCATTCATTCATTCATTCTTAATTTTTTAAGTACAACATCGGTTGGGGCACCGCAAAAAACAATGATTCAAATGGCTATTGACTGTTTCTTCTTTCAATTCAAATTCCAGGCCTTATTATGAATGTGTCTCCGCTGTAATGCTAGTGCTAATTGAGACTGATGTTCGGTGTCTTGTCTTGGTCTCCACATAACGGTATCATTTTATTTATCAAGTCAAAAACCACCAGAAAAACAAACATGACCCTAGTCTTCTTTTGACCGTGGGATCTTAGTTGGTTTTGATATATTTATCTATCTATCTATTGGTGTCAATGACTAAATTTAAATTTTATATTATCTTTTGAACGTCAAATTTTATGTCATAAATGTCAATTTTAAGCAGGATCCTAAAACAAGCCGTTTAAAATTACATTGCACACGTCAAAACTTGACATTTGCGCTATAAAATTTGGCGCTCACAATGGTTGACAATCTCTTGTCCTTCTTCATCGTCGTGGATCAGAAAGTGACAAGGCTAAGATAAATTTTAAATTTAGTTTCGCTGCGGGATTCGACGCCGTTTTAAAACTGAAAACCTCCATCACAGTTTCCGTCATAAATTAGCTATGTCCTTTTAATTCCAGAATCCACGGCCGCCCTACAGGCAACAAACCGGTCGAAGAATGCTGGAGCATTTCTTAGCGACTATCGAGCCGGTGCAGGCCCTTAGAAGTTGAGTAACGTTACGTAATGACTTTTAAATATCAGTTCAAACGCATTTCATACAAATCAGTCCAGTGTTGAATGAGTCTAAATGTAGGTCTATTTACGTTGTCAACGTTATTTTGTCCCCGTTAACGTGGACAGCGGGAAGTCAATAATATTCTTCCGAATAACCTGATTCATTCAGGACGTCTTGCGTTAATTATTTAACTAATACATTCTAGAATCTGTATTATTCCAGATGGAAGACATGACTACTTGTTTTTTGTGAATTAGATCTTTGAAAACCAAGTTATAACGTATAATTATCCTGTGTTTGAAAACTTTGTCAACTAATTTAATCTACCAGCAGGGCGACCCTAGACAAATTAAACCCCGCGACATAAAACGTAACTGCCAATAATACCGCAGTTCTTGTCTACGTGCGACAAGAAGCTTGGATGCTATTGGTCGGTCACTTTGTATGTCGCGCGGGTTAATTTTATCTACGGTGGTTATGCTGACCGACCAGGTAAGTCCAGGTTAGCCATGTGAAGTGTACTGTATGAATATTTTAAGTAGGTAATTATGTCTGATGAAAAATCAAGATTTTCGTCTTAAGATGCGACGAACGTATCAACAATTTACGTAATGACGACCGGTTTTCGAATGTGTGACTTTTATGACCGTCCTTGTATTTGAAGGAGCTTCAAAAGTCAATTATGTATTTCCTTTGTTTTAACCGACCGCTAAGCAAAGGGAGAATCTCAAGTCGATGCGTATATTTTTTACAAACAAACAAGTTTTCTAAGAGATATAAGGGCCTCTGCCTGATATTCTGGGAACAAAGGTTGGACCAAGAAGATGTTCATTCATTATTTTTATTTATTTTATTTTATTTGGGAGGCTTTAAGCTATTTTACAAAACATATATCACAAGTAGTAACTTATATGCCATTTACAAGCTTCCACATATAAGCAGAAATATTCTAGGGAGAATGTTAATACTATAAGAAGAATAAGACAAAAAAGAAAAAGTGCAATACTAATTACTAATTAGTAATTACAATTACCCTAGCAACCTATCTGTGAAATGAACGGCGGCGCTAGTAGTAATACAAATTTGTATTTTAACCAATCACGACAGTTCTGAAAAACTCTGGTAGATATGGAAAACTAAGGCTTGCTTTCTTAATGACTAATAAAATATCAATCAATCAGCCTATTGCAGTCCACTGCTGGACGTGTGCCTCCCCAAGGGCACGCCAAAGCGCACGATCACCCGCTTTCCTCATCCAGCCACCACCAGCGACCTTCCTCAGGTCATCAGTCCACCTGGCACCTGGCAGCAATAAAATATACTCATATCTAATCTAACGAGTCAGATGGCACTTGAGTAGGTTTATCTGATGGTCTGTCATACAGGTTCTCCTAATATGGACATGTGCTCTTAAAACAACTGGTTGTTATGCTCCATTTTTAAATTATATCCTTTTGAAAAGAATTACCCAATATTTTCGAGCATTTCGGTTCCTTTTTGAATATCCTACACCAACCCTGCGCTGCGTTCCGAGACGCGCTGAAATCGATAAAGTACCCGTAATCGCGTTCCAAATCACTGTAAGCCATACATTTTTTTTTGCTTTTCTGATCGTTGACAGCGCTGAAAGTCTGATTCGGAATGCACCCTAAGATAAATGAAAGGCCTTTCTAATATCTAAGATCTTACAAAACACCTTCATTAATTGATAAAATTCAAGAAGGAACTTGTGGTATCCCAACTTCTTAATATTTTTCTGCCACTAAAGGTGCTAAAGGTGAGTTCCAGTTATGCTTTGGTCTGTGTTGTGTCGTAACTTCTCGATTAAACTTTTTTTTACTCATTTACTCATATTCAGTAAAAAATAAAGATATTTTCATTAATTTTGTTGCCTGCCGACTGGACAGACATCTAGAACCTTTCAAAGTACACTTCCAAAAACGTAAATAACCAATACAAAATTTTTTGGCCAATGCGTTTATTGGCCATTTGCATTTTTGGAGCTACGAGTATGCTACGGAAGGATTTTACTATTTCATTTAGTATTATTATAAATAGGTAACATGTCTTGGCAATGTTAATACAAGCTAAAAATAAAGAAACAAAGAAGTGGTTGCAGATTGCATTGCAGTCAACACAATAACAACCAAGTCTTACGACTTTCAATTTCATTTCTGAAATGTTACGAAAACAGGAAATTTACAACTTGAAAAGTATTGTAGGTACTGTAAGGAGCGGCCTCCTTGGTGCTTACTCGCTGGTAGTCAGTATTCATCGTGCATTCTGAACGATGCGAATATTTTGAATACTTATTTTTGAATTACGAACAGATTCGTTTTTGTTTGAGGACTCTGGATGCCAGCGGGCTTCAGAGAGAACGTGTTTTTGTCTCTAAAAATGAAATACTAAAAGATATAATAAATAGAATTCAAATCGATTCCTTTGTCTTCATAATTATTATTTAGTGTAGCGCCCTTCAGGCGAGTAACTCTACACTCTGTTGTACTTATGATAATAGGTTGTAGTACCTAAAGTGTTGAGTGATATTTTGTGGCAATCTATATAGGTACTACAAAGCCGAACTACAAGAAACTTAAAATTTTAACAATAGGTTGGTCTTACGAGGTTTATGAAAGGATTTTTTGATACTCCTTTGTTATGGAGGAAAAAGAGAAGTTGAGATATATTGTATGAGACCTGTCGTAGCGAAGACTACGAACAGGGTCGTGGACGCAAAAATTCATTTTTATTTTAAGGGTCAGTTGAACTTTCCAGATAGGTTAATCCTTTTCACACAGGTTACGGTTTAAAAGGGTAAAACCCATAATACGTTCACAAATTTCTGAGTATTTCGATCGAGGCATCTTCGTTAAATTCCACTGGCGACGCGACAAGGCTATCGGAAGGCCGTCCACCTGCTTACGATTCAACGAAACCATTCGAATATAGCAAAAAAAAAACACACTGACCCGACCGACCATTGCAATGACCATAATTTTGGACAGCTCTATAAAATTTTTGTAGTTATTGCGGATTCATTTATTTTCTCGTTTTTATGCATCGACATTAGAGCGTCGTCGGTGGTCTAGTGGCTAGGGCCGCTACCTCCCGTCCGGGAGACGCGGGTTCGATCCCCACCACGTACCAATGTGCTATTCATGTAAGTACGTCGGTTCACCCAGGTGGTTTCGAGAGGTGAACCGTGGGCAAGAAGGGGTTTATTCGACGCTCTTACGGTGAAGGAAAACATCGTGATGAAACCTGCACACTCCTGCGAAGAAATTCAAAGGTTGTGTGTGAAGTCAACAAACCCGCATTGGGCCAACGTGGTCGACTAAGGCCTAATCGCCCTAACCCAGGGTAGGCTGGAGCTCCTCGGTGGGGACGTATATGAGCTGTTGATGATACATCGACATTAGAAGATTGAGTAGGTTAGTTACATAATGGCCTCGATTCGGGATGTCATGCTCCAATTCTAATTTTAAAATCCAGCTATCCTTTTTGTTTTTATGACCAATGAAAGAGAGGTGAGGAACGAATGATATTAATTTGAACGAATGATAACTTAAAATAAAGGCATAGCTGTCAGTTTAAGAGATTTTTAAGTCGCATGTTTTAAGTGCTCTTTAAAATTGTGCAATCGACACGGCCATAAAGGACGGACTATCTTAAATTAAGGATTAAAGCGTGACATCCCGAATCGAGGCCAATATGACCAATATTGAAGTTTTTAGATTTAAACGGAAATAAGTAAATTACCTTCTTAAATGGTCAATAATATTAAGTCTTTAGTTATACTAAAGAAATAATTATATAATTAAAATTTTGATAGACTAAAATTTTACAGAACGCGTTAAAAATTGACAGCTGTTTCGTAAATAAATCAGGATACTGAATATAAAATAATTATAAAGTAAAAAATATTTTTTTAACAACACGATTTGACGCACTAAAAAGTATAAAATATTTTTTATTGAGATTTTTATTGGTGTAGTACTATTGTAGGACTTAAAACGAAAAACGTGGGGTGCATCGAATAGATATTCCAAGAAGTAGAGAACGAGGTGATGGCTGAAAAACAGCATAGCTGACGCTGTAATCTTTTCATTGTCTTATTTTCATATCTGTCTGTACCACAGAGAAATAAGGGACTGTACTACCATATTATAGTTAACGTAATGACAATGAATCTTATTAGTGCCAGGGGTTGTTATGTGTTATGTCTTGAAAACTTACAAATAGTTATTATTAGTATATTATTTGCAGTGCAATTCAATTGTTGTGTTTTTTGTTATTGGAAAGACTTGCGTTTGACCATTATTCTAGCTGATGAAAATTCATTATAAGGTGAAAGATGGACCACGCTCTCCTAGAAGATGTTAATTTTTTTTTTAAACAAGGTCTAAATTCTAATCTATAGTTTTTTGAGAAACACGGTTATGCTTCAAAATCTACTCCATGCACCCCACGTTTTTCGTTTTCAGTCCTACAAGAGTACTACACCAATGAAAATCTCAATAAAAATTATTTTAAAGTTTTTAGTGCGTAAAATCGTGTTGTTAAAAAAATATTTTTTACTTTAACATTATTTTGTGCTTTTTAGTCCAGCGTATTTAAATGTTGCAAGATACCCTGAACATCACGTAGGACTAAATTGCTAACACTAAAAATCCCAAGCATGCCGAGACTATTGTTACGATGAGATTACCTTCCGGCTTCACCATGAGACCCTGGACATCACGTATGAGTAAAGATCTTGTCAAGACAAATCCAACGAGCCCGAACACGACAAGGTTATGTTCCGACGTTGAGAGAGTTCCTATGGCCACCTTTTGGTTCCATTATGAGATCCTGGACATCAAATATGACTCAAGAACTAGTCAATACAAATCCAACGGGCCCAACACGACTAGGTTATGTTGAGTATTTGAGGAAATACAACGGCCACCTTCCGGCTCCATCATGAGATCCTGGACATCACGTCACGTATGACTAACAATCTTGTCAAGACAAATCTAACGAGCCTAAACACGACGAGATTATGTTATGTATTTTAGGAGTTTCTATGGCCACCTTCCGGCTCTATCACGACACCCTGGACATAACGTGTGACTAAATATCTAGTCAAAACAAATCCAACGGGCCCAAACACGACTAAGTTATGTTGAGTATTTGAGGAATTCCTGTGGCCACCTCCATCATGAGACCTTGAACATTACTTATGACTAAGATCTTGTCAAGACAAATCCAACGAGTCCAAACACGACGAGGTTGTGTTGTGCATTTTAGAAGTTCTTATGGCCACATTCCGGCTCCATCATGAGACCCTGGACATCACGTATGACTAAAGATCTTGTCAAGACAAATCCAATGAGTCCAAGACAAATCCAACGAGTCCAAACACGACGAGGTTGTGTTGTGCATTTTAGAAGTTCCTATGGCCACTTTCCGGCTCCATCATCAGACCAGCTCCATGATATCATAATATTGCATTGTTACCGAGGTCACATAAGTGTACCAAATTTCAGCACAATCGAATGACATCACGTGCTCCAAAAATGAGTTGCAAGATTCGGACCGAACAAACCCACAAACAAACAAACAAACAAACAGACAGACAAGAAAGCGAGTTAATAAAAACGTGTTAAAATAGAATTTCGTGAAAAAATTCAAAATGTGTCGTCTAGCCCAGATCGTATTGTGTATTTTTTTTTGTTTGACTTGGAAAATATCGAAACCTTGATAATCAGGCCAACGACCGGCCTCACAGACCATAGATCATTTTTTTGCCTAATGTCTTCTTCTTCTTCTTCGTCCTAGCGTCTTCCCGGCCTACTGCTGGGGTCCGCTTTCCTACTCAATCTTCTCCACTTTGCCCGGTCTTCGGCATCCTTAGGTGTGAGATTGTTCTCCTCCATATCCGCTTTCACGACGTCCAGCCAGCGCTTTTTAGGCCTACCACGTGATCTGGGTCACGTATTCTCTTTGCCTAATGTGAAATTATTTATTTTAATTACAGTCGTAATCATTTGAATCATAAGGTTTCGAGAATACTCCAACCTAATCCAAGGATTTGTCTTCATAAACGTCGTCAAATCGATAAGCCAATTAATTTTATAGGTATCATTAGTAGCTCGAATGCAGTGATTTGTCGAGAAATAGCATGCACCTTGAATGCACAATAGAACTACACGTGGTTCTTCATTTTATGTAAAGTTAAAACATTTAAGTGGAGGCCATACTGTACTATCTTCAACAACTCATATTCGTCTCCCGGTGTGCAAGCTTCCGTTTTCCTTCACCGTACTAGTGTCGAAGAAACATACATAATGAGTCCTAAAGAAAACATATTGGTGTGTACGTGGTGGGATCCAAACTCACGTCTACCGGATGAGACGCAGCGGCCCTAGCCACTCGCTACATCGATCAAATTGCAAGTAATATTAAAAATGTTGATTCAAAGGTACATCTTTTAAATCTTTCCGATCATGAGACAGCACAAACAATAACATTTAACATAAAAAATAAGCAAAATAATTTCGCTACTTGGTTCGAGTTCAAGCGCGACTTCAGTGCAGATAATTTTAGAAAATTCGTTAATAGTATATCTGCGCTTTCTTTTTCGGAAGTTCTAAACAGCTGTGATGCTAGAGAGTCTTTTGACTATTTCTATGAAACTTTGTGTTTGTTTTACAATTTGTGTTTTCCCATCATAAAAGTAAAAATTAATAACAGGCCCTCGAAATTAAAATGGATAACGAAAGGCATAAGAAAATCGTGTAAAATAAAACGTAATTTACACTTAAATAAGAATACGCCTAAGAGTTATATTAAAAAATATAATAGATTGTTAACAAAATGTATAAACATATCGCAGAGAATTAGTAATGGGAAATATATATACAAAAATGGACGAAATTCTAAAGCAGTCTGGAACACAATTTCTACTACCATTTCACATGATAATCACAAAAATGACATTAATGCTTTAAATTATAATAATATGACAATTTACGACCCCCAATTAATCAGTGACATTTTTAATAAATATTTTATAAATTTATCCAATAATACTAAAAATTGCAAAATCACACAGGACATACAATCTGTTTCAATACCTAATAATATACATACCATATTTCTAAATCCGGTTGACGAAAGAGAAGTGTATAAGGTTATAATGTCGCTTAAAAATAGTAAGGCGTGTGGTTGTGACGAAATCATAACTAAAGCACTAAAACTGTGCGCTGGTACTATCTCTGCACCGCTAGCACATATAATAAATTTGTCATTTTCGCAAGGGATATTTCCGGAAAAACTAAAGTTTTCTGTAGTCAAGCCAATCTTTAAAAAGGGTGATACTCTAGACCCTAATAACTACAGACCCATAGCTTTAGTGCCAATCATTTCTAAAATTATAGAGAAGTGTATGTGTAGCAGGTTAAATAGCTTCTTTGCAAAACACAATATCTTACGAGCAGAACAATACGGGTTTCGTAAAGGCAGCTCAACTACGCTCGCTTCTTTAAATTTAATTAAAAATGTCACAGAATCTATTAATAATAAGACTCCAGCTACATCGATATTCCTTGACATGAGTAAAGCTTTTGACTTTGTTAATCATAACATTTTGTTAAAAAAACTGGAAAGATACGGAGTTAGAGGGAAAGCGTATGATTGGGTGCTAAGTTACTTGAGTAACAGGAAACAGTGCACAGAAATATCAAAAATTATGGTCAGAAATAATGTTGCATTAAAATGTAAATATAAATCTAATTATATGTTAAATAACAATGGAGTACCACAAGGTAGTATACTTGGCCCCTTGCTTTTTTTAGTATATATTAACGATCTTCCTCTTGCTACACCACAAGACTCTATTTTGTTTGCGGACGATACAACCCTCATAATTAAATGTGACGACAAACATTCATATGAGCAAAAAATAAACGATACCCTCTCTGATGTTATTGCCTGGCTAAATAGAAATAAGTTACAGATAAATATAGATAAAACAAAAGCGATGCAATTCTTATCCTATAATTCAAATGACATAGATTTAAATATTAAATATAATGAAAAGGACGTAAGTACTACAAACGTGGTTAAATTTCTAGGTATAAATATTGACAAGAACTTAAACTGGAAGAGTCATATAGACGCAATTTGTAATAGATTGAACAGATTTGTATTTGCACTAAAGCGCCTTCGAAAATCGGTTTCCAAACAAGCAGCATTAACAGCCTATCATGGCTATGTAGCGTCAGTCCTCAGTTACGGATTAATACTCTGGGGAAATTCAGTCGATTTTGAAAGAGTTTTTAGGTTGCAAAAAAAATGTATACGTGCGATATGTAATGCTTGGTTTTTAGATTCTTGCAAACCTTTATTTAAGGACTTAAAAATTCTACCACTTCCTTGTCTGTATATTCGTGACATATGCTACTTTGTAAAACTACATCCGGAATATTTTAAGAAGCTCTCAGACACGCGAGCAAGGCGAGTCAGATCAATGTATAAGCATAAGTTATACCAGCCTCCTAGTCACACTTACATTTATAGAAAGAATGTTTATAATATGTCAATTACTGTTTTTAATAATCTTCCTGACGAATTCAAAACCTTAGAAAATAAGACTTTTAAAATAACTTTGACAAACTGGCTATTAGACAAATGTTTTTACAGTGTGAAAGATTTTTTAGAATATAAACATAATTAACATAAATAACTATAATGTAATGTAAAATTTGCACACCTGCACACAGGTTGAATACAAGGACCGCAATAATTGTAACATCCCATTATTGTGTTCATGCAAATAAACTTATTTCATTTCATTTCATTTCATTTCATTTCATTACACCGCTGCCACCGTATACCCATTCAGGAAGCTCAGATCCTAAAATGTAAACAAACCTTTCGCTTGAAGATACAATTTCACGTACATTCATTATAGGTACATTAGCCGTGTGGTGACGGCAGAGTAGAATACATTTGTCACCAACCCCTACTCTTCCCGTGGGTGTCGTAAGAGGCGACTTAGGGACTACACATTGAACAGGGAACGGGCAGCAGCGCTCTCTGATACAGTAACCTTTCTGCGATCTCCAACCCGCCTGCCAAGCGTGGAGATTATGGCAAAACCCTCCACTTAAGTGGAGGAGGCTCATAGTCTAGCAGTGGACTGTAACTGGCCGTTGATGACATAAAACAAAAACATCCGCGTTTACTTGTAAATCAACGTGTTTCTCGCACTATCCACGACGCCACACTCCATATTTGTTTACATTATAGGATCTCCATTGCTTGAATGGACTTTACTTTACGTGTATAAGTACCTAGAGTATAATAAGAGTAGTAGGTATGTCATCACCTGATTAAGCCTCAGATATCCTAACTTAAAAAAGTAATTTTAGTCTGACAGCGTTCCCCCACCAAACTGAGTTCTGAGCGTGAGTGAATTTTACAATACAAATACAAGTTCTCTATTTTTTTTTACCTATATTATTTTCTCTATTTTTCCCTGCGTTCCGAGACGCTTTATTATCGATTACAGCACCCGTAATTGCGTACCGAATTACTGTCAGCGGGTGAAAGTCATACATTTTTTTAGCTTTTCTGATTGGTGATCGCTCTGACAGTCTGATTCGGGATACACCCTTCGTCTTCGCTCTACCACAGAAGAAATAATAGAGCTCTACTGCCAGGCACAGATCAGTAAAAGAACTGTCAGACCACAGAGACTTATTTTAGAAATTGCGCTCAGCCTATTAAATTAAAATTAAAATTAAAATCTGTTTATTTCAGGCATAATATACCTACAAAGTAGCATACAATCCCATATTATAATAAAAATACAATACATTAATGAAATTAATGACTGATTAAATTAAATTTAAAATTTGATATTATTATTATTAATTATTCGTCACAAATTATATGTCAAATATACCAGTCGGTAACACATACATACGATCTACCTGCATGTCTATCATATCGATTAAAGTCGTATATATTTGTTGAAGACAGCTACAATTAGCGGATTAGAACAATTCATTAGACGTGTCTGGAAGGAAACCTTTTGTCTATTTAGTACGGAATGAAAATCATCAACCTTATGCTCTGCGAACATGCCAGACGCGCTACACCTCCACTGTAGACCCAGTATAGCACGAAACGCATTATTATATTGCACACGTATAGTGTGGTATGTACTTTGCTTATACCTGGACCAGAGCTGTGAGGTGTAGAACGCCTGACAGTAAGCCTTGAAAAGGGTTATCTTGACTTGAGTAGAAGCAAGTGCAAACCGCCTGGCCAGCATGTTACTTTTCATGGCCAGCGACCTTCTTTGTCTTTCCACATCATCATCATCATCTAGTGTTTCAGTTATAAAATGACCTAAATATTTAAACTTTTTTACAATGTTTAGTCGTATTCCCGATAAGTTTATGGGCGGTATGCTGTCAGGACCTTTCCCATGTCGAAACACCATGACTTCAGACTTTTTTACATTATAGACCAAACAGTGTCTGGCAGCATAACACTCACAGATACTTATGAGTTGCCGAAGGCCACTGACCGACGGGCTCAGCAGCACCATGTCGTCAGCGTAACTTAAGTTATTTAGGCATTCGCCACTCACATGGCATCCAACCCTGGCGCTGCTGAGCTCCTCGATCAGGCCGTTAATGTATAAGTTAATATGAATGATTCACCGCTAACTTCATGACTAATTCCCACAGAAAATAAATTAAGAAGTAGACATAATTATTGTATCTAATTACCATTACTCAACTTGCGGTTTTTGACTTTTATGAATGGGTTTTCTTACTAACATCTTTGTTGTTTCTCAACATCGTGAACATGGTTTGACACTTTAACAACTTGTTCTATGCTTTAAGTACAGCATTAAGTAGCTACTGTCAGAAGCGTCCATTAATGACACTTTCATTACCCAAGTTAAGCATCAGCAAGTTTACCCAAGTCGTAGGGATCTCTTCAGTGCTTCGAAAGCCATAGGTTCCCCAAACGTGGAAGAGGTTCTTTTAAAAAGAAAAGGAATTTTGGGACAACTTTTTTTCTCAGTATATGGTTTGTATGAAAACTGAAACATTTATAGAAGTCCCAAAAATATACCTTGATGTCAAGTCCCGCAGATCTAAAATGTTCCATAATATTATTGTCCCTATTAATAACCTCAATACAACACAATATTCAATTTTCACATAAAATATATGTAGAAACAAAAGGAAAACTAAGCATACGAAACAACAGAAGAATCAAATGGCAACCTTGCTAAAGTAGCAATCTCTTCCAGGCAACCATATATATATAAATAGGCTACAAAAAACGTGCAGGCACTAACAGCCACTCATCAAACCCAAAGCCAAATACCTAATAGCATTATCCACATTTCAAATATTAGTTCGGTCGGTATGTTTGTCCCCGTTAGGACCAGTCGCGCCGGTGTCAGTGTTACGTAACGCACGTTTAGAGCTCCTTTCACTCCTGCGCGTGCGTCGCGACACACTGAGTTACTTTCGGAGGAAATGTTGGAAGGCTGGTGATTTGTCATTGGGCGTTTTCAGTGGTTCATGAAGAGAATAGAATAGAATAAATTTTATTCAGAGTACTAATACAAAACACAAGATGCACAATAGGAATAAGTAAATTTATACAAAATTATGCATTTTTTTAACTAGGTTGTTGTGACTTGGTACTGTGCAGATGGAGCTGACTCAGCATATCGTTGCAAGTGAGCACTTGCATGCAACACTGTCATTCTGTCAGCAGCAGGGAATGCGAGTAGTAGGGAATGGATGAATAAATTTTTTATTATATTTAGGATGTAACATCTCTTAGTTTCGTCATTACATTGTATTTTGTTCATTACGCAATGCGCGGACTCTGGTGAAGAACTCACAAAAGTTAAAGTCATCATCATCATCACCAACAACTCGTAGTCATAAGTAATAAAATATAAATGATGATTTTACATCACTTAATTTAATTACTTTTTTGGGTGAGTTCACTATACAATGTGCGGACTCTGGGCGCATTCCGAATCAGACTTTCAGCGCTGTCAGCGATTATAAAAGCAAAAAAACATTTATAAGTTTTGCCTGCTGACAGTAATTCGGAACGCGATTACGGGTACATTAATCGATTTCAGCGCGTCTCGGAACGCAGGGTTTGTGGTGAAGAACTTACCGAAGAAACTCCACATGCGTCGAATCTTTTGGGGTTTTTTTAGGGAAGTTCTGGGTTTGAATCTCGGTAGACACTACTGGGTAGATTTCAGGAAGTTATACTTTAATAATTAATTTAAGTTTGTCCGTCTTTTTAAAAAAAGGAATGGTAGATTGACATCGTAATTTTAGAGTAGCAAAACTTCGGTCTAAGGACCTTATTGATGCGTAAATATCTAAATTTTAGAGCCGAAGTTCTAACTATAGAGTATAGACCTAAAAATTGGACCAGGGTTTGTGAGGTCGATTGCTGACCTTACACAAGAAAGAAGAATTAATAATTACAGTACAAAAGCGCCTTACGCCTAAAAATAATGTCAACAAGTAGCAATCGATTTCCTCACTATGTTTACCTTCACACTGAGAGCATCGAATACGTACATAAATTCTAAATTCGATATCATTGAGTACGTGGTACGTGGTTGGAATATTTCATTTAACGACTCCGTAGCCTAGCCTACTAAACACAAGGAAGGCCACGGGTTTGAATCCCGCCCGAGCAAAATTTGTGTGATGAGCATTTGTGTTAGATGGCCGTGTGTGAGATGTCCCCACATATTTATTTATTTAATTTAGTTAGTTGGCACACTTTAATCAGTTAGGAACGCGGAAATATAAACCATAAACCAGGTGGTTTGGTTGGTACTAAGATACTGAGCGAACGAGTTCTTTAAAAGGTCTTATGACGGGAAATGGCGCAAAATAGGAATAATTGTTTCGGATACCCGTTGCAGACTGAGAACGTTGGTGTTGTAGTGGTTGGTTAGGGCTGCTGGCTCCCGTTCGGGAGATGCGGGTTCGGACCTCTCCACATCACAATGGGATTTCGAATTTTAAAATTATGTGTACGGTTAATTGTCGCTTTTAGGGTAAAGGAAAACATCGTGAGTTGGGTAAGCTGGCAGGTGAGGGCGACTTTATTCAGCGTAGGCTTGAGCCTCTCTGAAGAGATGTCAATGAGCTGATAACAACAATCTGTTATAAAATAAAATAAAATAAAAATAAAATGTTATGTTATGTCTCACACATTGAAATAGAAACTAGTCTCACCATAACATACCCATATAATACAAATGTCTACTTTATGTCCTTACAAGTTTATTTATCGATTTCCTTCCACAAATAGTCGGTCGGAACTAGCCCAGGTCGAGTGAGTGGTCAGTGGATCACCAAACTGGCAAGTCGGGTATTACGACACAAGTATGTTAGAGTTAGCAAATAATAGTCAATAATAGTTAGCTATTCGGACCACTGGGCCGAGCTACAATGCACTAAAGAATTGAAATTATGTACTTAATGGGCAAAGAAATTGAGCTTTCTTCGCTGCCCTGGAGTTTTTATATCTACGCCTAATGGGAGTATGTATCCTGATCTGACCAAAGATTCTAACAGCTCGGAAAAGAGTAGTTCCAACCAAGATGAGACCAAGCTGAGAATCATGGCATTTTTTCTTTTACCTAAGCTAGCTAGCTTTTTGTACCCTGCTTACTTTTGTGTTTTCACAAACTCTTCAGTTCCATTTTTATTTGCTATTTTATTTATTTAACTATTTATTGTACACAATAAAGATGACTTTATATTTAGATAAGATGATTTTATGTTTTTAATTTAGGTACTTGTAGCTGTCTTCAAAGCTTCTTTTCAGACGTTTTAAGCAGCGTCATAAACGGTGTGATTGCACCGGCGGCGGCGGCGCTGGTGGCTACTACACCCCATGGTATAATATGCTATAATACCCTATAAAACTGCAGGCAGTGAGGCCGTGATTGGCTGAAAATTAAATAGGGTTGCCATTGTAAATAGAGAAGAGACCTCTTTTTTATGTGGACTTTACAACGACCGCCGCTTGACTCTGTCAAGCAATCAATCAATCAGCCTACTCGTATTGCAGTCCACTGCTGGACGTGTGCCTCCCCAAGGGCACGCCAAAGCGCACGATCACCCGCTTTCCTCATCCAACCACCACCAGCGACCTTCCTCAGGTCATCAGTCCACTTGACTCTGTAGCTTATAAAATGCGATTAAAAACAAACGATGCAAGGAAGCTGTCTAATACCCATAGTACAAGCTCTGCCTAGTTCAGGTTCAGATGATCGTGTGTGAGATGACCCCATCCCAACATCACACAACAAGTTGTTTACAAGTTTGTCTGCGGAAATAAAATTGGTACAATCGTCAACGGAATTAGCTTGCCTATAAGTTGAATGTAATTTTCAAATTATAGAATAACATAGATTATTTTCGTTTGCAGATCGATCTGTTAGATATTTTCCTAAAAAACTAAATCTGTTATAATAGGGGATCGGACTGTTCCCAAATTTACCATATTTTATGAATTATTTTTAAAATATAGATTAGTAGCAGACGATTCGTAAAGAAAAAAAGCAGAATCGGTTGAAAAACGAATTTACAGTGATTCTTTAAAGTTTCTGTCTCTTTCAAAAACGATTTTTTATATGGAGATTATATGGCGTTACTAACAAATGACGTCACAAGTGGGTATGTGCCTCTCTGTCTAATCTTGAATTTCAAACCTTTATAACTCGGTCAATTTTAAAGATAGAGCAAAAAATCTTCTAGTGTTCGATAGCAGAAACTAAGAAGTTAGGATTTATAAAATTTAAAAAAATAGTCCGATCCCCTATTAATGTTAAACCATTATCCTAGCCGACTGGAATGCCGACTGTAATCTTTTCGTAGCTATGACGTGGAAAATTAAAAGCAATTAATTTTAGAATCTAAACCAACATCGTCAACTGAGCAAGAACGTGTTGAATATATTATATTATTTATAGACGAGGAGACAAACACGTGAGATCATGTCCTAAGGATTACCAAAATACTTGAGAGGATATATTGCGAATAAAAATGCGTCCAGTGACATACATAATATCTTTAAATATTCAAAAAAATAAACGATATGCTTATTGATGATATTGTGTAGATGCTTTTGTACGAATAAGATTATTTTCTCTTAGATAAATCATGATCAAATGTTGACTGAATTTAAATCGTTTAAAAGCGAATCGAAGCAAGCGAATCATTTTCAATTGTTTCATATTATATCTAAATTTAAAAAACAATCAAATTCGGGTTACTTACACAATGTATAACTCAAGTACGACAGGACCGTTTTCTAGGATATTTATAATTTGTTAGAATTTACTCAGCCGCCGCCCCGAACAGCAGAATAATTTACCACGTTTATTCGACACATACGGTGAAGGAAAACATCATCGTGAGGAAACCTGCGCACGCCCACGAGGAAAGTCAAAGGTTGTGTGTGAAGTCAACCAACCCGCACTGGGCCAGCGTGTTCTACTAATTCCAGCCCCCGCTGCATGACGACTGTAGATAAAATAAATCGCGTGACATAAAACGTAACCGCCAATAGTAACGTAGTTCTTATCTTCGCGCGACATGAACTTGGATAATATTTGCGGTCACTTTATATATATCACGCGGTTTATTTTATCGACGGTGGTCATGCAGCGGGGGCTGACCACTCTTAAAAGAGTATAATGAGCTGTTGATGATCATGATGACAAATAAATAAACCCATGGCTGATTAGCCGTGTGGTGACGGCAGAGTAGAATACATATGTCACCAACCCCTACTCATTCCGTGGGTGTCGTAAGAGGCGACTTAGGGACTACACATTGAACAGGGAACGGGCAGCAGCGCTCTCTGATACAGTAACCTTACTGCGATCTCCAACCCGCCTGCCAAGCGTGGAGATTATGGCAAAACCCTCCACTTAAGTGGAGGAGGCTCATAGTCCAGCAGTGGACTGTAACCGGCCGTTGATGTTGATGATTCACTGAATTTGATAATCCCATGTTTATGCCTCATTTATTAGCCACAGAGAAAATTGCAATCATCTACGTCATTATAATGTATTGTCATCTAATTCAATGATGAATCCAACATAATTACCAACACTATAGTCATTACCATCGCAGCGTGACGTGCAACGGTTATAAAGCAGTATGTTGTTTGTTCACTGACGGGTTTGACCCCCCATAATACATAGCATTACAGCTAATAAGCGTTTTGTTAGTTCAAGCATGTATGTATATCTCTCGTGGATCTCTAATAAACGGGTCGTTTTGCTGCATTTCAAACTGAAGGTTTTAGATTCGATGTTGACTGACTTTACTTTTTTTCATTTAAAATGTTCTTCAACGTGTAGGTTGAAAGTCGACAACCGACCTCACAAGCCCTCCTTACTATCTTCTTTAGATTAGAAACTAGTGGCTCTATGAGCTGTAGACCTCGCGAGTAAGAATTTTCTTTTTATTTGGCCTAGTTGAAACGGAGGCGCTTCGCGCTCGTCAGTCAATTACGGATCTGAAGAAGCTGGGGTAGTACTAGAAGTTCTTGTGATGAATTCTTTGGATTTGAAGTCGACCAATCCACACTAAGCCAATCCACCTTATCATCATCTCGGTCTGTAGACGTCCACTGGTGTATAAATACCTTCCCCAAGGATCATCATAATGCCCGGTCCTGCGCTGCCCACATCCAGTTGTTCCTTTTCCAGGACCAAGGATATTAAATATTTAAAGGTACGTGTTTTAGAAGGTGACATATACCACATGCACAATTGCACATCTTAGCCACCCAGGTTATTTGTGATTCACACTTGTCAGCTCATCAAGATTGTCATGTGTCTGGAAATGTATCCGACCACAGAGTACTGCCGCCACGGAGCTGCTGAGCACTACACGAAGAATGTTGTAGGGGATAATAAAATAAAGAGTGGCAATAGCCAGGGCACTGTCCGAAAAAAAAGGTATTTATGTAATTATATATTATGTATTTTATTTTATATTACTAACATGGAAAATAATAACAAAGATAAGTTCACTGACGGAGATCAGGACATGAAGTGAAGAATTTGGCAGAAAAAAGACAAAATCGAAACGTAAGAAGTCTAAATTTGAAATGAAAGATAAAACTGCCAGCAAGAATGGTTGCCAGTCATAAAACAGGAAAGAGGACGAATGCCTCGTTACAGTACTATAATACTGGCGTATCCTCCGAAAGATATTTCCAATGTTATCTGAAACAGGGTATAGGTAAGTTGCCTTTATTCCTATTGTCGACGTATAGGAAAGAAAGTTTGTAGCCCACGAGTTGAATGAACAGACAACTTGACAGATCATTGTATATGGTTATCGTATTTGTTACGGTACCTAGAACTGAGTATTCGTTAGTCCATTCTTCAACGATTCGTTTTGGTAGTTAAAAGTGATAGTAGATATTTATAGGTACAAGTTACTTTCTTTTATTCTTTGCAACTAACTACGTCATTATAGGTTTGTGGGGTTGGGTTCTGAGGCTTGTTGATCTTAAAATCACCACTTCGAGAAGATCTTATTGAATCATTTGTATTATCGAATTCGTTTTACTCGGTCAATGCCAAAAGTCTCCGAGTAAAATGGCTGTGATATATGGACGGACAGACAGACAGACAAACGGTCAGCGAACAGGATGAAATGATGATACGAGTAAAATGGATGAAATTAACTAAATTACGTAAAAACTGTCGGGTGGTAGCCAGCCCATGAAACTGAATATATTTTGTAGCGCATTGTTTTCAATTCTCAAAAGAAAAACATACAATTTCATTCAAAAGATTTCGGATCTACGAACTGCACTGCACAACCAGTTTAGATGTTTTACGTGTAAATTCGTTCAATGCCATTTGGTTGCTACCTATCATATAGTCATACTGTAAAAGATTTTTTCCTTACCTGACTGAGCTATTCGCAATGTATGCCAAAATAATAATATATCGGGCGCGGACTTGTCCATACAAAAGACCTCAACGCGGGCAGATTTTCTTTTTCAAAGATAGACAGATAGGATAGCATGTTAATATTTTTGTGATTGGTAAAAAAGGCCTATGTAAATTCACGTTAAAAAAATCTAGGTACTTAATTAATTAAATGGATTAATTCTTTACAAATTAGGGTACATCTGTAACAAATAACAATTTTTTTTTAATTCTCGTTAGTATTTTTTTCTTTATTCTTTCGTTTAAAAGTAAATAATTTGAAATATTTACAATTACCGCGTGGAAAATCGCAAACAATAATAAGCAAATTTTTAATACAAAAAAAAATCAATGATCAAACATCATTTTCTATTGAATCAACTATACCTAATGTTATAACTTTCTATAGTGTCATGATATCATTGCTATGTCACTTAGATAAATCATCAGTCATTGTCACATTAGAACTATAATAAGGATTATAATGATAATGACAGTCCGTTTTTTTTTTTTGTTAGGTGTAGTGACTGACTGATATTATAAACACACAGAGCAAAGGTAAACCTGTTGTTTTTTTTTAATTGAGAGAAACTTGAAGTTATTATTTTTAGCCCTAGGTGCAAATAAAGAAGTGTTGGTAGGTATGCCTTTGTCTGTTTTCGATAAACGTACCCACCGTGACAGACCAACACCGTGATGACCTGAGGAAGGTCGCTGGTGGTGGCTGGATGAGGAAAGCGGGTGATCGTGCCCTTTGGCGTACCCTAGGGGAGGCCTACGTCCAGCAGTGGACTGCAATAGGCTGATTGATTGACCCACCGTGTGGTTCCAGGCATTCGAATAGGACCAATTTATCTTCCCATGGGTGTCATAGAAGGCGGAATGTTTGCCCTGGCCGGGGTTCGAACTCGCGAACCAGATCTACAACAGGCATACTATCAACTGGAGCTAAAAAAAACTGTCCTTTGGATGGACACAAAGAGTGTGCGTGTCAATTTTGGAACCACTTTTACTCATATTTCTTGTACCTCCACATACCCTTACAAAAGAAATAAACGTTTATTCGCGCTATCCACGTTGGGCTAGTCCACGTTAACGTGGACAGCGGGAAAATCCTTCAAATCAAATCAAATCAACGGCCCGTTACAGTTCACTGCTGGACTATGAGCCTCCTCCACTTAAGTGTTTGGTTTTGCCATAATCTCCACGCTTGGCAGGCGGGTTGGAGATCGCAGATTAAAATCTTACTGTATCAGAGAGTGCTGCTGCCCGTTCCCTGTTCAATGTGTAGTCCCTAAGTCGCCTCTTACGACACTCACGGGAAGAGTAGGGGTTGGTGACAAATGTATTCTACTCTGCCGTCACCACACGGTGGGAAAATCCTTACAAAATATTATAAACGCGAAAGTTTGTATGTATGGATGGGTGAGAGAGTTTGTTACTCTTTCACGCTAAACTACTCAACGGATTGAGATATTTGAAATAGAGATAACTTGTAACCCTAGATTAACGTATAGGATACTTTTTACTGGAAAAAGTCTTATTCCCACGGGAAAATCTTGCACAACGCAAGCGTGGCCGCGGGAGGCCGCTGGTAATAAAATAATTAAAAAATATTCCCAATACTTAAATAATAAGAAATCCTTAAGATTTTCCTATAAATAGGTGCCTAATATTAAACTTCTTTAGCACATTAAATAGATAATGTGAATATTCGATAATAACACAAATATACTTAATTATTGATTATAAAATCGGTATCGATATTCGATTTCGATCTCAATTTTTTATTAACAACTTTTAGACATTGTTAATGAATTAAATGACATGTAAATATGATTTATTTACCAATAAAATAAGTACCTATGATCGATATTCTACACAAGGTGATCATTCCAGCGAGGTAGTTTAAAAGCAAAATGACAAAATGATAAACTTAAAAACAAACCAGCCAAGGTTCTACCTACTTATTATTAATACGACCGTATTGATTTCGATGTGGAATTAATTAATAATAACCTTTTTATAGATCCCACACAAAGAACTTAATAAGATCGAGGACATTGTGAGGCAAATCGGATAAGCTTTATTATTATGTATTCGGCTTATAAATATATCAATACCAATAATATTCCACTGATACAAGCTATATTTTAATAAACAGCGGATATTTAATAAATATCTCCTAGCTTGTACCAGCGGAATATTATTGATATATTTATGAACCGAATAAAGCTTAAAAAATACGAATAATAATAAAACTTATTCGATTTGCCTTTTATTTTAAAACTCATGGACCGATAATAAATAATAGGCGGCAGGCTTTTTGGGATAAGTAGACGTTCACGGGAAATGGTCTCTCAAATATTTTACATGGTCGTTCTAAGACAGTGGAGTTTGCGAAGCATGGCTTTTCAATTCTGAATCCAAAGATAAAGATAATAATAAACTGTCTCTTACTTCGAAGTAAGAGTTCGCTCTTCCAGCTTCCTGCGAATGCTCTCGGTGAGGGAACACCTTAAGATGCGCCTGAAAGACCACCTCCTCTCCCTCCCTGTTTAACAATTCCTCTGTAGGCTTTGATTGTCAGAATGTTTCTCTTTTCTTACTTATAGTTGTTTAAGTAGTATAATAGGTAGTTGTATTATTTATTTATGTAGCTATTTTGACCACAGAGAATTTCTCTGTGATTTTGACATACTGTGTGTAGGTTTGTGTGCCCTAAGTATAAGTAGTTTGTTTATGTAATTTTAATTAATAGTATTAGCTTATCCTATTCTGTTTTTCTTGTGTGCACCGTCCCACAGCTCCAAAGCAACTTTCTTGTACCCTAAGGTTGCCTGGAGGAAATAGCTACCTTAGCAATAAGGCCGTCTATCTGTACACCTGACCCCTTCATCTATCTTTTGTACTTTTAAGCTACAAGGCAAAAATATTATCCCTGGATGGCACGTTTACTACAAGAGTACACTTACTATGGAGAAGAACACCACAGGACTCGTATCTTCTGTACTTAATTTTCTTTTTTTTCAATACGAAATTTCGTATTAACCAAGTCAAGTCAGTCAAGAATTAACCTGTAATATAGGAGCTTGGGGATAATGATGAAACATACATGATAATTACGCTCAGATTGACCTGAAAATCCAATTAAATAATATGAGTAAATAAGTTTACGTATACTTGTTAACTTTGAAGAAATTTGACATTTTTCTAATTGGACATTTTGCTAATTGGACAATTTTAGAATTGGACATTTTGCTAATTGGACATTTTGCAAATTGGACATTTTACTACTGAACGAACCAAGCTAGTCAGACTGACCAAGTGTCAACCAATTTCACAATGGCTATTTGCATGACATGAATGCAAGATTGTAAAGTTCACTCAACAGTTTATTTATAAAAATATAATACACTTACAGTCCACAACATAAAAACATACATCCAGAGGCACTATCAGCGTGTTATTACATGGACTGAAGGTTGATTTTCAGAGTCAAAGTTATAAAACATCGTGTTGCTAGTTGTAAATCGTCTTGTGGGAAAAAAACTGGTATTTAATGAGCAGCTGTATGACCAATGGTGCAGAAAACATGCTCTTTCCCTTTTTACCCGACGACGCGAAACAAAGGAGGATAGACAGTATGTTTCCTAGTCATGTTTGACCGTTTGTTAGTGTTGTCCGTGCTTCTAAAGGCACGTTTAGCTGCTGCTGCTGGTTACGGCTATGAATGGATGCGTGCTGATTTTACAGCGCCTTTCGTGCGTCCAAAGGAACGTTAATCAGCAGCAAATCTTGAAAGTTTTGATAACAGGATTAGTCAGGTTAGCCTTTAGCACTATCTATATATGTTTTCTTTTTATGATAATCTCTATATATTATAAAAAATAATTGCTGTTCGTTAATCTCGCTATAACTCGAGAACGGCTGGACCGATTCGGCTAATTTTGGTTTTGAAATATTTATGATGATTATATGGTGAAAAAATATGGAAAATTACACCCAGTATGAAGCCAGGGTGGGTCACTAGTCACCAGTTATTAATATTTAAAAGACTAAAAAAATCTGCAGAATTGGCAGTGCGTCTGCCCTTAGCGCAGAAGATTTCCTAGATTAATTTTGATGTCTGTTTCAGGATTGAGTGTTCATATGTCTGTGTGTGTTTTTATAGCGACATCATCTCCTATATAGCAGATAGCAGGAAGTAAAAAAGAAGAAAGAAGATATAGAAATCAGAAAATCTGTCTCAAAATCTACCTCTTTTGTAAAGTACATAGTAGTAGAACTTACAAAATAAATTATAATAAATTAAAGAAGTTTACATTCAAACTTTTATAATTTAACTTATATCGACTTTCCTTTTTCAAAATTCAAATCAAACAAAAACGAAACCAGTTCGAAGTTCATTCATATCCGAATAACAGGTACGTATCCGGAACTAATACGATACTTGCACGTAAAAGAACCTAACGTCACCGTACACGCTCCCGCCTTCACAGCTAGGTCACTTTCTCTTCTCCCAACAACCTTGATTTCTTACCGTACGTACGTCACCAAGCCAAACTGATGGCATTTTTGTCACTTTGACTATCTAACTTTTACTTTTTTCTTACAGTACTGCATCGGTATTACTCACAACTTTCAAAATACACTCGCTTCGTTCCTATATTTCACAACGCTTCTACGCGATTATATAAATTTTATTATAAGACACGGAAACTTGCATAATAATCAACATCTGACCACCAACTGGCGTTTTAAATTCGTGTTATTTGTTTCGAATTCGATGATTAACGTAGATTTATATGAATAACTTTAGAGTTAAATACTCACCACAGATCACAAAAATATCCAAAATGAAGTCAGGAAAAGTTATAAGAGTCACAGAAACACACAGCACAGTATTTATTTACGAAAAAAGAAAGTCACTGGCCACTTTTTGGCGCGTAAAATGGCGCCTCTACACAAACACTGAATTAACTTTGATTTTCGTATTATTTACGTCGTATTTTTAATTATTTTAGTGGTCGACGGATCGCCACGTTCGTAATGGACAGTGGCGTCGCCGGCTATGTGGTATCTTGTCCGTCTTGAGGTCTTGTTTAGTTGTTTACTAGCGAGAAACTTGGCGCGGCAACCCGTGCGGCGGGAAATGTAGCTGCGTTCGGTGCATTTCCGCATTGCTCGATGGCGATCCAAAATGGCCGGCTAATAGGCATGTTAACCAATCGCCACACTCAGGTTGTCCGCTGGTCGTGCCGTGTCGCAATCTTGGGTTTTCGCAATTTTGCAGTAAAGGCAAATAAGTACCTACTTGCAAATTGTGGACTAACATTGCGTCGTTAGTAATTACATTAGCGATGGGCTGACCACTATCTTTCGTGCATGATGAAGCGAAATTGTATAACATGAAATCTTTATCTTTAATAACTTTTATAATAAGAGTAATTAATTGGTACAACTAAATCAAAAGCGAATGATAAAAGCTACCTTGGATGATTTTATTTAAAGATTTTTTTTCAGGAGGTAGGTACGTTTGTGTTGTTTTTATTTATAAGCAAGGTAGATAAGTATTTATACTACTTTCGCTTTAACAGTTTGATATCTAACACGAAACTCATTACTCACGTGTCCACAGCTCGATTATTGTAGCATTTAAAACGGCTACATTACTACGCCGTAGTAAATTCATAGGCTTTAGCTACGAGTCGTAGCTGAGCAGTTAGCATGTTGAGTTAACCTAGCCCTTTTCACCGCTTTTAAGTTTAATTTAATATCAAGTAAATATCTACTTTCTCAATCCAAGGTGTATTGGTGACATTTTCGAAGTACCAACCCGGATTTATACAAATATTTTATCTACCTACACGCATGGACAAACAAAGAAAAAAAGATAAATACAAAGAAGTACCTACAAACAAGTTAAAGTGCCGAGCATTCCAAAGTTCCATATTATTACAAAATCTGTATTTTTTAAATATTTTACAAATATCTACTCATTCATTCATGAAGTGTGAAGAAACACCACTTGAGAAACTCTACATCTAAGTACGTAGGAAAATTAGGAAATAAGTAGAAAAGGCGTCCATCAACAAAACATTGATAAAGTTTGGAATAAAACAAGAAACTGGCATACAGCACCATCTAGCGGCGAGTAGCAAACAATTTCAAAATCTCTCTGAAATTGAAAAAACGTATGCGAGATTCATCAACAAAAGACATCAACGCAAGCAATTTTATTTGTTTTTTTTGTTATCATTTACGTTTTATATGTAGTTGCTAGACACAAAAATTCTGATCTCAAGAGATTTCGTTTTAACTCTGCTAAAACGCACATAGCAGTAGGTAAAAGAATAAAATACACTTATGTAATTATGCAATACAATAAAACTACTTTGCAATAAAATAAACATAATCAATATCTTCCATGCAACCTTCTTACTATATTATTCCAAAACAAATTCTGTTAGCACATTCACCTATTACTTCATATACCGAGTAATAAAAGTTTTTAGCTGATTAGGAAGAGCCGATATTGCAAATCGGATATTCACATCCCTCCAAGGTGTTATTTGAGGAAGGAAGCAACCTATCACCTCTGATGACGTACTTCCTCCTCTATGTAATCGCTCGATTGTGGGTAACATGTGGGTAACAAATATTTCGTCAATAAATATTGCAAATAATCACTCGTAATAAAAAAAACTTGGCTTCCTATTAGGTTTCACCCTATGGTTTCACCCAAGTAGCCTGACCTTCATTCAAGTTTTCATTGCTGCTCTTTGACAATCGTCATTCTAGCTGGTTATATAAGCAAATTGCTAACGATTGTCAAAGAGCCGAATTCAAACCTCAACAATTTAGCGTGCTTTCCGAAGCATGGATGGAAAACGTTCTTACATACGGCAACATTTACCTACATGGCACTTTTTTACTTGAGCTAACTTTAAACAAGACTGGTATAGTAAAAGTAACTAATATGTAGAAGTTTTCGAAGTATAAGATTATCATTAAGATTCTTTTTATCATCAGCAGATTATCGAAACATGTAAGTTTAAAATTGCGTTTCGTTCTATCTAAGTCGTATAATGTTACAATCAAATCCATTCATACACACGCGAAATGTAAAAACTGAACGCATAGACAGAAATGTCAAAACGAACAAGTTTGTGTTTGAGGTTATTTTGAATATATTCTCTTAAATATAAAGTGTAACGCAGTAAATTCAGTATTTTTTATCATGGCGCTCCTTAAAACTTTGTTTTCACGTCATCTATGTAAGTTTTACTTCAAAGTAGGAATGAAAATTTAAAAAGTTAGGTTACATTATGCTGGTTAATTTTTCAATGTACAAACTTCTATTTTATCTTCTTCCAGACGTGAACACACCCCGTATCATCACTACAAACATCAGGCTATCGTCAACTGAACAGAAAACAGTGAACGACGCACCTGTTGAAATAGACAATCCATTCAAAAAAGAAAAAAGAGAGTGTGTGCTATGCAAATTGAAACTTACTCCAGACTACAAGAACTACAGATTACTCTCGCAATTCCAAAGTCCATATACCGGAAGGATCTACGGCAGGCACATAACGGGATTGTGTAAAGAAAAACAAGCATTAGTCGAAGCGGAGATAACAAAGGCGCAAAATTGTGGATATATGCCTTATTTCTACAAAGATAAGGTGTTTTTGAAGGATCCAAAGTTATTTGACCCAGAAAATCCTATAAGGTCACACAGATTTTAGTGTTGTACAAATATTTAGTTGATATTTAGTTCATTAGACGATGGTAATAAAGTTTTATTGTATAGTTTTTGTTTTATTTATCTACCTATCCTTTCGCATTTATTTAATACAAAAAAAATTAAGAAAAAATCTGATTGTTTACCATGACACTAAATAACACAAAATGTCTGGAGTGATTGTTCTATATGTGAAGAGCCTGAAGAATTTTTGTTCTAGACTAAAAAAAAACATACTATAAGTCAAACCAATCAGCTAGTGATCAAGTTAATTTGCATGGACATTAAAAAAACAAAACAAGAATTTTTAAAGATGTGGAACAAAGTTTTGTTTCATGGGCTGAACTACATGAACTGAGAGGTTTTGCATTATATAGTACTGAAAAAACCTTTTAGGACAGACAAGGTTCAATAAAATTGAAGGTTGTTGCAATATCATCTGAAACAGAATAACATTTATTAATTAAACTTTAAAACTTAACAACTATTTATCATTGAAATTAAATAAAACAATGGTAGCATCATCAGGGGTGTTGAAACAATCATTCTCTTCATCAAAACCAACCAAGTTAGCTGGTATCTTCAACATGGACAGCATCTCTGAATAATCCAAGTTCTGTCTATCAGGGAACTTGGTCTTCATTAGATCCATGAGCTCCATGAGAGCATCCTGACACCCTTTTTGCCATTTTTTGATCAAGGATCTCAGTTCTTCCGTGTCTTCTGTCATAGCTCTTGCTAAAAGCATTTTCTTTTTTGCCTCAATTCTAGCCTTAAGATCATCAATATCTTTTTGTGTAATAGATCCAGTAGATTTGGCTCTTTGTGGTGCTCTGACTGCTTTCTCATAAGTCTTTCGAATCAGTATAGTCTTTTTATTATCAAAATCAAAATCGTCTTCATCATCAAAATCAACATTTTGAGTATTTTGTGAAGGTTTTGGAGTTTTTGGTATGTTAATTTTAGATTTTTTCTTAAGTCCTCCTATTGATGTTGATTTATCTTCTAATTTTCTTACTTTAACTTTCTTTGTTTCAATAAAATCATCTTCTTCATCAACCAAGTTAATTGTTTCTTTTATTTCTGTGTTTTCTGTTTTATCTTCCACTTTATTTTGTTCTTGTGGAATGGATATCTGATTTTCAAGCGTTTCTTTACTTAGCTGACCTAGAGGCACGTCATCAGTGTCCGAGTCGTATGAAACTTGTGTCTTAGCTTTTTGTTTCTTCTTGTCTGTCTTAAAAATCTTTTTCTGTAGGACAACTATGCATTTCTTAGTCAGTTCACTTGGACTTCTTTGCTTAAGCTCTTTTTCTGTATCTACCATAGATTTGTCTTGTATATCAGAACTTTGTAAGTTTTCCTTTACTACCAAATCTTTATTTAAATTATCTTTGAAGATTATGTCATCAGATTTAGATGTATTTTTGGGTGAAAGTATCTTTCTTCCCTTGCTTTTTGACTTCAGCACTGGTGTAACCACATTTTCAGCTGGTTCTGTAGTAATATTTGAAGCTTCTGTCATTTTCAACGGTCCATCAGTCTTGCTTATAGAGTTTTCTTTGCTTTTTTTAGAAGAAATATTTGGTGAATTTGCTTTTTTACCTTTACTTCTTGACCTCTGTATTGGAGTCACACATTCTTCATCTTGCTGTATATTTACTTTGGCTTCACCTTCTTTGTTAGGCTTAATTTCCTGTTTATCACTGACAGGTTTATTCTCCTTAACATTCTTGCTGAGTGCAGATAGCAATGTTTTAGATTTCTTCTTGCATGGAACCTCGACATGGCGAGTCGGTGTGTTGGATAAGTCATCACTTCCTGTGGTAGCCGCAGGAATAGCATTTTCATCAATGTCTACAACCCCATCGTCATTTGGAGCTAGTGTTTCAGGAGTACTTTGGCTTTCATCGTCATTTTCTTCACTTTTCACACGCTCCTTTCTCTTCCTAGATTGTCTCTTTTCGACTATAACCTCTGATTTACTTGGATTACTACCAGAAAGCGGCGAAACAAATGGAGAAGGACCAGCTTTCTTCCAGTTACGTGAAAGGCCGATTCGTCTGCAAGGAGTCAACAACGACTTACTTATCCCGCCTGGGGTTTTAGGAGACTCAGTTTTCGATGATTTCAGCGACGAAATGTTCTTCATTTTTTATTAAAAAACGTATTTTTCTATTTGTTTACTGCTTTTTCAAGATAGAGTTCGACAATCTGTCAAATTTCACAATTTTGTCAAACTTCCCGCCATATTTGCGCTTTTATTTCATTGTTGTCGCTTTTTACGAAACGTATAACAGAGTACTCGCTATACAGAACTTCTTTGTTGACAGATTTGCTTTATATCAAATTTGTACAAAAAAAGCGCATTCGCAAATATTATGGTCTGGCAGCACTAATTCGTCTGAAAAGCCTAGATTTCAAAACAAAAAAAAATGTTATAGAACTAGCGCCATAAAAAAAAAATTACCCTCTTTCTAACTCATTTCATTTCTTTCATTCGTTCACTCACTCACTCAATTCAATTGTCAAAAAATAACTTGCCAAACAGCCGTGTTTTTCGGCGGATTTTATTAAAATTCCTCGAGGTCGAGAGACTTCGCAGCGGTCTTCGAAGTTAAAAAAGCTTATTTAGTGCGTTGTTTGCCGCACACACAGTAGGAAGAACCTCTTGTGGCGTAAACAAAAACATTACATAATGCCGTTGCTGAGGCTCACTTCAAGTACTTTCGGGCAACTGCGTACTTTCGCTACGTCATCAGCCCTTGGAAAGAGGGTCAAGACCTTCGCGGTGTACCGCTGGAACCCCGACGAGCCCGACAAGAAGCCCTACACGCAGAACTATGAGGTAGACCTCGACGATTGCGCGCCCATGGTCTTGGACGCGCTACTGAAGATCAAGAACGAAATGGACCCGACCCTGACCTTCCGCAGGTCGTGTCGCGAGGGTGTCTGCGGATCCTGCGCTATGAACATCGATGGAGTCAACACCCTGGCTTGCATTAGCCATATTGACCAAAACCTTTCTAAACCATCTAAGATCTATCCTCTACCTCACATGTACGTTGTTAAGGATCTCGTTCCTGATCTGACCAACTTCTACCGTCAGTACCAGTCTATTGAACCCTGGCTGCAGCGTGAGAATGAGGCTGCTAAAGGTAAGGAGGTTCAGTTGCTTCAAGATGTTGAGGACCGTGCCAAACTAGACGGTTTATATGAGTGCGTTCTCTGCGCTTGCTGTTCAACTAGTTGCCCGTCTTACTGGTGGAACGGAGACAAGTACCTCGGCCCTGCTGTGCTTATGCAAGCATACAGATGGATCATTGACTCGCGTGACGACGCTACTGCTAAACGACTCAACAAACTTAAGGACACTTATTCTGTTTACCGTTGCCATACAATCATGAACTGCACACGTACTTGCCCGAAAGGTTTGAACCCTGGTCGAGCAATCGCGCAGGTAAAGACCTTGCTATCTGGGCTAGTGAAGAAAGAGACTCCTATCATGGACCCAGCAGGGTTACAGAAGCAGGCTGCATCAAACTAGGCATTGCTGTAAGTTTTATTCTGTACTTAGTAGAATTTAGGTCTAGGTTGGGTTAGATTATAACCTCACTGAGGAACCTAAAGAAACTTAATACTGGTGCAAAAAACAGTCAAAAGTAACCTAAACTTAGTTACCAACTATAATTACTGAAATTACTGAAAAGACAGCTAACTGGCTACTTATTTAGGATGTAAATTCGCACAAAAAAAATATTTTGAATGAGTAAGTAATCACTATTATTATATTTTGAGATTGTCTAAGTATTATAAAAGAAAATGGAATTCTGAATCTCTATCATTACTTCAGGTTTGCCCAACTCATACTATCTTTAAAAAATATTTATAATGAATGGGACTACATAACTGTATTTTTCCATCATTTCAATGCTGTGTCACATTCTGTAACCACTGGTAACAAGATGTGATTCATCAGTTAAAACAATGGTGTTGACGTGCTTATTTATATCTAAGATTAAACAGCATTGGAAAAGACCCTTGGCTATAGTGATGCATTGAAAACAATCAAGCTATCATTTCTCAAAATTATTTCCAGTTATTTCAGCTGTTATAGTCACTTTGTACTTCATTCAAAGAAATATTAGCTTAAATCGATTTGGGTTTTATAAATTTGATGAACTACTTAAATTTTTGAAATTAAAAAGTATTAATTTGATTATGAAAGTATTGTAAAATTCATCCCGTAATTTATTTTATCATTGTAATATAATGCAGTAAGAGAAAGTGTAGTAAAATTTACCATTTCATGTAATTTATTGCAGCATGCCATTTGATGTAATTATTCTTCATTTGCATTTCATATAACATCATAATTGAAATATACTAGTTATACAGTTGTATTTATTTGTAATAAAGATGTTTATTTCAATACTGGTACTCTTTTATGTCAACAAATCCTAAGACTTATTTAAATTTTGAATAACACATAACATTCATGTTACTAACTAATGTCCAAAATAAAACTTTCAAACACGGGAATTGGAGTTGATTCAACAAATATTTGTACTCGGAGGGACACATTCTTCACTTCAATAAAATTAATATTCTCAAACTAATACATAGGACAATCTGTATAGGAAGTTGTTATGTCAAGAGTTTATTGAGTGTTTTGGTGGTAGGCTAGGTGGATCCCCATCACCGACCATGTACTTACCAATGTAATATAGTTCCCGGTCCAAAATAATGCATGTCGTGTTCTTTGTAGAACGTCGTCTCTCGGCACTGACAGGTTAGGGTCGGGCGGGCCACACTGATCGACGGCGATCGACGGTTTACCTATATAAAACGCGCGCAAAGTATGGAAATCCTTTCGCAACATTCGCCGCGTCCGATGCGAAAGGATTTCCATACTTTGCACGCGTGTCGTTCGCCGTCGATAAGTGTTGCCCGACCCTTAGGCCCGGTTTCCACCAAAGCTAAGCGGAGAGGAGATGTGTTTGAATAACCAATCAGATTTCGTTATTTCCACATCTCCTCTCCGCTTAGCTTCAGTGGAAATAGATCGAGCGGAGCGGAGAGGAGATGTCTAATTTTTCTATAGCAAGCGAGGCGCAGCTGTGCGAAGATGTGTGTAGCCGGGCGGCGAGCGGCGTGCGAGGCCTCGCGACGGCGGCGCCCGCGCTCCCACTCCCCGCCCCGCTGATGCCCGCGCTTCGCCGCTACGGACGCACAGCTCGCATCTCCTCTCCGCTACGCACAGCTTACATCTCCTCTCCGCTTTGGTGGAAATAACCAGCCAGCTTCGCAGCTCAGCTCGACACATCTCCTCTCCTCTCCGCTTTGGTGGAAACCGGGCCTTACCCTCTTACAAAGCCCGATTTGCAGTTTTTACCGCCGAGGTAGACAGTTTACTTGACACTGGGTTTTGGGAAGCTAAGAGTTGAAGATTGGAACCTTTGACATGAAGAAGATTAAGATCCTGCAGCACATGACAACAAAGAAGTTGAAAGGCCCTCTTCTAGTCTTGTGGTTAATGTTCGACAATCACAGTAATTCGAGTTTGCGAAATTGTAAAATCACTTGGACTATTTTCATTACTCTTAGTTAAAAAAAAATCATTAAAAGCAGTTGCATAACGTTAGCCAACACAAGGCAGACAGGCAGGCAGGCTACTGTACCTTCTGTGTAATGAAATAACGCAACCTCTAAAATATATAGCCTTTCTTGCTGAACATTCATACAGCCTCCGCGGCAGAGTTCGGTTCTCAGTGTGTAATTAAGAATATATGGCGGCTAGGCTAAGCCTAGTTGGTAGTACGCCTGCCTTCGAAGCACAGGGTTCGAATCCCGCCCAGGGCAAACATTCGTGTGATGAGCGTCAATTCGCCTTAACTGTAGTAAGCCCTATTGTCCTATCCCTAAGCCCTATCCTTTTTCCTTTTCTGTATCTTTTTTCTTAAATGTATGTACATGTGTTATGTAGATTTTTGAATAAAACTTTTTATCTATCTATCTATTGTTTTATCTCATGTCTACGCAATTACATCGAATTTTACTTGTAACTTGTAGCCAGAGGGCGTTTCACGATGCTACAAGTTTTACAAATTACAAGTGTACCTACAATTCGATGTACATTGCGTAGACTATCGATAAGGGCTTTCAGTTTAGGCGACTTGGCTACGCAATGAATATCAAATTGTTACTTAACTTGCTACTAGTAAATTGTTGCTTCGTGAAACGCCTCCTGGGAGGTCTGACACTGGTCGACCTCACAATCCACACGATTGATTGACGATGATGACATATAAAAAAAAAACAGTTAATTCCGTATATAATGATAATTTATTTCTATATTCATTTCATAACGTTTTAATAATCTGTAGGTAAGTATAAGTATCTTCTAGTCAACTCGATTGCGATTATACAAAGCAGAATGGGGGATTTTCCGACAGCCAATTAAAAAATTTATAGTTTACAAAACTTCGGTAGATGGCGTTGACATCCGGCGTGTCTATCGTCTTAATTAGAACTATTGTTTTAATTTTTTAAAGAGCTGTCAGAAAATCCCTCATTGTTTACTTTTTACAGCTGGAAAATAAAATATTACATACTTATAAGTTTATAAAAAACAATGAATTTAATTCCTGTCTGAAGAGATCCGTGGTTAAAGGTAATTAGAAAAGGATTTATGCGTCACTTTGGGTTCAATTTTAGATTTCTTTTATACTGACCACGGCTACGCTCGCGTTCTTTATGGATTTTCCTTGATTCTTAACAGAGCCATCTATTTGCGTTGGTAGATACACTTATCGTTCCAAGCGATAGCGACAGATGACACTGTTCGTTTATCATAAATTATAAATAATTTTTAACAGTAGAAGAAAATGGAAAATGTAAATATTTAGAGCAATTGCAAGCTTTTTCTATCGAAAAAAATATCTGCAATCGTTTCTGAGATTGTACGAATAAAGAAAATACGATAAAAAATTTCATACCCAAAAATCGATATTACAACCCATAAGTAGGACGAGATAATATAATGGAAATCCTTTAGCGACTTTTTACCGTATTGGGCACAATCTAACTGCAAACTAGTAAGGATGGGGTTCTGCGAAATGTAGGGGCGCTGTAGATTTTTTTTTTTATTATTTCTGTGTGTGCAATAAAGTATATTCATTCATTCATTCATTCATTTCTTTCTCTAGACTATTCTTTGCACTCTATCGTAAAAGTCTCGTCAACCTACGGATCTCTGACATTTTAGGTACACACAAAACGAAATTTATATTAATTTTCTTTAACTATATTCTATTAAAATACTAAAATACCTACAATTAATAAAATAACTTATCTAATTTCTACTTTGACAAGTACAGTACAGTACATTCGGTCAGTTCTCTTAGTTACGACCTCTCGAAACCAAGTTTTTTCACGTACTATTTAACTATTAATAAGTATATTTAAGTATATTTCATTCATTCATTAATGTGCACGACGCCTGATATGCACCTACGACGTAGGTGGAGCGTGTTTAGACTGCCGTGCGCGTAAACCTACGCTGTTACCAAACGCGTTTGCGCATGGCTGTATTATTGCGTTTTTCTTTTTAGCAGCCAGTGTTTCAAAATATTTCAAATTTCAGATAAACACATCATTTTTTTTTTATATTTATTTTGCTCAGAAACAAAGTGATATAAGGCTTAAAAATTGATGGTTAGACAGAGGTCCGACGTGACATGTGACGTCATATGACACGCGGGCTATACGTCCCACCATAGAAAATTTTGCTTTCGTAAAAGGGTCAGATATATTTGTTTAATAATGTTGTAATTTCTGTTTTGACTTTCGATTCTGTTTTGACTGTCAGTATTCTATTTTTATATACTTTCAGAGGAATTATGAAAAAGAAATTTATATATATTTTTATACATAATTCCCTATTGCCTCAGAAAACTACATCGGTTTCAAGCTGCCTTAGATACGTATATAGGAAACTAACTCGATAAAGTGAGTTCAGATGCCTACTTAACTCACTACTGTTCTGTACTTATTCAAGTGTAAATCGGACTTAACATGCTTCTTGGCAACAACACAATTGTTTTCTAACTAAATGATCCATTATTATTGCTTTTGTAGGTAATAAAATAATAGAATAAATAAAGCCTGATTTACACATTTCTTAGTGACAAATGCAAATGACAAGTCCTTTGCGCTTTTGACATTGCGCGCGGTGGACGTTTTGCGCCTAAGCCCATGTGCATTAGCAAGCGACAAGTGAAGCGAATTCAGCTTGTTCAGTTATTTTACCCCTGACTTTCGACATTGTATCATCCAATGGTCGATTCATGACAAGTGAGCAGTAGTCTAGAATCCTTTGCCAAACTCTGGTATTTAAATAGCGCCTTCACCGTCAAATCTACAGTGCTACAAGGATCTTTTGGCTCGTGGATGACATTGAAAGGAGGGCGTGTTTCAATTTCAATACAATTTCTGTCACACCGCCGTTAGTTCCGATTTTCGCCGCAAGCCAAAAGATCCTTGTAGCACTGTAGTTTGCTGCCCTTGTCATAGTCTTATCCCTCTCACCTTGGTCTCTATCCCTTATTACATCATTTGGGATCGGCGCAGTATGTTTTATCCTTTGCCAGGCTACTAAATAATTCTGTCAGAGGTAAAATTACTCTGAACGATCTGTAGAAGCGCGTTTTATTTTTTGACAAGTGACAAGCATTTTGCCACTTGAATTTGTCACTCGCACTTGTCATTAAGCAGTGTGTAAATTAGGCTTAATAGAAGTGCGTCCGAAAACGCGCGAGAATCACCACTCTTGAGTGATAACGATAACCTTTTTCACTTTATTCAAAACCTATAAGTGCTAGTGAAACAGACTACTGCCAAGTAATCGCTGTACCCATTTTGAAACGTACTATAGTATCGTTATTTTCTCGGCTCCTTCTCTCAAAGAAAAGAAAAAAAAGAAAAGGGAAGAAAAGTTTTACAACCGAGTCTCCAGCGAGAAAATAACGATACTATAATAGCGCATTTTCAATTACAATGGTATCATAATCTTACATTGTATTTAGTATGTAATAGTCATGCTCGATGGCATGAGAATAGGTTGGTTGGTAGTTTCAAGCAAGGTTTCAAGTACCTTATACATTGATTTACAACATGTTCAAAATGTTCAAAAAATGGTCCGGCAAAGCGGTGCTTAAACACTACATTTCCGCAGTACATGTCAATAAAAATACTACTATAATGGTAGACAATAAGGTTGCAATTAATAAAATACACGTGTCACTTTTTAATCCCAGCGTACCTTCAAATAGGTGACATTTTTCTAGTGTATTTTTGTATGCTACACGTCATAGTTTTGTTGTAGTTTAGTGTAGTTTTGTATGATATTTTTGAGATAAATGTATTGACTATTATGATATGTAATGAAAGTAACATACAATTTTATTAATATAATTATTAGATTTTCAAGTATAATATATAGGTATTTTAATGATGGGTTTTGACTTTTGTTAATAATAACTAAACTTATAATGTAAATGTTTTAATTTTGTATCTTTTCTTGTTTTATAATTTGTCTTATGAATTCGTGTCCAACACAATGTACTTTTGTTATGGATTAATAAACTTGAAACTTGACGCGCTATATTTAGGCCTGTTGTAAATCAATGACCTTATAATATAAGTAATAATTTCTGATCATGGGGCGGTATAAGTAAGGAAAACTAGTTTAATAAGTAAAGTAAGGGTAGTTTCGCGCAATTTTGTATGAAAATCAACATTGCGCAGGTCGGCTAATCAAGATGTTTCACAATCTAAATGGTTTTACGAGCTAGCGGCACATATCTTTAGCGCTGAGCGAGCGGTGACTCTCTTTCTCACACAGGGTAAGGGTGGGGTGACTGAGAGAGAGGTACCGCTCGCTCAGAGCTAAAGATCATCAACTCATAGAAAACAATCAAAAACAAAACCCTTCCGACGGGGTTAGAACCCACATCTTCGCTTTACGCAGCCAACGTGCTAACTATTATCCAATGCGCCACTTTATTTAATTATTTATTAAGTAAAATTACATACTGTTTAATGATAAAATAAGAGGTGAAGTTACGTTTTTTAATATTTTAGCTATTATGGTTTTTAAACTGAATATTATTTAAAAAAGTTGTTAACGTTATATGAAAAAATTTGAAGCTGTCAGAACTCATCTTATAATAAATAACTCAACTATGGTGAATTTGCTTTGCAGAACAGACCTACCAGAGTATCCTGCGACTGTGAAATGGCCAAAATTGGAACTACGACGATTAGTACGGCAAAGACAACTTTCAGAAGTCGTGATTGGTTGAAATGCAATTTTGTATTACTACTAGCGCCGCCGTTTATTTCATAGATAATAATAATAATAATAATAATAAAATAATTTATTGAACCAATTATAACAATACAACAAGAGGTAACAATAAGGATGTACATTTAAAAGTTGAACATTATCATATTCCCTGCCTCCCAAACTAGGTAAAAACCTGTGACTTGGGAGACAGTGATCCGACAATAATGACATTTAATAATGCAGGTTTGTGTGCGCGCGTTTACAAAAGTAAATGTTTCCAACATTGGTTACAACATTAAAATAAAAAGAAAAACGTTGAATATAATACCTTTTAAAGTTAACTATGTGTGAGTGTATCTGTGTGTGTATATGTGTCTGTCTGTCTGTCTGTGTGTGTGTAGATAAGTAGTTTGGTCTGTATCACAAGCCAACTTCATGCAATTTTATGCATTTTTCTTGTGTGTAATCTCGTAACTTTAAAAATAATAATGGCAACACCACTTAAACTGGCAGTGATTGGCTGTAAACCTAACAGTGTTGCCAATGTTTTCTGTATCCATAATTCCTACGTTTGTGTGTTACACTATATATTAAAATTATTTTTTATCAACAATTTTCTCTATGTATCTGAATAATGAGGTAACTACGAGTATAAGCAATTTGTCATGAAATATAATTTCCAGTTATTTCAAATACCTATTACTAATACAAACGCTACACCAACAGACAAGAAATCAATTTACTCCTGAAAGAGTAGAAAATAAACGAAACAAATGGCAACATTGCTATTTTTTTTATTGCTGTTCTGTTTGTAGTGTTACCATTGGAAATAATTAATTTCTACTCTTTTATAAAGAAATCTAGCTGATATTGTTGCGTCTGGACAAGTAATGTAGCTTGGGTTTGTACAGATCTGAGGTGTCATACCGCTGGACCTTGCTCCGCGGTGTGTTTCTGATCTTTCCATTCGGTGTATCGTTTTGTTGGTAGTTTTCTACTGACTTGTCGCTAGATGGACTGTTTTGGATATCTGCAATAAAAGTTTATTCTTTTGATTAAAAATTTACATTGCAAAGGCGAGCTTATCTCTAGATCTCTTCCAGCCAACCTATTCATGTAGGTAGTAAGAGAGAAGAATAATTTAAAGGTAGACAAAAGTGTACCTTGCTTATTTTTACTGATAATAACTTGTGAAAAGAATTGCTATTATTAGAAGTTCAATGATGTTCTATCCATCGTCATAGCTAACACTATACATTAATTTTCTTTAACGATACTAGGATCCTAGACTAATGACAGCTCGCTTCAAAATAAATGAAATGGTGAAAATCAAAATTCTTTCTCAATTTTGACAAAGCTATGTATGTATGTATATAAGGGGGACGTCTGCGAGGAGCGCAGACGGGTGACCTGCTCTATAGTTAAGAACCATTGACAAAGCTAACTTAACTAAAAAAACAATACTTACTGGACTTCTTAGGCTTGGGAAGTCCAACCCTCCTCGCTTTGCCCAAATACTTGGATCTCGTAGCATTTTGAACCTTGATATTGTTTGGAGTTTCTTCCGCTTCTGAAAATAGTACAACACCGTCAACATCAAGAGAGGAAAATTTTAATAATCTCATATTTGCCCGAAGCAAGCAAGACCACTGGATGGCTTTAGATTGTATAAGATTTTCCACCACAGCTAAATCACGACTTTTTAACACGCTTTTAATAGCTTCACCTGTATGTTTGTACTCTTGTATGTAACCAACTCCTTTGTTGGGACTCGATTTTGACCCACTTTAAACGGACAGATTTAATTGAAACTTTGTACACTTATCAAGAACCGGTGACAATACAATAAATTAAAAAAAAAAACACTAATTCGAAAAAAAAATACACGCACGCACAAAACACACGCACAGCACATCAAACTAAAAAGTAAAAAGAAAGCGTGGGTTGCTCAATATAGGTACGAAAAATATGGCACAAAGCACCCCACGCATTTTTCACAATAATACTAGTATTTTTCGTTCATTATTGTTTTCAGCTTATATTAAGAATTATATTTTAGTTTTTAGTTTGATGTTTTAGTTATTTTTTTTAGCTATATTTTTTCTTTCCGTTATACAACATACTATTATGTTGCTAGACTTACCTTCGGTAGTAGAAGAAATCTGTTCTGAGTCACTCATTTTCCTCAATTTATTAGGCGTCACGACAGGCGTGTTATTATTAACAATACATTCAACTTCACTATATTTTCTTTTCAAATCATTATGCTCAATGTTCACTTCCATGCAATAGTCGATTCTAGGCATCTCAATTTCAGAATCATCTATAGCACCCCCAAGTATAATCTCCATAATCTCTTGTCGAGATGTTCTATTGACCATCTCTTCTAATTTAGCATCATAATCACTGGACAGCTCAAATGAACATTCAGACTTTGTCGGGCTGAACAAAGGTGTAGAACAACTTGATACATCTGGTGTTTCTGGTCTTTCTACTTGGTTTGTAGGTAAAATTATTTCTGTAGCTACATTGACATGTTTAACCATGTTCTTGGTAGGTTTGGATAGTTTTGAATGACCATTTTTGAAGTAATTCACAATTTCAGTTTTACCGAAACCTTGTGCAATTTCTCTAATTAAATTCTCCTCGTAAGTATCACAGTTTATTAAGAACATTTTAGTTGGGAGGTTAGTGTATTTTTTGAAAATTTTGTTGAATTTGTCTCTTTTAAGTTCAGATTCATATTGTTCAAGTTGTGTGAAGTAATACAGAGGATTCTCTTCAGGGTGTGCAAATATCTGCTCATTTTCACTGGTCTTTAGGTTTGTTTCTGTTTCCTTTAAATCTTCAATTGTAACAATAGCTTCAACATTTGTACTGAATTGTGAATCTGCATCTATTTCCGTTTTTATTTCTTCATCATCTTTTTGAACATCTTCAACATGTTCAATTTCATCATTATTGTCAATAGTTTCGATTACAATCAATACTTCTTCTTCTTCAGGTATTTCAACGTTTTCTACAATTATCTTCGTTTTATCCTCCTGATCAGTGAGATCTTCGAGAACAGAAGCATCGGTATGTTCAATTTTTGCCTCTTTTGCTTCCTCTATTGATTCAACTTTTGCTATATTAACATCCTCATGCATAGCAATTAATGTTTTTGCAATCTCATCATCATGTTTGTCTTCTATTTTTACATCAACGTCTGGTTTCACTTCGGCAATATTATTATCCGTATCCATAGTTACTCCATCAACAACATTGTTTTCGACGTGATTTTGAGTGGGTTCTTCAAATATTACGACCTGCGTATGTGGTTGGCCATTAGGTATGCAAGCAAATTCTAACTCTGGACCAGGAATGCTGGAATACACTTGGCTGAGACTAGGTCTAACATTAGCCTGGAATTCTAGAAGCAAAGCAGCTTCTTGGTTCATTTTCTTTTGTTCTTCTTCTAAGAACTTTCGCATTTTCATCAGTTGCCTTGCTTCTTGCATGTTTGCTGCGAATTTCGGCTTCTTTAACGTTACATCTGGAACAAAAGGCAGTCTTGGTGGTGTAGAGATTGGGTTTTCTAAACGAGTATCAACTCTGACTACTGGCTTAGATTGTGATACGTTTTTAGCGGTCATAACTTCCACGCCATCACTAGGACTAGTTGAGGTACTTGAAGACGTGCTACCAGATTTAGAACTCTTACTTTCTTTCTTGCTTCCGGCAGATTTCGAATGAGAGGGATTATGAGAACCTTTAGATGAAGCACTGCCATCATTTGAATCTCTGTCAGTAGATCTCCTGTTAGGATTACCTCTACCCGACAAGCTGTAATGATCATCTGGTTCTTTCTTTTCTTTCTTCTCTTTGTTTTCTTTGTCATCAGATCTCTTGCTACTGCTGCTACTACTACTTTTTCTATCTTTATCTCGAGAACTAGACTTGTAATCTTTTGATCTGTCTTTGCTATCTTTCGATTTATCAGAACTCTTTTCCTTTTCTTTGTCGCGACTCGAAGATGATGAAGATTTTTTTTCCTTGTCATCTTTACTTGTATGTTTACTGGAACTCGAGCTCTTATGTCTTGAATCTTTATGACTAGAAGATTTAGAGTCCTTTGAATCTTTATGACTTGAACTTCTGTGTCTAGAAGATTCTCTGCTATCTTTCTTGTCTCCTTTATCATTTTTATCGCTGGATCTTTCTTTGTCACTTCTCTTGTCACTTGATTTGCTTTTATCATCTTTAGAAGACGAAGTTTTCTTATCATGTCGGCTACTGTCACGAGAACTAGAGTGTTTTGAATCAGATCTCTTATCTTTGCTGCTAGAATATCTGTGGGAATCTCTAGATTTGTGTGAACTCTTGTAGCTACTACTTTTTTTATCATCTTTTTTATCTTTCTTGTGAGAATCTACAGAGTTTTGATCGGGTTCAGGTGCTTTTGGTTCAGGAATTTTGCTGTTTGCATCACTTTCGTAATCGATTTGTAGGTTGTTGCTGTTTGAGCTGTCGTCATACACTGGAGTGCTAAAAGCATTTACAGTAGGTGTGTTGAACTGGCAACTTGACGGTTCTTCTTTCTTTTCCGGCTTAATGGCATCCGAACTATTCTCAGATGATTTTGATTCTATTGTGAATCGGAAACTGCTTGGTTCCTTTTTGTCATCACTTTTGCTGTCAGAATCATTTTCAAATGCTTGTTGAGCATCACAAGAATTCTCATTATTGAAATTTCTTATGGGAGTCAAGGGTGACATGTTTCTTTGTATTGATGAATTTGAACTATCTTCATCTTCGCTATTCAAAACTATAGGTTTAAAGTAAGAATCCGTTTCCGCTTTTGGTATTTCATCAGGTAAAGGTATATCAGTAGATAGATTAGGTTCTTGGGGCAAATCTATTTTCTCCAAATCAATTTTTTTGTCTTTAATATTCGGCGGGCTATTTTCTGGTGCAGGTATATTCTCCAGTTTAATTTCAGCTGGTAAAGGTATAGTAATAGTGTTTTTATCAATACTGACAGAATCTGAATCATGAATAGTAAGTTCACTGATACCAGACAATCTAGTGTCTTCTTTTTCTTTATCAAAAGATTCAAAAGTCATTGAATCATCTTTAATATCAGGTTTAGGTGTAGGTTTGTCATCAACATCCATTTTTTCATCCTTACTCTCTGAAGTATCCATATCTTTTTCATCATTGCTTTTGACAGAACCTGGACTTACAGCCTCCAGATCTGTTGGCAGTAAATCTCCAGCTTTTCCATTTGATGTATCAGGGCCTGCTGGCTTCTTTCTAGGAATTCCAAGGTAGTTGTACACCAAGTCTTCAACTTGAGGGATGAAAACTGAAGCTACTTTTGGATTCACTACTTGGTCTACTATTCTTTCCACTCCTTGTTCAAGATAGTTGCCACTGAAATGAGACGAGATGATTAAAAACTTCATTTGATACAAGCATACCTAATAATTTCTTATGTAGCTAAACTTAGTCAGAATTAGTATTAGGCTCAAATCATACCGAAATGGCAGCGGCTGGCTACGACGACGCTTTAATGACAAAGCATTATGAACTTTAGTTTGAAATAAAAAGGTGTAGATTCGAGAGAGGCCGCGCGGTGACGAGAGCAGACAGGCGGCCACGCGCGGCATCGAGATTATACAATTTTAGGAATTCTAGAAACCTAACAAACTTCATATTGACGAACTTTGGGAAGCTTGTGTACATCTTAAGACTGTTAAAGACTAAATAAGAAGAATTTTGATGAAGGCCTATCTATAGTATACTTGTTAAGGGTACCTACTTACTAAAATATAACTTAATATAAGAAAAAGTTATTTCTAGAAAACACATCAATTCAAGAATAAGTTCTTGACGTAGTTCTACTTTTAGCAAAAAACATATGATAGCTGTTATTTCATTGTGTTTTCTTCGCTGTTAGCAAAAACTTAATTCAGAAATATGTTTTTCAATAAAAAGTTACCTAAATTGTTTAAAAACTTTAACACCTAAACAAAAAATCTTTGTCACCAATTTGACAAGTTATTTAGTTGAATTATGAAGAGAAAAGATGAATAAACTAATTAGATATCAAAATTAAAAAATAAAGTTTCTTACTCAAGTAGGTGTTTCCTCAGTTTCTCTCTGAGCTGATTCTTGTTCAGGTCTGGTTTCCAGACTTGCCGGGAGAGGAATGTGCCTACTGAGCTTTCGACACGCTGTCTCAGGTTCTGGTAAGCGGGACGGGTGTCCACGTCTGCAATGCATTCTTTACGGAACTAGAAGATGAGTGAATTATTGAAGTATAATATCATAATTTATTTTGTTTAGATAACTACCCAGAACATTTCTTTCTGACAACTGGTACATAACGCCTGCTTGTTAGTGTGTCTTTAGTTTACAAAGACCTAGGTTGTGTTCTCAAGGATGGAATTTACTCTACCATACAGGAAATCTTAGCAGGGAACTATTTTATACAACAGTTTTTGGAATTTGCATACTTTTTATACAAAATACCACTAAAGCAACTCATATTTTTTACCCGACTGGTTTAGGAGGGTTATGTTTTTCGAGTGTATGTATGTATATTTCTGTGCCACACTCTACAGCCTGAGATGGCCGTTTTTTGGCACCAAAAGATAGACTTCAAAAATTTTATCTCTCCAAGACCTATCAAGTGGGTTATCAAAATAAAGAACTTTATGAATGGTTTCCGAAAATATATACAACTTATATGTTTAAATGTAATTTGGAATGAGAAATGCTAAAAAACAACAAAAACTTCAACGTTTTATATTGATTTGCCTATATAATGTGTGGAAGAGACACAAAAATATCGGTCATTCATTACAAGAACTAAAAAGATTAAAAAAATTATTATAAAAACAAAAAACCCGACTGCATGATTAATAAATGAACTGAAAAGATACATAGGTACAAGTTTTTTTTGTTTTATTTTGAATTATCTTGGTTGATAGTGCTCACAATAGCAGTTGGAGGCATCAAATATTCAGAAAATGATCCATCATAGCGTTTTAGTGAATTATGAATATTTTGATGCCTCCAACTGCTATAGTGAACACTATCAACCAAGATCATTCAAAATAAAACAAAATAAAAACTTGTTTGCATCTTTCAGTTCATTTATTAATCATGCAGTCAGTTTTTTTGTTTTTTTCATAATTTCAAATTCATTAACTGTCTTAATTTGAACATCTTTATATGGCTATAAGTAGCCCATAGTAAGATTTATGTTGATCTTATGAAAATTTATTGCTTGAAGGTGAAAATTACATGATTAAATGGATATGTACCAATCAGTTTACATTTCTACAGTAAGTCACTTATTTTAACTAACAAATTAAACAATACATCCAAATACATTATAAGTTAAGGCCAATACGCCTCAATCCGTTTTATAAGCTTCAAATTACCATTAAAAATTGATTTTTGTCTGACCTTGATACAACATCTTTGCCAAATCACAATCAATACTTTTTGGAAGAACTAGGTGAATGACTCGAGGTGTTTAAAGGTCACAGACTAGGCTTTAACCTTACCTGGTCGAAAATTCCTTTGGATTTGAGTTCGTAGACTAGCTGATCGACCAAACGAGGGTCCCCCGGCAAATACTGCAAGTGAGACATTTTTCAAGTCAAATTTTACATAAAATTGTGCTTTGAAATTAAAGTGACATCCTGCCAGATCAATCTCCGGACCAGGAATTCAAATAGTGCAAGGCTTCAAGTTTATTTATTTGCCCTTTTATTTCGTTTTTTGTGAGAATTAATTTTTGAGCGAAACAGAAAGAATCTCCACAGAACACAACGAGACGAGATCGTAATTAATAGTGATGTACATCAGTAACTTCAAGATAATATCGATATAAAGGATCGATATCGACAAGTTGTGCTCAGACTGATGCGAATGAGGCACAAAACAAATTGCCTCTGAATAAAACATTATTCAGAGGCAATTTGTTTTGTGTGAGAGAGAATGAATGAATGCTATTTGTATAGCATCGCTCGTGCAAATCTGCGTTAGATTGCGAGTCAGTTGTTACTACGTACGTTTTAAACCATGTGAAAAAAACTGAGCCACACTGCCACCATACTTTAGCCAGACAAGGGCCCTGTTTCACGAAGCAACAAGTTACTAATAATAAGTTACAATTTGATATACATTGCGTAGCCAATTCGCCTAAACTGTAAGCCCTTATCGTTTTATCTAATCGCCTACGCAATGTACGTCGAATTGTACTAGTAATTGGTGACTTGTAGCTTCGTGAAACGGCCTCAAGGTATAAACAAACTGTAGTGTGTTGTCAATTTCTATTATTACAAGTTATTTTTGTCGATATGGTATTAACTGAACAACCTTAGCTATATATTTTTTTAAACGTCATTTTGTATGACATGGCAAAGGTTCAACACTCGTTGAGGTCAAATCAAAAGTGTTTTGAAAATCGAGGCTGTGTGAAAATAAGTGAAGATTCAAGACGTGTATGGAATTTAAGGAGGAATCCAAGGCCTGGAAAGTACTATATCTACAGAAATGTAGGTAGATTGAATCAATTTAGAAAACAAATCAACACAGAAAATACTTTGCTTGTTATGAAACGAACTCGTCATTTATGTGGTTCCGAATTTCGCCGCTAGTTAGCGCGATAGTGCAAATTTGGAGGATTCAAACAGAATATTCAGTTTTTATTAATAAAAAAATAATTAACCATGGAATTCGACAATAGCAATGGAGAGGAACTTTCAAAGCTACAAGACATATTGATTCAACGCGAAAGAGAAGAGAGGATAGCGGCTGGTAAGCTTGTTGAAAATATATCGTTATGTAAAATGCGACTAAATTGAATATAGCATCTACGTAACTCTCAAATAGGCTTCTGCAGGGCTATGTAATTTTGTAGCATTATCGTCAACCGCTGTCACAACATAACCTCGCGACGTATTTAAATATATTTTTGTGTTAAAAATCGTTTTCCGTTGAAAAGATGAATAAGCTAACGACTTACACAATTAAAGAGATACACAAAGCCTATCGTGATAAACTTCTGACACCTACGAGCTTCGTGGACCAGTGTTTACAGAAAGCGAGAGAAACCACCGAGTTAAATGCATTTGTGACTGTAACAGAAGTAATGGCTGAAAACCACAGCATCGAAAGTGAAAAGCGATTTTATATGGACAGGAAAACCAAGCCTTTAGACGGCATAGCGATCGGGATTAAAGATAACTTCTGCACGCAAAACGTCCGTACAACATGCGCGTCGAAGATGTTAGAGAATTTCGTCCCGACGTACAATGCAAGAGTTTACGCTAAATTGCTAGATGCTGGTGCTTGTTTAATAGGGAAGACTAATTTAGATGAGTTTGCGATGGGCGCTGGGACGATAGACTCGATATTTGGGCCTACTAAGAATCCTTGGGGCTACGAGAAAGGAGAAGATGATTTTCGTATTGCTGGTGGCAGTTCGGGGGGCAGTGCTGTGGCTGTCGCGTCAGGCGCCTGTGTGGCTGCCATTGGCTCCGATACTGGAGGCTCAACTAGAAACCCTGCAGCGTTGTGCGGCATAATCGGCCTAAAACCTACCTACGGACTCGTTTCTCGATATGGGCTCATTCCTTTAGTCAATTCCATGGATGTCCCTGGAATTCTGACAAGGACTGTAGATGATGCTGCTTTGGTATTCAACTGCGTTGCTGGTCCTGATGATTTAGATTCTACGACATACAAAAAAGCATTCAAGCCCATTAATTTAAGAAACTACCTTGACTTGAGAAAGTTTAAAATTGGTATTCCAAAGGAGTATCACTGTGAAGGAATGAGCGAAGAAGTCTTAGACACCTGGAGATACGTAACAGATTTGCTTGAAAACAAAAAAGCTGAAGTGAAAACAGTGTCTTTACCAAACACATCAGCATCTATTGCTGTCTATTCTATATTAAACCAATGTGAAGTCGCAAGTAATATGGCCAGGTACGACGGACTGGAATTTGGACTGAGAACACGTGAAGATCACTCCACAGAAGAGTTATATGCTTCATCACGGTCACGAGGCTTCAACAATGTAGTCCGATCCAGAATCTTCTCTGGCAACTACTTTTTGCTGAGACAAAACTATGAGAAATATTTCATGAAAGCTTTGAAGCTACGAAGACTGATCTCAGATGATTTTAAGAAGGTTTTCTATGGTAAAGATGCAGTAGATCTTCTACTAACACCAACCACATTGACCGATGCTCCAACTTTCGAAGAGTTTTCATCGAGGCACAACAGAGATCAGTGTGCGTTTCAAGATTACTGCACACAACCAGCCAATATGGCAGGAATACCAGCGGTATCTGTACCTATATGTCTTTCAAAGAATAAGTTACCGTTATCTCTGCAATTAATGGGGCCGAATTTCTCTGAAGAAACAATGTTAAATGTAGCAAAGAAAATTGAAAGGATTGTTCAATTTCCTAGATTGAAGTCTATTAATTATTAATTAATATTCTAATAATTAATTTGTAATATTTTGTACCCATAGTTTTATTGTTCCACTTATGGAATGTGACTGAGGCCCTTCAGAGGGTGTGTATGTGTTTGTGTGTATGTATACTGGATAATAATAATTATAATAATTTGACAAATGTATTTCTTGACTTTTATTAATATTTAAGTTATATTCATAGTCACAATAATACCTTCGCCTACTCCAAATGTACAGAAGCATTTTTTTGAGAATAAGGGCTCGTTCCCACATTCACCGACCGAAACTGTGAATGTGGAAACGAGCCCTAAGGCTGCCTTAATCTCTATAACATAGGTTCTTGCTGAAGTAAATTCTTGCCTCGTAAGTATTTTGCTGTATTGTATTTGCTATACTGTGAAAGTAAAGTAATTGATTTGTTTAGGATTCAGTGGCAAACCAATATTGATGTGTATCAAGGAGATAGCTAGGAAGGCAGAGAACATTCACATCACAAAATTTATCAATGGGCCCGTTAGTGGTTTATGTTTTGAGCATCCTCTGTGTTTCTAAAGGCATGTTAAGCGCGCCCGGGTACGCTGTTTAGTCAATAAAGACCATTTGTCAATCCGACTGTTTAAATCTATATCCTTATTTTATTTTGATAACAATACAAGAAGTAAACGAAAAATTAGCCAACAATATTTGTGAAGTCAAAGACAAAAACAAAACCGATGATCTTCGGTCCCTTTTCAATTTAAAATGATAGAAAGTGACAGGACTAATTTTAGTTTAGTTTAGTTGTGAAGTGTAAAGACTACATTAATACTTAGACTGCAGCATAATGTTATTAACTGCTACATATGTTGCGTATTGCTTGATTTGCAATAATAATCTACATTTACTTTAATTCATTATTTGTATTCATTCTATATTTGGACACTGAACAATACAGATGTTTCGCTAATATCCTCGTCTCATTGACTCTGTCGCCTACGTTCCTCCTAATATCGTTGGGCGCACGGAGACAAATACAAATTTGTATGTATTTGTCTCCGTGGTTGGGCGTATGCCGAATCGACACCATTGTTATTGAGGGTAAACTAAAAATAATCTTTATCACGCAATATTTGTGTTACATTCGTCTGAGCCCTAGCAGTAAATCATTCGGTTCTTATTACGGAGGTTTCGGGTTCGCGTCCCGGCTTATCTACGGCATAGTCGTTATATGAGCCATGTCATGTGAGCGTCGGTGGTATAGTGGTTAAGTTCGGGAGCGGGAGACGCGGGTTCGATCCCCGCCTCGAATGTTTTTTTAATTTCTAATTCATATGTACGGGTACCCTTACGGTGAAGGAAAACAAGAGGAAACCTACACACTCTTGCGAAGAAATTCAAAGGTTGCGTGTGTGAAGTCGACCAACCCGCACTGCGCCAGCGTGGTGAACTAAGGCCTGATCGCCCTAATTCAGTGTAGGCTCGAGCCCCTCGGTGGAAACGTACATGAGCTGTTGATGATGAGCCATGTCAGAGACCTCCGGCGACTCCATAACTCTGACACCAGGGTTTGTGGGGTTGGTTGTCGACCTAACAACAACAACCACCATGTTAAGACGTCTAATACCTACTATTAACCAATTTTACAGCATCACTATCATCAGAAATCCTCTCTCAACTGAACATATCCACCGACGCTTTGCCGCAAAGATGTCAGCAACTCCTCAAGCAATGCTCATCCTTGCAAGCGGAATTGGGCATCGAACAGCTGGATCCCGTCGCCATATCCTTGAGGCAGAGCAGGCAGATATCGGAGACGATGGCGGAGGAATATGAACTGCTGGAGTTGAGGCAGAAGAATCAGGAGTTGCAGAAGCAGATTGATAGGATCAGTCGGTTTAATGAAGGTTAGTTTTGGTTATCCATTTTACTTTTTAGTTCAGTTTGTAACTAATATGGATCCCCGGTCTGAATTAAAGAATTATTATTATTTAACCGAAAGACGTCTCCTGTTAGACAAAAGTTGACGGCTCCGTAGCCCAGGTGGTAGTGTATCTGCCTCCGACGCACAGGGTCGCGGGTTCGAATCCCGCCCAAGGCATTCGTGTGATGAGCGCTTGCGTTTGCCTTGTGTCTGGTTGTTGTTTATGTATATAAGTAAGTATGTATTTATATATTTATGTAATGTATATCAGCTGTCTGGTACCCATAGTACAAGCTCTGCTTAGTTTGGGATCAGATGGCCGTGTGTGAAGATGTCCCCCCACATATTTATTTATATTTATTATTTATTTATTTCCCTCAAGGATCTCCACAATGGCTGGTTCTACCGGTGCCCGCATGCAGCGTCTTTCCGCGACCTTCACCAGATCGCTGGTCGAACTGGGGTCGGGCCACACTGATCGACGGTTTGCCTATACAAAATGCGCGCATCGATGCGGCGAACGGATTTCCATACTTTGCGATAGGCAAACCGTCGATCGCCGTCGATCAGTGTGGCCTGACCCCTAGTGGTTTCTACTCGAGAACTCTGTCTGCAAAGAATCGATTATCAGGGCCCCGTTTCACGAAGCAACAAGTTACAATTTGATATTCATTGCGTAGCCAATTCGCCTAAACTGTATACCCTTATCATTTTATCTTTTTGTCTACGCAATGTACATCGAATTGTACTTGTAATTTGTAACTTGTAGCTTCGTGAAACGGCCCCCAGCTCGTCACATTAACTACCTCCGAAGCCGAGTGATCGGCTCTCATAAGTCATTACAGTACAGAGGTTCTGACCAAATCCCATCCATTGTCAGACAGAAGTGTTGGATAGAGGTATCTTGCCGCAGTGCATTAGGTCAATAAAAAATAAAACGGTTCCGTAGCCTAGTTGGTAGTACGCCTGTCTTCGAAGCACAGGGTCGCGGGTTCGAATCCCGCCCAGGGCAAACATTCGCGTGATGAGCACTTGTGTTTGCCTTGTGTCTGGTTGTTGTTATATAAGTATGTATTTATCTGAATTAATCAGGCTTAAGATCTAGGACTGCATTTTTTGTTTATTTCTTGTGTGCAATAAAGTATATTCTATTCTAGGAACATCCCAGTAGAACACCACTGGCGGCGAAACCAGTCGCGCTCAGTCGCGCTACCAATAAATTGTGTATAGCTAGCGTGCGTGTGTGTGTGTATTTACACTTTGTTGGTTGAGCTTCAACTGGCGCCATAATTAGTGTCTTAGTAAAATATAGGCCACGCTGGCCCAGTGCTGTTTTATATTTATATATTAAATAAATATATAAATACGTGGGGACATTTCGCACACGGCCATCTGATCCCAAACTAAGCAGAGCTTGTACTATGGGTACCAGACAGCTGATATTTATTTATTTATTTATTTATTTTAATGGTACAAAAACAGATAACAGAATAAGGAAGTATAGCACATAACATTTCACAGTAACAATATAAAACTGCTATCCTATTATAATTGTACACAGCATTCACCAAATCATGTTAACAATGCAAATAATACATAAACCAAAATACACAAACTAAACAGAACCAGAGTAGAATCGGTATATAGGAAAAAGAAAAGGAAACCAATAATTATGTTCTATTTACCAGATAAAATTTTGTATAATACATTTCTCAAAATGTTGATGCCACAATCAAAAATGTCCAAATGAACACAAACTTCGTTGTAACTTGTGCACAATCTCAGTAATGGACTGTTTCGGGACACATTATTATTAGTAGGAGGAACAACAAAAAGTTGTGGATTTCGCACAGATCTGTTTGGAACCTTAATCTGCAACCTTTCGAGCAGCTGACCGTCGGAATATCCATTGGCAATTTTGTGCAAGTTGCACAAGTCAGAAACCCACCTTCGGTCTTCAAGAGTACTCATTTTAAATCTACTTAAACGTTGGGTATACTCAGGAATTTTGCGTCTAATGCCCAACCTTGCACACAAAGTCCTGACAAACCGACGCTGGATAGACTCAACTCTGTCCTTATGCACGTTGTAGATTGGTGACCAAACTGTAGAGCAGTATTCCAGAATGCTACGGACCAGTGCACAATAGAGAACAATCCAAGAAGTTTCCTTTTTAAATGGTCTTGCAGTTCGTATGACAAAATTTAACATTCTATTGGCTTGAGTACAAATATGATCATAGTGTGACCTGAAAGATAAGGCAGTATCAAATATGACACCTAAATCTCTTACAGTACTTACACGGCCTAGGGTATTTCCATCTATTTTATAATCAAACAGTAAAGGACCCTTGCTTCGAGTGAAAGTAATGACTTGGCACTTCTTTGTGTTGAGCGCCATATGATTATCAACACACCACTTGCTCAGGATCTCAATGTCATTCTGAAGTAATAGGCAGTCACTGGGGTCGCATATTTGACGGAAAATTTTTATGTCATCTGCGTATGCAAGACAATTGCTCCTAAATGTGCCCAGTAAGTCGTTAATGAAGACTAAAAACAACAGCGGACCAAGATTTGAGCCCTGAGGCACTCCAGATGTCGCAAGGAAAGGAACAGACTCGAAACCGCTCAATGCCACAAGTTGGGAGCGATCAGACAGATACGATGTGAACCAACGATGTAGGTTGCCATGGATACCCAGGTGATGAAGCTTTGTTAGAAGAACAGAATGACTTACACGATCGAAAGCCTTAGAAAAATCTGTGTATATGGAGTCTGTTTGATATTTACTGTTAAAGCTCTCACAAAGGTAGGTGGTATATACTAATAAATTAGAAGTAGTGGATCGCCCGGTAACAAACCCGTGCTGGTAAGGACTAAGAATATGCCTAAAGTGAGCATAGACCTGTGTATACACGAGACCCTCAAAAATTTTAGCAAACCAAACCAACAAACTTATAGGGCGATAGTTGGTTATGTCATATTTTAGACCACTTTTAAAAATAGGTGTAATATAGGCTATTTTCCATAACGATGGAAATACGCCACACTCCAGAGATTTGTTATAAATAATAAATAGTGGTATCGCTAGTTCATCAGCGCAGAAACGCAGAAAAATTGGTGGAATGCCATCAGGACCAGCGCTTTTAGACAGGTCCACATTTTTTAGTGAGGACACTATGTTACATAATGACACTGATAATCTAGATAGAGTGAAGTTAGCAGACGGAAAACTCGGAACGTAACCAGAAGCAGAATGTGCACTGTATACCGAAGAGAAATATTCAGCAAACAAATTGACGATGTCTTGGCCATTATTCACAGTGCGGTCATCATATCGCATTTGACTGGGATAGTCGTTTGTAATTCTTTTGCTTTTTGTATATCGCCAGAAGGCCTTAATGTTTATTGAAAGATCACATTCCACTCGCGAAATATAAGAAGAGAAGCATTCCTCAAGAAGGATTTTTACTCTTGACCTTAGCATTGAAAAAGTGTCATAATCCCTAGGGTTACCGTGAACTTTGTAACGTTGGTGATATTTAAATTTAATTTTGAGGGTTTTAACAAGACTCTTCGAGAACCAAACAGGATATTTATTGCTACGCAATTTAGTTTTAGGGGTGAATTTGACAATTATGTCCCAAAGACGATTGTAGAAATATTGGACAAACTCGTCACAATCCATGGAAGATGCACTAAACTCCCAATCAATCTCCTGGAGGGCCCTTTTACATTCCTCATAGTTGGTTTTGTAGAAACATAGTTTGGTAATTAAAGTGTCATTCAAAACCATACTACGTGCGCGTTTGCATGAGATTAATATTTCGAAAGAAGGGTGGTGTTCGTCGAGACGACTGATCGGTGAGGCCTCTGCTAGTGAGAAGGAATCAGCGCAGTCCACAATCGCCAAGTCCAGTATCCTATTATTATGATTTAGTACATAATTCAGTTGTGTAGTATTGGTCATTTGAAACATCTCGTAAATAGCTTTAGACTTTTCACAGGCACAGTTTAAGGGTACATCAGATACGGGTGACCATATAACATTAGACAGATTAAAATCACCGACGATACAAGTTTTTGCATCTTGGCAAGAGTCAATAACCTTAATACATTTTTGAATGAATTCAACAAAGATACTGGAAGGCAAATATTCCGGTAGATAAACTGTGCACAAGTTAATCGTAGTAGTGTTGTTCAATTTAATCTGAATCCATAAATCCTCAACCAGATCAGATTGCCAATCCTTCCTCAAAGTATATTCGATACTCTTTGATACAGCTATTAGCACACCTCCTCCATGGTGCTTATTAAAATGCCTCAAAAATCTTTCATTCCGGTCTCTGCGCTCCACACAATATCGACTGTCGAATATTTCAGAGGAAACAATGTTATTATTCAACCATGTCTCACTCAAACAAACAATACTGTAATTATTACACAGAACTGCATTAAATACGTCCAAAGTTTTAGACTTTAGCCCACGAACGTTCTGGTAATACAGAGATACAGCCATTTTTAAAGTTATATGTTACTGATAATACATCACTATAAATATTACTGTAAAAATCAACAGATAAGACTAAGACTATCTTCATTCTTTACAAGTATGTATTGGGAATCAGATGTTTTTCGGACATAAATTCTACCGTTGCGAACCCATACAAATTGATAACCGAGTTCTTTCCCTCTCTTCCGCGCAGCCGCGTGCAAAGACTTGAAGGCGGGTGACAGATGCTCCGCAACGTATATCGGTTTTTTTTCACCTCCGACACCCAGCAACGATGTATTGAGCTTCGCATCCTTGTTAGCGGCAGCTTTGTTGAATCGGTATACAGCAGAAAAAAATTCATCACGACACCTGACGCTCCGGAACCTGACGACAACCGAACGAGGCAGTTTGCTTTCTTTATTCTTCTTTGAGACTCTTGTGCAATGAACCACATCTCCTTCGCTTAGCTGATGACCAATGGCTCTAGCACATTGTTGTATAGTTGTATTCAAGTTCTCTGATTTAAACTCAGGTATTCCGCTAAACTCCAAATTGTTCTCTCGCAGATGTTGTTCCAGACCATTTAGCCTATCCGATAAGTCGCGTACGGAAGATTTTAAAGAAATATTATCCTTTTTTAGCTGGATGTTATCAGTTTTTAGCTCTTTAATTGAAATATTAATTTCATCGTGCATCGTACTAAGGAACTCGACTGATTTGCGCAGTTCCTGCAATTCATTGCTTATTGCAGATAGTTCAGTACCGATAATACAAGTGAGCATGCTCGGCAACTCAGACCGAATCGCCGCTAGCACTTTATCACTGATGGCTGACACAAGACTCTCATGATCAGATTTAAAAGTAGCAGGTGACTCCTGAACAGAAGTAGGTGGAGGAGAAACAGCCGCAGACTTGCCGCGTTTTTCGCAGTTTACAAAGGTAGCGTCAGCTTTCCCAGCCGTCCCAGCCTGGCGGTCGGTCGCCTGTTGGCGCACAGGAGTGTTCACGTTTCCAGTCTTGGGTCGCTTATTATATACAATACATACATACGTATATAGATAAAGAACATCCAGACACAAGGCAAACACAAGTGCTCATCACACGAATGTTTGCCCTGGACGGGATTCGAACCCGCGACCCTGTCCTTCGAAGGCAGGCGTACTACCAACTGGGCTACGGAGCCGTCAATTCTATATTCTTTCATATATTCAGATCTAAAACGAGAGTTGCAGTCCTCAAAAGAGTCCTTAGCCAACCAGACACCCAATCCCGACAACATCCCGGAGCACATACGACAGTTGAAGCAGAAAGTCGCCTTATACGAACAAGTGCACGAGAAGGCTATGGTATGGCGCGTCTTAATCATCGTCATAACCGCCGTGTGGTGACGGCGGAGTAGAATACATTAGTCACCAACACCTACTCTTCCCGTGGGTGTCGTAAGAGGCGACTTAGGGACTACACATTGAACAGGGAACGGGCAGCAGCGCTCTCTGATACAGTAACCTTTTAATCTGCGATCTCCAACCCGCCTGCCAAGCGTGGAGATTATGGCAAAACCAAACACTTAAGGCCGGGTTATGGCACTGTCACGGGCCGTTGATTTGATTTTTAGACTTCCACAGCTGGACGGAGGCCTCCCCTAAGGATCTCCACAACGAAAGGTCCTACGCTACCCGCATCCAACTGCTTCCCGCGACCTTCACCAGATCGGCGGTCCACCTAATGCTATCTTTTGGCGCTCACAATTACGATTATTATCAAAAGACTTCAGAGAACATGCGGTATACACTATTGGTTTATATTTAAGTAGGTACTGAATTTTAAACCAGTTCTTGGGATAAATGATGATATTGATGATTATGCAAATGATGATTATTAAACACTTATAGGTTTTCGCGGTTGTTAATATTGATTAATAACATATATATCTAGCTTATTTTAAACCAAAATCGTTGTAATACACTGGTACGGGTAGATATGGTGTTATTAATATTGACCCATTTTGGCTACGGCGATTGCTTCGACGCGGGTTCGATTCCCAGCACGTGACAATCATCATTCTCCTGCCCTGTTCCCTTTATTTGGGGTCGGCGCAATATGTTTTCTTCTTCCATCCATCCCTGTCAGACGTCACATCACTATTCACTCCCTTCTTACACATATCATCTTTCACGCAATCCATCCATACTTTCCTGGGTCTACCCCTACCTGCTTTTCCATTCACTCTCATATCTAGCATACGTCTGGTGGTATGGGATTCCTCTCTCCGCATCACCATACCACGACAGCCTGTTACTCCTCAACTTGTCCACTCCACTATATCCCTGTATCCCCAACATGTGCCAATGTGTTTTCGAATTTCGAATTCATACGTAGGTACGTTTATTCGACGTTCTTACGGTGAAGTAAAACATCGTGACCTGCACACTCCTGCGACGGGTTGTGTGTGAAGTCGACCAGCCCGTACTGGGCCAGCGACTAAGGCCTGATCGCCCTAATTCAGGGTAGGCTCGAGCCCCTCGGTGGGGACGTATATTAGCTGTTGGTAAGCACTACTATGGCACTACACAGTAGAAATGAAACCTTATTTTCCCCAGGCAAAATTCTCCAAACTGCACGTGCCAGACGCGATCCTCCCTAAGTCCATCGAGGAGTTGGTGACCAGGCTGGTGACCCTCAAACTGGAGGAAGAGGAGCTGCGACTGCGAGCTGATGATATCACTCTCGCGCGGCAAGCCAGGGATACCCTCAACCAGTTGCGGAGAAACACGAACCTGTGAACTGCTTTATTTATAGGTAGGAATAAGATTTTATCCCGTGCTTTTGTCGCCTTTTTTGTTGTAGGTATTGGCAGAGTGCTATTTGCCAATAGGGAATAGGCATATTTTTTTTATTCATTAATCGAAATATAATATTTCAAGTTCCAGATAAACACAAAAATATTTTTCAAATATCTTGCTCAGAAACAAAGCTACAAGCTTCTAAGCTGATGGTTAGATAGAGAGGTCCGATGTGTGTAAAGTGACGTCATATGTCACGCGGGCCATACACCCGCCTTAGAAAATTTTGTTTTCAAAAGAAAGATAGATACTTATATTTGTTTAATCATTTGTTTTTCGATCAATTTCGATTCTGTTTTTACTGATATTATTATATTTTTGTTTACTTTCAGACGAACTATGAAAAATTATCAATATTTTTTTATGCATATTCCCAGTTGCCACATATAAAATGAGGTAACGGTACGTGGTATATAATAATTAAATAAACTTAATTTTTTAAAGAGTTATCCTTGTGACTCTCTGTTCTCTATGTTACCTTTATGAAATCAGTCGATCTGTTTCTGTTACCTATTCAAAAAACAAACCATCAAAAACTAAAACGTTAGTTTTTCTACAAAAATTTTGAGATTACAATGACTTAGATAGTTCCTAGGCTATATATTTTTTAATTAAACCTAAGCTACAAAACACATTTAATTACTCAGAATTGTCGCCTAACTACTAACAATATAATAAGATGTTACCTTAATGGCCTCGATTCGGGATGTCATGCTCTAATTCTAATTTTAAAATCAAGCTATCCTTTTCGATTTCATGACTGGTGAAAGAGAGGTGATGAACGAATGATATCAATTTGATCGAATGATAACCTAAAATAAGGGCATAGATGTCAGTTTAAGAGATTTTAAGTCACATGTTTTAAGTGTTCTCGCAAATTGTGCAATCGACACGGCCATAAGGTTCAAATTCGATGTTTGACAGCTCTATTTTTTTTTCTTCCTAACTAATGGCGACACATCTTATGTAGACGTATTTCGCCAGTGTCGAGTGATATTTTTAGGTTTAAGATATATCCTTGGATGATTGTTCCGTGAATTAGGCTCAGTAATGTGATAGTACAATTTACTGAAGCCACCACGAGGCCTCTTGGCATCATCTAAAAATATCCACAAAGTGTAAACGATTCAATTGTTCTACAAAAGTTTATAGTCCCGAAACATTTACTGGATAATGCACTGTCGAAATTATACACTAAACACTTCAATAAACTAAAATAAAAATTTTAAAACGAAGACACGTCCGCCATCGTCAGATGCTGACAAAAGACCAGCTTTAATATTAGAATGGCCATCTCCTGTCCCTTTTCAATCTTTAAAAGGTAAAAAGGACAGACTAACTTAAATTAAGGATTAGAGCGTGACAGTGTGAATCGGGGCCAATGTCGTAGATAAAAATGTCAGAAATAAAAACCGTTTTAAAAAATAAATAATTTGATTATTTTATTTAAAACTCATTAAATTAAGTTATTATTCTAAAACCAATAACATTTTAGAAAATTGCTATATAAATATAAAATTTCGATTATTATGTACCTATGCAATTATTTTGTAATTTAACCTAATATTGTTTTGAAGGGAAAGTTATTTTATACATTTGCATTAGCCAAAAAAGCTTCATTTTATCACGTTTTGTTCAGGACGCAAACACATCCTTCATCTCCTACCTCTTTCACGTCTCAGAAAAATGTTAGAATGTCATTGGCGTATGTATGGATCTCTCAAGATAAGCCTACATTCAGTTCGATCTTTCTACACATAACGTAATGCCACATGTCCCTTTAAGTAGAATCCGGCAATAATGTAAACAAGATAATTTTTGACACTAACTTTCCAACCACTTTGCAGTGTGGTGACGGCAGAGTAGAATACATTTGTCACCAACCCCTACTCTTCCCGTGGGTGTCGTAAGAGGCGACTTAGGCACTACACATTGAACATGGAACGGGCAGCAGCGCTCTCTGATACAGTAACCTTTTAAACTGCGATCTCCAACCCGCCTGGCAAGCGTGGAGATTATGGCAAAACCAAAGCTCATAGTCCAGCAGTGGACTGTAACGGGCCGTTGATGAACTTTCCAAAGACAAGCAAGACTTTGATGAGTAAAAAATGAATATGGCAGTTTTATAAATTATTGAAAGTTTTGTCGTCCGAGTAATTTTTATTAAAATAACTATCATCAAAGAAAATATCATGAAGAATTTAATAGGGGGCGAAATGATTGTAAAAAGAATGTATGATTCCTTGAAAAGTGAATATGATCAGGATTGATACTCAAATATAAGTAATTACGGAGTAATCGTGTTTAAATTGGTTTGTTTACATTATTGCCGGATTCAGTTGTAATAAGGGACTTTAGATAAATCAGCCATTTAAAAAAAGTTGTGTTACACAGTTGGGTTGCTCATTGTATTATCTTTGTAGTAAGTAATAATCATAGGCTTTTTACAAAGAAATAACAGGGACTTTAGATAAATTAATCATTTAAAAAAAGTTGTGTTACACAGTTGGGTTGCTCATTGTATTATCTTTGTAGTAAGTAATAATCATAGGCTTTTTACAAAGAAATAACGCATAACCCTGGGGTGGTTGTACAGTCCCTTACCGAACAAATTTAGTATAAAAATCTTTTTAATATTTCGAAACTGAACAAAAAGTGATCAGCTGACCACTGAGTCAATTAAATAGTATAAAAAATCAAGACTTAAAAGATTAAGACAAACATTATTCAGTTTTATGGGCTAAACTCAACGAATTTATCTATAGTCAAGAAACGTAACTACGCTTCAAACTTGACCCCATCAAATGAATACCAAAGAAGTAAAACTATACCATACGACATTCGAATACGCGGTACAATGATGTATTATATGACTCGGTTTGTAAGAACGTCGAAAGTAAGCTTCAATGTACAGCAGCGACATCATCTGCCTGTCTGTCGTCGTCGTCGTCGTCTGTCAAAAGCGGTTACTCTTCTTGACTATTTGTAGATCGTTGGACTTAAAAGATTAAGACAAACATTGCTCATTTTTATGGGCTAAACTGAACAACCAAGGCTACGCACGTTATTAAACTAACAGTCGTATGTATACGTATATTCTCCGACAAATATTCAGCAGGTCCGTTAAGGATGGTAGAACTCTCCAGAGTGCTTGTCCTGGTCCTCTTCCCCACTCACCTCGCTGCCGACAGATATTTGCGACACGACCGGCCCGTCGCAAGGCCATGTGCACCTCACCACACGTTTTGCTGCAACATACGTCATACATATTTTAACACGCTTTTATTAGGTTCACTTGTAACTAACTAGCGCAGGGTCGCGGTTTCGAATCCCGCCCAGACTGTATCAACCTTTAATATCCGGGTCTTATATATTTTAAGCCGTGTGGTGACGGCAGAGTAGAATACATTTGCCACCAACCCCTACTCTTCCCGTGGGAGTCGTAAGAGGCGACTTAGGGACTACACATTGAACAGGGAACGGGCAACAGCGCTCTCTGATACAGTAACCTTTTAATCTGCGATCTCCAACCCGCCTGCCAAGCGTGGAGATTATGGCAAAACCCTCCACTTAAGTGGAGGAGGCTCATAGTCCAGCAGTGGACCGTAACGGGCCGTTGAAGTTGATGTATTTTAACTGTTATGAATCTTCTAATAACTATGTTCTATGTTTGATATTCCCATAAAACCTGTTTGTGCAACAATCATACGTTTTGTGTACGTTTAAATCTGGACTGGACCCTGTTGTCCTGCCACGCACTACTGGACCCTGTTGTCCTGCCACGCACTACTGGACCCTGTTGTCCTGCCACGCACTACTGGACCCTGTTGTCCTGCCACGCACTACTGGACCCTGTTGTCCTGCCACGCACTACTGGACCCTGTTGTCCTGCCACGTACTACTGGACCCTGTTGTCCTGCCACGCACTACTGGACCCTGTTGTCCTGCCACGTACTACTGGACCCTGTTGTCCTGCCACGCACTACTGGACCCTGTTGTCCTGCCACGCACTACTGGACCCTGTTGTCCTGCCACGTACTACTGGACCCTGTTGTCCTGCCACGCACTACTGGACCCTGTTGTCCTGCCACGTACTACTGGACCCTGTTGTCCTGCCACGCACTACTGGACCCTGTTGTCCTGCCACGCACTACTGGACCCTGTTGTCCTGCCACGTACTACTGGACCCTGTTGTCCTGCCACGCACTACTGGACCCTGTTGTCCTGCCACGTACTACTGGACCCTGTTGTCCTGCCACGCACTACTGGACCCTGTTGTCCTGCCACGCACTACTGGACCCTGTTGTCCTGCCACGTACTACTGGACCCTGTTGTCCTGCCACGCACTACTGGACCCTGTTGTCCTGCCACGCACTACTGGACCCTGTTGTCCTGCCACGCACTACTGGACCCTGTTGTCCTGCCACGCACTACTGGACCCTGTTGTCCTGCCACGCACTACTGGACCCTGTTGTCCTGCCACGCACTACTGGACCCTGTTGTCCTGCCACGTACTACTGGACCCTGTTGTCCTGCCACGCACTACTGGACCCTGTTGTCCTGCCACGTACTACTGGACCCTGTTGTCCTGCCACGCACTACTGGACCCTGTTGTCCTGCCACGCACTACTGGACCCTGTTGTCCTGCCACGCACTACTGGGCCCTGTTGTCCTGCCACGCACTACTGGACCCTGTTGTCCTGCCACGCACTACTGGACCCTGTTGTCCTGCCACGTACTACTGGACCCTGTTGTCCTGCCACGCACTACTGGACCCTGTTGTCCTGCCACGCACTACTGGACCCTGTTGTCCTGCCACGCACTACTGGACCCTGTTGTCCTGCCACGTACTACTGGACCCGGATTTCTGCGCTCGGTGTACGGTCGATCAACTTGATGCCTAGCATGGTACGCTCCATGGCCCTTTGTGCAACTCCTAGTCGGTACACAGTCTCCTTTGTGAGCGCCCATGTTTCGGCACCATATGTCATAGTGGGAACGCAGCATACTTGGAGTCAAATAGGGGATCGGACTACTTTTTTTATTATTTTATAAATCCAATCTTCTTAATTTGTGCTATCCAACACTAAAAGAATTGTTGCTCTATCTTCAAAATTCACCGAGTAATAAAGGTTCAAAATTCAAGATTAGACATAGCACGGCACTAGCATGTGACTTCATTTGTTAGTAACGCCATATAATCTCCATACAAAAAATCGTTTTTGTAAGAGACATACTTATTGAAACTTATAAAATCACTGTAAATTAGTTTTTCAACCAATTCTGTTTTTACTTTCTTCGCGTAATCGTCTGCTACTAATCTATATTTTAAAAATAATTCATAAAATATGGTAAATTTAGGAACAGTCCGATACCCTATCAGACCGAGTACGAAACACTACGCTGCGTTCCCAAACGCAGATCGCAGATGTGGCTCAGAAGGCCGCCTACCTTAAATGGGATTGGGTCACGTTTCCCGAATGCCATCCGATCTTTGGGCAAAGATTACCACCGACTGGACCCTCGAGAACACCAGAACACGTTGAGGTCGCCCGCGGAGGAGATGGTGCGACGAATTAGACGCCCTTAACACTAAATTGCAAGACATGGCCCAAAACAGAGATGAACGAAAGAAGGGGAGAGAGGCCTTTTCCCAGCAGTGGGACACTACAGGCTTAATATAGTAAATAATAAACAAAAGTTGTTAAGTTTCACGGAATATAACAGTTTCACGGGCTGACGTACCACCTGAGAGGTTTTGCGCTATTTTGCTAACACGTTATATACACGTTTTAAACTCTCGCGATTTTCATAAAGGAATTAAATTTAAATTTTCCCATCTCTAGTGATCAGCTGTGTCAAAGAATATTCGGACCAGATATGTAATTTTAGGTCAATGTGCCTATTTTTACCGCTATGGTTAAAAATGTTTACGTACTACATGTACCATAAAATTCACATTAGAACAATTAATTTCAAAATGAAAAAACTACAAATAAATAATAAAAGCTTTGTTAAATAATTGTTATGAAATAATAAAATAATGAACTAAATATTATTTATGTTTGTAAATACGTAAACAAGATATTTAAGGCAAAAAAGAAAAATTTTCTAACATAAAATTATTTAAGTACATCTCTTTTAAAAATGTAGGCACAAATGGTGTACAAATACTTTTCCGTTCTGAGAATCGGTAGTCTATATTTTAGGTGTCAAATGACACTAGAGACGGGAAAGTTTTGATTAAATGCATGTGATGAAGAATATTCTTTTTTTTTGTATTTTTTGTAACACGTTGACGTTGTATAATAAGTGTTATTTTGCATTTTGAGGTACGAATCCCTATAAATCATCTGGTAATATCCGAAAAATATCTTATGAGTACATCTACAATGTAAAAATAAAACTACAGAAAGTTACAATCAATTATATTTATTTATAATCAAATAATTCATTCATTAGATAGATAAGTTTTTGTCTTACTACCTTACCTATCTACTATAATATAGCATTAATATTTTCCTAAATTAGGTACTACCTACTTCACATCTACAACAATTTTAATAAATATAAGAGGCACAAACTAAAACTAAAAACAAACTAATCTTTAAAATAAAAATAGGTTTAGCACTTACATAAAAATAATATTAAAGATTACTTCTTATTACCTCTCTTTTTTCATACATTTCAAAATACTAATACTAAATTATACAACGCGTTACAAAAAATGCCAAAAAAAAGAATATTCTTCATCACAGGCATGTAATAAATTTTTTTCCATCTCTGGTGATCAGCTGTGTCAAAGAATATTCGGACCAGATATGTAATTTTAGGTCAATGTGCCTATTTTTACCGCTATGCTTAAAAATTTTTACGTACCACTTGTACCACAACATTCACATTAGAACAATTAATTTCAAAATGAAAAAACTACAAATAAATAAAAAAAGCTCGTTAAATAATTGTAATGAAAAATTACAGTAATGAAATAATGAATTAAATATCTCAAAATAATATTTATGTTTGTAAATACGTAAACAAGATAATTAAGGCAAAAAAGAAAATATTTTGTAACATAAATTGATACAAGTACATCTCTTTTAAAAATGTAGGCACAAATGGTGTACAAATACTTTTCCGTTCTGAGAATCGATAGTCTATATTTTAGGTGTCAATTGACACTAGAGATGGGAAAATTTTAATTAAATGCCTGTGATGAAGAATATTCTTTTTTTTGGCATTTTTTGTAACACGTTGTATACTTAGTAGGTTTACATCTATATTACGGTTGTATGAAGTTGTCTTTCACGTTTGCAGATTGTAGAAGGTTGTTTGTCGCATTCGCAACCATGTGAAGCTAAAATACCGAAAGTTTTATTACAAATCTATAACTTATTATAGTAAGTGGCAGATGTCTGTGCATAGAAGATATTATTAAAGTGAACGTGCCAACCAGAAACAAACTACTTAGTTAGATTGACGTCAAATTAATATTTTATCTTTTTATCTATAAAAAATGTCTAGCATTAAAACCCAAAAATAAACTTACAAAACTTACGTATGTTTGAACAAAATTGGATGCCGTTTTCACAGTTGTCAACCTTAAAAACTGGTGCATGTTTCTTTTGTTTTTGCTGAATTAGGTTTATGTTCAAGAAAGTTCATCTCGAAGATTAAACTTTGATTACATTTCGTGTCGTTTTTCTAAGCATTTGATTCCTGTCATTCCTGTTTAATTTTCATGTGTACAGTTAAAAAAAAATAGGTAGGTACTCACGTAACGGTTTCTCCGGCTTATGTTTGGGCACCATGTCCATCAAATGCTGGCCGTCACCTGAAGAAAAAAAGTTATCCTAAAATATATATTGCATTATGTAAGAAAGAGTAGAATAGAAATTAAATAATATTGGAATCGTTTGAATTCGTTACCAAACCAGCAGTAGTGGAAAAAAAATGTGTTAATTTAGATAATTTTGTTTTGTATGTTTGTTTGTTTTGTATGTTTGTTTGTTTTGTTTTTGTGTTGTTTGTTTTGTGTTTACTTTTTTATTTTCTGCCTTATAATTATTTGTGTTAATTTTATTAAAACTTTCTGTGGTATAGAAACATGACCTACAGGTAGTCCTTCATTTCCTTTTGGCAGCTCTACTTACTGTTTCGGGCGTTTGTAAAAGCGTCGGTGGTCTAGTGGCTGGGCCTCTGTCTTCCGTCCGGAAGACGCGGGTTCGATCCCCACCACGTACCAATGTGTTTTCGAATTTCATCCTTATTCTGCACAATGTAGACTGGGATATTTTTAAGGTTGAGTTACCTATCTGCCCCCTCAAGCCCCAGAAGAAGTAGCTGCAGACATTGGTGTTGATGCCGGCGTCCTTCATCGTCTGCAGGCTCTTGTCGCGAGGCTCCGTGGTCTGGCAGTGGATCTCTGATCGCAAGTGGCTGTAGATCGTTTGAGTCGAGTGCGTCTGGCACTTCACTATGGTCGCCTGGAAGAGTTGATGTAAAAAAATACGGTTAGAAACTATGTTCACTGTATAGGTTGTAAGGTTGACAAATGACCTCACAATCCCTGGTGTCAAACCCTTAGGGTCGGGCCACACAGATCGACGGCGATCGTGGCCAGACCCTTATAGAGCCGCTGCCAAAGACCAAACATTGACGTAACGACTATTTGCGTAGATAGCAGTCGGGACCCACAGCTTAACGTGCCTTCCGAAGCACGGAATCATCTTTCTTTTTGGACAGTCAAATGATTCAGCCTGCAATGTCCAAACCAAGCTGTCGCTCAAATGCATTTTTTATTGACAGCGTCTCCATCCCCACCGGTATTCGAACCTGGAACCTTCGTAATAAGAGGCGACCTCTCGGCAACGGAGCTTGTTATGTTAAAGGACATTAATTGTAAGAACTCGCTTTCTTTTCTGTTTGTTTGTTCTGGTGGAATCTTGGAATATACAAAACTGATCTTACCCATTGGCAGGCCCTTCGCTTCCACTCCCAAAGGTCCCAGCTGTAGTTATGCTCAATGTACTCCTCAATCGGATGCACCTCGGTCTGTATGTCTTTGTCATCCAGCTGTTCTGCAAATTTTTATATCGATTGAAGGTTTATTGGTGACCAAATTTCACAAAACAGGTAAATTTTTGTCCAATAATCTCTTCAGTCTATCTTGTATCGAATTTAGATATCGCTTGTAATTGTAAGTATATTGTGTTCCATCCAATGTTTCACTCATAAAAATACCCCTCCAAACTCTAAAAACAAAAGCCGATTAAAAAAAACAGTTATTCTTCTGAGATTAAAAATACGGATAAATCTCTACCGTGAGGAAATGAAATAAGTTTATTTGCATGAACATTACTGTGTTCGGTACGGATGTTACAATTATTGCGGTTCTTATATTCAACCTGTGTGCAGGGGGCCGTTTCACGAAGCTACAAGTTACAAATTACAAGGACAATTCGATGTACATTGCGTAGATAAAAAGATAAGTGTATACAGTTTAGGCGAATTGGCTACGCAATGAATGTTAAATTGTAACTTGTTGCTTCGTGAAACGGGGCCCAGGTGTGCAAGTTTTAAATTTTAAAGTTATTTATGTTTATATTCTAAGAAATCTTTCACACTGTAGAAACATTTATCTAATAGCCAGATTGTCAGAGTTTTTTTTTAAGTTTTATTATCTAAGGTTTTGAATTCGTCAGGAAGATGATTAAAAACAGTAATAGACATAAGTATTATAAACATTATATTCATGACATGAGTAATAGACATGATAAGTGTGATGAACAGATCTATTGGACGGACAAGTTGATCTAGATTATGGTGATGGCATATGATTTGCGTGTGTTTTATGTCTCTTTGTTTGTTTTCTTATTCTTACTCTTCGGCAAATACTCCATGACGAGCGGCTCGACGTCCCTGACGTTCTTCACTTCCTGCTCCATGTTCAGCAGGTTTATGATGTGAGGGTTGTTGCGGGCGTACTGAAGCGTCTCGTTGACAAACCTGCAATGTAGACGACTGACCTTGGTATAGGCCATATGCATAGGTACTGCTGCTGGTCGGGCGTCGGTGGTCTCGTGCCTAGGGCCGATCCCGTTCGATCCCCACCACGAACTTACTTACCTATGTGTTTTTGAATTTCGAATTCATATGTACGTTTATTCAACGCTCTTACGGTGAAGGAAAACATAGCGATGAAACCTGCACACTCCTGCGAAGAAATTCAAAGGTTTGTGTGAAGTCTACCAACCCGCACTGGGCCAGCGTAGTCATCTAAGGCCTAATCGCTCTAAATCAGGGTAGGCTCGAGCCCCTCGGTGGGGACGTATATGAGCTGTTGATGATGATGACTGCTGCTGCTAAATGCTGCTTCTGCTTCCCTGGTTGTCATCACACTAATATCACATCACATGATACTTATATTATAAAACTAGCGCTCTGCCTGCAACTGCTCATAGTTTTACCATGTTTTACCTCCGATATGAACTTTTTTAGCACAAAGATTTGGCTTCTAGACGACGTATTAAGATGAAACATGCACCAATTTTTAAGTTAGACCACCAGCAATACTCAATCCACATCCAATGGGGGATTTACCGACAGCCAATTAAAAAAAAAGTTCATAAATCTTCGATAGATGGCGTTGACGATTCGTGGATCCGAAGAAATCCGGCGAGTCACCCGGGGCCATAAAAGGATTAAAAAAAAAGAATCTATTAAGTACACCTGGCGCCATCTATCGTCTTAATTAGAACTATTATTTTTATTTTTTAAAAGAGCTTTCAGATAATCCCCCATTACTTCTGTGTGGAGTTTATGCGTGATGCGCATACAAACATACAGAAATAAAGAACATACATACAGAAACAGAAAGATAGACAAAATTCTAAAAATAATAGCTTTGGCTTCTATTGCACTTACAATGGCCTCGATTCGGGATGTCACGCTCGAATCCTTAATTTAAGTTACTCCGTCCTTTTTACCTTTTAAAGATAAAAAAGGGACAGGAGATGGCCATCCTAATATTAGAGCTGTCAAACATCGAATTTGAACCTTATGGCCGTGTCGATTGCACAATTTTAGAGAGCACTTAAAACATGCGACTTAAAAATCTCTTAAACTGACAGCTATGCCCTTATTTTAGATTATCATTCGTTCACCTCTCTTTCATTGGTCATAAAAACGAAAAGGATAGCTGGATTTTAAAATTAGAATTAGAGCATGACATCCCGAATTGAGGCCAATGTCTCTAACCCCTTATAATATTTTTTGTATCTGGCAGAGTATAATGGTCAGATAGGCTTTTGTAATACGATCTTGTCTGCTCCTACATCTTCCCTAGCACGGAATTTATATAAGCTTGTAGATATTGGTATTAGCCGTAGATAATGTTTTGTTGTGTTGTGTTCATTGTAGTTACTATGAGGGTGGCATTTTCATATGAAAAAAACCCTCCTTAAAATTAAAGATTAAAAAAAAAAAAACTATGTACAGTACAGACATCGTCTAGTTACAATTTTATTATAATGTACTAGCTGACCCGGCAAACGTTGTCCTGCCATTTTCCCCAAAATCTACCCTACACCCACCCTACACTTACCCTACACCTACCCTACACTTACCCTACACCTACCCTTGACCATTTTGTATTGGAAAACTAAATTGTAATTTTTTTTCTGTTACCGTATAAACCTTCCCTGAACTTCCACAAATAATGCACGATCAAAATTAGCCAAATCGGTCCAGCCATTCTCGAGTTTTAGTGAGACAAACGAACAGCAATTGATTTTTATATTATTAGATATAAATAAATATAAATATTTGGGGACATATAGATGTGAAAGTATGTTTGGATATTTAGAATATTATAATGTTTGTTCCACTTACACGTTTTACTGAATTAACAGGATGCTTTTTACCGGAAAAAGTGTTATTCCCAAGGGAAAGAGCTAGCTAGCAGGTAGTCCAAAGATATACTAATTTATCATCGTGTATCGTGTTTTTTGTAACGTCGATGAACGTCGTCGCAAACCTGTCAGAATTATTGAGCTCCACAACACTGACACTAGAGTTCGAGAGGTCGGTTGACGACCTTACAACCCCACAAACCCTTATGCCAGAGTTAAAGAGCCGCCAAAGGAAACTAAGAACTTGCCTTTCAGGGTTCCTACTGAACTTAGACGCCATCTTGAGCGTGGAGAACCCGTAGCGAAGTCTTTTGTGTTTGATGAGGCCGATCTTCAGGTTGCTCGGAACCAGGGCGCCGACATTCAGACACATCGTGCAGAAGCCCAGGAACTTGAAATATAAACAGACAACGTGAAATTAAAATATCTATCTTAACGGATGTGTTAAGTTCACGAGAGAAATCTGTTACATATGGGTTAGGTATGTAAAATTATCGAACCTGCTCACAAAATTTCATGAGACATCCGCCGTATTTCACGGTGGTGTAGGAAAATATCATCTCGTGTTAGGATAGGTCTTGTTTTGAAAGAAGTGAGTGATTAAATGTTTCGTGCATACGATTTTTTTTTATAACTACGATTTACTAATTTGAACAAGTCTATACACACTTTGGCTGCTGAAAAAACAACGCAATAATACAGCCATGCGCGCGCACCCCCACCCGCCTCGGTAGGTGCGCCGCATACGTTAGGTTAGAGGAATTTGGTAACAGCCCACCTACGACGTAGGGGCCGCGCAGTCACATTACGAAATTATACACCTACGAGGAGGGTTTACCCGCACGGCAGTTTTAGCACGCTCCACCTACATAGTAAGTAGGTGCATAGCAGGCGACGACTAAGTCTATACTTATACTGACTTACAAATCAAATCAACGGACCGTTACAGTCCACTGCTGGACTATGAGCCTCCTCCACTTAAGTGGGGGGTTTTGCCATAATCTCCACGCTTAGCAGGCGGGTTGGAGATCGCAGATTAAAAGGTTACTGTATCAGAGAGCGCTGCTGCCCGTTCCCTGTTCAATATGTAGTCCCTAAGTCGCCTCTTACGACACCCACGGGAAGAGTAGGGGTTGATGACAAATGTATTCTACTCTGCCGTCACCACACGGCGGACTGTCTGACTTACAGCAACATGTTTATCCTTGACGGTATTTTCGGAGAACTCAGGATCAGTCATTACCGCCGCCAGCTTCTTTTCCGAGGGCAGGTCCTCCGCGATGCTAGTTCTCAGGAGTTGGAGAGTCGAGTTGTCTTTCTCGCTCAGTAAGGAGCTCATTCGGTCCTGTTGTTAGAAGAAATTTTAAATCTAAATCTTTCGGAACTTTGTTACCAACAAGGATTTAGCAGTGAGGTTGGAAAAAAAGGTTGCAGAACAAATGTTTTAGAATTGGCTCGTTTCCTCTTCATCATCATCTCAACCGGAAGGTCCACTGCTAAACTTAGGCCTCTCCAATAGGTTTCCAACGCGAACCATTTTGTGCTATTACTTGCATCCACCGGCGCGGCGCCCAGCAACCTTCACTAAGTCATCTGTTCACCTTGCTCCTGGGAGTGCCCGTTTTCTTCATTAGGGTAAAGGTTCTCCCCTTCTTCCCAAAGATCTGACGCGACCGGACATCAGGCAGCATTTTGAACTACTTATCTGCGATATGAGTTTGGGAATACACTGTTGTCTTTTATACTCGGTTCGAGACTTCCAAGCTTACTGACACAATATCACTAGTGGCTCTGTGAGCTGTAGACCTCGCGAGTCTGTATATATCTTTTAATTTTTTTTTTCTCAACAAACATCCCCAACCCCTTGTTTTTTTTTATTTTTAAAGTTTATTTTATTTTAAGAAATGTGACCTGTAGAGGAAAACAGCCTCAGCGGTAGACCTTGTAAGCTGGCAACCCCCATAACTCCGCAATTTTTTTAAATTTCCAAAAACTGACTCGACAAAAGAATTCGATTAATTTATCGAACCTGCTCACAAAATTTCACGAGAATCGGTTGAGAAACGCGACCTGTAGAGTGAAACAAAACAAACAGATGGACATACAAAAGCAAATTTGGCCAAGCTGAAACAGAGACGCTTCGCTCGCTCGGTCAATCAACAGCTCATATAGCCCCACCAAAGGGCTCTAGTGGAGCCTACTAGTGCGATCTGGCCTTCGTTGATTACGCTGGCCCAGTGCGGGTTGGCTGACTTCACACACAACTTTTGAATTTCTTCGCAGGAGTGTGCAGGTTTCCTCACGATGTTTTCCTGAACCGTAAGAGCGTCGAATAAATTCGAAAACAAATTGGTACGTGGTAAGAATCAAACCCGCGTCTCCCGGACGGGAGGCAGCAGTCTTAGCCACTATACCACCGACTCTGATACAGCAAAACTTTAAAATAAGCATTCAGATAGACCTAATAATAGTTCCGATAATAAGAAAACGATAACCTCGTCAGTGCAAACGGTCTTCCCGGCGAGCATCTTCTCCACGATGACGGCGGGGATCTTGTTATGCTCCTGGATGCCGTTCAGGACGACCATCAGACGGTTCACCGTCGACACCAGGAACATGGTGTTCTGCATCGCGCGCCACACCGTCCACAGATTGATGAAAAGGGGCTGTGAAAAAACACTGAACATCACAGCCTCCGTGGCTAGCAGAAGAGCACTTGGCCATATTCGGCACTCCTTAAAAGTACCCTTATGACGAAAAAACAACCGAACCTGCTCATAAAATTTCATGAGAATCGGTTGAAAAAATGGACCTATAGAGGAGAACAGCCAGACATCCTTCGGATATCATCCAGACATACGAAAGCTTTTTTGCCCAAGCTGAAACGAAGACGCTTCGCACTCGCATGGTCAATGGGGGATTTTCCGTAAAACTTCGATAGATGGCGTTGACGATTCGTGGACCCGAAGAAATCCGGCGAGTCACCAAGGGCCATCATAACATAAAAGGATTTAAAAAAAGAATCCACGAAGTACACCTGGCGCCATCTATCGTCTTAAATAGAACTATTATTTTTATTTTTTAAAGAGCTGTCAGAAAATTCTCATTACAGAGGTTCTGGGTAATCTCGGTGGGACACTGTGGTCTAACCAAAATAACTCTGGGTAGAACTCAAATGTGAGTGTACCACTGAATTTCGAAGCACATCCCCGTTAAGTTATATTGGCGTGGCAGGCTGAATCACTCGATTGTTCGTAGCTTTTCTAATTCGTTTTCCTAAAAGAAAGATAACTACAGACACTCAAGAAGAAGTAAACAAGACCATCATCGTCTTATCGTGCGAGGTTTGTTGTAACTTCGACAATCGACCTTACAAAAAAGAAAAAATACTAGAAAAAGAAACTTGCAAAGACAGTATCGCAAGGCACAGCAGTTTTATATTTGACGGCCCCATGTAGTTCCTCAAGGGCATGCTTGTATTTCTCCACCAGATCTTTCGAAATCTCCACCATGGTTTGAACATCGGTGAGGAGACGACGAATGTAGATCTCGTACTGACGATTGAAGATCAGCAGACCGAAGATCTGGTTGTAATTGTCACTGAAAACATAAACCTGTAAATATACCTTAAAACTACATACATAGTGTCATGTATAAAATTTTGTCGATCTTGGACAGGTCTCGAACCTGCATCTCCTTGGCTATCCGGGCCAGAACCAGGCGCATTACCAATTATGCCACCAAGCTCTCGATGAATTTTCATTTTTCGCTTTATAATTATTAGGTATAGGTATTTTTTTTTTCATATTTCAACTTATTTTAATTGCTAATTTACCAATAAAGATGTCTTTCGTCATCTTTTTTCTCTCTATACCACCAACCAAAACGTTATTAGCAAACGCATTAAAATTCCAGAATAAAAAAGCGTTTTTCTATGAACCAATTTTTTTGCACGTAAGTGTACATGCGCAAACTTTCCCCCACCACCTCACGCGATGCTCAAGAAGTTTGCCGTTAGTTACTGCATTGTACAGCGTTTAAGCCAAGTGGTGGAGTGTCTAGTTCTTATCGGAGAGGTTCCGAGTTAGAATCCCGGTGGAAACAATATCATCAAAGAAAAGCCCACTTCGTAAGACTGTGCCCAGTTTGGTTAGGATATTGCAGGCAGAATCACCAGCTTGCCCAAAAAGTAATATTTATGAACTGCTTCGGAAGGGACTTCAAGCCGTCAGTCACGGATGTCAAAGGCCTTTGCCGGTTCCATAAATCTGACACCAGGCTTTGTGAGGTCAGTCGATTGCCGGCCACACGACCCCACGAATCGTGGCCACGATAAGAATAAGAAGAATTACACAGTAAGCTCCGATTGTTCCTGTACATCCACGACGACTTTCCCAGTTTCCTCGTGTATAACCATCCGGTCTTCAATGGCCGTGGTTAGCAGATTAACTCGTTGCATTACGGCTATCAGCGAGTGCGACAGGGTTGAAAGACAGGCTTTCCCTGCGTCCACCAGGTCGAACGGGACTGTAGAAGAGAGCTGATATTTTATGCTATGATTTCTTCACTCGCTGCAGATTTTATCATCGGAGCGGTAGTGATGCCACGCTCTCTCTCCCACCCACTAGTGTTTGGCACATGCGCATGCGGCGCCCTCCATAATGCAAGTGGGTAAAAGAGCGCACCGTCACTATACCGCTTTGTTGATCCACAATTAGAGTCTGCAGCGAGTTATAATATAGATAGTTTTAGGGTAATTAATCGCCATTTGGGTTTAAAATGGCTGACTCTTTAGTAACATGCCGTTTGTTTCTTCTACATCGACCGAAGAAGAAGATCTGGTTGTAAGAAGGCAGGTTGGTCCACCGGTAATGGCCTGGTTGGGTGCATCAACCGTCCTTTTGCGCAAAGGACCTGGGTCCGATCCTGGCCAGACCGATATTTGAATGATGAATTTAATTATCGGGTTTTCTGTGGGTGTTATCTATGTAAGATGCTACCCAGAACTGTCTCCTCATGAGGGAACTCCTCAACGGTTAGTAGCACGGACTCGTAACTTTGAATTTAGGGTATACAAGTATACTCCTTAGCAGTTTTAAAGCTTGTGTTTAAAAAGGGTTTTTAATTCAAATAATAATATTATTACTAAGCATTACAAAAGTACCTGGAACAAACGTTCTTGATTGTTTGAGTTTATGTATGCCTACAATGCTCATCCATAAAACTTGTCAGTGCATAAGATATAGGTACTCACGGTCAGGCAGCATCTCGCCACCCTTCTTGCAGTCCCGGTTAAAGAGCCTGACTCCAGAAGTCAGCTCCAGCAGTTCATCCAGCCTGGCCTGGCGCTCGGGCCGCGAGAACGACAGCAGATCCCGCAGCTCCTCAAACGCGAAAACGCTCTCTAACGCTGCCATACCTTCTTTTAGGTTCTAGAAGATATTTAGTAGGGTCAAGGGTTGCCTTGCAAAAGTTTCTTTTACTAACAGACTCCGTGGCCGAGTGGTCGAGCTTTCGGCGCCCATTATGGAGGTTCCGGGTTCGATTCCCGGTGGGGACACTGTCAAGCAAAATTCTCTTTGTGAGACTTTCCCCAGTTTGGTTAGGATATTGCAGGCTGAGTCACCTGATTGTCCGAAAAGAAAGTTGATTCCGTGCCTTTCCCGGCTACTATCTAGAGTCGTTACATGAGTCATGCCATTAGTCTTTGGCGGCTCTATAACACTGACACCAGGGTTTGTGAGGTCGGTTGTCGACCTTACGACCCACACGACGATGATGATGATGACAAAGTATCTACAGTACGAATTTTTCTTTTTGGTGGTTGAGTGAAGTTGGAAATGCGATGTCAGCGTATTGGAGGCGCAGATCACCACGTCTAGGCTCTGACTTCACTTAACCGCCAAAAAAACTCCGCACTATGGCTTAGCTACCTTCACTCATCATCATCATCATCATGTGGGTTGTAAGGACGACAACCAACCTCACAAACCCTGGTGTCAGTGTTATAGAGCCGCCAAAGGCCACTGACTTAATTGGCTCTTGTAACGACTGGATAGTAGCCGGGACCAACAACTTAACGCGGCTTCCGAAGCACGGAATCATCTTTCTTTTCGGACTATCAGGTGATTCAGCCTGCAATGTCCTAACCAAACTGGGGAGAGTATCACAAAGAGATTTTTGCTTGACAGTGTACCCACCGGGAATCGAACCCGGAACATCCGTAATGGGCGTCGAAATCTCGACCACTCGGCCACGAAGGCTGTTAGGCGGTCATCATCATCATCATCATCATACCCAGCCCACATCAACCCACTGCTGGGTATAGGCCTCTTCTCTATAGCGCCAATTCTCACGGTCCTGTGCCAGCCTCATCCAGTGAGATCCCGTCATCTTGACGATATCGTCTGACCATCGCACTATGGGAAAGTCCCATACAAAGCCGTCTCGAAACTACCTAACACGAAAATCGGTTATAATAAATTGAGGAGGAAATAAAAATCACTTGAAAGATGGAAATCGCAACAGCCCCATATAATAGAAGAAAAATTGACACATAGATTAAAAAAAGTAAAGAGTTCAATATTAACTAAAAAAATAAGGTTTTATCAACATCCTCCGGGCCGAAAGAACAGCAGCGCAACATAAAATATTACGCAACGACGAACCTATCAGGTATCCTAACTACACGACCGCTCCTCGTGATAACCCGTCGGCTGACACCGCCGTTTCCCTGATCAGTAAGCTCTAATTGAATCGGAAAAAGTCGTTGAAAAGCGCGGATTTTGAAACCGGAAGCCGTCTTTAATTTTGCTACACGGTGTACACCATCTTTCCCTGCATAAGTTTCCACGACGATTCCTAGCGGCCACAGAATTCGCTTAGCTTCGGTCTTAATATACACAACATCTCCAACATTCAATGTGTCGCCTCGATGATGATTCCGCTGTTGGACAAGCATTGACAGATACTCGTCCTTAAACCGTTGTCGTAGACAATCCCTCAAAATTTGTAGAAAACGGTGTCTCAAATTCACACTATTAGAATCGACAGAATCCAAATCAGGAACGCTAGAAGAACGCAAAGGTTGTAAAAAAGTATTCGGAGTAAGAGGTTCTAAATTTTCAGTCTCCGTTATATATGTGAGAGGTCTAGAATTAATTACTGCTTCAACATCACACAATACAGTTCGTAATTCTTCCTCGATAAGACTTGCTCTACCGAGGACTTTGCGTAGTAGGTCTTTAGTAGTTCGAACCATACGCTCCCACCATCCTCCCCACCAAGGAGCGGAAGGAGGATTAAATATCCATTTTATAGGACTTAAGTTAGCATTACACTGAATCGACTCCCAATCTAAGTCTTGCAATAAATTATTAGTCCCATGAAAATTCGTTCCGTTGTCAGAATAAATAGTTGACACGCGTCCTCTTCGGGCAATAAAACGTCTTAGGGCCATAAGAAAAGCCTCAGTTGATAACGAACTTACCAACTCCAAGTGTATAGCTCGATATACTGCGCATGTGTAAAGAACAATATAACTCTTCTGACCGGATTTTAAAACAAGGGGGCCTGCTAAATCCGCACCAGTAGTTTGGAAGGGTTTCGAACACTGATCGATACGATCAAGAGGTAACGGAGCACCCTCTGGAATAACGGGCTTTGACGAATAACGTCTACACCTCACACAACTCCGCACGACGTTTTGTATCAATCTCCGAGCACTAGTGATCCAAAACTCTTCTCTTATTTTCGCTAAAATTACTGAAGTTCCAGCGTGTGATAACTTCTGGTGCATATAACTCACTAAACGCGTAACAATTTCATGTTTATTCGGTAACAAAATTAGAAATTTGTAACTGTTACTACACTGTTCATAAGTAACCTTGTCTCTACCCTAATCAAATCTTTATCATCCCTCACTAACTTGAATTTCAGTTTTCTTAAGTAATCATTAGAAAATGACTCCTTTTGAATTACTTTGAGTAGTGACGTTTGCGCGTTTTCATACTCTTCAAATGTCAATTGACCGTCTCGTCTTTTGTTCTGGACGTGAGAATTAAAGATAAATCTAAATATCCAAGCCACAACTCGTACTATTTTCGTATATTTACTAAGACCTAGTAAACGATCGGAAAAGTTCTCCTTAGTAATATCAACCTGAACTGCGGTGTGGCGCTTCTCATAATCAGCATACTCATCGTAAATATTCTTGCTAATTTTTATAATCTTTGAAGTACGGAATCCGTTCTTGTTAGTTCATCAGTATTTACGCTAATCTGCGTTCTAGGGACCGTTTCAAGTTACAAATTACAAGTGATGATTTATGTACATTGCGCCGACATTGAGGTAAAACGATAAGGGTTTCCAGTTTTGTCGAATCGGCTACGCAATGAATATCAAATTGTAACTTGTTACTAGTAAATTGTTGCTACGTGAAACGGGGCCTTACTGTAAAACCTTTATTTAAGCACGTGGCTTCCTGTAACGTCCCTAAGACGCCCATATTACTATGTCGTCCATTTTCTTCTCTCATAATGTTATCATCAACAGCTTATATACGTCTCCACCGAGGGGCTCGAGCCTACCCTGATTTAGGGCGATTAATGTTCAAATCAACGGCCCGTTACAGTCCACTGCTGGACTAAGAGCCTCCTCCAGTTGAGTGGAGGGTTTTGCCATAATCTCCACGCTTGGCAGGCGGGTTGGAGATCGCAGATTAAAAGGTTACTGTATCAGAGAGCGCTGCTGCCCGTTCCCTGTTCAATGTGTAGTCCCTAAGTCGCCTCTTACGACACCCACGGGAAGAGTAGGGGTTGGTGACAAATGTATTCTACTCTGCCGTCACCATACGGCAATTAATATCAACTTGATTTATGTACTTAAAATAAAAGAACACGAACCATGATGAGCGCTGGGTTCCCGAGTCCACTAGACAGAATGATATAGATGGAAATCTTCCGGAAGATCTTCTTCATTTCCCCGGGATCTTCGTAGTCCGGTTCAGCTTCCAGGATCTCGTTCAGGAGAGGAGCTAAGCACGCGTCTACCGAATCCAGGTGTTGGTCGACCAGATTTTGGAGTTTGTCGTAGTTCGTCTTCATGATGAACTGGATTTTTAAAGTGTTGAGAGGTGTGCCTCCACCTGTGGTTCAGTTACATTGGAGGAATACAACGTCTTAGCTAAATTCTCGTAATGTAAATATCTAGGACGGCCTATGAAACCGAACAACTTTTTTCTTCGCTGACTCAGCAATTCAAAGTGGATTTTGGTCATTAAAGTACGGCATTATTTTATATTTATAAACGCTCAAGAGTTGTTTAATTTCTAGGGCTAGGTTTTACGTTAGCTAACTCATCATCATCATCGTGTGGGTTGTTCGAATACTATAAAGCTCCTGAAAAAAGCATGTTAAAGGGTTCGCCCCTACGGCTCTGAAGTAGTTTCCTGTAAAAGATTGGTTTGGCGATGGTAGAGTCCTTAGAGCCGCCAAAGGCCACTGACATGGCTCGTGTAACGACTAGATAGTAGCCGGGACCAACGGCTTAACGTGCCTTCCAAAGCAGGGAATCATCTTTCTTTTTGGACTATCAGATGATTTAGCCTGCAATGTCCTAAACAAACTAGCTAACTTACTAAAGTACTGAATGATGGTTTTCGAAATAACCCAAAGTAGAACTGAAAAACTTTTGTACTAGAACTTATATAAACTATACCAGGGGGCCTTTCACGAAGCTACAAGTTACGAATTACAAGTACAATACGACGTACATTGCGTAGACGATTAGATAGAATAGAACGATAACGGCTTACAGTTTAGGTGAAATGGCTACGCAATGTATATCAAATTGTAACTTGTTGCTTCGTAAAACGGCCCCAGCTGACCAAGTCAATTTGGTAATAAAAATTTCGTGAGCTCAGCTACCCAAGAGGTTTGGCATTGGCGTAATTGATCTGACACGTTGTATACTTCCCCACCAAGGGGCTCAAGTCTACCCTAAAAAGGGCGATTAGTCAATAAGGGCGAGTAAGTACTCACATATAATTTTAGCCACACATTCTTTCACAAAGTAAGCTAGACAATTCCTATTGAGTGTCTTCGTGAACAGCTTCCCATACTTCGGGTTCAGCAGGAGCAGCTCTATCAGATAAACCACGAACTCAGGTTCCACATTGATGTTGTGGTTCGCTTGACAAGTTCTTGTGACCTCGTTAGCCATATTTTTTATTATATTCTCGTTGCACGCCATGATTGTAGTTTTTGAATTAAGAATGTATAAATAGTCTTGATTTTGTTCTGATTTATCACAAAAAAGAAGAAATAACAAATGTTTATCGAACACAACACATAGGTTCTGAGATTTTTGATTGATTGAACGATCAATGTTGCTATGGTGATCATTGTTTTTTGATTGGTATAGGTGGGGAAAACAAGGTTGATATGGGATGGGATCAATAAAAATCTATTTATAATTTTAAACTTTCGCGGTCATTATCATACAAGGACGTTATATTATAACATATATGAGACATTTTACTTTTTTTATTTTTTATTTTACATTTCTCATTTTACAAAAATAATATCGCGGTAAGCCCGTAAAATGTCTCATAAATGTTAAAAATCTATTTATCCTTTGGATTTCTAGAAATCCGCAAAACACAACCGATGATGCCGCTGTCAATTAATATTACTAGAAATAAAAACAAAGTATAATATTCAATACACAACTTTATTCGATAAAAGCGTTCTCCTTACAAGCTAACAATAATACTTTACAATAAATGCCGGTAATTTCGACAAGCGATGGCACCAGACGGTAACTCAAAATTGTATGGAAATAAATAACTTCAAAAACAACCAATTAATCTAAATAAAATGCGTAGAGAGAAATGCAAGAATTTACGTTTTAAATGTGTACGTACCGTACCAAACTGGAATGCAGGCAAGATAATATGCTGTGCATTCCGACTTATGTGTAAAATGAGTTCCATAACTTTAAATCAATCACAGAGTAAAAAAAAATACACAAATTTTTACTTTCATAAGTAAGTTCTTTTTCACAAGGCCCGATTCTGGCCGCTTTTCTCGTTCTAACGAACGACGTCTAAGAAATATAAATATATGAGAGATACTAAAAATATATGTTTGCAGACATTGTTGCGTTCAACAGTTAACAAATTTAATTACTGCTTTGATTATTATAACTATATGTAATTTGTATGTAATGACAATGAATAAAGAGTGTGTATATTAAATAAAGTTAATAAACGCACTAACATTTAATATCCAAAAGTATGTTCAGATCTATCTAGTCAATTCCTTAACATATTAAGTCTCAAGTTACAAATAATTAATTTTAAAAATACTTACAACTCTACTATAATATGTCAAACATTGTGACCAAAGATAAAATGTAAAATGCTATTTCAATACTTACTGTAAATATTTTCCTAATGGCAACATTTATTTAGGTAAGTAAATATCTTTAAAATTGCAGTCATATTATGTCTTTTTTTTCTTGTCTTAATTTTCACTTATTTATTTATTGATATAATCTCTATCATATCAATATATAAATAAGTGAAAATACTTGTAAATTTTCGTTATTATATTACACAATAAAAATGCGAAGAAAAACCTCTTCTTGTCTTTTTCTGTGGCACGTTTGGTGGAACATTTCAAAGTCACCAAATACCATCGTAAGTTCTACTGCTGCACATTTCCAACTCCTTCCAGGATTTTGAACATTTCTTTATTAAGTTAGTGTGCAAATAATACTAACTAACGCCTTTTATACTACTATTATGTCCATATTTTTTCATCTAATTTACGATAAATGTTTTAATTGACATTATCTTCAGTTCGTGTTCCCAAAACCTTGAGATCTAAATATATATATATAGTATAGTTAAAAAAAGTCAGGATATCATAATAATATTCATCAAATTAAATAGGAAGACATTGATGCAACTAAAATCTTATTTATAATATAAATAACTAACCGTGAGAGCTGATGTTCGGGGTTCTTCTTTATTTATTTATCTGAAAAAGAAACAGAAGTATAAATAAAATCATAAAATATAATTTAGAGAAATGTCTCAAGATTCTTATCGAATGATTATTCGATAGCAACACGCATTTAGTTTTTCAATTATTTCTTTTTATTTAATAGAATCAAATCCATCTATCCATTCATCTGCGAGGATCGATTCTTCAAGAACCAGAGTTTTATTGAGTAGATAGAATCGTATCTTTATTAAGTCGAGCCGATTCTTTATCAAGCAGAATCAGATCTTTATCAAGTAGCATCGATTCTTTATTAAGTAGAATCAGAGATTTATCAAGTAGGATCAATTCTTCATCAAACAGAATTAGACCTTAGCAAAGCAAATTTATTTAGATTTGAGATCCAAATATATTTCGATAGAATCTAAAACTTGAGATCAGAGGGAGAAGTCCTCAAACTAACCTGGAGTGACGTCATGTGTCCCCAGAAGCTACGAAGCAAGGCCGGGTGACACTTCTCCTCTTGCGCAAGGTTCCGAGGATGGCCAGCATTTCCTTCACAGCCTCCGGTTGCTCTTCCTTAGGCTTGCGTTCCATGAAGTTCTGGTCGGTGGACTTGAGCTGGAATTTGCCGCCTTTGATCTGGTCGACTATGGCGTCTATCGCTCCACCTGGAAATTAATATAGCAAGTTTAATGTATGAACATTCAGCGGGTTCTTGCGTTCATCTGACTGGCCATTTGTGGGTATTGTTAAAGTAAGGGGCGTCTCTAAAATAATAATTAAAATAAGGGCGCATTCCGAATCAGACTTTCAGCGTTGTCAGCGATCAGAAAAGCAAAAAAACGCATGAGTTTTGCTGCTGACAGTAATTCGGTACGCGATTACGGGTGCTTTAATCGAGTTCAGCGCGTCTCGGAACGCGGGGTAAGACAAATAACAAGTAAAGGCACCTAGGGGCGCTAAAACTGGATAAGAGGCGCTAATGCAGAAGACGGGAAGAGAGGGGGCTATCGTTAAGATTATAATAAATGTCTCTAAAAATGGATAGTTAAGACATTATGAAAAAAAATATATATTTTACACTTACCTATGAAAGGCAGGCGTTCTCGTTTGCTAGCCAATAGAGAACCCACCCCCTGTTTTGGGGTTAGACAACAGGCAGTGGGGGGTCGCCACATAAACCTGGATAAGACTACAAACTAAGGTTAAAATAAGGGGCGCTAAACCTAAGTAACTTACCTCCATTAGCCTGTTTCGTCTTCCTCAACGTGCCTTGTTTGCTAGCTAGTAACGAGGCCATATCGCCCCCTTCTACGTTAAACACGGCTGGCGGGGGCGGCGGCGGCGGTGGAGGGGGCGCTATGAAGGTTGGCGGCGGCGGAGGGGGAGGGATAAAGGGCGGAGGGGGCGGGGGAGGGATTGATGGGGGGCGTTGAGGTGGTTCTGGCACTGTGAAGGCAGAGAAGAATAGAATGAGAGTTTTGATTATCAGTAGAGGTTTATACAAATTTTAAAAAAAGCTTGTCTTGTTAATTCCTGTTTCCGAGCAGTAAAAGAATTTTCGCTCTTCCTTCGAAATTTTCCGAGTTATTAAGGTTTGAAATTCAAGATTACACAGTGAGGCAAATATAGACTAGTGACGTCACATCGCTAAGTCGATAGCGCCGTACATTCCTCATACTTGTTTTAAGAAAGAGATGGACATATTAAAACTTTAAAATATCAGTGTAAATTTATTTTCAACCGATTCTGCTATCTTCGTCTCGAATCGTCTGCTTTTAATCTATATTAATATATTAATTCATAAAATATGGTAAATTCTGGAACAGTAAAATAGCCTATTGATGAACTGTTATTATTATATTAATCTAGAATCAAAGTTTCCTAGACTCTTGTATTGTATTCCACAGAAGACCCAGCGATTCGACGCGATACACCAGATACGTATCAGCATGCCATTTTTTGTCATTTTGCTGAAATGAGGATGTAATGCAAAGCTGTTTCGATAGTTCCTAGATGGTTTTTTATGAATTACGTATAATTTTAATAATATTGCCATAACGCAAAGGTATGAAATAAACACGAAAAAAACAAATAGACACGAAAACAAGAAAAACAGTAAAATTTGTCATGGTACTAGTGGGACGAATTGGTGCCAATTGTACCATCAATGGTGCTGGCTAATGGTACAACTGGTCCGGCGGGAAAACGGAAAAAATAAAAACGAAGAAAAAGAAACAAAAAATAGAATCGTTGGACATTATGTCCTTGGAATGTGTTCGAGAAACTATTAGTTGAAGCTGAAAATACAAAACGTTCCATACGTCCCCACCGAGGGGCTCTTCTAGGATTAGTCTTGGATTAGTGCCAAATTCCATGTAATATAATTTACATGCAGATTGTTTTGAAAATGATAAATAAAAAAAAAATTGTTTATTCTGTATTAACTAAATTATTAAAAACTTATTACAAAAGACGCCTGGATTATATCCATTATTTATACAAACGATACGCATAGATGTACCTGTATATTCAATAATGTAAACAGTTTCAGCTCATAGAAATGTCAAAAACTCACCAATAACTTCCATCTCTTCTACAACTTCTTCCTTTTCTTCTACTTCTTCTATCCTCTCTTTCTCTTCTTTGACCTCGCTCGCAGTCCCTCCATTTTCGAAGTAACTGATCCTGGACATGATTCCCGCTGGTTTCTTCTGTTTGCTTCTATCTACTTCTGCCAACTTCTTTTCCGCTCTTTCCGCGCGCTGTATCGCTTTTTGCGCGTCTTCTTCTGCTAGTTTTATCTTCTCTTCCCAAACCAGAATGTCTGTGTCCTCGTGCTTTTCCGATAGTTTTAACTGCGGACAAGAACATTGATTTACTTCACCGTGGCAATTAGTCTGTTTGGTTTAGTTTGGTAGTCTCTCCGACCCCCGTCAACTACCATCAATGCCTATTAAACACTGTCAAACCTTACTATGCACCATCAAACTACACAAATCACCGTCGATCTTCATCAAGTACTATTAGACCCCGTCAACAAAGGCAAACCCTACCTCCTTTGACTCCTAAAGGTGTATCCACCCAGCGCAGTGCCGTGTCAGTGCCGGGGCCGGAACGTGGCAAATGTCATAGAAAATGTATGTACCGATATTTTTTTAGACTCGTGACGAAGACGATTTTCTATAACATTTGCCACGTTCCGGCCCCGTCCCTGACACGGCACTGAGCTGTGTGGATAGACCTTTAATCTGCTCATGATACTTCGTAGTCTTGTGCTTCATTCCATATCCAACTTGCCTAGGCACCGTCAATCCTCATCAAGCGTCATCAACCACCGCCAAACCACTATTAATCATCAAACCCAGAACTCCATCAACTGCTCATGATGCCTCGTGGCTTCAATATTTCAAGGCTTCTTAAAGGTTATCTACTTCAGGCAAACCATTAAACTCAATCGTCTACCATCAAACCTTGTCAATCATCATAAAACCTTGAAAACATCATCAAACCCGGTCATACATCATCAACCCCGATCCTGCTGCATCAAACACCGTCAATCACTATCAACCACTGTTAAACCCTACCTGTAACTCCTCGATCTGTTCATGATGCCTCGTGGCTTGGTGCTCCAAGGCTTCTTTAAGGTTGTCCACTTCTCCCAGCAGCATCATCAGTCGAGCGTCCATGTCTAATTCTCCGATCAGCAAAGCGCTTTGATGACGCAACTGCTTTACCTTCTTGTTGGCGACTAGGGCTTCCGTTTTGTACCTGAAATTGTGGTAAATTATATATTTAGAAATGGGGGAAAAAACTAGAACCTAATAGCCTCACTTTTGAGTGTTTCTGAATCTGTGCGATTGGACAGTAAAACGTCAAAAATCCAATTTTAACCAACATCTTTAGGAACACTCAACGCCATTTATTTCTCAAACACACATCATCATGCTCATATCCCCAATTGATGAGCGGAGTCTTAGTGGGCTTGTTGATGATGATGATACAGCTATCTCTTTCGCTTCCACGTCTCGGCCATCTCTCTGTCCTTGTCTGCATTGTCTTTGAGCGCTGTGACCTCATCCACCAATAGGCTTGTGTCAACTAACAATGAAATCAATGGATGAATGTTTCTAGACGTAAATTGTAATATTTAAACAGGGAAAACCGAAATAATTCCACATAAAAATTAATGATTATTGTTATTTTTACAAATTAAAATCAAATAAATACCCCCCCCTGGCCCCTCCGCTGTGAACGTCAATCAGAACGTATTACGTCACATAGTGGTATGCCGCCATTGTTGTTTTGACGCTTGGTTAACTTTTTCATACAACACAAGTGAACACAATCGTTTACCACTATGTGACGTCATTCACGACGCCATGACACTTTCTTGTGTTTTTACGCCAGATTAAAAATATTTTCTTAAAACTTAAAATATGTGTTTTAAATATAATTTTTATCATGAAATATTATTTTTTTGGGGTAATACAGGTACTAAACTAACGAAATAAGCCATTTTTGAAATTTACGACACAGGCCTATTCAGACACTCGGTTGCCTCCTAAAAATACGACTACTCTACCAAAAAAATTATAGCCAGTGTCACTCGTGCTGATGTAAGGATTCTAACGATACCCCGCACTTCCAAATCTGTTTACGCATTTAGAAAATATGGTGGAATAAAAAACTTACATACATATAAATGAACCCTGAACACATATTTTACACAGTCGTGTAAAAATATATTGTACAGCGATCTCTTTCACACTTACGTCTCGGCCATCTCTCTGTCCTTGTCTGCATTGTCTTTGAGCGCTGTGACCTCCTCCATCAATAGTTTGGACACTCGGTTGTGTCTCTCCATCTGACCCCTCAGCTCTCCCAACTCTTTCTCCTGGGACGCACATTTCTCTTTCTCTGCTTCTAGCTCCTGAAAATCGAAATACGTTTTTTATTTATTAAGTAATCAATACGTCGAGTTATTTTTTTTTGCCAGGTATAAAATAACCAACAACTGTTACTGCAACAACCTTACCTATCACCGTGACAAACAATCTGAAGTTTTCTTGAAAGTATTGGGTTCTTTTGATGTATAGTTTCAACTACTATTGAAGAGTCATCTAATTCCTTAACATTTCAACTTATAATTGTACCATTAGATTAACAAAACTGTCATGAAATTTCGTATAATTGTGCAGGTTAAAAAACTGTACGAGTATATAAAATGTTATGTAAAATTTTAAATAATCACCTGAGAAAATCTCATCGGTTTTGAGCAGGGGGGGGTCAGCTAATTTGTCAGCAGACTGTACAGTTTACAAGCATAAATAATTGCCTAAGAAAACTAAGCCGCGGACAGACAGACGGACATGGCGAAACTATAAAGGGTTCCTTGTTGACTACGAATCCCTAAAAAACTAAGCATAAGCATGTACTACTCGTATACTTATACGAGTATGAAATAATATATCCCTTTTACCTGCGCAAGAGCGACAGTCTGTTCTTGGGCTTCGAACTCCTGGAGTTTAGCCGCGTTGGCTTCAGTCTGCAGCGCTGCCACTTGTTGGGAAAGCTCCGAAATCTGCTGCTTCAGGAACTCCACTTCTTCATTGCTGCTCGTGTCTGATGCTGCGGAGGTAAATAGAGAAAAAAATATAAGAACTTTGTTGTCTTGTAGGTTTTTTGTAGTTGTAATCATTTGTATAAACAATGAAAAGAAGATAGCCCAGAACGTTACCTTGGGGTACATAACTAAAATAAAGTTGTTGGTAAGTTCGAAACAAAATTAATTAGCATAATATTTGAAATTAATGAATGGAAGTTTCACTAAGGGCGGCATTTAGAGCCGAAAACTAAACCAAGATTATTCTTAGAAATGTCAAAATTGGGTAATGCGATTTTTGTATTCGGAGACAATAATCGTGTTCGTATTGTTGTTCGACGTTCGTTCTGAGCCAAGCCGGCAAAGTCGACGATTTAAAGGAAACTTTTGTTATTTTAAGGTTAATGTAGTATTTTGTAGTTTGTTCTCTTTTATTGCGCGATTGGGGTATTGTTAAAATTCTTTGATCTTAGCGTGGACAAACAAACCGATTTTGAATATGAAAATTCGAATTAACTAAGCGAGCTTTGAGTGTGCCAAGTTAAGATTCTGCTAATCGTGATTTACATTTTGTGTCTGAATGTCGCCTTTAGTCTGAACTCTCGTAGAAATAAAAAAAAAACCGAGAGGCTCGAACCTACCCTGAATTAGGGCGATTAGGCCTTAGCCGTGTGGTGACGGCAGAGTAGAATACATTTGTCACCAACCCCTACTCTTCCCGTGGGTGTCGTATGAGGCGACTTAGGGACTACACGTTGAACAGGGAACGGGCAGCAGCGCTCTCTGATACAGTAACCTTTTAATCTGCGATCTCCAACCCGCCTGCCAAGCGTAGAGTTTATGGCAAAACCCTCCACTTAAGTGGAGGAGGCTCATAGTCCAGCAGTGGACTGTAACGGGCCGTTGATGAGGCCTTAGTCGACCAGGCTGGCCCAGTACGGATTGGTCGACTTCACACACAACCATTGAATTTCTTCGCAGGAGTGTGCAGGTCACGATGTTTTCCTTCACCGTAAGAGCGTCGAATAAACGTGCATATGAATTCGAAAACACATAGGTACGTGGTGGGGATCGAACCCGCGTCTCCTGGACGGCAGGCAGCGGCCCTAGCCACTAGACCCTGGTAATAAAAGCTGAAGTCTCTTACCGGTATCAGTGCAGTCCGTGAGATCGAGGTCGACCTTGTTGGGCAGGGCGCTCAGCAAGACCGTGCTCCGTCTCTTCAACTGCTTATTCTGCTTGTACCATTCACCGGCCTGCTGCATCACCCTGGAATAGATGAAGGTCTTCATTTTTATTGAGTCATCATCATTATTAGCTCTCTTACAATACAAAGATTCACAATAATAATCAAGAAAATAATTGGAAAAGTCTCTCATAAGATAAATTTCCAGACATATGTTTATCTCGATTAGCTGACAAGTGTAAATCGCGAATAACCGTTTTACGCCATACGTATTTTGTGTCTTTTTTCCATTGTTATTTGAAATTAAGTATAAATGTAATCTTTATTTTATTATATTTTTGTTTAACATAAAGTTTAGTACCTCACGGCACAGCACGGCACGGTAACATTATTGTTTTGTTTACCAACTGTAGTACTTTACATAAACTGATAGTGTTCGCTTAGTGGTACGCAGATGTTTAGCAAATAGTGGATACTTTATTGGCTTTTGTATCAACACAATGGTATTTTATACAATGTTATAATTTAATGCTGTCTGTATCTCAAAATAAATAAAGAACACATTTTTTTTTTCTTCTTTTTTTTCAAGAGTTGAGTCAATAAGAATTTCTTCCAGGAACCTTTAAAAACTATGTCTTTTTTTTGGCACACACTGGTGGTAAATTGGTAGCATATTTATGTGGTATTCGTCCTATTCGTGAAAGTAGCGTAGGGTACCGGGGGCGCCTACTCTGTATTAGGGCGACCACGGTGGCCCAACACCCACAATCTTTGAATTTCTTCGCAGGAGTGTGCAGGTTTCCTCACGATGTTTTCCTTCACCGTAAGAGCGCCCGATGGTCAGATGATATAGTGACAGTGGAAGGGAAGTTCTGGATGAGAACTGCACAGGACCGTGAAAAATGGCGCAATAAAGAAGAGGCCTATACTCAGCAATGGGTGGATGTAGGCTAGATAGATAGATAGATAGAAGAGCGTCGAACCTAGTACTATTACTTCCTACATTAATATTTCTTTTAAATTGATCTATTCAACAAGTTTCAGGCGTGTTACCTTGCGGAAGTCTATTATTCCAAACCAAACAAAGATCATCTACTGTAAACCCCTTATATCCTCTTTGCTAGCTACTTCCGCGCGAATTGATTGATATTTAGCATTCAGAGTGCATCGAAGCCCATAATGCACATGCATAGGCACAATACCTACTGCAATCATCAGCTGGTATATAGGTGATATACACATCAGACACGTACTTATTTATAAATGCAAATGACGGTCTTTCGAGGAGCGGAAGAGCGTTCGGTTCTCATTACGCAGGTGCCGGGTTCGGATCCCGGTGGGGACACTGACAAATGCAAATCCCTTTTAAAGACTTGGGGACAGTCTGTGGGTTCACTGTCAGATGAAATCCTTTTGTGAGATTGTACCCAGTTTGGTTAAGACATTGCAGGCTGAATTACCTTCCAAAAAGTAATATGATTTCGTGTTTGGTCCCGACTGGAAAATTGTCGTTAAAAGAGTCATTTTCAGAGGCCGTTGACGGCTCTATAACACTGACACCAGGGTTGGTGAGGTTGGTTGGCGACTTCGGAACCCACTCGATGAAGACGAAGAGACCTTCGGCAGCTCACAACTCTGTCACCAGGGTTTATGTGGTCGGTAGTGGACCTTACAACGTTACGACCTATTCCATGAAGAAAAACACGCCTTCGGCAGCTCCACAACCAGGGTTCGTGAGGTCGGTGGTGGACCTCACAAACCACGCGATCTGAATGAAAGAAATGTAAGCGTCTTTGTGTTCTCTGGAGCAAATGCTACGTACTCACATTTTGAACAAGAAAAATCCAAAAATCACACCAGTGTTCAAACAAAATCCATATTCACAGTCACTTCAGAAATCATGATCTACAGGTTATTAAAAACAAAAACAAAACTAAATTTAATAATAACATACAAAAACAACAATTTTAAAAGAACGTTCAACCATAGCAAATTCTGAATACATAGTAAATAAATTCGCATACATCTGCCATATGGGTGAAAACAGAATTATAAATTATACATTCATATTATATTATGAATATTTTAGCAGGTTTTGCAAGAGTCACACTTTGAGCTTTCTAAGGTTGGTTTTTAAGATTGCAATCGTGCGTAAGAGTTGCAATGTGTGATGGTGGTTGTGTCATCTGGCTTTGCTTGCTGTTAAACAAGACGTATTTGTGCGTAAGAGAAACAAAAAACAAAATTTTGCTAATCATTGATACTTTTTGGGAATAAGACCATAGAAATGGCAGGGTTCGAAAGAACATTTTATACTTGGAAGTGTTGGAAACATGTCCGTCTGGCCCAAGTTCAAGTACTCTATTTAGATACACTGTAAGAATTATTAACAGCCTTACTTACTATTAAGAAACCGTTTCGAATATAGCTTTTTTAGAATATTTTTTTTGTAAGTAGAAGAGTGTATAATTCCAATTTCAATTATATACAATAACATATTTTCCGTTGTCTACTCTAATTTGGTGAGTACATATTTTTACAAATGGGTTAGCGTTTTGGTGGATTCCAGTCGCTTCTAGAGTTCAGATTGATGGTCAGACTAGTGTGACCAAAGGGAAGTTTTATTCCCGTCGTCGTTCAGATAAATTTCGTCTAGTCTAGCTACCTAGTTATCTCATCAAATACAAATCAAAGCATCATCGAGATGAGTGGGCCGGAGAGTCCCCCTGTCCCGTACTCGCGGATGCTCAATTTAACCATCTACCTGTAAACTACAGGGAGACAAAACATTACTGAATCTTTACAATAAAAATATTATATTTTATACCTATATATTTACCGCATAAATGAATGAATGAATGAATATACTTTAAATCGACGACGGTAGATAATAATCACACAAACTTTCTGTTAGACTTAAAATAGATAGTAATATTCGTGATCATTTATTTGGACGGTATTTTTCAAGAGTGTTCAAATTTCAAAAAAAGAAACGGCAAAAATATTTCGGTCCTCGCAACTTCGCAGCTGATCGTATTACTATTTACGTCTAACAACTTATGTTCCTTCGGGAAAGTTGTATAATTACAAAACTTATGCATCTCAAAACATACAAACGAACAGTCCATCGTGTCTTAAGCATTAGTATGCTGAAAATGACCCATTGGTATTCGCGAAGTGGTCGGTTTCCTCATAGTGATGTGATGTCATTGCGGACAGGTCACAGTTCACGACAGTTTACTAGTCCTACGTCTAAGAGCATATTTATATTGATTAGAATAGAATTATATTTATTTTGCTTGAAACATGGTAAGTACAGTAAGTTAAGTAGGTTACATATAAATATTAAAGAAGCCCTGATGTTTCACTGTCCTTAAACACGGTGCAAAATACATTCAAATCAAATCAACGGCCCGTTACAGTCCACTGCTGGACTATGAGCCTCCTCCACTTAAGTTTTGGGAGGGTTTTGCCATAATCTCCACGCTTGGCAGGCGAATTGGAGATCGCAGATTAAAAGGTTACTGTATCAGAGAGCGCTGCTGCCCGTTCCCTGTTCAATGTGTAGTCCCTAAGTCGCCTCTTACGACACCTACGGGAAGAGTAGGGGTTGGTGACAAATGTATTCTACTCTGCCGTCACCACACGGCAAAATACATTAAATTAAACTAAATAAATAACAAACATTTAACAACTTTACAATATTAAATTCATTGATTATTACCGTTGTGTCTTCCTGCGGTAAAAATAGTCTAGCTGTGTTAATGTACGAATATGACAGATTATTATTTTTGGCAGCGTAATTGGTGAAATGAGCCTGTGTCTGGCACAGATCGCCGAGGAGATGGAGGTTCGAGTCCTATTCAAGGTCGTATTTTTTTTTCGCTTAGAAGGTATCAAGAAGGTAGGCAAGACGTTTCCAACGACCATACAGACATTCAAAAGGATCTATTGTAGTCAACCTTTCAATTTAAATAGCCTCCTTCTTCTTCATCGTGTGGGTTGTTAGGTCGATAACCAACCTCACAAACCCTAGTGTCAATGTTATAGAACCGCCAAAGGCCACTGACATGGCACGTGTTGCGACTATATGCCGGGACACACGGCCTTCCGAATCACGGAATCATCTTTCTTTTCGGACAATCAGGTGATTCAGCCATTGAGCTATGATACAGCCTGCAATGTCCTAACCAAACTGGGGAAATTCTCACACAGATTTTTGCTTGACAGTGTCTCAAAACGTGTCCCCACCGGGAATCGAACCCGGAACCTCCGTAATGAGTTGCGAAATGTCGACCACTCGGCCACGGAGGCTGTCATGATAGCCTCCTTAAACCAACAGCTTTGAAGAAGCTGACGTTCGATATAGGACTCAAAGTCTGGACTTCCTGAATGGAAATGTTATGTCCTTCCATCGCCCAAGTTCTACTATAGACAATGGCATTGAATTCACATTAGATTTGAAGTGGAGTCTCCTCTTCATCCCCACAGAATATAAAGTGAGAGTCCTCAGATAGAATCTTGTTTAGATGTTTGTTGAGGGCTCGTCTTAGCCTAACATTTAATTTTATAATATTAGTTGGATGTCCCTTGACCCTTAATTACAGTAGGAGTAATAACAAAAGTTTAGCTTCCGGTATACCACGACAAGTCTGCTAAATTATAACAGATAGGAATCGTTAGTGAAAGCAATTCAAAGTCGTTAGGCTGTAAGGACAAATCCCAAAGAACAAACCACGCTAAGTAATTAATAACTTGAAATTAATTGTTCAACTCGTAAAATATCTCTTTGGGACAAGTCAACGCGATTACTAATGACACTGGTTTAAATAAATGTGAACGATAAGTAGGTAACTTTTAAAGTTTCCAGCGAGGTCAGGAACATTACTTTAGAGGTTAAAACCAAGTTTTGTTTCGTAAGTTATGTTAAGTTAAAAATAGGCCTCGCTGTACGATAATAGCGATGACGTTTCGTGTATTACTTTAAAAGGTAACCGGTCGAGATTCGAACCTAGAACATTAGGAACAAAACCTTTTCCTCAGTCCTCAGCTTGGTTAGGAAATTGCAGGCTGAATCACCTGGGCCCTATTCAATAAAACTTACAATTTACCTGCAAGTTACAATTTCAATTCGAAGTATTGCGTAGCCGATGTAGTACCAAGAAGACATTATTGGTTTAAAATTTAGGCCGTGTGGTGACGGCAGAGTAGAATACATTTGTCACCACCCCCTACTCTTCCCGTGGGTGTCGTAAGAGGCGACTTAGGGACTACACATTGAACAGGGAACGGGCAGCAGCGCTCTCTGATACAGTAACCTTTTAATCTGCGATCTCCAAACCCGCTTGCCAAGCGTGGAGATTATGGCAAAACCCTCCAGAGGCTCATAGTCCAGCAGTGGACTGTAACGGGCCGTTGATTTGATTGATTTGGCTACGCAATGTACTCCGAATTATAATTGTGAATTGTAAGTTTTATTAAAAAGGCCCTGATTGTTTGACGGCTTTTGTCTACAGCTGTTGATGATGATAATGATGATTGTCGACACATCAATCAACATCAAAAATATTTTATTCAAATTAAGATTTTTACAAATATTTTTCGATGTCAAAGCTACATCATGGATGGTACGTTCACATTCATCACAATAGGAAATAAGTCATGTTTGTTCGTGTTTGGTGGTTCAGTAACTCTTCTGACATTATTCTATTCTTCCATGGCTTTTAAAATTAATATACCTAGATACAGTCAATCTCGTAACTCTGTTTTATCAGGATAACATTGAACCACAATGATTTTACAATCTTTTTCTGAATCAGAAAAAGTATTGATTAGAACGAAAACGGCTATTAATATTGTTCAGAAAGAAATAATACTTTCATGAGAAAGTACTTGTTGAAACAGTACTTGGTTGCCAGGTGGACGGATGACCTGAAGAAGGTTGCTGGTGGTGGTTGGATGAGGAAAGCGGGTGATCGTGCACTGTGGCGTGCCCTTGGGGAGGCCTACGTCCAGCAGCGGACTACAATAGGCTGATTGATTTGATTTAGATGTGAAAAATCCGGTTGACGAGTTAATAAATAACCTATATGATGATGATGGACTTACTTCTGCATAAGGCCAGCATCCACCTCACTCTGATGCTTGAGCTGCTGGTATTCCTTGAAGAGTTTTTCTGAGACAGTTCGAAGCTTGCCCAGCTCTCTCTCCCGCTCTGACAGCTCGGAGCAGACGTGGTTCCGTTCTTCCACCAGGATATTGTAGCGACGGTGGAGGTCATCGTGCTCGCGTTTCGCTGTAGAAGGTAAGTTTGGTATCAATCTCAAGTTCTTCACTTATGTGACGACGACGACGACGACGGCTCAACATCGGGTGACATGGAAAATGCTGCAACGACAGAGGGCTAGGCCCCACGACGCCTATTGTGGACTGAACCATAGAAAAATAAAGCTATTTATTTATCTATGGACTAAACATTCTTGAAGAGGGTTTGTTATTGTTGTCAGCTCATAAATGTCCCCACCGAGGGGCTCAAGCCTACCAAGGGTGATCAGGTTGAAGATGGTAAAAACAAATGGGATTTTACAGTATACCTATAATTAACTGACCATACAAATCAAATATGTACCTATATTTAAAATTATGAATTGCAATATTCCTGGTAGGCTAGGTAGACAGTGAGTCAATTTTGCGTGTTGTTGTGTGGTGACAAAACCACATTTGTTTGTGATTCATGATGGTGATAGCCAGGTTAGTATCTAGTTCATAAGAACAAAAACTGTAGTAAGGTACTGAAGCTTTTAAGTGAAAACAAAAATGTGTGCAAAATAAAATATTATGTTAAAATCAGGATAGATAGATAGATAGATAGATAAAAAGTTTTATTCAAAAATCTAAATAACACATGTACATACATTTAAGAAAAAAGATACACATAAAGGAAATAACAAAAAAAAAATGAATTACCTATGCATGCACATGTGTGCTGCAGTGATTGAAAGGGCCATGGCTCAGTGTAATTAGCCCAAAGGGCAACACTGATTTTCAGCCGTCACCCGTGGATGACTTGCAATCGCAAGCAGAACAGAAAATAAAAATAAGTAAAAATTGTGGGATAATGACCTGATGATGAATGAGGATGGGCTCGAGCACCTCGGTGCGGACGTGGAAATATAAGCAGGCGATGTTGATGATGATTGATTATGTTAAAAAAAATCACTTCGTCAAACACAAATCTATAAACTCTACTTCTACTCTCACAACTTCAATTGCTTCTTTTACTATTATTACCCTACACTTAGACAGCCTTTTTCAAACCAATAATTTTGATGGTAGCCAATTGGTCCTCTTTATAAATAAGTAAGTAATTACTAAAAAACAAACAAAAAACAAACTTAAAATGACAAAATTATTCAGCCAGAGGTGTTTATGAAAATGGCTGTTATTTTTACCTGAGGTGTACCTATCTATGTGTACATGTATTTTGACCTAGTTCATTTTTCCTCTAGGTAGGTTCTATAGGATTATGAAGAGCATTATTTGTTCATAGTAACGGGGTTTATTTATTGAGATGGATGTATATTTAATAGGTATATTAGAATAAAATTTAATGTAGCACCGACAGGTACTGATTTGATTTTCTAGTTTTGTGGTTGGTCGTCGACCTTACACATATGCAACCCACAGGGATAATATTAAAAGATTTTAATACCATCTACCTTAGGTTGAAGATTAATAGTCTGGTGTGTAATATAATATGTTGATACAACCAGGAATATCCTAGTGCATCTGCCTTAAAAAAAATACAAATCTAAGAGATGTAAATTAAACATCCTAACGAAAATTAAAATTTTTAGTTTCATTTTCAACACAATAATTCTAAATCTCTGAGGAAATAATTAGGTAGGTAAGTACATAACTAGATCTAATATGATAACAGGGCCCCGTTTCACGAAGCAACAAGTTACAATTTGATATACATTGCGTAGCTAATTCACCTAAACTGAATCCTTATTGTTTTATCTAATCATTTACGCAATGTACGTCGAATACTTGTAATTTGTAACTTGTAGCTTCGTGAAATGGCCCCCAGGTAGTAGGTACTAAAATATTTACTTAATAATATGATGATTTCATAGATAAAATATTGAAGTTATCAATGTTAATATGAGGAAAACAATAGGTACCATTGTTAAATTGAATCAGCTGATCGATTTGTTTCACAACCCAGTTATTATCAACTAAAATAGGTAGTGGTTTTCAAGATAGTGTACTGCGGTATCTGCTTATAGTATACTTACACAAGACTATTTTTTTTATACAAACAAATTGTTCATAACAAGAATACCTTCTGTGAATTAATTTAATGTTGTAGGAACCTACATATAAGTTTAAGTAAAGACCACGCACATAACCGAATGAAAAGCACCGAAAATATAAGCTACTTCCATATTTTAATCTAAAATAAATTATGGGACAAGCCGCGTTGTAAAACAATCACAAAAAACTCAAAAACTGTAAATCCTACCCTACCTATATCATAAATAAATTGATTTATTATGTTTAAATTATTACCTCGCCTCACAAAATCGAAAAATACACAAACCATTGAGCTATTATTACTACGTAGCCATTGTACGTCTTATACTTCAATGCACAAATGACAAATATTGATTTTGACATTTCAAAAACAAAAACAAATAATAGTGATGTGCAAGTTGCGTAACAGAAAATCAATACGTTCTTAAAAAACCGTTATTTTATCAGAACCAAGTCCTTAGGTAGATTTTTATTTTTAATGAAAATCTCCTTTCCGTAGTTTTCCTATATTATGTTACAAAGCAAGCCTCCTTTCATTGTGTAAGTATTGCGCAGTTCAATAACTGGTTGCCTGTCGCGAAACATAGTTTGTATGTAGTACAAACGGTTTTTAATAAACACTTAATATTTTTAAATTGTGTGCAAAGGAAAATAAAAGTTTATCTCACATGTGCATATATTATAAAAGTTTAAGAATGTTAAATATATGAGCAACAGGTTATCTGTCATAATCCAAAGTCACGAATAGCCATTCTACATTTCCACTTGTGTTTTCATTTGCAAACGTCCAGTGTTCTTCGAGCATGCGCAGAAAACATTGCAAAAAACATGAAAATAAATGTGTTTTGCTTTAAAAAGTAAATAAAACTTACCTTTTTCCGATTTGAGGAGATGCGATTTGTGTTTCCTTTCAGATTCTTCATATCGATTTTTCCATTTTTCCACGTAAATAGAGAGTGCAATGTTCGTATCCTTGGTGTTGTGTTGCGCGTCGGGAGGCGTCATCCTGGCCGTAGTGGCGCGCGGGATCCTCGTGCCCGCGCCGCCGCCGCCGCCACCGCCGCCTCCGCCACTCGCGGGGGAGAGCGAGACGGAACTCCTGCCGCCCTGACACTGATTGTGGCTCGACGCGATCGCAAATACATTATCACCATTCCTTTTAATCATTTTTTATTCGATTTTTATCATACACTCGCGTCGAACGCTCGCATCCTCTCGTTTTAGCGTATGTATCGTGTACACGTGTTCGGATCAACAGGCTGGTGTGTCTACTAGGGAGTGCTAAAATATTTTTCACTAATAAATCTCTTTGTTCTTGCCGTTTGAGGAAAATAAGTGAAATATTACGTACGCGGTTTTACAGTTACCTATGTCACGTTCGTTTGCGCGACGGTTAACCTTGATAGGGTGACGTATGCAATTAAAATTTATAGAAAACGGTGGTAAATACGCGATAAATGCAGACGAGAACGATCGTCGAGTGTCGAATTGCAACTAACGTATGTGCTTATGATATGATAATGAAAACTTCGTCATCGTGAGTCACCGGACTTGATGTTGATGCTTTTTGTTTACGTTGCCCCGTTGTCTTACTTAGACTAGAATATTTCGTAGAACGTTTGTAGAATTTGGTAAGAATTTAGTCATGCATGTTTAATGTAGTCCTGTAGATAAGATAAGGTTATCGATAATTACCGCTTTTATTTCTTATGTAAGCGATAAGTCTACAAAATTAGATACCTAACTAACTACTACGTCATTGATTTTTTGTGTGTATTGTCGTGGCTTTATCTTCCTTGTTTTTATTATTAGTATTGTCAATGTTATCTTTTTATATACTTAAATGTTTCCAGTGTAGTTTACATTTATGTATCTTAATATTTATTAAATTTTAACTCATATTCACTCCTGATTCTAGTTTATGAATTCAAATAAGTATAATAAACAGGGGTTCACACACCTTGTATTGAACGTGCTAACCATGGACAAACTTTTGTCCTTGATAGCTTTGACTTCGAAAAATGGTATTACGTGATCTTCAAAGATATTAGAATAAAAGTTTTAAAAAGAATTACTAGAAACCTTTTTGTTTTTATTTATTACCTTTAATTCTAGAATGTTACAATCACCACGACATGCAAGCAAAGATTGGCAAACCTTGAGTCTAGTAGCCTAGCTAATCTATAGTAAGTATCAAATACGTACCATTAGTAACCTGCAGAAAAACCCTGTTTTGTAATATACATTTATTGCCTAAAAGCAACTCGTCAAAACAACGTTAACAAATTACTTCTCCAAAATTGTTTACTAGGTACTTAAGTAGTTAAAATGGCACATGAAATATGGTTTTGCAAAATTCATTATTTGATTTTATTTATTATTCAAGACAAATCACACAAACACAAGCCCAACAAAATGTTTACACAAGCAAGAACAAGCAGACTTGATTAATAGCCACCTTTTGACACCGAACAATAAATAGATTGTCACTGATCAGAGAAAAGGACAAAGTCAGTACTTTGGACGCGAAATGAGTTAAATCTTTCCAACAGAAATCTATTGACACGGGTCTATAACACACTGGGAAGTCTTTTACACTGAGCACATTTTAACCAAGTAGGGCCGAACGGAAATTCTAAATTTAACTGATTCTGGTGAAACGACCGAGCGTATAGCGTCTTGTAGATAGAGTAAGGCAAAGACCCAGCCAGGACGCGATGTGTGGGCGACAAGTAAAGTGATTTAATTGTCGCAACGTGCACTAATCTCGTCATTACAGATGTCTGGAGACTGTGGAATGTGTGGTTTTGGAGACAGAATAAATATAAGTTATTTTTAGAAGTAAACATTTAGCTTTGATCCGCAATGTCAAACAAATACTTATTTGGTGATGGGTCAGGAAGGAAGCAATAATTGAAAGGATAAAAAGAAAATAATGATCTTGAAACGATGTTGAACAAAACAATCAGTTCCTATTACATCTACAGCAGCAAAAATATAATAGTTTTCCTGTATGAAATTGATTCGGCCTTTTGGAATGAAAGAAACCTATAAGGTCTGTAAGCAGAAAAAAATAATACTGAACTGACCTCAGCCGCTGCTGTACCTACAGGTCCATTAGTAGACATCAATAGATCACAGTTCAGAGATGACAGGAAATATTATTATTGTAAACCACAACTAGAATAACAGGAAAAACTAACGTTAAAATTGTATTGTTATTAAAGAACATGTGCCAAATAAATAAAAAACATGTTACTGCACGGACAGGCGGATAGCCTTACAAAACTTTTCCATATTTAGAAAATGGGGTCAGGCCGAGGTTTACCTTTGTAAAGAAGTCGGTAGCCGAGCCAATCCGATTACCTTACGATAGCCAACTCTGTACTACAATATTATGTTCGTTAAAATAAAACTTCCTCGATTTTACAAAAGATGGTAGGTAAAGTTTTTCTTTTTTTTTCTTATTCCCAGATGAGAAAGATTCGTTTGTTGTTTTAAGTAATTGAGGTAGGTATTATATTTTTACAAATTTGTAAAAAAGCTTACTATAGTTACACAAGAATATTTTGGTAGGAACAGTTCAAAAATATTTTTGTATGACATAGTTTTCACGCTCTCTAAATTATGTCACACTAATTTGGTAAGGAGGCATGCACATGTTAAAAACATTTATTATTTCCTTAACAAGTCACAAAAATATTTGATCCTGTGTATCATTTTTACGAGCAAAATAATAAATGTTCTGATCCCGCGTGCATTCACCCGACAGCCTATTTATACTTTGTTATCCTGGCAAGATCGTAAAATCTGAACATGACACGAGATTATGTCTTCAGTAAAGATTATTATATTACGTTTGTTCGTTCCTACTGCATGTTTGAATATCGATTTCTGCAATTACTTACTGAAATACGGTACTAATCCAAAATAATTTGGTAATAACAGCCTAGTATTTATTATAATAACAGAAGTTGTTATCACGATATTGTAGACACGATTGCCGATATTTCATAGCATTCTTTTTTATTCGTAGATGTACCACAAAAAATACCTGTGCTAATCCAAAGTCGGCTTGTCACCATAAATAAAACTAAATTTTCAATTAAAATTCATATCACACACCCATTACATGTATTCGCGTGACAAATAGTTTCAAATTGTCTGTCAGTCTAACGAACTTCAATTATTTAATTCAACGCACACAGTATTTTGCTGTGGCCCAATTAAAACCGTTAAACCGTAATGCAGTTCTTTGCCGCCTACTACAGAATAAAAGTCTATATGTAGGAGTAGGAGTATATGGACTGTGATTGGAGCCTCCTTTTAAGCTTGAACAGTCTGTGTCAGGAGGTTCCGCTCTTCCATTACCTACTTAACCGCTTTATATGCTTAACTTTAGCTTTTGCACTGGAAATGAGGAAACTTGGAGGAAACTATCAAAGCGCGTGCAGGCAGAGTAATAATTTTTAATAATATAAGAACGTGAACTTACTAAGAACTTTTTTGGCGCTTGCCAATATACGCACTAACTATACAAAAGACATTTATGAGATCAGCATATATATCAATATTGAAACCGGTACTTTTAAACTCTAATGTGAATTTAAATATTTGTAGGTATCAATCAAGACATAGCCATTACTTTTTGCGATATACTGTAACTGTAAATGATAGATTAGTTGGAATGATTAAATATAGGCTTACTAACACTGTTATTTCATTACATTGGTGACCGTTATCGAGGAACATTTTCCTCACAGATAACGAGACATTTAAATGTTTATGGGCTTTTGTCTACAACATCTTCCTGTTAATGTTTCTGGTAGTCAACAGACTGAAATCACACAAAATCAAAGATTAAAACTGCATAAGCTGTTTATTGACAGCACAAAAAAATCCTTTTTTACTTCTAGCGCGTCATGTAGTTAATAGAGTTACAAGTTACAGCTGTTGTAGTCTCCGAAAGGGTTTATGAGGGCCCGCGTAAAGTGGTGGTGCTTGTCTTACGCCTGTATATATATTTTGTATAGTGAAATAAATATACAGAAGGCTACCCAATAAATGATCATACGTAATTGGTATCAGAGCCTGTACGAGAATTTGTACAAAGTTTCAATTTGGCATTATTGTAATTTGTCTCTATTGGGTAGATACCTTATATGTGCATGAGCTTCTCGTTAGATTCCATTTAGATCTGAGATAAGTGCGAACGGTATTGCTGGCTCCACTGTTCTATTGCGTTTAACTTTTTATCTAAGTTTGGACTTAATAGCAGTCCTTAAGTGGACGACACGACACGACTACATTCTTTCTTTTCTGAACAATAAGATTTCTCGCCACAATTTTAAAATGCTAAAAACATCTGGTTAGCATTTGTGAACTACAAGGACAATATATATATTATGATGAGCAATATTTGTAATAATAAAATATGTCATAAACTCGAGGCATCTGAGCATGAATCAGGCAGGCTACAACTCATTGAATAAGGAATTCTTCTCGGTATGTGTAAGACTTTGGTTTTGAAACGAGTCGTATTTAGGCAAAGGAAAATAGACGAAAATCAAGTTTGATAAATTATCAAGAACGCATCGCCTTCAGTAATCAACCAGGATTTCCATCGCATGCCGTGAATGCAAAAAATATTATAAACTAGAATTTCAGACTAAATCTAAAGAGGCTGTTGTTGGTTTATATAAATTTACTTTTGTTTTGAATGTTTAGTAACAGACAAATGCAAAGAAACAAGAACACGTTTAGCAAAGAAAAACGAAAACAGAGCCAACTTAGGACGGTTACATTTTGGCGACATTATTTGCATGAGCCAATATTTTAGTGTTAGCTTAGATCAATATATTTGATCTAAGATTGTTAGAGATGATCTACTATTAAGAAGTTCCTTGAACCATCTCTGTGTGTCCTGTGTGATGTGGGGAAATGAAAACAATGGCCTAGTGTTGGAAACACTGAACTGTACAATACAGAGGTTGGAAACTATTCTAATATTAGCCGTGATCCCATTCCCCTTTAACGCTTTCTTGATGATGGATGTCTTGCTGAATAAAGCAACCTGTTGTGAGTGTCAGTAGGCAGTTTTTAAAGAAACCACTCTGTTTTTAAATGTGCCTATAGTGAATGAAAGCAATTTTGCGTTAAAGTTAATAGCAACTTTTTCTTATACGTAGAGTAATTTATTTATTTAATTAATACATTATGTCAATCTTCTAATAAAAACGTAGAAGTATAAAATTAAGACTGATTTCATTTTTGTTGTGCCTAAATTTGTTGTCAAGTAGTAACTAATTAAAATGAACAATCTCGCATATCTTCTATATTAACCACCGTCTATGTATTTAGTATTTACAATCTAATACAAAAAAATAACAACTCGTTTATGATTCATTGCGCGATGACCCCATGGCTTGCTGATAACGGTTATTACGTCATTAATTTTATGTAGATTTCTGTTAAATTCTGAATTTGGTTTCTGTTCTGTTTCTGATTTGTGTAAACTATACTGACAAAAAATACTGATTTCTGTTAATTTACGACCTTTTATTTTTCAAATTAAAACACGTTAACAAAAAATAAATAAATCGGCTGTTCACAAACTTAACAGATTTTTGCCGCTGAATATTTTTTAAACTATTCAGTAATAATTACGATTTATGTTCATAAATAAAAGCAATACCAGAGATCATAACTGCTATTTTAGTTATAATATTCTTGTTTGTTATTGGTCCCGAAAACAACACTAGTGTTTGAAAGTCTTAACTTGACTAGTACCGCCATCTACTAGAATTATTAGTTACTAATAACACGCTTGATTGCATCGTCAACCAACCGCAATAAAATTGTTTCACAAGGTAATATTAAACGTGATAGATGGCGTTAGGTGCTTAAAATACCGCGCTCAAAGAAGTTTCAAGATTTCGAAAACCTCACACTATAACTTATAATTTATTATATAAATAAAATTGTGAAAGTACATTAAGCTGTGTAGATGTTTGTTCCGCTTCCACGTCTGAACGGATTTCGATAAAACTTGGAATGAAGATAGTTTGTACCCTGGATTTACATATAGGATACTTTTTAGGGGAAAAGTACTGTTCCCCATAATACTCTTACACAACGCGAGTGTAGCCGCGGGCGGACAGCTAGTTTTACGAAGAAAAGTACAGAAGATACGAGTCCTCTGGAATTTCTTCCAGCCGTTCTTCTCCACAGTGAGCGTATTGTAGTGAACGTGTCAACCAGGGACAAACTTCTTAGCGTTGACCTCGAAAAATCTTACTTCAAATAAACTTTTTTATCCTTTTATACGATACGAGTTGTGACCGCTCACCTAAAATGTGACAGTACGAGTACCTTCTCTCACTGACTGGCTCTCTCGGTGGGGATGTTGTTGATGATTACTTTGAAACTTATGGCAAGATCTGTATGAACCTGTCAATCTACTTTAACATAGCTTATAGCATCTTATAGTATTATTGGTATGCAAAATTCAACCCCAAAACACCGAAGTACCCAGAAAGACTCCCTAATGCACCCCTCGAGAGAACAGCTTAGCAAATCTGTTTCGCTGCTTGAAATAACTTGCCGTGACGAGTTCCCCAGGCGCTTACTCTTAGAGAGTGTTTTTATTGACCTATGTTTATTGAGGGACTGAAAATCGATGTGTGACGTTGGATCTGGGTTCTTTTTGTGGATTGTAAGTTTTTTAAATAATACTAATAACGATTTTATACAGAGCATTTTTTTTTCTTTAATATGTTTTTAAATCTTATATTGTTTTATAAATTCAGATGTTGTTGACTTCATAGACGAATTAGCCCATGAACCTGAACTGTTGTTTCACAACATTTCCAATGTCTTTACATTTTTGACTTTCCTTTCAAATTTTCTCTGTCAGCTTATTAGCCCTGCGTTCCGAGACGCGCCGAAATCGATTAAAGTACCCGTAATCGCGTTCCGAATCTCTGTCAGCCATACATTTTTTTGCTTTTCTGATCGCTGACAGCGCTGAAAGTTTGATTCGGAATGCGCCCTAGATTGCTCGAAGTTTTTTTTTTGAGATTTCGGAAGTTTTCGTAAAGTTGTTCATGTTCACGGACTGAATCATTATTCGAGATTTTTCAGTATTTAGTGAACACGTTGTACAAACTACCCACAGTTCTCCCCGGCATCATCATCAACAACTCATATTATGTCTCCACCGAGGGGCTAAGGCCTACCCACCCAGGGCTCTTTTATATTTGTCTTAAAATCGCAGTCAGTTTAGCGATGGGCGATAACATTCACGACTCCAGATTATAGCAATAACCGGTTGTGTAGCAATTATATTTCCTCTGATTCTCTCTTCGGTAAACCGGACAAGGGTAACAGCTACATGGAGCCCCAAAGGATTTGCTACCCCGGCCAGGGTGACCATGAAAACGAGGTTTTGTGGACACTAGCGTTGAGGTGATTCTTTTTCTGTTGACGTGTCGTATCGTAGTAGGCCATTTAAGGAACGGCTAAACTGACAGCATCTTCTTCTTCTTCTTCAACGTATGGGTTGTCAGGCCGACAACTGACCTTCTAAAAAAAACCTCCGGTGTCGGTGTTCCCCTTAAAAAAGTACTCTGTGGTCAGTGTTAAGAGCCGCCAGCATAATCATTCATTACTCAGTTGGTGTCCGATGGGATTCCTCATTCCTATTGTTATTCTTATTTAGCATCCTTTATTCAACACCTGAAATATTTCTTTATAGAAGCTACTGCGCTTTTTTAGGGTTCCGTAGTCAAAAAGTTTCGCCATGTCCGTTTGTCTGTCCGTCCGCGGCTTAGCTCAGATACTCTTAATACTAAAAGGCTGTAATTTGGCATGGATATACATATTAATCATGCCGACAAAGCTAAAGAATAAAATCTTTAAAAAAATCATCGCGTTAGCGCAACGTTTTGAAAAAACAGTCACCATGCGAACGCGACGCCATCGCTGCGTAAGCCGGCGCGGGCGGCGTTTAGCAGAGGCGCGACGAAAGAGGCTAGTGTGGGGGGTCTCTTTATAACATCATCAACAGCTCATATACGTCCCCACCGAGGGGCTCGAGCCTACTCTGAATTAGGGCGATTAGCCCTTAGTCTTAATGCGGGTTGGTCGACTTCACACACAACCTTTGAATTTCTTCGCAGGAGAGTGCAGGTTTCATCACGATGATGTTTTCCTTCACAGTAGTGCTTCGAATAAACGTACATATGAATTCAAAATTTGAAAACAAATTGGTACGTGGTGGGGATCAAACCCGCGTCTTCCGGATCGGAGGAAGCGGCCCTATCCACTAGACCACCGACGCTGTCTTCCTTTTGTATAACCTAACCCTTTTTTATCCGGGAGCCAGCGCAAATCCTCGTCGCCATAGCAGTGGCTCCGCGCCCCTCCCAATTCGACGTGCATTAAAATAATCGCCCGCTGCATCCAGCTAAACCGTGGGGAGTGCTTCCCGCCCCCGCCCTCGCCTGCCGCCCCCGATAAGGCTTTGTACACCATGATATTGTTACAAAATGTTCTGAAACTTTTTTTATCTAGTCCACGTGCGTTGTGCACGTCCATTGCTAAATAGGCTGTACAGGCCTATTCTTTATCACGCTCGTATCCCCGAAGCGGTGAGCAGGGCTCACATTAAAACCACGTTTGGTAATCATTTTGGGTTAAGATTCGGCATGCATATACACTCATATACTTATCGTTTGATAAGAGTATTTATTTTATTGCATGTGCTGGCTACTGTAACTACCTACCTTGTTATATTGTAAAATTGTACTTAGGAACAGGGACACGTCCAAACTGTAAGCTGGTATCCCACAACACAGGACATCCTAGTGTGGGTATCAGTTAGATAATGTTTTACTCTAGTTTTAAGTTTTTGGAAAAATAAATTATTATTATCTCTACCAAACTTGCGTGGGAGCAGAGGGCTCAGAGCCCTACCCGCACTCGTATCATAAAAACAATTAATTTTATTTTCTTTCGAGCGATCAGTATGTATAGATATTTCCTTAACTGACTGTAGTGAAGCCACATAATACAAAAACATTGAAATAACACCAAAGTACAAAAAGCATACAGAACAGAAGACAAAGAAAATATTAACGGGTGGCCTTATTGCTAGGGTAGAAATCGTTTCCAAGTTCTTAAACTTCAACTTTAGGATGCAAAATTTGGACTTGTAGAAATGGTAAAGAGACAAAGCGACATGGTTAGTCGCTGTAAAATAAGATAAACTACAGACACGGAGCCGTGTGGTGATGGCAGAGTAGAATACATTTGTCACCAACCCCTACTCTTCCCGTGGGTGTCGTAAGAGGCGATTTAGGGACTACACATTGAACAGGGAACGGGCAGCAGCGCTCTCTGATACAGTAACCTTTTAATCTGCGATCTCCAACCTGCCTGCCAAGCGTGGAGATTATGGTAAAACCAAACACTTAAGTGGAGGAGGCTCATAGTTCAGCAGTGGACTGTAACGGGCCGTTGATTGATTGACAGACACGGAGCACCCCTATTTCTCTCGCCAGGGTTTGAAAAATCTTGTTTTGTTTGATGTAGACAAGCCCTTGGTCGCCCTGTCCCCCGGGGGAAATAGTATGAATTTTTTATAAATGTTTTCCACACGTCATCGTTTCCGCTTCCCGCTCTGCGTGGGCTGGTTTTTGGGAATGCACTTAAAAGTTTAAGCCAGTTTTTAAACTTTGAATGATTTTGATGTGATTTAGTTTGGCGCAGTCGATAGAAATGTTTTAGTAGTAGAGTGAAAGAAGACGGAAGATGGGAAGATCATTCATAATAATCATAATCATTTATTCCTTAAACAAATTACATTATATTGGAAAATAATAATAATATAAATACATGCATATACAACGATCGATTTACAATAAAACATAATCAAAATTTTTTAAAATGTCAAAAAATTAATAATAAAGTAATAATCTGTCAAATCATGAAACGTAAATGTCAACAACATAAAAAGTCATTTATATATCAATCTGAATAAAAACCTTCAATAAAAAAATCTGCGAGATTGTCACCCTTTTGTGAAAAACATATTGCTGGCTGAATCAGGAAAATGATTCTGTGCAAAGATTTCTGACGCGCGTCGCCTGAGCGAAGCGATCGTCTTTTATTTCCTCTGAGATTCTGTGTGTTGGAAGCTCAGAGGAAATAAAAGACGATCGCTTCGCTCCCTTCTTGGTTGGAAGGCAGGCTAAGTCGTATGAGCGTACGTCAGTGGCTTTTGATGTCAGCTCTTACAACATTAACATCAGGGTTTGTTAGGTCGTTTGTTCGACCTTACAATCCACACGATGAAGAAGAATAAGAAGAAAACAGTGTCCCCACGTACACTTCGGCTCCGTTATGATGATTGACCGATCCACGCAGAGCAGAAACTGCTAGGTCCAGACAGTAGGTGCTTATAGCATTTGTTGCCCGCGGTATAAGTTGAACCATGGCACAGAATTAATATAGTACACCATGGCAGGTCCTACTAGTTGAACCATGATATATTTTTTACCCTTGGTATGGTATCTTTTTATGACGTAGGCAAGAAAGGATTTTTGGAGTTTTTCTCCCTAAAATAAAAGGCGTGGTTGCAGTTAGTTTGAAACACGGACGAGGTCGCTAGCTTTCCAGTTTAATCCATATAGTGGTATGGTAACTATATTTAGCCGCGGAGTATTTGGCAATAAATCGTTTTTCTTTCCATATAAGACAAATTCATTCATATTAAGAGTCATAAACGAGTCGAGACCCGTGCAGCTTCTAACAGGCAATGGACACGTGGAAAAATCTTTGAGTGGAAGGTTGTCTGGTAGAGACGAGGATTGCTAACCTGTAACTCCCCGACCCTAATGTAAATTAAAACTATGTAGAACAACGTGTGTCTGTTGTAAGACATAGAGAAAGTTATAATAAAAGATTCGAGACGAATTAAGAGAATTTTTGTTTTTTTAATACGTTCTTGTAATGAATTTTTATAATTTTAATACGTTCGTGTAATGAATGTTTTTAATTTTATTACGTTCTTGTAATGAATGTTTTTAATTTTAATACGTTCTTGTATTGGACATTTTTGATATTTCAAAAATTAATAACTCAGAAACTAAAAGAGATAATGCAAAACTAAATGCATACTTGGGGTGCATAGACTGAGATACGTTCGCATTGTGAGTTTCAGAAATATCGAACAAGTTTAGGAAAAGGGCCTGTTGACCTAGCGCGTACCGTCGATGCGTATCGCCAATATACATGGTGGGAGGCAGTCGGCCGTCTAGGAATAGATGGCTGGCGGAACGTTAAGTTCAAGAAAATTGACATTATTATAAAAGTGCAAAAATAGACTAATATAAGTCTATACTTGGAAAACCAAGTGAAATAATTGCCGAACCTAAAGTCGCAGGCGCTGCACAGCCTCTCACTGCCTTTCGACGGGATTTCGGTCCCTGAAGACTGGCGTGCTGCCTGTTTGATATGGGAACGGTTAATTATGCCTCTATGGATGACATATCCCATCCGAGATGGTCAAAAATGAAAATCAAGGGAATCATAGGCTTGACGCACCTAGATGACCTAATGAAAGCGGACACGGCCGCTGGATCAAACTGATCATATAATGCACTATATTTGACCATCTCATAGAGAGCCCTTATCTGACGCATGAAGACGAGGTATAACTATCGCTGCTATGATATTGTTGGCATTGCATGTCTAGCTCTGAACCGCTGATGTATGGGTCGCATCCTAGGCGTGATAAGTACACTAAGTTTACCCCCGATAGTGGAGTTAACAATATCTTAGTGGCTACCTTCAAGACGCAAGTCTGTGGAGAGATTTCCGTATCTGACCTATGAAGATGTGGAGTAACCATCGGGCTGCTATGAATGCCGCTACCACTGTATGTCTAGCTCTGAACCGCTGATTGACCGAAGACGCATACAGCGACTTGAATACATAGCCGCGGATGGGGACTTGTCCACAGCCGTGTGCGGTGGACCTCAGACTGATTAGTGTCGATGATGGTCTTTCAAGTCTTAACCCCGATAATGGAGATAGCGGAGGACATAGTGGCTTCCTTCAAGACATAAGTCTGTGAAGAGGCATACTGGAACGAGTTTATTAATTGAGAACGAGAAACTGGACGTGAACTGCTCTGGCTAATATCATCATGTATGATATATTACTGAATCAACTGTGCGATGTAATATCGACACATATGGTTGCAAGGAGAGGAGGCTCATAGTCCAGCAGTGGACTGGACGAGCGATGATGAAGGCTGTAAAGCTATATTCAGAGCGATAGCTGAAATGAGTCTTTAGATTCATATGCGGTCTCAGGCACGGAGACACGCGGCAGAGATATGTATATATGGAGATATGAAGTTGGAGCAGATCTGCCCTGGCAGTACCGTTCGGATAGACGGAGATCCAGTATGCAGGAGCAATCCAGATATGAGACCCACAGTCAGTAGCAGCTGTGAGGTCATCCCTTCGAGCTTGCTCGTTGGAAGATGGTTTACCATCATAGGCGCTGGTTCACGTGTGGACTATCCTATAAACACACCCTTGAACGCAATACGTTGGACACTTCGGTGGAAGACGGGATTAGCCTCCCAAAAGGTTACCACAGCGGCTCAGCCGTATCGGGAACGCTACGGCTAGTATCGATTGGACGTAGTCCACTAGCTTCGGCTTACCACGAGAAGCTTATGCTTTCAACGAAGAGACTTTGGTCTCCTTCCATCGCTTAAGGCGCACCGGTTGGACCAGAGTCCGCTGTAGACAATCCTTCGGGGTTGTCTATTATTTTAACCTTTTTCCTACACCTCTGTGGTGAGGGGAGGACAGGAGCATTCTGAAGGACAGAGTGGGAAGTGACTCACAGAGAGCGCGTTGGTGGAGCGTTTATTCTCACTCGTCTCGTAAATGCTTTAACAGTTAGTTTGCTGTAAAGGTGTGAGCGTATCGGGTCTTTGCTGCTAGACTGTTGTCTTGCTCGGGATCTGGGGTCTTAGCAATCAACTAGCTGAAAGAACTAAAACTAGTTCCTTCGTCAGGGCTGGATCTTGCTAGATCTTGCTGGATCCCTTGTGTGATGGTAGTATGGAAGACACAGAGAGATTATGTAACTGTATTTTTCAATACGGTTGACATAGCTTAAGGAAAAGGGTATCCCGGTGCGTAGAGCTAGGATGGTCGTCTCCAGGAAGTATCATTAGAGAAACTTGGTTATTGATCATTCTGTTGAGGAAATGCCCCTCAACGAAAGTTCCTCTAAGAACTAGAAGTTCTATTCAGAACTACAGACGACACACCCGTCGCCGGCTCTAAGGACTCGCTGAGGCAGTCCTGGAGCCATCTTTTTATACCTTTTAAATTACATATATCATGTAATAATCCTTGTGTTCCATTTCAGGAATCTGGGCTCTTATTGCAGAAGCAATAAACTTCGAAGTTCTTTTCAGAATACGAAGTTAGTATTGTTTAATAAAGTCGCTGGGATTTCCTGGTGACTTTATTCTTTCAGTCCACGAGCATGGGTAATCAGGAGTAGGCTGCTTGCCGGCTGGCAACTGATACTCCTGTGTTCGGGCGAGAGATAGGGACAAATCAGTATATAGGAATAACATAGAAGTTGAGTAGGCGACTCTATGTATAATTCCGCAGTTAGAAAACATAATATAAAGACGATCACATTGTTAATTTCTAAAAGAGTTTGGGTTACTCTCACAACGTAGAAAGGATCTGTTATTAGATGATCAACGGCCAATTTTGATTATTATTTTAGAGATGAGATGTTCAGTTACAATTTGGTGCCGTGACCAGGATATTCTAAATTGTATCGTGAACGGTGGCTATAAGCCACAATTTGTTGCGTGTGAAATGGAAAGAAACTTTACAATGTGAATGTCTAAAAATACCCATAGGACATAGAGATTGAAACGGGTTTTGTGTATTACAGACCGAATTATATTTGGTTAGTGGTGCATGAGGACTTTAGTTTTAGTTTGCTAGGTTACTATGGTTATAAACAAACTTTTCTATTGTTATAGAAGGTTCATGAAACAGTGAAGAGGGACACTGTAAGAAGTGGAATAGGACACTTCAAGGAATAAAAACATAGGCATGAGTCATTCATGAGACAGTGAAGAGGGACACGGTAAGAAGTGGGATAGGACACTTCAAAGAATATAAACAAAGGCATGATTTGTTCATGAAACAGTGATTGGGGACACTGTAAAAAAAAAAAATAGTGTCATTGTACTATAATAATAAACAATGGAAAAGCGAAATATTTGATGATGAAGATTGGGAGAAGGAAGACCGGAGACGGTTTTCAACATTTATTGTAACAATGTCGACTTATTTAGCGATGTCTCAGGGGCCTCTACGGCTTCGGATGTATATCACAAAAAGCTAAATTCAGAAGTCGTTTAAAAGCTGGGTGTCGAGCGTACTGACGATTGTATCGTTTACGTTTTCGATGCTCTAGCGAATTGCGCGTCAACTACAAGGTTAGTGGCGGTTTGTCATTTTATTGTGGAACTCATCTAATTCCGGGCGGAATCGTTTTTGTCTTGTTGATGGTAAACAAATGTTTTCAGTGAGTTCGACAAACTCGCTGGGTTAATTGGCTTAACACTTGGGTCGTTGCAATGGAAGAGAAGTAGTTGCAAGCAAGTGAATGATGCACATTGTGCACATTAACGAAGAACTTTTAAGTAAGTCTTCGAAAACTGATGAGGGGATCAGTAAGAAGAGATGGTTATTGATCCACAGTACCTCGAGCGAGGGAAATAATAGATGGACCAATATTGATGAAGAGAGATGGTTATTGATCCACAGTACCTCGAGCGAGGGAAATAATAGATGGACCAATATTGATGAAGAGAGATGGTTATTGATCCACAGTACCTCGAGCGAGGGAAATAATAGATGGATCAATATGGATGAAGAGAGATGGTTTTTGAAGTGAGTCTTCAAAAGAAGAACTTTTTAGAAAGACTTTCTAGACAGTGATAAAAATCAAATAGGTGAATAGGGATTTTGGTGCATGATAGTGGGCGGTAATTCATATTATGAGGACCGCCGCGAGGAGGAAGAGATGGCGCAAAAACCTCCTCGCAAAAAGACATAGAAGAGAAAGGAAAGGCTAGGAAGCACTTTATAACATTATGTTTAAAATGGACAACATGCCTCGCAAGTTAGTCCGAAACGCAGAACCGAACAATACTGCCACTTGCACTTTTAGTTGGATGAATCATAAACGCTTCTGAAGAAGCGAACCAAGTCTAGCAAGCAGAATTACGAAAATTGTGTTTCAAACAGATGGAGGGACATTGCACTATCTAGGTGAACTAATGGCTGCGAAGTCGACCGTTGGAACTAGTTCGACGTAGGTAGAGCAGGTGGAGACTCCTTTTTCGAAACACTCAGATTTATATCGTATAAAGCTAACATCCATGTAAGTGTGCAGACCATCAATTGTTGGGGGGCTGTACGAGAATTGTGTTCCGAACAGATGGAGGGACATTGTCATATCTAAGCGAACTAATGGCTGCGTAGACGATCGTTGGAACTAGTTCGATGTAGGTAGGACAGGTGGAGACTCTTTTTCGAAACACTCAGATTTACAACGTATAAGGCTCACATAAACCCCATGCAAATGGTCAGAACATCAATTGTTGGGGGGCTGTGCAAACCAACAAAAGTTCGGGGGCTGACTGACACAAATTCAAGGTCAGTTAATTATAATGTTATATTGTTGCGATAAAGATTGGACACTGAGTTCTAAATGGTTCTTAATGTCTTATTTCAATAGTTAGGAAATTATGCACCAATAGGAGTTAGGGAGTAGCACAATCCAATGGAGAGATTAAGTCCAGATTAAAACGATAAAAGTCTAGCAAGACAAAAGGCAAGTTAGGAAATTATGCACCAATAGGAGTTAGGGAGTAGCACAATCCAATGTAGAGATTAAGTCCAGATTAAAACAATAAAAGTCTAGCAAGACAAAAGGCAAGTTAGGAAATTAATTAACATGTGGTCGGTGGCGAGCCACAGAATGTTATTAATATTATTGTTGTTAATTTGGACTGGTTAGGTTTGTTTAGGTGTGGTTGACGGAGATGGACGTAACCAAGTGGTACCTAAGTAGGTACAAGTTTTATTTAGCTAGATAGAAAATGGATAATTTAGAATTGTGCTAATATAGGTGTGGTTGACGGAGATGGACGTAGCCACTAGGGTAGAAGTTTTAATGAGCCAGATGGATAATTTAGGATTTAGTTGAGAGTTAGGAAAGTTAGAGTTGTGTAGGTTTTGTTAGCTAGGGGAATATAGAAAATTCCACTATAGGGTTTTAAACATGATTAGGTTAGAAGTTAGGATAGGGAAATATAATCGCGAAGCTGAAACCAATGGAGTGAGTACCTCGAGTGAGGGAAATATAAACGCGAAACTGAAACCAATGGAGTGAGTACCTCGAGCGAGGGAAAGACGAAAGTTGAATGATTTGGTGAGGTTTTCGGACCGACACGCGGTGGCTTCACGGTCGTCAGCGTTGCTGGAAAGTTGACCAAACTTGATCATTCAGAGGAAGTAAAAGTCGTAACCAGATTTCTGTCGGGGAACCTGCGAAAGGATCATTAACGTATTACGATGCCGCTGCATATGTATTGTATGCTGCGGCGGTGCGTATTACGAAAATATCCGTTACTGAATTGCGTCATCGTCGGCTTGACGACGATGCGCTGATGTTTCGGCGTCGCGCAGAATGTTCGATGCAGAAGGGTAAAAATCCGCGCCCCGAGTCGAACGTTGCGTGTTCGTAAACACAATAAAAATGCGGTTAGAAAAGATGTGCATACACACGGAATTGTATAGTACTCGTGCACGCGTGCAACGAGAGAGAGAACCAGATCCCAGGTTTACTGGTTGATTTTGTTTTCCTTTTCTTCGCGTGAGTATGACTATTTTCATTGCGTCGTGCATCTTTTCTAAGATACATATTTTAATCAAAAAGCCTGTAAACATTGGAGTGAGTACCTCAAGCGAGGGAAAGATAACAGAAGCTTGAGATAGAACTACAGTACCTCGAGTGAGGGAAATAATAATAGTCCTAATCTAACACATGAAATACTTTCCAAATGAAGTTAAGCTGATGGAAATTTTTGTCTTCATGAATTTCAACAAAACTTTGGGGCTGGATGTAACTCCCCGACCCTAATGTAAATTAAAACTATGTAGAACAACGTGTGTCTGTTGTAAGACATAGAGAAAGTTATAATAAAAGATTCGAGACGAATTAAGAGAATTTTTGTTTTTTTAATACGTTCTTGTAATGAATTTTTATAATTTTAATACGTTCGTGTAATGAATGTTTTTAATTTTATTACGTTCTTGTAATGAATGTTTTTAATTTTAATACGTTCTTGTATTGGACATTTTTGATATTTCAAAAATTAATAACTCAGAAACTAAAAGAGATAATGCAAAACTAAATGCATACTTGGGGTGCATAGACTGAGATACGTTCGCATTGTGAGTTTCAGAAATATCGAACAAGTTTAGGAAAAGGGCCTGTTGACCTAGCGCGTACCGTCGATGCGTATCGCCAATATACATGGTGGGAGGCAGTCGGCCGTCTAGGAATAGATGGCTGGCGGAACGTTAAGTTCAAGAAAATTGACATTATTATAAAAGTGCAAAAATAGACTAATATAAGTCTATACTTGGAAAACCAAGTGAAATAATTGCCGAACCTAAAGTCGCAGGCGCTGCACAGCCTCTCACTGCCTTTCGACGGGATTTCGGTCCCTGAAGACTGGCGTGCTGCCTGTTTGATATGGGAACGGTTAATTATGCCTCTATGGATGACATATCCCATCCGAGATGGTCAAAAATGAAAATCAAGGGAATCATAGGCTTGACGCACCTAGATGACCTAATGAAAGCGGACACGGCCGCTGGATCAAACTGATCATATAATGCACTATATTTGACCATCTCATAGAGAGCCCTTATCTGACGCATGAAGACGAGGTATAACTATCGCTGCTATGATATTGTTGGCATTGCATGTCTAGCTCTGAACCGCTGATGTATGGGTCGCATCCTAGGCGTGATAAGTACACTAAGTTTACCCCCGATAGTGGAGTTAACAATATCTTAGTGGCTACCTTCAAGACGCAAGTCTGTGGAGAGATTTCCGTATCTGACCTATGAAGATGTGGAGTAACCATCGGGCTGCTATGAATGCCGCTACCACTGTATGTCTAGCTCTGAACCGCTGATTGACCGAAGACGCATACAGCGACTTGAATACATAGCCGCGGATGGGGACTTGTCCACAGCCGTGTGCGGTGGACCTCAGACTGATTAGTGTCGATGATGGTCTTTCAAGTCTTAACCCCGATAATGGAGATAGCGGAGGACATAGTGGCTTCCTTCAAGACATAAGTCTGTGAAGAGGCATACTGGAACGAGTTTATTAATTGAGAACGAGAAACTGGACGTGAACTGCTCTGGCTAATATCATCATGTATGATTTATTACTGAATCAACTGTGCGATGTAATATCGACACATATGGTTGCAAGGAGAGGAGGCTCATAGTCCAGCAGTGGACTGGACGAGCGATGATGAAGGCTGTAAAGCTATATTCAGAGCGATAGCTGAAATGAGTCTTTAGATTCATATGCGGTCTCAGGCACGGAGACACGCGGCAGAGATATGTATATATGGAGATATGAAGTTGGAGCAGATCTGCCCTGGCAGTACCGTTCGGATAGACGGAGATCCAGTATGCAGGAGCAATCCAGATATGAGACCCACAGTCAGTAGCAGCTGTGAGGTCATCCCTTCGAGCTTGCTCGTTGGAAGATGGTTTACCATCATAGGCGCTGGTTCACGTGTGGACTATCCTATAAACACACCCTTGAACGCAATACGTTGGACACTTCGGTGGAAGACGGGATTAGCCTCCCAAAAGGTTACCACAGCGGCTCAGCCGTATCGGGAACGCTACGGCTAGTATCGATTGGACGTAGTCCACTAGCTTCGGCTTACCACGAGAAGCTTATGCTTTCAACGAAGAGACTTTGGTCTCCTTCCATCGCTTAAGGCGCACCGGTTGGACCAGAGTCCGCTGTAGACAATCCTTCGGGGTTGTCTATTATTTTAACCTTTTTCCTACACCTCTGTGGTGAGGGGAGGACAGGAGCATTCTGAAGGACAGAGTGGGAAGTGACTCACAGAGAGCGCGTTGGTGGAGCGTTTATTCTCACTCGTCTCGTAAATGCTTTAACAGTTAGTTTGCTGTAAAGGTGTGAGCGTATCGGGTCTTTGCTGCTAGACTGTTGTCTTGCTCGGGATCTGGGGTCTTAGCAATCAACTAGCTGAAAGAACTAAAACTAGTTCCTTCGTCAGGGCTGGATCTTGCTAGATCTTGCTGGATCCCTTGTGTGATGGTAGTATGGAAGACACAGAGAGATTATGTAACTGTATTTTTCAATACGGTTGACATAGCTTAAGGAAAAGGGTATCCCGGTGCGTAGAGCTAGGATGGTCGTCTCCAGGAAGTATCATTAGAGAAACTTGGTTATTGATCATTCTGTTGAGGAAATGCCCCTCAACGAAAGTTCCTCTAAGAACTAGAAGTTCTATTCAGAACTACAGACGACACACCCGTCGCCGGCTCTAAGGACTCGCTGAGGCAGTCCTGGAGCCATCTTTTTATACCTTTTAAATTACATATATCATGTAATAATCCTTGTGTTCCATTTCAGGAATCTGGGCTCTTATTGCAGAAGCAATAAACTTCGAAGTTCTTTTCAGAATACGAAGTTAGTATTGTTTAATAAAGTCGCTGGGATTTCCTGGTGACTTTATTCTTTCAGTCCACGAGCATGGGTAATCAGGAGTAGGCTGCTTGCCGGCTGGCAACTGATACTCCTGTGTTCGGGCGAGAGATAGGGACAAATCAGTATATAGGAATAACATAGAAGTTGAGTAGGCGACTCTATGTATAATTCCGCAGTTAGAAAACATAATATAAAGACGATCACATTGTTAATTTCTAAAAGAGTTTGGGTTACTCTCACAACGTAGAAAGGATCTGTTATTAGATGATCAACGGCCAATTTTGATTATTATTTTAGAGATGAGATGTTCAGTTACAAACCTTCATTATATCAATTGTCTAGTATTGTATGTTTTTGTTTTGGTGTCAATAAAGTATATTTGTATTGTATTGTTGTATTTTCTAAGCCGCTGGAGCCGGTCACGCCAGCATTGTATTGGGTTGCGAATACTTGCTATACGTCTCAGTGTGTTGGTCGCTACGTGGTAGCATTTGAACGCCACGTGTTCTAGTCTGTTTTAAAGTACTGTTTTGGGTTGCTATTTATTGAGGAAACTTTTGAGGTTCACCTTTATAGACTATAGACTATCCGCTCGTCTAAGACCGATATCATCAAAATTTCTCGTGCTTTTCTTCATGACATTTGGAAAGAACACACTCTCGTGATCTCATGAAGCTTAGTCTTAGCTACGACGTAGCAATCTTGACCACTCGAGCAACATATTGAGTTGGGTGGGAACGAACACCTGCTACGTCTCGTAGCATCTCGCTACGTCGTAGCAATCCTAGCAACACGAGGGACGTATTTAGTTGTGAACGCTATAACAAGTTTGTGATATGATGGTATCTCATTATAGTTAGTTTGCGTAATTTCGTTAAACTATAGCTTAGTAGTAATATTGATTGATTTAACCCCTTTAAATAACAAAATACTATTTTCTACTACCCACATTTTACAAAGTGCCGAACATCAGAAACACCGCAATACAACATACATACATAAGCTAGAGTACAATGCTACGATCCGTAGGTATGTCGTAGCGCGTAGCGGGCGGGACTACGCTACGCAGGGCGGCGTAGACGGTGTGGCCAGCTTCGGATAAAAAAATGGTTCAAAAAAACAAATAGAAAAAATTGCTGTATAAAACCAAAAATCTGTTGTCAACTGATACGTCTATGCAAAATATTTACTAAAGAAGGAAACACTTTAAATAAAATCGCCTTTATTTCCCATTGACTTGATTTATTTTCCCTTTTATTGCGGAGTATTTATAATTTGCATTAGTGTTTTCTCTATATATTTCATTTCATAAATAAACATTTTACTTACCGTTTTTTGGTTATTTATTACCGACTAAAAATTACGTATGTTTGTATAAATTAAATTATTCATTGATTGAATTGTAAAAACGATTAACTTGCATGCTTAATTTCTTTTTTGCTTGCTGTTGTTTTGGTAGAGAATAATGAACTGTTTATACTGTTATTACCTACGAATTATCTACCTAAATAATCGATTGATTACTTTTCTGATATAAGATGCTAATAATAACCAATCTTGCATGTTAATATATTTTAGAAGGAAAATTTTGTATAGATAGCCCTCCGGTTTATTATAACTTAATACACAAAACTGAAAGTGCTTTACTCTCTACATTATAAACTATTTCACAACAATTTATCCTCGCGCATCGCGTCACCAACAAAGCGCGCCACGAAATACCGAATTTCCCAGAATTCGTGCGAATTTTTCAGTAAGCACCTCCTCCTCGGAGAGCTTCCAGTACCAACCCCGCCGCGCCGCGGCCGCCCGTGCCGACGACATACCACGGCCGCAAATAGCCATAGTAATTCACCCCTATCCCAACTAAAATTGTATAATCTGCCTCTCATGGAATTCTTAATTTGAAATAGCAATTAAAAAATAAATTGGTTTAACTTTTTTCTTTTCATGAGTGCCAGTGTGTAAGGTTCACTCCGTTACGGAATATGGATTGATTTTTTTGGTCGTGTCGTGATTTGGTTTTTGTACGTGTTGTGGTTATGTGGAACTCGATTATGTTCGGAATTTAAAATCTTTCAAATTCTTATCTATGATTGTGATAATGTGTTATTTTGGTACCTTATTCGTGTTCGCAAATCCCAGAATTTAACTACTTGCAATATTAGGATAGCTTTATAAAAACAAAAATTATGTTAGGTGAAGAAAAATAAGGTAGTTTATTAAAGAAAAACATCCGTACCCCTTAACCTTCAACACTATTTTTATCCGGAGTATTAAATCCTGAATTTTAAAGCTATTTTTAAAGCAAAAGACATTATTTTGGTTTTTGTGCTGAAAACCTTATTGTTTTCCTATTTACATTTGTTATAAAGGTATCTATACTCAAATGACAATATTTATCCCATGAACTGACATTTCAAATTATTTGCTTTCTTAGTAAAATATTTTTAAAACACGAGAGGTAATCCATAAAAGTCCTCTGAGAATATTTACACCTATAAAATCTCCGAGCAAATACTTTACAAGTTTAAAAAGTTTTATCTAAAATATTTCTAAATCCGGTATTTAAGAAATTGCTTCCCCAAATGACAAGTCAAAATGGCGGGCGCCGAAGAGAACCTGCTTTCAACATAATCTTTGCCGCGTGTGAGAAGTTCCACTCGCATTCCATTTTTTAAAAACGGAAGTTGAGCATTTGGGTGCATGTACACTTTAAAAAAATATACTGTTTGTTTTTATTGTAACGATGACTCTACAAAATAAAGAAATTAAAGATTAGGATTACGATCCATCAATCTTATTATCATAAAGTACACGAAGCTCACAGATTTTTTTTTTTTTAAATATTACCTTTGTTGTTTCCAACAGATATTTAATTTAAGGATAAATAAAGTCATACGTCCACTGCTTACCCAAAGGAATTCCTTAGTGACCGGTCTGTGCTACGCTACCCGTTAAAATAACTCATGACACAAAACGGGTGGTATTTTCCGCAACTTTAATTTTAATAAGTGCAGCGCCCGCGTTGCTTTCGACTCTTCTCGTGGGGACAAGATTATATTATTTTAAGCTACACGATATTAAAAGATAAATAATAAAAAGTTATAATTATGAGCGATTTTTATAGGAGATTTCGGTGGGGACGTATAATATGAGCTGGTGACGATGATTGGAGATTAGATTTATGATGATAATTGAAATAAAGTTGGATCAATTCACTCCCACCGGTAAAGATGTGGTGTTGTTTATTTTAAATACTTTAATCAAAATAAACAGTTCTTTCGGGTTACTGCCAAAAAGCATAATTTTACCGATTTTTTAATAACAAAATTGCCTGAATGGCTTTGGCTGAATTGCTGTGTGTGTGTATTTCCACACTTTTCTTAAACAATTTTTTATAAAGTCCATGTTTAGACTTGTCCATTATTTTTAACCTTTTCGACCGGTTTTTTTTTTCTTGTAGCAAGCAAATGACGATATTTGACATTTTATCCCTTATTTGAGTCCAATCCAAAATGTGTGCGGGAGGATAATTATTCTACCTACCTACTCACTTGAGATCATCCGGGGTCAAAATACTTGAAATTATTTATGAAATGTCAGAGGTTACGCCTACGTTACGTTTCAATGAGTGACGTCATAGCTACGTCATTTCATAGTAAACGAAGCGCAGAAACTCAGATAAATATCACCAGAAATAGTTTTATTTGGCAACTAAAGATCGCGTAGATTTTTTTTAATAACACGTTTTGAATCTTAGTTGCCAATGTTGTTATGATAGCCGGAGGGGCTTATTCGACTTAGATTTTTATTCCAAGAGGAGGCTGCAAGCAAGAAGAATTTATTTTTGTTTATTTTTTTTGCACTAGTTTTACTTTGAGCTAGTGTCAAGTTTATTATTGTTTACTTCTTATACATATGTACACCGTGTGCGTTAAACGGAGTGCTTAGTACATTAAACTGAACAACTTTTTGATTGAAATGAAAAAAAAAATTCCATCCCCCATAGTAAATCAATCGCACGGTTTTGAATAAACGGGTCAGTTTTTTTGTCGTTTTACAGCCATGTTATTTGAGGAAAATTGTTCAGTTTAACGGACTGAACACTCCCTTTAAAGAACAGAATTTTTTTTTCACGATAAGATTGATGGATATTGAAGAAAGATGATACTATGAACATTACGCGTAGGTTCAATAAAATACTCTCAAGTGTTATCAAATCATCCATCAGTTTTCTTCAAACTCCCACGCAAAGCCTACGTTTCTAATTCCATTGTTAAAATAACTCATATTTTATGTAATGTAATATCTATAAATAAAGGTAATCTTAATGTAAGTAAACAATATTGAGGCACTTCATAAATATCAATTTTCTTTATTTTATTATTGTGAGTTTTCCTTAATTCTTCGTTTTAAAGAATACGGTCTTAAAAGCTTCCTCGGCAACTTTTTTGCGTCTTAACAATATACCTATGTAACGAGGCACTCGTCCTCTTTCCTTTCTTATAGGTAAACCCTCTTCAACACTCTTCTTGTAGTGCTCAGCAGCTCCGTGGCGGCTGCTGGGCCACACCTATACACGATAATATTAGTCCATCGAGGACTACACGTTAATAGCAAAATCGTTCACCAGACTTAAATGATAATTAACGAGCATTTTTGTAGATTTTCACTCCTCCATAAAAACAACTGCGGCCGATTGCGCCCTCTAAGACTCAGCTTTATGAAATCACGAGAGTGTGTTCTTTCCAAACATTTAAGCACCAGATTTTTTTTTTATTTTATTTATTTATTCAGATTTACCAACAATTGTTTACATTATTTCATTTTATAATAACACTATAAAAACTATCTTTCTAAATGTAACAATTACAGGTAAACTCCGCATGCTTTGATGCGAAATTTTGATGATATCGGTCTTAGACTGGCGGATAGTCTAGAAGTTTGATTTTTTTGTAGGAAGACTTTAATTATATTTTTTTTACAAATACGAATATGATAAAGTTTTGTCTAATTTAACCTAATACAAATCTTATTTTTATAGAATAGAATAGAATATACTTTATTGCACACGATACATGGATATGATGGATACAAGGATACAGCTTGGAAGTACTAAAGATAGATGAAGGGGTTATCTTCTTCGTTTGGTAACTCGTGTTTAATTTAGATATAAAAACATCTCTTAATTTATTAAAGATCGTGATTTTAAGAGCGGTCAAATATATAATTTTTGCTCTTTGGTTTTCGCAGGCTTGAACCCTGAAAAAAGATCGACAGTTATTTTCAAATTTCACTTTATAAATAAGTACCTGGTGGACCGAGCTTAGCTCGTTTATTTTTTTTGTAAGACACCTACGCATTTCGATAAACTCTACTTACTTCATACGTTCAGAAGAAAGTACACGCGGCTAGACATAGTAGCACCACTCTTATACTTTAAACGAGCAAGATAAGAATAATAAGGATCTCGGAAACGTACGGCTGCAGCGATTTCGCAATTTAGTTTCGGGAGCAATAAATCGATCTAGCTTATAAAATAGATTTCCCCGTATTTTCAGGCTTAAAAGAATTGATACGCGATATCATTGAAATAGAAAGGTAATTTTGGCTCAGTCGGGACACCGTGAGTTTGCAGTTTGAATCTCGACAAATATATATTTTTTATTTCTTTGTTCTTTTTTCGTTTGTTTCTTTTTTTATATTTTTTTTATTCTTTCATTTAGTTATTTAAATACAAAAATGAAAGAAAATTTCTGATAAATTTTTTGGTGGTCTGAAAGTTTTCCATCAGATGGCCCGAGTAAAACGAGGAAAACAATATATTATGTATTATAAAATAATAGTATGGGACTTTTGATAGGATTCAGAAAGGATTATTATAGGAAAATAAATTATTCCCATACCAACGAACCTACCAACTTATTAGCAGTAGTTCCAATTTTGGCCACTTCACAGATACAGTGCTATACTATTAAAGATTTAACTTTTACCCAGAATAGTAGATCTCCATCCTCTGATTTATTAGACATATGTGACAGCCCCCAGTCATCATTAGAACAAGTTAGTAATTTCTTTTCCAAAATAGGTGAAAACTTGGCAAACAAAATAATTACAGAAAACCCTCATCAATTTCGTCCTCAAAATAGACATGGCTCTGGAGATAACGTCGTCTCAAGACCATGTAATTCTTTTACACTATTACCTACAGATGAGGCTGAAGTGGAAACAATTATATTAGAGCTAAGACAGGATTGCACTACTGGGTGGGACGGAATTTCTACAAAATTGCTCAAAGAGCTTCGACACGTTTTAGTACCCCCCATAACTCATATATGTAATGTTCTATTGAGACTGGTGTTTTTCCAGAAGCTTTCAAGCTTGCGATTGTCCATCCTATTCACAAGGGAGGTAACAGAGACTGTATCAACAATTACCGTCCTATTTCAATACTTTCCGCTCTTTCAAAGATTTTGGAAAAAATCCTAAACAAAAGACTGAGATCCTTCCTAGACAAGCATAACCTAATTGCAAGCAACCAATATGGTTTCCGAACTGGGTTATCTACAGAAGATGCACTAATCCAACTGACTCAAAGTGTAGCAAAGAATTTGGATGCAAAAAGGAAATGTTTGGGCGTATTTTTAGACCTATCCAAGGCATTTGATACAGTCTCTGTTCCCCTCCTCGTTCTGAAATTAGAGCAAATAGGTATACGAGGTGTTCCTCTCGACATATTTAAAAATTACCTTTCAAACAGAAAACAACAGGTTAAAGTTGAATCTTATTATAGCGAGGAAAAGCAAGTATTGTACGGAGTCCCCCAAGGCAGTATTTTAGGCCCTACACTCTTCCAAATTTATATGAATGAACTCTGCACGTTGCAACTACCACATTGCCAAATCTTTGCGTACGCGGATGACACCGCCATTCTTGTACAGGGAGCAAATTTTGAGGAAGTTAAAATAAATACCGAATTTGCACTTAAAAAGGTGATGTCATGGCTAAGCGCCGTTAAATTTGGAAAAAACTAATTACATTACCTTCTCTATCCGTAAAAATATGCAACCTAAAAACTATAAAATTAAAGCTCATACTTGTCGGGACTATGGGGATGCCTGTAACTGCTTCGAAGTTAAACATTCCAAAGTAGTTAAGTACCTTGGGATTCAAATTGACGAGGGATTAACGTGGGTTAGTCAAATTGATCTGCTCTCTAGGAAAGTTGTGCGTCTAATATACATGTTTAAGTTATTGAGAATTTCTTCAACACCAAAAATATTAAGAATGGTATATCTTGCACTGTGTCAATCGGTTATCAATTATTGTATCCCGGTCTGGGGCGGTACCTATAAAACTAAATTGCTTGGGCTGGAGAGGGCCCAGAGAGCTGTTCTGAAAGTGATGTTGAAGAAACCACGTCGATACCCAACTGCTAGACTATATTCAGATGCTAAAGTCCTCACAGTTAGACAGCTGTTTGTGCTCCAATCCACTTTAAGGAAGCACAAAGATGTACCTCCACCAGACCGGGACAAAAGAAGGAACAATCCCGAAAGTGTTCTCCATAGTACTGTTTTTGCTAAACACCAGTATTATGTTCTAAGTAACTATATTTATAAAAAGCTGAACAACATACTTGGAATATCTAAATATAATAGATATGACCTAAAGAGCAAATTATCGGACTGGCTAATGCCACAGGGGTATGACAGTACAGAACAACTACTTACCTTTAGCAAGTAAGTTAACTGCTGCTTTTTTGTATACTTGCCTCTTTCTGCACTACAAAACTTGGAAGGAGAGAGAGGCCCATGGTTTTTTCCTTGCGTAGGGCTTGCCCCCTCTCTTTCTCTTTCTCTCTGAATATACTTACACTTACACACATACACACACACACATATCTTCAATACATACTATACACACACATACACATCCACACCTGTTCATGTTTTTATATGTTTACCTTATACTTAATCAACCAAATCAAGCTATATTGCTTACTGGATATGACTCAGACTCACTGCCTTCCAAGATACAAGTTTAATCTTAGTTTGGGAGACAGGGATTGAAAAACTTATGATATATTTTAAGCACTAAATCATATTGTAAACTTAACAGAATGTATTTTTTGCTAAATAAACTATTATTATTATTATTATTATTATAGTGGTAAAGGCGGCGCTAGTAGTAATATAATAAATTTGCATTTATTGAGGTTGCGTGGATAATTTCGATGAAATTTAGCTGGGATTTTGGTAGCGATAAATCGATCTAGCTAGGTTTAATTTTTAGTAAAAATAGATTTCCCTGCATTGACAATAAATTAGGATCGGAATTCAGAAAGGAAAATAAATTATTATTCCCATGCCTAACAGTGGTAAAGGCAGCGCTAGTAGTAATATAAAATTGAATTTGTTGAGGTTGCGTGGATTAAATAACGTCTCCGTGGATAAAATAGCATTTTCCATTTCTGTTACATATCTGAAAAAATAACTGAAAATACTTTTAAATGCTTTTTTAGAAGAAAATTTCGTCACTATGTGAGTTGTAGTGCCATCTGTTGCAGAACTTTCGGTGTAAGAAAAACGAAGTGATTTTCTGTAAAGGTATTTTAATTGAACTAAGTAAATGAAAAAATAAGTAATAACAACGACGACGACGGTAAGTAATAAATAAAAAAACATACCTATAAAAATTGCTCTATCTGTTGGAAAAAATTTAGACCACGAAAAAATAAGGTACTAAATTTTTGTATTTAAATAACTAAATGAAAGAATTAAATTGTTAAAAACAAACAAAAAAGAAACATGAACAAAAAAATAAAAAAGTACATTCATGTGGATTCGATCGTCTAACCTTCGGTTTCATTGCCTCCCGGTTCCCCAACAGAGCCACCGCGTCGTTATTGATAGCGGCGAAATTAACCTTCTTTTTTAATGATATGGCGTACAAATTCTTTTAAGCCCGAAAACATGGGGAAATCCTGTTTTACCAAAAACAAAAGCTAGCTAGATCGATTTATCGCCCTCGAGACCCCTTATATACCAAATCATAGCAGCCGTTACCGAGATTCTCATTATATAATATATATATAGATATATACAAGAATTGCTCGTTAGATTAACTCAATAATGACTAAATATAGGTAATTAGCAGATAGTGGTATCCAATTAAGAGCGTCAGTGGTCTAGTGGCTAGAGCCGCTGCCTTCCGTCCGGGATACGCGGATTTGATCCCCACCACGTACCAATGTGTTTTCGATTTTCGAATTCGTATGTACGTTTATTCGACGCTCTTACGGTGAAGCAAAACATCGTGATGAAACCTGCACACTCCTGCGAAGAAGTTCAAAGGTTGTGTGTGAAGTTGACCAACCCGCTTTGGGCCAGCGCGTGGTCGACTAAGGCCTAATCGCCCTAATTCAGGGTAGGCCCCTCGGTGGGGACGTATATGAGCTGTTCATGGTATCCAAATGCCAAAATATTAGATATCAGGCCTCTTTCTCAGAGGCGTAGGTAGAGCCACATCCTTCCGTTTGCTTTGATACTGACATTTTGCTTTGAAGTCATTAGTTAAGCTAGTATAGTAGCACTGGGTGATATAATATCTAGTAGTAATACAATTTAAACGGGCAACTTCACTGACATAACTAGATATTAAGTAACTAGTTACCTACATTGATTTTGCCGAATATTTCTAATTGATTACAAAGACTGCAATGCTTTAGCCGTTCCCGGAAAACTTAATATGTAGCGAGTAATAGTAGATTGTTAACCAAGGTGTGAAACCGATCAATTACACCCCGAGGTATTTTGTAGGTACGAGCGTAGCGAGGGCGCTTATAGTGCGAGGGAATTGATCAGTTTCCCACGTGGTGAACTCTCTGCTTTTCATCTCGATTGTGAAGAAAGAAAACAAGTCAGTTTGTAAAAAATAACACATGGGCTACATACCTACCACATTGATATCACACGTGCGACACACACATCAATGCACCTATTTTCACAGTCAAACTGCGAAATTTTCAGTTGGTTTTAATGACAGCACCGTATATTAACTTTTGAAAAGTCACGCACAAGTCTAAATTAAGTAAACTCTCACTATTTCATCGTTAAAATTGACATAAATTAATAAAATATGTAACAAATCTAAATCAAAGATTTTTTTCGGCAAATATTTTCTCCCTCTTTTTTTATAGGGCGCGCTCGTTTCCAGCCAGGCATGTTTTTTGTCAAAAATCATAATGGTTTATTTGATTATTTTTAATCCTTTTATTGTTATTTGCTGGCAAATACATGAATTTTGTATTCATCTTGCATAGGAAACATCCTTTCTTTGGGGTCTATTGGACTACTTTCAGAGCATGAGAGATGAAAAAAACAATATATCCACACAATATGCAACAGATGTTTAAAATAGTAAGACTAACACAGGTTAACACATTCAACACCGGATAGGTGGGCTAGAATAGCCACGGAATGGGTGCCGGAGGACGGTCGTCGCCGTCGAGGCCGACGATGGCGAGCCGACATTTGACAGTTTTTATTCCACAAGGCTTGGCATCTGCAGGCTCAAAATCGAGACAGCTGGCAAAAGCGAGGGGAGGCCTTTGCCCACCAGTGGGACACGAATATGTCTACATAAAAAAAAACTACAATGTAAATTATAGGATGTCTGGCCATTTTACGATTACCTTTCTCGATGAAAAAAAAACTACTGTTGGTTGTATGGCTATAGCAGGAGTTAGGCGTTCTATCTGGATCTTTGCTGGCTGGTTAAGATATTCTTTGATTCCACCATTTAAGAGATGTACATTGCTTTGTAGTTTTGATTACTAAAGGATATGATTACTTAGAGGACAGATGTCCATGGGAATAGATTGCTTGAGTGGCAGGCCTTTTCGATATTTAATTAGCATTAATTTTGTAATATTTTATTTAAAAAAGGAAACGTAAAAGATGCGACGACTGTGGAGTTTCTTCGGTGAGCTCTTCTCCACAGATTCCGCCATTGTGTTAGTGAACTCACCCAAAAAAATGTAATGACGGATCTAAGTGATGTAATAATATCCTATGGAAATAAATAATTTTTTACTTTGATTCATAGTCACAGTGCTTTTTCATCAAGTTTTTGAAAATCACGTCATCTCAGTAATATAATATGCTGGAAACTCTACAAAGAACTTTTTTTTACGGTGTTATCATATCACACTAACACGCTTATCACACTAATATTATAAATGTGAAATGTATTTGGATGTTTAGATGTTCGATTGTTTGTTCCGGTTTCACGCTTTAACTATTGAGCGGATTTGGATGAGATTTGGAGTGAAGATAGTTTGTACCCTAGATTAACACATAGGACTTTAACGTCGTATTCCCACGGGAAAATCTAACAACGCGAGCGCAGTCGCGGTCGGACAGCTAGTATTAATATATTTTAGCACCCAGTATCAACCGATGTATGTAGATATATTATATGTATACGTAAGCACATAATTATGCAATATGTAGCTCTAGTAACTGGTAAAGTTTCGAAGTTGCTCTAGCCGTGTTCGGAGATATAGTGTCGAAGTTGCGTGTTTTCGGAGATATGTTTATGTTGGGTGTAGTTGCATGTAGTTAGTAGTTGCATGTCAGTTGACTTGGCACTGGCAAATGTTAATCCTTTGCCTCTGCTTGGCTGATTGTCATGACCACACGCTTACAAAAGTTTGATGACTTAATTAATTTTTGTTTAGAATCCTACTAATATTATAAATGCGAAAGTTTGGATGTTTGTTGCCGAATCACGCTTGAACCACTGGACGGATCGGGATGAAACTTGGCACACATATAGGTTAGGTCCTGGAATAGGGCATAGGCTACTTTTTACCGCGGGAAAACACTTCATTCTTACGGGAAAACTCATTAAACTTGTGTGAAACCGCGGGCGGAAAGCTAGTATTTAACATTTTCTTATATAATTGCTTATAGAATAAAACAAATAATATGAGAAAAGTGAAAAATGAGAGGCAGATTAAAAATATTTTTGTAATAATGACGCACCAGCCTAAATTAATAAAGTACCTATGATATTTTCTAATTTCGGCCAAAATCTTAATGTTACCCCATTTCAATTTCAGCAATAATCAAGAAAAGCAATTATTTACAACAAAACACAAACTAAAGACTGTTACGAAACTACGACAATAATAAAATTTAAGTAAGGTCAAAAGCAACGTGTTTTCGAACCAATTATGAAGGTAACAAGTCGCGTCTCCGTCTCTTACGCGATACCAGTGAAAGGACTTATCGTATCCAACAAAAAGTGACGCAAACCAGCGTAACAGTGAAAGTGAGATCAGTGTACCATGCGCGCTGGCTGAATGCGAACGCGCTTTAAATAATTAAAAATAAAAAGCCAAAACCGCGCGCTGTCAATAAACTGTCAAAGAATAAGAGTGTGTTCAAAAACCGTGTGTTTACCGAGTTAAGTGGAAAGCGGTTTTAGGTGGTTGTATATATTTATTGGTGCTGCCGCCCGGCGCCCCGGCTCGGCCAATGACGCCCCGGGAGCCGCCCCCGCGGGGCCCCCCGCACTTCTGTCTCGCGGTTTTGCTCCTGCTCCTGAATGCGGGTAAGTCAAAAGCCGAATTTGCTTACTTCTTCGCGGGATATTCCTAATCACTTCAAAGTGCAGCATTTTGATGAAAATTTATTGTTGATTTCATGTTTAAGTTTTCTTAAGTTTTTATTTTTTTTTCTACTCGGCATTAGTAGCCTTTGTGCCAGTGTCAAGTAATTAATTTATATTACATAGGTATAAGGTAGGGAAACTGAACGCGTTTAAGGAAACAGGAATTTGGAAAGGATAGTCAGGTTTTTTAGGTTATAAAATTAGTAAAGGTAAATAATAATAACTAAACAAAAGGACTAATAAATGGAAATATCTAAATCTTAATATTATTACTTATTATAAAAGATGATAATATATTACAATAATCAAGAGGATTCATAAGGAGACAAGACGTACGAGTAGGCAAAGGAACATGAAGAGTCTGGAGGGACAGGAGGAAGGAAGAACGATTATATCGTGTACAAGAGAAAAATATGTGGTCCAGATCCCCCACATCTACGCCACATTCACAAATTTCAGAGTGTTTGATATGGAGTCTCGCTGTGCCCCAATCGCATTCGTATAATAGTTGAAGTTATTAATTTTGAGTATTTGACTTTCCAGAACCAAGGTTTTGATGGAATGACAGGCTGAATCTTGAAATTTCTTAATGTTTTGGTCAGAATTGTGTCGGGTCTCTGACAAAAAAAAATAACTTTTAGTATGAACCACAAAGTAGGTAAAGTATGAACCAAGGTATGAACCTCGGAGGATCCTCTGAGGTATGATCAGTAATTGCCAGGAGAATATGAAGCTGTCAGTTTAAAAATGTTTACGGTTTCAGCTATCAAGAAAAACATAGGTTATCAAAAGGACTCTATTTTATTTTTAATAAATAAACGAAAAACATTTAATTTTGATTGGACAATACTAGAAAGCGATTTGGAATTCTCCTACATTTTATTTCAATAAATAAGCTATTGTTTTATTAGTTAAATAGTAAAGTTGGTATTACATAAGTAAGTTTAATGTACCTTATACCTTAGTTAAGAGTAGGACAAGGCTAACGGTGGATAGGAGTGGCGATACTTTGTATGTAACATACACACTTGTTATAAAGCCCGTACGTGGGCATTATCATGCTCAGTTTCAAAAGCTTACACCCATCATGCTTCAATAATTACGAGACAGGGCGACTAAGAGAAAGACAATGTGGTTACCGGTAATAGAATTGGTTGGACCAATCCAATGTCTTTCCGTGATTATCGTTTAAGACGGCTGAGGGCTTAGTGCCATTACATGCTAGTAGGTTGTCACCCGGTACACTAAGAAACGTAAATATTGGTGAACCTTCTTTTTGCGTATAATATGCCGAACCTTTTGCCTTTACTCCTCTGTTCTGTCTTGTTTTTTCATCTTGTGTATTTTTGTTGTATTGGATCTTAACCAAACAATGATGCTGAACGTGGTTTAAAATTCAGTGGTTGTGTGTGAAGCTGACCAACCTCAATGGGCCAGCGTGGTCAACTAAGGACTGATCCCTTCAAGGCAGGCTTGAGCCACTCGGCGGGGACGTATATGAGCTGCTAACTATAGGTATATAACTGTAAATATAAACGTGACTGTACATTACAATAGGGTATTTGACAACTTTTTTTTATTTTATAAATCCAAACTTCTTAGTTTCTGCTATCGAACACTAAAATAATTTTTGCTCTATCTTTAAAATTGACCGAGTTATAAAGGTTTGAAATTCAAGATTAGACAGAGAAGCACATACCCACTTGTGACGTCATTTGTTAGTAACGCCATATAATCTCCATACAAAAAATCGTTTTTGAAAGAGACATATTGAAACTTTAAAAAATCACTGTAAATTAGTTTTTCAACCGATTCTGTTTTTTTCTTCGCGAATCGTCTGCTACTATAATTAAAAAAATAATTAATGAAATATGGTAAATTTAGGAACAGTCCGATCCCCTATTTGGTTTTACTTCATGATTACCTCGTACAGAGATACGAGTATCTGCCCCGACCTAGTCTGCAAATATAAAATAAAACATGTTCGGTAATAAGAACAAGGATACGAAGACAACTGACTAGGACACTCGTGACAGGTTTGACCTTGGGACCTGGTCTTAGATCACATCATTTATTATACATAGATCTACCTATATATTGAGATCATCATAAACTAAACCTGACCGTGCATAACGTAGAAGAATCACTAATGATCATGATCACTAATGATTCTCTTTTGATTCTAAATTTAAGTGTTATTTTTTTTGTTCTAGTAATTTGTCTTCAAATGAAGAGCTGAATCCGATATCGCAAACTTTGAAAATAAATAATACATTAACCTTTATAAACGCACTTTTTATTTTTTTTAAACAAAAATGCACATGGATAAATTAGGCTTTAGGTAGATTATATTCTTAGGCTATTTTGTCTAAGCGAATAACAAGGAAGTAAGGATAAGGTATTCGCAATGGACGTAGTCTATAAAAATAACAATCTTTTATTATAAGTAGTGATTCCTAGTTTGGGGATCAAATGATTTTACTCTAGACAGGCAACTCTAGGTACTTTTTGTTGTAATCAATCAATCAATTTTTTTTCTTCTTATACCATCTTTCTCAGAATAACCACAATGACAAGACACATTTGTGAATTTTTCTTTTCTCATTATTTTTTAAATACCTTTTTATGTTGAACTAACGGAAAAATGTTCATTTACTGGAAAGACGACAATACGAATGTTAACACATCGGTTATTCTCACGACTCGTAAAGCGTTCTTGAAACCTTGAGCAATCAACAAACGGAGATGCGAATAATTAAACCAAACCGCATGAATGCGTGATCATTGTCCGATTGTATCCATGCGAAAAAAAAAACTAAAAAACCCGCGAAATAAAAAAGTGCGTTCGGAAACGTGTTCGAGTTACAATGTCAATGTTGCAATTATGTTGGCTCAAGTCGTCATATCACAATAAAAATAAAGAAAATAAAATTGATTAAACTTGCTTTTTCTTTTGGTTGAAAGAAGAAAATGGTATGTAACTTTTCATATTTTATTTTTCTAAATATGGGCTTTTTTTATTTGAATACCAATCCTTCAGCTTTTTTTGTATCCAGCTTTAATCGATTGGCAGGCTGTTAAAATTAAAAGCTATCACTGTTAATATTTATAAATTGGACATACGGCTTACAGCTATGGGGCTCAGCGAGCAATTCTAACATCTTCATAATACAAAAACTTCAAAACTCAATACTAAAAACACTATCAAATGCGCCATGGTTCATAACTAATGCAGAACTTAACACTGAGTTGAAAGTAAATACTGTCAAAGAGGAAATAAGAATCGAAGCATCCAGATACAAAAACCGACTTGCTTACCACCCGAACCAACTGGCTCAGCAACTAACAATAAGGAACTACTGCAAGCGCCTAAAAAAGCGCGACATTATGGATTTGTCTTATCAATAGTAGACAATTTACGAGAAGAGTCACTTCCACTGGGAAGTGCTCTCTGCAAGCCTAGCATCCCCCAACAAATCTGCTAACAGTCAATGGCTGATTGCAGATCCAAAACATAATATAAAAAATTGGACAGGCCTTTTAAATAGGACACAGTAGTAGTAGTAATTATTTATGTAAGTATTTTGTAGTAAAGTTCAAAAAACCAAAGTACCAAAAACCATTTTCAACTAACAGTAAAGTTCTAGAAACATCAAATCAATCAATCAAGCCCACTGCTGGACGTAGGCCTCCCCTCGGGCACGCCAAAGCGCACGATCACCCGCTTTCCTCATCCAGCAACCAACAGCGACCTTCGTCAGGTCAGATCAGTCCACCGAAACATCAAATACCTTACCATTTTTAGCAGGAGTAGAGTAAAAAAGCTTTTACTTGACGTTTTCCACTCACTATCACCATTTCCACTATGTACCCCTGTCTCCCCTATGGGGGAGAGCGGGGCTCTGTAGGGAAGCGCTGAATAAACACAATACACGCCTAAACTGAGGGTGAGAGGGTGCGTAGCCGTAGTTATTGGTACTTACACAACACAGATATTGGGAATCGAAGTTTTTAAGACAAATTGGTGATTTGGAACTTGAATACTAGCGCTTTTGGCGCAGCGGTAAAGTAGACCGCAGGTGTAGTCAGGTCTCGGTCAGGTGACCATTTAAGCCGTCGCTGGTTCCAGTGTGGTTGCAGTTCCAGCTGCTAAGGCAAATTCAGGAAGTGACCCTCTAATAGTTAATTGATACCTACCTACTGTCATTTTCGTCTTTAAAGTTTAAAAAGGGCCAACAAATGGACGTCCTAATACTAATATTAAACAGCTAAGCTCAGCTTTAAAGCTGTCAAACATAACACTAGAACATTTTGTACTTGGTACGCGTCGATCCGACTTGAAAGAATCTTAATTTGACAGCCACGCCCCGTGGCTACTCGACCATTGATCGATTTTTTTGTGGTCGAGACGAGTTTTGAGTTTATCTTCATTTAAAATAATTTTGTTTCTTTATCCTGGTTCATTTCCTGTCTTTCATTGGTCATAAAAACGAAAAGGATAGATGGTTTTAAGTTTGTGAAGTGTAACCCTAACTTATTTTCTAAAGTATCAGAAAAACATTGTATCAACTTAAGATATAAAGATAGCTTGTGTTTACTTGAAACTCGAACATCATTAATGCACAAAAGTGTCCTGGCCATGGCACCCAAAATGTTTAGTAAAATACCCATGAGATTAAAGACCTCACTCTAATACTATTTAAAAAAAAGCTCTATGCAAAGTTAATAGAAAAAGCTTACTATAATATATTTGAATATCTTTCAGAGACATTTTCTACACTAAAATTACTTTATACTTCTTTATAAGTTTATTAATTGTTAATTAGTGTTTAGTTTTTAAATTCCTCGTTTCTTAATACTTAAGTAAAGATATTTTTATAGTGATTAAGTTAGTTTAAGTGAACTGTTTTAAATTAGTGCGCCTTATGAAGGTCAGTTATGGAGATTCTATTTTAAAATACCTACCACCTGTAATCTACCCATGACTACGAATAAAATTTTCTTTCTTTCTTTAGGATCAGAGTGCGACATCGAGAATTAGCTCCACTAACGCAGCGCCGAAATAACTGTCAACTCAATAGGGATAACGATTCTCATGGCTGGTCCACTAAAAAGTAGGCCTACATAAAATCCATTCATCTATCCAAAATTTAACCATCAAAGCTGACGTGCAATAGAGCTCTAACTAAAAAAGAATGGAAAAAGAGGGGACGAAGAATAACAATTAATTCTTTGAATAATTTGTGGCGTAACAAGCGTAGATGTACAGATAATTTAATTTTCAGTGGATTTTAGCTGTGTATAGGTGTAGGTTGTAGTAGTTTTTAGCTACGCAGTTTTAACGCTAAGTTTCCAAAAGCAAATAATTATTGAAAGCAGCAATAGAAAAGTGCAGTAATGAAGCATGCACTTATGGTCCAAGCCACCCAAATTGACAAAAGTGCACAAAAGCGCAATTAGGTCTCGATTATCAATCTGTAGATAGTAAAATTACTTGTCATAAAAGTCATATAATTGTATTTTATTTCTTTGTTAATAGCAGTACGGTACAAGAGTAAAACGCAGTAAAAACAATCAATTCCTTGCTTTATTATTCGTTTTTTTCCACTTAAAATATATTTCCGAAGAGGAAGTGTCTCTCGATTCATGAATCTATAATACCTATACAGTGCTCTCGCTCCAACCCTGCATTATGTTAATAACAGGGGGTGGGCAGGCAAGGCAAGAGATCGTATTACGACCCACGACCAATGATGCAACACTATTATAAGGTGTAGGGTAGGTGCAGGGTAGGTGTAGGGTAGGTGTAGAGTAGGGTAGATAGAGGTGAAAAATGGCAGGACAACGTCTGCCGGGTCAGCTATATTACGTATTATAAAGTGAGGTAGATGTGGCACCAGCGCGCAGAAGCTGAGGCGGTCTGAGGGTGATTTAAGAAAAAGAAAAAATCTGTTGCGTAGAAGCAGCAAAATTCCTGCCTGCCAGCATTAAAAAGGATCTTTGAACACAAAACAGTACGAATACGTCATCTTTACTAACTAAAATATAATAGGGAATATGCACATTTTTTAAGTTCATTAATCGAAATATTTCAAGTTCCAGATAAACACATAAAAAATATTTTTTCAAATATCTTGCTCAGAAACAATGTTATAAGGCTTCAAAGTTGATGGTTAGATAAAGAGGTCCGACATGACCATTGACGTCATTGGTCACGGGGCCATACATCCGCCATAGAAAATTTTGTTTTCGTTGGTGATGAAAAAAGGGACAGATATATTTGTATAATAATGTTGTATCTAGTTTGTTTTTCGATCAATTTCGATTCTGTTTTGACTATCAGTATTCTATTTTTGTATACTTTCAGATGAACTATGAAAAAACTAATATTTTTTTATGTATATTCCCTAATGATCAAGAAAAAGGTATAACACATGCTATACTAGACCTATTATGTCGCGATGGCAAGTTTTCTTTAAATAAGATGTGTATTAAACACATACATATTGTTTTTGTGTGCATAAGCTCTTGTAGGATCAAATTAACATGTGCGTTTATTCGACGCTCTTACGGTGAAGGAAAACACCGGGATGAAATACACTACATACTCCTGCGAAGAAATTCAAAGGCTGTGAAGTCGACCAACCCGTACTGGGCCAGCGTGGTCGACTAAGGCCTAATCGCCCTAATTCAGGGTGGGCTCGAACCCCCCTGTTAATGAGTGATAGCGCAGTACGAACCTCTTTTCTCTTAGAACAGTTAGGACAAGACAGATGGCTGGGGTGCATATGATTTGGGAAGAGATGGGACTTTGGGAAATCCTGATTTCATCGAGGGGGATGAGGGGAGATCCCCGATAAGTGGACTCATGGATTTAGATTGATTTTAGTGCTCTCAGCGGGAAATAAATAAAAATAATGGATTTTCGTGATCAACTGATCAGTGTTAATCGATGTTGTAACAAAAGTGTGTTGTTGTTAATTGTCATTGTTGTAGCCGAAATATTTTTAATTAATATTAAAGATCCATTTTGAACAGTCTGCTTTTTGCATTACTGATATTGCTTTGCAAAGAGACAATTTATAAGCGGAAAAAAACATAAAGAGCCTAGGCAGTCCTTTCAAAATAATTTTAAAATAAACGAACTTCTTAAAAAGACTATTTCTTATAAGTTTAAAATTAAACTCTCGCTCCTCTTCCCTCAAAATGGATTGGTCTCAAAATGGTTGAAATAAAACAGAATTATAGAGTATAAAGTGAGTCGTCAATAGACTCAGCAGTGTTGCCAGATCCAAGTAAACTAAAAATAGTGTATTTCTTTCTAATACCTAAAGATAAAACAGTTACGTAGCTTACAAGTCTCATTTATTACTTTGAGTAAGCAGCTCATTTTTCAGAAACTACTTTAACGATATGGATGATACTTACAAAATGTTATTTTGGTATCGTATTTTTTTCTAATGCCTATCACCAAAGAATTCTGACGCGCGTCAAGGGAGCGAAGCGATCGTCTTTTATTGCTCTGAGATTATCACTAAGTATTCAGGGAGGATCAATGCCAGAAAAGGTTAGTCGATCAATTTTCATCATAATAACTACCTAAATCTTATTTCGAATTTTAAAACTTTCTCTCTGACGACGCTTGGCAACACTGGACAAGGCAGTAGAAATAAGAGGACGTGGGTACTTGAACTTAACACGCATTTTTGTGGCTCTTGTGAAGCCGAATCTGTGGAATAAAGACTTTGGAGCAAGTTGGTTCAATAGAGGAGAGAAGAGAAATGTTGTCAACTGTTTTTTGTAGTGTGTGACGTAATTGCAGAATGGCAAAGGAAAAAGATATTGTATTTTTAATAAAATAAACATTGAATATCAGATTACATACAATTACCATATAAGTAGAAACCTAATTAAGATGTTTATAATAACAATGTAATAAGAGTATTAAATTCAATATTGTAATATGATCTGTTTTAGATTAAGTAAATGTCACGGTTAAACCTAAGGTTCAAAGACCATTACTAGTTTACTATAAATACCTATGTATTTTATTCAATAAAGGTACAGTTCTTCACCGACATTCGTCGTGTCATTACACGCCTTAACCGCCCCTACCGCCGCACACTTTATTTTGTTTGCATTAAAAAAATTACAGACTCAGATAAGTTACTGCACCCAGAGCGCAGAGGTTCGACCCCAAAGATATCTGACGCGCGTCGCCTCGCGCTCTGTAGCGAGCGAAGCGATCGTCTTTTGTTCCCCTGAGCTCGAACTCACCCTGAATTAGGGCGATCAGGTCTTAGTCTACACACTGGTCCAATGCGGGTTAGTCGACTTCTCACACAATTTCTTCGCAGGAGTGTGCAAGTCAATTCCGCACCCTCCGTCTGGTTCCGCGTTCGTCTAATCTAATGGGTTGTTCCCAGAGGTCCACCATTCTATTGTTCTTGTTGTCTCACCGGGTCTATGAAATAAATAAAATGTGTTTAAAATTTCCTTATATGAATTCCCAACGGGTCCATGAAATTAACCCAAAGTACAGTCAGCAAAAATAGTAACAAAAAATTAAAGAAAAAAACCTTTTTTAAAAACAAGCTTTTATTATTTGGAAAATGAACTAAAAAGTTAAAAATAAATTAACTCTAATTAGAAGTATAACACTTTATAAGTTCATTGTAACCTTTAACGATAATTAAGCTTCTTCGTCTACGACAAAAAAATTCCATATCGTAATCATATATTTTTAACACCAAAACTTTACACCTTAATTATTAAATCTTCCCGTTTTTATTACAGTCTCAATTTTATAAATAATAAAAGCGTGTTACATTGTGATAGCTTAATTATACCATCAAAATGTAACATGCTTTTATTATTTATAAAATTGAGACTGTAATAAAAACGGGAAGATTTAATAATTAAGATGTAAAGTTTTGGTGTTAAAAATATATGATTACGATATGGATTTTTTTTGTCGTAGACAAAGAAGCTTAATTATCGTTAAAGGTTACAATGAACTTATAAAGTGTTATACTTCTAATTAGAGTTAATTTATTTTTAACTTTTTAGTTCATTTTCCAAATAATAAAAGCTTGTTTTTAAAAAAGGTTTTTTTCTTTAATTTTATTTTTAACTTTTTAGTATGTTTAATTCGAGATTTACTACGACGTAGTTAGTAGCGCGTAGCAGCGTTTTTCCGTTATGTAGTCCGTAGTACGTTCACATAATAATGTGCTGCTTTGAGCACTTAAAGTTTATGTATTTTATTTATATTTAAATATTTAATTTTTTTTGTTTGTAGTAGGGTAAACTAATGTTTAAATTAGTTATGTAATCTTAAGTTAGTTATTTGTAACATTTCTCATTCTATCCATTTCTTTTAATGCATCAACATTACAAGGTTTCTTCGAAGTCAACTTGGAGCAGTCAAGTTCTTCGATTCGAAGTCCTGCTAAAGACTTAACTCTGCTTAAAGCCACATAAGCTTGACCAGCAGCAAATAATTTAGAGCCTAGATAAATAACAGCATGATCTACAGTAGTTCCCTGCATTTTGTGCACAGTTGAAGCCCAAGACAAGACAATCGGAAGCATTCTTCTTTCAGCTGTGCCGTAATTAAATTTAGCAGGAAATTGAATTGATTTAGGCTGTATTATGTGAATGCCATCCTTACCGAGGTCCATTGTAGAGGGATAAGGGCTTCAGTACAACAGGGTTCGCCCTGGTACCCTGAGGCGCAACGTTAGCGATATGAAATGTTTATACACTCTCATACCATTCAGCCCTCGGCACATGCTCACCTTGGCATTGGGGCATCCATCTAATCAATCAGACATATAATAATCCACATTCATAACAAACGGAACGAACTTTTTCCCAAATCTGTTGGAGTTGCATATTCACGCCAACTAAGATGCTCGTCAAAACGAATCAAATGAGCGCAAACTCGATCGGGTTGCGTCGTTTAATTACGGAGTTCCTATGACCACCTTCCAGCTCCATCATCAGACCCTGGTTACCATATAGTATCAAAGTACTCGACAAGACGAATCAAATGGGCCTAAACTCGATGGAGTTGCGTCGTTCCGGAGTTCCTATGGCCACCTTCCAGCTCCATCATCAGACCCTGGTTACCATGTAGTACCAAAGTACTCGTCAAGACAAATCAAATGGGCCCAAACTCGGTGGGGTTGCGTCGTTTAATTACGGAGTTCTTATGGCCACCTTCTAGCTCCATCATCAGACTCTGGTTACCATTTAGTATCAAAGTATTCGTCAAGACCAATCCAACAAGCCCAAACACGACTATGTTATGTTGTGTATTTGTGGAGTTCCTGTGACCACCTTCCGGCTCCATCATGAGACCCTGGACATCACGTAGGACTGAAGATCTAGTCAAGACAAATCCAACAAGCCCAAACATGACTAAGTTATGTTGTGTATTTGTGGAGTTCCTGTGGCCACCTTCCGGCTCCATCATGAGACCCTGAACATCACGTATGACTAAAGATCTTGTTAAGACAAATCTAACGAGCCCAAACACGACTAGGTTGTGTTCTGTATTAGAGGAGTTCCTATGGCCACCTTCCGTCTCCATCATCAGACCAGCTCCAAGGTACCATAATATTGCATTGTCATCCGATTTATACATGAATGCAAAATTTCAGCTCAATCGGAAACTGGGAAGTGGATCAAATTTAACTTGCAAGATTTGATTACAGACAACGGGACAGGTGAAACTAAATAAAAGCTTGTAAAAAAGAATATTTGGGCTGAAGTGTTGACGTAATGATAGTTGTACAAAATCGTAATAGTAAAAAAATATTTTTAACAGAACATGTTTTTAACGCACTAACTATCCAGTATAAAATAATTTATATTGTGATTTTTATTGGTGTACTTGTAGGGCTAAAACGAAAAACGTGGGGTGCATGGAATAGATTTTGATGCTCTTATTGTGATTTGCATAGTATTGATAATGAGACGCTGCAACATTGCCATCATGTCGAAAGACCACCAGACGCGAGTCTTCCCGACGACGTCGAAATTGTCTTCCATTCAGGAGACGCGGGTTCGATCCTCAGCAAGTACCTACATACCAACTCGACGCTCTTACGGTGAAGGAAAACATCGAGATGAAACCTGCACATTCCTGCGAAGAAAATCAAAGGTTGTGTGTGAAGTCGACCAACCAGCATTGGGCCAGCGTAGTGACTAAGGCCTAATCGCCCTAGTTTAGTAGGCTAGAGCCCCTCGGTGGGGACGTATATGAGCTGTTGATGATGATGAGTCTTCCCGTCTCGTCGTTAGAGGGGGGGGGGGTATTTATCTAATATCCTAAGCGGAACGCGCCATTATGGGATATTTTGATTGACACACTCGCCCTAGGGGTTTGCCGGATAGGGTGCATAGGGCTGTCCACATATATAACGACACTACTCTAAGCTCAAAGTTGCTTTATGAGCTGCTTTCTGTTTTTGAATTTATTTTGAACGAGCCACGTGTCTTATGGATTTTTTCATTACAAAAAATACAAATACAAAATACAAAATATTTTATTCATATAGAAAACTACTTACATTAATTTAGTGATCGGAGTCTCCTTTTAAGCGTGAAGCCTGTATCAGGAGACTCCACTCTTTCAATAAGAAAAAACTTAGGCACTTAACAAATGACTCAGGTACAAACCGTTATTTAGAATGAAAGAAGAAGGAAAGATGTAATTAATAAATATAATAATATTTAGAAACACATTTAATACGTATTGTGTGGGTGTGTTTGTTGTATGATGTATAAGGGGTATGTGTGTGTGTGTGTGCTTGGGTGTGTGGGGTGTGTGCTCATTGACAACATATAAACTGAAATCCTTATTTGTTTATTTTGTTATTTCATAATAACGATGTACGACCTAATGTAATTAACTATTGTGCAATATTTCATGCTTCTAGACAGTGCATTGTTCGTCGGTGTGAATTGCTCCTCTAACGCTGTTTCCCATGACGCCGCTCTTGTAGATGTGTCTTGGTCTTATAACTTTCATTTATATTGTATGTATCGAATCCTAGCATTTCTAAGTTCCCAGAAAGTCACCCTCCCTCGTTCAACATTTTAATAATAATAGTGTTGTTATCTTTTAAGTCTAGTACTATATTTTTTAATCTCCATGATGAGCAAAGGTCTCGAAGGTCACTTCTTGTTATTGATTTGAGATTTAAATACTGCTCAATAAAAATAATTTTCAGAATCCCGCCATTGCCAACCCTAGCTCCACCCTCGCCTACAACATCTCCCTGCGTATAACACGTACTTTCTAATACAGTTTTGTCTTCGCATTTCGATACTCATTTGTTTCTACCCGATACTTAGCACCGTGCGAGGAGAGGAGGGAGAACGTGGCCCATAAAGCGTGTCTTATATTATATATATGGGCATTAACGTTTCTGTATACAGCATGAAACTTACATCGTTTTGTTCCCGCCGTGTAGTGATAGTACCCGTCAAACTGAACAACTTTTCACGAAAAAAAAAAATCCAGTGACAAAAAAATTTTTAGTCTCCATACAAAATGGGTCGCTCGGGAGTCTCACTTTGTATGGAGAGACCAAAAACTCTTTTGTCGCAGGATTTTTTTTATTTCATGACGGGTACTCTCACTACACGGCGGGAACAAAACGATGTAAATTTCACGGTGTAGGTGACTTGTTATTGGAGGAAAATTACGATTTTTAAGGTTTCGTATTTGAAGGAAACCCTTACAAAATCACTCCCGTGCCCGTCTGTTACGGACGCTTTTCTTGAGAACTGAGAAACGCAGAAAGCTTGAAGTTTGGCATAGTGAGTGATTTTTATGACGCGCACGCTCCGAGCGCGCACATATCTTGCTAGATAAAAAATATGATAATATTTGAGACGTCAGAAATATTGTACCAATAAGAAAAAGTTCAAATTAACCTCTCGTGTGTGGGGCAAATACTCGATTAAATAAAATATGCGATTCACAAATTCACAACTCTATAAATAAACGCTCTTACTTAATCTTAGTCTTACTTAATTATAAAAGCAAAGATGGGGGGTCATAGGTCAGATGAATTCATTTTTTACTATTGTTTAAAATATTCATAAATATGGTATGACTAGAATTTATTTTTCATAAATGTGTAAATCACTACGACGTAGCCACCGTAGCAAAATGCTACGAGACGTAGCAGGCGTAAGCGCTTAATTAAATTACACAGATTATTAAGTGGTGCGTTGTCATCCTTACTTTATCTACCTTGGACTTTTCTAAGCACAAAAAGTTTATTAAATAGCCTATTTATGATGGTCCTTTTCGTAGATAGTATTATTATTAGTTTTGAATAGAGTCAAAATATTCAGCTGTGTGTGTTTATTCGACGCTCTTACTGTAAAGTAAAACATTGTGAGAAAACCTGCACTGCGGAGAAATTCAAATGATGTGTGTGAAGTCGACCAACCCGCACTGGGCCAGCGTCTAATTTAGGGTACGCTCGAACCCCCCCCCCGGGCGTATATGAATGAGCTGTTGATAGTGACAATCAAAATACCCAGTCGTATAATAGATGAATTAATGAAAGCCGACAGGACTCGTTGCCATGGCTTCTCTCTTCAAATGAGATGTCGAGATCTGGAACAAAGCGATCGATTCATGTTACTCGCCTATATTATAATTACTATGTTTTGATGAGTAATTAACAGGATGGCTACTTCGTTTTGTAGCAGATGTTATCATCAGATAAGATAACTACATACTTTTAAAATATGTATAACCTGGATATGTATTAGAATCTCAATGTGCGTACAATCAATCAGCCTATTGTAGTCCACTGCTGGACATAGGCCTCCTCAAGGGCACGCCAAAGCGTACAATCACCCGCTCTCCTCATCCAGCCACCACCAGCGACCTTCCTCAGGACTGATCAGCTCACCTTGCAGGGGAGCGTCCCACACTACGTTTCCCGAGACGTGGTCTCCATTCGAGAACCCGTCTGCTCCAACGCTCATCGGTTCTACGACAGACGTGTCCAGCCTACTGCCACTTCAGCTTGCTACACTTCTGGACGATATCTACTATTTTGGTGTCAGATGATTTCGTTTCGGATTTTATCCCGTAGCGAAATACTAACATAGATCTTTCCACAGCTCACTGAGTGACATGTAGCCGATGGGCCAGCTTCACCGTCATGTTCCACGTCTCGGCTGGTTATACACCCTGCTCTTCGGGCATTGCGGTAATGGCAACTAGAAGATATGACGCAGTTTCCCAAATGCTGCCCAGCCATTGTGCGTTCACTAAATAGTAAATATGCCGACCATGACCAAGTCTTCTTTGTTCTTGGTATCTGCTATTTTGACGTTGAAAAATGATTTTGTAAAATCTCATTTCGAATAAAATATTTTTGTTTTAATTTGATGTGACTTTCCTTTGCGTCTTCACTTGAGAGTAATCCTAACACTTTTAGGTTTTTGGTTGAACCAACTGCTTGTTTATTAAATATTTTCCTAACCCATCTATTCCCTTTCACATTTTTTGTTAATAATAACTAGGTGCACTTATTCTATATGGTAAATTTTCATTAAATATCTACAGTAAACGCATAGGTATATAATTTTAAGGAGGATGACATTAAACGAAAAATTTTCACCTAAATATTTATATTAGGTCCTCACATATGAAATTGGCGTTTTGTATGGGAGGAACAAAAAGTCGAAAAATTTTTATATAGTATATTTATTTAATCAAAGTATGAGCCATTGTAATCTATGCACTTTTGCCATCTCATAGGTAGTTCATTGATCCCTTTACTAAAAAAACCATTCGGACGGGAATCAATAAAATCTTTGAAGGCGATTTGGACTGCCCCATCTGAGTTGAATTTTTTCCCTTGCAAGAAGTTATCCAAATTTCGAAAAAAATGGTAATCTGTTGGAGCAAGGTCCGGGGAGTACGGTGGATGCCTTAGACATTCCAATTGAAGCTCTTCTAATTTGCTAGCCGTCTGTTGTGCAGTGTGTGGTCTAGCGTTGTCGTGAAGCAGCAGTGGCGTAGAGCGATTGACCAGCCTCGGTTGTTTACCAGCTAGCTTTTCCATCATGGTTTGCAATTGCTGACAATAGTCATCTGCCGTAATCGTCTGGCCAGATTTGAGAAAACTGTAATGAACGACACCGGCGCTAGTCCACCAAACGCTTACAAGTAACTTTTTATTGGTCAATTTTCGCTTGGAGCAGGCTTTGGCTGGCTTGCCAGGGCGATGAGCGCTTCCGATTATCGTAGAGAATCCACTTTTCATCACAGGTAATGATTCGATTTAAAATCCCTTCGTTATTGTGCCGGTCAAGTAATGTAACGCAGCAGTTGACGCGCGTTTGCCGGTTTGCTTCACTCAATTCGTGAGGAACCCACCTTTCAAGTTTTTTAATCTTCCCAATTTGCTTCAAGTGGATTAAAACAGTTTTATCACTAACACCGAAGCCTGCAGCTAACTCGGACGTGGTTTGCGATGGATCCGCTTCCACAATAGCCTTCAATGCTTCATTATCAACTTGGGTCTCCGGCCGTCCACGGGGCTTGTTTTGCAGGTCGAAATTTTCAGAACGAAAACGTTGGAACCAAAAACGCACTGTGTTTTCTTTTGCGACACAACCGCCATACACATCATTAACCCTTCGAGCCGTTTCCGCAGCACTGGTGCCACGGTGGAACTCGTACTCGTAAATAACGCGATATTTCAAATTTTCCATTTTGTAAATCGAGCGATGCAAACAGAAAAAAGATAAGTAAAAAAACAAATGAATGACGGTTTACGAAACACAACTACATGTGGAAATAGCTGTATAAATTTGAATTTCGAATTCCTAACCAAATAGGAGAAATTTGTGATCAAAGTGGCCAGTACGACAAAACGCCAATTTCATATGTAAGGACCTAATATTAACTTGAAAAACAAAAGAGAAAATACTTTAACGATTCGGATGTTTGTATTTTAATAAAACAGTACTTAATAAGGTGAAAATAGACGAGTTTTGTTGCCATAGCGTCACCCTCGTTTATATAATGAGATGAGATGAGATATAACATCGTTTCATTCATGTTACTTGATGTTACTCGCACTGGCTGTAATTGGCTGTATATCTTATATTTAATGTTTTATAATATGGTATTGTCAGTTGTTGGTTTTCCTAAAATTAAAATAAAATAAATATTTTGGTACCATTGTACATAATTTGAGAGACATATTATCTCGTAATAGAAACTTTTCTTTTGCCCTTTACCTTTTATGTATACGAGTAATTAGACGACAAACGAGGGCGCGTTTATAGAATAAACATTCAATTCCAATTTATTTATTCATAAACAATTGCAAAATTGTGTTTGAATTATAACATACTGCTTTTGTATGTCTGTTTGTTCTCACCTACAGGTCGCGTTTCTCAACCAATTCTCGTGAAATTTTGCGAGCAGGTTCAATAAATTAATAGATTTTTTTGTAGCCAGTTTTTTGAAATTTAAAAAAATACGGAGCTATGAGGGTTGAAAACGTAAAAAAATCATAAATCAGCCATTACAAAAAAAATACTCGCGAGGCCTACAGCTTACAGAGCCACTAGTATTAATAATCACTAGTAATTATTTGCCCTTAATTCATGTCCATTCATCTCATAACTGAGAGAAAAGAGAAGGACAGAATTAAATTTAAGTTTTAAATTGTTACTACACTAAAATCGGGGTCGTTTTGTACCCTCATTTTCCAGTATTGACCGGGGCGGCTGTAACTCCAGTAGCTTTCCATCTACGGCTGTCCGAGGATTGTTCTTGCTCCACCGAATAAAAGCAGCAGGTTTTAGCATCACACTAACATTGAAGAGCCTTCTGCTATCGGTAGACCCGCCCGATGCATTCACACTATTAATATATTTAATGTGAAAGTATGTGTGGATAATTACCTTCCGCTAATATCTGTTATATTTTAACTGCTTAATTAGTAATCAGGTTTTTTTTTTTAAATCTGCATTGACGGCTCCGTAGCCCAGGTGGTAGTGTATCTGCCTCCGACGCACAGGGTCGCGGGTTCGAATCCCGCCCAGGGCAAACATTTGTGTGATGAGCACTTGTGTTTGCCTTGAGTCTGATTGTTGTTTATCTATATAAGTATGTATTTATCTATTTAAGTAATGTCTCTGTCAGCTGTCTGGTAACCATAGTACAAGCTCTGCTTAGTTTGGTATCAGATGGCCGTGTGCGAAGATGTCCCCACTTATTTATTTATTATTTTTGTTTCAGGTACAGTACTGACACGTCGCCAAGAGCCCTACTACGGGCGTTTCATTGGCCGCCTCACGCAGTACGCCCACGGCATCAGGGGCTCTGTCTACGCCGTTGACGAGAACACCGTGTTCGTCCGCAACTTCGCTTACGACGGCACGGGACCCGACGCCTACTTCTGGGTGGGAGACACCCCCCAACCCTCGCCCGAAGGCGTACTAGTACCGTATCCTGAGGATTATGCTACTAGGTGAGTTTTTGCTTTTGAAATGTATAAAACTAGCGGTCCGCCCGTGACTACGCCCGGCGGTGTGTAAGAATTTCCCGTGGGAATAAGACTTTTTCCCGTAAAAAGTATCCTAAGATACCCTACACCTACCCTATGTGTTAATACAGGTTACAAATCTCCATTCTAAATTTTATCCAAAGCCGTTGAGTACTTTAAGCGTGAAGGCGGAACAAATATCCAAACATCCAAATTTATTTTCACATTTATAATATTAGTGTGATTAAATTTCATTTTATAAGTTTGGGTTTGAAATATATAGCAATTAGGTCAGTAGGAATAAAAAATAATTTCGCAATGTGGGCGTTTTAAGGAAACTACAAGTCACAACACATTGTGAGAGCAATTTTTTCAGGTATATTCTCAGCATTTACGTGAATTCAGCCGATGAGTGATTTCGTTCTTTGAATTTAAATTTTTACAAAATGCAAAATACCTATGCGAACTTTTTGCCGTTCGTTCGTTCGTTCCACGCCATCCAACATTCGGAAATGAATTAATTTTAACCTCACACGTCGTCAACATAGAATTCTTTGAACACAAATGTTTTATGTTGACGATAACAGCTGGGACCTTGGCGACTTTAAGGAATGAAGTAACTTCGAATAGGCTACCCTCAAATGCCAAGCGCTTCGTTGTAATTCAATTGGCCAATTTACATCTGATCTGCATTGGGCCTAAGTCGATCTGTCTACGAGACTGGAATACTAATGTCAGAGAAATAGGCTATGATGAATACCTATTGGTAATGGCTATGCTATGTCAATTACGTGTTTAAAACTAGAGAAAACGAAAAATAGAGAAAATAGGGGGCTAGAAGTTTCTTTGCGAGATCGAATCAGGATTGATGAGATCAGCAACCACCTTTTATAAGCTTAATTTTTTTATTTAGTTGATGGGCTTACTCTTGACCACAATCAGGTCCGTGAGGGACGAGATGTGGTCGATGATGGAACGAGTTCACCCAGAGGGTGCCTGTTCACTCTAACTTTGGAAATACTTGGGATATAAGCACTCGGAAAATAGAAGCAGGCAAAGAATTACACTCCTTGGCCGTCTTAGCATTATCCATCAGGGCCCCGTTTCACAAAGCAACAATTTACTAGTAACAAGTTACTATTTGATATTCATTGCGTAGTCGATTCGACAAAACTGGAAGCCCTTATCGTTTTACCTCATTGTCTACGCAATGTACATGAAATTGTCCTTGTAATTTGTAACTTGTAGCTTCGTGAAACGGCCCCCAGTACGTCGACCTGCCGATTCCTTTTAAAATCGATGGTCGCATGCCTGATTGTCAGGTTACATTATGCGCCTTCACACAATGGACTATCAAATACCAGTTTCATTCAGTATACATTGCTACTGTAAATAAATACACATTAAAGTATTTTTCCCAGTGGTTCTGTAATTCTGGCAAGTTGGCTAACTGTACCTGTGTTTGTACTTGTCACACTCGCATTACGAAAACCACCCCTATTGCTACGAGACAAAGGCCCTCTCAATGTCAGTGTCTAGTCGCATGAACTGCCTACTTAAGGTACATTAAAAGTCGACATGTAACTTCAAAAACCTCCTTCATTAGTAAGCTTTATTCGCCTATAATGTAGGGCAGATGTCTGCATATTCGTCAAATCTTGATCAACCCTTGTACACATAGCTTTCGGACAGCGTGTACATGAATTATCGCTAAACAGTAGTTTTAAAAAAATACGATGAATTGAAAATCTGCTTTTTGAAATAGGGTAATTAGGCTTTCTTTGATAACCCGAACTCGTAGGCGGAACACTCTTAAAACAAATTGATACAAATTAAAATAAGTGTTTTAATTTAATTCTGTGGCAATGTATCTAAAATGGCCGCCATTGTGTGCGGTCTGCGGTGTTATAAACGTTGGTGGTATGGTATGTCGACCATTGTCATCGTTAATAGTCGCCGTGCGATTGTTCCGATTGGCTTTATTTAATGTGTCACGAACTGTATGGTCGATTTTTCTTTACGTTTCATTAATGTTACTTCGTATGTATTCGAATTCTACCACGTAAAACAATATTTTGAACTAACCCTCCTACCTACCCTCCTTTTCCCCTCTTAGAGAGAGAACTTCCAAAACTCCCTTTTATAGACGTTGCCTACGTTCCAAACTTACATTCCTACATCCCAAACTTCAAGTTTCTAGACCCAGTAGTTTCAGCTTTGCAGGCAGTTTCTCCTTTTAAATAATATCCAGATATCTTCTTATCACATGGATAGCTCATATAACGACTACTGTCCATAAATACATAGCCAGGACCAAAATGGCTTTACGTGCCTTCCGAAATGTTTTATGCCGAAAGGAAAATATCGTATGGAAATCTGCAACTGCAAATGCCTATGTAGGGAGAATCTACATTGGGCTCTTCTATTCCAATGCAATCTACTATGGCTTAGTCGCCCTTGGGGTAAATTTGAATCTTTCCCTGGAGTCATTATTCCCAAAGTCTTGAAGGTTTTCCATCAGTGGAGCTAAAACCGAAAACTCTCACTGAAAAACTCTCTTCTAAGATTGTTATTTTTGCATTATATTTTTGCATGGTTTTTCCTCATGCCTACTTGATATTTTATCAGAACCTCCTATCCCCTTGACGACGTAAAGATCCGAAACGGATTTTTAAGAGGGAGCTATTATGAACAGTTAATGACATGATATCCCTCCCGGGTTGCGTATAAAATAACCCTACTTTCATAGTCCCCGAGGATCGCAAATAAACTCGTGTAGCATTCCTTGGCGAAATCACCCACAAAACCTACTTCAGTACGGCACAAGCGCTGACGTGGCACCTTGTACGGAAGCCTTATGTTACACAGGTGGTCATTTCACCACGGAATCGTTCGGCAACCATCGTGACCAGTGATTTGTATCTCGACAAATGGAATTAACCCTATTTTTCATCAAATACATATGAAGTCAAATAATATAAAACAATCTCCGCCAGACATGGCGCCCTATTATTATGAGAGTTATTAATCCTATTATTTACGAGAATTCGTTATTCACTAGACTATAACCCGAACAATCCAAAGCTAAACTTTATTTATATTTATGACGTCAACAGACTTAAGACAAAACACTCAACAAAGACAAAATAACTCAGTAGAGTCAACAAGAGCCAACAGCGTATTCTATTATTAAAAATGAATAACTATTTTAGGAATAGCGTAAGCACTTTTGGAACGTAATAATAAAGTTTGCCTAGGTTTTCACTCAAAAATGGTACGAACTACAAGATGTTTTTTCATTATCCCAGGAATGCTACTCAAATTCCTGACTACCACCGCGCCGCCGCCGGTGGGGACGTACCGAATCAGGGTTCCTATTTACGCCTCCAAGTTCCTGAGTTCCCGACTCCCAAGTCATTACTCCACCCTCGCACTCTGATTATTTAATTAGAGCCCAATTTGTTTGTATATTCATATTTTTGTCCGTTAATGGCGCTAGCTCCTAAACAAAGGCCCTGTTGTTCTTTTATGATTGCTGAAAGGAAAATATCGTATGGAAATCTGCAACTGCAAATGCCTATGTAGGGAGAATCTACATTGGGCTCTTCTATTCCAATGCAATCTACTATGGCTTAGTCGCCCTTGGGTAAATTTGAATCTTTCCCTGGAGTCATTATTCCCAAAGTCTTGAAGGTTTTCCATCAGTGGAGCTAAAACCGAAAGCTCTCACTGAAAAACTCTCTTCTAAGATTGTTATTTTTGCATTATATTTTTGCATGGTTTTTCCTCATGCCTACTTGATATTTTATCAGAACCTCCTATCCCCTTGACGACGTAAAGATCCGAAACGGATTTTTAAGAGGGAGCTATTATGAACAGTTAATGACATGATATCCCTCCCGGGTTGCGTATAAAATAACCCTACTTTCATAGTCCCCGAGGATCGCAAATAAACTCGTGTAGCATTCCTTGGCGAAATCACCCACAAAACCTACTTCAGTACGGCACAAGCGCTGACGTGGCACCTTGTACGGAAGCCTTATGTTACACAGGTGGTCATTTCACCACGGAATCGTTCGGCAACCATCGTGACCAGTGATTTGTATCTCCACAAATGGAATTAACCCTATTTTTCATCAAATACATATGAAGTCAAATAATAAAAAACAACCTCCGCCAGACATGGCGCCCTATTATTATGAGAATTATTAATCCTATTATTTACGAGAATTCGTTATTCACTAGACTATAACCCGAACAATCCAAAGCTAAACTTTATTTATATTTATGACGTCAACAGACTTAAGACAAAACACTCAACAAAGACAAAATAACTCAGTAGAGTCAACAAGAGCCAACAGCGTATTCTATTATTAAAAATGAATAACTATTTTAGGAATAGCGTAAGCACTTTTGGAACGTAATAATAAAGTTTGCCTAGGTTTTCACTCAAAAATGGTACGAACTACAAGATGTTTTTTCATTATCCCAGGAATGCTACTCAAATTCATGACTACCACCGCGCCGCCGCCGGTGGGGACGTACCGAAGCAGGGTTCCTATTTACGCCTCCAAGTTCCTGAGTTCCCGACTCCCAAGTCATTACTCCACCCTCGCACTCTGATTATTTAATTAGAGCCCAATTTGTTTGTATATTCATATTTTTGTCCGTTAATGGCGCTAGCTCCTAAACAAAGGCCCTGTTGTTCTTTTATGATTGCTGAAAATTTTCGGAGGTCTATTATGAGAGAGGGTTTCTTTTTAATAAAAGAAAAGAAAGAAAAAGAAGTAGAAATTTGCGTCTTTAGTATTGGTGTAGAGAAAAGGCACTATATCCATTCGTGAGGTGATAGGAACTGAAAATGATAATGACGAAATTGACAGTTCCGGGAACATTAACATTATAATGTTCCTGGAACCATTTACCGATATAATATATCTCTTTGATAAAATATTTTTTGGAAGAACACTATTTGCAAACAGACAGCTGTTGTAAGAGCGTCGAATTTACGTTCATTATGAATTCGAAATTAGAAAATGCATTGGACGTGGTGGGGATCGTACCCGCGTTTCCCGGACGGGAGGCAGCAGCCCAATGCTCTTGAAGAAACCATACAAAAAGTGAATGTAACAGAATAATTTGATTTTTTCCAGAGACCCACCAATCTTATCATCTCATAGTAACTCAGACATTCTGCTGCGGCTGCCGGGCGGCAAAAGACTCCGCGATATCAAGTGGCTCAGCGTCTGGTGCCGGAGGTTCACGGTCAGTCCAGTACTCAAACACTTTGTGTTCTTCATATATATAGGTAGTGTCAATGGCTCTCCTGTTAGGACTGCCAAGCAATAGTTCCGAGATATCAAGTGGCCTATCGTCTGTATTCTAACGCTTCTTCGTCTTCTTCTTCATGAATAATATCGCTGGAGACATATTGATAGCCTCCGTGACAGAGCAGTCGAGCATTCGGCTCACATCCTGCTAGGACTGTTGTCGGGCGGCAAAATACTCCTAGACATCAAGTGACTTAGCGTATGTATTTCTCTTTTGGAAACAAGTTGTGCCAAATTAAATAATGCAAGTCTCTTAAAATAATAATAATTAAACAGTGGACTAATGGTCACGGAAAGCCGGATGCAGGGTAATTTGGAGATCCTTAAAAGAAGACGTCTAGGCTGATGGCACTATAAAATTATGCTAAAGCAGCCATATATTTTCTCTACTACGTTTTTGTGTTTTGCGTTTTTGTTTTTGTGTTTGCGGGTGATCGTGCGCTTTGGCGTACCCTTGGGGAGGCTTACGTCCAGCAGTGGACTGGCAATAGGCTGATTGATTGGTTTGATGTTTTTGTCGTATTTGGGACGGTAAATTACTACTGCAACATTATCCGATTATTTAGGAAAGTAGGTAGTAGTGTTGCCGAACATGTAGAAGCCTGAAAAAATCAATTCATCAAATATCTTGTATGTTAAAATCGAGGGCTATAAATAATACAACATATTTCTATGTACCCGAGACCCGTACAAAGTAATGTATCAAATCGGGTAGCGTGACAGCTCGGTCAAAATATCGATTAGACGATCCGCGCATGTGCGAGATTTCCCGCCAAAACTGACAATTGGGGAGTTTGCCGCGTTTTCCCATTCACCGGCACCGATTTGAGTTCAATTTAATAGATCTTTGGAACTTTTAATTAAGTTTCGAGGCCGGTATTTTAATATTTTTGAAACTGAGTCATATCGTCAGACTGGATGTAGGTTGGTCTGTCATAAGAACTTGTAAAACTTGAACGAACTTGTAACTGTTTAAAATAGACTAGAAAACAATTCGAAAAAGAAAACATGAAAATCGTTAGCTCAATATCATTTATGCTCACTTGTGTGAATTCCGACACTTCGGGCGCCAACTGATAAAATCTAACCAACTGTAAATCCTATTAATTTGAAGTCCTAACTCGATTAAACTTCAGTGTGAATTTCGAAACTTTATCACAGACAAGGATATAAATAAAACTGGAACTTATCGCTTTAAATTTTTATGCAAATAGCGGCCAAACAAAATGTAGATATGTACTTCAAATTCACACACTATTTTTGAATTTATTTGTATTGCTTTTCATGAAAATGAGAGCATCTTCACAATAATATAAGCATTTTGTAAACGTTGTACTCTGTTGGTTAAAGAACTAAATTAAAACGAAACATTAGACGAAGATATAATAAGTAAACCCATGACGGACCCATCATACAACACTGGTCGGTTTCGATTCGATCGTACGTTGTATGAGACAGCAACCGTAATCAACCACAGATGCTTTCATAACCACAGTCACTCAACATCTAAATAATTTCCTTCCAGGTGAACTTCGGCGACGTGTTCATACCATCAGGGCTAGACCCACCTAGGCCTCGAGTGTTGCCAGAGTTCAAGCGGCTGGCCCACGGACTGCGGTCTGGCAACATCAGCGTGCTGGACGCCAAGACATTCTACATCCCGAACCTGCATTACGATGGGGCTGGTCCTGACGCCTATTTCTGGGTTGGCAACGGTAGCGAGCCCAGTACTCTTGGGACCAAGGTTAGTTACCTGACTTGAAGTATGTCTTCTGGAAATATGATAACTACTATTTTAAGTAGAGATAAACTTAAGATGAACTTAATCAGGAAATTATACTCAGAAAATTGTAAGGAACTGTTGAATATTCTTGGGACAAAGAAGGCTAGCTGACTTAAAATTAGTCTTCTGGAAATATTACAACTACTGTAAGTAAAGACAACTAAAAAGACAACGCTCTAAGAATGAGATCAGGAAGTGATGACGCTCAAAATGTGTGAGGAAAAGTTGTTAACAGCCCATATCCGTTCCCATCGAGGGCTAAAGCATACCCTCATTTGTCGCTTATTTGCTGGATTTGACAAAAGCAAAAAAATCAGCATTTACACCTCATATAAGGTCTTCTAAAAAGACACTATAATAATAATAATAAATAATAATAATAAATCTTATTTTTTTTTTATTTATTTTTTTATTATAAACACTAACCAATAAATCAAATCGAATTTCAGGTCCCCAACGAGATGGGCTCTCTCAGCCCTCTGCGAGGCTACCAAGGCGAGGACATAGAGATCCAGCTGCCGGGCAAGATGACCGCGTACGACATCGACTGGCTCGCGGTCTGGTGCGTGGAGTACCGGCACAACTTCGGACACGTGTTCATCCCTAAAGACCTGGACGTGCCGCCGGCGCTGGGGCAGACGAAGATCACTGTGAGTGAGGTGACGGGTTTTGGGGTGAAAAGGTTATTGAACAAAATTGGGGGTGTATTAGAGTTGGTCATCAAACTACGATCTGATGATATATAATAGAGCATTTAAATTATACAAGAGAAGATGTTTGGTCGGGGTCGAGTGAACTAAGGAAGTTCTCTTTAGTTTTATCACTCAGAATTAAAGCTCTCTAATAAAATAAATACTGAGCTACCCGCCTTCCAAAGCCCCGTACAAAGGGTTGTGCCAAAATCTAGGCGAATGGTCAGGTTTGAGTTTCATTTGTACCATTATCATATGCTGCTGGGGCAAATAACTAATACCATTTGTTCCATCCATCAATAGTCTGGCTAATAATAGTATAATTCAACTAGCAGGGTATGGAGGATTATTAAGCATATTCGAATTTTGGATAACAGAATCTCGAGCTACCATATTGTCTTTGTATTTGTGTTTTAAAATTGCCACCTTCCACTACATGCTAACAAGGATTTCTAACTTTATTTGCTTTCCAGCGCTTATCAGGATGGACATTGTCATTAACAAAACCTTTCTTTGCAGGGAAAAAGGAAAACTCAAAAGCGCCCATCCGCAGTTAAATCACAAAAGCTTCTAAAACCAAAATATATTCAGCCATCTTGGTTTTCTTTTGATTGGTTTCCTTGAGTAGCGTAAATGCGAACGGTGTTTGCTAAAATTACGTAATAAAAGATAAAAAAGCTATATTGTGAAAAACCAAGATTGTTGAAGTATTGTATTGTTGTATTGTGTATAAACAGGTCTTCACAAACAGATACAGTGTATGATTTCCATGGAGTACATTCTGTTTCGCGACGATATCATTAAAATAACCAGCATACGAAAAAGTGCAGGAATGTTATGGTCACCAAAGAAATTCATTGTATCATTTACTACGCAACGTATCCGGCGTATGTCGAAATGTAATAATCATGCCATTCTAAATTCGAAAACGTTTTAGCTTAAACCGGAAAAAGAGGGTACTTAAAGAAAAGGGAGTAACTTTCTTCTGGTATTAATCTGAGGGATTGATTGCACACTGTCAGTTTGTGGAGGTTTGTCTTTTACACCGTGTATAATTCAACCATGAACATTTACCTTACTATCGTTTTATAACGGTTTTTATACAAACAAAAACCCTATTAGTAACTTAACATGCGACTGTACGCCTACTTACAATATAACAAGACTGATATCTTAATAATTGTTAATGTTGTTGTTATTGTGATTGCTGTTATTAATAATAATAATAAATTGTTATGCACTAACATTTCTCTAATCGTTTCTCTTTTACGCTTCCTTGGAACTGTTGGATTTGTTTACAGCCTGCCTGGTGGTATAACCCTGTGAGTATGCTGTGCTTGTTATGTAATATTTTAACCTTTATTCATATTTAAGGAATAAAATACCGGGATGCCGAAATACCGAGAGAGATCCTATAGGATTCTCGCGGGAGTATCCTCTATTACATGATGAAACTATAATTTACTTTTGGCGTTTATAATATCCCGCGGGATCCCGCAAATACCGGGGTCCCACTAGACTAGACTAATAACACCCAGTCTCGTAAATATCGTGTCAGATTATATTCTCTGATCATATTTAGAAGAGCAGAATTAGCATCAATAAATTAAAATCCATTTAAAGCAACGTATTCATTTGAAGACATTTGTTCAGCAGTGTAGTAGACGTCTAGAGTTTGAGATGATAAATCTATGCTTTTTACTAATAAGTATAAAAATACGAATAACCCTATCTGCTAATAAGCTTTCATTGAAAAAGCGGGTTGAACTCTCGGTAAAACATACCTCTATATTAATTATGAATAACCCATTTTCTTCGGGTTAAGGGAATACTATTCACAGACTGGTACTCCTAGGTTGTACCAATGGATCAACGCACGATTTTATGCATCCCCGTTAAAGGGAAATGGAGCTATCGACTTGTGGCATAAGATTGATTTGTACAGTTAGCCAGTACTACTGCTCTACTAACATAGTAGGCATTCTCCAGGTCAAATGACTAGCCTCGTGTGCTGTCTACTGTACAAATGTTCTCCTGGCTACTGAAACGAATGTTACATGAATATGTTATATTTTTCTGTGGCTGTATTAAAATTTAAATAAACTAACGCAAGTTTATGTTTCAGACAAGTTCAAGTACTTCTCAAACGCCCTATAACGCAGCTAACAACTGTAAAGAGATTCTGGATAAAAGATTACAGGTCCGGTGGGAGATACAGGTAAATATACAAAAAAACCTTTGAATTTAAATTTTGTTTTTGTGGACAAAAGTGAAAAGGGTCGTTCTTCTTTTTTAGTGACAATGGTCTGTCACTCACCTCATTTTGTGTTGTATTAGAGTATGGATTATTGTTTATTCATTGTTTGAATTTACATCCTCATCGCTTTATACCTTTTAATACTAAATAATCTTTAACTTTCTGTAGCCAATATTTTTTTTGCATATGTCTATTTTTCATTAAATACCGTGACAGAGTAATAATTCATAATGATGTCCTACCTAAAAAGGACCACTCTGTCACAGTGTTTTCTCGAAAATCGCCACAAAACAAACGACATTATGGACATGAAAACAATGATTAAATGATCCAAATGAAAATTAAATAGATTTGAAAAAAAATATCCAACACTGAAATCAAAATATTGTTACTTGAAAAACTCGAAAAACTGAGAAACACCAATTCATTGTCACTAAAAAAGAAGAACGACCCAAAAATATAACTAATGTATTCAAATTGCTTCCTACAAGTAATAGTTTTTAATTTTGCAACCTGAAACCTTTGCTACGTTTGTATAGGTATATATCTTTCATTGTAGTTTTTTGCCATGGGCAAGAATCAAAATCAAAGTTACGATACTTTTATAAACTGAAGTGTATAAAATTTTTCTTTATTCCTATTTTTTATACTAAGTCTGCTAGACGTATAATTTTCTTTCACATTTAACAAAATCAAAAGTGTCTGTCTGTATTAAAAAAAAACTGTAATAAGGATTTATAATGAAACCAGTAGTAGTATTTATAATAGTAACAAAGAACTTGACAAAATAATGTACATGTACTACTACTGGATATTTTTGTAACAACTTATTATTATAAATGTACATGTGGCAATTAGTAATAAATAAATAATCCATGTCGTAGACTCTGCTACGAAGCGTAGCGCTCATGCTACGTCTCGTAGCCGAGAATTCGACTTTGAAAAATGCATTTCAATAAGACGTAGTTTTTGTTTTTAAACACACACTTTAGATTTTTTTAAAACAGCAATAAGATTGAAATCATCTTGAGAAACGACTCCGTTGTTCTTTTGTTGACTTATTTTCATGTGTTTAATTTACCAATTATTTATTTTAATAACATCTACACCTAAAATAATTAGTTTAATCTTTCCACATTCAAGCGAATGAGACAGTTGGGAAGGTAATGGACGAAGCTTATAGTATTTCCTATTTATAATATTAGTATAATCAAGGTGCTTATTCACATTTCAAATTTTGAAACTGTTCTTTTTAAAAAGCTAAAGCACGCAACTTTTGCGTGTTTTGTTTTTTTGCAAAAGGTTGTTCAATTTTAGAATGATTTCGAAGCAAAATTTTCGCTAAGTAATGAGAACAAGCACTCTATCTTCAAAACGACACATTATATTTTATTTGATGCATTCAAAATGTAAATTGCCCGACGACGACACGCCTCGCAGCGGGGTGCAATTCTCCCCTCGAATTATAATGTCGTCATCGTATAGCGTAACCCAATTTGTGAAATCGCCGCTTATGAATAATAACTTCAGGGAAATTGCATGATTGTCTCCCATTTGGGTAATTTATAACCATACCCATATGTTTAAGCTGTGTCGTCGTTACTAGTGTTTTTAAATGGTATTGTTTTTATTGGGTCGACCGTACGTCAAGCCGTATCAGTAGTTTTTGAAATGTGTTTATTCCGTAGCAGTACTGACAGACGGTATGGTAATGTAAGTGAATACGAGTATAAGCGGGGATTTGACGTGCGGTCGATCTCAACTGATGTTTCAGCGCCAACATTTTGGCATCGGAATTTGTCCAAACTAAAGTGTCTATAAATCATTAAAAACTTTAAACGAAGACCTGCATTTTTGCACCATTTCACCACTTCAAATGAAAGTGAACCAAACAACAACCAATCAATTCCTCAAACTAACAATCCGGTTCCTTTCAGGGCGAGAATGTTCAGATAACGTTGGCAGCACGTCTCCGCAAGGAACAGTACATGGCGTTTGGAATATCTGGTGCTGAAGGAAGACCGGCCATGCTTGGCAGTGACGTAGTGGTCGCCTTTTGGGATAGCAGGTGTGTAGGGTTCGTTAAGGTGATGTTTTTCCTGAGAACGAGGTTTTAATATAAGATTATAAGAGTTGATTTTGCATTATGTATCTGCAATACTATTAGATCTTGAAACATTTTAGCACCAGAATGTGTCCTATGTAAACGTTCAACGTCAAATACTTCTGGTTTAACATCTGAAAACCAACAAGAAAATATAAAAATTACTCCTACAGCTTCACCATTGCAATTTGGATCATTCAATCAAAAAAAGTTAACCTAACTAAATTATATGAAAGTTGACTAATCAGAAACTTTTTGCGATGATTTCAGAGCGGACCAGCCAAGAGTAGTAGACTACACGATCACACACTTGGCGCAGTGTGACGGGGAGAGAGGCGTATGTCCGGATATGAGACTTGGCGGAAGTAACGACGTTGTCCTTGGTAAATTATCTGCTGTTTTTTTTGTGCTTTTTGGCAGTTTAGAGATGCCTATCTCATCTTGATAGATTCAATTACTTACACAGAAAATAACAGTACACAGAAATAGATTATAGAGGCTATAGAGGTAGAAGACAAAAAAATATCAGTAAGTACCAATTTGAAACGGGTCTTGTAATTAATGCTTAATCGGTATTTCTACCACAGTGGTATATAGCGGGCGCAGACTTGCAGGTGGACGTCTTTTGGCTAAAATGATGATGATGATGTTTATGATATTCAAAGCGACAATCATGAATAACTAAAGACAGAGTCCATCCGACTCAAACTTCTTAAAACTCTCTCATCCTACATTACAAAAGTTTAAGCTTCTTACATCTCTTACAGTGTCAGGCGCCCAAAAGAACGGAGTCACCACCATAACCTACCGTCGACCGTTGACAGCCAAAGAGTCCTCCAAAGACAAAGAGATCCTGACCTCGCGTTCCCAGTCCATCATCGCAGCCTTCGGTCCCCTGAACTCGAGATACGAAGCCAACGCTCATTCCTTCATGGACACCACCAGAGCTGACGTGCAGCTGGACTTTGGGACTACGGTGAGCTTTTGCCCTACTTTTGGACTTAGAATCAGCAACCGCGTTATGGTCCAGAAGTGTTTAGCAAAATTTTACGACATAAATTAACATCATATCTCTAGCATTTTCATTCTTGCAAGAATTGAAAACTGGTGTGTCATGGGAAACCTTAATACTAAGAAAAAAATGGTTTTTCATACTGGTTAAGGCCTATACAATGGCTTATATGATAGATAGTAATAATAAATAAAATAAAATAATTTATTTTCTGTATACTTAAAGGCTAATACAACATAGTGGCTGATCCCTCCTTGTAAGCTAAAAAGCCTGTGTTAGGAGGGACCGCTCTTCCTTATATATTATTAACTTGCTATTTTATTATTAGAGCCATTAATAACAGGTGATATGCGTATACTTATATCTAACTAAAACTACTAAATTACTAACACCTAGTCATAAAATCTATTCAAATAAACGTTTATCCGCATTTATATATATATTATAGCTATATGTATTTTATGTAGATATATAATATATGTTTAGTAGTTATATTGTATTATGGTACTTAATAAAAATTAAATATCAAAATATCTTATGTAATGTGTTCCAGTAGAAGCTCTGTATCACCGTAGGACTTATTCTGTATCCATTTCATTAAAAGCTGTTTACAATCCCGGTAACTTTTATCATATATATATATATATATTTCTTTGTTTATTTTATTGTATAAATAGGCCGAACGTGAGTTATACTGAGAGCGAGCAAACATAGTTTTTGTTTTAGGGACATTAGCAACAATGTCTTTACGCCTTTTCTTTGTAAGAGCAGAGTCGTATGGCAGTGATTTATGTTTTTTAGTAATTGTGAATACGATGTATAATTTTCTTACAGAGAGCAAATTACTAGTTTTATACAACGCCTCAGTTGGAAACAATCTTTTCTTGAAGTACATGACTTTAATAGTGGCGCTGTTCATTGGACTTGTTAGTAAACATCCAATTATGACAATTTTGTAAACATTGAGTTTGATTGACAATGCCTTAGCGCCTCCGTTGTCGAGTGGTCCAGATTTCACAGCTCATTACGGAGGATCCGGGTTCGAATCCCGGTGGGGACACTGTCAAGCACCTCTTTGGGAGATTTTCCACAGTTTGGTTAGGACATTGCAGGCTGAATCACCTGATCATCCGAATAGAAAGATGATTTCGTGCTTCGGAAGGCACGTTAAGCAGTTGGTCCCGACTATTATCTAGTCGTTACACGAGCAATGTCAATAGCCTTTGGTGGCTCTATAACACCGACATCAGGGTTTGTTTGTCGTTTGTCGACCTTACAACCTACGGAAGGAATGCCTAAACAATGTCTCCCTCCCAGAACGACAACACGTGCATCGGGTTGGCCGAGCTGGACCCGAACGGCCCGAGCCCCTGGCCCACTCGCATCATCGCCGGCGCCACCAACTTCACCGCCAGGATCGGACCCGCCGGTGGAGTCAGGGGATACACTCCTATTACAGGTATAGAGTATATAACAAGGCATTGGCCATATTTTACGATTGATCACACGGACAAAATGAAGCTGGAGCAAGCTTGTCCTGAAATATGGGGGCGTAAGCATTTGGGAGCGATGGGAATAACTGGTTTACCCTTGCTTTTAAAAAATCTGAGTTTTAATCACCTCTTATTGGCGGACGCTTCGGGTATGTGAGGACTGCTATGAGCTGTTGATGATATATAAGAATCACTTTTCGATAGAATAGTTAATAAACTATTAATTTCATTTCATCACTCGGGAATATAAACGCGGAACACACCGTAGTAGCCGTGTTTAAAATTATATTCAGTACCTTCCTACCGACCTATTCTGATAACTGTTTTGTTTTTTCCAAGCAGACAATGATATTAGTAACGGATTTATGCCAGGTAAGCGTGATTAATAAATTAGTAAGTTAACAAATTGAGACGCCGAATTAATATTCAGCTCTAATGAGCGAGTAGAATACGCTGAATAAATAGCACCAACTATGAAGCACGTAATATACCTACCCAGTACCCATATATGTATTATATGCGTCTTGCACCAAGTAACACTTGAATGAGGCCAATGAAAAGGCCTCTGACAACATCGATTTAACCCTAATCGAAAAATAAACAAAAATGATTTTCATCTTGCAATTTTCTTACACTTTCAGGACACCCTTCATGGGGCATAGCATGGTACATCAACGACCTGCTGATTCCCGAGATCTACGTGGAAAGAGGGAAAACCTACACCTTCTTAGTTGAAGGTGGCGACGACAGGACTAACCCGGCCAAGTGAGTGTCCTAACATAGATTTGAACCAGTTTTCACTGGTGCCACATTATCTTCAAAAACTTTTGAAATACGTAACTGATTTCGCTACATAACGTAGGCTATGATTGATCAACGCTGACAGAAATACCAGCGCATTCAAAATTAGCACGCATGGTAAATATTGCGAGTCTTTGCGAGGATATTTCTCGGTATCATCATGACATTTATTAACCTTCTTCATCATCATAATCATTGGCGTTCGTAGCCGAGCAGTAAAGCGTTCTGTTCTTATAAAAGATGTTCCGGGATCGAATACCGGTGGGGACGTTGTAGCCAACTTGTGTTGCAAATTGAATGACATAACATGTACCTATACACTGGTAGTTAACGTGCCATCCATGATAGCTTCGACGACGAAAAATGATTTGTAAAAATCTTAATTCGAAGAAAATATTTTTGATTTGATGATGTTTCGCAATGTACTTACTTAAGCCGTTGGTCTCACACGATAAGTAGAAAATTTATTATTTAATGGGTTATACGATATGGTCGATGATCGACCTCACAAAGCCCGAAACATCCGCCAATAACAGATGAATTTGCTTATAGATTCCACCCGCTCTACATCAGTGACTCTGCAGAGGGAGGTTTCGGGCAGAAGGGGAACGAGGAACAGAGGAAACAGCGAGTCTTCGCCGGAGTGGCTTATGACAACGAGCAGTACCCGTACCCTACTGCTGGTGAGTTTGATGAGGAACCTATTGTGAATCCAATATTTATGGAGAGTGTTAGTCGTTATTTTAAGGCCGCTGCTTCTTGAACGGTAGGCGGTAGTTTGATCCTTACTACGTTTGGTGTTTTCGGATTCATACGTTCATTCGGCACTCTTACGGTGACGAAAATTATTGTGAGGAGACCTGCACACACTTGTGAAGTCGAACAAACCCGCACTGGGCCAGTGTAGTCGACTAAGGTCCGATAGCCCTAATTCAGGGTAGGCCTTCGCCCTTCGGTGGGGTGGGGACGTATATGAGCTGTTGACCATTTAAATGACTTTCTCTTGCGCCTTGTCGAAATACTACAGAATTTGATTACGTAAGAACTGGTCACTCGCTCGCTGCACGCATGCTTGCTTGGATTGCGTAGACAGGTTCATAAAAACTAGATTTCTCCTAGATTAACACCATTTTTGATTGCTGATTATCCTACCAAAATTAGTAATGGAAAGTAACAGCCTCCGTAGCCGAGTAGTCGAGATTTCGACGCCCATTACGGAGGTTCCGGCTTCGATTCCCGGTAAGGACTTTCCCTAGTTTGGTTAGGACATTGCAGGCTGAAACACCTGAATGTCCGAAAAAAAAGATGATTCCGTGTCCCGGCTACTATCTAGTCGTTACAAGAGCCAAGTCAGTGGCCTTTAGCAGCTCTATAACACTAACACCAGGGTTTGTGAGGTCGGTTGTCGACCTTACAACTCGCACAATGATGATGATGATGACTAATGCAAAGTAAAACCCGGAGATATACTTAAGAGCTAATCACGAACAAAATTTTTCCCCAGTCGGTCGTTATTGCGAGTGGACGCACAAATCGGTGGACCAGGCAGCGGCGTCGGCCACCTTCGAGGAGTACATGCAGACGCTTCAACTGGAGTGCAGTCCGGGCGAGCCGGCCGTCCTCAACTGGACCGTCGCGCACGAGACCCCGGACCTGGTCTACTACCAGGTAACACAGCCTCGCCTTTTAATTCTCATTATGGAAGCCTAGCGGTCTGCCCGCAGCTGCGCTCGCGTTCTGTGAGATTTTCCCGTAAAAAGTATCATATGTGTTAATACAGAGTACAAACTATCTCTATTCAAAATTTCATCCCAATCCGTTCTGTAGTTTTTGCGTGAAAGAGTAACAAACATCCATCCATATACATCCATACTTACAAACTTTCGTGTTTATAAATATAAGTAAGGATAAGGATGATTCCGTGCTTCAAAAGGCTAAACAGCTAGTATGGAAAAAAATTGTCGTAGAAATTATAGATAGATGAATAGACAGCACAAAATTACAAACCAGAAACATGCCATTAGATGAGAGCCAGTCGGAGGCCTTCGGTGAATCCATGACCAAGACGGTAGGTATGTGAGGTCGGTTATTGACCTTACAACCCAAACAATACCTAAGAAGAACAGATAAGACTGTGGGTTAGTCAAGAGAACAGACCAATAACCACCTTCGAGAGTACAGGCGCTTTATATTATGCTCTGCTGCTATGCTGTCTCTTCGTTTTTTGAAGTTTTCTTAGCTACAATTAATGAGGGTAGGTGGCTTACCTTGAAAGTACGTTAGGTAATCCTTGTACCAACATCAATAACTTCATTCTTCTGATTGCTTCATTAATTCCAGTGTTACACACACAATAATCTCGGATGGAAGATCCACGTTGTAGACCCGGGAACAGTGATTCCCTTCCCGGTAGACCAACGAGCCGGCCTGAGCTCCGCAAGCGTTTTCCCGCCACTCGCGCTGACGGCCATCTTGACAGTTTTGACAGCTCTCCGCAACATGTCGGCGAGATAAGGATTCGTCCCTTTCCACGCGGACTCTACGTTAGGATTTTAAACGTTCTATGTTATAAAAGACACAGATTTAATCATGTTATTTTTTTGGGAAGAAAATTTACTAATATACTCAGAAAGAAACACAGAATAAGAAAAAATATTCATAATGTGACGGTTAAGTGCTGTCAACCTAAGATTGTAAAAATTCCTACCAAAATTAATTTTATATACCAACGGCAGAATGAAACGGAAAATCGAAACAAAAATTATTCGTTTATTATTTTTATTTATTTAGAAATATTGTGTATTTTATAACATGAGTGCAGATTGTGATATTGTTTGTCGGGTATAAATGAAAAGGTGGAGTCCGTCTCTTAAAAATTGTACAGGTTTTTAAAATTGGGTAAATAATGTCAATCTACACATTATATCAATTTCATATCAATCATTCGATGTTGAGTGCGTTTGCGCACTTTATCTTTTCAATCTAGGAATTGAACTATTCAAAAGTACCTACTTAATTGATAACATTGTTGTGCTAAATGAGTTTAGTGATCTTAATTATAAAATCGAGCGTACTTTTACTAGTACAGATAGATAAGTGGAGAAATAAAAAAATATAAACAAAAATGTATCCACTATAATTTTTATGACTTCACAAAAGCTCATTTTAGCCAACGATAATGTTAAATAAAAATATCATACCTAGACCTTATTATTAAACTTTTGAAGTATGTATGTGTAAATGGAATTGAAGTTGAAGCTAAGAAACGGCTAGTTCTTAAAGGGGTGATGTTTTTATAATGTTTACTGGGTGCAATTTATTTGCCATGGAATGGAAATATTGACAATAAAAATAATTGTAGCTAATAATAATTAATTTTAGACTATCGATTCGTGGGTTTACACGTCCTAGCCATATTATGCTTGACAATAATAATGTTATAGACTTATAAAAGTTTTCCTATTATTATATTACAACATGTACTTTCTAGAATTTAGAAAACGTTATTTATTTTCCAAAAATGTTATATATTTATTTATTTGAAAATTAACTAGTAGTATTTTGACTCAATAAATTTATAGTATATTGGATATTTCCTTTTTAAAAAGTTGCATGCTCAGCTCTGTGTACGGGCATTGAAATTAATGACAATAATTAATAATTGAGCTGTTTACAACGCTATGCATTAAGCTAAGCACGAAATGTGAATAATTATGAAAGACAATAATTTATGCAATAGAGTAAGCAAATATTTTGTACAAATTTTTAGTTATCATAATGATTTAGTGATCAATGGCTTTTGCCATAGAGAAATATTGAAAAATATAAACTTAATAATATCATGTACTTATACAAATTATATTCAATAACGTTCATTTAAAAAATATATCCTTTAAATTATTTAAATTTAAATAATGATGAAATCAGGCTTTCTCCAATGTCAGAGCTACTAACATAACATTTTTGAAACGCACATAATGATAGTCATGATTTATGTAGTTATAATATTTTTAGCATACGTCACTTGTGTATTATATCTAACATTCATAAAGGGAGGGATTTACATTAAAACTAATACGAATTAAATAATTCTTAATTATCTTCTCTCATACAATACTTACAATTCTTGAATGCTTTGTAATAAAATAATTATGTAATTTTTATTTTTTTATAATTATATGTACCAACACACTACATGCATATGAAATTATTATCATTGCATAGATTGTCTTTGCATTTTGTAATGTTCTCTTGAATTAGAAATAATGACTACAGTAGGTATATATCGTAAAATATGACAATAAATTGTAATTTCCAAAAATATAGATCTTGTTACGTGTTTTTTTTAAACAAAAGATTAGACTCGTTGTCTATATAACATAAGTTTCTGAAACTTTTACGCAATGTATCGTATTTTAGGAGAACGATAAACTAGTGAGTAATTATAAATCATTTTACACTCGGTAGCTGTAGATGTTGATGCACAAATTTCTGTTAAAATATAAGAATTTTATTAGAAGTTAACTATTGTAAAAATATAAAACTTACAGTGTGCAATTAATACGGCCTGAGATACGTATTTTGTTTCGGTTCTTATTAATCAGAATACTTAAGCTGTTATTTATTTACGATTGTAGCTACTCTGAAAAGAAATTAGGACATGATTGGCTATGTTGACTATGTCTTATTGCCTTTGGTTGCGTCTATGACAATAAAAATGATAAGACTACCAAGGAAAGAAAATTTTAAATTTACATGTAATAGATTTGTTTTGTAAAATGCGTGTAATGGGTATAACCAGAAAATTAAAGTCAATATAGCCAACGAAAATAAATAGCTATATCTACTTTACGAAAGCATATCCAAAAACAGTATCAATTTAGGTAAAGAAAGACAAAAATAAATACCACCGCTCCAGAAATTTTGATTTGTAATTTTATAAAACGTATTTTCTGTTCTGTACATTAATTCATAAAGCTTACCTACTTAGAAAAACTAGAACATTGCATGTGTTTGTCATAAATTATTAATTCGTGTTAATTATACTGGTTAGAGCTTTCGCTAAATGAGGGTTATTACAATATAAAAAAGTAATTACCTACTTACTTTTTACTACATTTCGGTGTTAATGTTAAATGAAAATAAATGAAATCTGGACAGTTCAACCTCTGATATCATCTGTCAGTTTATATTGGCAGGTACATCATTCTTATGCAGTGTGCATTAACTTTTCTATTATTCTACTTCTAATAAGTTAAAGTAGATGGTATTTAACTATTTAACATGTTGTACCTAGTTAGACAGACAAGACAATAAAATTTTACCAAGACAATAAGATTAGCTAAATGAAAAATGTGATTTGTTATATTAAATTCACCTTCGTTTTAAATCAATATTGAATGTAACTAAGAAGTTAAATAATTAATTTTATTAAATTACTATTTTACAGGTATTTTGTTGCATGTTTTAAATACTTTGTACCAACATGATTTTAGCCTTTTGCCCGTATTTATTCAATATACATTTTAAAACAAGTAAATTATTATGATTATCGTAACTTTATGTTAAATGTTCTTTTTGTGTATTTTTAATACATTGCACAAATTTTATCATATTATTAAGTATTTACAAGTTAAAGTAAGTAATAAAAATAACATTAACGCTTTTTACAAAGATTGTAAATAAGTAAATGTTTCTATTAAGACAGTTTTTGTAATAAATAACGCAATATCTACTGTTTTCACCAATAAATCTCAGGTACTTTTGTGTAATTTATGATAACTTTGAAAATAAAGACCTTTTCCTGAAGTAAACTAATCTATTTGTGTTTAATTTTTTCTCGGTGCTTGCTTAGCCTGTGCTACAATATTCTAATTTAATTTTTTAATTATTATTTGTTACATCTCAGAAATATCTGTAAACCAAATATAAATAGTTTGGCATTTATACCTCCTAGCTGCGGCACTTTTTATCGTAGGTACCTAGTACTAGTATGTAAGTAGCAATTTATAGATTTACAGATATTTTACACGTTATAAATCACATATTTCATTATTTTTCAATGATCGTCCGTCATGCGGATAGAGAAAGGGAGAGAGTTAGTTTGAATTTAACCGCATTCTGAATGGCAAAATATAATTTCATGAAGTGCCATCTATTAACACATTTTTGGTACTACCTCCAACATTTTGTGGTAGTTTTTGAACACATTGGTAGATTTTCTGTTAAAAAGTGGTCACACCTGACACTTCGGTCACTGACTCATGCACGCTTTTCTCTCTATTTATTTTCAGTTTTAAGTAATTCTCGAGCTTTTAGTATTAATATTTAAGTGGGAAGTGTTAAGTAATAAAAGCCTTTACATTATGTTCGTGTTATGCTGATAAAAATTGTGATAAGTACAGGAAGAGACAACATCTGTGTTTGCATTTTGTGCTCCATTGTTTTGGACAATAATTATTATGGCGGAAAAGGTAAGCAAACTCTATTTATTCAACGATCCTTTGTTACCTTTTGTCTTCTAATCTTATGAAAATACCACAATAATCATTTAAAAGTAATGCAAACTCTTTGTTAGAACCTTGACAAAATCATTCAAAAAAAATTGTCTTGCATCTGTCGTAGCGTTGTCATGGGGCTTCTCTCATTTCGGCTTGAAAATTGAAATTTTTAGTGATGTTATTTGTCTTAAAATAGTGTATAGTTGTTCAAATGACCTAAATTTTAGTTCCTACATGTTGTGAAATTGTGTGAAATTTTTGTTGTGCAAGGTTATAAATATTGCCATGAATTATTTTCCATGGTTTGCTATCTTAGTTGGTTCAGGTTTTATACAGTTCAAGTTGATAATAATTTTTTTCAGCTTAAACATTTGTCTCTTGTATTATTCATCTGCTATACTTATTGTGTCTTTTCATTAAAACATACCCTAACCGTACGAAACAACTCATCATCATCCTTGTGCTCTTGGTAAGCACAATTGCTAACTCATTAAAAATCTATCTTAAATCTACAGAAAATCCAAGAAAACCCTCTGCCCGAAGAACCACAAACACAATCTCAGGAGCAAATGGAGACGTCAACTGCTAAACCAATGGACAAGTCTACACCAACAGCAGTCATTGCTGATAAACCAACGGTGCTTACACCAGTAGCTACGGCTCGTCCTTCACTGCCATCATTCACGAAGACTTCTCCAAATGACCTTTACAGAAGACTGCTACCAGCAGTGCTATTTTTACTCACATTCGTCACAGTTATGACCATGTTGTTGATTTATATGGATACCGTTGGTGAGTTCTACAACTTTTATAATGAAAATCTGAGGTTTGTATGGCATTTCTCAGATCATTGTACAATTTGTATTAGCTATAATGAACGATGTAATGTTTTTTACCTGTACTGAATAAATTTATTATTATTATTATATTTCAATATACAAAGTACAAATTTTAATATCGTAATAAAAGGATAAAGTTATTTTTTTTTATACTGGGTCCTAAACTAGTATACATACATACACTGTCATATACATCTAAATCTCTCTATATATGTTTAAAACATGCATGTAGAACTAGGTAAAATATCAGTGTTTTCAAATCAAAAATTTCTGGATGCCTAAAATTATCTTTATTATTTTTGTTTACAAGATTATCAGATTCTCTTGTAAACCACATAAATCTGTACTATAGGACAGTACTCTGTACCTTTACCCGGTAGGGATCTGTTAGCAATCAACATTGGAATGTAAATAGAATGAAAAACTTTGTTAAACAGAAATAAAAAGGCTTTATTATTATAATATTATTATAGGACAGTACTAGGCGATAAATATTGCACATCAGTAGTTCGGTTTTGTAGAGCGTCGTCTCTCTCGCACGTAGCACTAACAGCTTACTCTCTTTCCAATGCCCGATGTGCAACACTTGTACTTTTTCATTATGTTATGAATAAATTATTTTCTTTCTTTTACTTGCTAGTACTGTATTATGTCCTGATTGCGGTCCGCCCACGGCTACGCTCGCGTTGTGTAAGATTTTCCCGTGGGAATAAGACTTTCCCGTAAAAAGTATAATATGTGTTAATCCAGGGTTCAAACTATCTCTATTCCAAATAATAATAATAATAATAATTCTTTAATTCAGACCAGGGATCCATATAAGCACAAACTAAACTAAAAAATAAAATTAACAAAGAAAAATACATGCTAGGGGCATCACTAGGCTGCCAGGTCAAGCCATTTTTGGTAGGTGGTGGTGGCCACCATCAGGTCTGAAAAACCCACAACTATTTCATTCGTGGATGCGCGGATGCGGTCCATAAATGACGCTATTCTGTTACGCACGATAGCATTAAAAGTATTGACCCTAGCTTCAAAAAACATACCACTGGCACTACACCAAGGTTGTAAACCCATGAGCTGTCTAAAGATGTTGTTGTATTGAACTCTAATACTATCGTGCGCTTTTTTCGTATAATTTGTCCAGAGTTGGCATGTATAAAAAGTCTGACAGAAAGATTTGAAGAGCGTCACCCGAACAGCATCCGCACATCCTCGAAACTTCCGCGCCAACATATTGCCAACAACAGACAACGACCTCCTCTGACGTTCGATGTCATGATCGTCCTTGCGATCTGAAGACAAAATATGGCCAAGATACTTGAACCGCTGCACCATTTGAACAGGCTGCCCGTTCAACAAGACCGGCGGTATAACATCTGGACCCCTGCCCGACCTGAACACCACCATCTCAGTTTTTTTTACGTTATACGTAAGCCCATGCGCACGGGCAAATTTCATCCCAATCCGTTCAGTAGATTTTGCATGAAAGAGTAACAAACATCATCCATACATACAAACTTTCGCGTTTATAATATAATGTCCTATAATATACGTGAACAATATAAGGAATATGCACAATTTTTTTACGAAATATTTCAAGTTCCAGAAAAAAACAAATTTTTTTCATATATCTTGCTTAGAAACAAAGTTATAAGGCTACAAAGTTGATGGTTAGACAGAGAGGTCCGACGTGACATAGAAAATTTTGTTTTCGTAAGAGGGAATGATATATTTGTTTAAAAATGTCTAGTTTGTTTTTCGATCAATTTCGATTCTGTTTTGACTGTCTGCTTTGTATACTTTTTTCTTTTGACTAATAATTTTTTTATGCATATTCCCTATTCCGCCAGCTCTTGGTGCCCAGCAATTCCGCCTCAACATGTCTCGCGACTACGAGCTGGCGCGCATCCCGCAGGAGTCGCCCCCTCTAGTGGCGTACGTGCGGCAACTGCACCTCGCCCCCCGCGCGCCGCACCCGCTGCCCCCCGCGCCCCTCTATACGGAGAAGGTGAAGGTGCTGGACAGGATATTGGGGGAAACGGTCAGTAACAATAATAATGAACGGCCGTCCAACATAGCTCCGTGATTTTGGTGGATCATTTTAGAGATGTGATACGTCCACTATACTAGTATAACTGCTATTATATGAAATGAAAAGTTTATTTGCTCAAAATATGGTACATAAGATGGTTTGGTTCAAAAAAGTCTCACATTTCACCAGATTTGGCATGCAATATAATGAATAAAAAAAAATATAATGTGGTACTAGCTACCGATGTACTACTAGTAGGACGAGTGACAAATTAGTATGAACTTATAAATTACAAATAAAATACCATGTTTGGATTTTATAAATTAAATATTTATCATAGAATAGGTATAGTAAAAAAAAAGTATTTAAAGTTTTTTATAGTATTATTTTTATTTCCAAAGTATTTTTTTCACACGGAACTCGCCGGCTAGGCGGTCGCGGTCCTTATATACCGCTATGATATGACAGTTCGAAAATGTGATGAAATGTTCATATTGCAATTTTCTGTTCGTTATTCAACTTTTTGAGTAGCTACCTTTCTGGAATAGAACTTCTATTCTTCTATCCAATTTTGACAGTCAGCTTTTTCGAGTAGCGAATACTACCAAAATTGTTTTGCTAAGTCACAAATACAATAATAGTAACAGTTCTATTATTTATGTCACAGATCTAGTAAAAATGCCAGCACATGCGACAATGAACGGCGTTCAATGCAGCGTGTTTGTTCATCAACATTCCATATAAGTCTGAATCAAGGGGCTCGAGCCTACCCTGGAGTAGGGCGATTAGGCCTTAGTCGACCACGCTGGCCTAATGCGGATTGGTCGACTTCACACACAACCTTTGAATTTCTTCGCAGGAGTGTGCAGGTTTCCTCACGATGTTTTCCTTTGTAATAGTAATGAATGTCAATTATTATTTTACAGTGCGTTTTTAATACTTGAATACTAGCGGCTCTGTGAGCTGTAGACCTCGCGAGTAATTTTTTTTCCAAATGGGGACAAAGAGAAAATATGGCGCATACCGACATATATGAAAAAATTAAAATGAAATGTGAGAATAAGATAATTAAACCCCAAAAAAAGATGATGTCACAGGAAAGGAAATATCGGGAACGAAGGACCAAAAAATATGGGTGGGAATCGAACAAGGGGAAAGAAAGGTGTGAGAAAAACACTTACCGCTGGTCTCTTTCGTAAGTGGGCTGCGAAATGGATGGCGCTCAGCAGCTACTGTCCAATCCTTTGTTTCCTAGCTTGTGATCCTCCCTGATGCTAGAAGTCGCGACCACGGCGCAAATATGGATGGCCGAGTGTGTTATAGCTAATTCGCTAAGCCTTCGATAGTATCGTCGAACGATAGACTGTACTAGATGGCGGCCGACGAGCGAATAGACAGAGCTTTGCTTCTGCCAGCTTGACGTTGGTAGTTTTTGATCTACCCTCGCTTTTTGTGTTTTTCTCGGGGAAAATGAGGAAAGGAAGGGTAGTGACATCAATGAAACCTACGTCATGTATTTGACAGTTGTGCCAAAATAATGAATATAAAAAAGATGCGTTTTATACATAACACTGATTTTTTTTATGTTTTCAACCCGTATTTTTTTTAATTTCCAAAAACTGACTCGACAAAAAAATTCTATATATTTATCGAACCCGCTCACAAAATTTCACGAGAATCGGTTGAGAAACGCGACCTGTAGAGTGGAACAAACGGACAGATGGACATACAAAAGCAATTTTGGCCGAGCTGGAACGGAGACGCTTCGCTCGCCCGGTCAATTAAAAAAAAATAAAAAAAAATAAAAAATATGTTTATTTCATTTCAAAACAATTTTTACAAACAAATGGCAAGTGACTCCCGGTAGGCTAAGAAGAAACCTGTGTTGGGAGGCACTGCTCTTCATAGCTGATTAGAGATAAACAATAAACAAACAAAACAATACCAATAAATCAACATAAACCAAAATTTAACATAACAAAGACAAACACTACATCACAACATATTAAACAGAAGAGTACGAGTATGGTATGATATTAAATTAATTAATTAATTAATTAATTTTTTTATATTAATTTTTTTATTAAATATAAATTGTTTGTTTCACAGAGCAACGGCACGTTCGTAGAGTTCGTGCCCCGCGGCGCGCGCGACCAGACCACGCAGTACCTGGAGGCGGCGCGCGGCTGGGACGGCGTGGTGGTGCGCGCGGCTGCTCGCGACTACCTAGCCCTGCGCGGCGCCGCGAGGACCCTGCACGCGTGTCTGAGCCCCACTGTGCATCCTAGAGAGGTATTTCAAACTACATTATTGAATATTGGTAAGCTTTATCGATATCAGAAGTGAAATCTAGCTTGAAGTAGTATGCTACGCAGTGGCTCTTATGTGCGGCTGCCGTACTTAGCCCTGCAGTTCATCATCATCATCATCAACGGCCGGTACAGTCCACTGCTGGACTATGAGCCTCCTCCACTTAAGTGTTTGGTTTTGCCATAATCTCCACGCTTGGCAGGCGGGTTGGAGATCGCAGATTAAAAGGTTACTGTATCAGAGAGCGCTGCTGCCCGTTCCCTGTTCAATGTGTAGTCCCTAAGTCGCCTCTCACGACACCCACGGGGAGAGTAGGGGTTGGTGACAAATGTATTCTACTCTGCCGTCACCACACGGCTAGCCCTGCAGTTGCACCTGTGTATCCAATATCCTAGTGACTCCATTATCAGTAGAGCTAAAGATTTTACCGACATCAGAAGTGGGATGGCGAAGCAGTAAGCGGCTTACTAACTGGCTGTGCTGTAAACGTTGCACCTCACTTGACAATACTTGACGTCCCAGATATTTTAATGATCAGAAACTTGCGATTTTTTATTTGAAAAGATTTTACAAAATATTTTTTCGACGTCAAAGCTAAGACCGATATACCAAGAAAAAAGAATTGTCGTACCTGGTTGGCACATGACCGATATACCAAGAAAAAGGAATAGGGGATCGGACTACTTTTTTTTTATTTTATAAATCCAAACTTCTTAGTTTCTGCTATCGAACACTAAAGAAATTTTTGCTCTATCTTTAAAATTGATCGAGTTATAAAGGTTTGAAGTTCAAGATTAGACAGAAAGGCACATACCCACTTGTGACGTCATTTGTTAGTAACGCCATATAATCTCCATACAAAAAATCGTTTTTGAAAGAAACAGACATATTGAAACTTTAAAAAATCACTGTAAATCAACCGATTCTGTTTTTTTCTTCGCGAATCGTCTGCTACTAATCTAATATTTTAAAAATAATTCATAAATAAAATATGGTAAATTCATAAAATATGGGGAACAGTCCGATTCCCTATTGTCGTACCTGGGCCCCGTTTCACGAAGCAACAATTTACTAGTAACAAGTTACAATTTGATATTCATTGCGTAGTTAATTCGCCTAACTAAACTGTAAGGCCTTATCGTTTTAAACTCACTGTCTACGCAATGTACATCGAATTGTACTTGTAATTTGTAACTTGTAGCTTCATGAAACTGCCCCCCGGTTGGCATGTTCACTACTAGTGTACGCTTACTGTAATTTGAACGAATGATAACTAAAATAAGGGCATAGCTGTCAGTTTAAGAGATTTTTAAGTCGCATGTTTTAAGTGCTCTCTAAAATTGTGCCATCGACACGGCCATAATGTTCAAATTCGATGTTTGACAGCTCTAACAGTGTGAATCGGGGCCATTATTAACCTAAAAGCTGAGTATAGAATCTCACGCCACTTATCTCTTTTACTCACCTTTGTAGGTGTTATCTCTTTTACTCGGTTGGTTTGATCCACCTCGCTGTCCCCAGGTGACGTACCACGAGGCGGAGAGTCACTCTTCAGCGTTCAGTTCGCGCGTTCTCTGCCTTCCTTTGTACACGGTCCTGTTGGCCGCCGAAGCCACCGACGCTGATTACGTCATCCTAGGAGGGGACAATGTGCCGTCGGCATTGAGACATGTGCCGATAGAAAACGTCAGTTTAAAGGTTAGTGATTAGGAATGTCTTCCATTCTTCGAAAGACATGTTAATTTGTTGCACGTTAAGCTAAATCAGATGTCGTTTTGTGGCTTGAAAATTTTGAAAACAAGGTGAGTTAGCATGGAAGTAGCTAGACATACAGATAATGCCTTTATGATAAACGTGAAATGAAAATAAATCCAAACTAAACCTAAAGACTGCAAAATTAATGCTATTTTTTTATTTAACTTTATAATAACTCCGAACGAATTACACATCAATTTATATTCATCAACTAGGTATTTTATCAAATATTTTTTTATACCTCAATGCTTTCATTGAGATGGAAGATGAAGAGGGAGGCCTTTGCCCAGCAGTGGGGCAGTCTGGGCTAAATAAGATAAAATAAGAAGATGAAACCAACTGAAAACAATTAAAAAATATACTCATATTCTCAACAAGTCTTCGACAAGACTTAAGTAAATACGTTAAGAGCGTCGGTGGTCTAGTGGCTAGGGCCACTGCCTTCCGGCCGGGAATAGCGGGTTCGATCTCCACCACGTACCAATGTGTTTTCGAATTTATATGTACGTTTAATTTTTTTATGTACGTTTATTCGACGCTCTTACGGTGAAGGAAAACGTCGTGATGAAACCTGCACACTCCTGCGAAGAAATTCAAAGGTTGTGTGTGAAGTCGACCAACCCGCACTGGGCCAGCGTGGTCGACTAAAGCCCCCTAATTCAGGGTAGTCTCGAGCACCTCGGTGGGGACGTATATGAGCTGTTGATGAAGGTATTTTACCTAATATTGTTCTACACCTCATTGAAACCAACTGAAAACAATTTAAAAATGGACAGTTTGTCTAAAAAGTCTTACCTTTTAGAAATAACCATAAGTCAGAGCAGGATAGCATCATATAAAATGAAAACACTGCAAAGGTGGTGCCGCCCCTATTAATTTCACGACTTTTTAGCCAAACTGTACTCGTATTCTCAACAAGTCCTCAACAAGACGTCAATAACAACGAATGATTTGCTAGGTGCTAGAGATCCGCGCCACCGACCCGGCCGTCCGCAACAACACCACCAGCTTCCTCCTCGCGCACAACTACTCGCTCGCCGCCGCCTTCCCCGACGCCGTGCTGTACAGCCTGCGCGCGCGCGAGTAGCGCAGCCGGCGGCCGGGGACGTGATGACCACGGAACCACGGTATAAACTTTAATTTAAAGTCTTATAATCTCGTTTAAAAAAAAAAAACTTTAATTTATTAATAAAATGACCAAAACAATACTTTTGAAAGAATACAACATAATACTTGATACACAGCAGAAAAAATAAGAATATACAAATAAGACGTATACAAAATCATAGTTATACTAACCAAAAGAACATCGGCCAAAATAAATAATTTATTATTATTTTTACTATCGGCCAAAATGGCCCTTGTAAATTATTTAATAGAAATATCTCTGTAAAAATATGTAATTTTTGTTAGATCAGGATAAAAAGAACCAAAAGAAATAACACCAGGTAAAAATACTATCCAAGCGCGAGACATTTATTTTATAACTTCACTCACTTTTTTAACTTCTTCTTTATATTTTTTAGTCTCAGCGGTTTTCATGTGTAATAAAAGGGAGAGGAGATGAACGAATGATGTTTTGAATGAATGATAACCTAAATTAGGAGCACGACTGTTAATTTTAGGTTTTTAAGTCTGATGTTTAGACATCCGACATAATATTGCATATTCATAAAGTCTAAATTTGATTTGGCAGCTCTAAAAATAAGATCTTCTCCTGTCCATTTTAGACGGGCTTCATTTTAAGTTTAAACCGTGACTGCGTGAATAAGCCCCATTGTCCACTGAATAAACACAAACTGCATATTAGGGAAACGTTTCGAACTGAGTGGAGGCGTCACAAGTAACTGTACCAATTTAGTTACATTTGTATAAAACCCTAAATTAGTATGGACTGAACTATACACCATAATATGATTGAATATACAGTAACTTATTTTTTTATTTCTGTAATATCGACCAGAATATGTAGTCTATAAAGTTCAAATGTAGAACAAAAACATCCCTTTGATTCCTATGTCTGTTAAAGTTTAACCCTCGTTCTACATTTTACCCTGGTTTACCCCATTTATGTAACCCTAAAATATTTATTGCAGCTATTTTCAGTAATTTATAAACTAAATACGTCTTTAAAAATTGATAAGAATACTCAAAAAATAATTCTTTTCCGTAATATCGCATCTTCAACGTAAAATGAACAAAAATATCTGCCTAATAGGCAAAAAAAAAACAATGTTATTTTGTTAAAAAAAACAAGAACAGTTTTTTACAAAAGATAAGTCTCAAAATATTTCTTTATCTGTACCAAATTAATTGGTAACATTATGAAAAACAGTATCTCACTTTTTCTGTGTTTATTTATATGAAAAAGTAGTTTTAATTTTAATAAGTATTCACACCGAACTTTACTTTTAATGTGATTTTAAATTAAGTTTCATCTCGAATATTTTAATGATTGTATTTTTCTATTTATTTTCCTCGTCGTAATGTGCCTTAGCGTCGGTGACATTAAAATTTATAGTCTATCTAGTAATGTACCACTTTGGAAATGCTCACTCGAGGTAGCACATATTTTAGACTTAAATTTAGAGTTTTAACCGCACTATTTCTATAAATGAAAAGTACTAAGTGCCTATTAGGGTGTCCATAACAGTTTTATTTTTACAACTGGTGAAGGTTTTCCGAAGAATGTGACTCGAAGTCATGGGACATTCAGATTTGGTTTTTTTTTTTTAGTTTTTAACTGTTTCACCAAGTAGGTATAGTGATTTACAGTAAAATATTTTAAAATCATAGATAACAATCAAAAACTAAATCCTTCTAACGGTGTTCTTTACAGTAAGTATAGAGATTGTTAACTGCATTAAGTCGATTTATTTGTCAAGTTTATGGCACCCTGGGCAGCTAGATGGGCAGTAAAAGGTTTGTGCGACAGGTTGTTATACAAGTAGGATAGATGATAATAATTATACAAACTCAACGAATAATCTAAGCTTCTAGATAGTCAAGCATATGAACACCAATAAAGCTTTCAAATTTTTACACGTTTTAAGGACACTGTCACAAATTGTTAATATGGCACTTTGATCAAGTTTTATAAAATTATTGCGTTTAGGACCAATTCTCAGAATGTACGTTTCGCAAAATGTCCTCTTCGCAGAATCTTCGTTCCGTTCAGAATGGTATTGCTGCCTGAATCTATTTGTTTTTTCATTGTCGTCTGGATGCTTTAAAAGAGTGGACATTTTGCTAATTGGACATAATGCGTTTAGCCTTAGTAATGGGATATTCTTAAATAAATATTCATTGTGTTAGGTAAATTACGCAAAACCTTCAAGTGGTAGCTTTGCCAAGAAAACTAGAGAGCTGGAACACATGAAATTGAGCAACCCATGTTCTATCTCAAAAAATTTTTGACGTCAATTTGATATGAAAATGGAAAGTAAGACGATTTTTGTAAAGTTGTTCAACTGAAACTTCATGCGCTGACGACGGAAGGTTTGCGTTATTTGGCTAATGTTGTGAATTTTATTTGTTATTTTTAACAACAGTTGATGAGAAATGGTCAATAAATAGTGCCTCATTTTTTATCATATTTTTAATATTAATTCACTGCCATTCTTAGATTTGAAATGTATTTTAGTTTAAGTATTTTAATTCAGTATTTTGTAATGTTATTCCCTCCAATATAAACATGTTTTAAATTCATTCCGTTAATTTAGAATTATATCTTCTAATTTCTGTAATTTTGATTATTATTTTATTTTACTATTTATATTTAATAATTATAAGAAGAGGGAAATGCGCAAATGGATGTTTCATTCCTTTTTATTATTAACTGAATTCCATTATTTAGCTACTAAAGAAGACTGAGTTTATTTTGAGGAATCTGAACGAGCGAACAAACTAATTAATTTATTATTTATATCAATTATTCTCAGTATTAATGTATGTAATTTGATTATAATTTTTAAATGAATTCAATTAAGTGAATAATGACAAAATGTTTTAAATTAAATGGAAATGTTTAGTTTAGATTTTATTGTAGTTTAATTTTAAGTAATGTTGCGTTAGGATTAGTTTTATATGCGCTCAATTTTTCACGAATAAAAGGCTTTAAATTTAAATAATGGTTTTACTGTATACAGCATGAAATTTACATCGTTTTGTTCCCGCCGTGTAGTGAGAGTACCCGTCAAACTGAATAACTTTTCACGAATGCGACAAAAAAATTTTTGGTCTCCATACAAAGTGAGACTCCCGAGCGACCCATTTTGTATGGAGAGACTAAAAATTTTTTTGTCATTGGAATTTTTTTTTCGTGAAAAGTTGTTCAGTTTGACGGGTACTATCACTACACGGCGGGAACAAAACGATGTAAATTTCACGGTGTATTTAATAATAACAGCAGGTTTTGTTCGGGCATATGAAAAAAAAGTCCCATCGCCTGGCCCCCTAAGGAGACAGAAGCACCAGGGAACTGATAGATAAAGCATACCCTGGAAAAGTCGAGTATTGGAGGATCATATTGCAAAAATCTTAGATGAAGTAAAAATCATGATGTGTGAAAATCAGTCAGTTCTCAATACTAAAGCTCCAAGTTTTCGTTCCGCTTCAAACCCATGGTCCACCTTTCTAAGAGAAGGAAATAATCATAATGTTGAATTTTTTTTTAATTCTGAATTCGAAACGATAAGATACCGAATAGGAAAATAAATAAAAACCTCCAGAGATCATGTAATAATTAGGTTTATTAATACATCTCATCCTTGACAAACATCTTTCGACTTAACGCTATCCAAATAATATACGAACGTATAAACAATACACAATTAAATAGTTCTCTATAGTATAGAACACATGAATTTCTTAGAAGAATTAAATCGAGTCTTGGTCTTAATTTTTTATGAAAAAAACTATCAAAAGCATAGCTACAGTTCAGACAAGATGTAACCGTACAGTGCGACACACAAAAAGTGTTGATTTTAAGTCAATCATTTTCACTCCCTGCGGTTGGTTACCAATCAATCTGACGGTGTATCTGATGTTGCTATTGCAAAATAATTTAGTTCCATCATAAATATTTTCAACTTTTTCCATCTTACTGTATTAATTTATATATTTTTTTCAAACCAAAAGTAAAATTGATAAAAAATTAAGACCCTTTCCTAAAACAAGTAGTAGGTACATAATAATGTAATACAATGATCTTATAAATTAAATAATTGTGCGGATAAAATTGATAATGACACTTTTAACATCAAAAATATACATTTTAAACGAGGCGTTGATTATGCGGACTTAATAGGTGGTGTTGTATTTACTATATAGCGAATTATGTTATATATATCCCCAGACTAATAGAAAATGCCAAGCTCTTTAAGGCAATGAAGATTGGGCCCATGACTTCTTCAACAAGCTTCCTTCCTGCTAAGGTGACGTCACTCTGGCCTAAATAAGCGACTAAATTTGTAGCTATAAGTATCTTTTTCTGTTGGTCCGAGTTATATATATTTCTTGTTCTTCTCCGCAACACAACCGCCTCAAAAACTAAACTAATAAAATCATTTGTTTTATAATTAACTAGAAATAAATTTAATCCGTAATTATTGCTTTTAAATCTCCATGTTTGGAAGAGCTAGTGTGGAAACTAATTGTAAAAAGAACTTAATATTTACATGTGATAGTAATGTGACAGTTGTGATAAAACTAAAGAACCCAAATGTATGCTTTTGTTACCACTCGATACACATAGCAATTAAAAAGTTAGGGGAAAAAACAATAGAAGCGAAACCTGTGGAGTTTCTTTGGCCATTTTTTTTCTCTAAGGATGGGAGATTTTCCGACAGGCAATTAAAAAAAAAGTTCATAAAACTTCGATAGATGGCGTTGACGATTCGTGGATCCGAAGAAATCCGCGAGTCATCCAGGGCCATAAAAAAATTTAAGAAAAAAAAAACCCACGAAGTACACCTGGCGCCATCTATCGTCTTAATTAGAACTATTATTTCTATTTTTTAAAGAGCTGTCAGGAAATCCCCCATTATGTATCGTCAAATAAAAAAATAACTAAGTTTTTCGCTGGCCCTACTCTTGTTTGTATGTCAGTCAATTGACAAGCTCCACAAATATTACCAACGGCCTTTTTTAAGTTATAAAATTATTTTGATTCTTGTCACAACACAATACTAAAATAAACACGCACCAATGGTTTACAAAAGCACACAAAACGGCTAAACACGATTATTTTCGATAAATCGTTTCTTTAAGCCATTAAATATTAATTTTTTGATTATACATTTTCAGCATTTGGTCCCTACCTTTAATTTTAAACGAAAATATCGTGTTTAGGCTTGTTACAAACTGAAGTTGATGGTCTACTTTTTAAGAAAATCCCACGGACACAATATCGATATAAGAAAACAGCATCAGCATAACAAATAAAACATAATTTTAATAACGCCTTTATAAAACTGACTAAAAAGCACAAAATAACTGCTAAACTCTTGTAGGACTTACAACAAAAAACGTGGGCATGCAATAAATCTCGACATGAGAAGCATTAGGATCTACATATCCGACCAAAATCTCTTTTTATCATTGTAGGCATACTGAAAGTCTCTGGATCTGGCCACTTTCAATAAAAGAATGAAAAAACAATTATGGAATTCGAAAATGGAACTCTTTGGGAACATGTTACTTTTTAATTTGCGAGACTGTTAAAAAAGTGACTTAGGTCGGATATGTAGATGTATGCTTCTCATGTCGAGAAATATTGTAAGAAATGCAGGGAGTATAGAAAACTTATACAAAACATTAGTAAACATCAAAATTCTTGGAATCATGGGATTAACTTACAAAAGTTAACGGTTTATTCTTCAGTTAAAAAAATATATTTTAATATTTGTATATGTTTGTATAAATTGCCGATTCTATAGAACGCGAAAATCTTGTTGACAAAGCATTCTATAATCGAAGATTAAATGCTAGCCTGTATCTAACTTTATTAATAAGATTTTAATTTAAATTGATCGACTCAATATACAGGGTTATTTTTTATTCAGTGCACAAAGTTTAATATGTCTTTCAGCTTTCCCGAAAAAATAGGTCCAGAACTTGAAAAAAAATCGATCTCCCATACAAACTGCCGCACGCAACCAACTCAGCAATTAAAAAAAATCATTCATTTTCAGACCCATGTTTCTTGGAGAAAGTTGTTCAGTTTCATGGTCTGAACAACATATTAAAGTTTGTGCACTGAATAAAAAATAACCCCGTATATTTTTAAAGACCGTGGCCAGCCTGCCATTTCAGTGTTACATAAAACTAAAAGCGGTCAATCAATACTCATACAACAAAAATGGAATAACAGTGCATTATTAGCTGCCCGAGCACAACGCGAAAAGGAATGAAATAAATGCAAACATTCACAACAAAGTGCCTAAATTAAAATTCTATACAATGTGAAATTGTTTTTAAACGCTAAAAATTTTAATTTAGCAAAGAACGCAATGGAGCATTTTTAGTCAAAAGATAAATGTAAAAAATGTTGTTTTATTCAACAAAAACGCGACAAAGCCTAAAAACAGAAAAGATAAAATTACAAACAAAACCAATAAAACAAAGCTTTAGCTCCATAATAATAAATTGTATATACAGCTCGGTATATATTATTAAATTACAATTTTAAGTACAAAGTCGTCAAAAGATAGTAGGCAGAGTAAATATCTCCCAGTATACGCAATCTCGATCGATTTCATAGTATATTTTACATGCCACATTCATTTTATAGTATTAGGTACTTATTACTTTTTAATATAACACTTATGGTAATATTAATATACTTACTACATTTTGACACACCTACATCAATCGGCTGGGTTACACCGACGACGACTGTTTGATAACTCTGGTTACAAATAAACTAATTGTCTTTGACCAATTTTAGTCATATCAATGGTCTTAATTCAACAGGGGGCCGTTTCACGAAGCTACAAGTTACAAATTACAAGTACAGTTCGATTTTGATTTGATTTGATTTGATGTACATTGCGTAGACAATGAGATAAAACGATAAGGGCCAGTTTAGGCAAATTGGCTGCGCAATGAACATACAATTGAAACTTGTTACTAGTAAATTGTTGCTTCGTGACACAGGGTCCAAGTCGTACTAAACTAAAAATTAAAATGTTTTCCGAGAAACGAAAGACAGGAAAAGAATTTCGACACTGGTTGGTTTCAATGCTTTAGTTTCGAGTGGCCAATATGCAGGAATATCAGCAAATTAGTTTCTAATCTTAGAGCTGTTAAAAAAATAGAACTGTATTAACCTAATTATCTATTGACAATTTAAAAGTATACAATTTTAAGTTTTAGTAGGCAAGAAAATAAACAAGTCAAAATTAAATCAAAGAAATAAAACGAATTAAGTGTAATTATTGTTTTGTGTTATTATTGTTTTCTCTTTAGAAATCAAAGTTAAAAATAATAATAACAAAAGTCAAATTAACTTGCGATTAAGTCCCGTAAACCAGAGTTTGATCACCTCGTGTCGGTGCAACCGAGCGTTAGGTTACATTTTCGTAGTGTTCCGAAGCGGGTATAAAAATATTCTATAATAGTAACATCAAAATCCAACAACTAGACGAACTACAACCTGCTTTTAAAGGTACATAAGGTAATTCTGATAATTTTATCGATCTAACATTATTGCTTGAAATTTAATTTGATGTCATTCGGGCAGTACCTACTTAAGGTTCAAATATCCTATTATTCTATTTCAATCTTCGATAAAGTAATATGTCACTGAATTTAGATCTTACATAAAACTGTTTTCTAAAATTTTGAGCTTTTTTCCAAAAATGTAAACTCGAAAACATTCTAAAACTAATGTTTTTAGATTTTCCAAAGTTTTAATTACATTGATGACCTAATTACAGTGACCTTACTGTTTTTATAGAAATATCTATAATTCAAATTTATTGTTTATATTTCCTGTTATTTCAATAAATTACTATATTATTCGATGAGTAATTTTCTTTTAAACTAAAAAGTATAATGACGAAAAATCTGATTAAAAATAAATCTTTCCTAAAATCAGTTGTGATAGATATGAATACACGATACGATTTTATTGTTAAAAACTAATTTATATGTTTCTATAATCTCTCATAATATATTAATAAATATTTTTTTATATTATACGTTATGTAATGCCTGCATCATACACACACATTGAAGATTTATCTGAAGCAAATTAATTAGAGAACAGGAATGTAGTGTGAGCTTTGAAACATTTTGGTTTAGATTTCAACTTATGTAATACCTACACAATGTAATGCTCTCTGATACAGTAACCTTTTAATCTGCGATCTCCAACCCGCCTGCCAAGCGTGGAGATTATGGCAAAACCAAACACTTAAGTGAAGGAGGCTCATAGTCCAGCAGTGGACTGTAACGGGCCGTTGATTGAATACCTACACAATAGGGGATCGGACTACTTTTTTAAACTTCTTAGTTTCTGCTTTCGAACACTGAAATAATTTTTGCTTTGTCTTTAAAATTGACCGAGTTATAAAGGTTTGAAATTCAAGATTAGACAGAGAGGCACATACCCACTTGTGACGTCATTTGTTAGTAACGCCATATAATCTCCATACAAAAAATCATTTTTGAAAGAGACAGACATATTGAAACTTTAAGAAATCACTGTAAATTAGTTTTTCAGCCGATTTTGTTTTTTTCTTCGCGAATCGTCTGCTATTAATCTATATTTTAAAAATAATTCATAAAATATGGTAAAATTAGGAACAGTCCGATCCCCTATTTATTTCACATTGAAATATATATATCAAAGATGAAAGTTATGGTCGGTCAAATATTCGTAAGCTACATAGTAATCTGCTTTACTTTTTATTGCAAGAACCCACATACGTTCTTTTGTGCATCCAATGTAATCATTACATTTAACAAAATGGGGTTTTATAAACTAAGTATTTTATTTATATGTGAATTAACTTAGAAAACGCAATAATAGTAAAAGGTCACGCGGCGAGTAAAGCTCCCTTGAATGCGCTTTTATCTTTTTTATCGTTTACTCATTCCATAATTGCTATGCTATACATAGGAGCGAGTAAAGAGACTTTAAGAGGGAAGACTAGTACGTGCTTGTCCATACAAAAAGAGAAAACGTTTTTCCACTTCGAAATATTTTCCAATCTCCATGATTTTTTAGTATGTTATTGACACAATGAATGACTAGGTTTATAGCCTTTTCTTTTTTCAAAATTTGCTATAGATTCAAACTTATACGCACCTCAAGTAACATAATTTTTGTGATTAAAACTGTGACGAATTAAGCCGTTCGTTGAACCAAAACAATGTATTTAAAAAAAAAGCGAAACTTATAAACCTAGAATATATTATGTTGAAACGATCGACATCAAAATCAAAGTGATTTGTTTTAGTAAGTAGAAACCGTTTTCTCCCGAAATGGGAATTTCATCAAGAAAAGTACCTATTGTCAGTCGCGAGCTACAACTCTCTCTATCGCACGATTGGATTGGGGCATGAGCGCACGAGCGATAGCAAATGTTTTCCTAAATACCTATTTCGTTAGGATCGCGAAGCTATTCTTCCCTCTTAACCGCGCGTACTATAAATGATTGTAAAATTTCGAGCAATTTTCTAAAGTTATTGACCGATCAGGGACAAGTACATCTCACATTTGCTCAACAATAATATCGTGTGATATAAATACGCTGATATGCACCTCCGAGCGTCCCCGGGCCGACGGCCGACGCGCGTTAATATCAAAATCCGTACAAAACTCGTTAAACTCGATAGTTCAATCTGAGCCCCTCTCCTTTGGGGAACACTAAAATTACTTAGGGATAGGTTTTGGAGCAATGTTTTTATTACTAAAACTGATAGAACCTGAGAATTTTTTGTAAAAAGCCGGCGACATTGCTTCAAGTAATAACTATGCCGACACAAATGTCGGTTTGTTTCGATATTTGAAACTTTGCAATCCTATTGTCAGTTAACTTCAAAGATTGAAACATACTATGCAATTCTGTTGGTTGGCTTCAAAGATTAAACCAAACTTTGCAATCCTATTGTTAGTTAACTTCAAAGATTGAAACATACTATGCAATCCTGTTGGTTGGCCAAAGATTGAACCAAACTTTGCAATCCTATTGTTAGTTAACTTCAAAGATTGAAACATACTATGCAATCCTGTTGGTTGGTTTCAAAGATTGAACCAAACTTTGCAATCCTAAGTTAGTTAGCAACAAAGATTATGATTTCCCTTGTCAGTTTGATTAAGAACGCATGCTTCTACTCGTGTCAAGCTAGACTTAGTAGGTGTTTCTTTGTTTGATTTGGATATTTGAATGCTACGACCAAAGAATTATCTATAGTCTAGAAGAGTAACTACGCTTCAAACTTGACCCCACCAAATGAATAACAAAGAAGCAAAACTATACCACACGACATTCGAATACGCGGTACAATGATGTTTTATATGACTCTGTTAGTAAGAACGTCGAAAGTAAGCTTCAATGTACAGCAGCGACATCATCTGCCTGTCTGTCGTCGTCGTCTGTCAAAATTAATTGGGTGCCACGTTTGTTAGAGGGTCTCTCTTGACTATAGATAATAATTCGTTGGCTACGACGACATAAGCCGGCTTTAAAGAAGACCTCGCCAATTGCGTTAAAATTAAAGATTACAAAAACGTGTAATCCTAAGCACATTAATTTAAAATAATAAAAGTATTGGTAAATATTTATTATAAATAAAAAAATAATACTTACATTTCTTACATTGCTCCGTAGAAAACTCACAAAATTAATTGTTCTGGCCACCTGCCAGCACCAAATATCATTGTAAGAGGTTCTGATTGAACGCCGGCGGCCTGTTATTGTTGATGTTGCCAGTCGCTGGCATGAAGTTGTTGTTCGTCTGGTTTGGCATAAATGGCATGCCCATGGTCATCGGCATCATATTCGGCATGTTGTTTGCTGGCATGCCCAGATTCATGTTAGTTTTGTGGGCCGGACTGTTAGGGCTCGATTTGAGTTGGTTTATGGAAGGCGCAGGGCCGGCTTTGGGCGACCGCGGGGCGAGTAAGTTGTCCACGTCGATGTTTATGGCCCCGGTGGTGTCGGCCCAGGTCGAGCCTATCTTCGTCGTCGGTCTGGAGTTCTGAGGCTGCGCGGTGGCCGAGGGTTGGAGCAAGTTCACCTGGGTCGGCCGAATACCTGGTGCGGAGATTTGGGAATAAGGAGCGAGTTAGTTCATCTAAAATCTAAGTTTTTTTTAAGGTGATTGTAAGCTTAAGTCGATGTCTAAAGCACAAAAGTACAGCACGACACGAATAATTTAATGAATGAAATACTTAAGAGATAGACAAAAACGAGGGCCGGTTAAGCATGTACCTAAAAGGCGTCTATTGGTTAAACAAATTCAGAATTTTTGACGTTTTGTCATCCAAATATGTAACATTATTTTTAAATAGAGATGGGCCAGAGCCACTACTGAATGGGTTCCCCTAGACAGCCGTCGGGGAAGAGGGAGGCCTAAGAAGCGATGGCGCGACGAACTAGATGCATTTGAACGGCAATGAATGACAGTGGCCCAAGATCGAGATCAGCGGAAGGAAAAAGGGGAGGCCTTTGCCCAGCAAAGTCAAAATTATTTATTTCCATAGGATGTTATTACATCACTTAGATCCGTCATTACATTTTTTTTGAGCGAGTTCACTAACACAATGGCGGAATCTGTGGGACAGCTAAAAAGGGCTATTTAAAAAAAGGCTTTTTATAATAAATGAAAGTGTGATGTTTATGCGTAACACAAACACTTACATAACTCCTTCATCCACTCATGTGTTCAGTTGTTTCACAGTTTGAAATTATAAAATTATGGAAAAAATTCGTTAGGTATTAATGGCAACACAATATAAATCGGAAGTGATTGGCTGCATAACCACCAATGATTAGCTAAACATTTAAGTGTTAAAATCCGTCAGGGCCTTCATTTTTTGTCCACTTTTTTGTGACTACCTACAATGTTTTAGTCATCGACTTAAAAAGAAACAAATAATATTGGGAAATACATGTGACTGTGTACGTTCGATATACCACATTTTGATATAATGAAAATTTAATTTGGTTATTAAATTAATATGCAAATGGGAGAAAAATAAAACTTACACGTGAAGTAAGTAAAACATTTATTAAAAAGCCTAATTCGCTGACTGTTGTTAACGTAAAAAAGCTACGTAAACTAAAACACATTTTAACTTATTTTTTTCATCATGTTGGTCACATCAATCATATTATAAGGTGCAACTAAAAATTTTGTCAAAACATTCGAAATATTTTAAGATCTAACACAAGTTCAATTCCATTAAAATAACATATTCCATATTAGTCAGATAATGAAATACATTCCTATATCATAGAATTAATTCAAAATATAGATAATCAGGATACCGTTAGACAATTACAGGAATATAGGCTAGTAGCCCCTTTTATCTTAAGGCTTAATTTTTTTAATTTTGTTCGAAAACATTTTACTGCACAATTTTTTATCGACAATTTGAAATCACAATTCTCAATCAAATCAAAGTGTTATTGATGCACGTTGAAATATACAAGAAAAAATTATGCGATTTTTAGATTTTTTTTGTATATCTGTAAATTAGTAGAATGTTGATGAAAGTCAGAAATTATTTTTTCTGTAAATATATGGCAATATCTTTATTCGGAACAACCGAATTTTAGGTACGGGATCAATCACTAACATAATCGCGAATCAGGTAGGAACATTTTAACTGGAATTCTAAATTAATAAATTTTGAAATCGCCAAAATGGTCCCTAAATTAGCTTGGCAGTATTCATCCTAAATAACAGTTACATATAAGGTAATCTTAAGCATGCAAACCTACTCTTAAAATCTAAATAACATCATTTACGCCTAAATTCTTCTCAATCAACTTCAAGATCTGCGCGGCGAATATGGCAACATCGGATCTGGGCCCTTCCTGTCTCATCGTCAGGTCTACGGCGGTCAGCAAGTCCGCCAGCCAAGAGCGGAACTCCAACAACGGTTCGAAGAATTGCGTCGACAGAATTTCTGAAGGCACAGCGAAGAGTATCGAGCCGAGAAGGGATATGACACGTAGTTGGATTTGTGGATCCGGAGAGTATCGCATGTACAGCAAAGCCGGGATCAGCTCGGCGCAATACTGGGGACACTTCGGACAGTGCATGGACGCTGTGATGATTTGTCCGACGACGGAAAGGTACCTGTATAGAAGAACGTTGTCGAAACTCTGTTTGAGGTTATGTTGGCTGAGAGTGAGCTGTCTGCACCCAAAGCCGCTGACTAACGGATAGAAAAAGCTGTCAGCAACTTCTGCGTACTCGTTCTTCTTCGCTTTAGAAAACGGATGGCGCTGCATCTTATGAATGTATTTAGTCTTAGTGCTCAGTCTCCGCCGGATAACCTCGTCAGCTGGTACGTTTTCTGCCGCTTCATCTTTAGTGGTGGTTTCTGGTTCAGGTTCGACAGGTTCCGTTTTGATATAGGACACTAAATTGGCGAGTCTGTGAGCAGCCGAGGCTAGCACATTCAGCATGAAACATTTAGTTGCTATGGAGTAGCGACCGACGTCCGTGTGGAACTCTTTACAAAGATGTTCGGCGCAGACTTTGGGCTGGCTGCACGTGATAGCTACGCATGTATCAAACTTAATGCTATCGAATTTGTCAACGTGGAATTTCGGTTCCATATGAATGAACAGATCTAACAACTCGATGGCCAGTTTCGGGCTGTCGCTCTTCAGCTGCTTCGTCACTAGTTCTTCGGAGACTTCCAAAGCAGCTTCGAAAGGTTCGAAATCTTTAGCTTCATTAATGACTTCGATGAGATCCCTCAAGTAGTTGGGCCTTATCTTGGCGTTCGCCGGCAAATCGTTGCTCATATCGTACGGTTGTAAATCATCATCCGAGTCTAAATCCTCGGTTTTCTTGTCTATGCCTTTTAGAGCATCGAGTTTGGCGGAGATTATGGTTTTAACGATTTCCTTGGTTTGCTCAGGTCCCTTCACAGCGCAAGACACTATGGTGTTCTGAACTGGCCTTTCAACACCAGTTGCTTTTTCAGCTATATCATTAAGCACATCTTTTATATCAATGACATTAGGTTTAGAATCCTTCGGTTTCTTATGCTTTTTGTCCTTAAGACATTTAGTTGTTAAATCTTTAAGAATATTAGCGATTTCCACACAACTCTCACTTAAGCCTTGATAGTCGAAGTTAAGTTTTCCGGCTGCCTCTTTGTCTCGTCCGTCGACTTCTGACAGCAATTTTAAAATAACTTCCGTAGTACTCATTCCTATAGCTCTAAATTCGTTGTTGAGAACATCCAAGTGTTTAGACATGCCATTGAACAAGATTGGCTTAAGTTCCGCGGCTTGCCAAGGTAGGTTGTGCTTAGTGTGACCTATTACACGATATTTCACAGCTAGTACCAATAACTGTGACAGATGCATGTGCTCATTGATATTCGACGTGTTTTTTAATTTCACATCTGCCCAAGCTCTCGCCAATCTCATTATCAGATCCTCCAAGGTCTTCTCCGAGTTTTTAGTCGTAGAAATGTAATAAATAAGATTTTCGACGACATTCGTGTTTTTATAATCTTTCGGTATGACGAAAAAGGGTATTTTTATCGCCAAGCTTTCGTTCCAGTCTTTGCTTTTGTCGAAATTGTCGCCCAAAATGTTGAGTATTGATTGTTCTTTTGCTCTGTAGTCTATTGGACATTTTTTCAACAACATTACTGACAAACAGTCGACCGCTTGGCGATTCAGATGAGAGAGCAATGTTTGAGACAGTTTCTTTTTCACAAACTTATTTGGGTCAGTGTTATCCGGTCCGGTCCAATATATTAAAATATCTACGAATTTTGACAGAGCATCGGAATTTCCATTCATGTTGTAATTAATTATGACTTTTGATAACAAATGCGCTAAATAAGTCATGTCATATCGGAACCCTCCGTGGAAACTGGCGTCGGTCATGAAATCCATACATCGGATGACATGAAATATCAAATTGTAGGAATAGCGTTCATGAGACAATTCTTTTGGGGTATTTTTCTCCAAGTGATTGGCAACCCTTTCGGGCAGCGTTGCCAGCAGTTGCACGTAACTCTCCCAATCGCTTAGGTTTTTGTATTCTCGTTTCTTATCTTCAAACTCTTTACAGCTCACGTCCACTGTAGCAGTAAAAATGATATCGCTTTTGATGTATTTCAGTAGGATGTGTGCGAGCGCTTCTAGAACTACGTAATTAGTTTCATTTTTCAAAAAGCCGCACAGCAAGGTCAAAATCTCGTAGCCGACTTCAAAACTCTCCTCCAACACGAACAGGTTGAAGATGTTGTCCCTCAGCAGCGGCCAGTGCGGCAGCAGCAGCCGCACCACGGCGCCCAGCAGCTGCGCGAGCGCGGCCGAGTCGGCGGCGCCGAGCGCGCGCTCGCCCGTGAGCCGCTGCACGGTGACGGGGCCGGGCAGGCGCGCCGCCACGCGCTGCAGCGCCCGCTGCACGCGCGCGACGTCGTGCTCGGAGCGCACGGCTTCCATCGCTAGGAGCGTCCGTAGCGCGAGCCGGATCGCCCGCTGGAGGTTCGATTCCCGGGGCGTCCTCGTGTTTCCACTCTCTGGAAATAAAAAAAACCTGAATGTGCCCAAAACTGCTTGAGGTAAACACGGATCCCGTCATGCAACACTTAAAACACTTAACAAGTTTAAATACGCGAATATACGTTTGGAAGTCGTAGGGGACGCACGGTCACATGTATTTCGTAAAGTTTTTTGGTATATATTTTTTGATAACGTTCGTAAGCGAGAAAACAATCTGAGAGTAAATTGTATTCAAAACATTTGTTTACTTATTTCTAGCTTTTTTTAAATATATTTTTTGTAAAGTTTAAAATATCTCATACTATTTGAAATATTTTAAATTCATTTAATGAGATGTTTTTGTTTTATGTAAAATTATTAGTTTTGAATACAACCGTCTCAGATTAAGCTATAGTATTTTTTAACAGTGCACGTATTTAAATATGGTATTCATCATGTATTTAAACATGCTGTTCCCAAGAAAAAGGTCGTAAAAAGAAAACGTCCTATAAAAATGTTTCTTCTAGTTGATAGCACCTTTTGTAAAGAAAGGCGATTTATTTACATATTTTTAGGAACAGATATAGACGGTCCGAATACTATATTTCAATATGCACACACATTGTGCGCTGAATAAATAACAGCTCTCTGTACATATACAGTTTAGTGCAACTAGACCTCTTGTCACCTACAGCGTGTATGCAGATGTGGGCCAAGCATTATGGACGATCACTAGTCGATTCGTCATGTTGCTTGATCCTTTGTGCATAAAATATAGGAGACAAAAAGTCTAGTTACATTAATCTATAATATATATTTTCGTTCCACTAAACGAAGCCATTAAATTTGTTTTAAGTCTATTATGTTAAATACGACGCCTCCAAGAAACTTATTATTATAATTTAATTAAGTCTTAATTTTTTGTAGTAATGTTTTGTTTTGTTACCTAAGATGGAAGAGCGCGGCATTCCCACCACCATAATAGTGTTCTTGACAACTTACTGGGAAGCCTCGCAACATGTTACGTGTAAGATTTACAAAAACAAAAGTATTTTTTTTAAATTCATTAAGCACAGAAGAAAAATAAACAACAATAACTATCATATTTTTTTTAATGTATTTTATAACCGTAGTTTTAATATAAATATTTTATGTTTATAATAACTTAGTTATGTATCTATACTCACCGGCACATCTAACCGCCCACCCTTGTATTTTGGGTTAATTTTAAACTATGCTTATTGTTATACATTACAATTGATTTATTGATAATTTTACGATAAATTAAACACACTTAATTAAACGTTAAATTACTAACTTTTTAACTGACATCGGCTATAACTAATAGAATTATAAAGAATCACGAGTATTCCCTGAAATGAAGGGTGGGCGGTTAGTTGTGCCGGTGAGTGTATAAGTATACCTAACTTTCCTTTAAATTTTGTCATTAATTTTATTTTTCCGTTTAAATAGTTTCCCTACCTTTTAAAAACTTGACACTGGCACAAAGTAAAACTAGTGGCATAAAAATAAACCTTCGACAAATTGTCAAAAGACACTTGACGGATGGTCTCTATTCGCCAAAACGGCTTGGTTTAGTGAAACGGCTTTTTACACGGCTTTATAAATTCGTGTTAACTCAATAGCGTAAAACTTCTCGGGTGGTAGTCCATGAAACTAACGATATTTGTTCCAAATCTTTTCTAATCATCATCAACAGCTCATATACGTCCCCACAGAGGGGCTCGAGCCTACTCAAATTCAATCTTTTCTAATATCAAAGTTATTTTTTAGTTTTTTTTTACAAGTGGGTTCCATCAGCTTTTTTGAGATTTAAAAAAATGTTATAACAGATGTTGATCAGTCCGTGAACTGAACAACTTTTGTAAGTAGATCATAATATGTAAGGATAAATAAAAAAAAAAAAATTTAGATTTTAGATAGATATTTTTTTTTATTTTTAGAATTTGGTAGGTTTTTTTTTTGCTTTCTAAACATTTAAACAACTTCTGTTCTACAACCCGAAAAGTATTGCCTTATCAACTGAACACTTCACACAACATATTAAAAACTCACCAGCAGGCTGCATGGGTTGCAACGTGGTCGCGATCAGCTCGGCGCCGAGAGCGTCCATAGCGAACGCGTCCATACTGGCGAGCGGCGGTGACGTCACAGCGCTGCTGAGCGGCGACGTCAGAGCGTCGGTAAGGGGCTGTGACGTCAGAGCGCTCATGTTGAAGGAGGGTAGTAGTGGGGGGGCGCTGAGGTCGCTTAAGAGGTCTAGGTTTGATGCCGGGGCGGCTGGAATGTAACAAAGTGCAAGATAAGAATTTGTTTTTAATGTTACCTAACCTTACTTAACTTAAGTTTGTTTCGCATCTTAATTTTTTCCGCGTAACAAATGCTTCAAATAAAATCATCATTCGAATTAAGATTTTAACAAATTATTTTTCGACGTCAAAGCTATCATGGATGGCACATTCACTACCAGTGAACATAGACATATGACATCACATGTCTTGGGTTCTAAGCAAGATATTTAAAAAAAAAACGGCCAAGTGCGTGTCGGACCACGCATAAAGTAGGGTTCCGTAGTCATTTTTGACACCGCGCTGTTTCGCATTTCTTGCATCATCATCATCTCCATCTCGGCTACTTAATCTAGGGGATTTGACGAGAATACTGGTATTCACACAGAGCGACTGCCATCTGAACTCCGCAACCCAGAACGGAAACCAAGACCAAACCTAGATTAGGTTTACGTGCCTTTCAAAGCACGGAAAACGGTCGTGTTTTTTTTACCACTACCGGTCACCCATCCATAGCCTGGCTATGGCGATGGGTGCTTAACATTGGAGATCGCAATGAATAAGCACTAACTACTGGAGCAACCGGATTGCATGATTCACTAATAATAATTACTGGCTATAGTTACTGTTATTTTGAAAAAAAGTATATATTTTTATTTTATTTATAATTTCAAAGGTATTCATCACAAGATACCCGAAACAATTTTAATTAAGAGTTTCCGCGCCAGTTTATTTACGTGAGTGATTTGAAGTTTATAGGTCCAAGACTTTAGAAATTACAGGGGGGGGGGACACCGTGTTAACGACTTTGGCGTGCTATATCTCACATATGGTAAAGCTGATAAAAAAATGTTGTACGGAAACCCAACTTCATTTTTAAAGACGCGATTTCAACGATACCCCACACAAGGGGGTGTGCTCAAAAAAAATAATTTACCCCCACTTTACATGTATGGGGAGGTACCCTTAAAAAGGGGTAATTTTAATTTTTTGTATTTTTAAAATTGAGATCTATATCCAAAGTATCGTCGAACCAAGTTACATGTAAATCGGTTCATAAACGTAGAAGATATTGTGCTGTGACAGACTGGGACAGATGGACTGAACGATCTTATAAGGGCTCCTTGTCGGACTACGGAACCCTAAAAAATGCATATTCTTTATTATATTTTGAAACTCACCGGTGGCCTGTGCATTGCTGGGTGCTCCGCTAAAGGCGCTGGAGAAGTCCGCGAACCCGTCGTTGGAGGCGGGGGGCGGAGCGCCAAAAGCATTGGAGAAGTCTCCAAACTCAGTGGAGTCTTTCCGAGCTGCGGGCACTGGGTCGTCCGCTCTGGAACAAATCATTATCATCATCAACTTTTTCCTGCTTCATCATCATCATCATCAAGCTTCTGTGGCCGAGTAGTCGAGATTTCACCGCTCATTACCGAGTTTCCTGGTTCGAATTCGTATCATAATAGGGACACTCAAGCAAAAATCTCTCAATGGGACTTTCCCCAGTTTGCCGAAAAGGAAGATTAATCCGTGCTTCGGAAGGCACGTTAAGCCGTTGGTCCCGGCTACTATCTATACCTTGATTTTTAATTCCGTGGAATTCTGACAGATAGTGTTGCCAGGCAGAAAACAGGTTACCAAAATTACTGGTATCACATTTTTATGAATAAAAATAACACAGTGAATTATTTTAAAGTCATACTTTATGCAGCCTTCATTATATTTCATGTTTTCAATTGTTGGATGACTATAATATTTTTAAGTTGTAATCTGTTCAAGTTACTATATTCAATGTGGGAGAATACCGGGTATCATTATGAGAATTTAGAGTAACAGAGGATCGAGTGGTGTTGTTTGGACAACAGATGTAAGTCGAATAAAGAATAGAATCCGACAGATATGTTATAAAAGTAACATAGCAACCGAACTCTTAATATAGCAGTTACGCATGCGCCCAACACACCCCCTCAAACAACCACTCTTACGCAGAGTCACACATACCAAACACATACACACTTATACACTCACATTAACATTAATTAGACAACTGCTCCATACCTATTCCATCAACACATCTCTTAAACTTTACATGCCCTAATGGTTTTGTAAGAAAATCAGCAAGATTATCTTCCGTAGGAACATACCTGGGCTGATTGATAACTGGCCGAAACGACGAACTTAAAAAAATGATACGCAAATAAAAAATATTACATTATATTTTGGCATCTTTTTGAAAATAGAACGCCAAATTTGAATTTAATCGAACTGGTGGAATTTGTTTGATAGGACGTAGAACTTTCTCTGTCGTAAATTTTCTTAACAATGGAAAGAAACGAAATTCGTGCGGTGATAAAGTTTTACGTTTTAAAACAGAAAACAGCAACCCAGATTAAAACCAAGCTAGACAGTGTTTTAGGTAATTCTGCTCCTGCATTGAGTACAATTCACACCTGCGTAACTGATTTTAAACGTGGAAGACAGAACTGCGAAGACGCCCACAGGTCTGGCCGTCCAAATGAAGTCACGAATCCGGACATGATCAAAAAAATTCACAAAATTGTATTGAATGATCGGCGCTTGAAGTTGCGAGAGATAGCAGAGATGGTGAGCATTTCATCTGAACGCATTTTTAATATTTTGCACCAACATTTGGGAATGAAAAAGCTTTGCGCGCGATGGGTGCCGCGTTTGCTCACTGTTGACCAAAAGCAACGTCGAGTGGACGATTCATCGGAGTGTTTGGCGCTGTTTAACCGAGATCCTAACGAGTTTTCGCGGCGTTATGTAACAGTCGATGAAACCTGGATACATCATTATACTCCCGAGACAAAAGAACAATCTAAGCAGTGGACTGAGAGCGGAAGACCTGCGCCGAAGAAAGCAAAAACGGTTTTGTCGGCCGGCAAAGTGATGGCGACTGTTTTTTGGGATGCTCGAGGGATTATTTTAGTGGATTATCTGCAAAAAGGAAAAACAATAAATGGAGAGTACTACGCAAGCTTGCTGCAAAAATTAAGTGAAGAAATCCAGAAAAAACAACCACATTTGGCCAAGAAAAAAGTTTTGTTCCACCATGACAACGCACCTGCACACACGTCAATGGTGCAACCAGTCGCCAAACTCCATGAATTGCGGTTCGAATTGCTACCGCATCCACCCTATTCCCCGGATCTGGCCCCGTGTGACTTCCACTTATTCCCAAACCTGAAGAAATGGTTAGGTGGCCAGAGATTTTCATCAAATGAAGAAGTCATTGTTGCCGTGGACGAGTATTTTGAGGGGTTGGAGAAAACATTTTATCAAACTGGTGTAACGGCATTGGAGAAGCGCTGGACTAAATGCATCGAGGTAGAAGGAAACTACGTTGAGAAATAAATTTATTTTAAATAGATTTTTAAAGTTTTTCTTTGTCGTTTCGGAAACTTATCAATCAGCCCTCGTACTCTAAACTAACTAGTGAATCGGCAAGGCAGTCTCTGACAAAATGCCAGCGTATGTCTATGTGCTTCGTCCTTTTATGTGCCACTGGGTTTTTGGCTAATTTCATGGCACTTTGGTTGTCTACCAAGATGTTAATAGACACAGCGTTGTAAGGCCGTCCATACACAAAGGCAAACAGTCTCTTTAAATGAACTGCCTCTTTGCAAGCCTCAGAAAGAGCTATATATTCAGCCTCCGTTGACGAGAGTGCAACACAGGATTGTTTGCGACACTCCCAGGAAACTAAACTGCCAATTTTGAATAAATATCCCGAAAAAGATTTACGATCTGCTACATTGCCACCCCAATCGGCGTCTACATAGCCGCGTGGCGAGCACTCGACAGTTTTTCTAAAAACTAGGGAGAGATCAAGAGTGCCCTTGATGTACCGCAGAACGCGTTTAGCCGCATTGTAATGCTGAGTTTGACAACAAGAATTATATTGAGCTAAAAAACTTACTACGGCAGATATATCTGGTCTAGTGTTGCAGGCCAGGTAGTTCAAACCTCCAACCAATGATTGGTACTTTAGGCGGTCCTGAGGAGACAGCATATCACCACCCCCTTCCGCAAGGACCTTATGAAGACTCAATTCCATTGGTGTTTTGGCCGGTTTACATTCAGCCATACCAAATTCTTCCAAAAGTTTTCTGGCATATTTCTTTTGACTTAAAAATATTGTGCCGTCTTTTGTACGCTCAAGAATCATGCCTAAACACTGACGTGCACGACCTAAGTCCTTAATTTTAAATTGTTCTCCTAGTTTCATTAGGAGTTCCTTTTTATGATTATCATTCTTGTGAAAGACCAAGAAATCATCAACGTACAGCGCTATAAACACATTCTTGTCATTTTTATAAAGACACGTGTCAAACTGACACTTTTCAAAACCTATAGACAAAAGTACATTGTCAACTTTTTCGTTCCAACTCCGAGAAGCCTGTTTGAGACCGTAAATTGCCTTTTTGAGTAGGCAAATTTTACTCTCTTGTCCATTCTCTATACAGCCTTCTGGTTGTTGCATAAAAACTTCCTCATGCAAATCACCGTTTAAAAATGCAGTGGTCACATCAAAATGATCAACAAAAAAATCATTTTGTGCAGCATATGACAACAGTAGCCTGATGGTTGACCTTTTCACCACGGGTGAAAATGTCTCGTAGTAGTCCACACCGTAGGACTGCGTAAAGCCTTTGGCAACGAGCCGAGCCTTGTAAGTCTTGTTACCGTCTGCGTCGTACTTGAACTTAAATATCCACTTATTTCCGACGACTTTGGCTCCTTCTGGCTTGTCCACCAATATCCATACTTTGTTTTCGTACATTGAATCCATTTCTTTTTTCATCGCTGCTTTCCAATTGTCTCTATGTGCTCCATTTAAAGCAACTTTTACCATCAAGGGCTCCGGTTCTACACAGCAAAGCCCTAAAACGTCACGAAACCTACTGCGCAGGGAGTACCTTGACTGCGCTTCATTTGTATCTTCTGGATCAGCATCTCCTTCTCTAACCATGTTGCTGGGACCAGCTTCCACAATGGGACCAGCTTCCACTACAACAGCAGGAACTTCCTCAGCAATTTCCTCAGTAACTGCAGGTGTCGTCACAGGCTGTCTTATAGGCATTTCCCAAACAACGTCGGTCGTTCCAAGATCTGGTTGTACACGGGATACCTGACTGTCTTGAAGTGAAGAGGTGAAAACCTCCTCAACAAAAGTTACGTCCCTTGCTCTTACGATATTGCGAGGATTGTTAGGATCAGAGAAACGGTAACCTTTAGTCACATCACAGTATCCTATAAAAAAGTACAGTTTCGCTTTAGGATCCCACTTCTTTCTTCCAGTTTCCTTTGGGACATGCACATAAGCCCTTGACCCAAAAACTCTGAAGTGATCCAAGCGCTGGACTTTTCCGGTCCAAAGTACTTCTGGAACTTCACCTTTGTTCGCAGCGTGAGGTAAACGGTTCTTTATGTAAACGGCAGTGTTACAGGCTTCTGCCCAATATTTTTGATTAAGGCCTTTCTCCAGTAACATTGTCCGAGCCATTTCCGCAATAGTCCTCATAACTCGCTCCGCGACCCCATTTTGTTCCGGTGTATACGGCACGGTGAGCTCGTGCTTGATTCCTTTACTTTTCAGAAACTGATTAAATCTCTGATTTACAAACTCTGTTCCATTGTCCGTTCTAAGGCGCTTTACCTTTAAACCTGTTTCAAGCTCTGCATGCAGCACAAAGTCCTTGAAACATTCAAAAGTTTCAGCCTTCGACTTAAGGAAATAGGCAAATATCTTCCTAGTCCAGTCGTCTACTATGACCAACATATAAAGAGCATGGCCATAAGAACGTTCTGACATTGGACCACACAAGTCAGCATGAACTAATTCAAGCTTCTCACCTGCTCTGTGAGCTTCACCAACTGGAAAAGGTAATCGGTGTGCTTTACCCTTAATGCAAGCAACACACGGTTCCATTACTTTCTCCTTGACTTCGATACCAGGCGTCTTGAGTAAATCATTAACATTTACATGTCCAAGTCGCCGATGCCATAACGCCAACGAGTTACCAGCGTTAACCGTAGCTAAAGCAGTCCCATCTACAACAGGAAAACAATCATCAAGTTTATAGATGCCTGAGACTTTACTAGCCGTCACTACGCGCTTACCCGTAATATAACCTATCGACTGATGAGACAACTTGCATCCATCCGCAGAAAAAACAACTTTCCATCCTCTCTCCGTCAGCTTTGAAACAGACAACAAATTCACACGCAAATCGGGCACATAGGTAACATCTAAAATTGTAAATATATCTCCTTTCAATTTTACCGAAATGTCACCTCTTCCTGCACTCGAAACTTTTTCATTATTGGCACACGTCACGTCAAAGTTATTTACATTTTCTATAACCTTAAAGTCTTTAAACCAATTTCGCTGAAAAGATAAATGATTCGAGGCTCCACTGTCGATGTACCAGTCGCAAGGACTAAAAGAAGTATCGTTAGCACTGAGAGAAGTGAACAAACAATGCTTCTGCTTCGAAGTTGAAGCTTCCTTCTGGAGTAACGGACAGTCTGGCTTCTTGTGTCCTTTCTTTCCACACTTAAAACACTTCAATTTAATATTCACGTGCTCCTTTCCTGCTCCTTTGGCTGCAAGGGCAGAATCTCCTGACGCACTTGCCGACGATGAAGGACATGAACGAGAATCTTCCTGGAGTAGTTTCAATTTCACGTTTTCCGAAGTTAACTTCATCCCTGAGTGTTCCAACGCCATGCGCATGGGCTTGAATTCATCTGGGAGACCTCTAAGTAAAACTACAGCAACAAGATCGTCGTCTAGCCCGTTCCCTATATCCTTCAACTTATGAGCTAAACTCATCACTGCACCGACGTAATCATGCATAGACTGATGGTTCACAAGCTTCTGGTCGAGTAATGCATTTAACAGAGAAATACGCCTGTTTACACCTCTGTCCTCAAATGTTGACGTAAGAGCGTCCCATGCTTCCTTTGCAGTTTTTGCATCTTGGACGTAGGAGTAAAGATGCGGCTCTACGTGTAGACAGATTAAGGCAAGAGCCTGCTCGTCTTTCTCAATGCTGGAGGAGTCTTTTGGATCAGGAGGCGTTGACGTACACGAAAATAACTTTTCACGTAATAACATCATTTTTGTGGAAAACTTCCATGACGAAAAGTTGTCTAGGCCGGAGAGTTTTTGGACGGAAAACTTCGTCATCTGGGCCATGACCTATGAGAATTTAGAGTAACAGAGGATCGAGTGGTGTTGTTTGGACAACGGATGTAAGTCGAATAAAGAATAGAATCCGACAGATATGTTATAAAAGTAACATAGCAACCGAACTCTTAATATAGCAGTTACGCATGCGCCCTCCAACAATCATTTTCAAATAACCACAGGTTACAAACAGTTGGTTAATATTTCTATTTCTAATGCAAAAAGGCTTTTAAAAATGCATGGAACCAAAAAAATAAAGGTGTTCTTAATCTAGCATATTAGCAATGCTATTAAAATAACAATTCTTCCATGCAAACTTCACTTTAATTTCGTATTGTATGGCCACAGATAAAAAAGCACAGCGTAAACCATACAAGATTCATATAGAGTTTGCACAAGCCACTGGAATTGTTATTTTATTTGCATTGTATGTAAATTATGATTTGCCTGTCTTGTTAAAAAAGGTTTGCGACCAGCGACCTGAGAACTGTCAGAATTCCACGGAATTAAAAATCAAGGTATAGTCGTTACACGACCCATGTCAGTGGCCTTTGGCGGCTCTATAACACTGACACCAGGGTTTGTGCGGTCCCACACGATTGAAGGAACTGGCTATATTTTTTTTGGCAGGACAGTCTAGTTGTCTTATTTTTTGAACTGGCGCTGAAAGGCGATGTAGGTATCGAACAAGTCATCCAAAAGCTCATTGCTGGTACTGTTGTTGGTAATGTTACTGTTGTTATTGTTGTAATAACTGTATTTGTTGTTATCGTTGTTATAACTGTTATTGTTATAACTGTTATTATTGTTGTTATTTACCTCGGATCCTTTAAACTAGTGAACGTGTGGTACTGTTGTTATAACCGTTATTGTTGTTGTTACTGTTGTTATGGGTATTGTTGTTATTTACCTCGAATCAAAGTCGTCTTCCTTTATACTATTGAAAGGCGATGCAGGTACAGAGGGAGGCGCGGGGCAGGTCTTAAACAGATCGTCCAACAGCTCATTGCTGGTAGTGTTGTTATAACCGTTATTGTTGTTGTTACTGTTGCTATGGTTATTGTTGGTATTTACCTCGGATCAAAGTCGTCTTCCTTTATACTATTGAAAGGCGATGCAGGTACAGAGGGAGGCGCGGGGCAGGTCTTAAACAGGTCGTCCAACAGCTCATTGCTAGTAGTGTTGTTATAACCGTTATTGTTGTTGTTGTTACTGTTGTTATGGTTATTGCTGTTATTTACCTCGGATCAAAGTCGTCTTCCTTTATACTATTGAAAGGCGATGCAGGTACAGAGGGAGGCGCGGGGCAGGTCTTGAACAAATCGTCCAGCAGCTCATTGCTGGTACTGTTGTTGTTGTTGTTAGTGTTGTTGGAGGGAGCTGATGATGCAGCGGCTAAGGCGAAGGTTGCTGCCGCTCCTGGGGAAAAAGACGATGTAAATAATTAAGACGATTATATATAATACTAGCTTTCCACCCGTGGCTGTGCTCGTGTTGTGTAAGATTTTCCCGTGGGAATAAGAGTTTCTCTCGTAAAAAATTTCCTATGTGATTAATCCGGGGTACGAACTAGATAATATAAAAGAATAAAAATCCATAGAGATCCATTCCAAATTTCATCCAAATCAAACACTAAAAACACAAAACTTTGCACAAAAACAAAATTTCATTAAGCACAGCCACCACTCCCACACCACTCACGCAAGCACTCACGTCAACCGCTATGAGCGAACTAAAGATTATTTCTCTAAAGATGTCGCTACGAATTCGCAACACTTGACTTAATTTCATTGGTTGGTGCATATGCTAGCAATCCCGATTGGTTCCACAGTTAAATCGTTCATAGTTCAAGCAAAAAACGGCCGATAGTCGCCTGCGGCGCTGCGTCAATACGTCTTGACGGCCGCAGACAAGGGGATATTTTTGTCCGTCAATACGTCTTGACAGTCGCAGTCAAGGTGTTCGCTGTCGACTGGAGCGTTCACGAAACAAAACTTGGAATTTTATGCAAATTCTATTCCCAAAGGTATTGAAGTTTTTTGTGATACTCCGTCGTTTTGTGCGAAATTTCACAAGTGTATGTCATCATCAACAACTCATATACGTCCCCACCGAGGGGCTCAAGCCTACCCTGAGTTAGAGCGATTAGGCCTTAGTCGACCACGCTGGCCCAGTGCGGGTTGGTCGACTTCACACACAACCTTTGAATTTCTTCGCAGGAGTGTGCAGGTTTCAGGTTTACGATGTTTTCCTTCACCGTAAGAGCGTCGTCGAATGAATAAACATATAAATTCCAATTTCAAAAACACATTAGTATGTGGTGGGGACTGGACTAGAGATGTGAACATTTAATTAAATGCATTTGGTAAAAATATTATTTTTTGGTATTTTTTGTAACACGTTGTTAGGTATGTATACCTATACTCCTAAACCTTGTTTGTAAGTACTGGCGGATAATATTTTAGATTCTTTGGTGTTATTTGTATATTTGAATTATTAACGCACTATGAGCCATTGTTGACTCTTGTGATAACGTAAAAAAACAAAACGATAAAAAATACGATAAATATATTGTATTACCTTCACCCCGTTTTACACGTTGTTTAGGTATAGAATCGCGAGGTCTAAAAAAAAGATGTGTTACCTAGGTCGATCTTCTTGCTGGGCGTGCTGGGCTTCTGTTTGGCGGGGCTCTTCAGGCTGATGCTGAGGGTCTTGGTGTCGCCGGCGGCGGCGCGGCGCTCGGCGGGGCGCGGGGGGCTGTCCGCGACTTGCTCCGAGTCCCGGTACACGTTCTCTCTGGACACGATACGGAACGGTTTCAATAACGGTATAGTGAAAAAAAAATAAAAAAAAAACGAATAAGATTTTTATAGGCACAGACTTATTCGCACACAAAACTAGACAAAAAATAAGAAAAAAATATGTTATAAATTACTAGCGGTCCGCTTGCGGCTACGCTCGCGTTGTGTAAAATTTTCCCGTGGGAATAAGACTTAGACTTATTTTATAGACTTAGTGGCAGACGATTCGCACAGAAAAAACAGAATCGGTTAACACTTTCAGGGCCAATCACGTGACATTTACGTGATGATAATTATTCCCTAACTCGCCGGTCACGAGTATGTCACGTTGTTTGATTTTCATACTGTTTTCTACAAAATCACGTCGACCCAGCGTGATTAGCGTTAGCTTGGTTCATTGAGAACACATGCAAAAAAGTGTGAGTGCGTCGGGTGTAGGCGTAAGCGCACACAGCGACGCGCCGCGCCAGTGCGTCGTTCCGCTGCTTACGGACTATTATGTTTTTTTTTATGTCCGTAACTTACTGTCCATTCATGTGATTTTTTAAAATAGACATAATAATATATTTAATTGTTTTATTTCATAAATGGAAAATATAAACAACATAAATATAGTAACAGAAAAAAGTAGGTAGTTAAATGTATTAGTTATTTTTTTATGGTCGTTTAAAATAACCGAAAAACGGTCGGCGCAGGGCGGATTGCCTAGTAAAAAACACCCGGCCCTGAAAGTGTTAAAAAACGAAACAGTAATTTTTTAAAGTTTCAATATGTGTGTCTCTACCAAAAACGATTTTTTGTATGGAGTTACTTGCTTGTGACGTCACAACTGGGTATGTGCCTCTCTGTCTAATCTTGAACTTCAAACCAACTCGGTCAATTTTAGAACAATTTTTGTTACAATTTTGACCATTTTTTTTTGCTACTCGTGACCACGGAGCGCGCAATCGTTCCGAAATATCGAGGTAACAATATATAACCACGGTTAGTTACCACGGTAACAAACCCGAAAATTATGACAATTTTAGTGTTCAAGTAGTCAAATAGCTAATTTCTTACTTAGGTTATTATTGTTACAGATTACGCTTGTTAACGAAGAAATAGCAGTGTCAAATTTCGTCGACCTTTCACAGAGCTAGGTGGCATAATTGGTAATGCGCCTGTTTCTGGCTCGGATAGCCAAGCAGATGCAGGTTCGAGTCCTGACCAAGATCGACAAAATTTTAAATTTTCTGCTTTATAATGATTCATTTCTTCATCAACGGCCCGTTACAGTCCACTGCTGGACTATGAGCCTCCTCCTCTTAAGTGTTTGGTTTTGCCATAACCTCCACGCTTGGCAGGCGGGTTGGAGATCGCAGATTAAAAGGTTACTGTATCAGAGAGCGCTGCTGCCCGTTCCCTGTTCAGTGTGTAGTCCCTAAGTCGCCTCTTACGACACCCACGGGGAGAGTAGGGGTTGGTGACGAATGTGCCGTCACCACGCGGCTGATTTAATTAGTTACTTGTTGGGTTTCCTGTGCTCGTGCGGCGGCGGCCCGTGCGAGTAGTCCTCGTCAGAGTCGTCGCGCCCCCCGTAGTCTTCTTCCTCATCGCGACGCTCCTTCGGCTCTTCTGGAGGACACATTAATTAAAGCTCTTATACAACGTGTTAGCGAGATAAGTAAAAGAGATAAGTTCAAAGATATTGTTAAGCAAAAATTGTTTAAAAATGATTATAGAATATCTGAACACTTAGAGGACAGATATCCATACGAATAGATTTCTTGAATGACAGGCTATCTCAACATGCATGAATTTTGTAAATGACTATATTATTATTTTAGAAAGAAAGAAACGCAAAAGATGCGACGCTTGCAGAATTTCTTTGGTGAGTTCTCCACAGAGTCCGCACATCGTGTAGTGAACTCACCCAAAAAATGTAATAACGAAACTAAAAGATATAACATCCTAAAGTTAATAAACTAATCATTTCATTTTGGCACGAGAAAGAGGCTTATGCCCTGCTGGTAGATAGATAGATAGATAAATAAAAAGTTTTATTCAAAAATCTACATAACACATGTATACATTTAAGAGAAAAGATACACATAAAGGAAATAACAAAAAAAAGAAGTACCTATGCATGCACATGTGTGCTGCAGTGATGCGGCAACACTGATTTTCAGCCGTCACCCGTGGATGACTTGCAATCGCAAGCAGAACAGAAAATAAAAATAAGTAAAAACTGTGGGATAATGACCTAATTGTAATAAAAAAGAAAATCGATGAAACATATATGTGCGTGCAGTTTATTTATGTATTCGAAATTGTGGTGTTGTGAAAGTGCGTGTTTAAAGTTGCAGTACCTACGACTGGTAACGTTGATGATGATGATGACTCACCCCAGTTGGTGCGGTCGCTGTACTCCCCCCACCCGCCGCTGCCCCCCCGCATGCCTCCCATCCCCCCCATACCCCCCATGCCCATCACGGCCGCTTCCGACGACATGCCTACGACAAACGAACATACAACTTACAAAAATGTTAGAAGAGATCTTTTTTAAAAACCATGACTGATAGATAAATTATATCACTAAGGTACATTATAACAATAGAAAGTAGGGCAGTTTATAATATCATCTAAAATTAAAAAAACACGATAGCCCTGCCAAAAAAATTATGGCCAGTGTCACCCGGACTAATGTAAGGATTCAAACGATATTTTATACATTCAAATCCATTCAGGCGTTTACAAGTTATGGTGGAATAAAGAAACTCACATACAAAACATAACATAACTCTAACTCGTAACTCTCATACATACATAATATGGAACACATTACACTCCTTTTTTGGGTAGTCGTATAAAAAGAGATTTTTTCCAATCTTCAACTTGATCGTGTGGGTTGTAAGGTCGACAACCGACCTCACAAACCCAAGTGTACTTCATCTCAGGTAATGGATACAATTATTTACTTGACATATTTTTTTACTCGTATGTAAGTAATTAGTGTTTAATCATTTAAATCTAATACAAGAGTTCATTAATATCACATTAAGGATGAATTAGTTAAATTGGTTTTCAATGGTTATTTTTTATTGACGAGAATAAAATTTATCCCATTACGTATTTAATATTTACGTAATAAAATTTACATGCATTACATAAAGTAAGACATGCCTCTTTGCATGATATCATTTGAAATTCATACGAAGCGACCAGAAATTCTCATTAGTTTGAACAGTTTTATACCTTAATGAATGAATGAAATGAATGAAAAACATTTATTTCAGAACAGTTGTTCCATACAGCCAGCAATGTCAAGCAATAAATATGAAAAATCAATTTACAAAAGTAATGCCAAAAATTAATACTAAACAAATAACCACTATTATAAAAAAAAACAAAAAACCCGACTGCATGAAAAATTTAAAACTTACTATTTTGCGGATAGTAGGGGATCGGACTATTTTTTATTTATTTTATAGTTAGTTTAGTTAGCTTAGTTTCCTAAGAAGTTTGAATTTTTAAAGATAGAGCAAAAGTTATTTTAGTATTCGATAGCAGAAATGCTATAAAGGTTTAAAGGTTTGAAATTCAAGATTAGACAGAGAGGCACACTCACTTGTGACGTCATATGTTAGTAACGCCATATAACCTCCATACAAAAAATCTTTTTGAAAGAGACAGACATATTGAAACTTTAAAAAATCACAGTTAATTCGTTTTTCAACCGATTCTGTTTTTTTCTTCACGAATCGTCTGTTACTAATCTATATTTTAAAAATAATTCATAAAATATGGTAACAGTCCGATCCCCTAATGTCGTAATGTGATTTAAAAAAAAAACAATCGCGGTAGTAGTAGTAAAATGCTTGCCTGCCAGCATTAAAAAGGAATCAACTTTGAACACCGAATACTATGAGTATACGTCATCTTTACTAAACCTGAATTTTTAATTTCATGCCAAAGTTGTAAACAAAGAAACTTCACTGTCAAAATGACATTCCAGTTATCAAAAACATTTTTTGTTGTATTTTTTTTAGAAATAAGACAAGAGTCTCTTCATATCACACAAATAATTGCCCGTAGCGGGGTTTGAACCCTGCCTATAGAGCTGACAACATCAGCGTCATCGACATATCGACGGGACTTTTCATACAAAAGTCGCTAACACCATTAAGGAAGGTCCAAAAATTGACTTTCGACCTATTTTCCTTGGTAAAAGTTGTTGTAAATGGCGGTCTAATCTAAATACTACATTTAAATATGCCAAATGGTTTCAAAATAACCTGTATAGTGTATTGATGAGGATGAAAAATAAAAACAACAATTTTATTCTGAATCAGATAAACTTTCTTCAGATTCGTCTGTTACATTTATTATAAATTGCTCTACTACTTCATCAATCAGGTGATCGAGTTTGCACATTTTATCCTCCTCCAAAAATGTTGTGAACTTCTTTGGTGTTGCAAGTTCATTTTTTATTTTGCACGAGAAAAACTAATTTCCTTTAAACAAAATGTATGTTGCAGCTTTTTACAAATTTATCTGAGTCATTATGTTTGGTTGTTAATGAAGTTTTATAACAGAGATGACACAATCAAATTTAACAATCTTTTTTCGCAATAATCGTAATCTTTAAATTTGCACTAATTTTTCTACAACAGCCATACCTTTGTTTACAACTTTGGCATGAAATTAAAAATTCAGGTTTAAAATAACATAAAATATCATTGAACTCACCAATATATTTGTCCTTGTTCTTCTTGGCCTTTTTCCTCTCCTCTCTCAGTTTCTCGTCGTCCTGTATGAACTCTATGAGTTCGCGCACCTTGTGACGCACGTTGATACCCTGCAAATAAAAAACGGGTAATAGTGACAAGGGGGTCTTTAGGGATAATCTTTCTTTGGGTATGCTTCTTTACAGAAAAAAAAACACAATTTTTTACGTATGAATCACGGAATATAAAACAAGAGTGGAAAGGACAAACGTAATTTTTTCTATGAGAACCAGTGTCGCCAAAATCACACATAGATAGCACTGTTTACATCACACACAGCTAAGACAATCGGGCATTTGACCAATCAGAGCTGTTGTACTCGTTTCATACAAGAATGTTATACGTTACTTTATTACTAAATGTAAATGTTACTTTACCATTAAACAAATAAAGTATATTTTCGCATATACTCTATACTTTCTTCACGTAGTTCAACGCTTCTGACCTAGATGGCGTACTACAAGATGCATACCAATACATACCTTAGCCTAAAGAGAATAGGAATAGTTTTTGCAAGCTCGGCGAACTAAACAAATCTATGCGGACCTACTCATAGTAATGACACACGCGCACCGCCCACTTGTCCATTCCTCTCTTGTTTTATATTCCGTGGTGAAACTCCATTATTGATGATTCAAACACTTGTACTCGTTCGTTCGGTGTTTTATTTAAATGCACTATTATATTGCATGGATAAAATGTTGTTGTAGCTTTGTCTACATAGTTTTACGACCCCTGAAGATGCTGTGAAGCGAAGCGAAATATATGGAACAAGTACAAGTGAATAAAAAATAAAACTAAGAATACAGAACGCGCTCCTGCCAAAACTGACCAATCAGGAAGCAGGGACCGGACTACCCGTTGAAAAACCTCTTCAGTCATTAGAGTTTAAAGAATTTACAGAATGATAATAAAATAAATATATGTTTATCAGATTCCTACCCTGTTGGATTTGCAAACGTTATAATTATAGCATAGTAAGAGTACGAGATATCGTTGATCAAAATCGTAAGGGTTCCAGTCCCTGTCAGGAAGACGGTTCACAATTTTACGGGTGATAAAACCCGATAGATTGTGAATTCTGTAGCTTTGTTCACAATTCAAATGGTTGTATTAGGAATTGTATGCTCTACATGAACGCAGCCTAAGCGCAGCCATATTGTTATAGAATGACATAGCTGTCTCGTTCAATTTTGACAGCTCAATTAATCTTGCTCGCTCTGCTCTCAGCCATTGTCTTTGTTTTTGTGTCGTCCCTAAATAAATTTAATCTTAATTAATCGTATTATATTTCATAACGAAAATACATGTGGGCATTGTTTTTGAGAAATAAAAGTCACCATATTGAAGAATCTGTGTTTATTTGGTTGATCACGCCTCACACGCCCATTCCATTGCCATCACGACATCATACTCTCCATCAGGTTGGTTGCAGTTCACAATTTTACGTTAGTTTATAATCTCGCGAAACAGATTATAAACTAACGATGTTCACAATCTTACGGTGACATATACAAGCATAGATTCATGTAAACAAGTAGGCAAGTAAGTAGGTGTTTACAATATTAGAAGCACAAAACTTACCTGATCTTTCCCCAAGTCGTCGACGTAAGTGTAGTTCTCAAGCGATCGCAGGTCATATATGTGTTCGCGCGCCGACGTCACCACGCGCTCAGACCCGTTGCGGACTAGGTAGCTCAGCAGCAGGAGACACTGGAAGAGAGAACGTCGATAAGTAAAATTGTTTTTCTGGGCGAGAGGCGGCAAATCCCCACCTAAACATGTTATATTTACTCCAAGCAAACTGAGCTTAAAAACTTTGCCCAAAGTCTGTTTAAAGACATCAAGATGTATCTATATTTCATGACGATGTTTGTTCTAAAAACACTTCTAGTAGAATCACTTCTGCCAGTGACTCCTATACTTACTCCAACTGAAGTCAAGTCAAAGTCACCTTCAGATCGCAGATGTTTCCAGTGGCTCCGGTTGTCGTTAGCCAAGTTGTCAATTGAGCGACAGAAAAGTATTTCGTTACTAGATCTAGTTGTCCGCCTCTAAAGCATGGATATCACCTCGGCAATACATTGAATGTCAATTGACCACAGGGCTTTATAGTCCTGAAACTCCTCCAACTTACCTTGTAGGTCCTCCGCCAGTGGCTTCGGTTGTCGTGCAGCATGCGCCTCCACAGCATGGACATGACCTCGGGGAAGTGCTCGTACGTGAAGGTGGCGAGCGCCAACTCCTGCATCTGGGCGCCGGTGGGACCCCACGCCTCGTCCGACGTGGCTTCACGGACTTTGCCCTCGATCTCCGTGTAGTTCATCACCACGTTTGTTCTGGAAAGAGATTCATGTTCATACTGTTTGTTCCTGTCAAGTCTTGGGCGATTCTATGCTGGTTGTATCGCTGAGAGATTCGAATGGCGGTTCGCTCTGCGATACTTTTAACAGTATGCAGGATGGAAGCGATAAGCGATCTGAAGCTGGAAACATCGACTTTTCGGATAGATCAAATTTATTTTATAAACTAATATTGATACCATTTGACAGATCTTGTAAAGCACTTATAGAGTCAATAATCAGTTTTTCGATATGTAGTATAGTGGCTCTGTGGCAGAGCAGTCGAGTGTTTGGCTCTCATACGGAGTTTTCGAATTCGACGTACGCGCAGCATCGAATAAACGTACATACAAATAAGAAATTCGTAAACACATTGGTATGTGATCGGCTTCGAACCGCCGCCTTCCGAACGACAGGTCCAGCCGCTACACCACCCAACGCTCAATAAGACATTTAACTCCAGACCTTACAGAATATCAGAGACATCGCGTCTGTTGTTACTTCAAGTATAAGCAATCATCAACAGCTCCTACTCGTAAACGTCTCCACCACCCACTGGACACCACGTCAGGACGCTACTTCCCGAAACACATAGGTGCGTTTGCACATAAATAAATATCACTGGGCGGCCAATACCTCGCGGCTCACTTCAGTTTCAACCTATATGAGCCCTGTCAATACGTTGCGTAAGCGAGATGAACCAATCACGACGTGTTCCCCGCGCCCCCGCACCGCAACTTTTTCGTAATTAGTTTATGTATATTATACAGAATGCGGTGTCCAGTGGGTGGTTGGTATGAGGGCTCGAGCCTACCCTGAATTAGGGCGATTAGGCCTTAGTCCACGCTGGCCCAGGGCCAGTTGGTCGACTTCACACACAACCTTTGAATTTCTTCGCAGGAGTGTGCAGGTTTCATCACGATGTTTGCCTTCACCGTAAGAGCGTCGAATAAACGTACATATGAATTCGAAATTCGAAAACATAGCTACGTGGTGGGGATCGAACCCGCGTCTCCCGGACGGGAGGCAGCGGCCCTGGCCACTAGATAACCGACGCTCTCTAAGCAATCACCTATATATATATATAAATACGGGGTTAGGCATACATATATGGTACTTAGATCACAATAAGGTGCGACTTGATCAGTGAAAGGTTACAACAAGGTTAACCTAGTTGTATAACTTTCCTGATTTACGACTCTTGTGAGATGTCATGATTATCAGCGATATGCTACTATGCTACGATGCGACAAGGCCATTGAGAAAAAATCTGAAGTTGTATGTGACTTATCTGTAACTGTAACAGGCCCGTATGGTTGACAAAATGGTACCAATTTGTGTATTTCTTATAAGATCATTAAAAAAAAAAAGAGTAACATACAATAAATTTGCGTCTGTGGTATAGTGGCTAGGGCCGCTGCTTTTCCTCCGGGAGACATGGGTTTGGTTGGCCCACCACGTACACCAATGTGTTTTCGAATTTCGAATTCATATTATCGTTTCTTCGACGCTCTTACGGTGAAGGAAAACATCGTGAAGAAACTTGCACACTCTTGCTAAGAAATTTAAAGGTTGTGTGTCAAATAGACCAACCCGCACTCGGCCAGCGTGATCGACTAGAACAGATTCAGCTTGCAATGTCCTTACGAAGCTGGGGAAAATATCACTATTATTTTTTTGTATCTTTCGGAATTCGAACCCGTAGCCTCCGTAATAAGAGTCAAAACACCTCCAGTCGTTTCCGTAACTACGATTCGCAACTAGTTGCGAACTAATGGTGTAGAGTATAATAAATGTTACTGACTCAAAATGTTGTATCAATATTTATCTTACAAATCAAGTGCCAGAAAGATTCAGCATGTTTACAAACAAACTATTGAAACTTCATTGTTTCTCGTTCAGGAAGAAGTTATCAACTAGTGGATCTCGCAGTGATTATAAAAGTGCATTTGTGGACAGGCCTTCTTATTTATGGAAATACTAGCGGTCCGCCCTAAGATTTTCCCGTGGGAATAAGACATATTCCCGTAAAAAGTATTCTATGTGTTAATCCAGGTTACAAACTATCTCCATTCCAAATTACATCCAAATCCGTTGAGCGTGAAGGCGGAACAAACATCTAAACAACCAAAAATCAAAACATCTAAATATACAAATATATTTTCACATTTATAATTAGTGTGATAACACGTAAAAACTTCTTAAAAGAAAATAGGAGTTTTTTTGGACGATCACTATTTACAGGTGCAAACTTAAAGTAGATAAGAGATGAACACCTGCATTTTAAGCTATCAATAATATGGATTTTTAACCTAAGAATTTTAAGAATTAATTCCTAGATACAAAAACAATTTAAAATACAACACAATGGAAACAAATTAACTTTGCAAGCAAAAAAAAACAACTACGACAACGGACTTTTTAAAACTACGGAACGGAATAGATTTTTTTAAACTTATGATTATGATTTGATAAGAAGTGATCGGGCAATACAGTCTCGATGACCACTGCAACCTGCGAGGATCTTTTGTAGTTAGTCCTTCAGTACTAAACCGGCTACTCTAGACCAACTTTGGAAAAGATGATGGTGAACTTCGGGCTTTAAGGACTTCTTAGATGAAACATGCTAATCAAATTAGTCATTAGGCCGACCGAACAATTTATTTATTGTTCGGTCGGCCGTTGACCAATCTACATGATAAAAGAATGATATATTTTTTATGATAGTTTTCGAAAATCTAAATTGCTTTATAACCAGCTAGCTATATATGTCCAATTAAGACATAAAGCCATTAAAAAATATATTGAAAAAGATGACAACAGTTACTGCTTATTTAAAACCTAAACAAACTAACCAACGCAATAAAATTTCATCAAAACCAGTCCAGTAGATTTGCTGTGAACATAACCAGAAAGACCTTTTATAAACATAATGTCACAAATGTGTCACATGTAGGTTTGTTCACACCAAGCATTAATTCATGACGGTTTGATAACAGGTACAAAACAGTTATCTTTATCAATATGTGTTTCATTATTTCATTCTGTGTTCCTCTTATCATTTGTGTTCTAATTAGAGTGTGTTGCAGTAATGGTCGTACTACTGACTGATAAAATGATAATTTGTTTGTATTGGATTTGAAAAAAAAAATAGAATTGAACAGTTCTGTTGTGTATAAATAACTTTTTAGGATTTTACATAGGCAAAGTGCCCTAAACTTAAATGTTCGCAATTCTAAACTATTGACTGAACTGGGCCACGTTTCATGAAGCAACAATTTACAAGTAACAAGTTATAATTTGATATTCATTGCACCGCCAATAGGCCTAAACTGTAAGCTCTTATTGTTTTATCTCATTGTCTACGCAATGTACATCGAATTGTACTTGTAATTTATAACTTGTAGCTTTGTGAAACGGCCCCCTGGTTGCACCAAATAAATTATTTATTGTTATTTTATGAAGTTTCTATGATTATCTAAATATTAGCTTATGAACATTGCAAATCAAAATCATTCTCTTGAGAAAATGTAAGTGAATTGGTAAATAGGTGGTTCTTAAATTATCAGAACTGCTAGTTACATTTCATTAAACTAATTACAAAGTTATTCATATTATTTTTAATTTAATAAAATAAATAAAATCATGAGTGATTTAGAATCCTCTTACGTTGCAGTGGTAATCATATTGAATGTAGTATATTATGTGCCAAGATTATAAAAAAAATAAAAGTATTCATAGCTTATATAAATACTCGTACATATCAAGAGCAACAAGAATTAGAATAAAACAAGGACAGGAACTTATTTTTTCACCATTGATAGGGAAAAAAAAAACCAAAAACTTATTGAAATAATAATTAATGTATTATGTGATAATACAATAAGTTTATTTACTATTGATGATGATTTACTAAAATAAGAATTTTTGCTCTTATCTTAATCATAGGATTAAAAGCTTGGGTGGTGTTAACAATAAGGAGTGCATTCTAAAATGTGTGAGAATCTGAGAGATAGCTTATTTCACTTTCAATACCTTTAAATCTTACAAGTACAAATGCAACAGATGAGAAACTGCTAAGCAATCCCTATTTTGGAACACCCTACTCCCACAATATCCCTGAAGGCTTTTTCATCCTCCCTTGTGTAGATCTGTGCTGGGTGCTAATTCTCCCATTACTCGCCTAGTGAAGCTATAATATGACTGCTCTAAACATGTAGATATTTTTTCTGACTCCTTTTACAAAAACAAAAACCACTGTACATATACAATTATCTAAACTCACTTAGATATAGTTCAGTATTATATAATAATAAATAAGTAGGTATATTATATTCACATGCGGTGCTCACCTGTAATTGGTAACACAATTAGTCATAAGTTTTAAATGTATATTTGCATGTATGATTGCAGTTGCTGGTGGTGTGCCTATTAATATCAAATAAATAAATAACAAATAAGAGGGTAGGTAGTTCTTTTATACCCACCAAATGTTCACACATTGTTTAATATTTCTCAGCATTGGTAACCAGTAAATGAATGGTACACCTCATGTGAATGCTAGTTCATTATATACGTTGCTTGATAACTGCAGTAATCTTGCTAAACTAGTTTGTGTGAATGCAAGCAGAGTTGCTCAATTTTCAAGGTTAGGATTCCATTTGGATTTTTTGGCCAAGAATGCCAATTTAATTGTTATTTATGTGATATATCTCAACTGGTTGTGATAGACGCTAGTTCGATCTATGCTAGATTACGACGACTTAGAAAAAACGACGGTGAAAAATTACTTCGCTCTTACTTGAATTTTTAAGCGTAAAACTACTTCGTTAAACCGATTCAAGCCTTATTACTATAAAAGCGGTCTTGTATGCCTAATGTATACTGCTGAATTAATGCCACAGATGGGTGTAATTAACATAAAAATTAAGCAAAGTGATACTATTACTTACACTTTATCCGCCAGCTCCCGCACCTTCCACATGCTTATGAATCGATCCATTTTAATTGTAGAACTCCAAAACGATGTCCAAAACCAAAATCACTATAACTGAATAGAAAATAACATCAAAATTAGCTAAAAACTCGAGATGATGATTTGGCTGACATCCTTGCAAAATGGCGAGAGGATTAGTGTTGCCATTTCAACTTTTTATTTTACTACCAAAAATAAATAGCTTCCATCCCGCAGCATGCGTGATAGTTTTCGATCAAAATGGAGTTTCATATTACAAACTTCCACTCCCAAGAGTGGAAGTTTTTGAAGACAAGACTCTTCCAAAAATCCTTTGTGCTTGTTTATGTCCAAAGCACAACCTACTTCTAATGTTAAGTATTTCGACTCGGTAGTTTCGATTTTGCTATGCGTTGATTTATCAGTCAGACTGAGTTTTGGGGACAGCATTTTACATGTTATTCAAAATCTAAATTATGGTATAAGTTTTGGCTGTTTACGTTATTGGTCTGATCCTCCTAGTTTTGACGTAGTGGTCCTCCAGTAATACAAGAGATTTAATTAATACAAAAAATATGTTTAAGAGTTTAATAAATAAGAATTAAGCTCTGGCACTTATAAATTATTACATTAGGTATATGCTCTTATACATTGATGATGATGACATTAACATTGTCAATATATAATATATTTTGACAATGTTAATGTAATAATGTCATATATATAATATGGTGCTTGCTTAAGCTTATCATACCAGCCATCTGCGCTTCTACAAACAACAAGTTTATCTTAGACACTTTTCAATAGCTACAAACAAGCTGCTTCTAATTTTGAATACAAAAATTGCACACCAAATTATTTCTACTTATTAATTTTGAATTTTAGTCCAACATAGTGTCTGTCGTTGATAAATCACATCACTATCACATTAAATATTGCCTCCGTTTTACTTCTAATGAGTCACGAGTCAGAGTCAGACTCATTAGAAGGTCATACATCATTTCTTGATTTGGTCATTTTGTGGTTGCGCACCGTAGTACTGCCACAGTTCAATCGCTTTGTTAGCCACAACTTCTTCACACTGCTCCGGTATCTAAAAATGAAAAAAAAGTCAAAAATGTTATTACGATACTTCCATACCCTAAGATTGCCTGGACTCTAGAAATAAGGCCGCCTTTTGGTTCTTCTATTCTATGTCTTGTTTTTTCCTTTCTTATTTTTGTCAATAAAGAATACATTTGTATTGTATAAACTACCAAAACTAAATTTTTATAGCCTGGCCACACTACTATATTTTTAAACCCTGACAGATGAAACAAAGGAAATTATTTATACAGCCTATTTGTTGTCTATAGAAAAAATAATAAAATTACTTCCGAAACACATTTGAGGACTTCTTCCGCGTTTTTAGCCTTCAATAGGTTCCGCCGCAGGGTTATGACTAGCATTACAGCCACAAATGCTAAAATCTTTGGCGCTCCACTGCATACTTTGTCCCATATCCTGTAAAATATTCATAAGTTTAAAATAAGATTATGAAGCTGAAGTGCTTGAATAGGATTATCTATCATACTTACTTAGTTAAAGAAGTGTCATCAAGTACTCCAGCAAAACAGCGATTGAACCACTTCATCAAAGGCAGCACTTCCATAGCATTTATTTGTGTTAAATGGCTGAAAAAAAACTTATTATTTTGGGTGTGTTTTGAGGCTAGTGTTGTCAGCCTGTCACAGATGAATATTTAATTTCAGATTTTTTATCATTTACAAAATACAAAAATCTATTACCTGTGAGCTGTAGACCTCGCGAGTATTATTTATATTTTTTTGTAAATGGCTGATATATGATTTTTTTACGTATTGAACCATCATCCCTTAATCTTTAAAATTTCCAAAAAACTGACTCAACAAAAACATATGTATCGAACCTGCTCACAAAATTTCACGAGAATCGGTTGAGAAACCTGACCTGTACAAACAGATTGATAGATGAACAGATAGACATACAAAAGCAATTTTGGCCAAGCTGAAATAGAGACGCTTTGCGCTCGCTCATTCAATGAGAAATTAACGAAAAAAAAAGTAGAATTATCTTACTTGTATACATCAGCATCTTCTTTCTCCAACATAGTACTGAAAGCCTCCTTTAGTTTAGTCAAATCTTTCTGCATATTTTTAACAATTCCAGTCAAGCTCTTTGCTAGCCAGTAAACATCTACTTCATCTGCATATATCTCTTGGAGTGTTTCCACTATAGGAACGAAGGTTTGGGCAGACTGGAAAATAATTAAAACATTTTATATATTTCGTAAATAAAAAAGTTTTTTTTTTCCTATTATTCATGGGAAATTCTTAAAAAACTAAGATGAAATGCAATAAATGCTGGGTATAAGTGTTGAGATAATTCTACTGAGAAGATTTTGATGAACCTTTAGAATAAAATACCGAACGGCTGTTGATAATAATAGTCATATTAATGTACTTAAATAATTATTTTTTGTAGCATTATGCTAATCGCATCGTAAGAATGCCGTCCTGATAGATACAATTTTTTTCTGTCTGTTTTGCACCCATTTGGTTTTCACATTTCCTGCCTGCTGTCAAAACGGACTTTTTAGAATGCGTAGACTTTAAAAAGAAGTAAAAAATAGGCTAATTTGTTCTTTAGCTGTAATTAGATTTCTATGTAAAATAATCTCACTAAACCATTGCTGTGATAATGTAGAAATGAGGGACAAACCAACAAAACTGACTGACAAACTTTCACATTAGCACTTTTAGTTCAATAAACTCCACAAACTCACATCAAATCCAGTCTCTGGAAAGAACGGGGGCTTCGCATGCTCCGTCTCCAAAAGCCACATTTGCAGAAGCACCCTACTCCGTGGCATACTCTTATCAACCAGCTCCAATATCTTCACGGCATACAGCAGGTCTTGGTATTGCGCAGTCCTCTGTTCCGTCACAAACTGGTGGGAATCCAGATATACTGGTAGGATGTCTAAATAAAACAGGTAATCACAAAGAAAAGTTTATTATGAAGAAAAATTAATGAATAGTAAAAAGAAGTTATATAGGTACCAGTAAGTATGATAAAAAGGAAAAGGATAGTGTTATATGGAACTACATAACAGATAACTATGTAAGTAGGTAAGTATACTGAATTCTTCTCTTTACTATCAGCATGCTGTTCTAATACATTTATGAAAAAATTGCGCAGTGCAGACAATAAGATTTTTAATTTAAAATTATCATCATCATTTTTAAGCAAAAAATTAGGGTACCTAGGGCAAAAGTTTTACGACCCTTTTATAAGATTAAATCAATAGGTACTTACCAAGTAAAACCTTCCAAACTAGATTCCTGTAAGCCGCCGGCACGGTGAACCTTAAACAGAACTGCTTCAACTTGACTTTGTCCCAAGGTTTCTCTTTCATTAGAATCTCCAAGGATTTCTTCTCTTCCACACCCCGGCAGCCGACCTTTTCGTAATACGAAGATCTGAAGTTACGTTCGTCGCCCATCGTAGCAACTTAGCTTCCTGCTTACATTTAGAAGAATCAAGATCGAGATTAAGGATTTATGTACTAGTTTTCTCGTTAAAATGTATAAAAAACAGAATTTGTTTATTCCTTCCTGCTGCAACAAGCAAGCAACAAGAAAATCAATGTGTTTGTTTTTCTGGACAAGTTTATGGTTATGAAAATAACTATACTGTAAGAGCGAGATAGGGCTTTACAAATCCGTTTTGCTTGATTTCTTTCAATATTGTCGTTGATAGCTAAATCAAAGACTGAAAAGCGCTATATGACGTTTGCATTCAAAAGTTAAAAGCCATCAGAGGCATATTAAATCATTTTTCAAAATATAATTCATCTACTATATAATTCATGTTTTGTTCAGAATGAAAATACGTAGGGTACGAAGGTATTTTGATCAACAATGTGTAAGCTAGCTTATGAATGGACAAAAAGTTACTAAATTTTTGTATTATATTCACATCAATGACAAAGTAAACTTATCATTGATTCACATGGATTGTATGTTTTAAAGCGTCCACTACACTAAGATACTCGCGAAGTTGATCGAAGTAGGCCGAGGACGAGAGTTTAAAACGTGCAACTTCGCTTCGTTTCGGGCTTCACTTGACACTTTGACACCAATTTGATTTGACACTTCGTCGAAAAACTTCGGACGAGGGTGTATTCTAGTGGGCGCTGCGTTATCAGCGTTCTACGTTCCTTTTTACGACGAATGTAGTCTCTGCCCACGCTGAAATGACCACGAAGCAAAATAAATTTAGGATACATTTGCAAAAAAAAAAACACTCTTTCAGGTATAATAGCCTAAATAATATTTTTTAACACCTCTTGTTGGTATGTTATTGTGAATCAATAGACATTTATGAAAAACGGGACAGTTGTTTTGTTATTGTAAATATTTTTTGTTCTTTTATAAAATAAATTTACATACTGAAAAACGGAACGCTCTCATTTTCACCCGCCAAGTTTGAAATTCTTTATACAAACTTCGATCAAACAGAATGCTGCAAAATGTTTTCGTATCCATGGGAATTTGTAACCAGTCACGCAAAGTTTTCTCATGGTTTTCTCTTATTTGTGTCAAGTTGACCAAATATTAGTTTACATTTTGCGAGTGTGTGATTATGGAGGTTCCTGGGGGATCGACCGCCGATCCCGCGTACATAGAAAAGAAACGCGAAGAGTTGAAGATATTTTTCCAAGATGCGAAGATGCCACAAGAAGTGATAGATAGAGCTATAGAAAATGAGCTTCGGCCGCTTACAGATGGGCCAAGACCTTACATAGCTGCCTGCTGCCCTGGTGAAATAAAATCTGAATACGATGTAATGAGTGGGCAGCCTTTTTGTGATTTAGGAGACCAACCCAAACCGCTATCAAGGGATGAAGTGAAAGAAATGTTGAAGGGCAACCCGATAATAGCTGAGAAAGCGCGCCAAATCCAAATCATGACCAATCCTGAGAATAAATTAAAAAATATAGCAGTCCCGTTGGATGAGATCAACATTAAAGGATTTCAGGATATGAAAGCTGAACTAGCTTCGGCCGGCGGCGATACTGAGAAAATCAATAAGATAAATTATGATAACATGACTTCTCTCTCGAACTCTGCCACAAATTATTCCAAGAAATGCTCCAAAGTTGTTGAAATACCTAAAGTTGAAGACGAAAGTGATAGCACCGATAGCGATGAGAGAGAATACGAAGCAATAGAGAAAGAAGTCAGCAAATACACAAATAAATCGTACGAAACGAGGTTCAAAGAGACTCAAGAAATGTTGCTGAAGATGGCTGACAAATACGATGACCCTGATGCACCAGAAACTCCTAGAGTTGAACGAATGAATCCTGAAATGAAGAAAGATCGTGTTTTAAGACAATCTTCCGAGATAATTATGACAAGAGATCGAAGTAGAAAAACTGCCTTCGACGAACTTAAAGAAAGCTATGCAATAAATGAAGCTATGAATATCTCTTTGAGTCCTGTAACGCCAGATTTGAGTGGAGAACTGAAAAATAAGAAAAGAGATGAAAACATTAAAACAGGACCCGAGACTGCAATGAGTGTTCTATTCCCTAAAAATTTAAAGAACAAATTACGAGATACAGAACGAGCATTAAAAGAAATCGAAATGGTCTTCGAGAAAAATCCTATGCTGGAAAATAACGTAATCGAAGAAATGAACGAAAAGAATAAGCCTGAACTGACGGCTTCTAATCAGACCGATATTCAGTGTGGCGATGAAATCAATGATACATGTAACAACCAACCAAATATTGCTGAGAGTCGAGAAGCTCTGCGTCAAAGTGCAGCTAAAAAGTTTGATGACAAGATGAAAGAAACATTGCATAATACGCTGGCAAGCATTTTTGAAATTTCACAGGAAGAAAAACGAGAAAATAATGACATGGAAGTAAAAGAAATGGAAAACCTTGCACAAAATATAGTTGAAGGAGCTGATAATTTGAGCACTTTAATCCGTGAAGACATAACAAATAAGCTTAATAGCATGAATGAACTTCTAAATGACGTTAATACGGCTTTAGAAAACTCGAAAAAATCTAATATAACTTATAAGAAACTTAAAGAAGAAGGTGAAAGTCTCACCCGTGATAAGGAACTTCGTAATGATAATATAGTAGAAGAAGTTGGATGTGACAATGTCAAAAAAGTAGATGATGGCAAAAAAATATCAAATGTAAGTGATGCTCAAATAGATGATATAAACACAGCCATCAGCAAATTAAATTCTGAACTGTCTCGCCATGAAGAAAGAATCAATAAGAGCAAAGAAAGATATGAAGAAAGAAATAAAGAATGCACACAATTCATGAAAGAAGTTGACGAGATTATGCTTAAATCGCAAGAAATCCTTCATCCAAGCAAAACTCTCCCTAACGTAGGTCCGATAGCCATTAAGGAGGATGTCACTACTACAACTGAAACAAACGAACCTACTACTTCTAAACAACAGCACAAGGAAGAACTAAATGACAATGGTCAAAAACGCCGTAAAGAACTTTGGGACATTGACTTGGGTTTACAACAAAAAAAGGAAGAAATAGATCAAAAGTTGATAACTTTCAACAAAGAACAAGAAGCACGAAGCAATCGTATTAATAATCTTCTATTCGACATTAAAGATAAGATGAAAGATAACAAGGAAGTTTTGAGACTTGCTAATAATATTTTGCGACGTGAGGAAGCAAAACAAAAAGGTTTAGTGACAGCTAGCAATATTCAAGAGATTCCAGAAACGGATGAAAAAGCTCAAGGAGATGGCATAAGGATTACAGAAGATGCAAAACTAAAAGAAATGGACAGTCAAATACCTTTCATTTCTGCCAAGTCAGATGACCCTTATGGAGGTATGTCTTGTAAAACCTATTTATTACAATTTGATACTATTTAACCAAGTAGAGAAATAGGCAATTTAAACATGTTTAAATTTAAACATTTGAATTTAAACATCATTACGAGGTTATAAAAAACGCTTAGAGAGCGTTCAAAAAAGATTTTTATGGCATTTAGCATACAGCTGTAATATGGCAAAAAAACTGTCAGGTTACACCGCTCGCCTCAAACACTTCAGGATGAAGTCTTTGGCCGATAGAAGACAGTTGCTGGATGGTGCGTTTTTACACAAACTGGCGAACGGGGCCCTAAATACTCCCAGTTTGTTAAAGAAAGTTAATTTCAAAATTCCTTTTAATTTACCCCGTCGCACTGCTAAGCACAGATTGTTTTCTGAAAACGCATCCCGTACTAACTTGGGCCATTTTTCGCCACTTAATAGATTATTAAGTCACTATAATACAATCTGCTGTTTTGGGAATGTGGATGTTGATATCTTTGCTAATAGTATTTACTCATTTAAAAAGTCATATATTAGGGATAATATGCTTGAATAGCAAATAATATGTATTGTTATTGTAAAGTCTTGTTCTCTCGATGCGGTCAGCAATGGAAACAGGCTAATTCCATATTATTATATATATTTTTTGTTGTTTATATTATATTATTCTAGTTTTAGTTCATTTATATAGCTTTATCTTCGTGTTTTGCATGCTGTTATCACCTATAATTGGGGTAGCAATTAGCTGTTTATTATAATTTTATTAAGGACTGTATCATACTTAAAATGATCTGTTGTATACTCTGTTGGTGATCTTAATAAATAAATAAATAAATAATAAATAAACACCGAAGAATACTCGTAAAAAGAAAAGGTGCAGGGTGGTTATTTTAGTTGAATGGGGAATATTTCTCGTTCTTCCAAGCATCATCGTTTTGATCCTAATAATGTACTGTAGTAACTATAATACGGCAAAAATTTGATTTTAGTCTTTTATTTGTTGCTAAATTAACCGAAATAAACGTATTTAAACTTAAACAATTATAGAGACTGTCACAGAAAAACGTCAACGAGAAGCAAAAGAGCGGAAAAAGGAAGAAGAAGAAAAAGAAAGAAGGAGACAAAGGGAGTTCCAGATTAAGTTAGAAAAAGAGATGGAGGAGCTGAATAGAACTCCGAAAATGACTAAGGAGTTCATCAAGAACCATTGCAAACAGCACAAGTTGTATTGCACACCATATCTGAATGATATCCTTTATTTGCATTTCAAGGTAGTATTTAGGACATAAATACTACGGATTACCTTTGGTATATTACATACTTACCTATTATAATGCTAACACTAAAACAAAGTTAGAATACTTTATTATAAGTTGGCGTACCTATTGGGTGCTAGCTATTGGACTTATCACATTACACTAAATGTGAAAATATATTTGGATGTTTAGATGTTAGGATGTTTGCTCCGCCTTCACGCTTAAAGTAGGTACTCAACGGATTTGGATGAAATTTGGAATGGAGATAGTTTGTAAGTTGTAACCTGGATTAACACATAGGATACTTTTTATGGGAAAAGTCCTATTCCCACGGTAAATTCTCACAAGACCGCTAGTTGGGAATAAGTAGCAGGACTGCTACCGCATAATAAATAAATTGTACACTAGCGTATACGTACACGTGCACAACGTAACAAAAACAATCTTTTCAGGGCTTCGCAAAAATCGAGAACCTAGAAGAGTACACCGGACTAAAATGCATATTTCTTGAAAATAATGGAATCGAAAAGATCGAGGGTTTAGATACTCTCTCCGAACTAAAGTGTTTGTATCTTCACTACAACGTCTTGAGGAAAATAGAGGGACTAACTGGATGTCCGAAGCTGGATACTTTAAATTTGGATCACAATTTTATTAGTAAAATCGAGAATTTGAATCAGGTGCCAGATTTGCATACTTTGAGCTTGGCGCATAACATGGTTACGACTATCGGTAAGTGGGATTTTGGCTTCTGGGCTTTTAGTAACGTTAAAAGGAACATTTGATGATGAATACAACTTTCAAGTTCAAGGTAGGTGCCTAGGTAAGGTACAATAATATGAAATGCAAGTATCTAATTTTATTGGAACTGTCTTGTTTTCGTTTCAATTCTGTCTTATTTATTTTGATCTGAAAATTATAAGCTTATGGTAAGTAGGTATTTTATAATGATAGGGATTTGATTTTGTTTTCAGAGGATATGGAACAGTTAATTCATGCAAAGAACTTATCTGTTTTGGACCTGTCGTACAATCGTTTGGAAGATCCGCTGATCGTAGATGTTTTAGCTGATATGGATATCTTGAAAGGTACAGTTTGGGACTTATTTACTTAACCTGCTTTCTAGCTTCTTTGACCTTAACTAAACCAGATACATAACAAAAAAAAAACAGACCGTTGCATTGCGAAGCATTATCAAGAATTCCCAAATATCTGAGATCCTCGACGCGCGAAAAAAATGTGCTCTCTCAAATTACTGAGCTCTAAAAATCAGCTTTGCATCAGTCAAGATGAATTCTACAAGCTTTCCTTATGAAACAAACCTTAAACCTTTGATCCCAACCTGCAATCTATTTTGTTACCGTGTTTGCAGCAAATAAATTTCATTTCATTTCATTTCAATCTTTCTCCAGTGCTTGTCTTGACCGGAAATCCAGTCGTCCGCAGCATCCCAGCGTACCGTAAGACGCTAACTCTTCGTCTGAAGGAGTTGTTGAACCTCGATAACAGGCCGGTCTTTCCCCGTGACAGGGCTTGCGCCGAAGCTTGGAAAAGGGGAGGCGTGCAAGAGGAAATCGCTGAGAGGAGACGGTAAGATAACTAAAAAGGTTTCGAAGATTTCAAAAGGACCAGGAAAATAGGATTAAAAGTAATACTCAAAAGGTACAAAGTAATGTTGATTGTGCTGCAGCATTGCTTGAGGAGAGGCAATTAGGAGCTTCAAAACAGATAAAATTATCATCAATAATTCCATCAATTGGACATAGTCCCCCATCAACTGCATTTGCATACTATTGACGGCGACGACGACGGTGTCCTTTCTTGTGCGATTCTAATAAAACTTTTTACAAATAGTTAATTTTAACTTCATTATTTTTTAATGGAAAATGCGATTATTTTCGACAGCTGGATAGCCAAAGACCAGGAAAAGGTTATGGAGAGTGTTCGCTACCTCATCAATATACGGGACAAGAACAAGGCACTGCGGGAGGCGCGCGAGAAAGAGGCTAGAGAGAAGTTGGGACTGCCACCGGAGGTATGAATAAATGCACATGTAGCCGCGTACTTCATGTACTCGTATAAATTTGTGAAGCAATTGGCAAATAAAGCGGGAAAAAGGTCTGGGAAATCCAAGTATGAACACGGTAGGCGTAATAGGTAAGTACGAGTAGTATCTATCCTAGCAGAGAACCTGTTCCCGAACACAACCCACCCAAACCGCTTTACTTTCTCGAAATTGTAAAACAAATAGGTTAACTTTATTTAGGTACGAACTGAGATCTAAGTAAATAAATAATAAAAACTAAATTCAGCGTTCTTTCAGGATGAAGAAATTGATGAACCAAAACAAAAAGCTATAACTGAAAAAGGTGAAGAAGAAGCACTTACGGAAGAAGTTGATACCGATAAAAAGAAGCATAAGAAATGCGCTAATGGAATGGAACGTGTTAATTTCCAAGAGCCTTGTGAAGCTTCTTCAACCGAAACTCCTGAAAAAGTAAAGACTAAAGATGGCATGCCAGTGGCATTATCAGATTCTGATGGAGAACTTGAACTTGATGATAGCACTAGTGTAAGCAGCTCTTCTGACAGTGAAGATGAAAAGAAGGAAAATGGTAGGTTTCTAATGATGTTAACAAAATGAGCTCTACGGTGTATCTACACTAAAAACAGAATTTGTATTGTATACCACAATAAGACTATTAAATTTAAACACAATTCTAGAGCCCGAGACATCAAAGATTGAATGGTCACATATTGAGCAAGGAAAACACCTCGTCCAAGAAATTAAGGCCGATCAGGTTATGCAGGCTCCTCCTAATGATTGCTGGGGAGGATATGGTGACTTAAGTCATAGAACTTCAAGTGGTCCTAAGTGAGTTCGTCTCTGTTTCGTCTCTTCGCCCATTACAAGATTTTGAGATTTTTTTTTTTCCATTTAGTTACTTTTTTGTATTGGAATATTAACAACTAGCAGTCCGCCCGCGGCTACGCTCGCGTTTTGAAGATTTTTCTTTTTACGTCTAGGTTAAAAACTATCTCCATTCCAAATTTTATCCAAATCCGATGAGTACTTTAGGCGTGAAGGCGGAACAAACATTCAAATATAAATTTTCACATTTATAATAATTATTTGTGTGATTTGTAATCTGAAAGAGGTTTTTCTTGTAGTTTCTCATTTTTGTTTTAAATACCTAACTGTTTCCTTTCGGTAAATTGATTTATTTGTATCTTCTATTATTTTTAGGCGTATTGCTGACGACTTTGAAGCAATTAATAGTTTGTTGTTTAACCAGACGCCGCACGTTGACTCTAAGAAGAAAGCAACCAAGAAATTAGGCGGTAAAGTATTTTGTATTATACCTACTTAGTTAGGATATAGATAGCATCTTTTACAGGTGTTAAGTTTTACAACTACAATTTATTTTAAGTACTTAATCAGTTTAGATTAACAATAGAAGCGTCTATTGTATTGATTTTAGATCGAAAACCTAAAGAGCAAATGAAGATAACAGAGGTAACTGAAGAATCAGAGAAAATTGAATCGGCTAACGCAGAAAAAAAAGCCCTCATTGAAATTATAGAAAGTTGTGAAAAAATATCTTCGATTAAAGAAAGTGCTGACACTGCTCAGAAACACGAAGTTAGACAACAAACTGGAATAACGGACGAAGGAAATATGATTATTGATCATGATAAAAAAGTTATATATGAAAAAACAAAACACGGAGATACAAAACAGACAGCAGGAATCGAAACTGGTCAAGAAACAAACGTGAAAGAGGAAAGTAAATCTGAAAAGGACAGTAAAAATAATGATGTTAAAAAGCTAAATCCCGAAAAGTCTTCTAAAGATGATTCACAGAGAGAAAAAGAAAAGAACAAATTGCCCGACGAAGAAAATGTAATAAAAACAGAGCAGGACAAATTAAATCAACAAAAACAGAAGAAACCATTGAGAAAGATACCCATTAGAGAAATTAAGTTAACAAAAGTACCAATTAAAGAAATATCTAAAAACACGGAAGAACATAATAAAGACAAATTATCGGAGAGTGACACAGCAAAAGAAAAAGAAACTTCAAAAAAGGATAAAGCAAAACAACAAGAAAAAGATAAAGTAAGCAAGAAAGGAGACAATAATAATGATGCTACTGAGTCGGGAAGCCAAATCGGCAAAGAGGATAAAAGACGCCATAGTCGTGAGTAGTCTGTAACCTATATTTTACTCATTTAATCTTTAAATTTACTCGGCATGTTGTTCTTAACTTGTTAGTATAGGTGCAATTGAGAAAATAAATTTTCATGATATAGGCATATTAGGCATGACAGGGATAATGACGACATCTACTAAGAACAGTGTTAAAAGAAGTACATATTTTAAAATCCACAGCTCAAGATGGGGAAGGCGTAGCCTTGATCGACTACATGCGTCGTATTGCAGCTTACCCCGGTGAATATGATGATGAAGGATTAAATCTGGAGCCCAGTGCTGAAGACTTGGAGATATTTGCAGAGTTAGACAGAGATATGGAGGAAAGAGAAGCCAGAATTGCTAGAGGAGAACCTCCAGTAGATCCTATGGTAAGTTGTTTCCGATTGTACAAGCAAACTGCGCATGAACCGCGTTTTTTGACTCTTAGCAAAGCAAAAGCTTATTTTGTTCGTTACATCACTAAAAAAATTGATATCGACCTTCTAATATTTCTGTGAAATAAGGTAGCCAGTTATATCGGAAATAGCCACCTACAAAATAAGTGAAACAAGTAATTGTGAAACCAGTAAAAAATATAGAATTTGATAAATCTTAAATGGTCACTAACCGCTTAAACGGTGTAACAATATTTTTTTCCAGAAACTTTATGACAAGAAGACGATGGAAGAGTTCCACAAGCAGGAACAGCGGATTCCAGCACACGAAATGAAGGACAAGTGTCAATACACCACGTACAAACACGATAATGCGTTCGACAGGATTGCGTTCAGCCAACTCACTTCTGGAGAGAGACCTGGTAAGGTTTTCCTTAAAAAATCTTGGCGAAAACTATATGAAATAATTATTGAAAATATTAAGTACTGAGCTAGAACCTAAATGATTGATCTATTAACTTTTAGCAGGTTTCGTTACAGAAGACAACGAATCCACTTTAGGTAAGTAGAAAGCAGCTGTTAAGAGATATGTCAGGCATCAAAAACCAGAATGTAAATTTAAATTACCGACGTTGATAAATAATATTTTTTTTTTCTAGACGAAAGTAAAGTAAAACTAACTCACGTACCCGGAGCAGTGCTATACGAATTAATAGATCAGAAACCAGAACAACTGGAGTACGAAATTGGTGAAGAAAAGATTGAATATGAAGGTATTAGTAATTTTTGATAACCTCTCGATTATTTGCTTTTAAACTTATAAAATTACAAGAAAAAATAAAATAAATCCATTACTTAAAAGCACATAATCGAGAGTATTTTTTTCTTAATAGCAAACATACTACATTTACATAAAAAAATAACATATGTTCAGATCGATTCTACTTAATGAATAAATACTCCTATTTCATACTAATTGCGTACGTTCAACACAATTTTATAACGTCTACAAAATACAAATAAAAATAAAAATTGTTTTAGATGTTTCGTCAGATGAAACTGAAGAGATAGAAGTTGGCAGCGATCAAGATATTTTAGACGCAGAAGATACCGACACAAAATCCAAGACGTCAAAGAAAAATACATCTAAAGAAAGTAAACAAGATAAAGATAAGCAAAATACCAAACAGGATGGCGGCGCAGCTGGAGACAGCAAAACTTCTAATCAGGAGAAAAACAAGGATACTAAGAAAACAAGACCAGGAACTGCTGGTAGAACTAAGGCTATATCATACGGTACATCGTCAGGGCAAGTTTCTAGCACACCAAAGAAAACAGAAACGATAAAAAACAAAATTGGTAAGGCTCCTGCAAAGAGACATGGTATTATTGATGAAACGATGATAGATGATGAAACAGATGAAGTTATATCTGAATCAGGTATTAATTTGTATTTAACTGATTCTTATTTATGTTCAGCGTTAAGACTGCCAGGTGGACTGATGACCTGAGGAAGGTCGCTGGTGGTGGCTGGATGAGGAAAGCGGGCGGTCGTGCGCTTCGGCGTGCCCGAGGGGAGGCAGCAGTCTGACAGTGGACTGCAATAGGCTGATTGATTGATTGATTCTTATTGACCGAGCGAGCGAATCGTCTCCGTTTCAGCTTGCCCAAAATTGCTTTTGTTCCACTCTACAGGTCGCATTTCTCAACTGATTCTCGTGAAATTTTGTGAGCAGGTTCGATAAATTAATAGATTTTTTTTGTCGAGTCACGGACGACGGAGTTATGGGGGTTGCCAGCTTACAAGGTCTACCGCTGAAGCTGTTTTCCTCTACAGGTCACATTTCTCAACCTAAAAAAATAAATAAAAATATATATTTGACATAAATAAATTTCAAGGGGTCGGGGGTGTTTGTGGAGAAAAAAATAAATAAAGAGATCAAGGTTTACAGCTCACAGTGACTAGTTTATTTTTTTGTACACTCTTGTGTACAAAAAAAAAACGATTACATTGGCAGAAACAGCAGACCTATTTATTATTAAAGAAATATTTTTTTTCCAGAAGACTTTAGTAGTTTTTCACAAGATAAAATAAAATAGTTTATAAGTTTATAATGTTTAAAGTCATCAAATCATGACTAATTTATAAAACAGGCTTTCTGGAGTTGAGTATAATAGTAGAACTGTTTGCTTTGTTTGTAATGCCAAGATCTTTCTAGATCAAATTGACCCAAAAATAATAAATCGTCATCATCACTATCACCAGCTCATATACGTCCCCACCGAGGGGCTCTAGCGAGCAGTCTACCCTGGATTAAAATAATGAATCTGCCCTAAAAATTGTAGAACTCGTAGAAGAGTCCACTCTACCGACAGCTAACTACGAAACATTGATGCATGTTGACCCTGATGAGGCCAAGAAATCGATTATAAGCACCATCAATTCTTACGAAGACGAAAGATATCCTTCTCAAGGTAAGGATATAATTTCTTCCAACCAGATAGTCTAGGACTTACGCCTTTGTGATTTTGTTTTTGTAATGTGAACCAGTTCCACATTTCCGCAAGTTATCCGCAATATATCACAATAATTTTGGGTCGAATTTAGTCGCAACACATGATTTTTAAAGACGAATTCAGTTGCTATAAGTTCAAAAACTAAATCTGAAACATCATCAGTATTATTATCAATTAGTGATGCCACCGGGCGAAGCTTTGTCTAAAATCGATTTACAACAGATTCACATTGTTTGAATCTAACAGCTTTCCCTAAACAACAACCATCACTTTGAAAGTACAGTATTATGTAAATAGTTGAAACAAACCATTATCAGAGTTGCTTTTGGTAGTTTAATAGTACCAGGGTTTGTGAGTTCGTCATCGCCTTTCCAATAATTATAAAACAGAAATTGTATAAAAAAGGTTACTATAGGATATCTGATTACTTAGAGGACAGATGTCCATGGGAGTAGATTGTTTGAGTAGCAGGCTTTTTCAATATGTAATTAGCCTTATTTTTGTAACTGACAATATTTTATTTAAAAAAGGAAACGCAAAATATGCGATGACTGTGGAGTTTCTTCGGTGAGCTCTTCTTCACAGATTCCGCCATTGTTGGCGGAATCTCACAAGTTAGACACAAGTTAGTGAACTCACCCAAAAAAATGTGATGACGGATCTAAGTGATATAATAACATCTTATGGAAATAAATAATTTTTAACTTTGACTTTCTAGCACAATGATCTCAAGAGTGTCTTTCTGTCTCCTTCAGGAGTGACCGCCGACCCTCAAGAGAACGCTCGTATCGAAGACGCGGTGGCCAGCGACATCCTCGAGAGGACGTTGCGGTATGAGGAGCAGGAGCTCTATCGCCAGTACGACGTCATCACCAGCCACGCCGGCAAGATCGACAACAGGACCAACGCCATCATCGAGCGCATGGCTGACTCACTCGATAATCGGTACTCGGTAAGTTGTCCAAGATCGACAACAGGACCAACGCCATCATCGAGCGCATGGCCGACTCACTCGATAATCGCTACTCGGTAAGTCATCCAAGATCGACAACAGGACCAACGCCATCATCGAGCGCATGACTGACTAACTCGATAATCGGTACTCGGTAAGTCGTCCAAGATCGACAACAGGACCAACGCCACCATCGAGCGCATGGCTGACTCACTCGATAATTGGTACTCGGTAAGTCGTCCAAGATCGATAACAGGACCAACGCCATCATCGAGCGCATGGCTGACTCACTCGATAATCGGTACTCGGTAAGTCGTCCAAGATCGACAACAGGACCAACGCCATCATCGAGCGCATGGCTGATTCACTCGATAATCGGTACTCGGTAAGTCATCCAAGATCGACAACAGGACCAACGCCATCATCGAGCGCATGGCTGATTCACTCGATAATCGGTACTCGGTAAGTCATCCAAGATCGACAACAGGACCAACGCCATCATCGAGCGCGTGACTGATTCACTCGATAATCGGTACTCGGTAAGTCATCCAAGATCGACAACAGGACCAACGCCATCATCGAGCGCATGGCTGATTCACTCGATAATCGGTACTCGGTAAGTCATCCAAGATCGACAACAGGACCAACGCCATCATCGAGCGCGTGACTGATTCACTCGATAATCGGTACTCGGTAAGTCATCCAAGATCGACAACAGGACCAACGCCATCATCGAGCGCATGGCTGACTCACTCGATAATCGGTACTCGGTAAGTCGTCCAAGATCGACAACAGGACCAACGCCATCATCGAGCGCATGGCTGATTCACTCGATAATCGGTACTCGGTAAGTCATCCAAGATCGACAACAGGACCAACGCCATCATCGAGAGCATGGCTGATTCACTCGATAATCGGTACTCGGTAAGTCATCCAAGATCGACAACAGGACCAACGCCATCATCGAGCGCATGGCTGATTCACTCGATAATCGGTACTCGGTAAGTCATCCAAGATCGACAACAGGACCAACGCCATCATCGAGCGCATGGCCGACTCACTCGATAATCGGTACTCGGTAAGTCATCCAAGATCGACAACAGGACCAACGCCATCATCGAGCGCATGGCCGACTCACTCGATAACCGGTATTTGGTAAGTCGTCGCAAGATCGACAACAGGACCAACGCCATCATCGAGCGTATGGCTGATTCACTCGGTAAGTCGTCCAAGCATTGTACTCGGTAAGTCGTCCAAGCATTGTACTCGGTAAGTCGTCCAAGCAAGGAAAGCAACGATAGTTTTCAATAGATTAACAAATGGATTGATTGATGGATGGATTTTGTTGTTGAGATTTTTCAACAAGAGTTTTCAAGTCGTCTTTTCTGAATTATTGGACTTGATTTTGACTTTAGCTTAAAATTGGGAAGCGTCCTGTTCTTTTCCTCTTATATAGGGTGTTAACAAATTAGTTCCAAATATTTTAAGGGTACCTACCCTTAAATATCAATGATAAGAATTACATCCCACAAAAAAAATTAGCAATAATCATGATATATTTTTAAATAAATTAACAATTCACTCAAAAGCAAAAAGTTAACTAACAAAAGCAACAAAAAGCTAGCTAGCTAGCTTCAAAAATCCCTAGATCTATGACTTCGGGCAATGTCAATAACCATCCTTTACTGGTTACTGTCAAACAATACAAAGTTACAATTTCACAGGAAGTGCAACGGTTATTATTTTTATTATTGTTTGTAATTTTATCGTCACGCATTATATTTATTGTATAGTAAAATGTAGTAAAACCTACCCCTGAACTATTTGAATCAAATTTGTTAACACCTTATATAATACAGACAGTATTGAAAAGGTAGGAGGTGAATGAAAGATAATTTCAATGAGTAGATCACAGACTTCAAAGACTCAGGATTCAAAGGAATAGGCCATCCATGGAATAGAAATTTATAAATCTGATATCTCTAATATTTTATCTGAATTATAAACGTAACAGTATATGTAAATTACTAAAATCAAAACAGATCAGTACATAGCAAGATGTTTGTGTTATGATTAAAAATCTCAACCCACAGCTTCCGGAAGTATCGACCATAATCGAAGCACACATCAACGAAGCCGAGCAACGTTGGCGCGCTGGGGAATACGTCCACTACGTCCCGGCCAGTCCTCCAGAGTCTGACAACGAACACGACAACGACAACGACCCCACATTAGTCCCAAGTCATGACACCTCCTTCGAAGACACACTCACCGAAGACAACGTGCAAAACAAGATGGAGAAAATACGCGAAGGCAATGAAGCTAAAGTCGATGACGATGTGGAAGTTGGTGTCGATGTAGCAAATGAAAGCTGTTTGTTAGATGATGATGCAGAGCCAACATTAGAAGCGGTTGTCGGGCAAACTGGACAGAAAGATTTGGATGTTGTACAAACAAGCAATGAAGCTGAAAAGTCGATACTCGATGACAAGTCTACGTCTTTCGTCTCGGCCGATGGAGAGGAATTCGAAGATTGCTTTTCGGATATCGGGAATGAGAGTAAGATAGAATTTGAAAGGCTTGAGCAGAATTATTCCTTGGAAATGAAGTTGGCACTGGGAATTGAAGACAAAAATAATAATTAATTAGTTGTTTTATGAGTACCAGTGAAAATTATGTAACACTTTATATTTCGCCTTCACGTGTGCTTTTTTCCTAGTATTTTTAAAGATAGATTATGTATTTGCTATAGTAACAACTGCACTACTATGATTTGTAAGATCTTGTTACGTAGATTTTGTAGAAATAGTTTTTTTTTGTTTAACTAGAAGATGTTTTTATTTTGTGTTGATGTGATGTATTGTAATAGACGTAAAAATTAGGATTTTGTATAAATTATGATTTCAATTAATAAAATACAGTATATTTATAACAAACTAGTATTTATTTAAATAGTTAAAATAGATTATGTATTGCACCTATGTTTACATAAAACGACGTTGCTTTTGTAATATAAAAATATACTTATGATATTATTTACAAAGTTTAACAAATAAAGACCACCGTTAGACAATTTAAAACCGTCAGTCTACTTCGATCCTTTGCCATACATATATATTTTTTAAATAATTCGTACACTACTAACACAGACCAAAAATGGTATCAGAAGAGGTCAAGACCAGGGGGCCGTTTCACGAAGCTACAAGTACAATTCGATGTACATTGCGTAGACAGTGAGTTTAAAACGATAAGGCCTTACAGTTTAGGCGAATTAACTACGCAATGAATATCGAATTGTAACTTGTTACAAGTAAATTGTTGCTTCGTGAAACGGGACCCAGAACTTGTCCATGCGTTGTCACACCCCTGCACCACCCCCGGTGGTATGGTCAACAATTCGCTTTGTTAACGGTACCACCGATGAAATAGTGATGCTCCCAGAGATGTTAATTATTTATGATTTAATTATTAGGCTTGAGTTTAGGACTCGTCTACCTTTTCTTTCTATTGCATGTGGTGTTTACCGTCAATAGAATGTACATGAATGTAGTTTTTGTTTAGTCTGTTTATTTAAGCATGTATAATAATGTATCATTCCCTGGTAATCCTAAATAAATAAAATATAAATAAAATAAAAAATTACCTATATCTTAATGCACATACACTACATTTGTTGCACTACTTCATTCATGCTTGATGGAAGATCGTGATACTTACAGATCTTGTGTTTTATTACAAAGTCTATCAGTACCTATCAAAAATGTCTCGTAGTTTCTTTTTGGTTTGATAAATATTTAGTCTGCGTCTCGGGAAACGTAGTGTGGGACGCCCCCCTACCAGGTGGACTGATGACCTGAGGAAGGTCGCTGGTGGTGGCTGGATGAGGAAAGCGGGTGATCGTGCGCTTTGGCGTGCCCTTTAGGAGTCCAGCAGTGGACTGCAAGGGGCTGATTGATTGAAATATTCAGTGTCCATTTATCACTTCGAGTAAGCAAGCGGTGTTTCAAAAATGATTTTTGTTTAAAATAAAATTTAGTTTGTTATTGTCTTTTTGATTAAAAAAGATCGCTCGGGAGTATCACTATTTCATCGGTGGTACCGTTAACAAATCGAATTGTTGACCGGGGGTATGGTGCAGGGGTATGGTTAACAATGCATGAACTTGTCAACAGAAGATATAAAAAATGTCAGAAATGGGGTAACAACCGCTTTTATTTAATAATTGATTCATGATTTCACCATGTTGTTCACCATGATATGAAAGTATTTTATTTTACTGGAATAAGGACAAAAACAGAACTCTGTTTGCAGTGGTTTCACATTTTGTACTTTGTTAAATATTAATTAGTAACAATAACCGAGTTTGGTTCCACATTGTTATCTGCGTTCATTTTGGTTGCGTTATTTTTTAAATAATTTTATATTTTTGGCAAATTTTGCGACTGTTTTGAGATCTTTAGAATACCATGAAACATGTCTCGTACAGAGCGAAACAAAAAAAAAGTAGTAATTGAAATGATGATAGAACTAAATTCTTTATCATTATCACCACCACTAGATAAACCGGCGATGATTGGCAACCCTACCGGCACCGACAGATGGCGATGTCTTCGTCGTAGCAATTTTTTACTGTTATTTGTTTATTTTGTTTAGGATAAAGAGTATTTTGTCAATTTAAATAAATCACTTTTAAAAATGGTTCATTTAAATTGACAAAACTCTTATATTTTTTACTTTTAAATACTTTTTATCCTGTAACAAATTGCAACGTACTACAAAACATTTACCCTGTTTCCAATATATTTTAAATTTTATGGTATAAAATATAACGTGATTTTATTTGATGAAAAAGAAAATAACATATCAAAATACCGTTCTTAATATTAATCGTACCCCTAAAATACTTGTCTAACAGTATAAAAATACATTCTAAATAATTGACTATGAAACTGATTAAAAATAAATATTGTCATCTAGAAAACAATTTACAATAGTAATAAAATAAATAATATACAAGCATACAACCTTAATTTTCGTAACAGTTTGCTACCAACAAATACACACAATAATCATGGAAAAGACAACCACTCATGACAAACTTAAGGCGTGTCTCCTGCCATGTTTTGGGCTACACAATACACAGAAAACATCTACACAAAACAAAAAAAAAATACATATTTATCTATGGTACACAAATTGTCTATGAAATGTTTTGGAAAACATTGACCAAACAAGCGAGCCTATCAAACGTAGAGACGTCGAACCAAAACATTTGTCCGAAACATTGCAGAGCAGGAGACGTCGTTTGAAACATTTGTTTTTGTGTATGTGTAGACGAATTTGTGTAGAGTGTAGACCAAAACATTGGCAGGAGACACGCCTTAAAAGAAGAATGCGAGGTGAATTCGCGGTGCAAAATCTACGCCCAGTGCCATCTATGATTGGTGGAGATAAACTATTTTTTTAAAACAACGCCTCTTATTAAATTTAATCATGTTCGTAATTTAGAACCAATAATATACATTAAAATTACATTTTGACTTTGTACCATAAAAATAGTTTCATCTAAATTATTGCTACTTTTTCGTACATTGATTTTGCAAGGCGGTTTGATGTCGATATATTGTCAAGAAAAAATTTTAGATTTTTTAAAAATTTGGTACTATTTTGACACATACTTGCTCATATTCTCTTATACTAATCCATAGCTCTGAGCCTTAAAATTAAAATGTACATAATTTACTTTTTATTAATTCATATCAAGAAGCATTTGCCGGCTCTATAACGCTGACACCAGGGTTTGTGTGATCGGTTGTCGACCTTACAACCCACACGATGAAAATAAATAAATATATAAACCAAAAAAGATCACAGAAATGTATTAGGATGTCACGAGCCGAAGCTGGCAACATCAGTGTTCTTTAAACAGTTTCCTTTAAAAGGAATACTTTTAGAGTGTAGAGCAACGCTGCTTGCAAAGTTCAAGCAATGTTGCTAGTCATTAGACTACAATTATGTAAAGATTCGAAACTAGTAGTTTCATAAGACAGATATAAATAATTTACACAATAAATAGAAAATATAACTTGGGTAAAACATGCTATTTTATAATCAACACCTTTACTAAAATATGAAAACTTTGTGAAATAAATAGATTAAGAATAACTCTTTCATTTATACAATGGAGATAAAAAACTAGAGTACCACGACAAAAAATATCGCGCCATTATTGTCGAGTTTCCTAAAAGATGTTCATAAATAGGGGATCGGACAACTTTATTTTTATTTTATAAATCCAAACTTCTTAAGTTTCTGCTGTCGAACACTAAAATAATTTTTGCTCTATCTTTAAAATTGACCGAGCTATAAAGGTTTAAAATTCAAGATTAGACAGAGAGGCGCATACCCACTTGTGAAGTCATTTGTTAGTAACGCCATATAATCTCCATGCAAAAATTTTTTTTTTAAAGAGACAGACATATTGAAACTTTAAAAAATCACTGTAAATTAGTTTTTCAACCGATTCTGTTTTTTTTTTCGCGAATCGTCTGCTACTAATCTATATTCGTCTGCTACTTATCTATAATTCATAAAATATGGTTTTAGGAACAGTCCGATCCCCTACAGAATATTACAAACATACTTATATAGGTAAAGCAGAAAGGGAAGAGATCATGAATCTGAACAACTAGTTGGTAGCCTGCCTATGAAGCAAAGGGTCGCGGGTTCGAATCCCGCTCAGGGGAAACATTAGTGTGATGAGCACTTGTGTTTGCTTTGTGTCAGACAGCTGATATACATTACTTAAATAGATAAATACATGCATAATACACATATTATATCTATTTAAGTAATGTATATCAGCTGTCTAATACCAATAGTACAAGCTTTGCTTAGTTTGGGATCAGGTGGCCGTGTGTGAGATATTCCCACATATTTATTTATAACTTTCCCAAAAGATACATAAACTATCAGATGAAAAAAATTGCATCTCCACTAGAACAGCTGGGGGCCGTTTCACGAAGCTACAAGTTACAAATACAATTCGAAGTACATTGCGTAGACAAAAGATAAAACGATAAGGGCAGTTTAGGCGAATTCGCTACGCAATGAATATCAACTTGTAACTTGTTGCTTCGTGAAACGGGGCCCTGACCGTGCGGTTTTGTATGTAAGAGCCAACTGTTCTTGTCTGTCAGCTTGTTCCTTGGGGAAAGTTGTTCAGTTTCATGTCCTGAACTCTCCCTTTCCACTTTACAGGATTGTTGTAACAACCTGTTTAAATGTCGGATGTTTTTTTTTGACGTTTACTGTCAAACTGCTCACATTTAGGAATACTCAACAGTGACGTCATTAGGTTCCTGTTTTTACCATCATTCACATATTAAAGTAAATTCAGATTTTAGGCAGATGAGACACGAAGGAATAGATAAAAAACCCTGTCAAGTGCGTGTCGGAATACTTAAATGCAACCAGGAATTATAAAACGACGTGTCGCCAATAAAATATTTGTTTAATTGTACATTGGAACCGATATTTAATTTTTGACATTACAAGTGGCTCCCTCTTAGACCTCATAACATTCCGTTCCGGTCAATGAAGTCCGACATAAACAAAGCTAAGCACGCTGCGACGTACCAACTGGTTGCCTATTATGGTGATGTCATAATCTCACAGAAACCAAGCAAGAACGAATTTCGGCGCTGCCACTATACCCTCCGTGGTGTAGTTGGTAAGCACGTTGGATGCGTATAGGCCGAAGGTCGTAGGTTTAAGGTTGTCAAGGCCCGCCGGAAGGTTTACGTTTTTGGTTGTTTTCTATGAATCTAAAATATTTAAAAAAAAAACGAAAAAACTGTTTCATTTCTTTTTTTAGCCAGAACTACCCACATTTTTTATATCATTCTTACTCTTAAAAAAACTTAACAAACTACATAACCGACAAAAAAATCCACCTACCCTCACGCGCCATGGTGTTTGAGGTCGAATATCTCCATGAGCAGAGGTTCTATGGGATTCACGTCGAGGTAGACCCCGGTGACCTCTTCAGCGAACTTCCTGATCTCCAGGATCTTCTGGATGAGCTTGAGGAAGGTGGACTTGGCTTCGCAGCCAGGGTACACGCTCTCTAAGTAGCGGCGGAGGAGGTAGTAGTATGAGTTCTGGAAACAAAACATTAAAACTTTAAGAATAAAAAAAAAAAGTTGTTTCAAAATCGGTTGAGTTGCCATGAAAATACACCAAGCGGACAGAGTTACTATTATAATATGAATTATTCTACGCAGAGATCCATCCAAATTTATTCGTTTCAAACATTTTACAAAGTAGGACCAAATTGATTCGTTTTAAACAAGTCACTAGTTTTTTTTTCACCTGTTCGAGTTTGATGACGTCACGGTGCACGACTTTAGCCCTGTCCGGTGTAAACAACAAGATCGCAGACATTATGAGTATGATGTTCTCGTCGGTCCGCCATCTTGGATCGAACGAGTGAATGAACGACTCGTGAGTGAGGTAGATGTTGCCTTTGGCTAACTTCAGCACGTCTGTCCGTATGCAACCGAATTGCTCTTGCGAATGGGGTAGCTGGAAGTTCAAAATAAACATGTTTAAGAAAATTAAATAATCAAAGTAAGAAAATAAATACATTTCTATGTTAAAATACTTTGCAGAGCATCGGGAAGATTCGAGGGGTCGACGCTGCCGGGGCACCAGTAAAACCAGTGTGAGTGCTCCTCGGTTGTCTCCTAGAGGAATAACGGGGCGAGGAGTAACCTGTTGGATCGCCGAAGGGGGCGAGTTGTGTGACACCATGCCATCCGGAGGATCCCACGCTAAGTGTGGGAGCACTACCGATGAACCGGGGGGGGAGCTCCGTGGAGGGGAATCTCCGGGTTCCCTTCATGCGGAGTGGTACCCCCTTCTGTCTGGGGTGAATCGGCTAGGACGCTCCAGCAAGCGCTTACCTGGAGCGGTGGGAGAGGATGCGTGTGGGAGCAGAACTCGTCCGGGGAGAGCGAGGGAACAGGGAGAAATGTCCGATGCACCGCGAGTCCGAAGGGCGGCAACCGAACTGGGAATTAGGGGTGAAATAGTTCTACACACAGAACAGGTCACCCGTCTGCGCTCCGTCGCAGGCGTCACCCATAAGACATACATACATGTTAAAATACTTATTATTAGATTCATCATCAGCAGCTTACTATTATTTAGCCCCTCGGTGGGAACGTATATATTATAAGAATAATGAATAAAAATGTAATTACAATATCTTAAAAAAAGTGAAGTAATCGCACTAGTGCCGTAAGTTTAATTTACGGCACTAGTGCTTATAAGTTTTTTTTTCCTTTTAAGGTACGGAACCCTAAAAAGCGATTACTCAATGCTGACTACCGTTTATTGCCGCACTACTAGAATTAGAGAGGAGTACAGCTTGGCAAAAAAGAGTTTGGAGAAAAATGAGGGCGCTTCTTGCGCACTTGTGGCCACCTCGTAGTCAAAATAGGAAAGGAAAAATTACTTAATTTATAAAATATTGTAATATTAACGAATAACAATCAACATGGCATACCAATGGGATAATAAAAAGCAACCCAGCATGAATGGCAGCAAACTAAATTTTAGTTCCACCTGTCACCGCACCACACTATTTTTGTCAAGCTGTGATACGCTTATAAGACTTACCTTCCAAGTATTCCTTTGTCCGTCATACGTCATCGTACTCCGGAGTATCATCATCTCTATACAGCCGCCTTTTAGTAGCGCCACCTGTAATGTTATATGGTAATCATTAATTTGTAACCATTGAGTTTTTATTTATTACACATAATAATGTTTTACGACTTATCGTCCGACCTCTGGGAAAATATGACTACTGATGGGTCCTCAGATGCCAGATCATGTGCACGGAGGAAATGAAAACGAGAAAGGCATTAAAAAGAAAGGTACGTGATTACTATTTTTTTTTTTTTTTTAAACTCATGTTGTGATGTGTTTGTGTGTAATTTTCTTCGATCACAGAAAGGGAGCTGTGATCGAAGGTAATTTTATCTTCTTTATTCATGTAGGAGTTTTATCCGCGTTTAAAATAAATAAATATAAAAATAATAATTAATTGGGATTACACACCTGGTCTTCCTCGCACATGTTCTTGAAGGCGTTGATCTTTTTAGCCATTTTGATGAAGCGTCGAATCGCGATGGCCGTCAGGTTCACTATAGTGATCAAGCGCGGGTCGTGCTTACTATTGCCTTCCTGGAAATATAGCAATCATCATTAAAATAAATACAAGGTATGCGCTATAAATGACAACAAAAATGTATGAATATATGTATTGTAATTTAATGTTTACCTTGAGGCCCGCGGTGTTCGCGGTGTCTCCTATGAGTTGTGACAAGTCGTCGTCGATGGGCGCGTGGAGAGCTTTGTTCGCCACTATCAGTTCATTTAGTTTCGCACGTTCAACCTGAAAATAAGTTTTAGTTAATAAAATTGTTAGCTTCGCCATGTCCGTTCGCGGCTTAGCTCAGAGGACTTTTAGTACTAGAAGGCTGTAATTTGGCATGGATATACATACTACATACTCGTATTAATCATGCCGACAAAACTGAAAAAAAAAATATTAAAAAAAAATTTTTAGGTTCTTCTGATACGAATTTAGAATTCTTATGTACAGTAGTCAGCACATGCGTCTTGAAACATTCATTACCAATACCACCCCTACGGCTACTAAATAAAGGCGCTCCCAAGGTCAAAGTGCATGTGTTGGCTGGTGTATTGTACGTTTATTCCTGTATGGTACCCCCCCCCCCCCCCTTCGACGCTTTTACGGTGAAGGAAAACATCGTGAAGTAAACTGCACACTCTTGCGAAAATTTAAAGGTTGTGTGTGAAGTCCACCAACCTGCACTGGGCCCACGTACTTGATTGCCCTAATCCAGGGTGATTGCCCTAGTCCAGCCCCTCAATAAGCTGTGATGTAAAAAAAGCGTACCTCATTAAGTTCCCTTGAAGATCCGCTGCAAGCGTTGACGGATGTATACGCTTCAAACTCCAACTTTATCGCCTCACACAATATTGACTCCATTGAATTCGGTTCTATTCTGAAACGGCAAAATAATAAGAATTAGCAGAGTTTTATGTAGGTGTCGTAGAACGTTTAGTGTCAGGTAGGTGACAGGGTTGTCACACAATGCGCTAGGAAACGTGAAGATCGACTTATGTACCTTAAAATACTAGACGACCTATGAAACAATTTTACCAACCGTTTTTTTATATTTTTGTTTTCTCAGAGTAATATTTTTTATTGAAGTGGCGCTAGCGTTCAAGGTCATTGCCGTTGACAAATGACAACCAAAAATTAAAATAAAAGGGATTTTCAATTCAGATGTTTTCGGTTCAGAAGATTCAAATTCGACGTTTGATAACACACGATCAGAGCTGTTCTGCCGTGATCATGATTATTGCAACATAATAGTCCAAATATCGGTGAGCTCATTAAAAAGCTTATTTTAAACCAAAATCGTGGCACTATTGCCACGCATAGTCCGGGTTATCCCGGTAAATATTTTTTATTTTTATTTATTTATGGAAAACATACAGCTTTTATGACACATTAGACAATAACATTAGAAACGTTACATTAGCCAATTAAGTTTTCACTAAAATTGTTACATGACATTGGGTAAACAAACAATATACCCACCATATTGTAACTAAAGTTAAATTATAAAAATTTAGAAGAACCAATATTTTTATTATAATTCCTTAAGATGGAAGATATCAACATCTTTGAACTTGGTGTTGTATGAATTACAAGCTTGTTTGATGAACCGGTTTTTAGCATAGTTGGTACGCGAAGGTTGGTCGTGTTAATAGACGAAGGTTGGCTCTATATGTGTGTTATTAATATTAACAATCGCGAAAACCTAAAAGTTCTAATATTACCAATCTGTCAGAAAAAGACGGACAAACATAAATTAAAGGCTACAGCGTGACTGCATGAGTTAACATTGCAGCCAATGTCACCGTTTAAGATTAGCCAGCTCATGTTACGTAGCTAATGACGTCCGAGCATCGGGCGATGATAGCGTATCGGTCATCCGATATCTCACACCGCTACGTGCCGCCACGGTGACTTGGGGCCCGTTCCACAAAGCTACCAGTTACAAATTAAAAGTACAATTCGATGTTCATTGCGTAGGTGATACATCACCCTACTTCGCTCTCTGAGTATCTACCCCTGGACATAGTCTACTTTGGCCTACTTGGAAGTCCTTGAGCAGACTTCGGACCCAAGTCGGCCGAAGCAAGGAGAATTTGTACAGATGGGGCTTTAGCTCGGATAGTGCACGCCAGTGCGGTGTCTCTCCCCAGACAATGGCAAACCTGTTATCCTGCTCAGCGTGTGCTAACACCTGCACACGCGAGGATCTTTACAATGCTACGGATCGTAGCTGTGTACTGGTCCGCATATATTTAATAGCCGTGTATGAACCGATACGCTAAGAAGAAGATTGCGTAGGTAGACATTGAAATAAAACATAAGGGCTTACAGTTAGGCGAATTGGCAACGCAATGAATATCAAATTGTAACTTGTTGCTTCGTGAAAAGGGGCCTTGGTGTCACTTGCATATTTTTTTTTTCTTAGCTCGCTATGATGTCATGCTTAATTACTGTCTCAAACCACATTTTATTATGTCGTAAGATGACCATGCTTATTAATAACAATGAATTGCATTGCCTAATAAGGAGACTAGTGAGGGGTTAGGTATTAAAAAAAGCGCGTGTCACTTATAGCTGACTAAGATTCCTTGTAAGGGGAATGCCATAATGGAAACAACAACATTTTCTGTCTGGCTGCGTATCGAACCCGGGAAATTTGGTCAGTATCCAGTCAAGCAGGCCATGCCGGTCATCTATACAATAGGGAACATGCACAATTTTTCAAAATTCATTAATCGAAATATTTCAAATTCCAGATAAACACAAAAAATATTTTTCTTAATATTTTGCTCAGAAGCAAAGTTATAAGGCTTTTATTTAAAGTTGGTGGTTAGACAGAGAGATCCAACGACACAAGTGTCGTCAATATTGTAACTAGTTTGTTTTTCGATCAATTTCTATTCTGTTTTGACTGTCAGTATTCTATGTTTGTATACTTTCAGATGAACTATGAAAAAATCTAATATTTTTTTATGCATGTTCCCTATAGAATATAATTATTATTTACTAGCGGTTCGCCCGCGGCTACGCTCGCGTTTTGTAAGATTTTCCCGTAAAAAGTATCCTATGTGTTAATCCAGGTTACAAACTATTTACATTCAAAATTTCATCCAAATCCGTTGAGTACTTTAAGCGTGACGGCGGTCAAACATCCAAATATATTTTCACATTTATATATAGGTATAAAATTAGTGTGATTGCACAAAAGAAACCCGAAAATACAATTTAAAAAAATGTACAGAAGATCGGTCAATAGGCAACAATAGGTAGGGGGGTAGGTAGCAATTTCCTCCAGGCAACCTTGGCGTATAGGAAAATACAATATACGTCGCTACCACACAGGTTTGCTTGCGATGTTTCCGTCACTAGAGTGTACGCACGTATTTAGTATGATAATAAATAAAAAACAGATAGTATGACTGCATCCATAACAAAGAATAATAATAAATTATTTAATCTCTTGCTAATACACCGCCACGCTCTTCTTTGCAATAGACTCAGTTCAGTACACTTATTTTGCGCATGCGAAGACAGACAGAAAAATACTCTTTGAATAGGGGATCGGACTGTTCACCATATTTTATGAATTTACCATACTTATGAATTATTTTTAAAAATATAGATTAGTAGCAGACGATTCGCGAAGAAAAAAACAGAATCAGTTGAAAAATGAATTTACAGTAATTTTTTAAAGTTTCAATATGTCTGTCTCTTTCAAAAACGATTTTTTGTATGGAGATTATATTATGGCGTTACTAACAAATGACGTCACAAGTGGGTATGTGCCTCTCTGTCTAATCTTGAATTTCAAACCTTTATAACTCGGCCAATTTTAAAGATAGAGCAAAAATTATTTTAGTGTTCGATAGCAGAAACTAAGAAGTTTGGATTTATAAAATAAAAAAAAAGTAGTCCGATCCCCTGTTACTTTGCAGGAATTTGCAGTTTTCCTCACGATGCTTTCCTTCGCCGTAAGAGCGTAGAATATGAATACGAAAATCAAAAACACATTGGTGCGTGGTGGGTATCGAACTCGCGTCTCCGTCAAGGAACAGCTCTAGCCACTCCAGCGACGCTCTCATGCGTCCTAGACCGTACAAAGATTGAAATGTGCGGTAGACTACCTCTCAACATCCTGTAAGATGTCCCTGGCCTTGTTAACATCAGGGTCGGAGCTGGTGGAGGGAATCTCTTCACACACGTGCTGCGGCCGCGGCTCGCGGTACATTACCGCGTCACCGTTCGTCAGAATCGACCTGCAAATAAGCCGTCGGTGAACAGGAGTGCTTGTATGTTTGAAGACAGACAGAAGACGCAATAACAGGATAAACATAAAACAAGGACGGTCAATCGCGCCCTCCCGCCAATCCTAAATACCCCTCCCCACCTCTCGGTTTCGGGGGCGAGTATGGGGACCGAAATAGAAAGTTCGCACCGTCTGCATGCGCAGTTGGATAAATTTCTATTTATATATAATTCTTTATATAATAGAATATGTACGTAACTCAAAACTGGGTATATTTTATAAAAGTATATTTGAAATGATAAATTAGCTATATACGACATCCAAAACAACTAAGCTACCATCTGGGGATAGAAGACAAAAATAAAAATAATCATCATGGTTTTCATTTCCACAAAAATACAAACAAACCAAAAATTATCTTAATAAAAAATCATAATAATTTTGGTTTGGTTTGGATACATTTTTGCGGTACACATAATACAGGTGTTTTCTATTTTACTATTTACCCCAGTTCCTTTTGGTCACTTTGGTGGCAGCACTGTCGTTTGGGATTGCGTATACAGCTTTCCAATCTTTCTTTCTCCGGCGTCTCACTTCTGTGGCAGTCAATTAAAATACTTGGTTATACATTTTTTTTTTAATTTAGTTGTTATGTAAAAAAAATATATACACTACAGCATGTAACAGACGAGAAAATATAATAGCTAAATCAGACCTCGGATCAAGCATACTGCATAGTCACTACTTGATTCACTACTTTGCTGTGTACAAAGTTGTGAGACCAAAGAAATAAACTTTTTTTTCTTTATTGTATTGTATTTTTAACTTTATCTTTTCAATAATCATTACATACCACAGCTACACTTTAAAATTATAAAAAATTGGAATCCAATATCTTTTCAGAATACACAGATTCCTACAAAACATATCTGCCTAACATTTTTTAGAACATTAATTTCAATTCTAATGAGACAGGGTTTTTTGTTTTTTTTTTTTTTTGTTTTAAATGATTTAGTTAGGTAAGTATAAAAAATTGTGTAAGAGGAAAAAGTACAGAACATTTCTGATATCATTAAATGGGTAAATTGTTAAAAAGGAAACACATAATGATGCATGTTTCATTCAATACTATAAATAGTATTATTTTAGTTTCCTAGTGTTTAACTTTTTTCTTTGATAGTATATAGGAATATATAGGTAAATACATTGAAATTAAATCTATATATCTATACTAATATTATAAAGTAGAAACCTTTGTATTTTTGTATGTTTGTAACAAATAAACTCTAAAACTACAGAACCGATTTTTAAAATTCTTTCACCATTAGAAAGCTAAATTATCCCTGAGTAACATAGGCTACTTTTTACCAGGGGAAATATGTTTTTCTCACGGGAAAATTAAAAAATAAAGCGGGCGTAGCCACTGGCGGGCGGCTAGTAAACAATAATTTTATAGAAATTTCCAATAAAGATGTTGCTAGCTGCTCCTAGTTGCGCTTAGATTACGAAGTCCACTGATAAAGACAAAGTAGTGACAACTTTAATCTTAATGTATGTTGTATAAACAATCATCTGCATCACAATGTTCTATGTAAATAGAAACATGTGTTCCGTTTGAGTGTTACAAAATAAAAGATGTAGTTACTTAGTAACATATTAGGATTATTATAGATAAGTATAGGAGTTAAATGGTGTAAGTGAGAAGTCTCAACAAACTGATATTAGTTAAGACAGTATATTGTGTTAAGATAAGCAGCACCCTAAAATAACTCTTAAATATTTAGTAACCTAACAGAATAACAGCGCAGTGGCACTGTGCTAAGCGTGTCACTGCAACATGCTGAGTTAGGGCCGTTTTGTGGATGTGGTACACTCGCTTAAGTCTTACGTTATATTTAATGTTTTTAGCATGCTACAAAAACTGTGTATTGCATACACAATTAAACGATTTATCTATCTATCTATCTATCTTAGGCTAACATTTTATAATACACTTGTCTAAACCTCGACTATGCCAGTTGAATATTATTGGTCTATAACATCTCAGGGTAGGGTAGGCACCCAATATAGTTCCTCAACAGAAAGAATAGTAATTGAATGATAACTACTTGTTTTAATTACTTTACTTAACTCAAATAATTTTCAAAGTTGTATTCCCAATTCTAATTAATTAATAGTAACTAATAATTTATTTAATTTCATAAGTAAATAAAAGTAAAATACGGACCTTATACTATTTTGTTTAGGTGGTTCTGAGTATAAGCTGTTGTCCATGCTATCACACATAGCATACTGATCCATAAGGTTTCTGTGCTCATACAGAGATCGGTTTATCACACTCTTCTCATCTATCGGGTACACTTTTATATGTGGAACGTCACTGCTTGTGGGTGTGTATTGAGAATACACCGGAGGCGATTGTAATGATGTATCAAACTCATGACTTATAGGAGATTGCACCGTACTGTTTGGACTACAAGTAGTACTGTTCAAGACATCATATTGTACAGTAGATTCTTGTACAGGCACATAACTAGACAATGTATCGGAGTCTCTTTTAAAGTTTTTCGAACTAGAGACTCCATCATCCTGTTCTGTATTATGTCGTTTTTTGGCACGGTTCTCCTCTATTTTCCTCCTTTTTTCTGCTTTATCTTCCTCCGACATTATGAACTCTTTTACCATGCCTACAGCGAGGCATTTTTCAAGGCGACATTTTTGACAAAACCTTCTTGTTACAACAGTTATTTCACAGTTGTTTGTGAATGGACATTTGAATTCTTTACCAGTTAACGCATTTCGTCGGAAGAACGCTTTACAGCTCTCACAGGAGATCACATTGAAGTTGTAGCCAAGGGCTTTGTCTCCACAGACAAGGCATATCTTCTGTAAGTTAGGTGGAATTTCCCTTTTATGTGGGACCACCTCTTGAGGCGTTTTCTCACTATTCTCACTATTACTATCCATTTTTACGATAAAACCATTTTAGAACTATATAAAACGAGTCTAGATTAGCTGAAACAGGCGTAGATTACAGACGATACGAAATAGTTTCGGCTGATAGAGTAAGTTCACAGATTCGCGATTTCAGGTCAATTCGCATGGTGAAAACCATGGTATTTGGTTTTAATAACTTATCACTGATACGTCTTTTCTGTTGCCAATGGCGATAACACGATTATTAACTCAAATATAAGGAAAATTGTGAAAACAAACTCGATTCGCTGCAAGTGGTATCGTATGACTAATGTCAATAAAATGTCAAATTACGTCCTGTCAAAATCAAATTGTCAGTTTTTTTTTAAGTTTAATGGTCCGGTTACAAAGACCTTTAGACCAAATCATTGTGTACACTCACTTCACTTCATTTGATTTTGGCTTTTGCACAATCATTTTTACCAATTTATATAAAGGTTTGTAACACTCTTTCACTTTATCTGAGTATTCTTTTAAAACTCGGATCGTTCGCTGTTTAGTGCAATCTGCAGTGCAGACGTCATAATCATTAGGTATCATCATGTGACTCAGGCTGGCTGGACAATTCTTTCAAATGAGCCGCGTTTAAGTAGGTCAATACACAATTTTAGGTGACGGCTAATCACGCTTATTTCAGTTTATGCGACGCTAGAGAACCCGAGATAATCGAACGCAAACGTGTCCAGCCAGCTTGAAAACCGCTTTTCGCATGGTCTCTCAATCTCCGAACAGAAGGGATTCTAACTGTTTCTTGCTTATTAATACTGCGTCACCTAAAATTGTGACAGGCATCCAGTTTGAATTTTTGAGATACGTATAGCCATTTAGCTAAAAAACAACGAAAAGCGTGGCCAGCCAGCCTGAACTTACGTATTAAACTTTTGGCTGGCACTTCTGAATCTCGACAACGAAAGCGTTTTCGAACAAGGTTTTTTTACTAGCATTTAGTGACGGAATTTGTGACATTCATAGCGTTTGTTTCATGGCGTCACATAAAGGCTTTTACGAGAAATCGATGAAAACTTGGTGCCAGCCAGCCTGAACATCAGGCTTATGCGACGCCATGAAACAAACGCTATGACTGTCACAAATTCCGTCACTAAATGCTAGTAAATAAACCTTGTTCGAAAACGCTTTCGTTGTCGAGATTCAGAGGTGCCAGTCAGAAGTTTAATACGTAAGTTCAGGCTGGCTGGCCACGCTTTTCGTTGTTTTTTAGCTAAATGGCTATACGTACCTCTAAATTCAAACTGGATGCCTGTCACAATTTTAGGTGACGCAGTATTAATAAGCAAGAAACAGTTAGAATCCCTTCTGTTCGGAGATTGAGAGACCATGCGAAAAGCGGTTTTCAAGCTGGCTGGACACGTTTGCGTTCGATTATCTCGGGTGCTCTAGCATCATATAAACTGAAATAAGCGTGGTTAGCCGTCACCTAAAATTGTGTATTGACCTACTTAAACGCGGCTCATTTGGAAGAATTGTCCAGCCAGCCTGAGTCACATGTATCATCATAAAGGTCGGCTTAACGTACCTCGTATTTATTAAATTAAAATTTAAAAGCGTGTCTCATAATATTGAAACGGAATCATCTGATTTAGCTTATAATAAGTCCTAAAATTATTTTTGTTTGCAATGGTGAGTTCACCGTGCATCAAATCCAGAACTTCGAAAGAGGGAAATGTTTCACTTATATTTGCATGCTATTTATTTTTATGGCAAAACATGTTTATTTATTTTATTTTATTTATTTATTTTATTTTTTATTTGACAGGAGAACCAACAGTTATATTAAATCTAAATAATTAATACAATTGCAACTTTTAAACCAATTAAAGGTTCCCACAGATAGAACTAGGTAAAAAAATTAAACTACGTTGAGACTAACAGCCAAGAAGACATTCATGTGACAAGTAAGTACATTAAGCACCAGCTTACCAACACCACAAAACACAAATTGAAACATTAAACAAAAAACCAAAAAATAAAATCGCAGATGAGAACCGCAGCGCACTAATTTATAAACTATGTAGGAATTACAATTAATCAACCAATGTAAAGATGTGACTAGTAAGTTGACGCCTTACTGACTCACAACTGTTATTGAATAAATCTAAGTCAAGTTTGCCGGACAACGAATTGAAAGTCTTAACTGCTCGCAGCATAAATGTATTCGATCTGTAATTAGTATTACAAGGTTTTAAATGAAGTAAATCATACTTGCGAAGAGATCTAGCAGGGATGTTAAAATTCAATAGGGAAAGTAACTCAGGACTATCAATGAGATCATGGACAATTTTCATCAAGAAGATAACATCAGCTATAGATCGTCGGTTCTCTAACGTTAATAACACAATTTATGGCACAAACGTGTTTTTGGCAAATAAAGACTTATCCGTTCGGGCTCGGCAACGTATCTTATAAATAAAATATAGTTAAAAAAAAACTAAAAAACGCTTTTATAGCACATCAAACTAAAAAGTGTAAAATAATTCTAGGTTCTAGGGTTTATTCTAGGTTTCTAGGTTCTGGGTTTATTGTGTAGGTATTATTGTGAAAAAAGCGTGGGTTGCTCGATATAGACGTACGAAAAATATGGCACAAAGCACCCCACGCTTTTTTCACAATAATACTAATATTTTTCGTTCATTATTGTTTTGACTTGTCATCGTGGTGTAGCAATTGGTTTCACGGCGGTTGCCGCTACTCACAGAGGGGGCCCGAGCATAGGTTTCGCTCTACGAGAAGGCTTACTACATCCCCCCCCAGCTCCGATTCATGGCGAGGCCTCTCAAGCCAGATGTGACCTCTGGCGGGCGCAAATTTCGCTGTCTCCTCCATTCGTCCCGCTCTCGGAAAATCTCCCCACTGGGTGTGAACTTCCAAGAACTCTTTGGAAGTCTTTAAACAGACTCCGTACCCAGGTCGGTCGGAGTAAAGAAAACCGTCTCAGGTGGGGTTTTTTAGACGGGGCGGACCTTCGGTGCGAGTGTGGCGCGACTCCGCAGACAATGGCCCACCTTTTATCGTGTCCTGCTTGTCCTGACTCGTGCTCCCTGGAGGAGCTCATGGAGGCCTCAGATGGAGCAATCAGGGTGGCGGCATACTGGGCAAATAAAATATAAAATCTTTGACGAGCCATCGACTCGAAAGAAGAATTATTGTTTTCAGCTTAAAGAATTATTTTTCACTTTTTAGTTTGATGTACCTACTGTGAAAGCGAAGGCGTGTATTTTTTTTGTTTTTATTTTTTCAAATTATTGTATTGTTACCGGTTCTTGATAAGTGGTCAAAGTTTCAATTAAATCTGTCCGTTTAAAGTGGGTCAAAATCGAGTCCAAACAAAGGAGTCGGTTACATACAAGCATACAAGCATACAGGTGATACAGGTGAAGCTAATAAAAGCGTCTTAAAAAGTCTTTGAAGTTACATTTTTATATTCAAGGTCAGAATTTACGCATAACTTTGCTTCTACCTATTACCACAGGCTATTACCTAAGTATCCACAATGTAAACAAATTATTGCTACGTGATAAAATTCTATGCTCTAAAATCGTCAACGAAGCATGAACAGCATAATACGAAAACAAAATGGCGTTAGCTTTTCCGCTAATACAGCAGTTTGATCTAACTCTCCGATCAGCAGTTGTATGTTGCAAGCAAATAATTTTTTAGGCTTATTTAGAAATGTCGACGGGGAAATTATGAAAAAGAGAAAAACTCCGCATACATATTTACAGAATAGTACTAACAGTTGGCCTATACGCGGCTGAATACATTGCCCTTTAGCATTGAGCTATTATACGTAGTACATTATACTTCAATGCCCTTTAGGAGCGACTTTATCCAGTGGTAGTAGAATATTATCTATAGTACGAGTATGTGCTGGTAATAGACAGTTCTAAATACAGTAGTACAATATAACCCCTTTTTTCCTAAGATACTAAAGTGGTAGTACAGAGGAGAAAGGATATAGTCAGGCCAGACCGCTTGAAACAACGGTTTGAATTTTCTCAAGAGATTTCTTATATTTTTATATGAAACGACGTCGAAAAATGATTTGTAAAAATCTTAATCCGAATAAAATATTTTAGATTTTGATAGTTTATTTTTTTATTTTGAAGCAAGACATTTGGTTACCTTAAGTTTTTGAGGTTAGTATCTGCTAGCATTTACGTGAGGGAACTGGACGAGGTCTCAGCGCTTTAAACCCCGGAGGCGGGATCTGGCCGGTGGAATTAGATAATAAAGATTCTGGGTACCTACGTCCGCCAGGAGTCATCCTGATGTTCGAATTATAAAGTCAACAAATGACCTCTGTTAATATCTGAGAAAGTACCCCAAGCTTTGCCTTTCGAAGCTCGGAAAATGATCAAAACACTACGATCATCCAGTCGTCTGTGAACTGTGACTTCATATAAAATATTACTGATATGTACTGTAAATAAGTATGTATGTAGCGTCGGTGGTGTATTGGTTAGCACCATTGCATCCCGTTCGGGAGACGCGGGTTCTATCCCCACCACCACGTACCAATGTGTTTTCGAATTTCGAATTCATAATACGTACGTTTATTTGACGCCGTTACGGTGAAGGAAACATCCAGAAGAAACCTGTACACTCCTGCAAAGAAATTCAAAGATTATGTCTCGAGCCCCTCGGTGGGGACGTATGCAAGCTGTTGATGATGATAATGATGCTGTAAATTAATGTCTTCATGTTGAGTAGTATTATCTACTCTCATATAATTTTCACTTTAACCGCAACACGCCAACTCTTCCTGAAGAGATGCATATAAGTGAACACCTTGATTCTCACATTTAGTACGTTTCCAACAATGGACGGTACTAAGTACCTAATATTACTGTCTAAACTCCTTCTAGTTTTCAAGTCGGTTGATTCCTATACATACAGTGTTAAAGTATCCACGGATAGCCATGTTAATGAGGTGGATACTAGGTTTTTAAGCTTCACAGTTGACCCGAAGTATCTGTTCTCGAGTAACGAAAAGTTTCATAGGTAAGTCATCATCATCATCATTCTCAGCCCACATCAACCCATAGCTAGCTGGGTTCTCCTCACGGTCACGCTCCTGTGTTATCCGCATCCAGCCTGATCCCGGCAGTTTGGCAAATTCGTTGGACCATCGGGTCGGTTGTTGATCTTACAACCCACACGATGATGGAAAGATCGGGCTTGTGGCACAGAATCTAGCGGTCAGCCTATTGGCTTTGTTGTGCCCCCCTGTGACTACTTTGGTCCACTGGACGTCATCCCGTCTAGCCTGCCCGTCTCCACCTCAATAGTAGTGGGTGGGTTTTGTATTTGTTTTCCGTGAATGGTTTTTGTCACTTGTGATGGAGAGTGACGATGAGGTCTTTGATGAAAAGATACTAAAGAGAGTATCTAGACAGTTTCTGGATAGGCATGTCATCAAAGACCTCATCGTCATTTTTGGCTAGTCAGTTTTTGGAAATTTCGAAAAACAAAGATATACTCGTGAAGTCTACAGCTCACAGACCCACTAGTATAAGTATATACTAGTAGACTTCACGAGTATTTCTTTGTTTTTCGAAATTTCCAAAAACTGACTAGCCAAAAATATATTTTATATATTTATCGAACCCGCTCACAAAATTTCACGAGAATCAGTTGGGGAACGCGACCTGTAGAGTGGAACAAACAAACAGATGGACAGATGGACATACAAAGCAATTTTGGCCAAGCTGACACGGAGACGCTCCACTCGAGCTTCGCGCTCGCTCGGTCAATTATAATATACCAGGATTCTTAATCAAAGTTTCATTTAGCTTTAATCTCCAAATTATTATGTTGTTATACCTTGTGTAGTTCTTCTTTAGCGTACTGCATTATTTCAGTTTTTTTTATTTGATTTAATCTTGATGTATTAGATGACTTTGTGTAATATATATATTTTTTAAATTATATTTTGCGTAGTCATCAATGCGCTCTGCTTGCTACGCCGCCGTCGTAGGAGGGACCACCAATTTATTTCTAAATATTGTTTAAACCAATAAACCAAAAATACTGCTAGGAATGTTTTTAAATTTTGAAATGCTGTATAATTTACTCGCAAGTTTATCGCTTATGTAAATCTCTATGCCTACGTAGGCACCATGCTTTTGTTCACGTAACAAAGGGGAAAATTAAAAAAGCCTGTTATTTAGGAAAAAATATCCTATCCTATTATAATTTAAATATTTCTCTTTTTACATTCCATGGTAAGTGTGCAACCAACGAGATTGTATAGGCTCGCTTCGCCCTCCGACGCGCGTTTAAATTCTTTGTGTGTGCAACTATGAAAATTTATTTTAATGTTTCCAGCAAAGAATCAACATGTATGGCCACATCGCTGACCCCTGCTTACATCCGCATCGCTGGTCCTTCCACCTCCCACATGACCTTCCACAACTCCTCGATCACCTTCACCGACCTCGGTGACCTCGACCTTACCAAGGAGGACTCCAAGGGCAATGAAGCGCTTAAGAAAAAATCAGGTACCTACTTATATTACGGCTAAATTTTCATTAGGTATTATTTTTTATTATTTTTTTGTGTAAAGGAACTACTTATCATCACGACTGGTGTAGCTTAGATCAGGACAATGCTCCTTTTTGGACTTAAGGTCCCGGTTTGCGTAGTAAGCCGCACCCATATTTAAAACTCTTTCTACTAAGGCTGTTCAGTTCAGTTATGTAACTTCAAGATATAGCTGTAGGTAGTCGTTTTTGCGATCGCAAAAGTCAAGCAAGCAAATGTTTCTCATGCAGAACATCTTTCTTGTTTCGGAAGGCACGTTAAGCAATTTGTTGTCATAAGCCAAATAGGTGACTTCAAAATTTTGAAATCCCATCTGGCCACTACACTGACAATCTAAAACTTTACTAAAAAAAGTAACACTGATTAATTGTATCTAAACTTTAAACCTCTATAATAATTATTCTTCTAGCATTAGACACCAATGAAGAAGAAGACCACATCATCCCAAGGAAAGGCAAAGAACACTTCGGCCTCAAAAAGAGACTTCCGCTCCCCACCTACGACTCAGAATCCGAAGAACACGGGTTCAAAAGAACGAAGAAAACCAAAAGACAATCGCGAGGACTTAAAAAAGATAGAAGAAAAAAAGAAAAAGTCGATGAGAGTCAAGAACTGGCCGTTACACATTTTCAGTGGCAGCAGTTTGTGCACTGGACGAAGAAGAACCGGTTTCATCTGGTGTTTGCGCTGAACAATGATGAGAAAACAACTTCAGGTCTTTGGGATCCGAATACGGCCTTGAATATTCTGACATTGGCTGATCAGGCGAACGTCAGCGATATAATTTGGCAACTTGGTTATGGTGAGTTATATTTTTAGTTTTTATAAAGAATAGGCGAAATAATATTCACAGTACAGGTGGCAAGGATAACACCATGGATAGTGCCAACCATCTCTTTGCTAGCTTTGACGGCGAAATATGATTTTGTAAAATCTGAAAGTAAAATATTTGAGTTGATTTGATTTGATACTTCGAACTCTTCTCGAAATGTTGAGTATATTGTATTCCGAAGAATATTTGTCTTAATTATCCTATCCTATTTATATTATAAATGCGAAAGTTTGGATGTTTGGATTTTTGTTTCCGAATCACGCTTGAACCACTGGACGGATCGGGATGAAACTTGGCACACATATAGGTTAGGTCCTGGAATAGGACATAGGTTACTTTTTACCGCGGGAAAACACTTCATTCCTACAGGAAAACTAACTCATTAAACGTGGGTGAAACTGCGAGCGGAAAGCTAGTTAAATATATAGTTGGCTTTAGTGATAATTAATTATTTATCCACTACTGGACAAAGGCCTCCCTCAAGGATCTCCACTATTACCGGTCCTGCTACCGCATCCACCTGGGTAGCTTTCCGCGACCCTCTTCCATCTTATAAATTGTAACATTTTTTGTTGTCGATTTGTTTTAAAATCGTAAAACACAAACGCATCTTTTTTTCTACGCATCCTTCCTTATTAATCCTAACATTCTGCTCCTCTTTCAGAATGCAGCAACCAATCAATCGACGATTACCTCAACGACCTGGAAACTCTCCGAGCCGTAGTAGACACCTTCTCACCAGCTCAGGACTGGAAGACGGTTGGCGGTGATGTTACTAAATGTCTCCAAGCTGACTCCAAGAGTGACTTCAGAGATTACGTCACTCTGACCGACGATATGATGGACGCTGTGGTGCTGAATGGGTAAGACTTTGGTGACGTTAATTCTTCACATCTCTACAGAAGGGACAAATTTAATAAACCAAAAAATTAATAAGCCGAGTAAGCCAGCCAGCCAGGTTTTTTAAATATTTTTGTTTAATATCCATTAATGATTTTGCAGTTACAAACACTATGCTTTAATAAAAGTAGGTAGGCACAATGTTTTAAATTTCAAGACAAATAACAATATGGCATGTATGTAAGTATAATAATAATAATAATAAAATAATTTATTGTATCCGAAAACTTAGACTAAAACTAAACTAAAACTTAGGCTATGTGGCTTGTAAATCTTGGAGACAGGAAAAAGTTGATGATAGAGCTCGAATTTGTTAGTATTTACTTAAATTATGCCACTAGAAATAGGAGAGGTCGGTTCTAGACTAAACAGACCACATTATGAAGAAGGGGACTAGGAAGACTAAAAAAAAAAGTATTTTCATAAAAAATATGTAACAGAATCTTTTGTAACAATGATTTATCAATTACACACACCTTCTTTCCAGCAACTCATCAGCCCACGAACTCAACCGTATGTCGGAGCGCGACAGGCTAAAGCTTCTCCAGCTCCTCAGCACCAGCTCAACTCCGCTCTGGCTGACGGACAGTCCCCAGGTCGTTCCTCACAGCGACCTCCACAGGGCTGCTGACTGGATGACCAGCCTTGGGTACTCTGCTAGGAACGGTTTTGCTGTGCACTTCAGGGAACTGATTGAAGAGGAGCTCTTTGAGCCTACGCTGGTGAGTGCAAGTTTATTTTGAACTGACTGTTATAGCTGAGTATTGTACGCGTTGGAATCGAATTATATCCCGCTGCTGTAAGAAGTGGTTTTCCAGCCTCTCCCCCCCTAGAGAGCAAGATGCAAAAAAAATAAACTCCCTGATTCGTTTACCCTATTGCTACGCTACGTGACAGTAGGACAAACCAATAAATATTCTTCTTCTTCTTCATCATGTTCGTTGTAAACTCGTCAACTGAATATGTTTTAGTTAGATTTAATAATAATAATAATAATATTTATTTATTCATCGATAACAAAAGATCCATTTATAGAGAAACTTGCAAGCGTTCGTAATTTTTTTCCCTACTAAAATTAAATAATAATTTGTTCTATCCTTTCGTTTGAAGATTTGTAATACCTATTATTTTTTACGTTGTAAAAGCTATAAAACGCCTTAAATGGAATCGCATTGTAGAGGTAGTGGCACAATGACAAATAGCCTGTAGATATAGATTTAGTTCTTAGACTACAACCTCTCAATCTAGACACACGGCAGTGCACACTATTCTTTTTATTGTATGGTTTGTAAAGTAAATAACTTACCTCACAAACCCTGGTGTCAGAACAAGAAACTTACGTTCTCCTTTCAGAGTTTCTACATGGCCCTCCTCTTCAAGAACTTGGTCGGCGAGAAAGTCCTGAACGTAGACATGGAAGGTTCTCAAGCAGTTATGTTCGCGCACTGTACAACGCTGCGTCACAAGCCAGTGCCTGGTGTTGTCACTCTTTATGGAGCTAATTTGGATGACGAAACAGCCAGGTTCGCCATTAAAATGTCGCGGAGGGAAGAGGGCGGCGATATTATGCAGTTCATTTTGGGACATGACTTGAGTGGGTGAGTGAAACTGTACCCATGTTATTTATCACTGTTTTCACTATTAAATTTTTACTAGCCCAACCGAGTATATTACAAACTTAAAATTTTCACCAGTTGATAAATTTAATCTCTGATCCCAGCCATACCTATTAGGCAGGATCAATCTGCTACTTACTTTTCGCCCTTTGGCTTGTTCTCTAACTTTTTATTTTATTTCAGAAATATAATAATCAACGGTAAATCAATGTACGAAGCAGACATAAAGCCAGTAGTCAAACGCGTGCGCGCATACAAGACTCTACTTCTGAATCTACCTCCAAAATCCTTCGGCTTTTGGGTCATTGCCAATACGAAAATTGAAGCTTGCCATGAAACTGAAGATCAGGATGTCACTAAAAAAGAATTTGTTGAAGCTTTCCCAGTTGATGATGATGAATATGCTCCTTCTAAAACAGTAAAGACAAAACGTTCGATGATCAAAAACGATGTATCCAAGGAGACTCTAGTAAGAGAAGGTTTAAAGGAACGATTAGAAACTTTGAGTACTAACATTAATAATTTGAACAAGTTTTTTGATGAGAAAGAAGAACACGTTGGGGTTTTAAGTAGAAAAAAGCGACAACTAGACGTGGAAGATGAGTTAGAAAATACAAAAAGGAAAATCAAAAAGTATTTTAAAAGAAAATACTTTGACGAACCTAAGCCAAGATTAGATTTTATAAGAAGACTCGTCGGAATAACTCCCCGATCGACAAGAACAGTGAGACACGACAAAGTCCTAAAGAATACAAGAGGAATGAAAAGTAAAGGGACTAAAAGAAATGCCAAATACGCCAAAGCAGATAGCATTGAAACCATTTCTGTAAATGATATTGTGACATCTGATTCTAAAACTGAACTTAACAGAAAACGAAGGAGCATAATTAATGACAAAGAAAATGTATCTCACAAGAACGGTGAAAACATCACGTCAGAAAATGAAATTTTTGATGCAGAATCTTCTAAAGAGATGAAGCTCTGGCAAATACTCCATAAGATTCACCAACAAATTAAGGATTTGTCAATTGAAAATGAAGATAACAATAAAGCTGCAGGAAAACATCACCATTTAGAAAATAATCACAAATCAGAAGAAACAGATTCAGCAGATGAAGAACAATTTGTGGTCAAAACAAAAATGGAGGACGATGGTGCTACTATACATTTCCAAGAGAAAACAAAGCATGGAGTTCTGAAAACCACTATCAATAATGTAGTGTCTGTGATTGGTGATTTAAATAAGAATCTAAATAGATTTTGGAATGCTCTTACTCTTTTAGAATAGAGTTTAAAATTGATAGTTAGAAAATGTTTTATGTTTCAGTAGGTATTTAGTAAGCATATATTCATCTTCATATTGAAGTTTATTTTTAAGTTGTTATGTAAGTTAGTTAATTTTTTTAATACATTTTTTATAAAAATAAAACAATCAAAAGGTGGTACAATGTAGTTTATTTTTTATTTAACAACATGGTAGATATACCATTTTCACACTCACCGGTCCAGTTCATATGAAAATGGCTACCTCTAAACTTTTATACATAACTAATAAGGACCTTCCAAAATAATGTAACAATGCCTTCGCAACAGTTAAACACAAAAAATTGCAGCTAAAGCTCCTATGTTACATGGGGCTACTAAAGTGATACAAGAATATGGAACGAAAACTTAAATTCGCTTTGAAGATTATAGATAAATATCTTGGCAGTATCGAAAGCGGCAACTGAATCAATTCTAACTTAGTATTAACAACAGTCACAAAAGCTCAATCCGATTTTAATTACCTAAAAACATTTTCAACAATAACCTCTTTTTTTCGTTTTTAATTCATATTCTAAGTTAAGGTAATCGTGGATAAACTACTAACCTTTTTCTTTATAATAACAATACAACATACATATGAACCACGTTCATATACAGCTTAATGCTTTCATTATCATTGTTTAAAATTTTGTTTTACATTTTTTAATACAATTCGATTTTGGTAAACTTGCATTTTAACACTAGATGTCACTAATATTAAAAGTTAACGCACTATAATGTGATCTCATTGGCCAATCATAACTACTTATGAACAAAATGGTTCACGCAAGGGAATAAACTAGACCTCATACTTTAAATTAAGCATATAAATGACCTGTACAAGTCACAACCCGGAGTTGGTAAATAGGCTCATTAAACGGACTTAAGCACAGTGTTTATTCCCTCAAATGTACATATTTTCAACTCTGAAGATTTCGGTTTAAATTTTCAAGTGTCACAGAGAAAAATTTAGTCATTATATCGAAAATAAACCCAAAGCGCAAAAACTGCAAACTGTGGCACTTTAGAATCAGTTCTTTAAATATAATCTTTCTCTGTAACCTTTGAAAGTTGTTGAAAACTAAGTATTACTAACAATTTCAGTGACTTAAACAATGTTAGCTATAAGTAAGTGTTTTGAAGCTCTTGTGTTAGTGTGTACTAAAGTGTCGTTGTCTCTATATCGTCTATTCTATGTTTGAAATCTAACTTGACCGTTAGAAAGTAGTTATTCAATAAAGATGTTCCATACTCAGACACCGACTGAATTTTCATTTGAAATATTGCTTGGATTATGATAACAGGTTTGGTCTGAATTCAAATAACATTTAACACGAAACATATTTTTGTACTTGAAAGAGTATTTCTTACTTCGATCAGATTTCTTATGACCAGACTTTCGGTGTCCATGCGTTCAAATTAAAGAAGATGACATGTCGGCTATATTATGTTAACTGAATGTCATCAAATTCTTACAGGTATTGTACTTTTTTCTGCATGTATAATTATCAATGTAATCACTAAGTATGATAAGTCTTGTGTAGTCTTTTTTGGTGTATATAATATAATAACATTCAAATATTACAGAAATATCATCTTCAATAACATGACACCTAACATTAGACCTAGTGCAACTATCATCCATAGGCTAATTTTATCAATAAAATGTTCAACAAGGTATGTATTAAATTGTATAAGTCTACCTTTTCATAAATCTAAGGATAAGACAACAGTGAAAGTTTAAACCTCCTACTCATGAGGGTCCAAGGAACGTCAATTTAAATTCAAGAGAAAACATTCTATCACTTTTAAAGTTCAAAGATTAGAGAGGCCTCCGAAGGCCAAAAAGTCATACTCCATCCTACGTGAGCTAAACTGAATGTAGATAAAGATATATAAATAGACAACAAGTCATAGACAATATATATTTACCCTGAGTACAAGAATCATAAGATCAATCAACTGATTTGAGGAGGAAATCCAAAATTGGTCACAAGTCACTTGCTACAATTTCTTAAAATTATTTCTAAAGGCGTGAATTAAAAGAATGATACTGTATTTGATTTATAAATAACGTACAATTTATTATGACTAAAACTACACATCTACCTTGTATAAACCTCGTCATAAATTCACTATATTAATAATTATAAAACAAAAAAATGGTATGAAGTATTTAAATATTGTAGGTGTGCAGGAATCATTTACCATTATAAATTAATCTACATTTTGAAAGATCAAGTGGGTAACACATAGATTGGAGTTAATATTGAATAGTGTAGATAGAATAACGGACTTGTACACCATTATATTACACAAATAGCCTAGTGTTATGAACCCAGTAATTGTTCTAAACACCAAACTCAATATTTCTGGACTGAAATCAATGCAATAATCATTTGATATCACCCAAATTCCCCCACTTATTGCATACTGAAGCAACATTATTTCTAATTATATATTTACTATACACTGAACATTGAAAGCTTAAACATACGAAGATAGCTTAAGTAGAAGCATCTAGATACATTTGTTAGATACTGAAAACAATAAAAACAACGAATAAAGAGAAAACGACACTCAAACGCACTTATCAAGAGCTCTTACGTTAATACAAAATACAAATCATGCATATCCACATCTGCCACGATGGTAGAGTCCGTTGGTTTTAATAATAGTGACAGTTAGCGACCATCGAACATTTTAGTTGTAACTAGACCCCACTACGTACCAAAATAATCTTCTAAGTTACTATATTCTACTTAAAGGTCAAAACTGGCACCAGCTTTATATGTAGCGCCAATAGTGCCGTCTATTAGAATTCCTAAACTGGTATTTTTGTTCTTATTAGATACTTCATTATTTGAAGCAATAAGTTATTAAATTGCTATTGTAAGCATACCTATGCATTTTCATATAAGTATGAATCAGTTCAAAACCAGATGGTTCAATCTGGAGATAAATGAACAGATGAAATTTAATACCATAATAAGAATACTGCTAGCATCTACAGACGCACAATAAAACAACGCCAGAGTTGACCTTAAACGAGATTAACAACGAAGAATACAGACTATGACCATACTACTAGTTAGATCGAAGATAGAAGATAGGTAAGGAGCTATAGGTAGCGTTATAATATAGAAGTCATAGCTAACACACACACTATGTTATATTAAGGAGAGCATTGAAGTACAGAGGTGAGACTTGTTGAACATTGGTCGTGTCAAATGATATAAAATCGACAGGTCCTGAACCTTACACCTATTATTGTTTATGCCCAATAAACTACCGAACAACCATTTATCTAGAATTGCCATGCACATACATATATATCTATTTTGTTGTAATACATGATAGACCTAGGCTAACCACACATACACTGTGAAATATTTAATTTATACCTTATTATATAAGATTGTGAAGTTGAATGAAACGGACGGGTACAATGCCTTGGTGGAAAGCTATGCCCATCATTAGGTAACATTTTAGGTAAGTACATTAATATAGATATCTTGTAGACTCTGGTAGCTATGCGTGCTGGAAATAAAGTTCTATAGAAAGAAGCTATGAAAATATACATATTATAGATGTGTGCCATAGAATGCGCGAAAATATTTTGAATCTTATACATCAGAAAATAGTAGCATTTTTAATAAAAAATCAGAAATTATTGTTGTATTTTTTCTCATATTTACATATTTAAGTTTGTATATTGAATAGTTTTTTTTTATATGATCTGTTTTGCAATGAAGGTAATTTTAATTGACTTTAACTTTCGAATAATAAAATTATCACGCAAAATTATATTCTAAGTAAATTATCTTGATATACTAGCAAGCGTTGCCGCTAGACCAAAACCAGTTAAAATTAATTCTTAAACCTAAAGTAAAAATACATGATGTGCTGATAAGACTGTAGAAGTCGAGCCCTACAAGAAGGAAGAAGATGATCATCAGAGCGTGTAGATCATTGATATGAGATACTTAGTGATAAGTAGATTCAAAGTAGAAGAAGTTATACAACGTGATTTTAAAATCAGCCACAAGGACAACAAACGTTCATGCAATGAAATTATATTCGCCCTCTGCACTAAACCACTAATTCTGAACTATTTATTTATTATTTATTATTTATTTATTGCTCATGCAACAATGTTTTTTATGACGATGCAAGCAATGGTCGATATCGCTTACTATCTGTTGCAATGTGTCTTTCAATTTAGTATAAAGAACATTTAATTGAATTTTTATTTATTTTAGAATTTTTGCAAGTTCACCCTTCATTCATTCATTTCATCACTGTGGCTGGTTTTAAAACTCCCTGGAAAGCTAACGAGGAATGCGAGGGCGCGAGAGAACATTCGCGTTCGGCGCACAGCGTTAGTTTATTATATTCTTATATCACAGCTTTTGACGATAACAAATCTTTTGCATTTGCAGCTTAACTGTGGAGATAATTGTTCGAACAATCAGCTCTTCACCGAAAACCAGCTCTTTCCATCCGCGATAGCAGTAATTGTATCATTATTAATGTGGTCTTCACCAAATGGTTTTCACAAAGTTTATTTTTTGTGGTTCTTCATCTTGATTTCTTTAATTTTATCAATCAGTGTGTCCGCTTGTGTATTTTGTTTATAGATGATCCAATTATTATTTCGACGGATCCAAACGCTTACCACACCAAATCGCTCGAAGAATTTGCTCTCACAACGTGTTAACTTTATACCTAAGCGTAAAACATCGACGAAACATTTAAATCCAAAAACCAATGTGGCGTCTACGCTACACAATTTAACGGTAAAACAACGAAGTGGTTATTGGTATCTACAAACCTTTACATATTAACACGAACATTGATCCTTATATTAAAGACATGCAAGAACAAAATGGACAACGACATCGAATCTATTGGAGATGCAAAGTACTCCCAGACTCAGATAATAACAATATTGTAGGTACCTATTATAATGTTCGATGTGGATATTAAGGCTAGGTTCCATTACAAGTATGTACACCTAAACAAAATACACTGACACAATACCGATGTACACTGCATAAGCACGCATGCAAAAGATTTAGAGGCAAAAGTGGAAGATTGAGTTGAAGAGAGCGAAGAGCACAAGCCACACACACATACAACGGTGCTTGACAGTCACAAGCGTTTTGGCGAGATTACTCCGGATGATGGCAATCACGTTTCCTTTGAAGAGTAAAAAATTCAATAATCTCAATTGCTTCCTAATGTATCGAAACATTTGTTTATTGTTCTTGTTGAATTTGAATTATCATTAATCTCTGGAACATTAGATGATGTTCTTTCCAAAGATGATTTTTTGAATTTGGACAAGTTACTTCAGGAACGATGTTTAGTTGAGTATATATTATACTAAAAACGCTTGCAGCTGAATTTGAAGCACGTTGTAAGCCGGCCCCGGGTTGCCGGCACGGAATTTGGATGAAAACAAATTACTCAGTCAATACATTGTTATTTCAATGTAAGTTACAGCTGAGAGATAGACAGAAAGTATCGATTGCAGATAAAAAACTACACGCGTGCTAAGACTTCCTATAATACATTTTCCCTCTTTTAATAATATTACACCGTCTTGTCTAGTTGTATTTATATTTATTTCCTCTTTACACTTAAATAACAATATATCACAAGCGTCAACATAGATAACGGTTAGTTTCACATTCTCACAATTGGTAACGTCAATTCGCCCGGTGCGATGTTGACTTTTTGACCTTACTTTGAGCGCGCTTCCGTTCTGCTTGTACTCGTATATTTTGATCGAGGGCTGCTCTCCACAATTTCTTTTATGAATGTATAAAAATATTATTGCTCATTATCAAGCACCAACGCGCCACTAGCCATCTAAGTTCCGAAAAAATTTAGAATTCGAATCTCGAAATTCTCCTACAAAAATTGTTTTGAGCGCGAATGATACAGGTTCTACGGTTCCGAACGTAATTTTGTTGTCTTGTTTTTTTTTTGTTGGGGGTGAGGTGTGTTGGGTTGTGAAACGTCGTCGTAACAATGACCTTAGCACAGCTACATCATGTATTCAGAGTAATACGGAGGGAGGTGCGCGCGCGCCTCACTGCATTACGCATTTACTCTCGATCTGTGACTTCAGTTCGTTCACTTGCGTTTCGATGGTGTTTTTCAGTTCTGTAACAAGGATAATGGGCTTTATTTAGTACATCTTTTTGGTTTTTGTATACTTGCGTATTTAATAATAATATTATCAAAGATATTAGTTAGCCCGGTACAAATGTTCATAATTTAGGTGGTATCAACTTGCAGATATAGTTATTATAGAAACGAATTCAAAATCTAGCTACAAATTGATGAGTATTTTGTGCTTCATAATTAGTGCAGTCGCTTGCTGCTAGCGATTCATTAATGCTCATGAGCATTTCATATCAGAAAACAAAATATATTAGCTTCCACTTGGTCAATTATATTATCTTCTTCTTATCGTATGGATATTATGGCGATCAAATTTGTGCAGACCAATACGCAGCCACCAAAATTGCAGTATCAGTGGCGTTGTAGAGGTCCGCGCGTGTGCAGGTGCAAGGACACGCGGGGCAAGACAACATATGGGCCATTGTCTGAGGAGAGATACCACACCGACATTTACCATCCGAGCTATAGCCCCACCTGCACATATTCTCCTTGCTTCGGCCGACTTGGGTCCGGAGTCTGTTTAAAGACTTCCACGTCAGCCAGGGAAGGTTACTTCCAGGGGGAAGCTGCTCTGCAAGCGGTATAAGTGTTGTGGTGGGGTATCTCTCCTCCCAAAGATTCAGGCGGGCTTGTGAGGCTTGTGTACTTAGCGTCGTCACGTCTTTGATGAAACTATGACGGCTTTTGAGCCTTTGGGTTACAGGCACGTGGTGATACATGGGGTGCCTTGGGTCATTTCTTGTTTTAATCTTTCTAGCGAGCTCGCCAGATCCCTACGTCCGGGGGAGCAATACCTGCCAGAGGATACAACATACCAACGGGTGTCGGTTTGAGACAGCCTGTTATAATCCGGCATGTGTCATTCAGAGCTGTATCCACTAACCGCGTATGTGCTGATCGACCCCAAACTGGGCTGGCAAATTCACCAGCCGAGTATGAAAGGGCCAACGCAGTCGTCCGCAGAACTTGTGGCGATGCTCCCCATTTGGTAGAGGTGAGCCGGCGCAATAAGTTATTCCGGGTGCCCACTTTTTGCCGGGTGTTAAGGCAATGCTGTTTGTATGTCAGCGCTCTATCCAAGGTAATACCGAGGTATTTTGGAGTAGAGCAGTGGGCAATCGGTACATCTCGCCAAGTGATGTTAAGTGTCCGCTGGGCCTCTCGGTTACGCAGATGGAAAGCGCAAGATTGAGTCTTCGAAGGGTTGGGCCTTAAGGAATTTAGCTCGTAGTAGCAACTACGGGTTGCCAGTGCTTCGCTTAAACTCCTTTCAACCGTCCTAAACGAGGGCGCTTGGGATGCCAGTGCCAGATCGTCAGTATAAATAAAACGTGTAGTGTTTGGGATCTGGGGCTGGTCGTTGGTGTAAATGTTAAACAACCACGGGGCCAGCACACTACCTTGCGGAAGACCATTTTTTATTGATCTATTATATTATGTGAAGTCCAGAGACAAGTTTGTAGAGAGTAACCAGCACATCAAAAGGTACCTTTGTATTTTATGGACATATGATGTTCGAAAGAGATCTGCCTACCTCTCAACGGACCTAAATTAAAAACAGCCCCATATTTACAGGCACACGCATCTGCGTTGATTAAAAAAGTTTTCATTGCTGAACTTTTGAAACGATCACGTTCAATCTGGCAAAATCTGGTTATCAGCCGCGTTCGACATAAAATTTCTGGTTTTATGTAAAAAGTATCCTTTAATGGAGTTCTGGTTGTAGCAGTTTTGGGTCCTCCGTTGTAATTTCGAATTACATTTCAGTCCAAGTGTTGTTATTCGAGATTTTATCTGTAAAAGGGTTTCCTTTAGGGAGAAACACAGCTGACCTCGTTCTGAAAAATTTTGGAATCCTATTTCATAATTTCTTTGGGGTGACGTCACAGGCAAGTATGCGCCTCTCTGTCTAATCTTGAATTTCAAACCTTTATAACTCGGTAAATTTTATAGATAGAGTAAAAATTATTTGAGTGTTCGATAGCAGAAACTAAATAGTTTGGATTTATAAAATAAATAAAAGTAGTAAAATACCCTAGGTACTACTATAATATGCAAGAATAAAAAAAAGTCTGATTCACGGAAATTCGAAGTTCTAGTATCTTATATGTATTTAAATTCTTATATATTCAATACTATTATACTGTAGGTAAATACAGTCAATAATGTAATGTTGGTTGATTTTAATTTGTCTATTTTGTTTTGTGTGGTTTATTTTTCATTGTATGTACTGATAAGTCTATTGCCTTGCGTTCGAGGGTCGCCTGAATGTTTATTCGACACTGCAATGGTGAAGATAAATTAGGAAACCTACATAAGGTTGTGTAATTGATTTATAAAATAAAAAATAATAATTTATAAAAAAATAAGGTTGTGTGTAAGAGCGTCGGTGGTCTATTGACTAAGACCGCTGCCTCCCGTCCGGGAAACGCTGGTTCGATCCCCACCACGTACCAATGTGTTTTCGAATTTTGAATTCATATGTACGTTTATTCGACGCTCTTATCGGTGACGGAAAACATAGTGATGAACACACACACACACACACACACACACACACACATACACACACACACCACACACTGGGCTGTGTGTGAAGTCAACCAACCCGCACTGGGCCAGGGGGTCTGATCGCCCTAATTCAGGGTAGGCTCGAGCCCCTCGGTGGAGACGTATATGAGCTGTTGATGATGTGTGTAAAGCCAATCTGCACTGGACTAGAGCGTATTAACTCAAGTCGGTTTGCTCTAATTCAGGGTAGGCTCAAGCCTCAGTGTTGACTTGTATGAGTTGATAGCATCAAGTTAAGCTGTCCACGAAGCCTTATACTCACTGGTGAATTCATCTTGATCTTCCAGCTCAGCTTCCGCAGCCAGCTCTTCAGGAGTCTTCTTCTTCCTCATCAACGGATTGTCAGGCTCCTGTTGTTGCTGCTCCACCACCTCCTCTTTCTTCGGGATTTTGTACTGGAATTGGACAAAATACGACTTTTAGAGAGACTGGCACAAAATACTGCGGAAGAAAAAAGGTGAGCTTGGAATGCCTGGACCCCTTTCAGATACCATTTTGTTTTTGGTTGAACTAGCTACTAGCATGACATTAATTTTCGAACAGAAGGAATTCTTCTCAGATTTTGAAAAAGTTTCATAATAGATGAATAAATGATTAGCTGTAATGGAGTCTTTTTAACATGAATATATTATTAGTCGTATAAAACTTAGTCTTAATGCATAATGCATATACTAACATCTACAAACAAAATGGTGGCGTGTAAGTACAATTAATTCGATAGTACACGACTGTTTTAATATTTTGTACTTGTATGTAGTTGTACGAGTAATCTGAGTATATACGAAGTTTCGTTATGATTTAGAGTTATAAAATTGGTACTATTGGTAATGTTTCGAGTTTGTTTTACATTCCTATTGATGAATAGTACTTTGTATTTGTGCGACAATTTAAAATAGTGCCGTTACAATATTCTATAACTACAAACTATCAGTGAAAAAATGTGCTCAGGATATTTTTTAAACTCAAATAAAAATGATTGGAAAATATAATTCTTCTCAGATTTTGAAAAAGTTTCATAATAGATGAATAAATGATTAGCTGTAATGGAGTCTTTTAAACATGAATATATTATTAGTCGTATAAAACTTAGTCTTAATGCATTATGCATATACTAACATCTACAAACAAAATGGTGGCGTGTAAGTACAATTAATTCGATAGTACACGACTGTTTTAATATTTTGTACTTGTATGTAGTTGTACGAGTAATCTGAGTATATACGAAGTTTCGTTATGATTTAGAGTTATAAAATTGGTACTATTGGTAACGTTTCGAGTTTGTTTTACATTCCTATTGATGAATAGTACTTTGTATTTGTGCGACAATTTAAAATAGTGCCGTTACAATATTCTATAACTACAAACTATCAGTGAAAAAATGTGCTCAGGATATTTTTTAAACTCAAATAAAAATGATTGGAAAATATACAGCTAGATAACACAGGTATCACCTAGTGTGGAGTTCAGAAGTAATATGTAAAATATTTTACTTTTTGTGTAATAAAAATTATCTTATCTTATCTTATATCTTTAAGATTAATGCTCTGAACAATTTTTTCTCTCTCAAATATGAAGTATTCATTAATAAAACGTATACATTTCAAGCAAACCTCATTCAATACATTCTCAAACATCAAACGCTCCTTTGTGATCGATTTGCTTGAGACTTGGAGAGAGCGTTTGGCGAGTTACACTTGCGACGATGGCACCACCGCAAAGCTCCGGTTTCCCGCGCTAATTTCCCAGTGGACCGCGCGTTCGATTTTTGAAACGCTCCAGTGTAGCCAGTACTCAAATAGATTGGGTCCTTTTCAGTTCAAACTCTTGAACACAATACTGTTTTATTTTTTATTTACGTTATTAAAAAGTAAGTAGAAGTATATTCCAGTAAGCGGCTTAATTGTTGGAATTGGAAAGGATCTTGAATCCTCTTAGCGTTTAATCTTCAATTGATTACATGCGGCGGATGTGGCTGGGGAGGGATTTATATTAATTTTTAAAGGATTTTTTGCGCGGGTATCCCTTAGGGGTCTCATTAGTCTGCTTCTAACAAGTTAAGAAAGTCTTACTCGAACGTGATCTTTGCGAATGTATATTATAATGGTTGTTATAATAATTATCGCTCTCTCGTTTTTGTCCTTCGTTAGTTTGCTCAAGGTCTTCGGGGAATCATTTTGTCTTTCTTTTAGTTGGGGCGCATTCCGAATCAGACTTTCAGCGCTGTCAGCGATCCGAAAAGCCAAAAAATGTATGGCTGACAGTGATTCGGAACGCGATTACGGGTACTTTAATCGATTTTAGCGCGTCTCGGAACGCAGGGCAAGTTGGAACTGTTGTATTGTTATATTATTATTTAACTTAGGAATGTTTTTTGGTCGATACTTACTCATTATACACTTGATGCAGTATCACAATAATAATAAAACGATAAAAATCCCTAAAACCTAAAAAAGCCCCTGAAAATTATTATTTGTTGTCATTTTAAAGTTCTTATTGTTTTGCAGATGTTTGATTGAAAATTCAGTATTTATCTTTGCGATTATGGAAAACTTCCAGAACCGTTCGGTTACATGAACTGTATTTTTGAAAGTTAAGTTAGTTGTTAAGTTAGTTAGTTTATTATTTCAGACGACACTACAAGAATCGTTCATAGAATACACTGACTTCTCCGATCTCTCTCCACAGCGAGCGCTCGTAGTAGTGAACGTGCCAACGATGGACAAGCTCTCCTAGTCCTCGGTATTCTTAAAATATGAATTCGAATAAAAATGGTTGACTTTGATTTTTGTCATTATTGTCTTTCAAGTGTGAATCAAAAAACACTTTTTTATGCCATTGTAATTTTTTCGTTGTTACTCAAAATGAAGTACCTACCTGTAATCAACATGCTGTATATTTCTTTTTACGTATAAATTAATAACGTTCAATACGTTTCGTAATATCTTAAGTAGGTATTATTTCGTATTTATTACACAGAAGCAATAAATTCTAGGTACGACAGCGGTCCCGGATTACTGTAATGAAAACTCGGCGTCGTACCGACAGCAACAAAAGCACTAACAATAAACGACAAATAAATAGTAGTAATGGGCCAATAATGCTACTTTAAAAATACATAATACGCTCCTTTTATTGGGTCAGTTGTGCAAAAACCGCATATTTTAGAGAAAAGAGAAAAGTACCAAAATTTTTATTAATTTTAACATTGCTAACAAGTCTGAACCTAACCTAACCTAAGAAGTCTGAAATAAACAATTTTTATTTATTTAGTATTTAAGTAATGACAAAACTGGTCTAGCCACTGAACTGAATTGAAACTGGTCTGGTATTTTTAAGTAGGTATTAATTTAGAAATTAATAATCAATTCAATAAAATCTTGTATACTTGAGATACCAAGAGAACAATAAATGTGTGCGTTTATAGGACACTCTTACGGTGAAAAACATTGTGAGGAAACCAGCCAGGGTTGTGTGTAAAGACAATCAACGCACACTGGGCCAGCGTGGTCGATGAGGACCTGATAGTTCTGAGAGCTGTTTGGGCGAGCGTGCAAGGTATAATAATTCATTATAATGTTTAGTTAATTTCGTTATATTTTTATTTTCCTTTTTGAGCTTAAGTCTAGTATTATTAATATTATGATCTGTGCTTAAGTACTTCGGGGATGTTTGCCGAGGCTCGTGTAGACGATTTTTACATGCTATTAAGGAAGAGGATGGCATCCTTAATGCGGCGAGTGCGCGGCAGCTCCAACAGCCTCATTGCTCTGATCGCTGATAAGTAGAAAGTCCAATTATGTGGCATTGGATGACGACTCATCGATCGTCAGTCAAATATATTAAGTAAGAATCTTCGTATTTGTATTTTTTTGCTAATATAGTATTATAAGTCTCTCTAGTATTCATCAACGGCCTGTTACAGTCCACTGCTGGACTATGAGCCTCCTCCACTTAAGTGGTGGGTTTTGCCATAATCTCCACGCTTCACAGGCGGGTTGGAGATCGCAGATTAAAAGGTTACTGTATCAGAGAGCGCTGCTGCCCTTTCCCTGTTCTATGTGTAGTCCTTAAGTCGCCTCTTACGACACCCACGGGAAGAGTAGGGGTTGGTGACAAATGTATTCTACTCTGCCGTCACCACACGGCTCTCTAGTATTACTAACTCCTTATTATGGACTCCATGTATGAAATAAATAGTTTGAATTTGAATTAAGTTATGATTTTACAACGAGTAGAGGACTACTTATAACACGATAAAAACATCTACTAAAATTACAAATGTGTATGTTTAATAATCTATGTGTAAGTATGTTTGATAAACGGTAAAACCGAACTATAAATACACACACTTCGACTACTTTACATGTAGGATATTTTATGTACGTTATAATAAATGTAAGTTAGTAGAGCCCTCTGCTATACCTCCTATTATATATTGTCATGCTCCTATAGTAACGGGGCATCGTAATTTAATATTATTAGATCTTTTGTTCCTTCAATTAAGTACTAAATTAATTGTGATATCCTCCTCCTCGCGTCGCCTTCTTTATTACTGAGGGTCGTGAGGTCCCCGTTGGATCAGCTTCTTACTAACGATGTTCCGCCACCTGTTCCTGTTCTTGGCGTCGTGTAGCGCAACATGCGGCTGGGTGTCCAGAGTATAGCGGATCTGATCCGTCCATCTTGTATAGGGCTGCGGCCTCTTGGTCGTTTGCCGTCAGCCCGTCAGACTTGACAGTGACCATTGTCACTGTGAAGTCTGACGGGCTGACGGATTGAGCTGTTCGAGGTTATGCCCTTCTTTCCTGGCTATGTGATCGAAAAACTCCAAAATTATCTGCAGGCATATAGACAGTTGACAGTCTGGTTTTAATGTTTATTTGAATTGAATAAAAAATCCTTAAAAAGGCTTAACTTACTCGCTTAAGACCACCACGAAAAGCTAATGAGTTTTAATTTTTAGATATATCTGACCCATGTTGCCCATGTGTTATGTAACCATGCCAATTTTATATAAAGAACAGTCAATTCGATAGAGCTCATTATCCACTGCATTACCACGGGTTATTTCCCTTTATTGCCACGGGACAACTTAATAGCAGCGTGTCTGCGGGCGGATAAATGCTAAAACACGAGCGATGTCCAAATTTTGTGATAAAACAATTTCCCGAGCGAATAAACTTTGCCCAAAGTATCAACTACTGGCTACAACATAACTAAGATACAAACTATATGGAGAAGTATCAGACAAACTATTTTAGACCAACTTTAGTTCAGTGCAATGTTCACAAATATGCATGCATTCGATCAATTTTGATGAGGTGTTCATAATGAATCATATTTATCAAGAGAATTGTCCAAACTGTAGTTTTACAAGGAACATAAATACATACTTACAGATGATACACGAAACTGCAAGTTACAAATAACAAGTAAAATTCGATGTACGTACATTGCGTAGAAAATGCGATATTACGATAAGGGCTTACAGTTTAGGAGAATTGGCTGCGCAATAAATATCAAATTGTAACTTGTTCGTAAAACCCAGCTCGTAAAATGTGTAATTTATGAAATATAAGTTCTGCTATTCACCATCACTCTATTTTACGGTAGTAATAAAAAAGAAACAGGAGCTAACTCTTCTTTCCCCCAACTTCTTCTCCTCTTCTCTTGGAATCTTCTTTCTGCCGAGAGAGCCTCAAAGAAGTCAACCTGACTCGATTAGGGAGTCGCGTATGGAAACGGACTCCCTACTAGAGTCAATTTCACATCTATGAGCTAGCTTCTTCTTTGTTCTTCTCTTTTTATATCTTCTGTTTTCTTCTTGACGGCGGCGTCTTCTTTGGTTTTACAGATTTATAGATATTCCGAGACAAATAAGTTTCAATTAACATTAGGAAAACATATCGTCGCTATTATTATATAGGTATTGTTCCGGGTTGGCAATACTTACAATAACATTTTATTTCTTGCGTGGAATTGTACAATTTACTAACCTGTACAAAAATGCAAAATGTTTTAAAACGCAGATCTGTTTTCTTATTTTTTATGTTTACCAAAGGTTTAATAAATGTACATGTACTCGCAGGTGATTATGATACAAACAATACATTTAACTAATTAATAACTAAAGTAGCAGTTACTGTAGTTGTATAAAAAAAAGAAAGTACAAAAGATACGAGTCCTGAGGAGTTTCTTCTGGCCGTTCTTCTCCACAGAAGGCGTACACTTGTAGTGAACGGGCCATCTTGCTTTGACGTCGAAAAATGTTTTTTTTTTAAATCTTACTTCGAATAAAGATACTTTAATCACTAAAGTCCTTACTAATTATAAAAGCAGGATCTGATACAAACGCAAAAACATAACTTTTTGCGTAGTAGGGTTGGGTGTAAACAACAGTTGTGTGCCACGTAGCACAGTTGGGTTAGAGTTAATTAGCAAACTTAGAATTGGCGCTGATTACCTCACATACCCCATTTGGGTTCAGTTAAACTAATTAGGTACCTAGTTACCTACACGCGATGTGCCTAAAATACATTCTGCAGGGTTTCGCTTAGAATAAAAAAAAAAAAAATTAAAACTGTTTATTTCTTTTCCTGTTTTTATCCTATTCTATGTATAGGAAAATTCTACATAATATAATAATTTTTGAAAAAATTAGGTTATTTACTATGCACTACATTTTGTAGTTGATATAGGTGTAGCGACACATGTTTAGTATCAAGTTTTGTACAGTAATCATTATTGCTACTTCCAGTAGCACACAGCGCGAGCGCCGAGCACGCCAGTCGTCTCGCGCCCGCCTCGTAGTTCGCTCATCTACAATGTAAACTTGCAAATTATTGGATTTAAATAGAAGGCCTACAGTTTCTACCAGTTTTCATTTTATCAACATCCCTCTAATATCGCCAACCCCCTAAATAGGTATATCATACTTGCACTATTCCGTGCTACTATACCTATAGTTTCCTGTACCAAATAGTTGCCCGAAAGAAATTGTTATGAAGCTACAGATCCGCCTTATTATACACGTTTTTCTGTTCATACTTATTTTCTGTTATTGTTCCTGTATGTGAAATAAAATATTTTATTTATTCTCTCAGAAGATTCATCCTACAATGTCCTAGGAAAATCCTAATTTTATTTGACGGTGTCACCCCGGTATTCGAACCCGGTACCTCCGTAGCATCAACCGCCCTACCGCTCGCCCACGGAAGCAGTCTGCAGTTTTAAAGCTTAAACGATGCAATCTCGCCGACTAACTTGCAATATCGAATAATTTTCATCCCTTGTGGAGGTAGTCATGACGAGAGAGGCGAGGAGAAATGGAGACAGGGGAGGGGGGGCAGACCAGTCACTAACAACGTTAGAAACTCATCGGCGCGCAGAAATTGAAGAGATGGCTTTGTACGGCTACTGTATAACTACTCATATTAATTGTGGGTGTTGAACTAAGTATACGGAAACTAAGTGGTCTTCTTTATCGTGTGGGTAGTGAGGTCGACAACCGACCGCTTCCGGCTGTCCGGGAGACGCGGGTTTGACACCCGGGTCGTACTAATGTCTCGAATATCGTCTATGTCAATTCAATCAAATCAACGGCCCGTTACAGTCTACTGCTGGACTATGAGCCTCCTCCATTTAAGTGGAGGGTTTTGGCATAATCTCCACGCTTGGCAGGCGGGTTGGAGATCGCAGATTAAAAGGTTACTGTATCAGAGAGCGCTGCTGCCCGTTCCCTGTTCAATGTGTACCTAGTCCCGAAGTCGCCTCTTACGACACCCACGGGAAGAGTAGGGGGTTGGTGCCAAATGTATTCTTCTTGTATGTGCAATGAACATTTAAATTGAACAATAGAGTGATTGATTTGGTAGATATGCTAATATAGTAAAATTAAGTTCAAGATTACGTTGGTTCGTTTGTTGCCTTCTTTCTAATTACCAGCTTAGGAATATTAATATTTCAAAATCACGAGAGCATGTAATATTATGTTTATTTTGTAATAATGTAAAAAATAATTTAGTGAAGACCAATTACTTTTTAGGTATGTTCCTTTTTCTCTTCCATGTATATTCTCCATTCTTCTCTTGTAGATCTATTATATAGCACTATAAAAGTTAGCAACACTAGTCTTAGAATAAAAAGAATACTACTTGCTATACCTAGTGACATATGCAAATTCATTTCAAAGTATATAACAACAATTACATGACATAAAAAGCTTGCAAACATAAATAACAACGAATAGTCATATTCCTTATAAGAAGAATGTTTGTAATACATAACAACTGTCTTCATAAACAAGACTGCAAATATGACAACGTAGAAACATAAAAATATAACAAGTAGGTTTATGAAAATGCGCATTCTGTTTTTCTGAGCTAAACTGTTACATATTACAAGTATAAATGTGAATACAGTAAAAGTAAATGACGTAGCGGCCATTTTGCGAACTCTCGAATTCAATACACTAGCGAAAATTAACCTAGACATAGACCAGCACAAAGATAACAAAAACAAATTTAAAAATATTATATAACTTTCTCCAAAGTTTTCCAAGTCCATAAGTTTGGAGGCTATGTAGAAACTGAAATGGATGATAGACCCAGCCGATGCACAAATGATTTCGTGTAGGCTTATGTAGTTATGCAAAGTTCTCCAATGGACTAGTAGCGCCCAAGTCCTCAGAATAGCAGCTATACAAACAAACGAAATGACGATACCAGCGACTTCAATTGATACATCCATAATTTCTAAGGAATCTAAAATGGCTTTTTTTTTGTTAGGGTCACAAGATCCATGTTCACACGAAATCTCCATTTTATTTGAAGTTTTAAAAACATGTATGAGTTATTTTACCAGTTTTGCACTAGCCATGATAATATGATTGAACCTTTTGTTGAGCCTTTTTTTGCTTTAGTTCTTTGTAGCACAATTTTAATTAAAATAGGAAATAATCTAAAACGTGTTTTTGCAATCACAACGAACCGATAGGAGTAGAAATTTATTAAAGAAGTAGGTATGTATTTCACGCAGTAGATTAAAAAGGTGTGAAAGTATTTTGATTATGCATTTCAAGAGCAAGAGTTGGTCGTATTGAAATGCAACAACAGTGCAGTCAGTTACAACCTCCGTGGTTTAGAGCATTCGAGTCTTGATCAAATATTCTGGGTTTGAATCCCGGCTAAAAAAATCACTTTGTGCGACTGTCTCCACTTTAAAAAGGACATTGCAGATAAAAAAAATATAATTGTTCCGTTCGTGCTACGAAAGACATGTTAAGCCGTGTTTCCCGGCTGTTATCTGTAGAAGTAGTCACACGAGCCATATTAATGTCTTTTGATGGCTCTATAACACCATAGATAAAGTAGTCTATATTTTCTTTGATAACACTGACACCAGATTTTGTGAGGTCGGTTGTCGAACTTACAACAACCAACACGATGAAGAACAACACTAGGCTCGAGCCTACCCTAATTGGGGCGATTAGGTCTTAGTTGATCACGCTGGCCCAGTGCGGATTGGTCGACTTCACACACAACCTTTGAATCGCAGGAGTGTGCAGGTTTCATCACGACGTTTTTCTTCACCGTAAGTCGAATAAACGTACATACCTATGAATTCGAAATTCGAAAACACATTGGTACGTGGTGGGGATCGAACCTGCGTCTTCCGGACGGAAGAAAACGGCCCTAGCCACTAGACCACCGACGCTCTCAATAATAAAGTGTCTATTACAAAATCAATTCCCGTTCGCGTGACGGTAAGAAACCAGCAATTACTTATTAAGCGCTCGACCGGACATTGATGGATAACATGTCGAAGCTTGTTGGAACATGTCTCGACAAGGCTGCCATTTTGATTGAGGAAAACAGAGTGGGGAAACAGAGGTTTTACAAAGTGGAAACCTTCCGCACAAAGTTATTTATATCTTACTCACTGTACGTCATAGTAAACAAATGGACAGATTTAACTCAAACTCAAACTCGTTTATTTTTACACAAATAATAGTAATCAAATCAAATCAACGGCCCGTTACAGTCCACTGCTGGACTATGAGCCTCCTCCACTTAAGTGGAGGGTTTTTCCATAATCTCCACGCTTGGCAGGCGGGTTGGAGATCGCAGATTAAAAGGTTACTGTATCAGAGAGCGCAGCAGCAGCCCGTTCCCTGTTCAATGTGTAGTCCCTAAAGGGCATCACACACGGCAGCTATAATATATATTATAGCACAAGGCAGCCAGCTCTCTCGTCGCCATTCACTTTCACGCAAAGCGGGGGTCAAACAAAATGGCGAATCAATCAGTGACCGGCCATTCTGCTTGACCCCCGCTTTGCACACAAAGTGAATGGTGATGAGACAGCTGGCTGCCTCGTGCTATAATATATATTATCCGTCTGTGACGGGCTTAAGTCGCCTCTTACGACACCCACGGGAAGAGTAGAGCTTGGTGACAAATGTATTCTACTCTGCCGTCACCACACGGCTTACATACATAGGTATTCGTGAAATACAAGTAACAGTAAGATAGGCATGGACCCACACGTCATTTTTAAAAGTAACACGATAAGATTATGAAGTTGTGCAAAAAAAGGCACAGGCACAGCAAATATGCTGATTTGAAGCCCATCCTTGGTCAATTAACTGAGTAGAGTTGTTAATCTAATATAATCATATGCCTAAAAAAACTAGTTTTACAATAAAAAAGAAAGAAAGAAATTTAAGTCGGATTACATTTAAAAAATAAAATTTCCAGAGTCTACAGTTCTGAGTGCTACGGCTCTTAGTTTTGCTTATTTTATTTGAAATGTAATTATTTCATCTATCACTTTCTTTAACAAAGAGAACATTTTTTAATATGAAAAAAAAAATGAAAATAGATTTATTTAACCATTTGCACAGACAAAATCACATTAACAACGATCCCCGCACTAGGATAAAAAAGTAGTATGTTAATATTAACATACTAATGATGCATTAAAAACTTATCGTCTACATCTGTTACAACAATAACAACCATTAATTTATTTTAATTAGCATCAAACTATAACTTATCATTTTACGATGTTATAAAAATAGCCATTTCAGTTGCGTTACAATATCTCCTACATAATCAACGACTTAACGACTTGTTAGTTCATTCACATTTATTTAACAGCCAAAATAACAGTACTGCTGGTAAATTCTGAACAAAATGAATAATTCTAGTATTGTTTATGATTATATAGGTAGTGACAACCTTACTGAATACAGTGAAGAAAACATCACGTTTATCTACGAGTCTTTTTATGAAGATGTCAAAACCAACTACAGTGCGATTATAATTGATGCTATTGGCACGGCTGTGTCCCTTATTTGTGTGGCTGTTCTGCTGAGGACTTGGATACTGCTGCCTAACTGGAGATCTCTGCAGAACTATATAAGACTGAACGAAATCATCTTTGGTGCAATCGCTTTTGGTGTGAAGTTCGTGAGTGTTTCCGTCGCCTTCTTCAGTTCCATCAGAAACAACTTCCTCATCTACGAATACTCTTATATAATATTTTACTATCTTTTGCTACTGTCTTTCTGTTGGTCGTTGTCAGGATCATTAGCAGCCTTTATTATGATAAAGCGAGTCCAAATTATGCAACATAATAATAAAAAAAATATTCCTACTGTATTTACATATGCATTATTTGTTATATTACTATCAATATTCGAATTTAAACTGAACTTTGGAGCAGAATTTTTGTTTGTCATTTTGTTTCTTATAAGTTTGTTAATTTATATAATTATTTACATTAAACTAATAGCCAGTTGCAATATAAATCATATAATAAGGAGTTGTAATCATGTTTTATTATTACTGGGAGTTGAATTGATCTTTCAAGCTGCAGTGGTCATGTATTATTCGTTCTTGGTGTGGTCAATTATAGACATAGTACGGTCAGTAGAACTGGAAGTTATTGAAGCTATAATTTTGAATCTGAGATTAGTACTGCAAACATTAATACTGATATATAATAGTGCTACGAATGAAGTTTGGGAGAGATATAAAGCGCAGAAGAGAAATCGCGCGGCTCAAGAATTTAGCCTTGGAAGGCTTTGATGAAAGAGCTTATAAAATTAATACCTATATTTTTATTTAAACAAACAAAGATGGTCTCGATGAAACAACAATGGTGTAAGGAGTTACAGCAAAATTTCGAATTATTGCTTTTACAAAACAGTAATTTGCAAATCAGAGACAAAATGAAATAATAGTACAAACAACGCAAGGTTTTCATATTTTGAATAAAACATAATTATTTCTGAGAAATTGAAAGAAATTGGCGGAGCTAATTATTTTGTAATGGATTTTCAGCCGCATATGAACAAAAGAAGCCAATCCCAAAAAAAAGAAAGAATAAAGAAGCTACACTTTTCCGGAGATTTCGTTTGAGTATCCCATTTAAACAAAGACAAAGAAAACCTGAAGAAAGCTTTTATATTAAGAGACAGTTTTTTCCGTGATAGCACAAGAACTTCTACAAGTACTCGATAAGTTTAATTTATCAGTCAATGATTGATATCATCAATAAATAATAGAATTTCTTTAAGCAAAAACTGTTATTGAAATGAAAGCATTTAAAATTTTAATTTAGAGTTTTTATAGAATATTGCATGGCTTTGTTTTATTTTGTAGAAGATAGCTCTCAAGAGTATTTGAGTAAAAAAAAGAGAGAGAGTAGAATATTTAGACATTAAGAAGATGTAGCAACTAGATGATTTTAAGAAATCATTGCTTTTTTAATTGATTCGTTTTATAATTGTTTTTTTGCCAAACTATTACCATTAAAGTGCTGTTGTTTACTTTATATTATGTTTTTGCATACCTACTGCTTGTCATCATCATCAACAGCTCATATACGTCCCCACCGAGGGGCTCGAGCCTACCCTGTTCTATCATTCAACCGATTATATTTTGCAAGTGCTGTTCGTCACATGAACATAAAGAACTCCGGAACGCACGCCTTTGCTTTTAATCATAGCAACTCGCGACGGAGCAAACAAAACACACAAACACTATTAGTGTGGGTAAACGTACTTCAGAGCGGTACTTTATAACGTGTTTTTTTTATCATTGTTTGATATAGTGTGCAATGAAATTTGAAGTAGAAATATCATTTACTTGAACCGAAAATACGTATAACAGATCTTAAAAACACAGTTTCAGTTTCGGTTTCGGTATTCATAATATTACGTAAATCACCAAGCAAAAAAACTCGCTATAATATGTACAATATTTTTTTATGTTTTTTTAAATTTAATTAGAAATATTGTGGGTAATTGCTTGAGTTTAGTAGAATTACTTTTATACACTGAGATCGTCGTAATAGAGTCCCCATATAAGAAATGTGATTTATTCGTCATTTTTTGCTTCATCTGTACGATTATACGGAATCCTTCTTATGCGAGTCCGACTCGCACTTAGCTGGTTTATATTTCAGTCAATTGTTATTAACACAAACGCTCAAAAACAACTTCAACATCTTTTACTTCTTATTTTACGTTTTCGTTAAAGCGTGTAGCAATTAGCTACGTCGTAGCAAAAGCGTAGCATTTCTACGACCAAACATTCTACGAGAATATTATAGTCCACAATTTCAGTGAAAATTACATTACATCGAGGCGCGAGTTGTCCATTGCAGGGCGCGCTCTAATAGCTTCGTTAACAGTCTTTGCGGGGCGGCAATGGACGCGGAAGTCGCGTAAAGTGCGTTACGAAATGTTTGATGGTAGCTCCTTAATTAGGGTTAGAATAATATTCGTCGTTCAAATTTTAGGGGAATTAAATGTCTTTGTAGCTTTTAATTTTATAATTTCATACGAATATGACATTTTGAAACGAGAAAGAATGTTTGTGGGTTTGTCATTCTTTCACGCTGCGAAGTCATGTTAAAAACAACCGAGTGGACTTTTAATTTTATTGGTAGTCGCGAACATTATAGTGCAAGAGAAAAACCATGTTAGTAAATAGTTGACCGAGCGAGCGAAGCGTCTCCGTTCCAGCGGCCATTGCTTTTGTATGTCTGTCCATCTGTCCGTTTGTTCCACTCTACAGGTCGCGTTTCTCAACCGATTCTCGAGAAATTTTGTGAGCAGGTTCGATAAATTAAACGATTTTCTTTGTTGAGTCAGTTTTTGGAAATTTTTAAAATGTTTGTGGAGAAATAATATAAAGAGATATACAGACTCCCGAGATCTACAGCTCACAGAGCTACTAGTATTATTTTATTGACAAAAGCTCAGACTGCCAACAATACAACTGATTCGATGTTTAATCCATCCTGTTTGTTTGTTCGAGATTAAACGTGAATCAGCCTGTATAGTCGGCGCTGATTGGCCGGCGGGGAGCAAACACTCTGTATACAGGATCAGAGCTACACAGTGGCAGTGCTGGATTAAGTAAATACAGGGTGACCTGACCATGTCATTTAAATTGTCTAAGTGGCAGAATTATAATTTTGTAAAATTATCATTATTTTATTGAATGTTATGGAATATTATCGTTTAATTGAAAAAGAAAGCAAAAACAACGTTTTTGAGGTATTTTATATGTTGATCAAATGTTAAAAATACACTGCGGATTGGTCGACTTTACAACATTAGAATTTCTTTGCAGGAGTGTGAAGGTTTCCTATCAATATTTTCTTTTGACGTAAAAACGTAGATTATGCATTGGACATTTGAAAACACATATTACGTGGTATATTATTATGATATATTGACAAGCTTAGAACCCGTGTCTTCTAGACGGGAAGCAACGGCACCAGCTTCTTTACCACCGATGATCATACAAAGGCGATAACAAACCCGTCATATATTAATCAGACAGAAAAATATTTAAAAAACTACCTACATAAATATCTACCTAGCTGGGAATTAAATCAGAGACCCTCGCGTACAAGGCAAACTCACTACCAACTAGATTACTTATCTATTATATCATACTACACTTATAGGTAGGATAAGTATCTATATTGTGTTTGTATTGCACCCTTAGGCCACGTGGTCCGACCGGTTGCATTGTATTTATCAGTTGTTTCTCATTTAATCCAGGTTATAACTATGTACATGTTACGTAATTTTGCAAACAGCAGTATTGTTTGATTGTAGATTTCAATAAAAGCTTTTGAAATAAGCTTTTCCGTTGATATGTAAATATTTGTGTTATCTTTCAGTTCACTATTAAAATCTGGTAGTAAGAACATTGAGTCGCCAAAGATTTCTGACATGGCTCATATAGGACATTGAGAAAAAAAAACGTTTTTTTAAGAAAAAAGACACACATATTAATACAACAATTAAACAACACTTAACATAAGAACAAATCAAACAAAAAACAAATAACTCGGTACTGAAATTATGTATCAACCATTTCCATTGATAATCCGAGACTAGATTAGCTTGATTTAGCTTGCTTTTCAAAGCACGAAATCGTCTTCATCAACAGCTCATATACGTCCCCCTCTCGGGGCTCGAGCCTACCCTGAATTAAGGCTATTAGGCCTTAGTTGGCCACGCTGGCCCAGTGCGGGTTGGTTGACTTCACACACAACCTTTGAATTTCTTCGCAGGAGTGTGCAAGTTTTATCACGATGTTTCCTTCACCATAAGAGCGTCAAATAAACGTACATATGAATTCGAAATTCGAAAACACAATAGTACGTGGTGGGGATCGAACCCGCGTCTCCCGGATGGAAGGCAGCGGCCCTAGCAACTAGACCACCGACGAATCGTCTCACTTTTCTAAAAATCAAGTGACACAGCGAAGTTATTTTTGTTTGAGTGCCCTCACCGGGATTCGAACCCTAAGTCTCCAGAACCGAACGCTCCACCGGTCACATATTTTTTTCCCAACGAACCTAATCGCAATTTCTACCAAAGTGGCAATATAGCGGGTGCGGACTAGAAACCGCTCGGCCACAGAGGCTGTTTTAGATCACACTGTGTAAACTTTTCAAGTTCATTAGTGCCAACCAAAAGATTTTTTTTTTCAGGTTCAATATTTTTTTCTAATGATAGAGTTGAAGTACCATCATTTCGCCGAGCAAAGCTCGTTATCCCAGGTATTATTATTTAGAGCAACCCTGGCTAGTTGATGGTACGTCTCCGGAGTGTAGTTCTCAGTCGAGTTAAGGATATGGCACTTTGACGACCATTTCCTTACTCTCTGGTTATTAGGGTTGTCACTCATCTATTTTAATTTGAATGTAAGCATTTGAGTTCTTTAACTTGCTTGACAGGTTATGAAACACTTTTCGTTGTTAAGCAAATTCAGTAGCATTGCATAAATTAGAAGATATCAATTGTTTTGTGTATCATATTAGTTTTGTCAAAAGAAATTTAATGCCTCAATAAAACTTCAAAAATAACCTAAAATTTGTAAGCTGAAAATATTACGTAAACCAGCCACTTAAAGTTATTAGACTCATAAAAAAAATTCTGTATAACAATTTCCAAAGAGGCTAATATTTTTGAATCTCACTTATTACAGTCAATTTAACGAGGTGGGAACCCTGGCTGTAATTCGTCCGTGGAGGCTACTCTAGGTGCAATCTTTGACTTGAATTACAGCAATTTGCGCGACGAGGCGACTGAAAGGTGGGGGGAGGTTGGGGGGTCACATTGGGGGGTTTTGCCCCCCAACCTTTAAGAGCAAGAAAGTGTCTGTAGGCATTTGTACAACAACGAATACTTTTAAGGAATTCAAAACTTCCCACTCAACCTTCTATCTCAATTTTGTATTTCTACGTCCATTTCAGAAAAATGTGAAAGTAAAAATGAAACAATTTGGAATTGTTCCGCTTGCATTATAAAATATTGTACATAGTTAAGGACGGATTGATGGACTGGTATTGTTTTACACGTTGTAACTTAAGAAACGTGGTCAACATCGTCAATCACTATCATTCACACAAACAATACAATCATCATCATCATCAATGGCCCGTTACAGTCCACTGCTGGACTATGAGCCAATACAATACAATACAAATATTCTTTATTGACACCAATCAAAACCCTGATGTCTTTGATTATGATTTGTTGGGAAGGGAAGAAAGCCTCGATGACCACTGCGAACAAGTAGGTACTAATAGGATCTGTTGTAGTCAGCCTTTCGATCGTCATCATCATCATCATCTCAGCCGGAAGACGTCCACTGCTGAACACAGGCCTCCCCCATAGGTTTCCAACGTGAACGATCCTGCGCTACTTGCATCCACCGGCGTCCAGCAACCTACACCAACTCATTTGTCTACCTTGTGCGAGGCCTTCCAACATCACGCCTTCCGACCCGTGGTCGCCATTCGAGAACCTTTCTTCCCCATCGGTTATCGGTTCGTCGAGCTATGGCTTGCCTATTGCCACTTCAACTTGCTTATCCTGAAAGCCATGTCGAGGACATTGGGTTAACCCTTCGCTACTTAATAGCACTCTCCAAATCAATTAAACAGAATCTCTCATTAAAACTACACATAAATAGTTTTTTTACAGTTGGGAAAAAACAAGTCTTTAATATAGCTACTGAACTTACGAAACACGTCTACGGAGTTATATTTGGCAAAACACATCGGAATTTCAGACCAATGATCGTAACTCACGCTCACGAAATCGTCCTACCGTGACTTTCCGAAGTATGCTTTAAAATAAATCTTGTATCAAAGAAATAGAGTACTTCTAGTTCAGTATCAGGATTCCTAAACACGCACTGTTCCAATTTTTATTCTAAACCTATTTTTGGGAACTCGGTATTGATCGGATGAATATTGACTAAGCGGTTGTTATATTTTTATTGACAGATTAAAAATGAAGGAGTTATGGGGGTTGCCAGAAGGTTACCGTTGAGGCTGTTTTCCTCTACAGATCACATTTCTCAACCAATAAAAAAAAGTACAATAAAATAAAAAAAATAAATATGTGAGATAAATAAATTTCAAGAGGTCGGGGATGTTTGTGGAGAAAAAAATAAAAATAAATATAGAGAGATTGTTGGCAATAAATACAACATTGTATATTTTGACAGATTTTTTGACTTCCGCTCTCTCTCACGTAGTCGCTCGACAACTTGTACTTTGTTTGTAAAAATAATATAACAATGTTTCCGTAGTATTAAATTCGTGGTTTTACTAATTAATCAGCCCTACAATACATACAAAATTTACACTCTCACGCTCAGAGATATACAGACTTGCAAAGTCTACAGCTCACAGAGCCACTAGTTTATCTTGCGTAAGCATTTTTAGGGACTAATCTTAGCTAAGCATGCTCGGAAAAATATCGAACTGAGTAATAAAGATCCAAAAACAAATTATATTTGAAAAAAGGTCTATGGTCCCCCATAGTCAGAGAGTTAGCGAAGTAGTCGGGGAGGCGTTCGTGGTAAATGAAATGAATCGTTCGATTCCCACCTCGTACCAATTATGTAGGTACAGAGGACAAAGGATATAATCAGGCTAGGCCGCTTGAAACGGTTTGAATTTTCTCAAGAGATTTTTTATATATTTTTATATGAAATTTTGTTTACATGTATTGTTTACCGAACTGCATAATTATGCAAAATTTCGTGACAAAGCATAAATAATTACCAGAAAAAACTTAATCCGTTTCAAGCAGCCTGGCCTGACTATATCCTTTTGTCCTCTGTATTAATATGTTTTCAAATTTCGAATTTATTATGAACGTTTGTTCGAAGCTCTTACGGTGATGGAAAACATCGTGAGGAAAGCACACTATCCTTCTAAATTCAAAAGTTTTGTTTAAAGTCGAACTACCCGCACCGGGTCGACTTAGGCCTGACCCTAATTTAAGGTAGACTTTAGCCCCTCGGTGGGTACGAGTACCTAACTAAATAACAAACGTAACTACTTACACAATTTAGTATTTATTTGCATTTAACGATTATAATTCATGTTTGAGTTTAAATAACAGCGAAAGCTTAATCATAAGGAAAATCTTATCTCGGCTTTGCATTCATTTCTTTCGCTGCAAAAAACAATCAAGAAACGGTATATCTCGGAAAACGCAAAAAATAGATAAATATAAATAAAGTCCGCAACATAGGTCATAGATGGCGCTTATCTGATCTATAAACCTACTTTCTGCCTTTTATTTCCCAACATTAAATAAACAAAAAAATATTTTATCTTCTTACCAAAATTAGCCGTTCAAAAACAAACTCTTGCTGCAACTGAGCCTAAGCCCAACGATGATTAAGTCTTTTTAATTAAAAATAAGTGAGATATCCCACAGGCCTCTTTTGTTCCCCAAATGAAGATGGCGTCCTTGTTTTGCTATTAATGTGAGTTGTGCCACTTTATCTCGGCTGAGGGTTTTAGAAGATTTCCTACTCTGTTAGAGACAAGAAGGTATTTTTTTATTAAGTATTGTGAGTCTCTTGAGGTTAATGTTCTGAACGCAAGCTTCTTCAATGAGAGGAATTTGGAACAAATATTCAAAAGTTTATTTGTACGTACTTTATCTGTCAAAGTAGAATAAGCCGAGATACTAAGAAATATGTATATTATTCGTTAGCGAGAAAGCCTTTTAACCAATGAGTAAATTGAGGCCGCCGCACTCCAAACTTGGTCTCAAGTTCAGCCAATTTTTGTAACACCTGACTATCGACATATTTATTCATATAATAATTATATAAAAAAAAAAACAAATCCATTGTATTTATTGAGAAAGAACTCGTTTTGCTGTGAGTATCTTTCTAGATTACCAATTTACATTACAGGAATGTCTAAAAATCTATGAAATTAATTTGAAACTGTATGATCACTAGATGAACCAGCGGGCGTCTTTAACAGAACCTTGCTGGATAAGATGGAAAACTTATCGCATTATAAAGCCCCACATCACAAACTACGACATTTCTCAAATTACCCACCACACATGCATATGAGTATCAAAGGCTTGTCGTGAACCGACGACTCGGCTTGGAAGGGCTTAAAGGGCGTGAACCCTTTGCCTCATGTCGACAATTAGCCAGCTCTTTGTAAGTGGGTCAACAGCACTCGCAATGCGTTCAGACGGCGGCGGCGGCCACGGCGGGTTGCGGAGAGCGAACATGGTTTGAGAGAATGCTATAGGCTTGGTTTGTGGGGAACTTGAATTTTGAATTCCCATTAGCCTAGCATTAAAATTTTACTATCAGATTTCTTTTTGTATTGTGTTGTTAGTATGGTCTATTTTTCTGCATTTTTAAATCCTAATCTATTTTCTATAAAACTTTCGTGAGGCAAATTTACATAGTTACTAAAAAAGTTAATCTTTTTACTGAATATTTCTTCTTCTTGCATCAATTATTTATTTATTTATGATTTCCTGTCGCGAATTTTGTAACATCTTGCAATGCTCTTCTTCTACCACATTTTGTCTCATCACCTTGAAAATTTATTTTCCTATAACTATTTGAAACTCGGTTAATTATCTGTTCTTTTTTCACTTACCTTATCTTAATATCGTTTCACATTTAATGGTTCTTTACCTTACCACGTCATATTTATTCTTCTTTTTATTTTATCAGTAAATCTGTTCTATTATCCTCATACAATGTGCGCCATTCCATCGATGTTTTTCATATCATATAATGTGCTTTATCTAATTGGCTATTTGGGACTATATTAATTCTACTTCCACTTACCTTGTCCCTAATCTCCTGTCGCATCTTCTCGCGCTCCTCCTCCATCTTGCGATGCTTCTCCTTGCGACGATCCTCTGCCTCCTTGATGGCTTCTTGTCGTTCTCTTTCCGCCTCTTCTTCCTTTTCCTTATCGTCGCTGTCATCTCCATCACCACCAACTGCACCTGTAACAATGAAAAACATTTTTAGTTATAATAATCGTCATTTTCCTTTGACTCGATCATCTTAGTTATGCAATTCAAAATCAAAAAGCTATCAATATTTTATTTTAAATTTAAAGATACCTATTAATTAATCTATTTTCTATGAAACTTTCGTGAGGAAAATTTACATTTTATTTATTAATTTAATTCTGTTTTGTATTTATAACATCTTGGATGTAAATGTTCTGACCTCAGTAAAAATGTTTTGTATTCTGATAAATGTAGTAACAGTATAAGACATCGCATTTCTCTTTTCAAGAATACAATGCGACACATACATTTAGTGCTATTTTATTCATAACTATCCATCTGTCTGGTCATAAAAGGTGTTAATTCGGTGCTCATCTGGTACAGAACCCTGAGCGTAACCCAATCCGGAAACAATAAAATACCCAAATTAAATTAGAAAACACATTTGTACTCGTCCAGATTTTGACTGGTTCTGAGCTGCAGTAGGGTTGCTGATTTAGAAAAAGAAGTAATATTGCCGAAAAAGAAACGAAATAGAAGAAATTTTGTAACGATATGAAGAAAAATACCAATGCCTAACTCATGGAAAATGATTTTCAGTTTTCAATACTAGCAATGATTGAATGAAACTTGAAAAGTGTTGCTAAACACTTTCAAACAAAGCTATCGTTATTGTTATTTAATTGTAAAGAGAACAAAAAACATACAAAATAGAATTGATTACCAAATTGTTAGAAATGTAAGCAACATGAATAATATAATAATACTAAAGAGCCCGCTATGCTTTGCGTTGATTTAGAAATAGGTTTTACATTTTATTATTATTATTTTTGCATGGCTCCCCTAAAAGGCGTTATCAAATTTTGCGAATTCCAGATAAATCCGCCACAGCCCTGTTGGAACCGCTGCAAACCGGATCCGCCCGGTCGAGTGGCTGTACAACATGGCGCCGCTATTCAAAAATCTATTTCACGTCAATCTGAGCATTTGTCACGTCGGACGCACGTCTGCGACATGCTGACAACCCATTTTCTATTCTAACTTGTGTGCAGAAAGCACATTTTCACTTGGTTTGATTTGAACGAGGTGTATTGGTTTTATATTATGAAGGATTTCTGTTTAAGGATAAAAGCACAAGATTGTGGAATAAAAATTGTAATGTATTTTAGTGAATAAACTGGAATCAATTGAAAAATGTGCTATATCTCAAACGAATTCTACAAGGCAGCGTTCTGGGACCTCTATTGCACACAATTTATAAGAATTACCTTCCTACTATAAAGTAAATTCACTAAAGTGTTTCTGAAAGTTGAAGAATGTTTTCAGTTTGAATACTTTCAGTTTTAGTACTAATAACGTACCAAAAATAATATAGTATTATCCAAAGTCAACAGAGATTTGATAATAAGGTAATTGGTATTAAGTATTTGTTAAGTATCTCGTGTATATTATCGCATTTGAAAAGACAGTTTATCGTATTAGGTCTGGATACATGGTTTTCACTTTTTTGCAATATTTTTCAGCTAAACATGAATCTTCTTAAATGTATCAATATGTCAATCTATCTTCGATATCGCAGTTTTCCAATCGTGCCATGCATTTTCTAGATTGCATCTAGATCGCAATGTGCATACATGATGAGGTCTGCTCGATCAAATGTGTTGTTTATGGTTTCAGTGAACGTATTGAGTATGTAGAAGATGTAATAATGAAGAAAAATAATTAGACTATACAATGTCTTGCATTATCTTTTTACCAAATGCTAATGGTACAAAATAATGCATTTTGAATAAACTTTCCATTCTTGTTAAACAGCCTATGTTGCCGAGCTGTTCGACTATCATTACTGAGGTTCCGGGTTCGGATTCCGGCGGGGATACGGTCAAACGAAAATATCTTTGTGAGACTTTCTCCAGTTCAGTTAGGTCATTGCAGACTGTATCACGTGCTTCGGAAGGCACGTCATAGTTGCTTTCTACAGAAGTAGCCGTTACACGAGCCATGTCGGTGGCCTTTGGCGGCTCTATAACAACACTGACACCAGGATTTGTAGCTATAGTGAGAGTGGTTGCAGGCAGGGTGGTGACATTTATATTATTCGAAGAATACATTAAAATTGGGGCCATCGCTAGGGATAGCACGGACGGAAGTGACGTCACAAAATATCAGACAAAAACAATGGTATTTTAGTTAATGTTGCCAACACAGTTGACGTCCTTACAGCACACACAAGTGAAGAATAAGATCCGTGTTAAAAGTCACGACGAAAAACATAATAAAGGTATTAACTCTATATTCGCAAACTAAAGTATAGTTTTAGCATATCCAATTTGAATGCAAAGCAAGCTCTCTAAATGCCTTGTGAGAACTCGGAGCAAACTAAGGCAAGTTGAAATGGTAGTGTCAGAGGCAGCCTTCCTGCTTTTAACTACACTACCAATGTATTCTTCATTATATATGTCTGTGTTTTTAGTTTATAGGGAAATAGACAAGAATTTATTCAGCACAAAGACACACACGTTATAATACTACAATTCAAAATATTTAATAAAATCACTACGTCATAATGACAATACAAAACATAACAAAAAACAAAATAAAGTGCAGTATTCAAGTGAGTGCCACAATGCTGAAAAGGCCACAGCTCAGCATAATGATTCGCATTTGGCAAATGGCTGATATTCTGCTGCAACTTGCGGTAGGTACGAGTAACAGCACACATATAATAATTTATATCTACCTACTAATAAGTAGATTATAAGTAGAAAACCATCTTACACACGTAATTATTATATTTTCACAAGAGCTACCAAATTGGCGCGAGAGCACACTGTCTATCTGTCAAAGTCCTCCCACTAGTGTTGTGCGCATGCGCTCTATGGACACAACCACTAGTGATGTAGCAATATCAATAAAGATCGGTTAACACTACCACTACTAGATACGTGTAATAATTATATCTAGGTCTGTAGAATAAACCCCAATTGTTTAAACAGATATTTTAAAACAAATCGTTTTTACTATTCTGCTATTGTTGAATATTCGAAAAATAAGTCCGTATCTCATTTAACACATTTTTCGATTTTTTATTACAATTAAAACTAAAAACGTAAATTGTTATAAGTACAACTTAACAGTACTGTTGTGCCAACTTTAGATTTATTAAAAAAAGAGCAAATCGTAAAGTAAATCCAGTCATCTTTTTTACAAAAAAGCTTAACTAAAAAAAAAGTCGAAACAAAAATACGACCAAATAGCGCCAACGTTACTCAGCTAAAGTGCCGATAAGAGGTCCAATTCGTCGACATTTCGGAAGCAATTGGTGTTTGGATGAAACCGGCATCGCATTCCTTCGCCCTCCTCCCTCATTACCATAGGCACGTCCACCATATCACCACGAAACAATGTCCCCCCCAACCCCGGGTTAGTGGCGTAGTTGGTATAGCTTGCTGTTCAGAATTCCCGAGTTCGACACTTGGAATAAAAGGAGAATAAATATCAATATAAAAATATTGTGCCTATTGGCCACCCCACACAATGCCCGCATGCATGATCCAATGGTTAAATTTTGACCGTTTTCTGTGTTTCTGTCAAAGTAGATTTAAACATGACCAAAAATATTGTATTCAATCACGTTTCTATGTTTAATCGAGCATGTAGAGACTTGTTTGTTATTTACATGAATTTGGAAAATAAATTTGCATTAATATTGCGCTGTAATACCTCTCGAAGTTGTATTAAGTCGATATGTAAATCAATCATAATAATTTCAAACATCCTTTTATAAGATACTTGATAATGATCAAATAATAATGATAAAGCAATGTTCCACCAAGCTTTTATTGAATTTTGTACTCCATACACACATAAATTAAGTTTAATTTTCTTCACGCCATCCTACAGCGTCTCCATCAAATAAACACGACGCATTGAAATATATTACCAAACAAAAAGGTTCAATTTGGCATGCACCGTTTCCTTTGCCTCTATTAAATGGATAGCAATACTTCCCCTCTTTCCCCTCTAAGGGGAAGCCTAACACCCTGCCAATACCTACTGCGGGTAGATTAAACGAATTCTTCGAGTATGACGCTTTGCAATTCAATTTATTTGTCCTGCCCCGTTCAATACCGTGCTATTAAGAAAAAGGCACTCGTCGCCCAATCCAATTACTAATTGATCAAGATCAGTCATGTCACTGACAGAATAATAATTTCCCTTCGAGAATTCAATAATTTCGGAACGTTTCCGCGCTACTTTTTTTCTTTGAGTACACTTTGGCTTGGTTTCAGAGTTTTTTGACTTACGGAGTTCTTACTTGTGATGGCTGCTTTTTTAATTAAATCGGGTTAGAAATTTGGTCTTTGAATATTCATTGTTCATGTTTTAGATTTGAATATTAAATTTATTGAAATATTTATTTTGAAGAAGTCAATTATAATACTTCAGGGAATGTCTTTTTTGTAAAGAAATTAATAACGCCTGTATTTAAGTTTGTAGAAAAGATGATTCCTTTGAGTATAAAAATGTTGACTTTAATCTTTTTTGTTGAGCAATTTCGTATTCGGAAGAAGAAAATGTTACAGATAAGTTTTAATATCTCAGCCACCTGAGACTTATTACTTGAGTATAAATTCTTCTCGTAAAATACAATTTGTTACCAAACAATACGGTCAAATTTCACATTCTAAATAGCTATAAAATTATTATGAGATCAAAAAACTGAGAATATTAAAAGAAATTAATTAATTTCAAGTTAAAAAAGGTTCTGTACTGCCGCTCGCTATAATTTTTAGTTTTGCTGGCTGCGCGGTAGAACGTTCGGTTCTCATTGAGCGGAGGGTTCGAATCCCGGTGGGGACACTTTGGTTAAATAAAAAATATTCTGAGGCTCGAATGGAGACCCACGTCTCGGGAAACGTAGTGTGGAACGCTCCCCTGCCAGGTGACCTGTGGGAGGTCACTGGTGGTGGCTGGATGAGGAAAGCGGGTGATCGTCCGCTTTGGCGTGCCCTTGGGGAGACCTACGTCCAGCAGTGGACTGCAATAGGCTGATTGATTGACTTTGAGACTGTCGCCAGTTTTGTAAGTTGACATCCTGGGGGCCGTTTCACGAAGCTACAAGTTACAAATTACAAGTACAATTCGACGTATATTGCGTAGACGATTAGATACAACGATAAGGGCTTACAGTTTAGGCGAATTGACTACGCAATGTATATCAAATTGTAACTTGTTGCTTCGTGAAACGGGGCCCAGACCTCAAAAACCTTAGTGAGTCTTAGAGCCGCCGAAGGTTTCTGACATTTTCCGTAGATAATAATGGGGGACCAAGAACTGAACGTGCCTTCTGAAGCACTAAATAAAAACACACTAACATACCAGAGATACACAGTTTAACGTCGCAGTAACACAGACCAAGTCCATTGCAAAACCTTTGTAATTCCTATATGGCTTCTCTACATAGTTCGTGGCATGGTAGTAAGCTAGCTACACAACACTATCTAAGTAATTGAATTTCTTTTAGTATCAGAAAACAAGCATGATATTATGAACGTAGCTCTCTACTATAAAAATAAGAAAATATTTATTTACGGAACATGAAACGAAACACAAGTACTGTTAGGTACAAACAAAAAGAGACAATATAAACATAAATCACATGCCAACACAGTGGCAATCTGAATAAGGTAGTCAAGATATAATTCATTGTAACTAAAATTCATCGTGTAGAGATGCTGCGTAAATATTTACAGATGAATACAAAATATCGTATCAAACAGTAATTAAAATTTGATGAAAATGAAAACTTTGTTTAGTCTTAAGATAAAAAAAAAACATTATAGCCATAGGAAACCTAATGTTTTAAGTTTCTTGGAAAAGGGTCTCATAGAAAAACAAGCAAACAAACAAAAAAACATGATTTTTTCATCTACTTAGAGAATTGTTTCGAAATATAAGATTTCGAATATGTTTACAAAAAATCTTCTTCCAATATTATAATTATTAATAGCACTTACGAAATATTATGTTCTCAGCACGACACATTTTCAGAAAATCATCAGAGTAGTTTTTTATTACTTTGAAAAAAGGTATATAAGTCTGTAAAAAACGATTATTACAATTTGAGTCCTCATCGGTATCTAGGCTAGTTACAGACTAAAATTACTTGACCGAGAATCGAATCTGCGACCCAGGGCTGACCTGCTATCGACCTAGTAAACGATCTAAATTATTGACGCTACCTCCGGTTATGTCAAACCCAGTTAGAAGGTTAAACTGGGCTTACAAGCTAGTTAAATCACTTATAACGCTCTTCAATTTTCTACAATGTTGCTAACGGCTTATGTAGTCTAGTCGTTAGAGCACCAGGCTCTTGTTCTTGAGGTTTTGAGCAGGGACTGGAACCCTTACGATTTTGATCAACGATATTACGTATGATAGCAATTATAGAATTGTAACGTTTGCAAATCCAACAGGGTAACCCCTATCAAGGAATCCGTAACTTACCAAGCAAATAATAATACTAAATACATTAGGATTAGGTACACAATAATAGAAAAAACAAACAAAAAAAAAGAAATAAAAAAGAAAAAAAATACACAGTATTTACAAATAGAAAACATCTTCCAGTGCGTCTCCACAAGACATGGTGCCCAACAGACTGGCGGCGTTTCCTCTGTGGATGGCCAGGCTTATTCTTTACCCGAGGAAGCTGCCTGCTCTGCAGTCTCCAGAGGTCTCAATGAGGCGCACTGAAAGATCTTTTAAAAGGCTCTTAGCCCGATAAACATAATATTTATTTTATCATTCTGTAAATTCTTAAAACCCTAACGACTGAAGGGGTTTTTTAACGGGTAGCCCAGTCCCTGGATTTGAGTTCGAAAGTCGGTTAAGACACTGTTTAAAAAAATCTTTAGTGAGACTGTTTCCAGTTTGGTTATGAACAGATGGCCGAGTGGTCGAACGTTTGACTCTCGTTACAAGGTTTCGAGTTCTAATCCCGGTCGGGACACTGTCAAGTGAAAGTTTCTTTGTGAGACTTTCTTCATTTTGGTTAAGACATTAGAGGCTGGATTGCCTGACAAGAAAGATGATTCCGTGCTTCGGAAGGCACGTTAAGCCGTGGGTCTCGGCTGATATCTACGAAAGTAGTCGGTAGATGAGCCAAGCTCTATAACACTGACACAAGGGTTTGTGAGGTCGGTTGTTGACCTTACATAAAATATAAACCACATGTTATAGAAGAAGGCATTTATACTACATTTAAACATTTTGGGTAGGTTCAGGCCCCTAGCTTCACTTGTGTAATCGAAATAACACTTCGCAATAATAAATGCGACTGCATGTTGTTATTCGACCCACTTAATTTTACGACTTTGTTTACGAAGAGGGTCGCAGGTCGTAATTTCTATCATTATGATGTTCAGATGGGTCGTTAGGAAATAATGATATTGGCAAAGATGATTGGGTTCAATTAATTATTACTTTGTGCTTTGGAATATTTTAATTTAGTAAAATTAAATCATTCAGAGTAAAGCATTTTTAATCTAGTGGAGGTTTTTTTAGGGTTACGTACCCATAAGAAAAAACTATACCCTTATTTATAAGAAAAATCACGCTGTGTCCGGTCGTCCGTCTGTCATAGAGGTGTTTAATTTAAAAAGGTTAAGAGCCTTGGAGTTAGTAAGGAGACAGTCAAATCAATTGAAGATTTTTCAACTATTACTTAAAATCAGTTTCAAAAATATATATATGGCCAATAGCAAGGTTTGTGGTCACTTCGTTTATGTTAGATAATTATATACGTATAAAAGAAATTAAATATAAATATATTTAATTTTTAATAAATTTAATAAATTTAAAAAATTTTAATAAATTTAAAAAAAATTAAATATAAATATATATAAAATAAAGCAGTAATGTTTAATACTATTTAATGTATTTTCCATAGATAATATTTAAGATGGGTTATTTCTTAAAATAGTGTCGTTTTTAGGGTTCCGTAGCCAAATGGCAAAAAACGGAACCCTTATGGATTCGTCATGTCTGTCTGTCTGTCCGTCCGTATGTCACAGCCACTTTTTTCGGAAACTATAAGAACTATACTGTTGAAACTTGGCAAGTAGATGTATTCTGTGAACCGCATTAAGATTTTCATACAAAAATAGAAAAAAAACAATAAATTTTGGGGGTTCCCCATACATAGAACTGAAACTCAAAATACGTATGGGGTCCCCGTCTATGGATAGGTCTTCAAAAATGATATTGAGGTTTCTAATACCATTTTTTTCTAAACTGAATAACTTCCAAAGTGGTAAAATGTGTGTCCCCCCCCTGTAACTTCTAAAATAAGAGAATGATAAAACTATAAAAAATATATGATGTACATTACCATGGAAACTTCCAACGAAAATTGGTTTGAACGAGATCCAGTAAGTAGTTTTTTTTTAATACGTCATAGAACGTTTATGTTACTTGCTGCTACGGAACCCTTCATGGGCGAGGCCGACTCGCACTTGGGCCGCTTTTTTATATTTCTACAATAAAGTGCTAGGTTTTATATAATATTTAATTAATGTATAATTATTTGTATGTATTTGTGTATATCATAGTTTAGTTGCGAATTTATGATTTATTTAATATACATTTAAGGTTTTTTCATTTTGTGTAGGTTTATCTTGTTTGTAGGTACTTCTTATATTATTATTTGAAATTATTGTGCACGTTTCTATTCACTTCTTTGTTAAATTCTCACTTCCAAGGTCTGCTGTAAGACATTTCTTTAGAAATAAGCAGTGCCTGTTGTGTCGTTTTTCTATGTATTTATTTTCTGTCCAATTTATTGTGTAATACATTAAATAATAAAATAAAATAAATAAACCAGGTACCAAACTGGATTGTAAGATTCTGTAAAACTTGTCATCACATCAAAACCTGTCACACAGGTCTCACCTTACCTAACGATGGATCGTTTTTTCTAGATTAGTATTCTCCGGACGTTGGTAGGAACCTAGGCCTTACGTAGGACTACGTGACGTGAATTTCAACGTAGTTTTCTTTTGTTTGTTTTACGGTTACGTTAGGTGTAATAAAATTTCGGAGATACGGGGTTTTTTTATTGTAAAGGTTATTGGACAAGAAGGTTTCTTGTGTCGAGATGTTATGACTTAAAATATTGGATTTGGAAAGGTTTGTATAAAGTTTTTTAGGACAAACGTACCATTGTTCTGTTGAAAAATACTTTGTAGTTATCTTACGTGTGGAAAGTTTAAATTTAAAATTGGATGACGAATTTAAATATTTTGACGCAGAAATCTTTCTTTATTATTATTTTTATTTAACAAGTGATTCCCTAGAATCTCCTCAGTCTATCTGGCTTAAGATAAATATTTTTATACATACATCAATAAAAAATATAAATTTACTCCACGTTTAGTTTCGCTCTTCATAAATATACCTATACAGCAAAGTCGGATATAAATTAAATGCTCCAAAAACCGAAAAACAATTGAAAAAATTCCCACGAGTCCTAACAAAAGCAGTCAGAGAAATCGGCAATAAGGAAACCTTTGGAAAACTTTCAAGGAAAGCAGATTGGTATTCGGTTAATTAAAAAAAACCTAAACAAATCAAAGCTATGAAGTTCGAAAGAGGGGGCAGAGGGGACTGACAATTTCCCTTACCCCATCTTAAAAATATATCTGTTAACATACATATTGATAAAAGGGATGATATTTATAATGTGAGAAAAGAAATAACGCTTTTTTTTTATTTCTCGCTTTATAAATTTTAGATATTTCGATGTCACAAAAATAATTAAAAGATTGTGATGTTCAATTTGAGGCACTTTTAGCGCAAGAAATTTTGATTGTACCATTTTATTGTGTTTTTACTGACTCTATGCTTATTTTTGTTGCATTGCATATTATGTACGTTGCATATTATATCCTGCTTACATAATAGATGGACCCTGCCTGAATTTATGCAATTTAAATGCCATTTTAGCGACTGTACTCGTTCTGTAAAAAAACAACAAAAACTACTTTACGGACAAACGTACATTATTTAGTCATTTTCTATCATCATTCGCTTGCCCATCATTTGGGGTCGGCGCAGTATGTTTTCTTCCTCCACTCATCCCTATCAGCCGTCATTTCAACACTCACATCCTTCCTGAACATATCATCTTTTACACAGTCCATTTTCTATATATACATAATTTTATTGTACATTGTTGCTGATTGCACTATTTTGTATATTGACTGGGGCAGCAAAAAACAGTGTAATAAACTCACTCAAGCAAAGCGGTTGTTTTCCTTATCATTACCTAAGACATCGTTATCTATCAATACATCGTACCCTTATCACTTACTATTGTAGCCACAGCACGCTGCATTTTGGTCCTTCGAGCCGGATTTAAAAAAAAAACATAGAGGAGAGAAATGTTTTCTCTGTAATTCCGAAATCGTATAACTGTGGTGGCATTCATATAGAGTACTTAATATAGATACTAGATCTCGTTATTAATTTCGACCAGGTGGGTGAGATCGAGGTCAAATGGCCATGTTATTTTCAATAAAAAATATTAGACATCTAGATAAAAATAAATTTGTCATAGAAACGAAATTCTTCATCAGAAAGTGGCACAGTCTAAAACTTCTCTCGTTACCCTATTGTACACCCCGCAACACAATTAGCATAACGACTTGTGAACTCGCCTTTATAAATGCCTTTATAGGGTTATTTCACTGACAAAATAGTAGGGGAAGACTTCTTTACTACATTAATTACTAATTATTGCAAGAAGAACAAATTACATGCGTCTTAAAGGTATTATTATTATTATAATTTTTAAAAACCATTCCTATCTAATAGTATTTTTAAAATAAATATATCCGTAAGATCAGGAAAAATACGAATAAAGTATATATACATTCGTAGTACTTTGTAGTCTACACGTACAGAGGTGTGAGTAGTACAAGTACATGGCCTCATTCGCAAACTTGTAACGCTGTCGCAACTCTTCTCAAGGACTTCAAATTTTGAAAAGGTAAATAAAAAAAATATAGAGATAAATAACCATTGCTACTACAAAAGTCATCGTCACCATAATCATCATAAACTGCCAGCTGGTGAAATTTGGCGGCTCTATAACACTGAAACCAGGGTTTGTGAGGCCGGTTGTCAACTTTTTAAAAACTGACTAAACGTTGCGTTGCCTAATCTGGTTTGTAGTCTGTGTACGGACCCCGTAGTAGCTCCTTTCATTGAAGTTATATTTCTTTGTTTCATTGTACCAAATTGTTCAATTTAAACACAGAATTAGTGAAAGTTATAGACGATTACGGACCTGGTGTAGGAGTTGGAAGCAATAGTGGTAATTATTCAAGGTAAATGACGAGTTTAATTTTGTCGAGTCGTGTTTACTGTTGAGGGTTTTAAGAAAAGCTACGTTACAATATAGGATTATCAATAAGGATAGAAAAGAAATGTATTTTGTAATAAAAAAGGAAGTAAAGGTTGAAGATAAATTCGTAAATACCGTAGTAAAATAAATTATTGTAGCTATTGCTACGAGTGGCTACGACGATGTCGCGTCGCCGCCGCCGTAGCAAGGGATATATAGGTGTTTATCGAAATTATTGTTTCCCGTATATTAAATGAATTATATTAAAAATTAAATAGACTGTATGTAAATATTAAGTATTTATCTATTTATATAGTATATTATCTACCTATAGAAGATTAGTACTTATAAGTCTCTAGAGCATAAAAATACGTCGCTATACATGAAGAATAATCATCAACAACATCAACGGCCCGTTACAGTCCACTGCTGGCCTATGAGCCTCCTCCACTTAAGTGTTTGGTTTTGCCATAATCTCCACGCTTGGCAGGCGGGTTGGAGATCGCAGATTAAAAGGTTACTGTATCAGAGAGCGCTGCTGCCCGTTTCCTGTACAATGTGTAGTCCCTAAGTTGCCTCTTACGACACCCACGGGAAGAGTAGGGGTTGGTGACAAATGTATTCTACTCTGCCGTCACCACACGGCTACTAAATACTCGTAAAAAAAACACACCTCACAAATTAAGCTTGGTCCAGCCACAATCTTCCTCTAATAAGTGGTTACAAAACGCCCAAGGCTGTCGACTAGCGATATTACGACAACACTACTCCACCACCGCTTATGGATATCGATCGCGTCTATAATAAGAACGACACGACACCACTTTAATTATATTATTGAACGATAACCCTATACTTCATAGATTTAAGTATGGTATTTACCCGGCTATAGCGTTTTATGGCCGTAGTTCATACAGCCAATGATCTTCAGTTTAATAATATAATATAATAAATTGTGCCGTGTGGTGATGGCAGAGTAGAATATATTTGTCACCAACCCCTACTCTTTTCGTGGGTGTCGTAAGAGGCGACTTAGGCACTACACATTGAACAGGGAACGGGCAGCAGCGCTCTCTGATACAGTAACCTTTTAATCTGCGATCTCCAACCTGCCTGTCAAGCGTGGAGATTATGGTAAAACCAAACACTTAAGTGGAGGAGGCTCATAGTCCAGCAGTGGACTGTAACGGGCCGTCGATTTGATTTGATTTGATAATAAATTTGATTACAGCAATTTTTGCAGCATGATCAAAGTATTTTGTTTTCAAAGATAAATGAATGAATGAAAATACTTTATTGTACGCACAGGAATAATAACATAGTGGAATTAAAAACAGGAACTGCCTTATTGCTTAATAGCAATTTCTTCTAGGCAACATTTAGGTACAGAAAACTTCTTTTATGAGTACAGGAGCATGTTGACTAAAAAAATAGACTGTAGGCAGTAAGATCTATTTGTTCTACTTCGTGTGACTTAGCGTGAGTTTTGAGGTTAACGACCGACCTCACACACTTTATTGTCAGTAATATTGAGTCCCTAAAGATCTAGACCGTTTTTCGTGCTTCATAGTGATGATAAGTGACTTCCTTGAAAAAAAAAACAACTCGGTGTCCATTTTGTGCAATACAATACAAAAATACAAAATACAAATACAAAATCTTTATTTTTCATCGCTTATTTACATAGTTTAACATTTTTGAAGTCTCCTTTTAGACATTAATATGTCTGTGTTAGGAGACTCCATTACTATACGCATTTACTATACGAACGATACTGTTTCAATTTGAAAACTCAAAATATATTTCTGCACACGAAACCAACAATTTTAAAATTAAAGCAAAAATACATTTCAATGTTCTCGCTATCACGGAAAAGCTAGGTCAGTGTTACCAGCTGGAAATAAACTGCGGTAATGGATGGCTATACGTCAGGCGGGATTATTTGTGCTGGCAACATTCATCACATACGTAACGTCAGTGTGTTTTGGTCTAAGTGGGATTTATTATTGTGATACCGCGTTTAAGAGCGAGATAATTTTTATTAATTTAAATTTTTAGCGAAAAATATTTAAACAACATTCTAAAAAAATTCTAAGGATTTTAACGTCTGTAAAAAGTCTTTTCAAGATGTTAGCTTCAACACAGAAACATTTTTTATTTGCCCTAAACTGTCCCACTGCTGTGCTGCAAGATTAGAGAAAAAAATATATAAGTAAATAAAAAAAAATATATATATAAAGAAGAAAACCTTTAGGTATTTTATTTTAGATTCATAGAAAACAACCAAAAACGTAAACCTTCCGGCGGGACTTGAACCCACGACCCTCGGCCCATACGCAGCCAACGTGCTTATCAACTACACCACGAAGGGCATAGTGGCAGCGCCGAAATTCGTTCTTGCTTGTTTTCTATGAGATTATGACGTCACCATAATAGGCAACCACTTGGCACGTTATAGCGTGCTCATTCATTTAGGTGCTTAAAGTGCTTATATTTATTGAAATGCCGAATAAATAACCCAAAATGTTGCCAAACGTGGTTTACGTTTATTAACACTTTATTGCATAATTAAACATACACAGATCTCTTCCAGCCAACCTTCACAGTGGTGGAAAATGAGATCGCAGAGTAAACAAAAGAAAGTGCACAGAATATAAAAATTAAATTAAAGTTAGAATTAACCTAAACAACACAATAGTACATAGATATACCTATAATATTACATAATACATACATACACTACATTGGTAGTGACCTACATACATAGGTATTGACCTACATACATAGATAAATAAGTTACATATACATTACTTAAATAAAAAATATAAAGTTTGTTCTCTTTGGGAGTCAACTAAATCTCATCTCACTCCTTTGGGGATTGAAGCGTAATTAATTTATATGTTATGTACAAAGAAATGATGTCATTGTTCGTAGCGCAGAACTTCCTAACAAAATCTTTTTAAAGGCGAGTTTCCTAGGGTTTCCAGCACACACAGCTTTCAGTTAATTAAAAGATGAACACAGCTGCTCCCAACTTATTCCACATTCTGCTGCTCTTTTAGCCGGAAAATTTATGTTTTCTGAGCATTTTTCTTAGTTTTAGAGTACCTCGGTATAAAGGAAAATAGAGCAGATAAATAAAGTATTAATCCATTTCGCATAAACAGAATTTATAAGAGAAGAAACTGTGCGAGATATTGTTATGTTAAGGATGTGGGTTTGTGATTATGGTTTCGCTATAGTTTAGCTTTTGTATTTTTATCATAACAAAGTAATCATCAATTTGGTAGATAAGTAAAGTATCATCTTCCTTTTGTAGAATTGTCTACAAAGAATTAACTTGATAATGAAACTGAAATCACAAACCCTGGTGTCAGTATTAAAGAGAGCTGCCAAAGGAACTGACATGGCTCGAGTTACGACTGCAGCCGGACCAATCTGATTAAATTAACGTGTCCTCCGAAACACGGAACCATCTTTCTTTCAGACAATCAAGTGATTCTGCCTGCAATGTCTTAAGCAAACTGGAAAAAATATCACAAATACATTTTTGTAAGACAGTTTTCCAGCGGAATTCAAATCCGGTACCTCCATAAAGAGAAATGAACGCTCGAGTCGCTCGACCACTCACCACGGAGGCTGTTAACTTCATTATGCCAAATTAAGAGTTAGAAACACGCAATGTACATCATATAAAAACATACCATCACTGGCACCTGCTACCGATAGGACTCGAACTTGGGAAGCTTGGCACGCAACTTCCGTCGGCCATATTTCACGTAAGATGCGCCATTACTCTTTTAGAAACAACCTTCGATGTATTTGAGGAAAATGGTAACACCTGATCGATAGAACGGATAGAGTGTCGGCCTTAACATATTAGGTAATGTCGATCGAATTTTAGGAGAGATGGAGGAGATACGAAGAAAAAAAATAGCTTCTTCACAAAAATAGGGAATGAAAAAGCTTAAAAACATTTTTATAAAAAAATCGTAAAATGGATAGAGATATTTTTAGGGTTTTTTACCATTAGGAATAATGGCACCCTTATAAGATCACTTCCATATCCGTCTGTCCGTCTGTTATAGAGGTTTTTTTTGTCCCATCATTTGGGGTCGGCGTAGTATGTTTTCTTCTTCCATACATCCCTATCAGCTGTCATGTCGTCAGCGAGAAAATCTGACCTAATGCTAATAAATGACTAGTGTTCAAAAGGAGCTTTATAATAATACTAGCGGTCCGCCCGCATCTACGCACGCGTTGTGTAAGATTTTCCCGTGGGAATAAAACTTTATCCCGAAAAAGGGTACATCCTATCTTCATTCCAAATTTCATCCAAATCCGTTCAGTAGTTAAGGCGTGAAAGCGGAACAAACATCCAAACATCTAAACACCTAAACATCCAAATATATTATCACATTTATAATATTAAGTGTGATGTGATGTGATATACTATTAAGTTATACATATGTTATTTTTTTATAAATGTGTTTTCCTTGACAAGTGTTCTGTCAAGATATCAAAGATTTTATCAAAATATGCCATACTTTTCACAGAATAAAGTTAATCATCCAAATCTTTATTTTGAGTACCGTTAAAACTGAGTTGTTTCAGTGAACTTGAATAAAAACACACACAACATTGGCTACTTTCATTGACTGTTATTAAAATAGATAGTTAGTTATTATTCATACTCCGCACTCATAGATGGCATTGTTACTTTAAAAAAAACAGAAAATCGACAAACAGAGCACAGCCGCGGACTGACAGCTAGTACGAAATAAATATTAAAGTGCCATTGTCAGAACGTGTTCGTATTGATTTTCTCGAACTTTCCAACATTAATGATTTAGCGACTGAAAATACTGAAATAACGTCGCATGTGGAGAGGCATGCGAGCCGACGATAAACGTATTTTTCATGAGGTTTCGAGGACGATGACATGAAATACAATATCGCGAAATACTTAAAACCATTGTTTATTGGGTTCCGAAATCTTTTATTGGAATTTGCTGAAACTTTATGTTGACTTGATTTTCAGTCTTATTCATTAATATGTGTCTTTCGGGACAATGTTAATAGTTTCCAGAGTTAGGCTTCAATTGTAAAATAAAAAAAGTAGGCGGGTCTGTAATGTTTGTTTTAATAGAACTTAACCAATAAGTAAATATATCAAGTTTTTCATCATTATTATGGGAACTACTACCTAAAAACCAGTTGATAAATCCTATTCGTGTATTAAAAAGTGTCAAATTTTGATAAGATAGCTGGTTTACATTGAGTCAGTCACTAGTCAAATCAAATCAAATCAAAAATTATTCATTTACATATTACATCACTTAGATCCATCATTACATTTTTTTGGGTGAGTTCACTAACTCAATGGCGGAATCTGTGGAGAAGAGCTCACCGAAGAAACTCCACAGTCGTCGCATCTTTTGCGTTTCCTTTTTTAAATAAAATATTTTCAATTACAAAATTAATGTTATATATCGAAAAAACCTGCTACTCCAACAATCTATTCCCATAGTAGCGTCAGTCAAGTCAATTCAGAGTTGATCCGGTAACTTTACTGTCGTGGTTTTTGGAAAAATGTAGCCAAGATAATAATTGACCGAGCGAGTGCGAAGCGTCTCCGCTTCAGCTTGGCCAAAGTTGCTTTTGTATGTCCATCTGTCCATCTGTTTGTTCTCCTCTACAGGTCAACCGATTCTCGTAAAATTTTGTGAGCCAGTTCAATAAATACCTATATATAATATTTTCGTCAAGTCAGTTTTTGGAAATTTTTAAAAATAACGGGGTTATGAGGGTTGAAAACGTAAAAAAAATATAAACCTGCTACTTAGAAAAAAAAATATTCGCGAGGTCTACAGCTCACAGAGTCACTAGTAATCGCGTATAAAGTCCGAAGAAAATTACATTTTTACTGAACCTTGGTTGTTTAAAGGCGAGTTAACCAGACAGTTTCTATTTCCTTTAACCGTTACAGGTTAAGTACTAACAGTAAATTGACCCTAAACCATTTTTGCTTCGAACGAACGTAGTCCTAAGCACGCGAGCTTTGCTTAGATATTTGCGGCTTAGATTTCGTGCTTGTTTATGGAAAATATTAAAATCAAAGAACTCATAAAAATTCCTTGATACATATGTATCCAGCTTTTTTCCAGCTGCTATCATTAACAGCTGGATTACTTTTTATGAAAATAGTAAAAGCTATATCAATTAAACTAGTTTTTAAATAAAAAAAATACATTGTGATTTGTTAAACCAGTATTTGAATAAACAAATACATTGTGATTTGTTTTTCTGTTTAAGAGCTATGATGGTGGCACAACTGATTCGTATATTACATATATATATATATAATAGTTGACCGCATGCACCGCATGAAGCCAATCATTTATGTTTAGTGTTAGAAATACCAAAAGAAAGAAGAACCGCACATCTTTATAGCTAAAATATTAATTTCTTTAAATACTTAATTACAAAACAGACTCAATTCACACGGTCACAAATTTATCCCTTAGTGAACTGAACTTTATAATTATAGGACTCAGACTATAGAAAACTACATATTATAATTTGAAGTACCTTGCTTCGGTATAACAAACTTGCTATGCGTGACCAAAGTATTGATTTACTCGACGACTGAGAACTGAGCTGTATACTGACTGAATTGCAAGCCTGTAAAAAGGGAAGCTATTTATAAAGAACCTTGGAATTTGCAATGTATGTCAATCATCAACATCAAGGGCCCGTTACAGTTCCCTGCTGGACTATGAGCCTCCTCCACTTAAGTGGAGGGTTTTGCCATAATCTCCACGCTTGGCAGGCGGGTTGGAGATATCAGAAAGCGCTGCTGCCCGTTCTCTGTTCAATGTGTAGTCCCTAAGTCGCCTCTTACGACACCCACGGGAAGAGTAGGGGTTGGTGACAAATGTATTCTACTCTGCCGTCACCACACGGCATATGATTTATCTATCTATCTATAATATTCTTCCTACTAGGTACTGTTTATTGAAATAAAAAAACTTTAAATTGTGTCGCATGAAAAACGCCCAATACGAGTAGGAACCAAAATTAACTGCACATTTTCAGTGGTGGGTAACATTTTGTGCGTTTTTTCTATCCTTTTAAACAAATTTTAAAATAGTGATAGGTTTGGATGTAAAATTAGTATTATTCGATTATTTATTTAATTTTGCTATTAAAAATTAAATCAAGAACCAAATTATTTACAAAGAAAATAAAACTACGTACTTATGTAATCTCAAGACTTCCAAAGCCAAGCTTAGCTATCAATGTAATTTTAATTTTAAACATTAGCCCACACCACCACCATGAGGATATGACAGAGCAGTAACTTTAACAACCTAATTTTTACAGCTAAGTTGCATGGCTGTTAGCACAAGAGAAAAAAGTTTTATAGCGTACTACAAGTAAATGGGGTACGGGAAATATTACCGTTCATAAAACGACTGCAAGTTGATGCCATTAACTTTATGTTCTTACATAATAACGTAGCACCTAGTTGATAATTCTACGTTTAATATTACAGTTAAATGTTTAGTAGTGTTTGTCGTCTAGTAAATTTCAATTTTATTTAATGAAAATGGTTGAGATGTCTGATTTGAGTTTATAGGATGACAAAAGTTAGTTTTATGCGAAATAGATTCATTGCTAGATAAAAGTGAATAAAATAAATTATGATATATCTATAAAAAAAATGTTGACGGCAACTGCTTTAAATCAGTGACAATTTAGAGAAAGATAGGTTTAATTTTACAACGAGAAGAATGAATCGAGACCTATGCGGGAATTCCACGGGTTTCAATTTATTATTAGAGAGTACTATAATGTGAACTACTTAGCTGAAAATTTTACTATTATTATTAGAAATTCCATCAAAGTTTAAGCTAACTTCTGATTCCGTGAACTTGTAGCTAGGTAACTGAATCCGTTTGTTCCCGGAAGTAAGATTATAATCCGCATTTTTACATCTTCCAGGTCATAACACGTCAGCTGTCTTCTTACTATAAAAATAATTTAAACGTACCTATTTGCTGTATTTTTTATTTTTAGTATTACTTGCAACTTTGTTTACCTGCAGATAATTGAACTTTTTCAGCAATAATAAGATTCATGTCGCGGTAATATCTAGTTTTGGTCCTTCAATCTTCCAAGACGGAGCCACTTGTTACTGACAAAAATCATAATTATGTCGTTTCCAATTTAATAATGCAAAAAAAAAAAACAATATGGCGGCACTATATTAGGCTTAGTAAGGATTTTAATTAAGACTAGCGGTCCGTCCGCGGCTACGCTCCCGTTGTGTAAGGTTTCCCGTGGGAATAAGACTTTTTCCCTTAAAAAGTATCCTATGTATTCATCCAAGGTACAATCTATCTCCATTCCAAATTTAATTCAAATCCGTTCATTAGTTTAGGCGTAAAAGAGGTACATACATCTAAACATCCAAATATTTTTTTTTATAATTATTTATAATACTACAAGTAGGATAGGATCACGATTGGTCCGTGGATAGGATTGAAAACAACTTTACGTCTGACAAAGTTTTAAACATTAAATGTTTTTAAAATTTTACAGAAATAATACAATTTAAATTCCCATTTGCCTCCAGTGGCTTCCCTGTGGGGCGACTGGGATTAAACGCTATCTTCCTGAACACAGCCTTGTTCATATTCGATTGTGGCCATACAAGTCTCATTCTAAGCAGTCAAAGCATTAAAAGTACCGGAAGACATCAACTATCTCTTTTACTCGATGCTTCCTCCATACCTTTTGTTCTTTATTCCGTCGACTTCTCCTTCGACCTCGGACATTGCGTTTTATTAACACGTTTTTATTTCTGTATTGATATCGACATCTGGATGGGAAGGTGCATTCTTCACCGATTTTATTCGAGGTTGTATTTAGCTGGGTTTTACTCAGTAATGGAAAACGTGAAGACAATTTTAGAAGCGATTGTGAGGTAATATCTGGGCTTTGTTTGGCAGGTTCATTTCATTTTTCTATTGAGTAGTTTTGTGTAATTGTACAAGTTAGTCAACAATTGAATTACATGAAGTTTGTGTTGTGGAATACTTGTATGTGATTGGATATTGCGAAGAAATTCACAGGTTGTGTATGAAGTCGACCAACCCGCTGTGGGCCAGCGTGGTCTACTAAAGCCTGATCATCCTGATTCAGGATAGGCTCGAGCCCCTCAATGGAAAAAAAATAACTACACCGTGAAATTTACATCGTTTTGTTCCCGCCCATGTAGTGATGGTACTCGTCGAAAATTTTCGTGCTCTCCATAAAAAATGGGTCGGTCGGGAGTCTCACTTTGTATGGAGAGACCAAAAATTTTTTTGTAGCAGGAATTTTTTTTCCCGTTCAGTTTGACAGGTACTATCACTACACGGCGGGAACAAAACGATGTAATTTTCATGCTGTATAAATACGCCGTACAAGCATAATAATATGATAGTCTAATTATGCTCAATTTTGATATCCTAAGTAATATTACTCCAGAAATTAGCTTAAACTCTGGTGTAGTAATATTACAAGGTGTAACTAACGCTAACTGAATTTAGTGTTATTACTGCGCAATCTAGTTAACTAGTTAGTTAGCAGACGGTCTGCTTGTACCTATTTATAACCCCGGTGTTGCCAGCTAAGCTAAGTTCAGCGTCTGATTTAAGTTATAGACCGATTTATTTATTGTAGGTATTAAAATTTAAGTGAATACTTACAAATTTGTATTAATTTGGCTAAAAGTACTAGTTTTTTATGTGTAAATAGAAGCAAAGCATTTTTTCAGTGCAGTTTTAATATACCTGATATTATTTGGGCACTGAAAAGTCACGTGTTTTAAAGATATTTTTTGGTAATTTAGCGGAATGAATTTAAATGCGCCTGGCAACACTGACACGAGTTTACCGGTCTGTTATTGTTATTACAGTTGTTCGTGATATCTCAGACAATCACATTCACACGAAACACTAATTCTGCACTAATTTAATCTCCTTTGCATAAATAAATGTACGTAGTTACGTAATATCACGTACAAATACCTTAAACTTTTAAAACAGCAAGCAAAAAGCTTTTAAGCATTATAATGAAATTGAACTTTTTTGAAGAATAAGCTGAATCTTTGACTTATTATGCAAAACCGTGCGGCCAGCTGATCGATTTACAATACAACTTTATTGACACCAAAACATACTAACACTGGAACAATTTACATGACAGTTGAAATTATAAGAACAAGAAAGGTCAACAGGCGACCTTATTGCGAGATTAGCTCTCTTTCAGGTAACATACGATATACTATGGAAGATGCAAAATGGAAGATTTTTCTTTTGTGTTACTACACATAAGTGTTCCTTAGCGGAAGTTGTAAACCTCATTAGAATTTCGTGTAACATAATTTCAAGTACATGCTTCTTTTGAGCTATTTAAAGGTTCCTTTAGAGATAACAGCGTAAATTTATCTATGTGCTAGAGGTCACTATCATAATTACGGAGAAAAGGCTCTGGCGGACATTCAGCCTCTACGAATTGATTCTTTGTAAAATCGAGATATAAAAATACCTAAGATATTTTTGGCATACCTAATTTCCCCCGCTCTTGTTAAATCTTGTTAGCTTTAGGACAGACAGTTGAGAAGTTACCAAAGTTACCAATATTACTTACTCAGAGAGTAGTCTTATTGATAATGGTTGTTGATTTCGATTGTTTGCCATTGGCCATTTGTCTTTAAAATGTATTGTATTGTTAGTAAAATGTAAACTGTATCAAAGCTGTGTACCATGTTATCTTTCGTAGTATCTTCATTTAGGCGCGTACCCACACAAACTAACAGAATAACAGCGCTGTGACGCGTTAAACGGGTATTATGCTGAGTTGGGGCCTTTTTATGGGTGCGGTACATTTAAATCAATTTTTATTGTTTTTAGTTATAAGCCTAATCTGTCTGTACTGTCACCCAAAAAAAACGTTATATCTATCTATCTATCTATCACTAGTGTAGTGTTAAAATTCCACTATCCTGTAACGTTTAATCCACTGTCTGGGGCGCGGCGGGAGCTAAAAGCATACTCTTGTACTGTTTGTATGTGTCCCCCCTCACCGCGCTCCGTCCCACTCCGTCCACTTCCGTCCCACTCCGTCCCACGGTGGACACGACAAATAACATCCTCCAACTGAGTGCTTTTTCCAAGGATAGTTTTTAAGAGGCAGTGACTAACTAGATAAGTTTGGTTTTGATGAAAGTTCGGGGTTGAAAATCATAACGACATAACGAAAATCATAGCGATCAGAGTGGTTGTTCTCGATCGTGAGGATCCGGGTTTGATTTTCAGAGAGGATATATCAAAATGACTGTTTTGTTTTGTTGGGATATTACCTTAATAAATTCGTTGGTTTAGGCTAACTATCTAACTTCAAGTGGTCGTAAAACCGGCACCAGGGTAAAATTTGGTTTGTCCAGAACCTATTATTACATTTTTTCATCAACGGCCCGTTACAGTCCACTGCTGGACTATTAGTCTCCTCCACTTAAATGGAGGGTTTTGCCATAATCTCCACGCTTGGCAGGCGGGTTAGAGATCGCAGATTAAAAGGTTACTGTATCAGAGAGCACTGCTGCCCGTTCCCTGTTCAATGTGTAGTCCCTAAGTCGCCTCTTACGACACCCACGGGAAGAGTAGGGGTTGGTGACAAATGTATTTTACTCTGCCGTCACCACACGGCACAATTATTACATTTAAGATGTGATAATTATTCATCTAACTTATAGCTGCTCAAACTTCCACGTAAAATTTTTGTCCGCTAACGTATTTTTTCCTAAAAATGCTGGTCTTAATTTTTGGCAGTAGTAAGCCAAGTTTCGAACCTTTCCTGAGATTTTAAGAGGTCTCAGGCAGGCCTCAATGTGGCTACCTGCCAGCTTTCCTTTACCGAGATGCCAAGCGAAGCAAAATTTAATCACTGCCGGGTACTACATTTTTATACGAGTCAGCAAAAAATAGGCCAGCTTGTAATAAATCAAAATATACCTATAGATATTTTTTAATAAGTACGACCAAAATACTGCGTTATTTAGTGGCAAGACTAAAATGTTTTCAATTAATTTAGATTCAGTCTAAAGTATTTTGTACTTTTTTTTACCGAATTTATACCGATCATAACCTGGTAAAAAGGAGTTCTTATCGCATAGATACTAAGGTCGGTAACCGACCTCACAACCTTAGTAGCAGAGTTCTGAAGCTGCCACCGACGACCTCTAACATGGCTTATGAAATGGACTAACGGCTTAACGTGCATTTCAAAGCACGGAAACATCTTGCTATAGACGTTTGATCTTAGCGTTCCCACAGGGATTCCAACCAAAAGCCTTCCTCTACCACTCGACCATGGAGGAAAGCCTATTGCCAAAAATATCTAAATGACTTTTCATCTACAACAAGTTGAACTCCACCATTCAATCCATTTTGTCACGACTCCAAATCCTCAGAAAGCCTGTGCTCTAAGATCTTTTCTCCAGTACATCGACCACTAAACCCAGCTTCCGTTATGCGTCTCACAGTCCAACCTACCTATAAAACTCCATATTAAACCCGTTAATAATAGAATTCCTCGCGTGGTTAGCTCCGACTACGTGCTATCACAAAGGGTCCCGTAAATGTGCCGTGAATGTGCCGTGAATGTACCCGGACGCGTTGAAATGCCTAGCTTTATTTCTCTAAATTTATGTGCAGTTTTGTTTTTTAAGAGTAGTTTTTCAGCATATTCATTATTGAAACACCACAGTCCCTTTTAATTGCACTTACTTGCGTGTCAAAATCAAAACGTTTATTTGTCATAGGATGTTGGAGATACCCCAACATGGGGACACCCTAACGCGATGGCGTAATATGTACCTATAGAAAAGAGATCACCGGAGAATCTCTACATACAGTCATAACGTTTAATGCACTTTTTTGTAAGTAAAAAGATTGTAATTTATAAAATTGGTGCAAATTAAAAAACTATCTTTGTACCATTTCATCAGAATCGCTTCAGTAGATTAGCTGTAAAAACCGACATTTAGGTCTGCGTTAAGTAAAATCGACCATCATCTCTGAGCTTTTCCATGAATAGAGGAGTGCGCCTGCAACTATTGCGCACCTTAAAATATCCAACGTATCAGATCGCATCTTCAAAGATTTTTTTTAAAGATTAATTTCAATTCGATTTCACCCTGTAGTGTACACATAAAACGGTTTTGTTTAGCGTTTGGCCCTGCGCCAAAACTAGAGACAATTCCGTTGAATACAATCATAGTATTCGTGTAATAGTTTGCTTTGTGATTGCATATTGTGTCCAAGTAAGTCGTAATAACAGCTTATTCTTTGTGTGAATACAGCCTTTGTACATTGCAGAATAAGATCTAAAGTGCTGTTTATTTTTCTAGTTATAAAAACGAATCTTAGCAAATTTAAAAAACATGATTGTGTTGGTTAAAAAAGACAACATGGGTTTTTTTTTGTTGTATGATCAGATATGCGTGTCTTGGAAATTCATTTAGAGTTTTTCTGTTAATCATGGGGTATGATAAATTTTACTGGGCTTAAAAGTCAAAATCGCTTATTTGGTTCAATATGATGATTTGATGTGCTGATATGAAAAGTGTTGGTAGCTAAGTTGATTTTAATTTGGTTATTCTTGTAAATCGTGACTTTGTGATTACATGGCTGAAAGTTGCAGACTCTTTCTACCGAGTAAGAACATCTTATTTATATAACAAAGTTATATAAATATAAGCAAACCAACATGGCGTGATCATTATTATCAAGAACAATACCAATATCTTTGCTATTCAAAAGTGGTAGTTAGTAGTTGTGATATCTAGACTAGACTTCTCTAGTTCATAGGTAAAAGGTTCACTTACTTATATTGTTAACGAAACTGTTTTAAAACCTTACGACGTTAGAAAATAATCTCATTAAAAATATACGTAAGCGTACCGCTAACTTATTTAATAATGTGTATGTAAAACGAAATATGAGTAATTTTCAGAAGCACAGTGATATACACAATTTTAATACTAGAAATAAAGACAAGTTGGTTGCTTATGTCAGCCGACTACATAAAATTAGTAATTCTTTTAAAGGCAATTGTATACGCTATTACAATAAGGTCCCTACTGATATTAAAAACTTGCCTTTAGACAAGTTTAAAATAATTATAAAACAGAAATTGTATAAAAAAGGTTACTATAGGATATCTGATTACTTAGAGGACAGATGTCCATGGGAATAGATTGCTTGAGTGGCAGGCCTTTTCGATATTTAATTAGCATTAATTTTGTAATATTTTAATTTTTTATTTAAAAAAGGAAACGCAAAGATGCGACGACTGTGGAGTTTCTTCGGTGAGCTCTTCTCCACAGATTCCGCCATTGTGTTAGTGAACTCACCCAAAAAAAATGTAATGACGGATCTAAGTGATTTAATAACATCCTATGGAAATAAATTAATTTGACTTTGACTTTGAATGGAAAAATATTACGTTACTGTTAATAGCAAAATATTTCCATATTTCTAGACACAAAAAATACAAGGTATTTTACGAAAATCTTTACAAAATACAGAAAAAAATATCAAAACGTACATTAACAAAAGATGTAACGTATTCCTGGTTATGTCAGTAATATAGTTGTAAGTATTGGCTATAATCTTTAGAGACTGTTTCGTTGCATGGTTTATGATCGAATGAATAATATATTACACGAGTAATGGAGAGAGGTGAGCTTATAAAACCTTCGCGGGTTGATTCTCAGGGTTAGGAATCTCGACAGCTTATCCAGTGGGGATTTCGACTAGGAACTGTAATAGTGAAATAGATTTTTAGTAACTCTTCACGGTAAAGGAGCCTTTTTATCTACGTAATTCACCATGCTTGCGAAAGTTGTACAAATAGCACGGGAAGCGGATGACCGAGACCTCTAAAAGAACCTTCTTCAATCAAGAAAGAAAGAAAGAAAGAAAAAAATATTTGCATCAATATGTGTACTTACAAAACAGGGTCTTAATTTAAAAATAAATATGGTTTCAACATATGAAGCCAGCAAGCTGGCATGCAAATTTTTACTATGTTTATTTTATTCATGTCCTCTTTAATTTCACCATGCATGCAAAAACATACATTTAAAAATATTACAATTACTACTTTTACTATATTTCTTCAATCGTCATATTATATTCTTACTAGCCAAATATTCGTTAGTACTGTAAGACTCTAATTGACGCAAAAATTATACCTATAACATAGTTTTTCTTGTATAAAATTAAGGCCTGATCCTAAAAAAAAAACTGCAGTCGAGACAATTATTTTATAGTTTTGGGCGTTTTCTATTAATAAATTTATTAAAGAATAAAATAAAATTTATAGCACATTGCAAGATCATGAAAGAAATATGTTCATCTTAGCGGCTTGAAACCATATCTTCTACGCGACTTGTCTTTAAAACATACAGGGTTTCAGGGCTATAATAATTTGAATTTCGTTCTAAAACATGTCGGGTAGTCGGGTGGGGAGGGATGTGCAGAATAGACCTTTTTAATGAGAGCAAGGTAATAACTGGCAAAGGTAATGTTACGTTCATCCTTTCGGGTACAATTGTAGGAGGTAATTTATTTAGAGCACAAAGGCATAAAGATTCCGCGGGGTTTAAAAAGGTTACGTTGTAATTCAAACACGGGTTGTTTTATATAATTACATGTGTTTGTCATTCAATAGTGAAGATGAAAATTAAATATGACTATTTATTAAATATGTCTATTTAGTAGCCATTTGGAAAATAATGGATGATGGTCGTATAGAAGCGTTCTTTTTTCAAAGGCTTAACGTGCCTATCGAAGCATGTGGTTGCTTAACTTTTGTAACGATAAAATCGTCCTTAGTATAGCGTATAGCTAAAAAAAAAAAAAAATATAGCTAGTAATTAAAAAATACTTTTTGTAAGATTTAAGATATTTTATCTTTATAGAGAAGTAGTCAAAATGAGGAATGGGCTATTTGATAAGTAGACCTTTGGCGTCTGAGGTTTATCTTTAAATTAAAATTGTCTGCTTAACTGATCGACTATATATTTTATTCATTTAACGACATATCTTTCAAGGAGAGAGGTGTTGAATTCAGTGAACTGAAAACTGAACATTAAAACTGATTTATTACGTTTTACGTTAATAACAAATATGTTGCGAGTATTTTTTATTAATACAAGTACTGTAGTGAAAACGGGATGCCAGGAACAAGAAATAAAATTCAGCAGCTCTTCGCAACCGTGTACTTCCTTTTTTCTCACCAAAATGCAATAAAACCCGATTAACTTCTAACCGCCATTTTTAAACGATACCAATCAAACCCGGTGTTGCTAGCCATAAAAAATAATATTTGCTAACTTTTATAAATTATTAAAACACAAAAATAGGAGACTAATAATATCAAATAATTAAGTAGTATGAATCAACGGTTTGAAGCGGGGGACGACGACGCTAACACTGTAACGAGGCATTCGTCCTCTTTCCTGTTTTATGACTGGCCACCTTTCTTGCTGGCAGTTTTTTGTTTTTCATTTTAAATTCATTTTCAAATTTAGATTTCTTACGTTTCGATTCTGTCTTTTTTCTGCTAAATTTCTCACTTCATGTCCTGACCTCTTGCAGTGAAGAACTCAGTTATTCTTTTACTTTACGAGACCATGTTATTATCTTCCAGTTTTATAAAATATTCTATATAAATTCATAATTAAATACCTTTACTGTCTACCTAAATTAATTATCTTTACCTTTTCCTGGTGTGAACCCTGGCTTATGCCACACCCTAAAATATTATCCTGTACAACACCTTTCGTGTGGTGCTCGGCGGCTCCGTGGTGGCTGCTGGGCACTAGTCTTGCTATAAGAACATTTGCTTCTTTGCTAAATAAAATCCACCCACATGCATTGCATCTTCTGCATTTCCTTCACCGATCTTCTATACGAGTGCAACTACTATAGGTATACTAAGCAGTGTAGTGCAATTACTTGATGCTTGTGCGTGTTCCAATGCAATTTATTTTGAAAGAGGTCACGGGGGGTCATGGGGTTTACAACCCCCATTCCTTGCGGCCCTTTCCGCCTCAACGTCACTCTTTATGTGTGTTAGCAATGTATGTCCCGTCACCTTAATAGGAGTTACCTTTGAGGTCAATAATTGGTCCTATTATAGTGTTAGAGTTGAAGACCTTTAAATGTTCCGCGTTTTATGAGATCTTTAAATTAAGATTATTACAATAACAGCATCCGTGGCCTAGTAATAGATCATCCAGTTTTTTAAGGCTTTAAATGCTTTGAGTTTAAAGGGTTCAAATCTCAGTGGGTAAAACCATATCTATTTATCTTAATCTATCTTTACAAAATGTATTTTAGAATTAAATTATATAAATTTGTTTGTTTTACGCTCTCACTGTGGAAGAAAACAGTGAGAAAACCTGCTCATATCTGAAAGGAAATACTTCTAAATAATTGTGTGGTAGATGTAATTTGTTTAAACGCTCCGATTTAGGGTTGGTTTGGAGCCCCATAGTATACCAATATTGAACCGATAAACAAAGTAGGGTAAGTCTATAAAAGGTAATAATTATGACCAACCAGTACTGTGTCTAAATTATACGTCCCTCTCGAGTACGAGTACTTCCTTTTGATATAATAGATGTTAAGAGTCCCTTTTGAAGATCTACCCCTCGCTGAAGTTACTTTGTCAAAGTGCGTATTGATGACAGGGGACAACTTTGAACAACAATTTGATTCCTAATTTGAGAATCAAAGTTTCTTTGAGATGTTTCTTCAAAGTTCGTAGTAACCGCTACGCGTGTGGCTACGCGCCGTAGCAAAGTGCTACAATCGGTATGATTCTGTTTAAGGAAGTTGTTTTTGTTATTTGTTAAGAGGTTATTACTTAAAAGGGTATATAAAATTAATTCTTTCCATCAATAAGTTAGTCTTCAATTCGTTCATTATTTTGTATTTTTTTTAAATTATACGATTTTACTAATGCTTCAGATGTAGATCTGCCTTAAAATAAATTTATTTATTGCGGAGTCTTACAAACTGAGGCATTTTTTCTTAGCTTGACGGATGTTTATTCGTCTGTTTATATTATTTTAAAATCTTTACTAACAATAGATGGAAGTTTAGAAAACGAAACAGATTACTTTTTATGCTTCATGTTTTTTGTTGGTTGGGTCGTTAATTCTAATTCTAAATTAAAAAATATATATATTACGCTCCAATGAGTGGCATGAACCCTGGGACCAACCACCCACTGGACCACATCGTGATTGGTTCATCTTGCTTACGCAACGTATTGACAGGTCTCATAATTGGTCGAAACTGACGGAAGCCGCGAGGTATTGGCCGCCCAGAGGTATTTATATGTGCAAATGCACCTATGCGTTTCGGAAAGTTGCGCCCTGACATGTGGTGTCCGGTGGGTGGTTGGTCCGAGCATGACCCTTTCCTGAAAAAAGGATGATCAAAACGTTGCAAATTGGTTGCGAAATTAACTATAACCAGTATCGAGACTAAAATATATCCTTTATCCTTTTCTGTTTTTCCTTTAGAAATATGTGATTATTTTACACAAAATTATAGCCTCAAAATTTGTTGGATAACTTCAACCAAAAGTGGTCAATTATATTTACTTTTCCGCTTAATAAAATTTCCCCCTCTTAGCATAGAAAGTGTTAATCCTAACGTGGCATATACAAAAGCAGCGACGCAGTTATCTCTCTCAACCCAGTTGGCGGGCTGCCAGATCGGCGCCCTTGGCCGCGTTGGGATGGCGGAGTTTGAGTCCCGGGCAGGACACGGCCTATGTGCCGCGAGAGCCGCAACGGGGGAATTGCTTTAGTGAAATGGGACATTTTGCGTCTCTCTGGGTATTTATTGAAAGTTTGAAGTATTTGCTTTGATAGGAAGAAAATATTAAAAATGGTAGCGAAAAAAAATGTTCAAACCTAAACATCAAACTTACTGAACTATTAAATATTTTCTAATTATTATTTATTTATTTATTTATTCATCTACAGTATTCCTTAAATATTAGGCAAAGTCCCACAAAACTGTACAACTGTAAAATAGAATATTTCACTAAAAATAATTTTCTTATTATATTTAGATACTCCGATGATGTAATAAGACATGATGGCGTGTCATGACATCACAGCTCTAACTAAATCTATTTTCTAAAGAATCATAAGTGCTTCGTAGCAAATTGCTGCGATAATACAAATATAAATGTATTCTCGTAGGCATTTCGTAGCGGTTTCGTAGTGCTACGAATACATACAATTGAATGAGGAAGTACTTGTTCGAAGTTCCTTTTCATATATAATTAAAGCAGCGAAACCATATTTAGAACATGTCAAGGACGTATAATGGCGTAGACGTTTTGTAACAAACACGACGACGTAAGTAAGGTATGATCTTGATGGAAATTTCACCAAAAAAACGTTTTTAATATTAAGCTTAATGAGCACATAAAAGCCACAAAATAAAGCCACAAAATAAAGCCTCTTTTCTTATTTTAATATGAAAATAAAGTTTTAAGAGCCAATAAACTTGATCGAAATGAAATTTAAGGCAGCGAAATAAAACCTTTAAAAACCAATAAAAAACAGAACTTACCCAAGAAATTCATTTTGCCAACACTTCTAACCTAACCTATCAATCCATAACAAAAGTCTTGTATATAAAAATATTTTTTCTCTTTAATTGAGCACCAAATTACATTAGAAAATACATGATACGTTTGGTTACGAGTACTAGGAGATTATGAGGTTGTGAGTTAGAGACATCGCGCGACGTCTTTCCGCCGCGGAGGCCGGAAAGCCAATGCTGAGGTTCTCACTCGCTCTAGCTATATATATATATACTCTCACCCATACAGAGACATCTCACTACCCCACTCACACATACGCTCTAGGGCTGCCACACCACGACCTGAGATTCAGGTTTAACATACAAGGCTGCTTGAGGATGCGAGCAACCGTTGTAGGGCGGTTTTTGTTCTTGCTCATAAGAGTAATAAAACTTTGTCAAGTAAAAACATTTAACTTTTTAGTTCTCGTTAAAATCAAGCATTTACAAGATATGGAATACAGGTGAGTATATAGGTAAGTAAATCATTTCTGTCTTCTAAGACAAAGCCAAATCTATTTGGCTATTTCATGTAATTTCAAGCAAACGGTAGAATTTATTGTCAGTAGTAATGCTACTTTATGTCCTCTTCTTTTGTAATTTTATCATTTTGTGAATATGAACTGTCTATAAGGAGCAATGTTAGTCAAAATTCCTAAGATTAAGATTTTTAAAAAGCACTATAACATACACTTTGTAAAAAGAACTTTGTAGATAAAGCATATCTGTATTTACAAACTGTTTTACTTTTCTAAATAGGTAAAATCTTTAAAATAATTCCTATTAATTTTAATCATGCATTTTACGGAAGTGAATTTCCTTTTCTTATTCTACCATTAGTAATTGAAAAACAAGACAAACAGCAATGTATACCAAAGGTCGTCACTACCGAGCTGTCACGTCGGAGGCTTTAAGAGGGTCCATAGAGGAAATCGTTCACCATTGTCAGAGTAATGGTAAGCGAAAAGTTGATCTAAATTGCTTCTTTTAATAGTGATCGCTGTAATTATCCCTATTGGAGAGTTCAAGATTTTTCTAAGAGCCTCCTATTTGAGGGCGCTAATAATTTCCTTGAGTGAATGAAGACTTTTTGATTGTTAATATGACGATTGAATTTTTAAATTCGGTGACTATCTTTTTTCTTTTGTAAAAGTTTTTTTGATAAGGCTGTATGGCTCAATGCTATTGCCTGTCTCAATATTAAGAAGAAAAATTTCATCATCTACAATTTTCTAAAAACTGTCCAAAAAAATTGCCTTTTAAAGTCACTAAACTTTCTTTCACAGCTACAAAACTAATCAACTGTTTAATAAAATTACACACTTTAAAATTTTGATTTAAGATACTAAGACAAAATAGGTCTTCAAAAGAAACCAGCATTCTAAATTCATGGCGAGAAAACCGAGTGATTCGATCTACAAAAAGCGGCCGTTGAAATAAACGAATTCAATAGCCAATACAAACTTCGATAAATAAAGTGTAAGCAAGAAAAATTGCTCGGATATTTCATTGCCCCTTAGCACACAGACGCACAATACACTCACACAGTTTCACATGTGCACACGCTTCTACTAACGTGTACAGAGGGGTGGCTAGCTCAAGCAAATGTTAGCAGTAAAGTGGAAGGTTCTGTCCATTCATTGAAAGTTAAACACTATAGCCACTGATTTATTTAGGTTACGATGGGTTACTGTAAGTTATCTAACAAATGTGCTAACACGTTTAGAAATTAGGATGTTATTATCCTTATAATAAAAAATATGACCTTTGTAAACAATATGATTAGATCCTTAGGTTTCGCAATGGACACTAAGTTATCTTAGTCATATATTTTCGTTAAAATGTACCAATAAAAAATAATTATATTATTTTTAAAATCTTTTGCTATGACGTTTCTGTAAGTCTAACTTTTTGTTTATTCAAACATTCTATAAGTGAGGCGCAAAGAACATAAGATAACATAATAGTAATTCTAGATCCAAAATATAGTTCCTCCAACACACATAATTTATATTATTTACATTACATCCTGTATACAGGAAACTGCGATCTGCGCATGTGTGCGTCAGAACAAAGGAGCCGCGGCGAGGGGGCGTGGCCTCGCGTCTGTGTGCGTGCGTTAAATCTTTTATAGGTCGGTGCATTAAGTAATTTACTATTATGCCTTGCAATTGACAACTTCAGTTAAATACGGTCTGCTCAGTTTACTGGTTGGACTGGATTGCTGTTCGTTTAACTTATTAGTTAGCATTGATTGGTTATCTAATATTGTTGTATAGTCATTATTTTTCTGCATCTTGTGAGTTGTAAGGAGGACTTATCACAAACTCTTATATTAGTGTTATAGAACTAACTAAGGTGGCACATAAAACAAATACTTCTACTTCTGCCAGAACCAACTATTTAATATGCCTTTCGAATCACGGAATTTTTATTTTTCGGACAATCAGATGATTCAACTTGCAATGTAAAAATACATTACAGACGCTATAACCAAAATTACTTTAGTGACATGCATTCAGTCATATTTTCAAAGACATTTAATGTTCAAAATAAGTAAGTTTCATCCGTTTCAACCGCAAAAATATTTTTGTTCATTTATTAGTATTTGAGCAAACTACAAAAATGGCCATACTGAGGTGCTCAATATAGCCTCAATCATGTCCTAAAAAAAGGGTGTACTTATTCGAGTTAGTCGGTGCAGTGCGAGTTGGTTGACGTAACGTACAACCTTCGAATTTCATCGCAGGCTTATTTTTCTAAAAATAAATTAAATAATGCAACTTTTAACCTCTATACGTCGTTTTAGCGCAACATTTAAAGTGTTAAATGTGTCAAGAAAGCCGTAGTGAGTAATGTCCACAACAAATCACGTCCAGTCCTAAGCAAATAACACTTCGACTGCGGCACTTCACTCTCACTGCAAACATTTCGCTACTCGGGACGAAAGCTGAAGCTTTACTGTCGGTAGTGTAGTGGCTATTACTGCCTGTAGAACGGGAGGTGGCGGTTCAAATCTAGTCGCGTCAAAATTTGTTTTGGATAGCAATATCGTGTAGGAATTTTCAGTGTTGACTGAAATATTCTGTTATGACAAGTTAAAGAATACACGGTAAAGCAGTTTGAACTTAAGTTCTTATTTTACAAACAAGACATCATATATTTTTGTTATCAGTTCATATAGTTAAATGCCCAAATATGGGCTTAAGCCTACTGCCTACTTACCCTATAATAAAGACAATCAGGGCCAAATAACCTATGGCGGAATGCTCGTTTTTACATACAACAACTTATGATTTTTTCACAGACTTGTGCAGTTGCTTTATCGAAGTTTTCCGACCGTCAAAGGCAATTCTTTAAAAAAACTATGCATAACTTAACTTTTGACTTTACATAATGAGCAAATTCAGGGAATTTTAACGGCTCTATAACACTGACAATCATACTGTACCCTAAAGTTGCCTGAAAAGTATATTTTACTATATAATTCTGACACCAGGGTTTGTGAGGTTGTCGACTTTGAACCGAAGAAGATTTTACATACACAACATTGCCCCCTCCTTCCCTTACTAAGTATAAATAGTAAAGTGCGTATTAAGAACAAGACAAGTGCATTCCCGCGACATTGCTCGCGTTCTTAGAGCTCAATTTGAATATTATATTGCGCGCGCGGCGGCTATGTGTTTATTATATGTAAATGGAGCGACGCGCTTCCGTGCATTGTAATAAGGTCTACTTATTGAACTATTATCTCGGGCTGCACCATTTGGAAATTTATGGTTACTTTTAGTGAGCAATTATTGTATACTAGCTGTCCGCCCGCGGCTACGCTCGCGTTTTGTAAGTTTTCCCATGGGAATAAGGTAAAAAGTATTCTATTTGTTAATCCAGACTACAAACTATTTCTGTTCCAAAATTCATTCAAATCTGTTTAGTAGTTAAGGCGTGAAAGTGGAACAAACATCTATAAATTTTCACTTTTATAATACGAGTACACTAAATGTGAAGTGTACAACCTATTGATCCAGGTTATTATGTAGGGATATAGTCGTTACAAGAACCTTGTCAGAAGCTAGCGGTGGCCCAATAATTCTGACATGGGTGCAGGGTCGGTCATTGACCTTATAGCACATGATAAGATGACGAGTTTAATAACCTCAGCCTAAGAACAACTTTTGCTCCTGATTTGGATATACATTTGGATATTTATATACAAATTTCTTCGCTTAATCATTGATCAGTTTTTATAAAAAACAAATTTGTTTATTTTCAAGGCTAAACAGTTGTTCATACTTTGTCTAAACTTAAGATAGTTATCCGAGAGGTTTTCTGTTATTTAACTAAGACATGAATTCGAAAAAGGAAACATTGGTAAGTAGTAATAGTAGATAATGTTTTTCGTACGAATGGCAAACATTCTATCCTTCACACTGCCAAAACTTTATGGGTTTGTATGACTACAATTGAAAAAAAAAAAACCTACTTTCTTTACAGCAAACTTGTCAAAAAATTCCCTTAGGCATTTCACAAAAAGACAACGTCATTAAAAAGGATATTTAAATGACGACCACCAACGAACGCGTTAATAACGAAATGATTTTCCCTCCAAAATTCTTTCAAAACTTGACGCAGCCCAGTCACCTACTCACCTAATTTACCGCCCCAATGGACCCCAAAAGCCTTTCAAACTCAAATTACACCCAATGTTCGCCCCAGAAGAAAGGAATACGGCAATATTCATAGAAATTATGAATTTCATAAAGCGTACCACTCTTACAATAAGTAAAGCGGTGTGAAGTAAGGCCGACAGTAAAAATAAAGTGAAAAACCTTTTAGAAGGCCCGTACTTTCGTTGCGAATTACTTTTAACGGTGCTGATAGAAATATCTCTGTTTTGCTCTAACTTGTATCTGAGGAGGTATTGCTGTCTCTTTCTAAGTGGAAATGCGAGTAATGTAAGAGCTTAAGTGATTTGGGAAGGATTTTCTATGCGTGATTCTAATGCTAAGGGTGTGAACGTTTTTAGTGACGAAAGCCTTTTTAGTGGTTTTGATTCCGGACTATTGCTTAGCTTTGGATGTGAAAAACTATATTCTCCTGCATAAAATGTGGATGAAGAGATAAAATGTCTTTATTTAAAGTTATATTCTACAAAATAATAACACCAAGGACGAAAAAAGTTGGACCCCGATTGGCACGTTCACTGAAAGGTATGAGCTCTCTGAACGGCTATAAGAAATTTTAAAGGACTCGCATTAACTGTACCATCTCCATGGCCGAGTGGTCGAGATTTCGACACCCATCACGGAGGTTCCGGGTTCGATTCCCGTTGGGGACACTGTCAAGCAAAAATCTCTTTGTGAGACTTTCTTCAGTTTGGTTAGGACATTGTAGGCTGAATCACCTGATTGTCCGAAAAAGAAAGATGATTCCGTGCTTCGGAAGGCACGTTAAGCCGTTGGTCCTTACTATCTAGTCGTTACACGAGCCAAGTCAGTGGTCTTTGGCGGCTCTATAGCACTGACACCAGGGTTTGTGAGGTCGGTTGTCGACCTCACAACCCAAACGACGACGATGATGATGAACTGTAATTTTCTCTTTTTAAATAAAATGTTGTTTATAAAAAAATAATAAGTATTATTACCGTTTCCTGTTCCATGCTTTAGTGTCGGAACACAGATTTTCTTCGTCGTTTAGATTTTACTAGTGAAATATACAATATACAAAAATGCCCTGGGATATTTTATGTATATTCTAGTCTTACTCGTATTGAAAACTTGAGACACGTCGCCGTTTCACAATTACTATACCTGAAAACAAAAAACAATTGTTAAAATTTTAAAATTTTATTCATGTCCGTAAAGATATTTATTTACCTGCTGAAATTCCAACAATAATACTTAACACTAATAGGTAATATAATATAAATGTGAAAATATGTTTGGATGATTGTTTCGTTTTCACGCCTAAACTACTGAACGGATTTTTTGGAGTGGAGATAATTTGTATCCCGCATTAACACATACCTGGGCTGATTGATAACTGGCCGAAACGACGAACTTAAAAAAATGATAAGCAAAAAAAAAATATTACATTATATTTTGGCATCTTTTTGAAAATAGATCGCCAAATTTGAATTTAATCGAACTGGTGGAATTTGTTTGATAGGACGTAGAACTTTCTCTGTCGTAAATTTTCTTAACAATGGAAAGAAACGAAATTCGTGCGGTGATAAAGTTTTACGTTTTAAAACAGAAAACAGCAACCCAGATTAAAACCAAGCTAGACAGTGTTTTAGGTAATTCTGCTCCTGCATTGAGTACAATTCACACCTGGGTAACTGATTTTAAACGTGGAAGACAGAGCTGCGAAGACGCCCACAGGTCTGGCCGTCCAAATGAAGTCACGAATCCGGACATGATCAAAAAAATTCACAAAATTGTATTGAATGATCGGCGCTTGAAGTTGCGAGAGATAGCAGAGATGGTGAGCATTTCGTCTGAACGCGTTTTTAATATTTTGCACCAACATTTGGGAATGAAAAAGCTTTGCGCGCGATGGGTGCCGCGTTTGCTCACTGTTGACCAAAAGCAACGTCGAGTGGACGATTCATCGGAGTGTTTTGGCGCTGTTTAACCGAGATCCTAACGAGTTTTTGCAGCGTTATGTAACAGTCGATGAAACCTGGATACAACATTATACTCCCGAGACAAAAGAACAATCTAAGCAGTGGACTGAGAGCGGAAGACCTGCGCCGAAGAAAGCAAAAACGGTTTTGTCGGCCGGCAAAGTGATGGCGACTGTTTTTTGGGATGCTCGAGGGATTATTTTAGTGGATTATCTGCAAAAAGGAAAAACAATAAATGGAGAGTACTACGCAAGCTTGCTGCAAAAATTAAGTGAAGAAATCCAGAAAAAACGACCACATTTGGCCAAGAAAAAAGTTTTGTTCCACCATGACAACGCACCTGCACACACGTCAATGGTTGCAGTCGCCAAACTCCATGAATTGCGGTTCGAATTGCTACCGCATCCACCCTATTCCCCGGATCTGGGCCCGTGTGACTTCCACTTATTCCCAAACCTGAAGAAATGGTTAGGTGGCCAGAGATTTTCATCAAATGAAGAAGTCATTGTTGCCGTGGACGAGTATTTTGAGGGGTTGGAGAAAACATTTTATCAAACTGGTGTAACGGCATTGGAGAAGCGCTGGACTAAATGCATCGAGGTAGAAGGAAACTACGTTGAGAAATAAATTTATTTTAAATAGATTTTTAAAGTTTTTCTTTGTCGTTTCGGAAACTTATCAATCAGCCCTCGTAGGATGCTTTTTACGGAAAATAAACTTATTTCCATGGAAAAGATCTCACAAAATGCGAGCGTAAAGCCGGACGAAAAGCCAGCCTCTAATAAATTGGGAAAATAATAACCTTTAAAGAACTAATTCTTCTGTTCTCTACAAGGCAAAATATTGTTATACAATTTCCATTGCTTCATAAATTCAAATGGCGCTGCTTCATTGCTATGCAGCGAGCAATGTAACAGGAAATGTTCGTACGTGGTTCGGCTACCAAGCTGTAGTGACTATATTTTATTTATGTTTTACTATTCTACGCTTGCGGTGTTTTTCCCGTAGGAATAAGATGTTTTCCCACGGTATAAGGAAGACTCTGAGTTATTCCAAGAGCATTTGTATACTATCTAGAAGTAAATCCTATGAAATATTTGCTAAATATTACCAAAGTTTGACTCGGCTACGGCGTAGCAAACTGCTACGGGCTTAAATATTTGTGTAGCAAAGTGCTACGAGTTGAAATACTGTTTTGTCTTCCTGTTATTTTTTATTTCGGGGGCGTTAAAACATAATTATAGGTAATATTATGCATTTTATTTAATGAAAGTTTTATTTATACGAAAACAAAATGGCAAAGGAATTTAATTACGACTTTAAAGTTGGGTATGAATGTATGATAGATAAATACTCGTATATACTACAATCAAATTGAATACCGACTCACACTACAGCATCGCCCTCATTCACTGCCATTTATAATGATAGAATAGAATATACTTACTAAAAAATAATTAAAAAGTAATAATAACGAATGAATGATGATAATGGTGGATAAATTTACCCATAATACTCATAGTACGGTAGACAGCTCATCAAGCTGTACATTTTTGTTGCAAACTAGTCGTTATTACCAACGCGTAAGATACCCCAGTGTATAGCTTGATGTGGTGTTCACTGCACTTCATTATTTTTATAGATATTTTTTTTTTATTAAGATGAAAAGTCAATTTACAAAAGTCACAAATACAATTAACACTAACAATCAGTCATAAGATAAAATAAATATTTGTTTGCCTGAAACACGGTAAAACTAGTTAGAAGAAATTAAATAGCACAAACATCTTTGACCTAAGCGACACCTTAATCCCTGCTCACCCCGTAAGGGATGCGTTATTTATGTGTGCACGAAACCAATTCCTATCCACCTGTAAATCCACAATGACCGACCGGGAATCAAACCCGTCATTGTCCGAGCGGAGGATATAAACAGACCACTCGTCCTGATTTCATTTACAATTCATTTGATATACTTAGCTGAGGGACGTAGGGTTGCCAGCTTGAGTTTTGTGGAAAAAAGTTTGGAATAATATTAGCTGTAAAGGCGTCATTTTTTTTTACTCTTATTTTGTTGTCATCGTTTCAGAGTGTGCGTGCATATTTTATAATGTTATGTAAATAGATATTTTATTTTTGTTTTCCATAGTGAATTATAGTGGCATGGTGATAATAGTTTTTTTTTTGTCACGGTAAGTAGTAGACTATGAACTATTTCTGTACAAACAGTTAAGTTCGTTCTTCTGTTTATTCGTTCTTGCAGAATGAAGAAAAAACTAAACATTTAATTAACCAACAAATATAATTCTGTGTTTATAAACTATTCACCAAATAAAATTATATTTAAGTCCGTTATTATAGTAAAATTTAAGAAATAACATGGTTTTATAATATTTAAAAGGCTAAAGCTCATTTAGGACAAAATATAGCAACTTTTTTTTCAATACTCTTATATAAACACTTTTACGTTTTCTCGGTTGTTAATATTAATAACATCTTTTTCATCATCTTTTCTGCCGTGATCATGACTTTTGCAACATAGTCGAATTAATATAGGTGCTCATAGCTTAATCCAAAATCGTGGTAATAACCTGGTAGAAATGTTTTTTTATTTTTTTTTTATTTTATTTTATATATGTGTGTTATTGTCATATTTCTAGCTCGATAGTGTGGCAGCCCTACGATCGTTTAGCTGCGCAAGTAACTGCCGGCCAGTCGGTCGTGGGGCAAACACTTCTTATTCTTTCAACACCATTCCGAGGGGGTGGGGGGGTGAGGGGGGCCTTATCTCCCCGACAACCCCCCTCAGTCCTACCTAACAGTTCGTAGAGAAAATTAAAAACTTATTCGATCTTTCATGTTGTTAAGGGTAATCAATGTAACTTGATGCTGGTCAAGCTTATATCCGTGATATACATACAAACATAATATACACACATACATAAAAACACGCTTTTGTGCCTAAAAGGGTGAGCAGAGAACGAAGCAAGCATTAAGACTTTAATTAGTTTTATTTGGAAATGATTTGTGTATATGCATCTAAATGAAATAGATTTTGAGTTGCTAAGAGCACCTGACTACTAGGAAAGTGGACGAGTTAGGAAATGGACGAGACAGGAAAGTGAACCATCTTCCTAAACTTTAGCTTTTTCCTACTTTACGCGACATGTTCGAGTGGTGTGCCTATTTTAGCTCATACAGTAAAACTAATATCCATGAAGTGTTTTAAATATCGTCGAATTTTACTGAATTTTAAGAAAATTTACTACAGACTCAGTTAATTCGAATAGTTTAAAACCGTCCTTTTCTCAGACAGTGCAAGATAATTGAGCTCGTGAAGAGAGGCATCAAAGATAGTGTTTTGTTCAGATTGTTTAGAGTGCGGTGTGTCTAAGAGCCCGCGTGTCGAATTAGCGCTCGGCCGAGTATCGGCTTGGAGTCAGGTTACGGGGTGGTGTAGGGGGAACGATACACCATTGAGGTATACAGTTTACTAAGGAAGAAAGTGAATTGATAGCTTGACTTGACTTTATTTTTTTACGGTAAGATACGGCCGTGGGTCCCAGCTATAGATGATACGGTCCCGGCTACTATTTGCAGAAATTTTGTGGATGCACGATGGGAAGCCTACATGCCATGTCGTCCCGTGCATGATGATGGCTGGTGGACAGAACTGTCAGTGGCTTTTGGCGATTTTATAACACTGAGGGTTTGTGAGTTCGGTTGTCGACACTTGGTGAAACTTCATAGTATTACTGATGATTCAAACACTTGTACTCGTTCCACGTATTTATATTTAAATGAATCCGACCGGTTTCGCTTTACAGCATCTTCAGGGGATATAAAACTACATAATTACAAAACTAGACAAAACCACAAAAACATTTCATCCGTGCAACACGTTTTGCACAAATGATGATGCGAAACCGGTTGGGTGTATTTAAATATGTATAAATATGTGGAGTTGCTGGGCGCCGGTGGATGCAAGTAGCGCAGGACCGTTCACGGTGGAAGCCTATGGGGGAGGCCTATGTTCAGCAGTGGACGTCTTCCGGCTGAGATGATGATGATGATGACGATGATGAGGAACAAGTACAAGTGTTTGAGCCATCAATAATAATAGGAAGACTATTTGTATTGTATTGTTGTAATGGATAATTTTCCTATAGTTTGCACCACACACTACTGAGGTCTCATTAAGTGTTGATTTGCCACTAGAAGCATTTGTTGGTTAATTTATTAAGGGCGTTTAGCTGACCTCTTCGTTCCCAAGGGAAATTTAATGCTATGTGTGGATTAGGAACATTTATAGTTAAATGAATTAGATAAATCTGTGATCTTTTACAATTTCATTGTTAGTGCAACTAACTAAGTAGTTCAATTAACTTTGTTGTCGGGCTTTTTAAGTAGTTTACTAGCAACAATAAAATTATATCTATTGATAAAGTCGAAGTCTTTGGAAGAGGTAATCGAGATACTCAAATAAAGTGATTTTACTAAATAGTCTGGCTGACCGCCTAACTCTTACTAACTGAAGGTTGCGGGAAGCCGCTGGACGCGGGGAGCGCAGGAGTCGTTGTGGACATCCTTGGGGAGGTCGGTCCAGCTGTGGACGTCTACAGGCTGAGATGATGATGATGATGACCGACTAACGAATCATCGCACAGCCAAAACTATTGCATATACTTAGACAATTAAGTAGGTAGATCTTACGTCGTCGTAGACAAAAAAGGGATATTTGGAAATTCCCTCTCTAAAGGGGGGAAATGGGGGGTGATGTTATACCGATATTTTGTCGTTTGAAAAGAAAACCACGCGGACATAGCTTTAGTTGAAAAACTAAGAAACTCAAAATACTAAAAGTAAAATTGACAAGCGCGAACATTTTTCCGGAAGGCACCAGTTCGACGTAATATGGGAAGATTCCGGAGATTTATTGACACTTTATTTGTCCCATGTGTGTGTGTGTGTGTGTATGTATCTTGTCAGTTACATGGGTAAGAAGTTCCTCAGAGGAACAAAAGACGATCGCTTCGCTCCGAGGCGACGCGCGTCAGAAATATTTGAGTAAGCTCATCCTTCAAAATAATGTCAGCAATTTGTTTTATACACCCAAAATTCAAAACTGTACAAACAAAATTCAAAACTTTGGGAAATACAGCGTGCCCTTTGTGTGTTCTCTTTGTAAAATCTGAAATCACCCTATATACAAGCGAATGGTTATACAGGATGAGTAAGAGCTTTGTGAAACCCCCATGTGTCAGTTAGTATGTTATTTCCAAAGAGATGATGTTACCAGTTGTAACAGTTTAAATGTTCTGAAGCGCTTTTGCCCAGTTATCAGTTACTCTAGATTTCACATAACCTTTGAATTGTTAACAAGTGTATGGATGAGGAAAGCGGGTGATCGTGCGCTTTGGCGTGCCCTTGGGGAGACCTACGTCCCGCAGTGGACTGCAATAGGCTGATTGATTGTGTGTATGACATTTTATTGTGCACTTACAATAAATGGTTAAATAAATAAATGTGTTCGCTGTTTTTGTATCATCATCATAAAAATCGTCCGAAAGATCAGCAGAATAAATTGTTAAAAGAAAGAAAGATGTAAACGCAAAATATGCGATTCCCATACTTTTGTGGAAAAGTACTTTGTTGCTTTTTTTGTGAAATCTTTATCTGACTACAAGTAAGATATGGAATAAATTCATTGCTAAATAAATATATTTTTTAATAGATGATGTCAAATACCTTAACCGTAGCGCCGAATAAACGTACTTATGAATTCGTAATTCAACAAACAAATTTTTGAATGAAAATTAATAAGTAGGAATAGTTTGAATTTGGACTAATCTGCGCCAAATGTTTCGACCGCGGGCCGTCGAGTGTAATGGATGGCGCTGCGGTCGCGGCTCTACGAATGCACTATGCTATCCAGAAGCGGATCTAGTAAGGATAGCTAGGGGGTTTTAGCTCCCTAAAACATGAAAAATCGAATGTTTTTTCTAGTTTAATCCACCATAAGGCCTCTTACATCTTGTCAGATGATTTAAGCAGCGTCAGTTCTGGAGGCAATGTCACTCTCGTCTGGTTTAATAGGTAGGAGGTATATTCAATTGTGTACGATTTTTCAAAAAATCAGGAAATTATTCTTATCATCATCATCATCAACATCAACGGCCCGTTACAGTCCACTGCTGGACTATGAGCCTGTTCCACTTAAGTGGAGGGTTTTGCCATAATCTCCACGCTTGGCAGGCGGGTTGGAGATCGCAGATTAAAAGGTTACTGTATCAGAGAGCGCTGCTGCCCGTTCCCTGTTCAATGTGTAGTCCTTAAGTCGCCTCTTACGACACCCACGGGAAGAGTAGGGGTTGGTGACAAATGTATTCTACTCTGCCGTCACCACACGGCTATTATTCTTATATACTAAAATATTAATGCTCGTTGGGAAACCAGCATATCCTGCAAATAATTCAAAGGTTATGTGTGAACTGTGAACATTCAGCACTGAGCTAGCGTGCCTGGTCGCCTTAATTCAGGGTAGGCTCGAGCCCCTCGGTGAGGACGTATATGAGCTGTTGATGACTAAAATATCACGACACAAACGACCCTTAGCCCCCCTAAAAATGAACCTGATATTATTTGGTTAAATTATCTATGAATTTCATCATTTTGTTACTGCATTATACTTGATAATAATTCTTTTTAGTGACGCAAGTATTAGTTACTGTTTCTCTGCAATGCAATGTTACTTTACATAAAATGTGGATAGTGTTGTTGGCTGTATAATATGTACTCAACCCTTTTGTATTGTTATACTATGTTTACTTTCCCAAATAAATAAAATAAATATATAATCCCTGGATCCGCCACTGCTGCTGTCGTATAGTTGGTTAGCTCTGTGATTTATAAACGCATACTAAATTATGGCGCGGTTTGATCGCATATTTATGTGGTATTTATTATGTTATATCAAGCTTCGGATTTCATTATTCCCAAATTTATTCTTGTTAAAATAAATAAACATATTTATATATGTTGGGGACATCAAAATACCAAGAAAATAACTAACAAAATATAAAAAAAACATCACCCTTATTCAACGAATTGTCAGATAAATACGCTGTACCTTCCGAAAACAAAGCAAACGTAAAGTTTTTGCCATCGAACTCTTTTTAAGAACACCCGTATCAATCAGCTGCAAAAAGAGAACACCCTTACATAATACATGTTGCTAAAGTGTTCGACCAGAATATTCAGATCTTGGCATTTGTTTAGAGTGTGTCGTAGAAACTAAATTAGGAATTTATTTTCTTATAAACTAAAGCTGGTTGTTTCCTTTGATTAGTCACCTGATTGTCCGAAATTATGATCGACTTCACAATTTCGCACTAGGACAGCGTGGTCGACTAAAGGCCTAATCACCCTGATGCAGGGTAGGCTCGAGCCCTTCGGTGGGGACGTTATATGAGTTGTTGATGAAAGATAAATCCATGCTTCGGAAGGTACGTTAAATCTTGGGTTTCAGCATACTTACTATCTATAGAAATAGTCGTTATATGAGCTATAAAATCTAGATAAACGATTTAATACTCACACACATACATGAAGTCACGTTCCTATACCTAGCTTCCGTAGGTTCCATGATGAAATATGAACTACAACAGCTTCGTGAAACTTGGCTCAAAGGGTCCTCAACTGTCTGGTCGGTCAGTCAGTGCACGTGGAGTCAGACAGCATGAAACGAATCGGAAGTAGATGCAAATTATTTCCTACACTCTTAGTTGAATACTATTTACGTATTTCAGGTTGGGGGAAGGCACGTCGGCTTTGATTTATTGGCTAAATAAAAAAGGCTTTCTTGTCTGCCTCGTGTTTTAGTCACATTATTTTTGAAATGCGGGTTTCCCCTTTTATACATTTGAATCTAGGCAATTAATATAGATTATTTTAAGAAATTTAAGAATTAATAGCGAAAATTAATAAGAAAAACACGTCTTGAAAACAAATACCAATTAAATTTATTTATGTGAATAACTTGACACTGGCCATTTACGTATTTCTTATGTAATCAAATTACTTTTCATAGTGTCATTTATCACAGTTTGTTTGAAAATAAATCGTTATTTACAACACATCTAAACAGTTGAATGGATTTGGATAAAATTGGAAGACAGTTAAATGTATTTAGGCACTAGATCAACTCATAAGGTACTACGGGAAAAAACATATTCCTACGGAAAAATCTCAAAGAAAACCTAAGGTAAAGTAAATTATTTTGATACGAGGTCCATTGCTTTTATCAAATATTGTATTTCCAAATAAACGGTATAAAAGGGCGCACACAGACCTGACCCCAGAGGTCCAGAGGGAGCTAAGTGACCTCTGTAATTGATGGAGTTGATTGAGTGGTCAATTAAATCATTCGGAGCAATATGCCGCTGTCGGCCATTGTGAATAATTGCTTGTGTATTTTTTGGGTGGTTTTGTGAAAATACCTATGAAATGAGCTGACAGACTACCAGACCAATGATATGTAGTAACTTGTGTCAGTAGTCCAAACTCAGGCTATTTTTTAAAAACAATTTTTTTTTTTCGTCAGTTTTATTGTACCTAATGAGGCACCCTAAAATAACATTACAATCTAGCCTAAAGCCTAAAGACTAATGAGTAATTTTACTTTAACTTAAATTGCTAAGAACGTGTCCATTAACACTTTTCTTATTGTCTCTATTGAGGGGAAGACACTTTGTTCGTGTGTTCTTTATGAGTAAGCACTGATTGCACTACCTTACACTAACGTTCACTAAACTAACTCAAAGGGTTTTGTCCTTTTAAGTCTTCTCACTAAGTCCGTGTTGTCAAGGAGCTGGATAGCCTCAACATTCACGTGATGGTGAAGTCTTTGTTCGTGAGCTTCGGCATACTTTTTAATAACACTATTTACATTTTTTAAAACATAATAATAATAATAATAAAGAAATACACGTGTCAACTTCCTCCGATTTTGTTTTGTTTTTTTGTCGGTTAAAAATCACGGATAGAGAAGAGTCAGACAGACTGACCCGTATAAGTGGTTGCTTTTGACAGTGAAGTAGTTGCTAGAGCATCTTGCTTTAAAAATATCAATCAGAGACGCAAACTATGACGTCATGGATTGTCTAAGTATTTGCTAATTTCTTTACGGTGCATTTATAATGTTCAAACTCTGTTTTATCATTATTGAAATTGGCCATTTTATTACGTTGATATTTTATTTACAGTTATTATGATTTATTATCTCTTAAGGGGGATAAACTTCATTCATCCTTTAAAAAAAATGTTATCCTTGTCTTTAAATATTACAGAACATGCAGCAAATATATTAATCAAAGCAAACGAAAGACAATCACAAACCAACACAATGAACAAGTACAAAACAAAGATGGGGTTGTGAAGGGTATTCCACATTACCCCTACTGACCCTTCTACGATAAAACAATGTTCGAGGGGAGACGGGGTAAGATTGATCTCCCTATACGTCATAATAATGCCAGAGCCATAAATTATATTGCTGAGTGTTTCTCTGAGAATGGTTTTCCTTATTCCTATATAAAATAATTAATATAGGACTACGTACAGAACAACCACTCACCTCCCGCCTTGGGTACAAAATTAAAATTGTACCAAATTTAATCAAAATCGGTTTATTAGTTTAGCCAGTTTAGTGTTAGAAAGAGAGACATCCAAACAAATAGACAGAATGAGGATAAGGAAATTTACTGAGACATAAAACGTAGGATCGCGATTCGACAATGCTAAATTTCTTAGTTTTAAAAGTTAGATAATGTACACTTTCTTCATTACTTTGCAAATACCTATATGATCAAAGATGAAAAAAAATAATTGTAGGTATTATTTAAAAACCTAAACAATTCAATCAATTCATTTACAATTATACAAAATTTCAAAAGAAATCTCGTCAGCTTCGAGGAGTCAAAACTGTATTGAATGTATCGTGAATGTATCTTCGAACTATTAAAGAAAATCCCAAGAATTTATTTAGCTAACATGTTTTCACCCCATCAGACCGAAAAGCCACTGGGCCACGAGAGCATCACATTGTTACAACTACAATAGTTCGTTAACGACGCGTGAACAATATCGACAAAGATTTGCAGTCCTTGTTTGAAATTAACAGGCCATGAACGATGTATAATGTATTCATAATTAAAGAAGAATACGTTTTGCAAGAATACTTAGTAAAGATTTATGTAAGCAGTATGACATGACAGACTTAAGAATAAAATTTATCTTATCTCATTAACAGCTCTCATCAAGAGCATCGATGGTCTAGTGGTTAGGGCCGCTGCCTCCCGTCTGGGAGACTCGGGTTCGATCCCCACCACGTACCAATGTGTGTTCGAATTTCGAATTCATATGTACGTTTATTCGACGCTCTTACGGTGAAGGAAAACATCGTGGTGAAACCTGCACACTCCTGCGAAGAAATTCAAAGGTTGTGTGTGAAGTCGACCAACCCGCACTCGGCCAGCGTGGTCGACTCGAAATAAAAGCAAGAAGTAGAATGTACTAACCATACCAATGGACGGCTTTATCGTTATGTGAACACATAGGGTACATAGGGTAGTTAGTGTTCACTAGCGCCACTTAGATAAAAAATCATAACTTAGTGAAAACACAAAATATCAAAAATATGATAACGATCAAATTGTTTCATTAGTCTTGTTGCATTTTTAGAATTGATAAATTCAGTTATCTATTGTTAATTGTAGTAACAGATAACGAAAGTGCTAATAACGGCCGTTTTTAGCACTTTCGCTATCTCTTACTACACCGTATAAGATTTTATAAAGTTCGGTATTTCTAAAAGTACTAAAGTACCTACACTTTAAAATGATCGTCCACTTTTTTAATATATTTAGTTTTTTCGGAGTTATGATTTTTTTTCGAAGTGGCGCTAGTGCGCAGTCAGGTAGGTAGTTAAGGTAACAATTTCTTTCAAACAACCCTAAAGTGAAATATGGACCTCAAGTCACGGATAATGATCGATCATCAATATCAATAACACAAACCTATAGTATTATTTTATATTTCTGTATGCCTTTTCTTCTGAGAACCCAAACTTTAAACCAAGACGTGAGGATCAAGGCGGCCCGAGGCACTCAATAATGGCGGCCACATACCGGAAATTGTCGCGCCGCCGCCATCTTGCATTCGACCGGAAGTGGATGATTCCCGCTATGAGCGAATTTCAGCCTGTGGTATTCAATAAATAGAATTCTAGTAAAATTAAATGAGAAAGTCATTTATAACTTTTAAAAATCATTAGGAATGTAGAACATGTTCTTCAGTACTTACTGAAGAACATGCCTATGTAAAAGTAAGAAGTGACTAACTGACGGGTAATTACTTTGGAATTTGGAAATTAGGGAATTCTAAGGGCAATTCTAAGCAATTTTTAGTGTATCTATCGTGTACTATGTTTTTCTAGAAAAATGTTCTATTCTCAAGAAGTTATCACTACTTTTTCCAAACAAATAAAGTTGGAGTAATCGATGCCTCTCGTCGTCTAAATAAAAGACAAGCTCATGGTAGGTGCCGTGTGGTGACGGCAGAGTAGAATACATTTGTCACCAACCCCTACTCTTCCCGTGGGTGTCGTAAGAGGCGACTTAGGGACTACACATTGAACAGGGAACGGGCAGCAGCGCTCTCTGATACAGTAACCTTTTAATCTGCGATCTCCAACCCGCCTGCCAAGCGTGGAGATTATGGCAAAACCAAACACGCGGAGTGGAGGAGGCTCATAGTCCAGCAGTGGACTGTAACGGGCCGTTGATGGTAGGCTTGCGCCCTTCAGAGGTGACGTATTTGAGTTGATGATAGGCTGCAACCTCCCAGCACACTATCAACTATACCACGACGTTCTAATATAATATTTAAGTATCTAAGAGAGGATTTTTCCTTCAGTTCTCAGCCTTTTACACCAGAAGTGGGATAGTCGCGGATTTGCAGACGTCACGTCCCGAACCACCCTTTCACATGCTTTCACCAACTATCACACTTAGTATTCTTTACGGGTGGTACAAGCTTAAGCGAAGTACGCAGTTTTGGAAAAGTAAAAACTTGTCGTATGCATTACCTATATAGATAATTATACAGGTAGATATAACGAACCTATAAAATCATCAACATCAACGGCCCATTACAGTCCACTGCTGGATTATGAGCCTCCTCCACTTAAGTGTTTGGTTTTGCCATAATCTCCACGCTTGGCAGGCGGGTTGGAGATCGCAGATTAAAAGGTTACTGTATCAGAGAGCGCTGCTTGCTGCCCGTTACCTATAATATAATATACTTTTTGATATTGTGATATGAGGCTCGCTTAGGACCCAGTATTATGATGTCACGCTTGATATTATTATATCAATAGTTTTAGTTATAGTTTTTTTTATTAATTTGTAAAATACATCTTGTAACCTATTTACTAAACTGATCGAAGATTAGACGTATCGTTTTTGGTTGCGGAGCATGATCTCTTTTCTGACCTCATACGTTCATTTAGTTTTGTCTCTCTCAGAGTCTGAACTTTGGTATGTTCAGTTCGTCGATCACGGGCGTTTCATAGACTAGATAAACTGTGGATTGATGGCTCTGCAGTGGAAGTTTTTGGAGAGTTCGAATTCAACGGAACGGTTCGAATTCACAATATGTACGTTTATTCATCGCTCTTACGGTAAAGGAAAAGATCGTGATGAAACCTGCACACTCCTGCGAAGAAATCAAAGGTTGTGTGTGAAGTCGACCAACCCGCACTGGGTCGCGTGGTCGACTAAGGCCTAATCGCCCTAATTCAGGGTAGGCTCGAACCCTTCGGTGGGACGTATATGAGCTGTAAATGACATACTCAACGGTGATCAAAATGAAGAAGAACAAGATCAAATAGTTTGTCTTTTATCCTCCGTACCACACCCCACGACACTTTCTTCACTAGATGCGCAGTAGCAATAAGTCAGAATTTACCTAATAATCGCGTCGCGAGGAGACCGGGGCGGAATGGCGGTAGTAATATGGCGCGAAATGGCACGATCATGTGTCAGGATTGTTGTCCGGGTGCGGTAAGTTGAAAAGAGGGTAAAATATTTTTACAAATGAAGCTATTCGTGTACTTATAATTGTTTTGGCATTTCATGTTTATTTTTAAGGCTGGACTAGCACATCATCGCAGTCACAAAATTATTGGTATCCGAAAAAAAAAAAAAGTGATGTTTCTCTTGTTAAGAATCCACACATGAAATAAATAAATACTTAACTTGATAAGCTTGTATGAAAACTCAACTATATCTTTGATGAACTATATATTTTGAACAGTTAAAAAAAATATCTAAATAAAAAAATAATATTCGAATTGAGATTTTTACAAATCATTAATCGACGTCAAAGATAGCAAATACCAAGGATAAGAAAAGCTTGTTCATGGTTGGTTGGCACGTTCACGAGTAGTGAACGCTCGCTGTGGAGAAGAATGGCCGAAAGAAACTCCACAGGAATCGTATCCTTTGTATTTTCCTTTTGTTGCTCTTGCTTAGTTTCATGGGTTTAACTATTATCCAAAAGGTTTTGAGTTATTTAGTTAATTAGTTATATAAAGTGGCTTGTCAATAAACTCAGCGCAACATACTGTTGGTACATTTTCGTTTCGCGCTGTGTCATTTGGTTAAGAAACAGGTACAAGTGGTTGCACACAAATGCATTAAAAATGCAAACGGGTATTTTTTAAAGAATGTGAGTATGAGATTTGAACTGCTTCTTTTATTTGACTACTTACTCCTCTGTTAGTGAGGGAGACGTGTGTTAGCGCTTGATTTTATGCATTTCAAAGCTCAAATTACAGGAGAATTGTTTCGGTAGACTATAAAAATTAAACTATGAAAAATGAAAAGTTTATTTCGCACATCGACGATCTATAACTAACTAACAAAATATGGATGTATGTCCGAAATAAAATATTTTAATTTGAATAAGTTGTAAGCACAAAATATTTACTGACGAACTCTTTAAACTGATGTAACACTCTGAATTTTGAGTTTTAGCAAGTGTTTATTTTACCCGCGTTTTCGTTTTTAATGCACGGTCGTATAATACCACGTAATTTTATGATAACTTTACTAGCGATAACATACAACGCTAAATGCAATGGCTATAAAACAATGCTTACAAATCAAATCAACAACTCAAAATTTTTTCAAGTTCATGTTTTGACGTAAAATCTGTTTTTTTTAAAGATCGTTCAAATTGCTTTATACGGTTTCAATTTTATTTATTAAATAAAAACCTCCTACTTGAAATAAAATAGCCTCGTATCCGTTTTGGTCCTAGAGTAAAAATTTAAAACGATAATAATTTCCCCAAACAGCCCGCGGCTCTGACCGCCAAAATGCAATATTTCACCAGTTTTTAAAACACCGAGTTTATGCGAGAACTCGCTGATTTATGGTCGTATAGCGAACGATATACAACCACTGGCGATATAAAGGCTGGTAATAACGCGATTTTTGTTTAGCTATTTGTGGAGAATTTTCATATAAATTTAGATATTTGGGGTTAGGAGTCCTAACTTAGGACTAGAATTTGATATACTTACGAAAATAATTTTTGATTGGTTGGTGGTTCTGAAACACATTGCAACGAAACATAAAGCTGTCAATTGAAATAACTAAAAATCTTCCATCGCAACGGGTTGCGAAACTCAGTTGCGATAGCGGCCGAAGAGACTTTTATAATATTGATAATGTGTTTTTCGTTCAACAAGCCTAGCCTAGCGTAACCTAAAAAATAAAATTGCTTAACTTATGGCTATGTTCGGCAATTGAACTTAGAACTTTGGATGAACAAGTGCTGCAGCCAGGATTGTCTCCTCATGAAGGGAGCTCCTCAACGGTTAGTAGCACGGACTTGGAACTTTGAATTTAGGATAGTCTTCTTACAAGTAAACATTTCATCAGTTTGAAAGCTTGTGTTTAAAAATAATTCTTAATTCAAACTTATTATTTGCATTATTCTCACAAAATCATCAATTCAATTACTTTTCTCAAACAGTATTTTTTTTAAAGTGGTACGAAGATCCATTTACCCAGCAAATGATAGCACACTTCCACAGCCAAAGTTCCCCACACGTGTTCAAAGCGCCATGACGATTCCTATCCATCAGAACTCGGCCTCAGCTCCGTACATTAATTACGACCTCCATAAATCATACCGCGATATGGACGAGGAAAAGCTGGTTGTCTGACCTATAGTGTTCTTATAATTATTGATAAAGGATAGGTATAGGATTTCGTGTAGGAAATGTCAAAGTAGTAGCCCTGATTAAGTGTCAGGGCGTAAACTGTCAAATGGTTGATCTAACACAAGCTTTTCATCTGTGTCTGCCTGAAGTTTTAGCAGCTTTCATGAGAATAAGCTTTCTTCAGGAAGGATTTTCTTCTAAGGTATAAACTAACCTAAGTCCAAACACGGATATAAAAAAGCATAAAAATTGGTTTCCTGCGGGATTAGGTTATTCTCCAGCAGTAAAAAGTAACCGATGTCCAAAGTCACGCGCGATCCACCAAAGTCTCTAAAAAACATTATTGATGATTTAAACACTTGTACTCGTGCTTGCAAGTTTAAATCACACTTCACACTAATCATTATAAATGTGAAAATATAATTTGGATGTTTAGATGTTTGGATGTTTGTTCCGCTTTCACGCCTAAACTACTGGACGGATTTGAACTAAATTTGGAATGAAGATAGTTTTTAACCTGGATTAACAGAAAGGATACTTTTTATCGGGATTTTTTTAATTCCCATGGGAAAATCTTACATAGCGCGAACGTAGCCGCGGGCGGACCGCTAGTCATCAATAATACTATGGAGTTGCACCAAGTGCCGACAATCGCAAGATAAATTATATCTCTAAAAAACAACTAATCAGGAATGCCATGAGAACAAACAAGACACACAAATATAGCCTGTCGTTCTTCCTAACCTTTTGTTATAATGTGGAGAATCAAATATTATTATTAATGTTGTGTTGCATACAATCTCTACTATATAAAACTGAATGTTTGTCCTTTTATAAGTAGAGAACGGCTGCACCGATTTCGATGAGGTTTGTACCAATCGTTAGAAGAGATTACTGGCCAGGTTATAGGCTACTATATAAGTGAAATAAAGAAAAAATAATATTTCATTTAAAATGTATTTTTATGCAAGTAGTTCCACCTTTAGACTAAAAAGTATCGCGATTGTCATATATGCCCGTTACAGTCCACTGCTGGACTATGGGCCTCCTCCAATTAAGTGGAGGGTTTTGCCATAATCTCCACGCTTGGCAGGCGGGTTGGAGATCGCAGATTAAAAGGTTACTGTATCAGAGAGCGCTGCTGCCCGTTCCCTGTTCAATGTGTAGTCCCTAAGTCGCCTCCTACGACACTCACGGGAAGAGTAGTAGGGGTTGGTGACAAATGTATTCTACTCTGCCGTCACCACAGCGCAGCGGCCCTAACCACGAGACCACTGACGCCACCTGTTTCAGTTACTTTCAATTCTAAGCTAGTAGTTAAATAAAATCTTCGTTATCAGATTTGTTAATTCTTCAGAGAGACTCGGACCGAACGAAACAGCGTAGAAAGCCAACGAAAGTGTTAAAGCACTAGTGAAACAAAATCCTTTCCCCACTGATGAATAACGTATGTAATTCTATTCTGAACTATAGAAGAGCGTTGTTCCTATTTATTCAGCCACCAAAGCATAGTAAATACGATACATATGTATGAGGTGGCGGTGTGTCGAATTAATATGGATGGCGAACCTAGAGTTAGAAAGATTGTGACTCGGTTGTAGCCTTGCGAAAGATGGGTTGCTTTGTTTTTTTTTTTTTTTTTTTTAACTGACTAATCGCTATTTTCCTGTACCTGCTACCAGGGGGAGTGGAAGGCTCGTACCCCTTAGAAATTTATTTATGCTCACACAAGCTTAAAAGTTTCAATTTAACATGGCAGATAAGTACATGACCCTGTCAGGGCATTGCATAAGATAAGGCATGCAAGTGGAAGACAAATTATGAAATAGGTTTTACAAATTCCGATAGTGAATATTAATTTTAACATGCATAATTTCATAGTGACTACATTAAATTGTTTGCTTATTGTACAATATTAATACTAAAAGTATAATTTGAGTAATACAATTTTACATTTTTAATTTCGTTTTCATTTCATTAATAAAAATATTGAGTTGCTTTGTTGTTATAGATAATGTCGTTGGCAGGAAGTTCTTTAATTTATTTTGCTTTTTGAAAGTAATTGATGAGTGAACAAATGAAGAAAAGAGAGGTTTTCTAGACACAGACACAGACGGTAATCTAGTTGTTCTTGAAATTATGAAAGACTAGTTGTTCGCCCTCGGCTACGCTCGCGTTGTGTAAGATTGTTTCCTTGGGAATAAAAAACATCCCCGTAAAAAGTATCCTATGTGGTAATCATGTGGATACAAACTATATCCAATTCCAAATTTCATTCATAAATCCATTCAGTAGTTTAGGCGTGAAATCAGAACAAACATCCAAACATACTGTCACATATATAATACTAGTGTGAAGTGTGATAGTGTGATGTGATGTGATATTATTAGGTAGGCATATTAATTTCCTCCTACTCTTCCCGTGGGTATCGTAAGAGGCGACTTAGGGACTACACATTGAACAAGGGAACGGGCAGCAGCGCTCTCTGATACAGTAACCTTTTATCTGCGATCTCCAACCCGCCTGCCAAGCGTGGAGATTATGGCAAAACCAAACACTTAAGTGGAGGAGGCTCATAGTCCAGCAGTGGACTGTAACGGGCTGTTGATTTGATTTGATTTGATATTAATTTGGTTCCACCTTCTGTGCTCCGAAAGGCACTCTCATTGGTCCATCCGTCGAGCTAAGACAGAAGACTTTTGAAAACTGTTTTCGTTATTTAAAGTTTTAAGCCAAATATTTTCAGTACTTTTTCTAAACGGTTTACATTGCCCGTCGACATTCCACAACAAACCAAAAGAATGCTGGTTGGATGAGTAGTGATCTCATCCAACCAGCATTACTATACCGTATGCAAATGACCTTTTATCGCAGTGAGTACCGAAACACTCACCCTCACTCAACTCGCGGGGCGGGCAGGCAATTACCGGGATAAAAGGCGGCGCTGTCACGCGCAGTTCGCCCGCTCGCCGGAAATTGACGCCATCTTGCCCGCGGACCGGAAACGCGCCAAATTATCACTCACGACCACGTTGAGTGGTCTTGTGGTTCTGATTCTAATGTAGAATTGATAAGGTAATTTATCTTTGTTGGAACGTTTTAAGTCAAACTAAGGAGGAAATAGATGCCTCGACCTGTCCAGGGCCCTAGATCACGTGGTAGGCCTAAAAAGCGCTGGCTGGACGTCGTCGTGAAAGCGGATATGGAAGAGAACAATCTCACACTTAAGGATGCCGAAGACTGGGCAAAGTGGAGAAGATTGAGTAGGAAAGCGGACCCCAGCATTAGGCCTGGAAAACGCTAGGACGAAGAAGGAACGTTCTAGGTTTCTGTCAAAATCAACAGCTAATCAGTTTTAATTTCCTTCCGGGTCCGAATCACGTGGGTGGGACACAGTCAAACAAAAAATCCCTGCAAGACTTTCCCCAGTTTGGTTAGGACATTGCAGGCTGTTGCAGGCTGAATCACCTGATTGTGATTGAAAGATGATTCCGTGGTCCCGAAGGCACGTCAAACCGTGGGTATTGGTTCTATTTAAGGAAGTAGTTGCGACATGAGCCATGTCAGTGGCCTTTGATAGCGGTTATATAACACTGACTAGTGTAACCCTAGTGGGTTTAAGAGGCCGGTTGTGTATTTTACTCACTTGACGAAAAAGAAGAAGTCCAACGGCCTATAACCGCTGCTGAGCCAGAGAATCTCTTCGCTGCCACGATGTTCATAAAAATGGTTTATTGTTAGATTTATTTACTTGAGGTCATTATTTTTACGAAGAATGGACTTGTGGTAGTTGTGTGTCGTGGGTCATCGTTCTTCTGAACTTGGCAACACTACTACTACATACTGGCAACATAATTTCCTCTCAATCGATTGAATTGATCTGCCGTCGATTTTATATTCAGGCAACGAATTGTACTATAATTTCTGTATCAAGCTGAAGTAAATACAAGCCGTTTGAATCTCCAATGTTTGTTTGTTTGAGTCAACCAACACGCATCCAATCTAACTTAAGCGGATTTCAAACCAAACCACCAATTCGGCGGCTAAATACTTATTTAAAATTATCTAAAGACTTATTTAAAATTGTTACCATAATCTAATAACACGAATTCATTATATGAACAGCATAAAATGCGCTTATTTATTTAAATCACGTACAAACAATTTGTATCTCCTAAGACTACCTACAAAACTTAAAACTTTGGTGCAGTGTTGCCTTCTTCAAAAATTCTTTTACTGACAACCGATTTCATATTGTGTGGGGTTACAAAAGCACTTGCCATTTTTTATGTGTATATTTACGTCGAAAAGAGTTCTTAAAAGTCAGAAATGTACAAAATTTTAGTGGAGCAATTAATATCAATAACAAAGCCACTGTCTCGACTAAGTGAATCTGTGAGAGCGAAGGAGACGAGCCGTCTTGAACGAGTCGAGCTTCGTTCACAGCTACTGGCGTCAGTCTCAAAGCAATTTAGGATAGTACTCCCCGTTCGTAAAGAACAACACAAAAGCGCCATTGAACGAAGGCAACGTGATTAAAATAAGAAGAGATCAGGCTCTTGGCTAACTCGCGAATCTGGTATGGGCTATTTACAGTGTCATTTTATATAGATTTGATAAAATTACAACAATAATAGTAATTTTCATCCCTTTATACTCGTAAATAGCAGTAATCAATGCTATGTACTGTTTAATTTGCATACTTAAATAAAAACCACAAACACAACACGCTAATATGCGATTGACCTACAAAATAAAAAAAAAGTAAAAAAATATTTATTTAGTTCGGAAATACTTTCATTTTTATCTTTCGAAAATTCAATAAGTATTTGATTATTATTTTTTCAGTTAGAATATAGCTGTTCAAGCCTAAAAGGAGGCTCCAATCACAGTCCATATACTGTATCACAAAAAAGATAATAAAATATATTTTTTTCTTTTTTTTTTCTTTTAATATAATTATGTACCTAATAGTTAATATACCATTAGAAAAACATTTCTAATGTTTAATTTTTATACACATGTCAATCTTAATTGATTGGCAAGTGTGGGGTCTAAAAGCATTCATTCGCACAGATGTCCATGGACGGCGCCTTTGCCTTTAGACCCCTCAAGTGTGAATCTTGAAAAGCCTTTTATATTTTGCTATTTATCTGAAACGAAGTAACACAGTCAAAACAAGACTGTTTCCTTGAAACTCAAACATCAAAATTGAATTGTCCGGCTCTCCGCTCGCCACTATCTTTAGCTGCATCTAAACGAGGCTCTCCGCTAAATAATAAAATTACCCGCGGGACCCGAGTCTCTAAGAACACTGATTTGCGTAATCAAAGAGCGAGTAATCCGATTGGCGTGCAGAACCCGCCTTTTATTTGTTCAACTAACTCCATTTTATTAGGTCTTTGTTGAACGACAACTGCTGATTTGTAATTATTACTGGAGACGGAACTGGCCTGATACTTCTGGCATCAAAAGGAAGCTTCTTGTTTTAAAATGATGTTTCAGTAATATTGTTTCGGGATACGGTTTTGATGTTGTATTTAAATTGCTGTGAGCATTTATTTTGGTGCGTTTCGATTTTGGCTTATATTGCTGGCATATTTTTTTGTCATTTTTCTTCTCAGAAAATATCTTTTGAGTATGTTTATCAAGATATTAATTCATCTACGTCGTCACGCGAGACTACCCTTTATTAGGGTCTTAAATCTTAGAATTTCATCGTAGACATCAGGTTTCCTAACAATGATGTTTTCCTTCACTAACGTATAACAAAACAGCTCAAAATAAAATTCGTACAAAAACGTAAATAAGAAACCATATTAGTAAACGTGGTAAGACGCTGTTAAGCCTCCGTGACCGTGTGGTCGAGATTTCGACGCCCATTACGGAGGTTCCGGGTTCGATTTCCGGTGGAGACACTGTCAAGCAAAAATCTCTTTGTGAGACTTTTCCTAGTTTAATTAGGACATTGCAGACTGAATTACCTGATTGTCCGCAAAGAAAGATGATTCCGTACTTCTATTCTAGTCGTTACATGAGTCAAGTCAGTGGCCTTTGGTGGCTCTATAACACTGACACCAGGGTCTGTGAGGTCGATTGTGGACCTTACATACAACCTACACGATGATGATGATGATGATGAGTAAATGTGGTGGTGTTTCAACGCACGTTTCAACACACCACCATTTTTTACTTATTTATCACAAAAAAACTAAGTAAAGAGGCGATAAAAAAAATGAACGTCACGGGAAGCTCGATTAGAAGCAATACAATAACTCCACCTGCGATAGACATTCTTACTACGTCAGAAAAAAGATCTTATCACGTGAAAACCCTGTTCTCAACATTTTCAAGTAACCCATTCCCTATTACCACCCGGGTAACCGGGTTTCCCATAAATAACGTCATTGTACGTGGCGACATATTGCTGCGCGTCGAAGCGTAATATCGACGCGAGGCAGGCGTCCTTCGAGCGCGCGCAGATCTAATCAACAACGCGCGGTGGTGGTGTAAGGTTACTTGCGCGGTGGTGGTGTAAGGTTTTTAAGATTTTTTGTGCAGAAAATAAAATAAATTGTTTTCATTTAATAAGCGCTGGGTTACCAGTGCAGCTTAAGTTTTAGTTTTGGCGGATTTTAAGTTGAAATTTGAATCCCAGCCTAATATCGAGACCCGATGGATTCAGATCAAATGACAATGTATCTGAGAAGCGTTTTTAAATAATTTAGTGATAAAATATCGACAAGGATACAAGGACATATATTTTAATAAGGACAGCGGGTCTTGAATGCGACAATACCCTAAACTTTTGAAATCTTAGCTCTGTACCACATCTGCGTTGGTATTTTTCCTTCTGTCGCTCAGAGCGTGTTCATTAAGAAAATCTCTAAATCCAGTGGATAGACAATACGCAACACGTACTGCAACGCTCGTAAAAACTGTCTTTAGAAAAAAACCGGAATATTCTGTTTAATTCCTGCTGAAAACACACGTTATACTTTTTTCACTTTTCGAGGAAATTTTAGTTTGTTAAAATAATAGAAATAAAATCGTATCAAGAAGTAACTAAAACTATCATGAGCATATTCTGAATATTTATCTTTTTTGTTTCAAAATAACAATCAATCCCCAATACCTCCCGAGCTAACACATTGAATACATTACTCCCTCAATTCCGTCGATATAAAAATTTATATCCGTCGATCCGAAGGCCATAAACAGGCTTTAGCGGATCTCGCGGATATCCGCCGATGTGCCGGATATTCGCGGATAAGTCACAGATCGCGATAACGAACAGGATACAATGCGGATGTTATAGGATAGCGCGTGTGGATTGGTGAAAAAGCCGGAGTAGATGTTTAGGGTAGAATGAGTAATAGTGTGAAAGATATTAGAGAACAAAATAAAAAAGATCCTTTTAGACGTAAAAATTCTCAGATTACAAATAACATCGTTGAATAATTCTGAGGAAATTCGAAAACAAATTGGTCTTCTTCTGCATCATCGTGTGGATCGTAAGATCGAAATTCGACATCGCAAGCGAACCATGGTATCAGTGTTTTAGAGTTTCCAAAGGCCGCTGACATGTTCATGTTATAGTGTATCGTTAGTGTGTAGTGACACATTGTAGCTCGTAATGTGAGTGTGACGAAAACCATCTACGTATGTCTGTCATGTACGTAAATAAATACTATTAAGAATACAATTGTAATAACAAACTAGATAAACCATATTAGTAAGTAATTAAGGTTGATGTGACGTGTAACTACATAGGACGTCCATGAGCTGTTGGTGTTGATGACTGCTCAGTATATAAAACCCGCAATTATCTACTTCAGTTCTACAAGAGAAGTCAAACGTGTCACCATCATCGTCCAAGCCCGCACGCTTCAATCGTGTAACAACTACTTCTGAAGATAGCCTTACCCTCGACTTAACGTGCCTTCTGAAGCAATCATCCTGCAATGTTAACCAAATTGGAGAAAACTTACAGTAAAAAAAAAGGACCTGTGAAAATCGGAAGCGTTATTGACTTTTCATCTTCTACAAACTGCCTCGCACTACTAACCACGTATAGAAATAAAATAAAAATAAAATACAAGGTTGAGACGGTCAAATACGCGATTACAGCAAGAATTCATAGCGCGACTCCGGCGTTGCCATGGCGACGACACGTAGGCCACGCCTCTCGTTATTGTCTAGTGATGTGTGTAGCTCGATAATTTTGCTGTCGATGCTTAAAAATAATGGTAAATATAGTTGCGTTTTTGTGGTAAAACGATAGTTTGGAAATTGATGTCTTTGTTGTTGTGTAAGGTATTTTTTTAGAGATGAAATACTTTTAGATAGTATTTTCAACTTCAATTGACGATCTCTTTATTTAGACTTTTCGAGTTCTTGTCGAAAAAAGCTTTAATAATATAATTAAAATAGTAATTAGAAAATAATATACAAGAAATCCATATTATTATTTTATGGTAACATTTTTTTCTCCTAACAGTCTGATAACCTATAAAGTCTTTTTATAATTGTTAGGATACGCATTCGATTTAATATGAAAAATGTCTCTTTCAGTGCGGTTAATAACCGATTCGTGTCAAAGAACTAATTATAATTTGATGTAGATAAAAATATTGTCAGATTAATACTCTACTCAACAATTTCTATCATGTATCCGAGTTTTTGGGCGACAAAAGGTGAAATTTTGGACGTAGTCTCATCTTCTTTATTAGGATATAATTTACCATTATGAAAAATATGACGTAATTATTTATATGTCAAAATCTTAACTCAAATAATGGTTACATATTTTGTTTTAAATAGAAACCTTTTATATTTGCTCGTCTATTTTACAGAGGCTTCAAGATATTTTTCAGCCATGCTATGGACGAACCCTCAATCGAAGAGTACCCTCCGTGGAGGAATCCTCATCATGACGTCACGCGCTGAGGTCGTGACCCGCACATTCCAGGTGAGGGCAGGGTGAATCAAGAATTTCCAGATCATACTAATAAGGTAAGCGAAAGGTACGACAGAGTATTTAGTAAATAGATAAGTATTTTTACTAAATAGTAATTTCAACTTTTAGAATCCCAGAACGAGACGTAACAAGTGTGGTAAAATACAAAAAAGTAATTTTTCAGCAATTAAACATATTTTACCTTCTTCTGTTTTTCTTGTAGAAACATAAAACATGAATAACTCTAGTGAATTTATAGTTAATTATATATAAGTAGGTATCTAACCTTGGTACATAGAGAGCAAAAACCCGAAATTTAATATATTTCTTTATCTATGATAACTGTAATATACATTTAGCGTTAAAATACCCAGTGTAATTTCCTACTCAAAACCAAACTTCTACCAACAACACCCATAAAAAAATCATCGATATCCATTTCCATCGACACGCCCACATCCCTAGCCATCTTAAAAGTGCGGGTAAAATAGCGGGCATAGCTTCGCCGTCGCGTCTGCCCGATATTCGCAGCATATTAAGAGCAGTGGCATTCCGAGGCGGCGGCTCTTTGCCCATTGAACGATAGAATCTTTGGAACAATGCCGCGCCTCCGATCGGAGAAGAATGTGGGGCAGGAACACGGGGGAAATATTTTAATGCTTTCTTATATGGGTTTTAATTTTCATTAAGTTTATTAATTACTAACTCCGCTGCGTGATCAAAAATTTGTTCGTCTCCGAGTTGAACTTTTCAGCACAAACATGAAACTGATTGCACAGGGTTTTGTACTACGTATTGTTTTTATATTTTTCAAATTTAAATATTTATTGCGTTCATGTTGGACTCTGGTCTTAAATGTAAGAAAAGTCACAAATATTAGCCCGGAAAGGTCACTACAAGTGAGATTATTAAGGTATTTCCAGACTTTTTTATCAAAATATCATCGATAAGAATTTGATACAGTAGGTATCCAACACTACAATTAGATTAATAAAAATTATAATTTGCACAATTTTTGTATGTTCCTTTTAATTACTACCTACCTACCTCATTTTTTAGGCTTTCGGGTTTTCTTTTATACAAGTATTGAGAGACGAACTTTGTACCATTGAACGTTGGACATTGAATTATCAACTTTGAATATTATGTAGTTCTAGTTAGTATCTTATGTTTGTTTAAAACTTTCGCGTATTATAATAATTGCTAGTAAATAAGTGTATTATAAGTTGACTCACATTCAACACTTTGTATACCATTAGACAAATGATTAGGGATATATTAAGTTTTCTTCAGAAATCAAAGTAATATTTAGACTAGATTTTTTCTAAGTCACAGAATAAATAATGGTAGCCACAAGTTTGAAAAAAATAAAAGAGCGACGTGCAGCGCGAATCACTCTCAAGATTTTACAAAAGTCTACACTTTACCTTTATCTAATGCTATACTACAGGTCATTGCCACTTCAGAACCAACGTACCGTCCCAAGCGCGAACCAAACACAGCAATGTATACCGAAATAGTTTCGCATTTAGACAAATCTTAATTAGGTCTAAACTCTTAAGTAGATTTTAAACAAAAAAGATACTAATCACAAAAATGTAGTAACCGAAAAAAAAAGTGGACAGTTAGATCAAATAATAATAAAAAACTTTTAAAAATAAGAAACGCTTCTTCCGTCTAGGAGACGCGGGTTTGATTCCCACCACGCTTCACTTTTTTCCCTTTCGACGCACTTTTGTGAAAGAATTCATCGTGAGGAAACCTGCACGCACACTCCTGCAATTCAAATGTTGTGTTGTGTGTGAAGTCGATCTACCCGCACTGGGTCATTGTGAACTAAGGCCTGATCAAATGTTTTAGATTCATAGTAAACAACCAAAAACGTAAATTTTCCGCCGAAACTTGAACCCACCACGACCTTCGGCCTATACGCAGCCAACGTGCTTACCAACTACACCACGGAGGGCATATGGCAGCGTCGAAATTCGTTCTTACTTGTTTTCTATGAAATTATGACGTCACCGTAATAGGCAACCACTTGGCACGTTACAGCGTGCTTAGCGACATCTATGGTTTTTTGGATATTAGATTTTTTAATAAGGCCTGATCGTCCATAACCAGGGTAGGCTCAAGCTTCTCGGTGGGGATGATTTATTTTATTTTTGCCTTTTGCCCTTGGATCCCAAGCTAGATTCCCAACGCGTTTTAATAGATGTTTTTGACATACCTTTAAATGGTATGTACTTACTAAATAAGTTGACCTCGACTATTTGCTGTATTCGTAACGATCAGTGATAAGTAGCCGTAAATGATGAAAATAACTAATTAGTAAATAAATATCGTTAGTTAACGAACTTGATAGTTAAGTTGACGCGGTTTTGGGGAATGTTATCTACGAATTAGTTCCGGTTCGACTTTGGCTGTGACTTCTTGTGTACTTGAGAGTATTGGCTGTTATAGTTCAAAGTGCAGATAGTTGGTAGGTTCTTTGAAAACTTCATCTAAGTTAAGTTCTCACTTTAAGTTTATGTAATTATAATTAATAGTATAAGCTTTACCTATTCACACTTTTAAGTTTTCGCGGTTGTTAATATTAATAACACACGTAAGGTAATAACCCGGTAAATATGTGTGTTATCCTATTCAGTTCTTCTTGTGTACACCGTTCGACAGGTTCTAATGCAACTTTCTTGTACCCTAAGGGTGCCTGGAAGAAATTGCTACTTTAGCAATAAGGTCGATTATCTGTAAACCCCTTCATCTTCCTCTTGTATACTTATAATCTATGTCTTGTGTACAATAAAGTATATTCTATTCTAAGGCTGGCGCGCGATCTGAAGGTCGATTCACGAAGCTACAAATTACAAGTACAATTCGATATTCAGTAGATAATGAGATATAACGAAAAGGGCTTAAAGTTTAGGCGAATTCGCTATGCAATGAATATCTAAATGTATGTAACTTGTTATTAGTAAATTGAGGGTCCTGAATGCAGTTTTGATTTGACTGCTATGGCTACGAATGCTTTCAGATCGCGCGCGGACAGTATTTTATCTTTTATTCTCGTTAAATCATTTCATTGTAAACCATCAACCAACCCCAACCAACCCTAACCAACCCCTCGCCCCCGCCTTGCCTCTGTGGGTAGAGGTCGAGTAATTAACTCTCATTACGAGGGTTCCGGGTTCGAGGCCTTCTAAGAGGGATCTAAAAATCTCTTTATCAGATTTTCCCTAATTTGGTTAGGACACTGCAGACGGAATCATCAAAATGTTCGAAAATAAATATGTTTCTGTGTTTCGGAAGACACGCTTGCCTTACTTTTGAGACAACCATAAGTTATTTAGCCTGCAATGTCCTAGCTAAATTGGGTCTCACACATTGCTAACAAAAAAACATGACGATCAAACTAAATTATAATCTGTAACATAAACAGTTGCCTAACAAAACTTATTATTGCTAGTCAAATGGTTTTTTACCCGTGAACACTTTTTTTTGTTAGCGGTAACAAATAATTTTTTCAGTGCATAGATTTTTTTGTAACTATTATCTTATCTGTGATATAGCTGCCGATAAATTCTAATCGACATCGAATCAGTATTATAATCGACTATTGTAAACATTATTTTATGCAAAATTTTATTAAAATTTTGAATTATAAAATCAGGGTAGTTGAACATTTTTTTTACATAGACATCGTTTTGAAATCGATTATTCATTCCGACAACGCTCGTGTTAAACGTAGCAGCAAAGTGACTTCTTTCATTAATTCAACATCTTTTAATTTAAATTCAAACTTAGTGTTCAAAATAACAAAAAGTATTGCGTTTGATCAAAAATTATGAATCAAGTGAACTACTATGAAAGGTAAGATGGTTAGAATTATTTACTTACGAGTACTTACAGATTTGAAAAAGAAATACGTTGAACTAATTCTCTAATTGTATCTAGTTCTAAACTTTGTCGAAATATCTATCGTTAGAAGAAGTCAATTATGAATGATAATAAAACCACGATAGATATTTATACCACGCAAGCAGTGCTTGTTCTTAGATAATTAAGTGAAGAAATAATGATTTGTTAATAAGACGCCATCATCAAATTATAATGTTTGATCAAGAATTTATTTCGTTAAATTGCTAGACATTGCGGAAACGGATTTGGTTAGATTTGAAACGGAATTGTTTAATTTTCCCATAGAAATAACATATTTTCCTGCAGTATAAATTTTATGTCATGTGTCAAATCTAACCTGAATACTTAACATTTCAATTAAAAAATGCGGATATAGACCCACTAAATTATTACTTAAATATAGGTATGTTGTAATAAGTAGGATTAGCAAGAAAGAATGGATAGTAAGATAACGAAGCTCAATGCTAAAGGTAACCAGGAGGCGCCAAGCTCAAAACAATGCTATTGTGATTTTTTTGGGATCTATAGTTTTAACCTTTTTGCATTTATGACTAGTAAGGCCAGAGGTATTGTTAAATAGTGGGAAATAACTGGTTAACTGGTTGAGCAGCTGTGGGGAGGAAGGAACTGGCTACATGCGGTTTGACTGTGCTGATTTTGATGAATAGTTTTTCTAAAATCAACGGCCCGTTACAGTCCACTGCTGGACTATGAGCCTCCTCCACTTAAGTGGAGGGTTTTGCCCTTAAGTGGAGGGTTTTGTCTCTTTAGTTTTTCTAAGAATTTATAATTTTGAATGGATATAATGGATGGATAGGTTATTAGAATTATTAGCATGGAGTTACCTACATTCAGTTTTTTGTTTCTGTAAAATTAATTGTCACTTGTCATATAGGTAATGTTGTTTTAGGTTTATTTTATAGATTTAGGTTATATAGGTTAAGTTTATTTTATAGAAGTTAGATCCAGTTTGATACAGTTTAATTAAAAAAAAAAGAATGTGCCTTTGAAACGTATGTTCCGTGTCTGACACATAAATATATATAAAAAAAATGAATGTAAAAAAAATAAATATTATATGTCTTTCATAATGTTAATCATAACGTTTTGCCTTAGCTTGCGAAAGTATCGGCTCAGAGTATCGGGCTGAGCATTGTGATTGGCCAGTGCGTGAGACCTTTTGCTTATCTCAGTGACAAGGCTGTCCGTATTGACCAATCACGAGCGACGTAGTACGCCATATTTGTTAAAAAGATAAACTCACCGGACGCTTATTACTTTTTTTTGGAATGCATGGGTTGAATTTTATAGTAAACAGAAAAATAATGCATTTTATATTTCCTCCTACAAAGTCTTTTATTGTGCTTAATGTAAAGTAAGCAAAATTTTATATAATTAGCTAAACTGGTTTGGATGAAATTCAGCACATGGATACAATAATGTTCTGGACGTAAAATAGACTCATTTTTGCCGTCAGTGGTATCTTTTCTTCGAAAAAGAAATACCTTAAGTATGGCTACTAATTTTAAAAATATTTTAAAATAGCGTTGCTTGGTGTTTGCTAAGTGAAGTCGTAGCATATAATAGAAGACGAACAATAGACTTAGCAAAATCGGAGTCATCTTGTTTAATTAGCCCTCGGGAATGACCTGCGGCAGCCATCTTGTGTTATTTTGGCGCGAAATATACTTTTCCAATGCGCAGTAAATGTTTTTTTTTTTTGTCACAAATATGCCAACTTCAACAAAACAAAATACTAATGACGAAGTGCAACTAAAACATTTTTGTTTTACGAATATTCGAAATTCAAATATAGCAAAAAACATTCTGTATGCATCAATGGTATGCACATATGATTTTTGTTTTGTTTTAGATTGCGTTGCATAAAATTCAGGTCATGTTAGGTGTATTTTTCTATATTATAAGGGTACTTCTGTACAAAATAATAACCACGATACCCAAACAGATGACGATGGCCCTTTTTTAAGGTTCCGTAACAAAATAAGTATTCACTTGGGTCCTTCGGTGGGCGCATACTTTACCTATGATAACTTTATCGGTCTGTCTGAACGTTTTGTTTTTTAAAAACACCCGCCAAGTGAAAAAAAAAAACAGTACTCCTCTGAGTCTTTTGTTGGTCTTTCTAAGTTTGGGTTTGGTTTAAATCTCCTCCAAAAATTACTTAGTTATTATTTTATGGTTTATTAGCATTTGTTCAAAATAAAAAATAAAATGAATTAATTAAATTTTGTTAAAAACGTTGTTTGTTAGTAATGTCAAAGTCAAAGTCAAAGTCAAATTAATTTATTTCCATAGGATGTTATTACATCACTTAGATCCGTCATTACATTTTTTTGGGTGAGTTCACTAACACGAATGAAAAAATGAATGATAGTTTCAAGTAACTTGGATTAGATGGCCATCCACAGAATCTTGGTAGAGGAGTCTGAAAGCCTGAAGAGATGCAGGTTCCTTTTCTGTCCAATTTATTTTTCTTAGATTTTAAACTACGTATTTTTTAATGAGAATAGTTTTTAATTACTGCTTATTTTTATTGCACATGGACGATTCAAATTCAAAGGGTCAAAATTTTAAATTAGGCTGCTACTAGTAGATCAAATTAATGGTTAATATTAAACGGGTTCATTTATTTTTGTCCCAGATGATTTTTAATTTAATTAAAAATAAAACAAATGAAGTTCTCTAGAATTTGGTGTCGCAAAATTTTAAATAATAAAACTTGACTTTGACACTCGCATAGTTTAGTTTAGAGGAATCTGGAAAAGTATGTGCTTTTTTAAAATTTATTTTAAGAGTTTGAGTATCTAAAATTAACTTTTAAGGTGTAGAACCCTCACTGCACGATTCCGACTCGAATTTGGTCGGTTTTTTGACTACGAAGCGTCTTATTTTTATTTGTCATATTTGAAAGAAAGCGACTGGTTTTGCTAATAGTCTTCCTTATCTTCAATGCGGGGGGAGGTGGGGGGTTTAGTACCTGAACAAGCAATGAATGACCATTTCGTTTTGTTTGTTATTTAGTTAGTATTGCACATCCTCTTCACCAGGAATAGCGCGTTTTCAAACTTACTGTCATTTTGCTCAAATTCAAATTCAAACTGAATTTCTTTCTTGTTAAAAAGTTAAAAGTGCAAGTGTCTTAAATGTGAAGTTAATAGTTTTTTGTTTTTATCAAGTCGGTGATAATGGGACGCAGGTATGTACTAAGTAATATAAAATTTTATAAATATATTAATTACGAAGTTTTTTAGACAATGAATATTATTTTTCGTCGTAGTAAAGTCTTTGAAAAGAATAATGTATTACGATAACGCGTTAATTACAGGAAAAAATACCAAACATAAAAAACAATTACTTACCTAGAGAAAATAATAAACGCAAAATTATTAATAGTTTGATTTGTTTTGTTTGTGAAAAGTGTATCAAATTATAATCAATTTAGCTTATTATTTCTTAAAATATTTTCGCAGTTAATTACACTTAGTATGTTTTATAAAAGTTTTGAAAAAGGTTTATCCCTGCTGTCGCTTGGAAGCCATTTTGTTTTTGTTCTGCGCAGTAAGTGTCAAAAAGAGCGGTTTATCGAAATCCGCCTCTATTACAAGGAGGATTTTGGTTCGCAATAACGCTTAATAGCCATTTCGTTTACACTATTCGCGCCGAAAGATAGTAAGTAACACTTGCTTTTTAAGTCCCGTCTTTATCGCAATTTGAATAGAGGCATTTTAGGATGGTATCTTATCTGTCACTTTTGGCGTTTCTAGACGCGACGACGCTTCGGATCGCTATTTTTGTTTTGTTTGTATCTCGGAACAATTTTATGGTTACGAGGTTTGAATCATTCGGATTTCTGTAATTCATCCTTTCATATTATTTAAATTTTAAGCATTTTTCAATAAAGGGAAATTTGTGTTGAAAATAAAATCTGGTAAAAATGGAAATTGAAATTAATCTTCGCCAATAACAGAGATTTGAACCCGCGTCCCTTAGTCCGTCAACATAACGACGCCGACGACGCTTCACCGAATGAGACACTATGAACCAGCGATGAAATTAGTCATCGTTTGTAATTGACCTTTCAGAGTCTAACAATTATCTAACAATGTCTTTTTTATTTATTAAGTTCGTATTTAACTAAAATATTACCATGTATTTGAATTTTAAGATAATGTTATCAAAATATACAAAATCATTTTTGAACTTTTTTTTAATAATAAATAAGCATTTTTGACGGTTTTTACGCATTTTTTTTTACTTTAATTAAGGCTGCGAGCGTCGGAGGTCTAGTGGCTAGGGCCGCTGCCTGCCTCGGGTTCAATTCCCACCACGTGCCATGTGTTTTCCAATTTAGAATTCATATTATGTACGTTTATTCGACGCCCTGCGAATGTTTTGGTCTACACTCTACACAAATGTTTCACGCACGTCTCCTGCTCTGTATTGTGTAGACCAAAACATGGCAGGAGACAAATAAAGCCTTTATAAGCACTCAGTTCACGAGTAGATTAACGCCATCTGTTGTTTATTTTTAAGTTATATTGTTTATTATTGTTTTTTTGTACCTTGAGCCAGACATAACACATTTCGATTAATAATCAATGGCTCAAAAATATAAAAAAAAAGAAAAAATCTGATACTATGCTGTTGTGCTAAAACTTTTTGATGGACCTAAATGTAAAAGTATAATCTGGATCTATGAATGTGAATCGTATGTGTTTGTACATTCGACACCTTTAATTTTATCCTATTTATTTTTGTTTCCATTTAACCCAGTTGCCTGGAAAACAATGCTACCTTAGCTATAAGGCCTCCACTTGTACTATTATTACTTTTTTAATTTCTGTACCTTTTGCGTCTGTGTGCAATAAAGTATATATTATTGATTAAAAAAATATAACATGATTATCTTTTGTTTCAGCATGGGCTTCCAGGCCATGGATCTGGACTCGGAGCACCATCCCCTGCTCGAGCCCCAGACCCCCACGTATTCCAACCTGACCATTCGGCGCGCGTACATCGTGTGGCTGCGGTGCGGGCAGAAGAACGAGTTCAAAGATGTCTGCAACTATTACCACCGGCTTGAGGAATTCGTAAGTGTTTCTCCTTCAATTACTTGATGGGATCCCCAAGTGTGTAACGGCGTCTTGCTAGTACTTCAATGTTCTAAGAGATGGCGTGAAGTAAAAGTTATACAGTGACGGTCAGGATTCGCGTTGATGACAGCGTAACCGATAAGTGCTGCATTAAAAGCTTCTATAGCTTCTTTATTTTAAAGTCCTTGTATCATTTTCGTTTTCATGAGCAATGATAAAGAAAAGATTAATAAATAATAATATTATAAAAAAGCCTGATATTTTTACGTACACTTTCAAATTGTATGCATCTATCTAGGTTAATTTTTCAAAATCAAGACGGTCCATCACCTGTCCCATTTTTATTTCTAAAAGTCGAAAAGGACGGAAGAACTAAAATAATAAAACAAATTCTAACTTATTTTCCAAATTTGTCCAAAGTACTAAAACCATGCATATTTTGTGTATAATTGGTTATTGGTTCAAAGAAAAACTCCACCAATAGCATTAATAAATTTTCATCACATCCTATTTTTCCTTCACGCACTGTTCTGCTATCTGGAAAGTCAGTTTACACAAAGCAAAGTCCACAAATTGCGGTGATCTTACACAACAATTTTAGTTATAATGTATAAAAGTGTGTTTTTTTTTTCATTTTCAGGAAAATACTCTCTCGGAGTACACCAGGGCTATTAGCCGACACCATGAGTTCTCTCTTTTCATCATGGACCCACCAACATCTCCCTACCAGATGAGTCTCTTCCCCAATCTCTATTCAGCACCCCACCAACCGAACTACAAACTGCCGCACTACAATCAAGTTTACGTTCAACCCCAACCTACCCACCAAACACGAGTGCCTGTCGTCATTGAAGAAATATACGAACCAGTTGTTTCAGTAAAACTAGAACAGCGGAAACCATCTGAGGTGAGTCTTGAAGAAATTTTTGAAGCAAGCCAGGTATTCAAGACTCCTGAAGAACCAGTCAAAGATAAAATAGCTGCAGAACTAGATATATGTGCAGTGAAATTTCCCGAAGCCCAAAATATTAACGAACACATTAACGACGAATCTAAAGAACATAAGATTGACGAAACTAACAAACACACGACTGACGAATCTAACGAACATGTGATCAACAAATCTGGCGAACAAACGGTTGATGAGTCTAACAAGAACAAGAAAACTGACGTGCCGGAAAAAGACATATTGAAAACTATTCAGTTGGTTCAAAACTATTGCACAGAATTACAAATACCAGTCAGGAATTTCTGGAAGAGTTTTAATGAGTATGCATCGAGAAGTCAGCTTTCTAATTCGGTATACAATGTAAGCTTCTACGTCAACAATAAGATGGCTGAATCTGAATTACCTATGGCACTGTTTGAGCTCAAAGTTAAAAGCTACGAGAAAACAAAGAAATCACCACCAAAAGAAGAAAATAGAACAAATGTAGCTCCAGTGAACGAAACCCAAGATTTACCGTCAACCTCCCATGAACAAGATGAAGAAGATATTGAAGTCGATCTATATGATGAATCGAAAAGAGAAAACGACCGCAAAGAAGAAGACCTGATATTGTTTGTTGATAGAATTAAACGTGAACAAGAAGAAACGATTAAAAAGTTCTTTGAAGAAGCTAGTATGGATTTTTCAAACAAAGATGACAATGAGCATGATAATGTTTTGAAATGCAGGAAAATTTAAAGTAAGCTCTCGTTTAAGTTTTATTTTTACGGTTTTGACTCAACTTAGATACTTAAATAGAATAAAGTGTATCTTTACAAAGTATTTTACCGTCCAGTAACCTATACTACTCAAAATTTACTTTGATGCTCAATTTAGTAACATAGAATACTCGTAGGAAAAGAAATAAGTGTGGAAGAAATAATTTTAACACCTAATTTAATTAACGCGCTAAAATTTTAGCTAGATGTCGAACTCCAAACGACTAATATTAATGAAAAAGGTGTTTAATATCTTTACCCGCCTCTTGTCCCGTTCTTTTTCGAAAAACCAAGGCCACCATTAGTTCCCTCATCGGTATTGACATTGTCATCTTTTAATACTTCAATAACATGACTGGCATCAATAACTCATTTACTACTAGCTTTGACGTCGAAAAATGATTTGTAAAAATCTTAATTCGAATAAAAAATTTTGACTTTGACTTTGACTACTAAAGACGGAAATACCTTGGCTGCCAAATTTTGAGTACTTGCGCAAATAAGGCAACCAAGATGACGCTTGCCAAGTTTGTGTTTGTCAACCACAAAACATCTGGCAGGCCAAGTGTTTTTGTCGTTATCAGTGAAGTGTACTTTACTGATAACAGTGTTAGGGTCATTTTTGAATAAGAGAATAGCGGTACGCAGCAGCCTTACAATCAGTTTAGCACTTTTAGCATTCTGAATTTAAATTATGTTTAAATAGAAATAAGGAATTTTATTATATTATTATTATCTTCTATTGACATAAGTTTAAATTTAATTTGAAGCCATAGAATAAATAGTGTGGTGCGGATCTACACTTCAAATGAAATTGACCTTTTGTCACTAGTAAATAAATTTTACAATGCTAGCCGAAACGGATCATAAGACTTGCGTGCTGTTACTTTTTCACTGGAAATATAATCTTAATTCTGGTATAGCCGCGTATACATCAAAATGGAGAAGTAGGAGTTGTGTTTCATACATTTCCCACCCCGAGCGGTCTCTGCAGTGGGTTCAAGTAGTCATGATAATGTATTACAACATAATCTCACCGCTCATCTTCAATTTGGTGAATATTGGACTTTAGATCATAATTGTCATGTCTTTAATAAATTTTTAACGTTGCATAGTCTGTTAGATTAATACCCAACCGTCAAAATTCTTGAAAACATCTTCCATGTCCTGTAAAGTTCTAAATTTATTTGATTTGATTTTAATTTTTAAGTTTAATCGTTAAGGTTCAATTTACATTGGAGGGGAAATGAACAGAAATATATATTTTTAAACGAAATAGCATTCACTGCACTTAGGATTTTAAACTTTATCTGCATTGTATAACGAACGAATTGTATTACATGGAACCAAAACCGAATGACGAAATCTGCGACTACCACCGCCGCGCCAGCTTTGTATGAGTATGTATGTAACACAATGGAGATAAATGCAATGTAAAATTTCGTTTCAAAAAAGTACCATCTTTTTCATCCCGCCACAATGTAATTGAACCCAATACTTAGTCAAGATAAAAAATAAATATCAAAAAAAGTTTGCGGGCAAAAAAAAAACAAAAACAAAAACGAAAAAAAAAAATATTCAAAATAAATAAAAATACACAAAATCTAAATTTATGTTTAGCTAAGCCTCTGTAAGATTGTATGATATTACTTTTTTACCATTTTTACGAGGTTTTAAACTCAGGTCTGTTTATTTTTGGCTGTTTTATTTAGTTCACTCTACTAAACAGAAGTGCAATGTCTTTCAGAGCGCACTAGAGGCGCAGACCGCCACGTCTGGTACGCTCTGACGTCACAGTTCGACTTTCACTCAAAAATTCGCGTACTTTATTGAGCATAAGTTTCAGCGACGCGACGGACATAGTTTTATTGTAAATATAAGTGAATTCGATTTTATTGACTTGACACCAAACTGTTTCAACTTCTGGAGTTATAATTACGCAATTTCTCCCCGTTGCACGATAAACGTTCTGTATTATCATACATTCAACGCAATAGTGGCATTCGGCATACGCCCAACTAAACTAAACTAAAATTTGTCCTGTCACATTCTATCATTTTTAATTGAAATGGGACCGCAGATCATCGGTTTTGTTTTTGTCTTTGACTTCACGACTAACTGTCAAATTTTGTCTTGTTTTAGTGCCTACCTAACACCATGACGAATAAAAAGCCACTAAATTAAGACTAAATTTGACAGTTAGTCGTGACACAGAAATTTCATTTAAACAACAATGTTCCAGCTAAATTGAATTTAAAATTTATGTCGTTTGTATAGATCAGGAGCCGGGTAAAACTGTGCGCTTATTTTTTAACAAGGTAGTGGCTACAGTTTTTATATACTCCTATTACTGGAATTAAATTAACTCTTTTATTACCGTTTTGATCAATAGAAAAGTGACGAAAGATAATAATACATTTTAACTATTTATTTCAAAGATTTTAGAGATTATTATTTAAAATTATATTGATTTACGAAGTCAGGACAGAATTTGACATTTATGTATTATTTTATTACACTTTTTTTATTTTATTTTTATAGTCATGACTAAATTTTACAGATAGGTACGCTTAAAGTGTCCTAAAATCATTCGTTTATCTTTGGTCCTTTTTCTAAGTTTTGGTTTTTATTTGAGACCGTGCTTGTTAGAATTGTAGCCAAACCGTGTTTTAGGTGTTAAGATATTATAGTCAGGTCTATTCTATCTGTTTAGATACTCAACTAAAGGTAAAAAATCTTCGTTTTTAACGGAAAAGACATTTTGAAATAAGTCGTAACTTTTAAAATGTATTCTTTTTTTATTAATAGTTAAAATTTATAAATGTCAGCAATGTGTTTTCCGATATAAAAACGTATCGAGAATGTTTAGCTTTAATTAAGTCCTAAACTGATAGACTATAAGTATAACGTGTTAAGTGCTCCCTTATGCCAATGACCCTAACGCTAGCGCCACTTTGATAAAAAAATCATAACTCGAACGGCCATTTTTAGCACTTTTACAATATTTAACTGCAAATTAATAATATTTTACAATTCTAAGAAATACTGCAAGACTTATGAAACAATTTTATACATCAGATTTTTAAAATGTATTCACGGAGTTATGATTTTTATCGAAGTGGCGCGAGTATTCAAGGTTATTGGCATAGGGGAGTTCCTTGACTAAAATGATGCAAAACTAAAGTTTAGTTGCTGATTCACAATTTTTAACAAATTATGTTTTATGAATAAAAAAATTTTTATAATCAGTTTTTGTTTTCACACCAACTGATTTGATTATTTTTTAAAGTTGCCAAATTTGTTAAGTTTTATGAGCTAAGGTATTTCACGAAAAGTTTTATGTTATTTATAATACGAACCTTTCTTTTTAGCGGAGTGAACTTAGAACTGCAACGTCAAAGCGTACCAGTCGTTGCGGTTTGCGCCTCCAGTACACTCTAACGAGGTAGTTTTAACTTCACTCAACTGCCAAAAAGATAAATTCGTACTATACATAAACTGCCTGAAACTACGTTTTAATTACAAAAACGGCAGTTTTTAGTGCAGTTCGTATAAATTCATGGACACTGCTTTTTAAGAGCAAGATCTTCTAGCAGTCGGCGTTTAGTTCTTGCTATGTCTCACTGTATATTAGCTGCATGGTCTGGACCGTTGTGACTCAGCTCTGATGCAATTGTGTATATTTAAAACGATGTCTGAGAGAAGGTTCTAAATGGAAATTTTAAATTTACAGCATGCATAAAGGAAAAGGGCTTGATAGTAGAAATGATGAACTTTTCCAAAACTCAAAATTTTGTGCTATTTACACGCCTTTGTCTTTAGCATGTTGGAACCATATTTCACTATTTAGATTTGTACTATAGAATAGAAAATTAAAAGAATGTGAATTTAGTCTAGGAATATAGAATTGGACCTTCTTCCAGACACAGCTTCATTTGCAAAAAACTGTATCACAACGATGCAGCTAGGATGCAGCCAGAGCGCAGTTGCTAGAACTGGAAACCGACTGCAAGTAGACTAAGCAGTTAAAAAACAGTTTCGATGTTGTTATTTAAGTACACTAAAGGGCGTCACAGACATCATAATAGTACATTGTTATACGAGGGGTGAAAGTAACTTAATTAGCGGCGAGACGGGGTTTGGGGCCTGAGCGTAGCGAGGGCCCTAATAGTTCGAGGCACAAAATAAGTCTTTAACCAGAGGTAAACACTGTGCTTTTCATTACGAATACAAGGAAAGTAAAAATAAAGTTGTAGGGTTTTGTTTACAATCAGATGAACTCATTGTGAACAAAACCCTACAACTCGAGAAACAGATGATACTTTCCCACCTATTTCTATTTGTTTCTGTGGCCGAGCCGGCCAGATTTTGAGCCATTATTTTTTCCATCATTGAAAAATGGTACATATTTTGCCCAAATCTATTTTATTTTAAAGAAATAGTTGATAGTCAATTGTAATAATGTCATTTAAAAAAATATATTCCTTAATTAATACTTAACTTTACGTTATTTCAATTTAATATTGCGCTATAATTGAGTGGCTGTATAGAAAAATGGAACATAGTTCAATAGAAATGTAAAATTTAAACTAGTTTTTTTTAAATAATTTGACAGCTGTCAGTTGAAAACAATTCTCCCTCCAGGCTGAAAAGTATTACCTTCAATCTACTTTCCATGTATGAGTAATGAAAAATATCTTAATGAGCTGGTGATCTCTCTTTGCGTACAAAGTATATACAAATAGCGGCTAAGCAACATGGTTAGCTTCCATCCATGCGCGCCGTGGGTGCTTGCTTATCGCCACTTTGAATGGCCACTATCTGTATACAAATTGTATACGATGAGAGGTCACCAGGCTCTTTAAGATATATGATGGTATTTTGATGTCTGAGACGCCTTTGAAACCGGTGGTACAGTGCAGGCCGCTTGAAACCGATCATTTTTCAGGTAATAATTTATATTTTTACACAAAATTGTATGACAAACCTTAAATAATTACTTGAGAAAACATTGTTGGTTTCGAGCGGTTTGTATAGTACGACCATTAAGCGCAACGCAGGCGCAGATATACATATTAATATGTGTCAAAGCAAGACCTCTAATCGTCTTTAATTCGTACCAAGTCAAGGGTCATGCATTATGGCTGGCCACTTCTGTCGTTGACCAGCCATTTAGTTGGCTTTTGATTTGATACAAACTGCAGGCAAAGAGGGGTCTTGCTTTAATGAATATTAATTTTATAGCTAAGTCTGGTCCTATGCTACTAAATTGTGATTTTTTCATAACAAGTTAAGTCCATATTTATTGAGCAGTGCATAATTAGCTTAAATGTTATAAAAAAGTTGACAATTTGGTTCTATTAATTTTGAAAAGCTGTTGATAAGAAAATTTTTATGATTTTGTTTGTGAGTTTTATAATGAAGAAGTAATGATTATTACAATAGTATTTTAAATCTTTTTTAAAGTATAATCTAAAATATTGAATAATGTTGTGATTTTTGATGAATGAAGAAATTATGTGTGTTGTATAACTTTTTTTAAAGAAAAAACGCAATATAAAAAAATACCTAAATTAAAAAAGTATTATTAGTAAAATAACGCAAAACCTTTCGAATCTTATTCAGCTCATTAAAAAAAAACTGAAACTTATTGTAACTTATAATCTTCAAATTTTATAGAACAAAAGTTGTGCAATTTCATGGGCTGTTGATTTGCGTAATTTTACTAACACGTGGTATAATGTTCCTATTTACTTAATTTTTACATAAAAAATTACTGAACTTCTATGTTTGCGTGGTATTTTATATAAATGATTAACTTAAGACTAATCAAGTCCTATAATAAAACAAAAATAAAAATATGCATCTTTCATTCATATTATCTGCTTCTTTCCGTGTAATAACATGACTAATATCATGTTCACATCCCTAAAAAAATTTAAGCAGCATTTGAACTTCGATCACAGAACATTTGTAGCATAAACTGAACCTACAAATTGAAGGCTATGATATAAATTCAAGGATATATTCATATATGTGCTATATAATATACAGGTCACAGATAACATGCTGTCAGCTCTTTTTTTCAATTTTTTTTTTACTTGAAAGTGTCTACGAAAACACAATCTAACTAAGCTTCTACGGGTCAAAAAAACGTTCGACTAATAATGCCAAAATAGTTGTTAAAATGATTCAAATAATAACAGAATTATCTGCTAATCATTATTTACTTTAGTGGACTGCAATAGGCTGTTTGATTGATTGAATTACCATTACTTTGACAATAACTATTTTGTATTATATAAAAAAGAAACATGGTGTTCTCTTTATCAATAGGTAATGTGATTTCACTAGAATTAAATTAGTCTCGCTACCAGCCAAAAAAATATGCAAAAACGCAGTGAAGTGACTATTAATAGTACAAAAAATTTAATACAAACATCGTTAGTTCTGTCTTTTTTATTAGTACAAAAAATAAATAAAACATTTAACAAATGTTATTCAAAATGACATTCACTGTTACGTAAATAAATTGGGGAGAAATGTCCGATGCACCGCGAGTCCGAAGAAACCGAGGTGGGAATTAGGGGTGAAATAGTTATTTAAACAGAGCAGGTCACCCGTCTACGCTCCGTCGCAGGCGTCCCCATCAGACATACATACATATGTAAGCCGGGAATCAGTTTTTATATTCAAATAATATTAAAATTCCCATTGAAAAACTTCAAAATGTAATTTTTTGGATGTAAATAAAGTAATTTTTGGTTGAAAAAAATCATATAAAAAATATTGTTTTTTGAGTAACATAATAACTACAATAAGAATTATTTTTAGAGTAAATTACTACTGTTCTCCATAACATACAAAACTACCATCCGGTGTAATCACTATTATTATTATTTATTATTTTTTGGTCGGTACCACCCCGTACTGTACCTGTGCTGCGCCCGCGCAGAGCTATTTATAATCTGTGATCGCGCTTCGCACTCAGTCAGTCCGACGCCAATTTTCAAAGGTTTAAGACGTGCGAGAGCTTAAAATGGCTACCAATAGTGAAGTGTCTTCATCAGAGAACTCGATGACTACAAAAATGGCTTTGGGTGGTGATTCTGGTGAGGTAAGTGTATTATTTTTTTAGTGATAATCACCAAATTGTATCTTTTTTGTTTTCCACAAGAAAAATAGTACAATATTTCATTGTTATAATTTTTGATGACAGATAAAAGCCACAGATTCACTTTTCAAAACGCCTTCACCAAACTATCGTCCAATTAGAAGAAGTCCGACCCATCCCGCACAAAACACGAAAAGTTCAGGAACTTCTCAGAAAACCATTGTTGGTTTTGCTCCATCTTGTAATTCTAATGAGGTAATTGCAAGCGGTGTTACTTTTTGACACACTAAAAATATCATGGTTTTAATTAGAAGTCTCAAATCAAAAGTTCTAACATAACTTTTTTCTTAACAGACTAATTCGCCATTCAAAAAGCCTTCGTCGAATTGTCGACTGATAAGGAAGCAGTCCAACTTGCCCGAATCGAAGATGAAGCGAACAAACATATGGAGCAAGGAAGAACGGAGTCGGCAACAGGAACACAGCACGCAGATACTTCAAATGATAGTAGATGAGAGAAATTATTGTAACAAGTCTGGTGCTGGGGGCCGTTTCACGAAGCTACAAGTTACAAATTACAAGTAAATTTTGATGTACATTGCGTAGTCAACGAGGTAAAACGATAAGGGCTTCCAGTTTTGGCGAATTGGCTCTGCAATGAATAACAAATTGTAACTTGTTATTAGTGAATTGTTGCTTCGTGAAACGGGGCCCTGGTTTAAATAGGCATTTTTAATGTTTTTTTTTTAATAATTTGTAGAATGGTTTTATGAAATGGTTTCTTAGTACTTAAATTTAGTTTAAGATTGTAATGTAATTATTTGTTGTAAGATATACATTTCCGTTAAGCATGTAATGTATTATATTATAATGATAATAAATATAATTTTTTATATGAAAAATCAACCTCAAATTTTATTTTAAATATCTCCAAATATAAATACATAAAACAATGAGGAAGTAAATTATTTTCAATCAATTTTATTACATGACTTCATGTCAGGCTATTGTAAAATTTAATAGAATTTCTGATTCTGACACATTATTTATGAAAATCAAAGTTGAAAATCTTTTGGTTAACCATTGAACGTTTTCCATGAAAGTTTAATTATTGCATTTACGATGCAGATACAAAATGGCATGCCCTTAGGTAAACGGATCGTATTATTCTCGTTTACATGCTTTGTAATGATACAAAATGATACCGTAACCCTTTCTACTAAGAATCTATTTCATCCATAGGTGATTATCGGTTGTAATGGTCAAATTCCTGAAATAATCGATAAGGTAAATTTGTCTTCGAAAAATACTTCGGAGAAATACGATAAGATTTCCGATTCCGTGCCGTGTGGTGACGGCAGAGTAGAATACATTTGTCACCAACCCCTACTCTTCCCGTGGGAGTCGTAAGAGGCGACTTAGGGACTGCACATTGAACAGGGAACGGGCAGCAGCGCTCTCTGATACAGTAACCTTTTAATCTGCGATCTCTAACCCGCCTGCCAAGCGTGGAGATTATGGCAAAACCTTCCACTTAAGTGGAGGAGGCTCATAGTCCAGCAGTGGACTGTAACGGGCCGTTAATGATGATGTTGATGAATAATAGTAACCATCATCATCATCATCATTAACGGCCCGTTACAGCTCTAAAAAACACATTCCAAAATTCTGTTGCTTAATTAAGGATGTAAAGTTTTCTATTTCTGTAAATATTTAACTTGGAAACCAGTACTAAAATAAGAAAAAGAAGAACTTAGTCAAAAAATACCAACATATTTTTTTTTATTACCAAGTTGAAAGAGTAGTTATGGTGAAAAATAGATAATTAGTATCGCTATCACTTATGACTGAATAAAAAAAAACACGACTTTTAATAAACCCGGAAGTTTATCAATTCACCAGAATCTTATCAACAGTCTCAACCCTTTAGTCAAATGATTAACCCCTATTCCCGTACCACCCGGTGCCATGCTTTTATCAAAATCCGAAGCTTTGACTTCCGTACCTCCCCGTACCAAACCGTACTGTACCAGCGCCCGTGCATAACTATAAATAAATCTGCGCTTGCGCTGTGCCAGTCCGACACCAACCTTTGTGGAGTCCAGGCGTTCGAGAGCTCAAAATGGCGACGCGTACCAATACTGAAGTATCCGAGGCAGTCAACGCGATGTCTATAGAAGATTTCGCGCCACTATCAGATGGAAATATTTTTGTGGATTACGCTATGAATAATGATTGTAGAGTGGTACATCAAGTACGTATATATTTTTAATTATATTGTACATTTTTTTTTCTTTTTATTATGTCACACTAGCAGCTATTTCTTTTAATATTAATACATTTGCTATTTTTGTTAACAGATAAATGCCCCGGAATCGATGACACCAAACAATCGGTCAACCAGAAAAAGTCTGACTGACTCACCATTCAAAGAGCCTTCATTAAATTGTCGACTGCTAAGGATGCAATCCAACTTGGCCGAACCAAAGATGAAGCGAGCGAACATTTGGAGCAAAGAAGAACGGAGTCAGCAACTTGAAAAGAGTGCGCAAATTCTTCAAGAGATAGTGCAAGAGAGAAGGCGTAAACAGATTTGGTTATAATACTGATGTTAATATAAATTTATAATGTATACATTTAGTATACTTAAGTTGTATACAATTTTGTAAGATACTTTGTAATTTTAATTAATTTAGTATGTAAGCATATAATCAAATTATATAATATTATTATGATAATAGACAAAGCTCTATTTTTATTTAAAGCATCTCCAAATATAAATTAAATAATTTTAAAGTTAATTCTAAAATACACTTGCACACAACAAACATTTTGTTTTTAAATAAAAAAAATATATATGTTGTTGGGACATCTTCACACACGGCCATCTGATCCCAAACTAAGCAGAGCTTGTACTATGGGTACCAAACAGCTGATATACAATACATAAATAGATAAATACATACTTATATAGATAAACAACAACCAGACACAAGGCAAACACAAGTGCTCATCACACAAATGTTTGCCCTGGGCGGGATTCGAACCCGCTACCCTGTGCGTCGGAGGCAGATACACTACCACCTGGGCTACGGAGCCGTCAAAATAAACTACTTTCTTACCAGCATTGTATTGTTATTTTGTAATAAACTCTTCCAAGAGGGATGTTGACTATTATTTTTTCTTTATCTATCAGGTAGATTATTAAAAAGTATTGGACACGTATTTTAAATTTTTTCATGGAATACAAAAACTACGGACGTATATTCCGTTGAAATTGCGTGTGACGTCACGCTTGAGTTCATTTTATACTTTGCTGTGTACGTAGATATTTCCCACTCTCCAACTTTATTGCAGTTTCGCTAAATATTTTTTATTAATTTGATAAATACAAAGATACGTGTCTAATATTTTTGTATTACTTGACTGACGGACAAAATAGAATTTCGTTTTCTTGACGCAGGCATCAAGTCTGGTTTCATCCAAAATCAATTCCTAGAAAAACTTAAAATTTCCTAATGACACTATTTAAATAAATGGGCCATATTATTCTAAACGATAATTATTAGCATGATTAACACCTTATCTATTTTTTAGAAAAACTGATAAGGCACGTGTTAATATTGTCTTTGGGGTAGTAAAAAAGCCAGGACTATGTTGAAAAACACGATAAGTATTTTGAGTCTACTTAAATTATGTAACTATCATTTAAAATTATTTTTGAATAGCATTCTGTCACCTTTTTACTTTGAATGAAATTGTAATAAAATAAATTTAGTAATTAAAAAAAATGTATAATCCATGTTGTTATACTAAATATTTTATCCATCTTTTTTAAATACGTTAACTACCACGTGTTTTTATTAAGGTTACGGCCGTTGTCTGTCGCGCTCTGCAGCTATCTCATACGCACATATTGAATGTTTTCAACGATAAATTATGTTATTAATTATAATTAAAGACTGTGTTGTTTTTGAAAAACGTACTCACAAGCTCACAACTCATTTTCAATAAATTAATGTAACAGAAGTATTTACATAATTTATTTTAGTTGACATTTCATTAGTATGCAGTGAAAATACATTTTTTCAAGTAGTTTTCTGTGTACTTCCAAAATAATGTCCATTAAATTACAGTGAGTAAAATATTTGTAATTTTATTCTATCGAAAATGTATTGAAATAATTTAATATGTTCAAAAAGGCGAGTGAGATACTATCAGCTATGCTATCTCTCTAATGAATCATACCGACTTTTTGCGCTTGCGCTTCGCCACAACTTAATTAATTAAATAACGCTAACAGATTTGCCCTCAGTCAGTCCGACACAAACCTCCGTGGAGTGCAGACATATGAAAGAAAGCTTAAAATGACGACTAATACTGAAGTGTCTACTACGCCAGTCGATCTGACATTGACCGAAGCTACGCTTTCTAGAAATGATTCAGTGGATTGTGATTCTATTGAGGTATGTGATTTATTGTTTTGATCCTATTATTATTTAAGAAATATTTGTTTAAAAATTATGAATAAATATAGTAAATAAATATTTTAATGTTATTGTTGATACGACAACCCAGCAGCAGCACAATATTTGTATTTTACGTATGTTACCAAATGTACTAAAATTGTATTTTCTTTTACAGATAAAACCCGTGGATCAATTTAAAATGCCTTCGCCACACTGGAGACCAATCAGAAAGAAGTCTCTTCGTAATGTACTCGAGTTCAGCCTGGAACATGCCGAGTATCCCCGCAGCGGTTCCGAGGACTTAGCTTCGGCAGAAGATTCAGGATGTGATTCTTATAAGGTACGTGTTGTTTTTGTTAACTGTCTTAATCTTTACGTAATGTAACACATTTCAGTTTTGTTTTAGGAACTTGTATAATGTTTTATAAATTCTTTATTAAATTTTATTTTACTTACAGGCTGACTCGACCTTCAGAACACCATCATCAAATCTCCGGACAATAAGAAGGAAGAAAACTCGTTCGTCTGGACTTAGCCAGCAATACTTGGAAGAGCTTCATCAGTACGTTGAAGATCGCAGCCGGCAGCTGCAGAGCAGAATGAAGGTGATGCACATGTCGCTGGCCAGAAGATGCAACAAGTTTGGATACAGCCCGGACGTTTTTGGAAGAATTACCGATTATTAATAGACTTTTTAATCTGTTTTTGTAATTCTTTTTTTAAGTCACAATATAATAAATTGTGTTAACTTTTAATTACCAATGTATTTGTATATTTTAGCTTTAAGCCTTTTGTTTTATGTATATATATTATATGTAAGAATGTAAATAAATTGAAGCTTTTTAAATAAACTTGAATTATTATAGGAAAACATACTTTGATTTCATTTCATAGAATATATTTCTAAATAATAAAAATAGACTTAATTCAATTATAAGACCCAACTAACAACTGAGAATTTGTAAACTTTTTGTATCTCGGTGCATCAGTCAGTAAGCGTGTTACAACCTCAATCGAGCTGTTTAAGGCCGGGTTATTGCAAAAATTAGCAACTCAACGCGGTTTAGTTGAAAGTTCAATCGACGCATTACTGAAATAACGTTCATATTAGCGTGCGATGCTCCACGGTGGTTACGTCCGACACTGCGCAGGAATCGTGCGAAAAACTCGTTTTTCTTGAACTCTTTTGCTTATTAACAGAAAATGGCAGTTTATGAAAAATGTGATCGATTTAAAATCTAAGTCAGTAATTGGCAAGTTATATTTACGAAAAAAAAACTATGGTTATCGCTTTAAGTTACGAGATCTAGGACGCCAAAAAGTTTTTATGCTGCTTTTTTTAAATACTTGTGCTTTTTATTTCTAAATTGTTATAATGTATTTAAAAATTCTACTCGATTTAAAATTTAATTAAGAATATATTCTGTTATCATATATTTTTTTACATTTATAGAATCAATAGAAGTGCTGGTATTTGATCGTCAAAGTAGCAACTATGGGCGCTATTTCCACATAACCCCGCCTTAAGTCTATCCACACAGGTCAGTGCCGTGTCAGGGACGGGGCCGGAACGTGGCAAATGTCATAGAAAATCGTCATCGTCACGAGTCTAAAAAAATATCGGTACATACATTTTCTATGACATTTGCCACGTTCCGGCCCCGTCCCTGACACGGCACTGAGCTGTGTGGATAGACCTTTAGTAACGTTTTCATTCTGTGAACCAACAGAAGCTCGTCTTTATCGTATCCATTCCTATGATATCAAAGGAGTACAAACTCTTTGATTCCTATTACGAAAACAGTTTATAAACGTCTTCGGAAAAGGACGAGTTTCAGAATATAGTTTTATTTTCTTTGTATGTTTAGTGGTAATTTAATTTTTATAATTTTTTTTGTTAGCTGTTGAATAGTTCCAGATATGACGTTCTGACATCAATGAAAAAAAACCTTCCAAGGCGCAACAATTTGCACAGAGTTACTTATTACCATTATCAGTGTAATTAGTCTTATTTTACCACGTGTACAAAAACGTACCTATTTTGTATCATCAACATTGGCGCGCTTACGCCATTCATTTCAAAGATATAGGTAACCCTGTCTTATCAGTTTACAAAGTAATATCGGTACGACACCCAATTCGTAGAAGTCTTGCTGCTATGTATGTCCACAGGTACGAGTAATAGGGTGTTGTTGTTGCAGCTCTGGACATTTCGGGAACTGCAATCGGTATTTTTATTTAAATCTTATTTGATTGTTTTGTATCTAATTTTAGGCAAGTACACATTGATATATATTTTGAGGCCATTTAAAAAAACTAAAATGTTAAATGACGTTAGTGCAGTTAAAAAATACAATAATCACCGGTTTCAGAAATATCTCTTGGATAAACTTAAACAACTAGACTATGATGCAACGGAGGAGCTTTTTATCAGGGTAAAATAACTTAATAACGCACACACACACACAAACACACAGATACACACACACACACACACACACACACACACACACACACACACAGACAAACACACATACATACATACATACACACGCGACACATATAATATAGTTAAATAGATACTTATATAGATTATGTTTCTTTATATACTTAACTGTTTAGATTTAGACATAGTATGGGAAGACACTGACGCCTGTAGCACAGCGTTTGCTATTACAGGCTTCAGCATCTAATGTAAATATTGCTTTGCTTAAGTTAAATAAAGATTTATTTATTATTTATTTATTTATTATTTAAAATTCGTCAAATAATAACTGAAGTAATCGAGTATAACATTATGTCGGTCTATCTTTTTCCGACTTTTTAGAATTTTGAACTAAGTTTACAATACTGAAACACATAAAAGAATAATCTTGTTCTTTGACATTTACAAGAACACTGATGATCAACACCCAATTCTAAAATACAGACATGCTACGATTTAGGTTCTAAGAATTCCTATAAGAATAGCAAAAACACCGCTTGTACAGAGACCGAAGTCACAGTACACATAAGGGGAATAGTGTAACGTCTTGAGAGTCCTTTCAATAACCGTTAAAAGCGCAAAAGTGTTGCCGAGTTCCTAGTAAATCGCTCTTGTTTTACTTATTCGATGATGCTGTATCAAATCGTCGACGTTCTATTCTAGCATTATTCTTGCGGGGGGGTTGTTAGTTTCAGATCAGTCTAGTCCATAGATCAAATTATTGTAAAATATTTTTTTTACTTTCAATAAAATTTAAAACAAAAAAGGAATTAGTCTTTTCTTAGTAGCTTTTTTTTTAATTCCTAAAATCCCACGTGCTATTTGCAATTTAACTTTGGAGCAATCGCAGTTGATGTATACCAACCGAGGTATTCCGAGAATCCGAGGGCGTAGGTATGTGGCACGTTTCGGCTGTCTCTATGAAGACAACCAACTGTGCCTTTTATGTACTGTGCCGAAGCTTAGTCGATTCCTATAAGTTTCCTTATTTAATCTTTACTTGTCAATACCAATCAAAATCGTTCAATAGAATGTTTAAAAATGCTTATTTCGTTTAGTAAGTTAATGTTTAAAAAAAACTATGATGATTTTCATTTTTGTCTTGGAAACATTAATTATTAAACTAGCAATTTTATTTTTCACCAGAATGTTTATGATACTTGTGGTGGTTCACCACATTAAAATTGTCACAATTTACGGGTTTGTTACCACCAATGTTACCACGGTTATATTTAACAATCGGTTTATTTTTACTTTTTTCGGTCAATTCTGATGTATAAAATATAATATTCAGAGGTTTCTCGCCGCTATCTCATGTTAACTATGTAATACCAGTGAAAATTCATAAGGTAGCCATTACACGGTCAATCTAGATCGCGATCCGAGATTATGATCATTGATCTCAATCCAGATTTAATGTGTAATGGCTGCCTTACATATAGTAAGAATAAAAATACCACGTTTTCAGTATGGCCAAAGCTTTCTAGTAGTAGGAAAGAGAGCGCAGCACTGCTGTCCCGCTCTGATCATCCGCGATTGACTCTCCAGCGAGCAAATGATTTTAGTTTACTTGCGTCAACTTGCGTGCGCCTGAGCATCCTCTTCAGTCAGTCCATAATGGCTGGTTTACACGTATTAAGTTGTCAAGTAGCAACTAAATTTTAAGCGTCTAAATTTTAAGTAAGTGTTTACACGTCATTTTAGTAGTTAAGCTCTTTAGTTAGCCCAAGATGGACGATCAACAGTAATTAATATTATATATATTTTTTTATATTATATTATTATTATTTTTAATGATTAATATTTAAAATTAATAATATATTAATCATTAATATTTTTATATATACCTATATAACAATATAATATATTAAAATATTTCCAAAAAATAAACATAAAACACTCGCACTTAACTTCGCACTTCGCATTTTACTTAAAATTAACTAAATCGCGCCTTTCCAAACGTGTCAAGTGACAGGCCACGCCCACCAACTTACCCGAAAAATAGAAAAAGTTCTAATCTACTTGTTTACTTGCACACTAAATTTTAACTTGCAACTTACTACTAAATTCGCTGTTTACGCGCATTAAGTTGCTTATGCTTGCTTAAGTTGCTTGCTTGATGCTTAAATTTAGTTAACTACTAAACAACTTAATACGTGTAAACCAGCCATAAGTCAGTCAGTCTAATCTATCTAACAGCAACCTTCGTGGAGTTTGGACGTGCGAAAGTGTAACATGGCTACTAATAGTGAAGTTTCTATGGAGTTTGACCAAAATTTGGTAGAAGAGGCGCATGGATCAGTGAGAAATGATTTGGTGGAGTCTATTCAATACAACTCCATTTATTGCTTTCATGTTCAATGTATAATCGAGGAGAATATACCTAATGAGGTAAGTGTTTATTTTATACTTTTGCGAAACTTTTCCTAAGCTGACCATACTTTTCATTTAAAGCTGTGTTTTTTCCGTTATTATAGCATATTTCAAAAGAGAAATTGTGAAGTTGAAACAACAATTAAAACATCACATTAGAAAGTCATGTTATTTTATTTAATAAACCTTTAAAACTATGTAATTTACATAATTTTGATATACTAACCTTTGAATATGAATCTTTATTTTTAAATTTACAGATGGAAACGAATTTCGAATTTAAAAAGCCTCAGCTAAACTGGAGACCAATCAGAAAGAAGTCGCATCGTAATAAGCCCGAGTGCAGCCCGGAAAAGGCCGAGGATTCCCGAAGTGGTTCCGAGGATTTAGCTTTGGCAATAAATACGGTATACGTGCTATTTTTTCTATGAAAGATGGATTACAAAAACTTATTATAATATAAATAATGCCGTGTGGTGACGGCAGAGTAGAATACATTTGTCACCAACCCCTACTCTTCCCGTGGGTGTCGTAGGAGGCGACTTAGGGACTACACATTGAACAGGGAACGGGCAGCAGCGCTCTCTGATGCAGTAACCTTTTAATCTGCGATCTCCAACCCGCCTGCCAAACGTGGAGATTATGGCAAAACCCTCCACTTAAGTGGAGGTGGCTCATGGTCCAGCAGTGGTTGATTTGATTTGATTATAATATAACTTTTCTTAACAATCACGCTCTTTTTGAGTATTTTATTTTATTAGGCTTCCCGCAAGTTCTTTTAGATATTATATTGTTTACACTATTTTATATTGTGTATTGTCTGTAAAAAATGCTTCGTTCTAACCATAGACTTAGATTTTTTTTTGCTGCGCAAGGTTCTAACAGCCGCCTTTCTTGTTACAGGCTGACTTTGTGTTCAAGAAACCGTCGTCAAGTTGTCGTCCAATAAAAGAAAAGTCCTTGCCCAAACGCATCCAAAAAAATATCAGCTTCGTTGGTGAAAACTGAATTGAAAGCATTACTTTTTTTATTGTAATGATTATAACCAGAATTAGGTAACAGATAGTTTAGTCTAGATATTTGTGGAAGGATTATAATATATTGATTAATCTTTGTAATCATTCTACAGAGGACAAAAGACCAGGCAACTCAAGAGATATTTTATATTTTTATATGAAATTTTGTATAAATATATATAGGTAGTTTACCGAACTGCACAATTATGCGAAATTTCATGACAAAGCATAAATAATTACCAGAGAAAACTTAATCCGTTTCAAGCAGCCTGACCTGACTACATCCTTTGTCCTCTGTACATAGACGTGATAATGGTATTGTATTCTCATTTTTTTATATAATATTTAGTTTTGGTTTTCATTATAAGACTATAGTACGTATTTCCATAAGACTGTAAATCGAATTATGATAATTTAGTTATTTTGTAGGTACTTATTTCTGTAAATAATATGTGATTTCCTTTAATAGATATCTTAAATTTCAAGTCCAACATGCTTTTATTATTTATTGTTTATCTGTAAATAATATAGATAAGTAAATATACAAAATATACCAAAGCTAACCAGTGAGTAGTATAAAATAGTTTTAGTTAAAATTTTAATTCCGTTTTGTAATTTGACATGATTATAATTTGACAAACCATTTTCCGTAAGTTTTGACTGGCAATAGTCAAGTTAGATCATAATAATCGTTTATTGGAATATCAAGTTATTCAGAATAAAAATTGTACTAAATAAGATAAATTACTAACAGTTGCTGTTAGGTTGATGTTTTTCAGAATAACAATAAAAAGAAAATTAAAGTTACCGTTAAAATATAACCATATTTATGTCACTAAAAGTAATGTTAATAATACAAGTAATCGCTAATGTCGCTAATGTCACTTCAGTCTAGACGAGTTCTGCTTGACGTTACGGTATTTTACAAAATATGTAATAATATTGTTGACTGCCCTAGCCTCAACAGGCATATAGTTTATTGTATTCCAACGCGTCTTCAACGAAGTTTAAATACTCACCAACTTTTCTATACTAATATTTGTAAAACGAATGCTGGTGTACGTTCTCCTATGAGGCGTATCACCTCAACCTACAATGACAGTTTTTCTAACATTGATATTCTATCTTTGTCTTATCACGGTTTCAGTTTGCTTATAAAAAAATTGTCTGAGTCAAGTTGAGCATCCCAAGTGTAACATCATAATTTTAATATAATTTAGTCAAATGTTTATCAAATGCTCAATCTCAATCTTAATGTTTTGGTCATCTAAATTCATCATCAGGTTCATATCATTTGGTTTGTAAAATTGTTTATTTATTAATTACTATTTACACAATGCTAAGTAACTCTGTTTTACCAACTAACATCATTTAATAATTTACATGTGGATGGTGTAGTTGGCTGTGTATAAAGTCACATCTTTTATAAGTCTATACTATTAATTTATCATATTGTATACAGCTGTTTACTTTCCCAAATAAATAAAATAAAATGAAATAAAACAAAACAATCAATTTTTTTACTATAAAATATCACATAAAATACATTGTCAAATGTCTTTTACTTTAAACTTAAGTAAATGGTAGGTACCTAGTACATACAAATAAAATAAAAAAAGTAAATACAATATAATGTATCACATGAATTTAATGAACGAGAAATGGATATACAACGCGCTGAAAGTCCACCACAGTGTATCACAGAAGCTAAGTACACGAACAATTAAGCAAACTTATTGCATGAATGTCTTCCAGGCTCCGGCTCCAAGGCTAACTTTTTATATTTAAAACTTTTGATCCCTCTGCTTTTCAAAAACATTCAAATTAATAAGAGTAAGTAATTTCTATAAAAAAAAGGGATATATAAATGACCAACCTGATTTAGTAGCTCCACACGAACGAATTGTATTTAAACTAAGCTTCCTTGCTGCAAAATAGTAGATTCAATGCAGTCACAGAATATAGCTGATATACCGAACTGCATGCGGCGACGCGGCGTGCATTTTTAGTTAGGTAAGGTATCAATTTAATGTAAGTTAAATTAGTTTAATGTAGCATGTGTAATGGCTACTCCGTGGCCGAGAGATCGAGATTTCGACGCCCATTACGGAAGTTCCGGATTCGATGCCCGGCGGGATTCGATACACTGTCAAGCAAAAATCTCTTCGTGAGACTTTCCCCAATTTGGTTAGGACATTGCAGGCTGAATCACCTGTTGGCTGAAAAGAAAGATGATTCTGTGCTTCGGAAGGCACATTAAACAATTAGTCCCGGCTACTATCTAGTCATTACATGAGCCTTTGGTAGCTCTGTAACACTGACACCAGGGTTTGTGAGGTCGGTTTACGGATCGGGCGACTTTCATTCATGTCCTTTTATATTATAATTTTTCGAAAACTTTAATGACAGAAAAAATCACCTCGCTCTCGTTGCGCTATTGTCTATTTTTGCGAGAATTGCTCCAATTATCCACCATACAATACGAAGACTACCCTCCGTATCCCAATCCCGACACCTTTCACTATCTTCATTATTATCTGCGTCTCACTCTACACGCTTCTAAATAACAAAGACAGGTATGAAAATATCGCAAACAAAAGTGGTTTAATATTGAGGCGAAGTACCTGTATCTTCTACCTGCTGCCTGCGCCCACGACTCTGTCTGTCAGTCAGTCAGTCTCAGTCCATCGCCAACCTCCAGCGTGCGCGAATTTAAACAAAAAGTAAAAACGACAAAAAATAAAAAATATGGCCAGTGTTATGTCCACGCCGGTGAATACAATTTCGAGAGAAAACCTGCCAGTGTTAATTAAGAATAATGTTTTTAATAATTCATTGGATTTTGCCTCGGATTGCGATTGTAGTATGGCGAGTATTTTTCTTTTGTTATTTTTAAGTAACGTAAGTACTGCATGCTATAGGTAATGCAATGACATTGCAAGGGATAAGAATTGAGACTTCGTAGTTTACCCCCATAAACTTGGATGAACTACACATTTTTTATATGTACTACCGGGTCAACAAAACATTGTTTAAAACCTACGAATAAGGAAGCTATAGAAGTCGCATTCCGTTCAAAAAATGGCCCCACGCAAAGGGCAACAAAGAAGGCGGGGCTTACAAAGGGCAACACACGCGCTAGTTAGTCTGGCACGCACTGTATGACGGACTGCCTGCTTCCGATAAAAAACAAAAATACAATATAATTCAGACAAACATAGGTAATAAAATGACCTCCGGCGGCGAGGTAAAATGGTGCAGGAGGTCCAAAAAGCCAGCAAAAAGAAACTGGGGTAACAAATCACTAGTAAATACATTTATTTTCAGTATTTTAGAATAACTACTACTAAGTATTTAGATACTTGACATAAAATAATGATGGATGGGATTATGCAAGCAATGGTCAGCCAATGTCTAAGGATTATATTATTAAGGTATAATGTCATAATACTTATATCATATAAAAATACTTAAATAATCTCCATAATGAGTATTACTTAAATAATCTTGTATAGAAACTGTTATTTTCCGTTAGTTACCCCACTAAGTAAATTTTAAAATTATATTGATTGTGCTGCATTATTATTAACATAATACTCGTATGATGAAGTTTTCTCTATAACCCAAAGTGAAAGACAATGTAAGTAAACCATACATCTGAAGTTGCCAATTTTCTTTGTTATTTTCTTTTAAAAGGCACAAGGCCAAGTCTTCTATACTAGTGGCTCTGTGAGCTGTAGACCTCGCGAGTCGCTGTATATCTCTTTATATTTGACGGAGAACCGTTGCCAGCAGGATCGCACATGGTGGATGGATCCCCGAAATAATGTAGTCTCTCCTTAGTTCAGACTTGTATTTCAACGTTAGTAAAATCACAACTCGAAAATAACAAATGATTGGCAAGATTTTAATGGATACAAAATACAAGTTTGACACAGAGTACTGGCCTCTTCCCAAAAACAAGCACACAATCACACATTTAAATAATATATATAAGATTATTTTAGTAAATAATGACAAAGTAATCTCTTTATATTTGATGGAAAACCGTTGCCAGCAGGATCGCACATGGTGGATGGATCTCCGAAAAAATGTAATCTCTCCTTAGTTCAGGCTTGTATTTCAACGTTAGTAAAATCACAACTCGAAAATAACAAATGATTGGCAAGATTTTAATGGATACAAAATACAATACGAAAATGCAAAAGTACGATAATTTTTAATTTGACTTGTTCCATCACACTTAATGCATAACACATCCACTGCACAAGTGACGCGATCCAATCACCGTTATCCGTCATACCGTGAACCAATCACCGCGCTTGTCGGTATATGACGTGATGCGTGAACGCATCCAATTGGCCGGTCTACAGTGACGTTTCTCGTTTAAGTACTCAAGATTTGGGGCCATATTTTTCTTGGGTTTTGTTTACAATTACACTTCCATAGCTTCCTTATTCGTAGGTTTAAAACGTTATTGGGTGAACTACTTGAAATCCGTCATATCATGCTAAACGACGCATTTGCTGTTTTTCTTCACATACATAATTTGATTTTACGAGTTACACAAATAATGTAAGCACAAATTTTTTATGTTTGATTAGGTGGTATTGTTGGAGTAAAATTAAAATAAATTTGTGTTCATTTATCCTTTTGCTAAAGGTAAAAGATTACAAGTCGAAAATTTAGGTTAGGAAAACAAGTTTTGCAAGTTTTGTTTTATTGTTTTTACGGTAAATAGGGAACTATAGTGCATCGTCATCGTCGTCATTTATGTCCAATAAAAAGTGAAAGGAAACCTAAAATAAATAAATAAAAATAAAATAAATAAATAAATAAAACATCGTGATGAAACCTGCACACTCCTGCGAAGAAATTCAAAGGTTGTGTGTGAAGTCGACCAACTCGCACTGGGCCAGCGTGGTCGACTAAGGCTAAATCGCCCTAATTCAGGGTAGGCTCGAGCCCCTCGGTGGGGACGTATATGAGCTGTTGATATGTCCAAAAAAAGGAGTGTTATTTTTTCAGGGTTCATGTATGTATGTATGTATGTAGGGAGTTTCTTAATAAGTTAAAGTGTATGTGTATTTCTGTTGCCGCTAATAACATCTAGTAATAACTCCGCCGGAAGGATGTCATTTTTGATTGTCTTCTATGATTAAAAAATCACACTAATATTATAAATGTGAAAATATATTTGGATGTTTAGATGTTTGTTCCCCTTTCATGCCTTAATTACTGGACGGATTAGGATGAAATTTGGAATAGAGATACTTTGTATCCAGGATTAACACATAGGATACTTTTTACCGGGAAAAGTCTTATTCCCACGGGAAAATCTTACAAAACGCGAGCGTAGCCGCGGGCGGACCGCTAGTACTTATTTGTATAAAAATAAGACAGAATTTAAAATTAATTTGTGATATTACAAACAATTTTTTTCGGAGCTTTTTAATCGATCATATTTTTGTTTACATGGATTTTGTTCGGGCGTTATGCTATATTTTGATATTTGTAAAATATTTGCCTTCTAGACTTTCCTTATAAAGTAGGTACTTGACCTCTACTTGACTGTGTAGGCGCATACTGTTTCATTCACGCAATTAAAAACATTTTATTAATTGTTTACCAAAACGATAATAATACTGAATAAAAAAAAATAGTTCAATTTTCCTACTATACAAAGACTGATTATTAACATAAGTTAATCTTCTTTTACAGATGGACACGGATTCACCAATCAAAAAGCCCAAGGCCAACCTTCAGCCAATCAGCAAAAAGTTATTCCATTCTCCGATGCCAGAAAGCAGCCCGAAGGAAACCGAACACACCCAAAGCAAAAACGAGAAAAGTCGTCTTGCAAGAAAGAGAAAGCGAGTCTTGCTGCCAGATTCGACCGAGAAAATCAAAAGGGTATACGTCAGAGAGTGTGAAGAGGATGAGTATAGTCCTGACGTTTATGGAGGGATACGGAAGAAAGTGCTTATTAGTTTGTTTCATAATAAAGAGTATTCGATGGATTTTTCGTAAAATAATTAGTTAAACATAATTGAAGGTATAGTAGATAGATTTGATGCCTATTTAAGTCAAAACAAAAAAAAATGAGATTCTTATCCTAGTAATAAGTAGTTTTAAAAATTACTAAGCAAGTAATATCTACGCTATTGTAAAATTTTGTTTCAAAAGTACTTTGTGATACCTACTATTTTTCTTCCTATCTTATATTTTTAACTGTTAAAAGTGTAAGTAAATTATAAAGTAATGAAAATATAAAATCAGTATACTAAATTTTATAACTTTAAGTATGTTTGTAACAATTACAGTACTGCAGTCCTTCGTATTAGTATTGTAAATGAAATTCTACTTTCTGTCTGTTCGTAATTTCTCGTACTTCTTATTTTTTTATCATCTTAACATAGTTCAAAACGTACCTTCATACTTTTAGAAAAAAAGTAAAGTCACATTGAATATAAATATTGCGTCAGCTCATCTGATGTTTTAAATGGAAACTATACGAGTATTGTACGCTTTAGTTACATTTACATCAGCTGTATAAGGCACTTTTGCAAATGTTAACCTAGTTTTAAATAACTATTTAATTATTATTTTTCAAGATGGAAGCTATCAAATAAATTGTTCTTATTGAAGAATTTGTAATTTGTAATAAAATTGTATTGAGAATAAAAGTAATTTTTCTTTACAAAAAGTACTTAATCTATACCTCGTTCCTACCAATCATAAAAAGTATAAAGTTTTGTCCAAAAAGATCTTTTAAAATAAAATCTTTGACTCAAAACTTACAAACTTTTCAAATAATTTTAAAATGACTTACTAAGATGCCTCACCTCCGATAACGATCTCTCGCGCACGTGATCATGACACGATTTGACCAATCAGAGCGCTGTATTCAGCCGGAGGGGATCGACGCCACGATTTAGCCAATAAGAGCGCGCTGTTGTGACGTCGTCAGCGGGAGTTAGAAGACAATGTCGGAAGTTATAAATTGTTAGAATACTGAAATAATGCTGAGGTTTTTGAGTTGGTTAGTTTTAGCGGTGGTTTTTATAATAATGGTAAGTCTTACTACTGAAACAATTCGAAAGAAATAGTTGTAACTTTTCTTGACTATAATCATGCAAATCCACTGGTTCATTGTCTATTAGCAAAATTTTACGGTGTCTGATCACTTATTGTTTTTAAATTTGCGTTTTATCTGCCTCTTACTATCTCTTTTCTCTTCCGTAGGTCTGCTGGAAGATATTTCTCTAGAAATAAGCAGGTCTGTTGTGTCGTTTTTTTCAAATGTATTAGTATTTTTGTTATCTATTGTGTACAATAAATGGTTAAATAAATAAATAATAAATAATGTGATAATAAATTAACATAGATATTATTGAAGTGGTTGCTATGGCCGAAAACGATCAGAAGATAATTGTCATCGTACCTCATAACTATCTGCAAGCTCGCAGCCATTGCCTGCTTGCAGTGCCCTCCCTGCGCACTAACCACCCACCACTGCCACCTCCGCTCGTGCTTGCGCTTAGCCAACTTAACACGCTCCTGGCCACGTGTTAGGTATGTGTACATACCTATACCTCTTTGCCTCTTTGGCTGTTGCTGGCCGTAAACATTTAGATATATTTGAATTAGGAAGATAAGTTTTGACATGAGAAAAAAGAGCTGATTCTAGGTTAGACGGCGCGGGTGAAAAGATCTTAGCAAATGAAAATAAATACGTCTTTCGTGTAACATCTATTTTTTAGTTAAAATACCGTCTCCACCTACGCTTTATGGTGGAGGCGCCGGGTAGGTTAGATCGTTTCTTGTACTAATGTAAATTAGAATACGCTCTTTTCCGGAGGGGGAGGGATGTTAGGTATGTGTACATACCTATACCTCTTTGCCTCTTTGGCTGTTGCTGGCCGTAAACATTTAGATTTATTTGAATTAGGAAGATAAGTTTTGACATGAGAAAAAAGAGCTGATTCTAGGTTAGACTGCGCGGGTGAAAAGATCTTAGCAAATGAAAATAAATACGTCTTTCGTGTAACATCTATCTTTTAGTTAAAATACCGTCTCCACCTACGCTTTGCCACGTCACCACATATCGACATTTTTGCTAAGGCAGAAGCGTTATAATGATTTTCAGTATATTTTTATGTTGTATTTATTTTTAATGTTTATCTAGTTTTAAGTTTACAGAGAATTAGTTTTGGGACTGTCATACTGTAAATATTTTTTTTTAATAAATAAAAAAATCATTAGGCTTTTTTCTCAATAGAATGTTGTAGTAACATATCTTAGTTTCATTATTATTATTTTTGGGTGAGTTCACCTCCACATTGGTGGAATCTGTTGAGACTCCACCGGCGCCGGCGTCGCCTCTATTAGGTTTGTTTTAAAGAAGTATTATTATAGTATAGATTGTTATTGTTACAGATGACGTCTCTTAACGAAATATATAAATAATTATAAAGCAAAAAATGAAAAATTTTGTCGATCTTGGACAGGACTCGAACCTGCATCTCCTTGTTTCTGGCCCGGATAGCCAAGGAGATGCAGGTTCGAGTTCTGTCCAAGATCGCTTTATAATTAAATTATTAGTAGTCGTTTTGTCATAATGTAGGTAAAATTACAGACAGATCTCCAAATCGCAACAGACAATTCTTTACAAAGAAGCAAGCTTTAGATTTGAATAAAGAACCTCAAAGACGCGTTTATTTCATTCCTCCTAACCCCACAAGGGAAACATAACATTTTTCATTTCCTTTCACAAAGACTTAGCTACCAATCAACCACGATATCAAAGCAGAAGTAATTGCGGTCCATTCTTCATAGTTCATAATTCCCCTTCAGCCCCCCTCGGGGGAATGGGAGGAGATGGACTGTCACAAGTGTTGCCAGTTATATTATTTTAAAAGACGGAATCTTGTTTTTAATTATCAATAGAAACAGACCGATCAGATAAAGAGGTAAAACTGTATACACTGTATCCACTAGTCGCTCATCATCAACAGGGGCTCGAACCTACCCTGAAATAAGGGCATTAAAAATTTGCACCAACTTCAAAACAATAAAAGGTTATTTTTTTGTAAGCATAATTATGGAGCAATGGCTCTCGCGGACATTCAGCCTCTACGAATCCATTCTTCGTTAAATCGAGATAATTATAATATTTTTATTATTAAAATATTACTGGCTGTTAATATTTTTGATACGATTTGTTGAAATAAAAAAATGCTAATACTTTTCTCTTTGTAAGAATCGATTGAATTTATTTCTTATTATTGAAATAATCCTGGCTGATTAATAATTATGGAGACCATAGAAAAAAAATCGTAATGAAAATCGCACTAGTGCGGTAAAACGCATTTGCCGCACAGTTTACTGCCTTCGTAAGTTAAATTTTCGAGCAAGGTGTATTGTAAAAATATTTTTGAAAGCAATAAAAGCAGCTTTCATCTATAATATAAAAATGAATCGCAAAATGTGTTGGTAAGCGCATAACTCAACAACGCCTGGACCAATTTGGCCAAATCTTTTTTAAAAATGTTCGTTGAAGTTCAAGGATGGTTTTAGGGTAGGTGTAGGGTAGGTGTAGGGTAGGTGTAGGGTAGGTGTAGGGTAGGTGTAGGGTAGGTGTAGGGTAGGTGTAGGGTAGGTGTAGGGTAGGTGTAGGGAAAAATGGCAGGACAACGTCTGCGGGGTCAGCTAGTAAATTATAAATGTATCTTTTGACGCAGCCGAATGATGATGTTTATTATTATTATTTTGTTTAATTAAAAATATCAATGTTTTTTTTTTACGAAATTGAAGCTTTTGATGTAATTTGCTTTTGTTAAATTGTAAAATAAACTTTGTATGGCTTATGACAATAATAAAAAAAAAATTGTTGGCAACACCATTTGTTGTGATCGTTTTAGCAGATTTCCCCCGAGTGCATCGCTGTTTTATAAAATAAGAGGTAATTATACAAACATAGTTATTAGTTACGAAATATTTATCTCACAAAGATCGGTGCACTTACATCCAGGGGCCTATAAAGTTACAATTACAATTTAAAGTAGCCAATCAACCAAAATTATAAACCTCTATCTTCTTGGCATATCGGCTGCACAATGTACTTCGAATTGTAATTGTAAATTGTAATGGTAAGTTAAATAGACCCCAAGTATATAGGGTAGTTCAAATAGTGATGTTCATATTTTTTTTTGCTGCCCCGTTCCAAAACCGTATTCCACTTGTTAACTAAGTTTACGTATTGAACTACCATGCGTAAGTATATAAACCTTCCGTTTTTGTTTTTTTACACTGATTTAATTTACCCACGTTCAATACAAAAGACATCAACGCGAGCGGTTTTTTTTTTAATTTTAATTAATTAATTATACATACATTTACTTCCTTTTAATAGTGTTTTTGTACCTATTCATATCAACGCTTTTCTTTTATTTCGAAACAAATCTGAGACCTACTTTATTCACTGGTTCCCCAAGATACACCTGGTTTGGGGACCCCTGTCTTGTTCTTTTAAATATCTTAGACGTACGATTTAGATTTATAGAGATCTCCTTATTTTGTACCTAGTTAAGTTTTCTGATACAATAAATATTTTTTTCATTTCCAATACAATCATATATTATTTTTATTACTGATAACGTCCGATACGAAATATCAAATAAATTATTGGTAGCATAATTAGAAAAATGGGATGCCTGGCGCAGAATGCTTGCCCAAGGTCGACTAGAATTTTCCGTTTTATAGTTATTAGATAAAATATCGAGTTAATAAAAACACGTTTAAATAGAAGTATGGCTAAAAACAAGTAAATTACTTACCTTTAACAGCGCTGAGCTTATTGCCCACCATTTGCTTCGCCACGAACGCCGCCATCTTGGTTTCGGTTACTTCTTACTCTGCAACAATGGAGACAAATATTACTTTAGTGGTATATTTAAAAACTAGCTAGAGTGTCGGTGGTGTAGTAGCTAGGGCCGCTGCCCCCTGTCCAAGAGACGAGGGTTCGATCCCAACCACTTACCAATGTGTTTTCAAATTTCGAATTCATATGTATGTACGTTTATAGATGCTCTTACAATGAAGGAAAACATCGTGATGAAACCTGAACACTCCTGCCAAAAAATTCAAAGCTTGTGTGTGAAGTCAACCAACGCGCGTTGGGCCAGCGTGGTCGACTAAGGCCTAGTCGCCTTAGTTCAAGGTAGGCTCAAGCCCCTCAGTGGGGACGTATGTGAGCTGTTGATGGATAGATAAACACTTGTCTAAAACAGAGTGCGAACCTGGAACTTCCGTATTATGAGTCAACACTCGACCGCTGTCAGTGGGTAAAAAAAAACCCATTGCGCGTGAGCAACAGTTGCAGCCATGCTCACTACATGGCCCAGCGACAATTCAGTTGCTGAGTAGTAAAGTTGCAGGTGTATCGGGTGTTTGTATTTATTTATGTATGTAAACACTTTATTGCACAATCAAAATTTTACAACAAAAACATTACAATAAAAACAAGAATTTTTAAGGCGCAAAGGTTGATTTATCCCATGAAGGATCTCTTCCAGTCAACCTTGGAGTATCAGTTGTGTTCAGGCCCTTAGTATTTTTTTAGAGAAAATTTTATCGTATACTTTTTTATTAATTTCGCTCGCACATACCTATTTTTTTATGAATAAATAAGACTTAAGAATAAAACAGAAAGACTTAAATAAAGTAAATAGTATATAAAATAAGGTTAACTAGAAAGGACAGGTGCGATGGATTAGGAAAGTTCCCGAAACTTTGGAGTTCGTGAGTGACGAGCAATTTTTTTCAAATCGCAGCTGAAACAAGAGTTTTGCTTCGATAATAAATCTTGATACTATGGCCTCCGAGAGTTTAGTAGGGCTGGCAAAGTTTAGTAATCGAGTCGCTTATTAATTTTGTAAATAAATGGCGCAATCTTCAGGCCTACAAACTATTAATTAAAGAAAAAATATACATAGGTATTTATGTATATTGAAATAACTTCCTGCTGATTAGCTACATTTTTCAAACAGGAAGTTCAACATAGTAAGTAGCATTTGGCTCAAGTCAAATTAAATATTTTTATTCAAATTAAGATTTTATCATCATTCTTGGTTTAGATATTGTCCAACATAAAAACATAGATTTTTTACAAATATCGTTGTCTTTGCTGTATTTCTTTGTGTACACAGCCCGATAAATCGCCATATTTTTTATTATTTTTCAAATGCCTGGAGTACTATTTATCTATGTATAAGTAGGTAAAGTTTACTACTGGATTGTATGGGTACAGTTATTTAGTATACCTACCTACATTTTGTCAATATTAAGACACATCTCAAACGTTCTCAGTTCCTGACGGGCACAAATTAATTAGAAAAACTCAATGTCGCCAACCCTAACGACCGCTCGGAGTTTCCGCTTTAAAATGTTCCGCAAGTCTTTATACCCGGGTAATTTTATGAATTCCCCGAGGAATCTGCGTGAACGAAAAAGCATTTTTTTAAATAATAATAATAATAATACAGCAGAGACATCCGGTGTTCCTCTCAAAGGGATACTTCTCAAGAATCGTTCGAGTTCTCAACTCAAAACGAAATATTTGAAATTCCCAACAAGGTTAAGTATATTTTTTCCGGACTTGAGTTCGTGAAATATCACAATGTAGATTTAATTTTATTGGACGCTCTTACGATAAAGGAAAACAAGAAACTTAAACATTGTTGTGATGAAATTTGAATAGATAGTGAGAAGTGGCTAATTCGCAATGGACCCGAGTATTTGAATAAGGCCTTATAGTGGGGATATGAGCTGATATATTCTTTTTTGAATACTTTTATATTTTAATATACTTAAATATACAGAAGAAAAATACGCAAGGAGTATGTAAATAGACACACCCGCCTATTCATCATTTTGTTTTTCTTTCTCGCCCAATGGTTGCTTAGAAGAAATTGCTTAAAGCAATAAGGCTGCCAATTGCCTTCTCCTGTATTTGTTATTCTGTGTTTGTATAAGTGTTTTTATGTGCAATAAAGAATATTTAATTTGATTTCATGATACTACACAAATTATCCTATATTAAATATACAATTTGGGTTTCATCGACTTTGCATACGCCGCCGCAATGAATTTGTCAGGCAGGGACATGAACACAGGTAAGATGTTACTGTTGAAATACTATTTTTTACAGTGTGTCTATAATCTAAAAACAATATTATACCTGTGTTTAAACGTCCAATGCAAGCACTATGTCGCCATCTGTTATCGATGACGTGGTACTACGAAGGTAGATAATGCAGTGATCAGTTCGAGACGTTGGCCGCCAGGGCGCTAAGGAAGCGACGCGGTTGTCATGGCAACCGGCATAGATGTAAGAAAGGAAATGGACGAGGTAGAGTAAAATTGAATTGTTTTTACTTTTTGATTAAAAATATTAACTTGCTACCGAATTAAAACTCAGTTTTTAATCAAAACAAATAAATACTTGGTTAACTTTATTAGTAAGAAGAAGTTAATTGAATAAATTATTTAAATTTTATGGTTTCAGTTTGAAAAGGTAATTTAATACTTAAGCACCGACTTTATAGACGGTTATCTTTGTCTTAATTGGCTGTATAAAGGTTTAATTACAAAACAAATAGCTAATTTTGAGATCTAGCAAATTGGAAACGATAAAATATCCACTAACTTGTTTTGCTAAGCATCGCTACTAATGGTTGATGCTTAGTGCAGAGCCTTTATAAGTGTGCTTAACGTGAAGTTTACTTTATTCAATGTAAAATAACAAAAAAAAAGTATTCATATTTCAGTTTCAGGTAAAAGGCCACTGACATGGCATAGTAACCTCCATAGATAACAGATGGAACCCAACAGGGCTTAACATGCCAGCACACGGTTTTGATTATTTTTTTGTTTGACAATAATTTTTATTCAGCTTACAATGTTCTAACCAAACTGAGAAAAGTCTCACAAAGAGAAATTGTTTGATAGTGTCCCACGGGGATTCGAACCCGGAACCTCCGAAATGAGAGTCGAACGCTCGACCGCTCGGGGACGATAGTTATAAAATATAGTTTTGTTACTGACATCTTTATAAAGCGCACCACCCATTGTTTATATTGTTTTGTGTTAAATGTACGGGTAAAACTATTTATGTCTTTTATATTTTCAACGCAACGGAAACGTGTCCCTTTCTCAGTTGGTGTAATAAATAGCTCTCTCGGGACTAGAACTTGGGTACACTTGGTTTTAGATAGTTTTTCTTACGGAATATCGCTAGCCAATTATAACAATAGAAAAACTATGAACAATTTTATTGCACATCCAGGGTATTACGAAGCCCGCCATCCGTCGTCTCGCTCGCAGAGGTGGTGTGAAAAGCAGAGTAACTTAAATGTTTGTTCTTACTATTAAACGTTTTTTGCTAGCTGTATGAAGCTTATCTAACTAAAGTTTTGTTACTAACTAGCGGTCCTCCCGCGGCTACGCTCGCGTTGTGTAAGATCTTCCTGTGGTAATAAAACTTTTTCCCGTAAAAAGTATCAAATAAGTTAATCCAGGGTACAAACTATGTCTATTCTAAATTTCATGCTAATCCGTTCAGAAGTTTTCATCCATCCATACATACAAACTTTCGCGTTTATTATATTAGTAAGGATAATTACGTAATCGTTAATAAAAAAACTTATAAAGAACTTTTTATAATCTAACCTAACCTGATCTGTAAAACATATTCAAATCCGATTTAGTTTTTAAGAAGTCTATAATTCAACTCTGATCTAGCTTTCAGCAGATATAATAAGGATACCGGGCACATGGAACAATAAAGAAATGTTATGCAATCATGTTTACAATGCAGTGTAATTTACTTTCCCATTTAACTAATATTTAGTTAGTTATATTTCACAAAATATCCTTTTATCGTCACATTTTACGACACCACATACTCGTAGAGCACATACATGTAAAAGTATTACCCTCCATTTTGCAACACGTGTGCCTATAAACCAGAAGCGAGCCTACTCCATCTTTATTGTGTTTTTATTTTTACACCTCTCTGGCAATATAAGCGTAGCGCCATCTAGTGGCGGAGAGTGGAACTACTGGGGTTATTTACTGAGGGAGTTTTACGACTGGCTGTAGTAGCTGCCTGCTAACTGTCTGCTACTTTTGTTTACTCTTAGGTCCTTTACGAGTTTAGTATTGTCAGATACTCAATGCGTACTATGTAAAGTGCTACGCTTTTGCTACGAGCCAGCTACATTTGGCTACGCCGTAGTCCGTAGCCGTAGTAAAACAACATTTTAATACCAAAGTAAACTGATAGCCGACCTTTTATCCAGGCGAAATATTTTTTGTTGTATTATTAACATTTAAATCTTATTTGATAGACAAGTAAAAAAACCTGTATGTCGCAGGGATATTGTCAAACTCGTGATATTGTATTTTCGCTAGTGAAATCATAATCGCACGAAACTTTGTCAACCATCTCCATCGCTCACAATGTCACGGACTTTTTAGTGTTATTGTGATTATACGGGAATGCTGTAGTGATTTTAAAACCCTAGGTATTGTAGTGTTAGAAATAAAAACCGAAAAGTACTACATACTCAATACGTATATAATTTAGATTTTTAAAAAGGGTAAAAAGGCCAAGATTCGATAAAAAGTTACTTACCAAAAAAAGCAAAATATAGAACACAAACAAAAACAGAAAACAAAGAACGGTAACACGGCAATAATAAAAATAATGTGGAATTAAAGACTTCCCCCAAAATTAGTGAAGGTTCAACAAGTGTAGGAGATTGAGGAGTAAATAATGCCCTACCTGTCTAGGGAATCGTTGCGCAAAAAATCTATAGACTAAGTAAGGTGAAACGTTCTGTACCAAAAGTCTTTGCCAGGAGTGGTTAACGGTGGCGTGGAGAGCCGGTTTGAATTTAGGAAAAAACAAACCGAACTTGCGACGCACCAATTTAAGGGATGGTTCACAAGAAGTCCCTAACTGAGTTCAAAAAGTTCGTTTAAAAAAAGGTACACTTGAAGCTATAACCAGACTTCCAGTCCGCACGTGCAACTGCTGCAAGACACCAAAGCTCAGGTTCTGATGTAGCAGCGGATCAGCGGATCAGCAGCCGGGAACAGTAACTCGTGCGACCACTGAAGCGGCCTCAGGTCCAGAGCGCCAGACTCCGACGACTCGGCTAGGTCCGTTCGCACACGAGGGTTCGCGTTCGAACCTGATGCCCTGTCCACAAGGCTATCGGTTATCCTCAATCGGTTCTCCTCATCGGTTATCCTCGATAGGTTCTCCTCAGCTCCCACTCAAGCAATGCTCCAAGGAGCGGCTTAAACTTTTTCACTCAATTTATTAATATATTTATTATAATATAATATTTATTATAATATTTTATTGAATTTGCACAAAAAAAAAAAGGTGCAGCACAAACACCACCGCTCGATAACGAGACGAGAAATTGAAGCCAAAAAAAACAAAACCAACCAAAAGCCTTTCAAAAACGAATTCCAAAATTCGAAATTTGAAAAAGAAAAAGCTGAGAAGAACACGAAATAAGTTTCGAACACCGAAGCGTAATACGACGCTACAGTATGTAATGAGTCAAGTATGTAGTGGGGGATTTCGTGCGTTTGATTGGTCAATTCATATTCAGCCGTCTACTGCAAACATAAAAACAAGTGCTAAATAAGCAAGAGGATTTCAACATGGAATTTATATTACAGTGACCAGTATAATAAAACAAGATAACCGAGTTTTGTCTCCTAATTTCTGAATGAAATAAGATTATGTGTAAAACAAATAAAAATCAAATCAAATCAAAATATTAAATTTGATTTGAAAACGTGTTTTATGATGTTGAAATAATAATTTATTTGTTCAAAAAAGTTTACAAAAGATAATGCACTAGTCCTTGCACTAAGATACCTTGTATTGCAAGGGCTAGTTCCTTTCATGATGTTCTTACATTGCTGTCCATATTTACAACTTAAATACAATGAGGCCAATATAAATTATATGTGTATGATTATATGTAAGTGTGTGTATACGTTGATGATGATGTGCCGGTGACGACACCGATTTCGGCCACGGCGACTGTTTCAGTTCCGATTTGGGCTCTCATGTGCTCGAATGTGACTCACGAAGCCTATTTTGTGGGTAAAGGTCTTCGCTTATTGCGGACACGTAAGCGCGCCATTAGAATATATATCACATCACACTAATTTTATATAAATGTGAAAATATGTTTGGATGTTTGTTCCGCTTCCACACCTAAAGTACTGAACGGATTTGCTTAAAAAGATGGAGATAGTTTGTACACTGGATTAACACATAGGATACTTTTTACCGGAAAGTCTTATTCCCACGGGAAAATCTTGCACAACGCGATTTTGGCGAGTTACGGCGACTGCTCAGTAATTGCACCCGGTTCTTTTTCAACTGAACTCATTCTCTTTAAAAGCACACAAATATTTATAATAAATGGCATTGCTCTGATTTTCCGGACTGATGGCTTTTAATTCATCGTAGGTACATAATTATTTAAAATGTCGCTCGGCGCTCCAAATAGCTTTTTGCATTGGAAACTACGGTTTGGCCCGATGCCAAACGATTTTGTGATGTTCGATTTTAGTTTGAAGGTACGAAATCTATGAGTGGAAAGAGTAGGTTTTACCGCAGGAAAATGTATTACTTCATGCGCAAAATAATCGTAAAAACAAAACACGAGAAGAATCGCAGAAAATCAGTTAAACAGTTTATAACATCATAAAAACATAATAAACGTAGTGTGCTCGTAGAAGGCCCAAAATTATGGAGAAGTATGTCAAAAGCACACATAATAGGATGGTGCATCCACATCCCCAGGGATGTCCTCCGGGGGAGCCTTGGGTCCGGATTTGGCCTTTTACATTCTTGGACATTCAACTTATTTATCGTTCAAGGAAAGTGGCCGTTCAAGGAAAGTGGCCGTTCAGGGAAGTGGCCTTTCATGGGAAAGTGGCCGCTCAGGGAAGTGGCCTGATGTGACCGGATCCTGTCAAAGTTCCAAAATTCAAACAATGAAGTGTTTTACTGAAGTATTGGTGGCGGCGGCGTACCATCTCTGAGCGTAAGTTTCGAAGCTTTAATCTTTAAAAATACTTTTGGGGACAAAAGCGCGAGTCTTTGTACTGTTTTTGGCAATTAAGCTAAATATTAATATTCTAAAATTCATCATTGGCTTGCCCTTATCCCAACATTTGAGGTCAGCGCAGTATGTTTTATTCCTCCATACACCCCTATCAGCCGTCATTTCAACACTCACTGAATATTCTAAAATTAAATTATAAAAAAAAATAACAGCCAAAAATTACTACCATACAATCTGTAAAAAAACTCCACCAAACAAATAATTAACCAAATCATAAAAAACTCATCAGTGACTGAGTCATCACAATTAAAAAAAAACCGGAATCAAAAACATCACACTGCAAATAAAGAACATCAAAAGCGTGCCGATCACAAAAACAGCCATACCCAATATTTACTTGTCAAAACCAACTTGTCGTGGCTCAAACATATCGCATGTCAGCCCTATCTACCCCCACTCAACCTATGACGTCACAAAAACTCACCCCCGAAACCCCCGGCAAAAATATAAATGGAAAATATTTTATTCCGCCCGCGACCACACAAACGTTTTTCGGACGCGGTGCAAAAAGACGAAACGCAAGGATTGCTGCAACATAAGTTAGGTGAGTGCTACGTACAGTGCGATTTGATCAATCTGACGTCATTCCCCAATATGGTCAGGACATTGCAAGCTAAATTACCTGATTGTCAGATTCCGTTCTCTGGAAGGCACGATAAGCCTTGGATCCCGGCCACTATCTACGGAAGTAGTCGTAACACGAGACAAATTCTGGTAACACTGACACCAGAATTTGTAAGGCTAGTTGTCGATTTTACAACCCACACGATGAAGAAGAAATATTGTTTGGCGGCCTGTTATGTTTTGTTAGGTGGGGGCAACAATTTATTAATGCAAGGGGATTAGGAGAAAATACAGAGCCGAACAAAACGTGCAATAGCGTTTGTTAGTAGTGGACCAGCAGTGAAATTTTCAGGCAATGTGGTAATATGGCAAACGTGGCCTTGCGGGGGAGCAGAAGGCTTACATTTAAAAAAATAATAGCAACACGGCGCTTTCAAACGCGCACGGATCTCAGCCCAGGACGCAGCCATGAAGAAAACAAGTCAGAAATGAATGACCCTGACTAGGCCTTCTTGGAGCTAGAATTCTTCCGTATAGATCGACGCGACGACGATACCAATAGGGGATTTTCTGACAGCTCTTTAAAAAATAAAAATAATAGTTCTAATTAAGACGATAGAAGGCGCCAGGTGTACTACGTGGATTCTTTTTTTAATCCTTTTATGACCCTGGGTGACTCGCCGGATTTCTTCAGATCCACGAATCGTCAACGCCATCTATCGATTTATAAACAATTTTTTTTTAATTTGTTGTCGGAAAATCCCCCATTCAGGGTTGAAACTCGTGTTCCATCTGACTAAATCAGGTTTTATGTATCGAATAATCTGGGTCAGAGGGCGACGCTGTTTTTGTGGAGTGGCCTCGTCGGTTTTCACACATTAGTGCTCTTTATTTTTAAACACTGTAAGTCGGTGTTGGTTTTTACACCTTTTTAATTTATAAATTATATAAAATTTTGTCTTGGATGTTTAAAGTTAATTTTAACTTAAATTATCTTTGCAGCTAGTTTTAATGTTTAACTTTGCCTGTCCGACGTTGCGTCACAAAAAATTTAAATAACTTTTTTAGTGACCATGCAGCGCGAGTCCGAAGGGCGACAACCGAGCTGGGTGATTGATTAGGGGTGAAATCGTTCTTTAAACAGTGCTCTGTCCGTCGCAGGCGTCCTCCATTAGACATACATACATACATACATATCTCCTACATCAAGATTTATATAATGGATCGTCTTGCGCGGCCCGCATCCAGTAGCTTGTGGTTATTCCAATATCTTCACCAGACCGTCGGTCTACTGGTTGGTGTCGTCTTCCTAATGATTGTTACAGATTTTATGATAACTGCGGCTGCGTTTCGGTATACAAGTAATATCATGCTCGCCATTCTTTTATCGAAGCTAAATTAAAATTGTTACGTGCAAGGAAGAATAATAAAATATTTAATCTGAGAAACTATGATTCTGTAACGGGCAAAGAGCGCTTACTGATATGATAAAGTTATTTCGCAACCAAATTGATGTTTTACTTAGGTAATTTGAATTTATATCTCTTTTGGCTTGATATAATGTGTACTCACCTTAATTTGTTTTTTTAGTAATTTATAATGATTTCACCCTCAACTTGTGTTCTTTGTTAGACCTCATTTGCCTGGCTTACCCCACCCATTGTCAAATTGTCTTCCAACTCATCACATTTTCCCTCAAACTGCGGTCGGGTCCAATTTAAATGCTAATATTGACCCTTTGGCGGATCGAACGTGCCCTGCCGTAAAAAAGGGCAAAAGCGAGTTGAGCTCAAACTCAAATCGTATTGTTGACAGTCTCTGAATGGACCAGTTGTACCAATTTAATGGTACAACTGAGACAAATTTATCCCAATTGTACAGAGGACAAAGAGGATTAAGTTATCTCTGGTAATTATGTATACTTTGTCATGAAATTTCGCATATTGTGCAGTTCGGTAAACTGGACATGTAAATAAAATTACATATAAAATTATTAAAAATCTCTTGAAAAAAATCAAACCGTTTCAAGCGGCCTGGCCTGATGACTATTATCCATTGTCCTCTGAACTATTACTCCCTCTGATGGTATAAATGGGACTAATTATAACGTAATTATTATATATGTTAGCTGTTAGTGATAATGGAGAGTCATCATCGCCATCATCAACAGCTCATACACGTCCAGTCCAAGGGGTTCGAGAATACCCTCAATTAGAGCGATTAGGCCTTAGTCGCTGGCCCAGTGCGGGTTGGTCCACAAGCATTACTTTTGCTTTTCTCGTGTGTATGAATATTGGATTCGAATCCCGACGTGGACACAGTTAACAGAAAATTACTGTCTGAGATTGTTTAAACCAATGTTTTTTGTATACTGCAGGCTGAATTATTTCTTCCGGGAAGTAAAATGATGATTTGAGATTGTGTGCCTTTTTTTATGCTATCACCTGTTAATTTACAATATCCAGAAGTTGTTGATACCTGTAACAAAGATAAAAATATTTTGAGTACTTATAACAAAAACAAGAGGCAGGTCCCGAAAAAGATGGCGCGACGAGTAAACGCCTATCGACTGGACTCGTGGGAGCTCGCCCAGGACCGGGAGGAATGGCGGAACAATGGCGAGGCCTTTGCCCAGCAGTGGCGTATTACAGGCTGATTATCTCTTCGTCCTAGTGTTTTCCCGGCCTAGCGCTGGGGTCCGCTTTCCTACTCAGTCATCTCCACTTTGCCCGGTCTTCAGCATCCTTAGGTGTGAGATTGTTCTCTTCCATATCCACTTTCACGACGTCCAGCCAACGTTTTTTTTTGAGGATGACTATAATATACATAATTTTGATATATACCTATATATGCGAGGATGCGCATCGCATCCCTGATTCATCGCGTGAGGCGCAGCTCCAACAGCCTTCTGCAGACTGTTGCGGCGAGACTGGACGTGGACAGCTATTATGCAGCATTGGACACGCGTCCAGCTCGCCAAAGACACAACAATTTCGCATTTTAATAATATATTTAATTTATCTACTAACATAGCATAAGTCTTCTTTGTTACTATGTATGGCCAATGCCTGAAATAAAAGAATTAAATTAAATTTTATTTATTTATTATCTATTTAAAAATAATGTCTTACTCTTATAGTACAGCAACTAATTTGCTGAATTTGTCTCAAATTAATTGTTTTTCTACTAACTAAGGCTACCTGGAAGAGATTGGTACCCCAGTAATAAGGATGCCTGTTGACATTTCGATATCATTTTAAATTACAAAATAAACGCAACAATTTTTTGACTAAAATACCTTAAAAAAGTATATTGTTTTCTTGATACTCATTTGTATGTCCTGTATTGTATCCTAGCTGACATAGTAAATAAAAACAAAAGAAACCCGATACAGTTTATTTGATTAGGAAACAATATTCGCAACGAAAATTGCCAAAATGATCTCGGAAAACAAAGGTTATTATTCTGACAACTCATGTTATACCCGTCTCTCTTACACTAATGTATACTTATGTGGGCGGGAAAGAGATAGCTACATATTTTCAGGGAAGAATTAGAGATTGATTGTTTACCGCACCTGCAGGTAGATTGATGTCTTTTGAATAAAGCTTTTTTTTTATTCTCCGTGGAGGATGAAATAAACCAATTGTTTGCTGTTGGAGTGAGCATTATATAAACACGATGACGAGGGCTTTTTCTTTTTTAATAATAATGAACTTCTTATCTTTTATTAATAAAATATGAGCAGTTTTAGGATGGATAACCTAGGGTTAATAAGCTAGATCATTGTTCGTGATTCTAAAAGCACGTTATGTCGATGGTTCAGGTTACTTTTACAGATACTGGTCGTTAAGTTAAATTAGAGGCTATTTTGCGGCATGATAATTTTTATTTTCATACAAATTGACTCGACCAGCTGGCCAATTTGTATGAAAAGTTTATTTTTTTAGTTTTTGTGGAATTTCTGGATATAAAATAAAAACAAAGTTTTACAATAATTTTTACTATAACCTTAAACTATCTCCAATAAGACTCACCCAGATCTAAACGAAATGTAAATGCTACAGTTTCAGCTCGAACAAGACTGAACGTAATTCCGACGTCATAGAGTACAGTTTTCCGTGTCAGTGGGTCGTTCGCGCCATTTTTCTACGTTATCTCGACAGAAAAGATCCGAGGAGCGATTTACGGCAAATCCGCGGGAAAAAGTAAGCCATTTATCCTTAAGAAATATCTTGTTCGAGTAGAAATAACAGATAGAAAAATATAAAAAAAAGAGATTTCTAACACATGGTTAAAAAAAGTAAAAAGTGTTAGAATAAACATTCATATTAAAAATATGTGATTATGTAAATACAATGGAAAATACAAAAACGACTTTTATTTCTAGTAAAACTACTTGTTTTATTAATGCCACTGAAGTTGATAAAGTTTATTCGAAGTAAATCTTACAAAATACCTTTTCGAAGTCAAAGCTAACTAATAATATCAACAACAAAAGTTAGTCCATTGTTGGCCAGGTGAAAGCTGTAAATTGAGATCAAACATTTAAAATATTACGCTACTGCTTTCGCTATATTACATTTTAATCGTTGTCAGGCACTCTATAGAATATCACACTAATATTATAATAAAACTGTGAAAATATATTCGGATGTTTAGATGTTTGGATGTTTGTTCCGCTTTCACGCCTTAACAACTGAACGGAGTTGGATAAAATTTGGAATGAAGATAGTTTGTACCCTTGACTGGCACATAGGATTACGGGAAAAAAACCTTGTTCCCCCGGGAAAATCTTACATAACGCAAGCTTAGCCGCGGGCGCGCAGCAAGTTAAAAATAAAACCTAGTTAGATTGATTTGTCGCCCCCGAAACCCAATAATATATGCAAAATTTATCGAAATGTTTGCAGCCGTTTCCGAGATTCTTATTATATAGATATTATACAGATATATACTAGAATTGCTCGTTTAAAGTATAATATATTATGATTACTATAGCACACAGATCAGAAGGCAAAAAAATACTACGGTAGCAAATCTACATAGATAAACCTAACTTTTTCGTAATTACTTCCTCCATGAAAACATCCACGTTATCATGCTCAATGTGAATTTATAGCGGTTTGAACCGATTCGGGCAAATTACACCCGGTTGTGTGACGCCCGGGTAAAACCGAGTGAGATAAGGATGACGGGGTAATTAAGATGGAGCGGCCGGAGCGATCAAAATTACAGGGCTATTTTCAAATCTTTTTAAAAATATATTATGTAAGGGACAGGTCTCCACGAACTCAGTGCAATATTCTTATTTTGAACATAATATTTTAAATCATATTTTACAACTTTTTTTTATATTGGGTTCACGTTTGACCAGTCTCACCTGATGGAAAAAGATTGGCCGAAAGTGGGACATGCTTACCTAGATACCAGTTTAGTTTAGCCTTGGCCGTGTGGTGACGGCAGAGTAGAATACATTTGTCACCAACCCCTACTCTTCCCGTGGGTGTCGTGAGAAGCGACTTAGGGACCACACATTGAACAGGGAACGGGCAGCAGCGCTCTCTGATACAGTAACCTTTTAATCTGCGATCTCCAACCCGCCTGCCAAGCGTGGAGATTATGGCAAAACCCTCCACTTAAGTGGAGGAGGCTCATAGTCCAGCAGTGGACTGTAACGGGCCGTTGATGTTGATTAGCTTTGAAAACAATAATACTTTTCCAAGATCCAATAAGTTATTGTATCAATTGGTAAATATCTATCACTTACACTATGTAGAAAGCCTTGACGTCATGTCGCAATTTTATTTATTAAACATAATTTAACTGTATTACGGTAATACTGCATTGCAGGCTGGTCTTTATGTAGTAGGTACTTTAATACACGCGATTGTAAACATATTTGCCTAGAAACGTATTTCAGTACATATATAATTTATTACTTCTAGCAGACCATAATTACAATATTTTCGAGAAAAAAGAGGAGATTTGAGTCCTGCTGGAGACACCAAACCAAAATTACTTTGTAGGGTTGTCTCTAGTTGGTTAATATTAGGGCATTGAATGAATCATACGATTGCCTATATCAAACATCTTTAGACACAAGACAAATTTTAAATTCAAATACTTTTTACTATAATTTATATTTACTATAATACTATATTTAATATTTTTTACTATAATAATAATTTACAGTGTGTGTTTGTGAATAAATATTTGTATTTGAATATTTGAATTTGAACAAAAACCAAATATTCTATCAAGTTTTTATTGTATTTTAGGTTTAGTTTAAAATTGTTTTATTATTATTTCTTTCTAAAAACTGTAAAGCTGTGCAGGATTTAGGATGAGCGTTGTAAAATCCATTTCTAAATGCACGAATATGTGTAGCTTTGCGAAACAGTTTCCCCAGTGCTCGGCAAGTGCTATACTCAGGATCCATTCAGGATTACAGTAATAGTTTCAGCTGCCCGGGGCAAAAGCTGGCGACAGTGCCACCCTTAATTAAAAGTATACAGAAAGCTTCAATATTTTTAAATCCTTTACGTAAAAATTTGTAGCCGACCGACGCATTTTTATCAAACATACCGGACTGAAAAAGTATTGAAATAAAAAATTTAAGATAAGACTTTTGACCCATTTTATATTTTCAAGACACCAATGATAGATAAAGTCAAATTCTCCTCTTGTGTAGTCAGAAGTCTTTTATATTTTGTTTGCCCAGTATGCCGCCACCCTGATTGCTATCTGAGGCCTCCATAAGCAACATCAACAGCTCATATACGTCCCTACCGAGGGGCTCGAGCCTACCCTGAATTAGCGCGATTAGGCTTTAGTCGACTAAGCTGGCCCAGTGCGGGTTGGTCACTTCACTCACAATCTTTGAATTTCTTCGCAAGACTGAGTGTGCAGGTTTCATCACAATGTTTTCCTTTACCATAGAGCGTCGAATAAACGTACAAATGAATTCGAAATTCAAAAACACATTGGTACGTGGTGGGGATCAAACCCGCGTCTCCCGAACGGGAGGCAGCGGCCCTAGCCACTAGACCACCGACACTCTTATCTCCATAAGCATATTTCGTTTATATTTATTTGTTTAAGCTCCTCCAGGAAGCAAGTCAATATGACTTACATTCTTGGTATGTTACGACAATTTCCCTGAACGATCACCTGTTCCAAGTCTTTATTTGGTCTTTTATTAATAATTAAATGTAAGTTTAATAAAGGATAGAGGTCTCTATGTGAAGATCAAAATAAATTAATGTGAAAATCCATTTCGTTATTTGCCTTTTCACATGTCGAAGGATTATCCAAATCACATCGAAAGTACGACATCAAAACCAAGAAGGCTAAATAAGATTAAACAAATGAAAACTCCTAAATTTTTACTAAAAGAAAATGATTTTATTTACGTAGCAAGAGTCGGAAAAACCGCGGACGCAGTCGTTAGCACAGATATACGTATAATTTATTACTGAAGTTTCATTTTCATATTAATTGTTGAACTGCAAACCAAGGGAGATATATTTAAATGGATATCAGCGCGGACATTATCAGTCTTAACGACTGAAAACTCACTTAATTGAATGGAAACGCTTTTTCGTTGCATTGTGTACAACATTAATTCATTTTAGTTCGAATAAATAAGGTGCTTTTCACTATATGAAAACTGATTTGCCAAAACATATTTTACACCCGATATGTAAGTATTAAAAAAAAAACTTAGTTTACATAAGACTGAGCTGAAGCGGACCAAACCGGTAGTTTTATTTTGTCAAAATTAAAACACGTTTTCCTTGACTGCAGAACCCTTTATTGTGCGTGGTCTGAGACTCACTTGGTCAGTAATTATCTTTAATAGTCTATTTACTCGTTACAATGACTAATGTGTTCATTTATTCAAGCGGAAACTACTCTTATCATTCAGTTTACAGTGATAATATTCTTACGTATACAAAAACTTTCTCACACACACGCACCCCCATACACTCACACACACATACTCACACACACCACACAAACAAATGCTATGAGCCTATGACCCATTAATAAAAACAACAAAAATAATCATCAAACACATTCTTTGGCGTATATTTTCAAATTTGCATGTAATATTTATAATACTATACTTTTTATATCTACACTAAATTTAGTATTTCTAGTGCACTAAGTTTACTGTGCTGTGAGGGAAGGCCTGATGACCTATAATACAGGTTTATATATAAACCTAGCTTAGGCATCAGCCCTCCACAAGAACACGACATTGTTTCTGGTGTATGTTAAAATTATTTTTCTTGTGGTGTGGAAATAAATAAAGTTATTATTATTATTATTATTATTATTTTGTAACAAAGCAGTACATGAATTGGTTTGTAAAATGAATAATGCAGGTAGTATGAAATAATTTCGTAGAAATCTGTTAGAAGTTAGTGAAATTAAAGATAACATATTTCATATAAAGTTCAAACATATTTTCCCTGACCTATATTTTATTTTTTCAGCAAAAAGTAAAATGGACGCCATTTTTAATTTATAACCGGTTTTAAGCGGTACCGCTTACCGGGTAGGGTGCGGCTTATCTTCTGATGTGCCGGATAAGCCGCGTGCGCACCCCCGTGATAAATACTCGGTATATATTTGTATTTTGTGCACACTTTGTTTGTGTACTCGTAATTTAGAAAAACGTGTGCTGTGCTTTGTTTGGATGAAAAATTGCAGTTATTATTTTGTACGCCTGCATACGAAACAAAGGTTCTTGCGTTCGAATCCCGCCGAAGGCAAACATTCATTTGTTGAACACTTGCCTTGTGTATGGATCTCGTTTATCTACAGTACTTATCTACCTATATTTATGTATGTATATCAGTTGTCTGATACCCATAGTACAGACTCTGCCTTGTGATCAAATGGCCGTGTGTGAGATGTGCGTGCGCACAAAATATATTTAATATTTGTTAAAGTATGAAATACTAGCTATCCGCCCGTGGTTACGCTCACGTTACGTAAGATTTTCCCGTGAAAATAAAAATTTGGTCGTAAAAAGTATCTTATGTGTAAATCTAGGGTACAAAGTATAAAGTACTACAAACTAACTCCATTCTAAACATGCAAATCCGTTCAGTGCGTGAAAGTGGAACAAACATCCAAACATCCAAATATATTTTCAATATCATCAACGGCCCGTTACAGTCCACTGCTGGACTATGAGCCTCCTCCACTTAAGTGGAGGGTTTTACCATAATCTCCACGCTTGGCAGGCGGGTTGGAGATCGCAGATTAAAAGGTTACTGTATCAGAGAGCGCTGCTGCCCGTTCCCTGATCAATGTGTAGTCCCTAAGTCACCTCTTACGACACCGACGGGAAGAGTAGGGGTTGGTGACAAATGTATTCTACTTTGCCGTCACCACACGGTGGATTTTCAATATTTAAATTTACTAGCTTTCCGCGCGCGGTTTCACCCGCGTTTAATGAGTTTTCCCGTAGGAATGAAGTGTTTTCCCGCGGTAAAAAGTAGCCTATGTCCTATTCCAAGACCTAACCTAAACGCGCGCCAAGTTTCATCCCGATCCGTCTAGTGGTTCAAGCGTGATTCGGCAACAAACATCCAAACATTCGCATTAGTAGGATAATATTAGTGTGATAGTGTGATGATTTTATAAAAGGAGTTTAAAACACATGCTGCTTACTATAACAACATACTCGTACATAAAAATTTAAATCGCTGGCTTGTTTTCTTATGAGAATATGTTTTCCCGTGCAAAAATTATTATGTTTTTGTATATCATCGGACCATAACGCGATTGAATTTGTAATTTACCAACATAATTTAATTTAAATTTTTAAGTTTTACTAGCAAAAAATGTAGACAGTCTGAAGTAAATGTTTTTTTTTTTTAAATAACTCTGACATCAGGTTTTGTGAGGTTGGTTGTTGACCTTATATATTTAGTTTTTCTTATTTAGAATGTAATTTTAATATAGTTCATGTATTAACTTTCAGTAGCCAACTTTTCCCATGGAAACCTATATTTGGAAGTATTTTACGACCAGTCGTAAATGTTCGCGTAAAATCAGAAACGACGGACGAACCTTCGATAAAGTTTACTGCTCCTTCTGTTCGCATACTACCATGTTAGTGACATTACTACATAGTAGGAGCAACACTACATATAGTAGAGAGGCCAATTCGTAGAAACTAGCTTATTTTAGATTTTCGTTGGACTGAAAAGGTTTATACCGACAAGTAATATCGTTGGAATCAGCGTGGTTTACTGATCACCGAAACGTATGTAGTCGCTTTCTAAAATGGTGGAGCAAATAGTTATGACGTCACAAAGATGGCGGCCGGGCCTATTCTATTTACGCTATGTTTAGATAAGTACTGGGCCGATTTACTCAAACAGGGTCTCAAATGAAAGATAATTAAATGAAATTTATTTTATTTTAAAGACTCAATAATGTAAACCTAAAAGCAAATGAAATATTTTCAAAAAACTACATTTTGTAAAATCAAACATTTTTTATCATGTGAGAAACTCGGAAACTGTTAGGATTATGGAAATTTAACTTATAATCAAAAATATACTTGCATTTATCAGCTTTCTAATGAACCTTAAATCATTGAAATCGAGCTAGAAACAACGGAACTGCAGTCGACTAAGTGAGCGTGGGTAGCGCCGAACTGACTACGGTTCTTAGATTTTGGTACGAATAATCTTGAAAATAACGTAACAAAACGGGTAGAATCACAGCAAAATAAAAAAGTAGAACAGGCAACATATCTTTTATTCATATCATGGCACTAGTTTTAACTCTTAGTTTTAACTATATGCCAGACAAAAAAAATTTCTTCATTTTACTGCGAACTAACTTCGTATCGTATCGAAATAAAACTCTTCGTACTTGCACGTACTTGCGTTATATTTCAAAACAAAAGACTCAATGGTACTGGTCTGTACTGATTGACATGAGAAAGTAAATGGACGCACTCGAGGTAGCGCGCGTTGCATTTATTTTTTAAATTAATAAAAACCACACGAACTATGTGAAATACCTAAAAACTTTGTGGTGCCATGTGTTGTGAGTGCAGTGACTAGTTTGGACGGTCATCATAGGAAAGCATACCCATGGAATTCGGATCTCTGTACGGCGGCGGCGGCTATTAAAGGTATTTGCTCATTGTTATCTAACTTTAAGCCTAAACGTAGATAATCAGGGATAACAAGACTGACAGACAGACCAGCGACCTGCAGTCCTTCCTTACTCCAACACGACTATTTTCATGGATACGTGTCTTTTATAACACGGACTCATTTAACTTTTCGGCAAATCTGGTGATTTAGTTTGCAATGTCCTTAACCAAACTAGAGACATGCTCATAGAGCAATTTTTGTTTAGTTATGTTGTCCCGATCGGGTTTAGAACCCTGAACCTCTGCGATGAGAACCAAGGTCTCAATCGCTCGGCTACTGCTTAAGTTTGATATGTTTGTTCGTTTGTTAATACGCGCATGTCAAGTCCACGCCCGCTATTATTACAACTTTAACAGCCTCCGTGGCCGAGTGGTCGAGATTTCGACGCCGATTACGGAGGTTTTGTGTTCGATTCCCGGTGACAAGCAAAAATCTCTTTGTAAGACTTTCCCCAGTTTATAGGACATTGCGAGCTGAATTACCCGATTATCCGAAAAGAAAGATGATTCTGTGCTTCGTAAGGCACGTTAAGCCGTTGGTCCCAGCTACTATCCAATAATCGTTACGTGAGCCAAGTCAGTGGCCTTTGGCGGCTCTATAACACTGACACCAGGGTTTGTGAGGTCGGTTGTTGACCTTACAACCCACACGTTGATGATGATGATGATGATGATTACAACTTTAGTAGAAAGGAAATAAAACACAAAGATCTATTATTTAGTGCATATTATTGCTTTTTTTTCTGTAACCACTTCTTTCTCTGGAGCTCGTATGAAGTCCGCTGGGCCGCCAAGGCAAAGTCACCCGACTGAAAATGTTTCAAAAGATAACCCTTGTGGCCTTTGTAACCTTTATAATAGGGAAACAATAATACCAACCCTTTTGTAGCACAAAAACATGTAATTTGAATGTTGCTACAAGTTTTATTAAATCCAATGATGTTGTTTGTAAAAAAGAAGATATTTTTTGTAAATGGGTTTATAGAAATATTTAAGTCAAGTCAATATATGCAATTATATTACTAAAATACCTAAGGTAAGTTATACGATTCCAAAAATACTGGTGGGAAAGTAGCTACTCTAAATAATGGAAATAGCAAATTTACTCAAACGAAACATTCATTTATTTATTTTTGAAAAGAAACAAAACTGCATTCTAACATTTTTGATAATACGCTTGCCACACCCAGGAATCGGACCGGTTAACATCCTGTATTTTTATGGCGTCAATTGATAGAGACAATTAGAATCAAATCGTAACGATTTTGACTAGGAGTTGAAGTACTCGTTAAACGATAGGTACGGTCAGCATCATCATCACTGCCATGTAATCTTCAATGTGACCTGATCATCGTTTTCAAATAAAAAGGCATTAATTGCCGGCTACCCATCCGTTTTCTCAGAAAAATCTTTTTTGGTATATTTTCACCTAAAAGCACCAAGAAATCAAAATTTTCTTTAAAAAGGCCTCAAAACATTATCTTTTACAATATTGTTCTGTTCGTTGAGGAAAGTAGCCTTTGTGTCACCACAATGCCCTCTCAGCTTGATGGAGTGAGATTTATATAAAAAAAAGCATTTCTTGCTACGTTTTTGGACATCTTCCTTTACAGAAGAATTTTAATATCGGTGAAGCGAGTCGCGATATTTGAGTCTTTTTATTGTGAAAAGTATTAAAAAGGATCTCGAGAAATACAGAATTTGTTATGGGAGAATTAAAACACGATGCTTTTTATTTAGTTTTTATCATTATCACAATAGTCTGTGTTATTGAACTATGTAAAAAAATACACTTTTCTACTTTATTAATATTAAATTATGTTTTAGGCGCCGCCGGTGGATGCAAGTAGCGCAGGACCGTTCACTTTGGGGGAAGCCTATGTTCAGCAGTGGACGTCTTCCGGCTGAGATGGTGATGATAAAATTATAATAAGATAATGATAATAGGTATAAAAAATAATACCAGAAAATAATACCAGAAAGGTTGACAGCTTTTAGGCGCAATAAATATACTGATTCTTATTCCAACGTTGCCAACGTGGTTTTAGTATAGTGTGAGCTCTCTGTGAACCAACTTTAACTCTGCTCACCCCTTTGAGAACTTGAGCGTGATTTTACTTATGTTTGTATCATAACCTCAATATCATTAATTCTATCATGGTGTATTATTGTGAGGCGTTGGTCCCAGTTTGTATTGATGACATCTTGTCGGATATTGCACAAGTTTGAACATTGTTACCAACTTGACGGGCTGTTTGGCACCGCGCTGACATTTCAGGAACTAAGATAGTTCTAAGATTGGCATGTGGTTACCTTCGTAAATTTAGCATGGCTTCTTATCAGGTAGATAGATAGGTAGCATTCAAAATCAAAACCCGACGGCATGAATTCAAGCAAGTAAACTTAGAAATACGTAAAGAAATACGAGCGTCGATGGTTTAGTGACCAGGGCTCACAGAACAGTAAAAAAGGTGTGCTGGGGCCACTGCCTCCCCTCCAGGAGACATGGATACCATCCCCATCACGTATCAATGTGTTATTTCGAATTCATATTTACGTTTATTCGACGCTATTACGGTGAAGGAAAAATCGTAAGAAAACCCGCATACTTTTGCGAAGAAATTAAAAAAAATGTGTGTGAAGTCGATCAACCTGCACATGGCCAACATGGTCAACTAAGGCTTGATCTACATAATTCAAGGTAAAGCTCCTTGGTGGGAACGTATATGAGCTGTTGATGAAATCGATAGAAAAAATAATAACAAAAAAGGTGAAATCGCGCAACATTAGCGGCCTGATTGCTAAGATAGTAAGTGACTTGGTTCCAGGTCACACGGCTAACTTAATAACATGACTCAATGACTTAACAACTTAACGAATTATTTAAAATTACATAGCAAAATGCCGCGAATCGTGAAAGAATTCCTTTAATTTTGTCCGGGAAAGCTCGCACCGAGCCCAATTAAAATTAACGAGGTAATCTCAGTCGGCTCATATTTTCCCGTCACTTATCACACGATTTCAAAATCTTTTTATCTCTAGCCGGGAAATGGATATTTGTTCAACCAAACGCAGATTACAAAAGAAAAAACCACAAATAAACCACGAATTTATTAATTTTCTATTGTTGTTTTGTATACGAACAGTAATTGTGAGACCAGGGGGGCTAAGTTTAAGTAAAATGTAATGTATAAACGTGATTTTATGTATGTTTTTTATAGGCTTATAGTTTACAGGTAGCTTTTAAATATACCTACACAGATAAGATGCCTGGTATGTATGTTACCTATATAATATATATTTGTAAATTACTTTTTACTTTTTTTCCTAGCTAATATATACAATATTTGTAAAATAATTAAGAAGTGGATAGATAGATATAGACTCTCGCATTTTGATAAATCTAGTAAGGATGAAAGAATTTCATGAAACACTGAATTTGTCAATAAATAAATTGTCTTGTCCTTTACATTTTCTAAAATTGTTTTTTTATACATCGATATAAAAAGGGCAGGCGAGTAACATCACTATGATGTACTTACCTTGTTTAAAGGGCCATACTTTAAGGTTGTTTGTTGAAGGATTTATCGGAAGGAGTTGACGTTGTGTAAAGGTTATTTGGAACCCATTTCTATATGCCCTTTCGTTTTCAAAGGTTCTTTAGGTATACACTTTAGGGGTTGCATAGCAAACTGAGTAGGGTTTAAAAATACAGTTTTTCTTATTTTTCGGATATAAAATTCTCCAATAGGTACAATTAAAAATATAGGTATTATTGTCAAAATATTTTTTGAATATGTTTAGTACATAGTGTATTTGTGATAAAACCTGCACACTCCTGCGAAGAAATTCAGAGGTTGTGTTTGAAGTCAACCAACCCGCACTGGGCCAGCGTAGTCGACTAAGGCCTAATCACCCTAATACAAGGGTAGGCTCGAACTCCTCGGTGGGGACGTATATGAGCTGTGGATGATTATTTATAATGTCAATTCAAACGCAATGTCGAACCAAAATCATCCACGCAGAAGCTTAAATCTCCACTAATACGAGTACACAATCGCCGGTATTAGCTGAGTTAAACCCGTCTTACGTGTCAATGAAATTGCCTGTCTAACCTCACACGTCCATGTTAGATCTAGTCAGGGTCAAACGGAGGGGGGAGGGGGCTATCAATCTTGTATAGGGTTAGCAGTAAGGCTTCAAATACCGTTTTGGTAAACTGGTATTGCAGATCTTAATATAATACCGGTTTTGGGTGGATACCGGTTTTGGAGATTGAGCTGGTTTTTAAATAATGACATTACAATTAGACGAGATCAATTAAAGTAGTACCTAAATTAATTAAATTGAATTGCGTTTTAAATGTATTGTGTATTCTTGCGGGCAAGAACGTGATACTTGCATACATTACTTTTGTTAGAACCGGTAAATCTTACCAGTTTTTTAAAAGTGGATGGAATATGTAGGATACGTAGTATGTAGGTATATGTTTTTTTAACCCGCGGGTGCTTAACAGGTAACGAATTAATATGAACTTGGGTTTGTGATATTATAAGATGAGTAGTGTCTAGATAACGTCGTTACAAGCACTAACGAATTCCAAATTCTAAAATACATTAGTACTTAGCGGGGTTTGAACCAGTATCTCCCGGAAGTAACAGCCCTAGTAATTACATCACCGAAGCTCTATAAAAAGCTCAACTTACCGCACAAGGTCGAAGGCTGTCAGTTTCAGTAACATGTAGTTCTTTGGGCACATAGCAGAGGGCGTGGGTTGGTTACCGGTCACTTGTTTGCCCAGTAGTTTTAATACGGGTCAACTTGCTCCGGAGTTTGAAAGATTTCGTAGGTTTTTTTAGGAAGAGACTAATCTCTCTCAAAGTGAGGGTTGTTTGTTGTTTGACAAGAGACATAGCAAGTATGAAGAGTTATTTAGGTACGTTATTTTAGCGCCCGATTTTTTAAAGGTTTTTAGAGTTCCGATCTGTTACAGATTACTGCACCATTGAAAATTACTCTTGATGCAGTAATTTGAAGTAAGATAAAACAAAAATCGTTAACAAAATAATAATAAAAAGATAAAAAGCCATTTTTTTTTAGAAATGCCTTGTTGTTTATAAATTTTCATCAGAAGCGTTTTCTGTGCTTCAATAGTCACGGTAATTTTGATCCAGTTACTATTAAGGTATCAACATCATCAACGGCCTGTTATACAGTCCACTGCTGGTGAGCCTCCTCCACTTAAGTGTTTGGTTTTGCCATAATCTCCACGCTTGGCAGGCGGATTGGAGATCGCAGATTAAAAGGTTACTGTATCAGAGAGCGCTGCTGCCCGTCTACTCTGCCGTCACCACACGGCAAATTAAGGTATAGAAAATCGTTAATACAAGTCTTCTTCATCATCGTGTAACCATTTTAGGGATTGTAAATTCTAACAACTAGGCTATTTGGATGTACTCATCGAATATGTTTTTGCATTTATTCAAACTTCAAACATTAACTTCAACTATCTACAAAAATCTTTTTCTCCAGATCAGGTTACATAATGCCTTCTATAAAAATCAGCGCCAGATCCATATTTGACCTTAATACAAACGACTAAGACATACTTTCTCTTTGAGTTTTTGTTGACCCAGACGCTGAATGGCTCAGCTTTATCTCACTCGAGAACATCTGAGAAATTCCTTTGCAAAAAGTTTTAGGCACCGACAGTCAGATGTTTTGAGACTTCAGCTTACTTTACTTTATGATGATAAAGTATCAAACCACTATCTGTACTGGGATGTTTGTGACCTAGTGAGTTGCAAAGATGGCCATACTCGTATGTGGATGAGTAACCGCTAGTACTACTAAAAATATAAGCTTTTCCGTGCTTTGAAAGGTACACGATTTGTTCTATATTAGAATTAAAAGAAAAAACCGAAATCCTTACCGAAAGTTTGTATGTATGGAATTATGGATGTTTGTTACTCTTTCACGCAAAAACTACTGAACGGAATAGGATGAAATTTGGAATAGAGATAGTTTGTACCCTGGATTAATACGTAAAATACTTTCTACGGAAAAATGTCTTATTTCCACGGGAAAATCTTACACAACGCGAGCGTAGCCGCAGGCTGACCACTAGTAAATAATAACTGATTGTTTTTTTTTTGCAGTCCGAATCTTAACCCAAAAATATTGGCAGACGTGGTTTTAGAAGACCACTTAAGCCTTCTTGGGAATAAGAGCGTGATCAAATTATGTGTGTATGTAGGTCATTGAGCCAAGTCAGAGCTAGTTCCTTCTAATTGCGGGCTGGATAATAGCCTCTCTCGGTTTCAAGATATCTGTAGTTTTGTTACATAGAATATACGAATAAGAATATAAAAAAAATACCGACAAAAGAAACCTTTGGACAAAACCAAAACCAAACCAAAAATGCTTATTTTCCACACTCTACAACCTAACTTAAGAAAATACCGCAGCATTTCTTTGACTTCCTGCTCAAGATAAAACCTCTACTCTCCTCCAGTAATAACGTCAATAAATTGCTAGCAATCTGTCTGTCTGTCACGCCAGTGGCCAGGACAATGAGCCAGTGGACAGCTATTGTACTGGCCCGTGTTCTCTTTATATACGGGAGATACGCAATTACAGGCAACTGGATATATGAGTAATGACTACTTTTATTTATAAAGCTAGTAAATATTGCTCGGGGTCTGAGAGGGAAGTTGTTGTCAATATGGGTAGTTAATAACCAAATAACTGGTACAAATAAGAACATTAATATATATTATATGCTATACATATATTATAAATATAGGTATGATACACACGTCGTGAGATCTATTTAGTCTACCTACCTACAGACAAAAACTCAGCTCAAAAACTCGGAAGGCAGAATCGTCACATCAGTTGCGGAAATCCTCGCCGAGGTCGAAAACTTTTATGGCCGTCTATATGCCTCGCATGCCCCAAAGCCTCCGCCTGACGCAAACGACCCAAGAGCCACACTGACATGCTACTTCACTGAAGATCTCCCGGACGTAGACGAAGATGAAATTGAGAGGGCTCTCAAACAGCTTAAAAATGGGAAGGCTCCTGGAGAAGATGGAATCACTTCCGAGCTTCTCAGAACAGGAGGTACTCCAGTACTGAGAAAGTTAAAGGAGCTATTTAATTCCGTCATAGCCAATGGAACTACCCCGAAGGCGTGGAGTGAGAGCGTGGTGGCGCTGTTTTTCAAGAAAGGAGATAAAACTTTCCTAAAAAACTTCAGACCAATCGCGCTCTTAAGCCACGTCTATAAGCTGTTTTTGAGAGTCCTCACAAACCGTTTCGCCGCAAGATTTGACGCCTTCCAGCCTCCGGAGCAGGCTGGGTTTTGAAAAGGTTTCAGTACCGTAGACCACATCCACGCAGTGAGACATGTTATACAGAAGTCGCAAGAGCATAATCAACCGCTGTGTCTAGCATTTGTGGACTACGAGAAAGCCTTCGACTCCATCGAGACCTGGGCTGTTCTGTAATCTTTGCAGCGATGCCAAGTCGATTGGCGGTACGTGGAGGTACTGAGAAGCCTGTACAGTATGGCGTCGATGTCCGTCCAAGTACAGAATCATAAGACAAAACCCATCCAGTTGCTCAGAGGAGTGAGACAGGGGGATGTCATCTCTCCGAAACTGTTCTCCAACGCACTAGAGGATGTTTTCAAAACCCTAGACTGGAACGGATTGGGCATCAACATTAATGGCGAATATCTGTCGTCGGAAAAGCGGAGGTGACTGCACCTCCGCTTTTCCGACGACATAGTCATAATTGCTAAATCGTTGCAGAATCTGCAAAAAATGCTGCACAGTCTCAACGCTGCCTCACTGTCAGTCGGTTTCCGGATGAACTTGGACAAGACTAAGGTCATGTTCAACGAACTAATCACTCTGGAACCGATCTCGATCAACGGCAAAGTGCTCGAAGTTGTCCAAGAATATGTCTACCTTGGGGAGACATTGCAGTTGGGTAGAGACAACTTTGAGCGGGAAATCGCAAGAAGAGTACAGTTGGGCTGGGCAGCATTCGGAAAACTGCGTCATATCTTTTCGTCGCCGCTACCGCAATGCCTGAAAACTAGGGTTTATAACCAGTGTGTCCTACCCGTTTTGACATACGGAGCCGAGACGTGGAACATGACAGTGAAGTTGGCCCACCGGCTACATGTCACTCAGCGAGCTATGGAGCTATGCTTGGTATTTCGCTACGGGATAAAATACGAAACGAAATCATCCGGCAGAGGACCAAGGTGGTAGATATTGTCCAGAAATGTAACAAGTTGAAGTGGCAGAGGGCTGGCCATGTCTGTCGCAGAACCGATGAGCGTTGGAGCAGACGGGTTCTCGAATGGAGACCGCGTCTCAGGAAACGTAGTGTGGGACGCCCCCCTGCCAGGTGGACTGATGACCTGAAGAGGGTCGCTGGTGGTGGCTGGATGAGGAAAGCGGGTGATCGTGCGCTTTGGCGTACTCTTGGGGAGTCCTACGTCCAGCAGTAGGCTGCAATTGGCTGATTGACCTACAGACAAAATCATCAACATTTCATAAGCATACCCACCAAGAAGTCCGAGCCTACCTTGAGTAAGGGTAGCTTATATACATTCTAAGATCCTTACTGTGCGGCTCAAGCCTACCCTGAATCAGTAAAGCAATCAGGCCTTTGTATACCAGTGCGGTTTGATCGACACGCAGGTTTCCTTACGAGATTTTTTTTTTTTTCAATAAACGTACTATAAATTCGAAGTCACATTGGTACGTCAATCAATCAATCAGCCTATTGCAGTCTACTACTGGACGTAGGCCTCCAAAGGGCACGCCAAAGCGCACGATCACCCGCTTTCCTCATCCAGCCACCACCAGCGACCTTCCTCAAGTCATCAGTCCACCTGGCAGGGGGGCGTCCCACACTACGTTTCCCGAGACGTGGTCTCCATTCGAGAACCCGTCTGCTCCAACGCTCATCGTTTCTGCGACTGACGTGGCCAGCCCACTGCCACTTCAGCTTGCTACATTGGTACGTGGTGGGATTCAAAACCGCGTCTCCCAGAAAGAAAACAGCCTGGCTCAAAATACATTTAATTTTTGTAAGGGATATGTTTCACAATCAAGTATAAAATAAGGCAAACGTTAGTAAAAACAAAGCCATATTTTGTAAAATTATTATCTAAACTATTTTTTTTAGTAGCCTCTTGTGTGTCCACCTGCTGGCAAAGGTCTCCCCTCGCTCTCGCCATTCCTCCCGAAAACCATAAAAAAGAAAAAATATTCTTGATTTAAATGAGGAATCCAATTACAACACTCTCGTCTCTCATATCAAACATTATTATCATTATCATTAATTTTATTGCATTTTTTTTTATTTCCAACAAATTGAAAAAATTCAGCGCACCACAAATCTATAGAAAAAACTCAAGACCGTGTGAAATAGGGACCCACTTGGGACCCTGTAAATGACCTCAAACGACCTTACCCATATAAATCGAGTCCAATTTGTCTTGTCTGTACACAATGTGGTTTTCGAATGGACGGCCATTGTCTGTCCCGGCCTGTCCCGACCTGTCCTATTAAATGTTGTTGACTGTGTGGATTAAATGGACGAACGTAAATGGTGAGGCAGGTGACAAGCTGGCTTTTGTTTTGGTTATTATTTTCCTGCATCATGCAGTGGACTGCAATAGTCTGATTGATTGATTATTTTTATGTAGTGGTAGTGATTAAGGTCGCTGGCTTCCGTTCAGGAGACGGCAGTTCGTAATCTAACACGTACCAATGTGTTTTCAAACTTCAAACCAGTTCATGTTCTTATTGTGATGGAAAAGTTGAAGGTATCTTGCACACAGCGAAAAAATTTAAAGGTTGTGTGTGAAATAGTTCAACTAGAAATGGCTAGTCCCAAATGGCTAGTAACTTGTCTTGTAATGTCTAATGTCGGTCAATTCTGACAAGATAAAAAAGAAAACTGGTTGCATTTAATAGAATAAGATTAGTCTATGTTTATATGCGATATAAGTAAGTGGTGTTTATTTCATGTGCGGATATTTTACGTCTTTACATTATTAATTTCACATCTCTTTATATACGCCCCCACCGAGGGGCTCGAGCCTACCCTGAATTAGGGCGATTAGGCCTTAGTCGATCACGCTGGCACAGTACGGGTTGGTCGACTTCACACACAGCCTGTGATGGCCCAATGCCGAGCCTGAAGTCTCAGGCTGTCAGTTATGCTGTGATATATTTGTTATAATTTATAATGTGATCGTCTAGTAATTATTTTCTTGGTGGATAATTCTGTAATACTTGATTTTACTTTTTGTCCTTGCTAAACATAATAAGCAAACGAAAAGGGTTCAAAGAAAGTTTCTGTGTCGAGCTCTACCACAGCGACTTTCTGTGAATTAAGTTTTACGTAACCCCAAAAAGAGATGCCGCGTTGAAACCCTACCACATCAGGAGGAGCACCAGGGAACCTGCCGATATTCGGTGGTCTCTACGGAGAAACAACACGTCGACTCCCCTTGAAAGTTAAAATGTTAGCCTCTGCTGATTTGAGCAAACACTATACACCCGTTTTCCACATCTTCTGGAACGCCAGGATCCCAGCCGATTTTCGGTGGAGAAACGAGCTGTGCCACAGATTTCGAGACTCGCCCTGTTATTGTTGTTACGTAACGTTTATTATTTTTATATTCTGTATCTCGCAGTCAGACCCGAGAACAGTAGCTGCCTCTTTATATTTTAGAATGCATTCATTTAGTTGGTTTGTGTTTTATTTATGTGTGTGAGTGGCCACTCTTGAGGTCAGCTATAGCGCTTTTATTTGTTTAGGGGAGCTCGTATTTCCTGACACTGTTCAGTACCTGTGATATACCCAAGTGTCAGCAGGATATCAAATAGATTATTACTTCTCTTTACTATGTAATGTCAGCAAGGATAAGATATTTGAAGCAACTTTATTGAGTAAATTATAGTTGCTTTAATTAGATCTTGATAGTTTCTTTATATTTAAAAATTAAGGCAAAGTTAATTTATGATTTAGATTAAGAGTTAGGTTTAAGGCGAATTTAAGAGCAGATTTATTTATTTAAGAAGAATTATAGATTATTTTATTTAGAGGAGAGATGAGGAAAACACAAGATAAATTAAATTATAGACTTTAGTTTATTAATTCTTTTTCTTTACTTTTAATTTAGTCTGATTTAAATCGAGGAATCCGAAGAACGGTATTCCTTGACCCTCTGTTCGATTTCTAGGCCAAAAGTATTAATGAAGGGGAAAAACGAACAGAAAAAGGAAAAAACCCCTTAGGCCAATTATTATCACTACTGTTAAAATATTTATTTGTGATTCAAATTATGATTAAGTGCTAAGAAGTTTATAGTAATAATAACTCTATCTGAGTATAGTTTATGTCAATATCGAAGCGTAAAATACAGCGAAGAAAATAGAAATAGAAAAATAAGGTTTTCTTTGGGCTTTAAAATATAATTTAGTATGATATGCAGCTTTAGATTTAATGTTCAAGTAATATTATTGTTATTGATTAGAATTGGAACTTTTATTGAACTATTTATTTATGTAGTTTTAAGTTTTAAAACCCAAAGTTCTTTGTACTCCCTGTCACTGACTCTATGATTAATCAACACTTAGAAATACACTGCACTATCGCTACGACGCTCCCGGTTTGGTCTCCAGCTCTCCGTTGACTGTCCCTATCCTAGTTCCCCTACCCTATCTCTAACATCTAATCTCCGCCTACAACCCTAACCCTAAATCTTAACATCTAATTGGTCAGCTAAGTTCGGCCGCTCTCCATTGGTCGATCCGTTGATCTTGATTGGCCGGCTGCTCCCGCGCACCGACGATGCGACGCTTCTCCTTGCGAGCTCTCCTGTTGCCATGCGCGCCATCGTCAACTTCGCCTCAATGAAAGCCCTGCTGACGTCACTCAGGCTTCAGCGTTTCATATGACTTCATAGCCGCTGCTATGCTTAGGACTTCATGTAGACAGCCTGGAATTTAGAAGCAAAATCCTTTGCGTAATCCATTTTTATTGTACATACACATCTTGTTAATATTATGTAATTTGTTATACACAGTGTTACACCGTAGGTGGAACATGTCTAGTATTATCATCATTGATAAAGTCATATCAATTAGGGTTTTGTTTATAATATGAATAATATAGTTATGAAACCCGCTAAACATAAGACATAGTTGAGTTTTGTCTTAGGACTTAGAGTCGTACTTTGCATAGCAAACCATAGTGGCAGTTTCACCCTTTTTATCTTAATATTATTTTGTCTTGTCTGACATCTGTTTGGTGTAAAAGTTTTGGGTCGATAAGGATTTCTCTATCTTCCTACACGTGCTACAGAAAAACCATTGAACTTTATCTGCCTATTGTTTGGTGGTAATTTATATTTCTTCAAACCGTCTGTCTTGTGATGCCGCTTCCCGGGGTGTTTAGATATTTCCGTTTAAAAATATCGGTTTATTACTTACCGACAAAAGACCTCTGGCAGTTTAAATTTTTATTGTTGCCAAATGTGCATTTCTCGAAGCAATACTACTAACCATTACTTGTCTTTCTCACGCTTATCTTAATGGCGCGTTCGGTACCATCACATCCCTCTCCCTGTGGACAGTTAGAAATCTTGTTCTCTAACTTTCTACATCAAATCCTAAATCAATGGTGCTAACGCATACACTCGTATAGTACCTAAAACTACCTACATAACTACCTACCTATCTATTGAATGCAAGCCTAATCTAAACCTAACCGTAACCTATTAAATAACTACAAGTTATCCGCATTGTGTCGAAAAGAACTGAAGAGAAAAAAAAGAAAATACCAACCTACCAACCCTAGGCTAAAACTAATTCATTTCCTACCTAGCCTACCTAAACAAAAATACTAAAGTCTAACTTCCTAAGTCATTTTTCAAGATATACCTATGTATATACCTATAGTCAACATCATTTTCCACATTACCATTTATATAGGGCTATTAATTTATTCATTCTCACTTGGGTTTATGAAACATTTAAATAAATGTATTGGCATTATTATTACTTATTTTGCCTTTGATTTCTTTTGTAAGTATAACTTACTCATTTTTTATGATAAATGGCTCCGATTGTATATGGTTTATTGTAAAAATGTGTTAATCTTTGTCAAATATTTTATCAGCTTCTTATTTTTTTTATAGTTCTCAGCTTGATAAAATCATCAATTTCTAATATTTATTAAATTATGTTTCGTATTTGTACTGTCGTTTAGCCCTTTCAATACGACTGTACAACATAGCTGTAAATACCAACTATACTTAATGCATTACGAAAATTACTTGTCTTTTAAAACAAATACCAAAGTTTAACCTGTTTCGTTTTACACTACTAAGCTTTGTCCTGTTAAGTGATACATTTCCATGATTTAACTTCAGAAAACATCGAATTTTCCTTAAATTGTTTGCTATTATTTATGATATAATTATTATTAGCAAAACAATATACTTTATCAATTTTTATAGCGTTTCTATTTCAAAAGTGCTTTTAGTACAAATTCCCAATGAATGCTAGTTTATATAATTAAATTTCGTAGCATTTTATTTTCAAATCCACTCATCTTAAAAATATGTCTTTCTAAATTTATGTTTTTTTTTTTATGAGTAATATCGATTTGATGGTACAGTGTAGACCACTGTCTAAATTGTCACTGCAATTAAAATAACGCCTCTCCCAAATCAAACATATCCCGTAAATTTATGTCTTTGTACTAGTTAGTACTGCTAATCTCATCTTACTTTGGCGTTTTAATAAGTTCATCTTACTCTGGCGTTTTTACTATGTATAGGTAAATATAAGAGGGTTTTTTTATAAATTAATTTATTCGATTAAATCAACGTATTCTACCTGAATCAACCTGTATTGTATATTTTTTTACAATAATACTCTCAATAGTTTCATTCGCATCCTTTATCTCCGTATGTGTTATCTCAAATAACAACATAGCATTAAGATACAACCATCGTATTCAGAAACCTTGATTAGTTTGTAATTTGCCTCACAATAAAATTTTCCAAATTACACTATCATAACTCGTAAGATTTATAATATTTTATTATAATTTCTAGACTTAAACAAGTTTTAATACTTGTAGATCTTGGCCTTTAACAAAATGTCCATATGATTGGATCATCATCATCAATATCATTGCCGTAAGAGTTTATTTACTCATCATCATCACCTGCTGACATATTCATCTAAGTCTCCACTGTAGAGCTTATAATTTACATACATACACATACATACAAATATGTATCTCTTTTCCTGAAGGTAATTAAGACCTACATTCCTTTATTCGCTGAGAACCAAACATACTATCATAATAAACTAGTTGTTAAATTATTTGAAAATTAATATTTTGTCACTTAAGACACTTTTGTTCTGGCATATATTTCCTTTGATTATTTATTTATTTATTAATTTGTCTAAAAGTTCAGAGGACTAACTCAGTATGTTTTTTAATATAATAATATTTAAATGCTTCTTATTCTGATCAATGTCAATTGCTTTTTAAAATTTTCTTTATTTATAGCGTTTATAGATATCTCTTAATGAATACTAGTCCATCATAATCTGATGTTATTGACTTAGTATCGACCTCTGAAAAACTAAATTACATTTAGTTAAACTTTATTAAAGTTTACTTGTTAGCTCGTAAGTTAGAAATTTGCTTTAATTTATTCTTTTCTACTATCTTTATAAGTACTCGTGTGACTTTATCATTTAAAGTAAGTACTTTATTATAGTAACACAAGTTGTGTTACTCTGATTTTCCTCTAATTTTATTCTACTTGCTTACATAATGATATAACGTAAAATTCGTGATCTGACGTTCCAATTATTGTTTCGTCAGACTGTCGTTCTAAGTCAAGCCAGAGACGTTGACTTAAAAGTTTTGATCTTCTTCTATATCGTGTGGGTTATAAGGTCAAACAACTACTCGTCATTATTCTGACAACTATTAACGACTTTTGATTAAGGACCCGGTCTTGTGGCTTTAAGACTCTTTCTCACCGCTGCTGCAAAGGCCTTTCCTAAATAAAGATAAACTTATACTTTTCTACAAACTACAACTTCTAATTATCTTTTTTTTATGTGTGCTATATTTTACTAAGACCGCTTAAATATACTTATTTAAGTCGTCATGGGGCAAATTAGGCTTTTTCTTATTTATATAGTAAGATTTTTTCTTTACAACCCCTTTATTTTCTCATCTTATTAACATTTTGTCAATAATGTTATGTTTAAGATGATAATTATTTACTGATAATTTGTATGCTAACTCCTTCGTCAAACATACACTGATTTACTTAAACTAAGATTAATAATCAAAATTGTCATTATGTGTAATGAACACGAGTCACTTGTGACATACTTAGAACGCTCATACATACGCAATACATATATTAAATACCCATACCTACTTGCGCATAAGATATATTTCTTAATCTTATTTAAAAGTCTTTTAATCATCATTTTATCATCATAATTTTATTGTGCTGGACGCAGGCCTATATGCGTCACTAATTGTATTAATTATTGTCGTTTGCACTAATAAACACTTTCTTCTCTATTTGTTTACCTTTCTTTAGAATGTAAGATGAGTGAACGTGGTTATAATTATACATTCATACATATATTTCGCGTTTTCTTTACTCTATTGTGCAATGAACGTTCAATCATTCAATACGACCTTGCCATTATTTACTAACGCCAAATTCTAATGTCTTAGAAATATTATGTTATTACTATTTATTCGTTATTTAATCTAATGAAGCACATTATTTTGAGTGGTTTAACTTAATTTGTGTCTTACTCATAAATCACATCAAATTCTTAAGGTCTTGATTTGTTTTACTTTATTGATTTTGTTAGATTTTTACTTCAAAACTAGTCTAAATTCGCGTCATATACTAATTTTGTTAACTAAACACGCGACAATCGAACACAAAACAATTACACCTTCAATAAATGGAATAAAATCAAAATATATAACAAGATGTCAGACAATACGTCCTGTAAAACACATGTCATGCAAAAGTGTACATTACCGCTTCGATATTTCAATCTATTTGATTTTCTTTAGATGACTTATTTCTGTGTTTTTTTTTTTAAATATTTCTTTACTTTACTTTCAATTCCTCTTTATTTACTTTTATTTAATAAGTAATAAATTCTCCTCTCCCAAATATTTCGATTAAAGAAATATTTTATAATATTAATAAGTTCTCAAATGTTTAGTTTCTTGTACAATATTAATAGCAATAAAAGTTTCTCTTTAAAATATTTAAATTATTATTTCAATTTAAAATATTTAATAATAATAAACCCTTTCTCAAATTCAGCCTTTCTTTTAAACTTCGATAATTTATGTATAATAATTTTATTTACTATCACACCAATTTTAAATATTTGTTCTATGTTGTGTATTTTTTTATTTAGTTCTTTTCTAGTTGTGTCCTATTTTATTTTTATTTTTAGACACAATGTTCTAGATCCTGGTGAACGCGTACCACGTGTGATGGCCCAATGCCGAGCCTGAAGTCTCAGGCTGTCAGTTATGCTGTGATATATTTGTTATAATTTATAATGTGATCGTCTAGTAATTATTTTCTTGGTGGATAATTCTGTAATACTTGATTTTACTTTTTGTCCTTGCTAAACATAATAAGCAAACGAAAAGGGTTCAAAGAAAGTTTCTGTGTCGAGCTCTACCACAGCGACTTTCTGTGAATTAAGTTTTACGTAACCCCAAAAAGAGATGCCGCGTTGAAACCCTACCACATCAGGAGGAGCACCAGGGAACCTGCCGATATTCGGTGGTCTCTACGGAGAAACAACACGTCGACTCCCCTTGAAAGTTAAAATGTTAGCCTCTGCTGATTTGAGCAAACACTATACACCCGTTTTCCACATCTTCTGGAACGCCAGGATCCCAGCCGATTTTCGGTGGAGAAACGAGCTGTGCCACAGATTTCGAGACTCGCCCTGTTATTGTTGTTACGTAACGTTTATTATTTTTATATTCTGTATCTCGCAGTCAGACCCGAGAACAGTAGCTGCCTCTTTATATTTTAGAATGCATTCATTTAGTTGGTTTGTGTTTTATTTATGTGTGTGAGTGGCCACTCTTGAGGTCAGCTATAGCGCTTTTATTTGTTTAGGGGAGCTCGTATTTCCTGACACTGTTCAGTACCTGTGATATACCCAAGTGTCAGCAGGATATCAAATAGATTATTACTTCTCTTTACTATGTAATGTCAGCAAGGATAAGATATTTGAAGCAACTTTATTGAGTAAATTATAGTTGCTTTAATTAGATCTTGATAGTTTCTTTATATTTAAAAATTAAGGCAAAGTTAATTTATGATTTAGATTAAGAGTTAGGTTTAAGGCGAATTTAAGAGCAGATTTATTTATTTAAGAAGAATTATAGATTATTTTATTTAGAGGAGAGATGAGGAAAACACAAGATAAATTAAATTATAGACTTTAGTTTATTAATTCTTTTTCTTTACTTTTAATTTAGTCTGATTTAAATCGAGGAATCCGAAGAACGGTATTCCTTGACCCTCTGTTCGATTTCTAGGCCAAAAGTATTAATGAAGGGGAAAAACGAACAGAAAAAGGAAAAAACCCCTTAGGCCAATTATTATCACTACTGTTAAAATATTTATTTGTGATTCAAATTATGATTAAGTGCTAAGAAGTTTATAGTAATAATAACTCTATCTGAGTATAGTTTATGTCAATATCGAAGCGTAAAATACAGCGAAGAAAATAGAAATAGAAAAATAAGGTTTTCTTTGGGCTTTAAAATATAATTTAGTATGATATGCAGCTTTAGATTTAATGTTCAAGTAATATTATTGTTATTGATTAGAATTGGAACTTTTATTGAACTATTTATTTATGTAGTTTTAAGTTTTAAAACCCAAAGTTCTTTGTACTCCCTGTCACTGACTCTATGATTAATCAACACTTAGAAATACACTGCACTATCGCTACGACGCTCCCGGTTTGGTCTCCAGCTCTCCGTTGACTGTCCCTATCCTAGTTCCCCTACCCTATCTCTAACATCTAATCTCCGCCTACAACCCTAACCCTAAATCTTAACATCTAATTGGTCAGCTAAGTTCGGCCGCTCTCCATTGGTCGATCCGTTGATCTTGATTGGCCGGCTGCTCCCGCGCACCGACGATGCGACGCTTCTCCTTGCGAGCTCTCCTGTTGCCATGCGCGCCATCGTCAACTTCGCCTCAATGAAAGCCCTGCTGACGTCACTCAGGCTTCAGCGTTTCATATGACTTCATAGCCGCTGCTATGCTTAGGACTTCATGTAGACAGCCTGGAATTTAGAAGCAAAATCCTTTGCGTAATCCATTTTTATTGTACATACACATCTTGTTAATATTATGTAATTTGTTATACACAGTGTTACACCGTAGGTGGAACATGTCTAGTATTATCATCATTGATAAAGTCATATCAATTAGGGTTTTGTTTATAATATGAATAATATAGTTATGAAACCCGCTAAACATAAGACATAGTTGAGTTTTGTCTTAGGACTTAGAGTCGTACTTTGCATAGCAAACCATAGTGGCAGTTTCACCCTTTTTATCTTAATATTATTTTGTCTTGTCTGACATCTGTTTGGTGTAAAAGTTTTGGGTCGATAAGGATTTCTCTATCTTCCTACACGTGCTACAGAAAAACCATTGAACTTTATCTGCCTATTGTTTGGTGGTAATTTATATTTCTTCAAACCGTCTGTCTTGTGATGCCGCTTCCCGGGGTGTTTAGATATTTCCGTTTAAAAATATCGGTTTATTACTTACCGACAAAAGACCTCTGGCAGTTTAAATTTTTATTGTTGCCAAATGTGCATTTCTCGAAGCAATACTACTAACCATTACTTGTCTTTCTCACGCTTATCTTAATGGCGCGTTCGGTACCATCACAAGCCTTTGAATTTCTTCGCAGGAGTGTGCAGGTTTTCCTTCACCGTAAGAGCGTCAAATAAACGTACATTATGAATTCTAAATTCGAAAACACTTTGGTACGTGATGGGGATCGAACCCGCGTCTCCCGGACGAGAGGCAGCGGCCCTAGCCACTAGACCACCGACTCTGGTTTCCTTTCAAAACGTATAAATCTTTCGCCTTTTTTCTATCTAAACAGTTGTGGCAAATTTTACTTGTTTCAGTTTTCTGCACTCAGTTAAACTCTAGAGGTTAAACTACAAGCTAATTGTCAAACTTACAACCCGCAGTTAACTGTACAATCTCTACAATGCACTTAACTGCACTCCTAACACTAACAATGTAAGAACACTAACATTAGCAACAAACCGAGCAAAGCATGAGATTAGTCTAACACTTTTACTGCCCAAACTGCAATTCTTATGGCTATCAAGGGCCTTTTGTGGCTACATAACTTTGACTGGATTTTTGAGATTTTTTGTTGAAACAACCCATACGATAAGAAAAAGAAATTTTAAGAATTTTATTATGTTTGAAGTCAGTATCATAATAATTTTATTTAACAAAAAGACGTAGAAATTGTTTAAATATTACGCTCTCGTCCTAGCTTTACAGTCTCTTATCAAACTAAGTTTCTAACGACAAATTGTTAGTTAAGTGAAGATTTATTAAATACTTACAAAATCATCAAGAAGATATTTTAAAATTGGAACGTTTAAACATCATCGTATTAAGTGACAAAATTATTTCTGTAAATACTTATAATTTCTGTAAGAATACACTTATAAAAATAGTTACGCCGTAGTAGCCTCGTAGCAGCCTGCAAATTGTTCCAACAGCTACGCCGCCGTAGAATCTTCGTAGCAGCCAGCAGTAAAGCTGTTAGGTCTGTAGCCTAGATCTAGGTATACTAAAGACATTAGTAGTCGCGAACCAGTTCAAACCGACGCAAGATTTAAAGCAACCGCGAGCTACAGCCGAGAAGTGGTACTAACTGTAGCTATCGAGTTTGAGGTGGGGTTTCAGTGAGTTTCATTGATAATATATTAAAATATATAATAACAACTTAAACAAAAATAATTGAAACAAGTCCCCAGCATACTGGCAGCATTTCTTCTTTGGATAGCCAAGCTGAATATTAAACTAAACGAAAAAAATACAAATATAATTATTAAATAAAAAAAAAAAATTGGCCAAAAAAGAAGTTCGTAACCTGCATAAAAATATAAATTTTGAAACTACTTTGACCTGTTTTTATTTTACAATATCAATGTTATGTCTTAATGTCTTAAAATGTTCGCAATCGAGAACCAATGGTAGAGCGAACCACCTCGCATTCAATTTAAACCCGCGCCAATATTTCACTTGTCTCCCACTTTCTTCTGTGTGAATTGTGTACCACAGCGTGTATACGACTGTAGACCCTTATGTACGTATACCGGTATGTGTTGCTATGTGTAGTATTGTGTGTACAGAGCCCCATTCAAAATGGGGCCCCTTTTAATTTTTTTTTACTGTCTCTTATGTTGACCAGTTCGTATTGTAATGTGAAGTACGCTTAGTCGTATTTTAAAAATGGAAGCTATTAAAAAGAGGAAAGTGCCTCATGAAATCATACTTACTTGTTTTCATTTCTGTAGAAAAGTCTCTGGAACAGTGTCAACTTAAATTGACTAGGTTAAAGTTGTCTTACGAGGTTAATACCGTACTTGCTTTAAGTATTACCGTGTGGTGCAAGGGAAAGAATCGAATGAGAGTGCTTTTATAGACTTCCACAGTTTTCTCATTTCAAATTATTTTTACGGGTTACCTAGTATTAATGTTAAGGTTGGGTGTGAAGTCGACCAACCCGTACTGGGCCAGCGTGGTCGACTAAGGCTTCATCGCTCTAATTTAGGGCAGGCTCGAGCCCCTCGGTGGAGACGTATATGAGCTGTTGATGAATGTTAAGGTAAACAAAATTGTTTACAAAATAAGCAGCGTGACAGGTCACGGGTCATTTATAGATCCTTGAGAGAGGTTTTTGTCCAGCGGTGGACGTTTTTTGGCTGAAACAGTGATAACTATGATGAAACAAAACGTAAAATTAACTCGGGTGAATCAAATTTACCACAGTTATTTTTGACCTATTTAAAATGACAAGAGTTTATAACAATATACGTTTGCTCAAACCAGGCTATTTAAATTCAGTTTAGAGGCCGTCAGACCCTGAATGCGGCCCTGTGCGTGTGAGGGTAATTTGTGTTGTTTTGCAATAATGGAATGGAATAGCAAGAAAATTCCACACGAAATGGAAATGGCTGGAGCTGTTTTGAATTTTATTTAAAAAAAATCTATTTTACTTTTTGGCATGATCAAGCGTTTAGTCGGGAAGTTTGATCATAGAAACTTTCATCAACATCATCATTATTATGTTGTGGTGAGGTCGATTACCAGCACTACAAATGATTTCATTGGTTGGACGGATATAGGAATTGGCTAATTTTAATCAGCTGACATTTTGCAATAGCTCTTGCTAAATCTGCAGTTCAAACTAAGCGTTTCAGCTTTAGACCAGTTAGACGATGGACACGAAGAGAGTTCATTGTTATTCACGTGACGTAACAGCCTCCAAGGTCATACAGTTAGAGCGTCCTCCATCCGATTAGACCCTGGGTTTGGAATCTCAGTGGGGAAACTGACAAACAAAATGTATTCATTTGACTGTGTCCGTTCTTTCACGGGCGGAGTTACTTTGGGCACGCTGTTGCGTACAGTCATCATCAATTCATCATCATCATCATTTCAGTTAAAACACATCTACTGCCATACAAAGGCTTCAACAACAACGGCCATCCAGGCATACCCACGCTTCTTACAGCAGTACAGCAAGAACATAATTAACTTACTAAAATATATCTTGTCTTCGAAATTACATCACTTTACCTGAAACAAGGAGTTTCACAAATTGTTACATGACAAAGATTTATGCGCTCAGAGCAAAGCTAACGCGAAATATAAATCAAGCTACGTCGCTTGTGCAATATTCATTGATATTCTGTTCTAGGAGAACATAAAATAAAATTATCTAGAATACGTTCATTCAATTTGAATATTTTTGTCGACGATCGGTCATTTCAGCATGTACGTGCATACGCGTATTAGGCTACTTTATGTATTGTTTCTTTCATTTGATTTACTTACTATTTTGCTAATTCATGTCGTTTAAATCTGTTTAAAATTATTGTGAGTAGTTTAAAGATTAAGGACCTCACAATCATTTTACCAAATCTGTGTTTTGCTAAAAGACGTAAAATTTATTATAATTTAAATAGCTTTTTACTTGCCAAATTAAAATATCTATATTAAAAACACAGTTTAAAAATTTGTGCAACAAAATTAAATTTTCTTTATGGTTCAATTATGGGCTGTTACGAGAATGTGTGTAAAGTATTGGAGCTAAAGTTTCACCCAAACAAAGGGACCAAAATAGATTCGTACACATGGAAGCTTAGAACTTATGGGCAAAGTTTCTACCCTAAATATAACCTCACATGACAGTGGGACGGAGCGGATATAACTTTTAGTAATCTATACCAATATACATCGCCGCAGGTGAGAAGAGCGTCGATGGTCTAGTGGCTAGGGCCGCTGCCTCCCGTCCGGGAGACGCGGGTTCGATCCCCACCACGTACCAACGTGTTTTTGAATTTCGTATTCATATGTACGTTTATTCGACGCTCTCACGGTGAACGAAAACATCATGATGAAACCTGCACACTCCTACGAAGAAATTCATAGGTTGTGTGTGAAGTCGACCAACTCGCACTGGGCCAGCGTGGTCGACTAAGGCTTAATCGCCCTAATTCAGGGTAGGCTCGAACCCTTCGGTGGGGACGTATATGAATTGATAACATACCAATATACATAACATACACTAGCGCTCTGCTGGCAACTTTGTTTGAGTGATCAAAGCTTTATCTCCGAGATAAACTTCTTGAGCACAAAAATTTAAGATACTTTGCTAGGCGGCGCATCGAGATAAAACATGCATCAGTTTTGAAGTTTCTCCCTCCAGTAACACAACTGTAAAAACCGCATTTCATTGCGTACAGAAGCTTTTGTGTGGTATACGCGAACAACCATACGAACAACCGACAGACAGACAAAATAATTTAAATATATACATTTTGGTTTCTCTTATAAACCCCTCTGATATATTTTTTATTTTATATTTTCTAAGTACATACATCGGACAGTAAAATTTTTATTATTATGTATAGATTTACTAATAAGCATCTTCTGGGTAAGCCTGTTCAACCTTCGATCTCTTATTACCATTAAGTGAGAACTGAGGACAAAATGTGAACACACCAATATTCATAAAAGGTCAAGAGGGGATTCTTCTTCTTATAGTGAGAGTATTGAGCCGAGTGGTAAAATAATCAACGGCCCGTTACAGTCCACTGCTGGACTACTGAGCCTCCGCCACTTAAGTGTTTGGTTTTGCCATAATCTCCACGCTTGGCAGGCGGGTTGGAGATCGCAGATTAAAAGGTTACTGTATCAGAGAGCGCTGCTGCCCGTTCCCTGTTCAATGTGTAGTCCCTAAGTCGGCTCTTACGACACCCACGGGAAGAGTAGGGGTTGGTGACAAATGTATTCTACTCTGCCGTCACCACACTGGTAAAATAAACCGACCAAAAAAAAACATCCTCCGAATAATCATTCAGAATTCTATATCAGTCAGTACATTATAAAAATAATATATAAAGTGTTACCTTTACAGGGAAAGAAATAAAATCAAGTGAAGAAATACAAAGTAAATACTATTAGACTAGAACACTATTACTGTTATTTAGAGAACATCTTGTCGATCTAATAAATATAATGAGTATTATATTGGTACTGGCTCCTAGAAAAGAAGAATAATTCATAATTTATTGATTGAAATTGGTTTGGAATTTAATTGAAACTGTTTGACTTCATCTAATGATTTACTAACATTATTACAATTTGCGGGTTTGCGGGTTTTGCGAGATCGAGGTAACAATATTAAATATAACCGGGGTAACAAACCCGCAAATTGTGATAATGTTAGTTTAGTGAACAACCACGAGAATCTTAAAACATATATCTAATGATTTTTTCCATTCCGAAGGCCAAAGTCTTGATGCGCGGAATAAAGGAAATAATCAAATTCAAAAGTCATTCATGAGTCATGATTGTCCATGAGCGAGTTCATACTCCGACTCGCACTTGGCCGATTTTCGGGTGGCTGTGACCACAACCTTTTTAGAGGTCTGGATCCGCCCGCCAACTAAAGCTCTTCTTATCTATTTAGGAAAAACAACACGACTAGTTTTTTTATTTTACAAGCTTTATTTCCAAAGAACACAAAATCTTAAAATATTCTTGTTTAAAACGTTCACGCTCTTTTTTACCCGAGCTGCGAGTGCCAGCCTAATAGTTTTACTGGCTAAATCCGGCTGAGCCCAGTTGAGGCCAGTTCAGCATAGCTCAGCTAAGATTTAGTAATTTAATGCCTTCGCTGACGAGAATAAGAATATCGGCGGTGCAGTGTCCGAACTAGAGCAAGAAGTTTAAGTCCCATCACGTACTAATCATTAACAGCTCGAGCTTAAAACATAAGGCGATCAGTTTTAAGACAAGAAAAAAAATAAAGAAAACACTTATACTATGATAGGAAATAAACCCGCATGTCGCTCGGACGGGAAGATGTAAACTTCTAGGAAGAATCCTAGCCACCACGCCACCGACACTCTCCACTGCGTACTAATGTGTTTTGAATTTAAACATTCCTCTCGTTAAGAAAAAATCGCATAAAACTGCTACAACAACGTTGCTACGGAACGTCTACACATTTGCTACGAGATGTCTACATACTGCTACGACAAGTCTCCATACAAATTTTACTGCTACGAAAAGTGTAAAATTCTTCGATCACAGAACTTTCTGTGATCTAAGGTAAAATTATTTTAGTTTTTGCATACAAAAGACAATGAAGAAAATAAGTTCATTTTTGTTTTTTACCTGCGAGTTTATTTAAAGGGGTAGTACTAAAATGTATTTGTTCCGTAAGTGATACCACTTTTGTGACATCACAAATAAATCTTTACCTAAAATTGGCAAGTAACATGTTAACACGGTCTAGAAATCAGTCGTCCAAGGCTTTGGCTCGCTTGAAGCGATTGTGGCGCTGAAAAATTCTCTCCTAGACGCTTTCATGAAACAGGATTTCTTCTAGACGGTATTTGACAAAGAATTCTGGTATTTGCGTGAAAGATAATGCTCTTCAAAATGCACGTTTAATCTTGTTTACTTGAAATACTTGTATACTTATTTAAAAAAATCTAATATTCATGTTTCTTGGTCAAATTAATATAAGTATTTTTTATAATTTTTCTATTCTATACACAAAATAGTAATAATAATATAATACTATTTTTTTTTCAGATTACGTCTATATTTTTAATTTTTAGCATTATAAATATTAAATTTTACTGATCCGTTCATTTGAGTACGTGCTGACTCTTTTTGATTACAAACTTTAAGTATAGCTGGTCATAAACGAGGGAGATTATAAAGCGCTTTCCATGTTTTGGAAAGCACGGTACCAAAACAATTAGTTTATTTTTAGGTTTCGTAATTCAAAAATTATTATAATGATATTTTCATGTACGACATCCTGAGGCAAGTTTAGATAAAAATATAGTCACGTTTATTACAGTTTTGATTACAACTCGCCCCTTACTCAAAAACACTTTCATATTCATTACATCATGATGTAATACAGCAAGAACTTCTATACCCCTCACAAGGCTACAGGGTGTTTTTCTAAAGTTCTTCACCGACAACATGCAAATGTTGTTTACACCAAGCTTGCCGAGGGCGAGACGCGATGTTTTCATAATGTATTAAATCTATGCACCACGTTACACAAGATGGAGCGAAATCACAATGTCTTGTTTAAAAACTGGTTTCATATTTAGACGTTTAAAAAGATACGTGTTTGGCAAGTTGGATTTTACAACAGCATTTGTACTAATATTTATAGTTTTTGCAAACGTTACTTCTTCTGCTTCATCGTGTGGGTTGTAAGGTCGACAAACCCTGGTGTCAGTGTTATAGAGCCATCAGAGGCCACTGACATGACTCATATACAGACTACTTCCGTAGATAGTACTAAGGTTTGTGAGGTCGGTTGTCGACCTTACAACCCACACGATGAAGAAGAAGTAAATAAATAAATAAATAACTGATTAACTTGAAGACCCACCGACACCAGCTACTCTGCATAACCTGTCATTGTGTTACCCGAAAAAATATAATGACGAATCTAAGTAAAGTCACCTGTGGAAAGTAACATAGTTGATTTAATTTGATCTTGATCTGATTTTACATCTTAGGGATTAACTTGCCCTTCGAAATAATCAGGGTATTTTTTTATTTTATCTTAATAATTTATTGTACACAAAAAACACGCAAAAACAAAACATACAGTAAAGCGACACAACAGGCCTACATATGGGAATGTCTCATAAACGTATTATTGTCTCATTGCGTATGAACTTATTTACCCTTCCATTACACAAGGGTTCGTGTACACATATTTATATGGTACAATATTACTTTCGAGTACGATGCGAGTTCAAATACCTGTTAGGTTTGCCGCACACCTTATTATCTCCGCGAGGAGATTTTTATGAGATAAGACGTATAAGGTGCTTTGGAGATAATATTCAAAAAGTATCTAATTTCAGCGAGAACGGAACGAGGAGGAGAATGAATTCTTTGTGTTTTATCCTGTGGAAAATATAAAGAACCATATGAACGGTGCCACTGGCTATCTACACAATTTACATTTAAAAACACCGCTTTATTTAGAACCACTGGTCATAATATAAATGACTTAAACCCAGGACTTCGAGAGCCAAATGCTTTGGCCAATGAGACCGTGAAGGATTTTGTAATATTATGTTGTTCATTAAAATCCTACCCTGAGTTAGAGCGGGACGTAGTCGACTTAGCTGGACCAGTGCGGATTGGGCAACCACACACACACAACCTTGGAATTTCATTTATTATTGCTTGGTGCCGATAAACTGTACGTCGGGTTGTCTAGGCACGGAACATTCCTCCTAAAACTATTGCGCGGGAGCACCAACTCCATCCTGAGGGTCCTCGGTGACAAGGTGGACTGCCCCCTACTGCAACACTGGGTTCGAGCGCATGTCCTTGTGCCCGGCGTTCCAGTGGGTGGGAGGTATTTGAATTAGATTTATTATTATTATTAAGTTACATATAATTTATTATTATTATTATAATTATTTTTATTGATTTGAATATTTTAAATTTGTATTTTAAAGTTTTAAGTTTTAATGGTTTGATTATATTGATTTTTTAATTTGTCATTTACTAACATAATTTTATTTTATTTTATTTTTTAAGTTTTACTAACAAAAACATATGGACGGACACAGTCTGAAATAAATTGATTTTATTTATTTATTTATTTTATTGCAAACTTAAACACTACGTCCGAAGAAAGATGTACCCGTGATTCGGAAGGCACGTTGATACTCCCACCCGTTACTCAAGCAATTTAAGAGGTTTTATTTAAGTAGCTCCATAATGAACAACAGGGTTTTTGTGGTAGGTTGTCATCTTAACAACCCACACGATAAGAGACGAAAATACTGTATTAACAGTATGAAATAACTTCAATATTATTTATAGGTTACTAAGGCGACAGACGCCGGCGCCTACAAGTCGCGACAGCGCGCGTCGGGCGCCGCGACGTGTCGTCGCTCCAGTTCGCCGGCGATACAAGTACTGATCGACAGTGGAGTTGATTAAAATCTGGTAAATTAATTCTTGAAGCTAAGAGAACAGTGTTGACTGCTAAATTTCTTCAACCTAAAGAGTAGATTTTTTCGTAGTAAATAATATTGAAAAAAATACAAAAAAAAGATTGGTAAGAAGGTATGATAATTTTTAGTGTAGCTTATGATTTTTCAAAATGGTATTTGAACAACATAATTAACCATCTTGCCCATAAACTCGCGATTTTTTATCTTTTACTAATACTTGGGAATTATAAGAAAAATGGGAAATGTAAAAAAAAAGAAATTTCTGGTAAATTTTAAATAATACCACATAGTACTAAAAATTCTAAAAAATACTTTTTTTTATTCCCTTTTCAATACAGTTTTTTTTGTATCAATAGGACATTTGTAAGTATTTTTTTAAATTGTTTAAATTTGGAATTTGATTTCTGACTTCGTTTTGGCGGCAAACTCTACCTGCCGTAAAAAAAAAAATAAAAAAAAAAATATGTTCGAATTTTTTTTTGGTACTAAAGAAGATCACCAAAGCTAATAAAAACAAATAAAAAATAAATTAAATATTAATAAATAATATTTCAGATAATAGTGTTGTTTATAAACAACGGTACGCGTTTCAGGGTTAAGAAGTCCGTAGTTGGTTCTGGCCACAGAGCAAGGAATCGTTCACCGCTCCCGCCCTACAAGAGATGCCTTATCAACACATTTCACACAAACTACGAAAAAAGTCCTTGAAATGAAATGAGTAGTTTATTAACTTATGGATGTTACATCTCTTAGTTTCGTCATTACATTTTTTTGGGTGTATTCACTACACGATGTGCGGTTTCTAAGAAACTATACTCGAGCTATATTAAAGTTCTGGTTGTATACTATCTAGAATATATCAATTGATTAAAAGCTAATTTTGATCACTAAATAGCAAAATACCTCAAAAAAAATAAAGAAACTTGAATGAAAATTGTGATTGTTTAAGAACTTTGAAATTAAAGTTGTTTAGTTATAAGTAGTTCAGTTATCTGAACGCTGAATTACCGCGTTATTTCCCAAAATTTTAGTTAACACATTGTACATGCCGACAAAAGTGTACGCAGTTAAACTTAGTAAAACCCTTTATACTAAAGGAAGCTAAGTCTAAGTCCTCCTCGTTTGCATATTGTAAGCCCGTATTAGCATAATGTGTGTCGCGTTGGTTGTAATCCCGGGCTGGGCAGCAATGATGGGTCATTCGGGGACTTGTAGTTTCTGTTGTCACAATTTGCCAGTATTTAGATAGGTGAATCTACAAGGAAAACGTACAGTTAGGTCGTTATTTACTTTGGTATTTTTGGGTTGGTTTTAGGTGACATAAAGTTTCTATTGTTACAATTTGGCAGTATTTCGATAACATGCATAACAAAAAAACATATTTTTTCTTGGAAAATCAGCTGATCCAGCCTGCAATATCCTTCTTAACCTGGGGACAAGTTAAACCACAATAGGGAGGGAATACACACATTTTTTTTATTTCATTAATCGAAATATTTCAAGTTTCAGATAAACACATAAAAAATATTTTTTCAAATATCTTACTCAGAAACAAAGTTATAAGGCTTCAAAGTTGATGGTTATACAGAGAGGTCCGACGTGATCTGTGACGTCATTGGTCACGCGAGCCATATATCCGCCATAGAAAATTTTGTTTTCGTAAGAGGGATAGATATATTTGTTTAATAATGTTGTATCTATAGGTTGTTTGTTATTCGATCAATTTCGATTCTGTTTTGACTGTCTATTCTATTTTTATATACTTTCAGACAGTTTCAGATGAACTATGAAAAAAACTAATATTTTTTTATGCATATTCACTTTTGCCCAAACTCGAACACGGAACTTCCACAATGAGAACTGAACACTTAGCTGGGTGACACAGGCTTTTATGTAATAAGCTTCGTATATTAATTAGTTAAAGTACCTTTGTTTAGGTACATGGTTGTTTACACGTGGCTAACTCAGGTCTAACGTCGTCTCTAATTACACACTTGACGAGTAGAGAGTTTGGCAACTAATTAGTTGGTGTTTAAGATCCTGTACAGACGAACTGGAATCTAGTTGCAAAACTGCAAAAATAAAACTGAAATTGTTTTACAGGCTTGCCATGTTATAATGTTATCAAATGACCACCAAAGTTTAAAATAATTTATATTAAACTTAGTTTAAAATATGAGCTGTTGATGATGATGATGAAGTTTAAAATCCCCACCACGTACTAATGTGTTTTCAAATTTAGAATTCATATGTACGTTTATTCGACGCCCTAACGGTGAAGAAAAACATCGTGAGGACTACATTCAAAGGTTGTGTGTGAAGTCAACCAACTCGCATTGGGCCAGCGTGTTCGACTAATGCTTAATTGCCCTAATTCAGGGTAGGCTCGAGCCTCTCGGTGCGGACGTTTTACGAGCTCTTGATGAAGTTTAAAATCATGTTATACCAAACTGCGCGCGCACTCCAATTAAAAAGATGTCTGTGTTAAAAATATATTATTTGTTTAGGAAATACACTATAATGAGAAAGATACTAAAAAATCGGGCACTCACAAAAACCTAGACAAACCACGGAAAATGTTTATTTTACAATCATAATAATGTTGACAGCCGTGAAAGTTATAAAAGCGTAAAGATAAAAGATAAAAAATAAACTTCGTGTTAAATGTTTTTTAGAAACAGACTGTTTTCAAAAACACTGTAAAAGGATTGAAAATATTCATCAATTTTATTTATACGTAAATTAAGTCAACGGGAAATAAAAATAAAAAACTTAAAAACTAAAAGTTAAACACTTATGTTGAATATGAATTTGTAACAAACACATATATAATTCAAAAAGGTCTACCCACAACAGGAATTCTACGAACACTCCCCACCACATTCCCCCCCGCTAATCGGGCGAATGATTCCCGAAATACCGATAAACCGCGAATCGGAACCCTCCCGACATTAATACTGGGACGATTCCCGGGAGCGGGACCGAGACACAAACCCCACGAAATAACGGTTTAGATTAAAACATGTTTTTGGTTGGCTGATGGTACTTTTAAATAATTTTATGAGTAATTTTTAGTTCACAAATATAGAGATAGAACGTAGACAAAACTTTTGGGCTCTTATTGCCTTTTCATAGTCTGAAATATATATATAAAAAAAAAATTGAGGACGTCTTCTCAATCCTAATACCACAAAGTAGGTAAAGCGGTGCGGGTAACCCTTTTTATTTTGTGCTAATACATACTCGGGGGAAATAATCACTAATTAAAAAAGACTTTTATAACAAAATAAAAGTGGTCGGACAGAAACTCAAATATCACTATGGTACTTATCAATTTTATTCTTTCTTGCTTTCTCTATCACATCAAAACTAATATTTATTATAAAATTACATAATACTGTTATTTTTTTTTTACAGTATTATAATTATTTTTCTTTTATAATCGGATCACTTATGTTTGTATATTATCATTAAACTAACTATCCGTTATCTTTAAAAGTTTTTTACTAATCTTTAAATAAGCGCAAAGGTTTTACGGTCCGCTATTATATTTAAAGTTAGTTTTTTCTTATTTTACATTATCGGGTTGCTCAGAATAAAACACTACTACTATATAACATTATTCTAAAACGATGGAATCAAACTTGATATTAGTTCTATTCATACGTTTTTAGTTATTCAACCTGTAAAAATGCACCAAAACTGAAAAAATATTCGACCGCATATCCGGACGAGACCGCCACCTCATTCATATGGAAAAAGACCTCTAGACTATTATTTCATCTGCGAACGAAAACCAACCACAATATGCAATATGCGCGTCTATTTATATTACAGCGCCTGTGGCTTAGTGGTTAAGGGCGCTGTCTCTTGTCCGGGATACACGAGTTTGAATGCCACTACGTACTTCATCATCATCATCAACAGCTCATATACGTCCCCACCGAGGGGCTTGAACCTACCCTGAATCAGGGTGATCAGGCTTTAGTGATCACGTTAACCCAGTCGGGTTGATTGCCTTCACACATAATTTTTTAATTTCTTTGCAAGAATGGGCGGGGTGGATCACGATGTTTTCTTTCCTTCACCGTAAGAGACAATGAGGTCGCGGTTCATGCGTCATCATTTTTTGTAAACAAGCAAGTTGGTAGCGTTTCTCGTGCGCCTTTGGAGTAAACAGTGCATTTGGAGCCATAGAGTTAGATACTTTTTACATATAATTTCAAAACACATTAGTGCATGGTGGGAAGTGAACCCGCGTCTCTCGCACGGAAGACAGCGGCTCTAGTCACTACACCACCGACAATCGCACTTATGTGTGTTTATTCCAATTATGTGTGTTTGTTCCAATTATGTGTGTTTGTTCCAATTATGTGTGTTTGTTCCAATTATGTGTGTTTGTTTCAATTATGTGTGTTTGTTCCAATTATGTGTGTTTGTTCCAATTATGTGTGTTTGTTCCAATTATGTGTGTTTGTTCCAATTATGTATGTTTGTTCCAATTATGTGTGTTTGTTCCAATTATGTGTGTTTATGTGTGTTCCAATTACTTATGTGTGTTTATTCGACGCACTATCGGTGAAGGAAAACTCCTACTCTCAAGGGACCTAACAACATAATATAAAAAAATCGTAGTTACATGCGCGTTTGTCCTTTTTTGTGTTGATATTGACTGGCCTATAAGTCAATATTGCAAAAATAACTTCGTCAAAGTAATTTACCATTTTGATGAAAATGAATTATTTATCACGTTTCTCTGAAGACTTCAGAATAACTAAAAAACAGTCTGGCAGAACCTTTTGTAAAACTCTTATTTTAGTTATTTAAAATTTTTAATTGGAAGTTTTCGGTAACCCGATCAGCTTGAGAGTGAAATATTATTGGAAATATGCCTATATAACAACTCATGAATTTCAGTCTTACATTTTAGGTAGGCAGCAAATTTATAGAGAAATTACTTGTAAGAATTTTTTCGCTTCTTATAAGAATAAGAAGGCTACATACACGTTATTTGTGGATTTCCTTGTTTATAAAACTAACAGCGCAATCTATGAACGCAAAGAAACAACTTATGTAGTCCCAAGCGCATGACATAAATGACGCTATAAGTTTTGATAATCTTACTGTAGAGAAGTACACCGTAGAATTAATAGAATTTACCATCGTAAAAAGTAACTTATGTCCAACTATCTTTAAACAAAATTTCATCAAGATCGGTTCAGTAGTTTAGCCGTTAAAGCGTAATAATAAAACAGTCAGGCTATTTTAATTTAATTTACTTTTTTAATTTACAATAATTAGCCTACTAATACCTAAAGGATGGATTTGTCTCTACTAATAGGCATAAAACCTAAATCCTGAATTAGGACACTTGCGCCTTAGTTCACGGGCCTTGTGCGGATTAAATGTATAGGTTCGTCCCAAAACCAATGAACCGCAGACATGCAATGGATCGTAACACAAGTTATGGCGCACACTGGTTCCATTTTTTTAAATTGTGGACATTGCAAATTTTGAGCTCATTTTTTTTTATGCGTTCCTCTATTGATTACAAACAACTTTTATTGATTGCATTTTTTCAATAAACCTTGCCGTTTTTGAGAAAAAAAATGTTAAACGATTTTTTTGTATGGAAATGAAGTTATTAATGTACATAACTCAAAATTGCGTGGAAATGGCAAGCTGGAACTTGCTAGAATCAAAAGAAGGCTTTATTCTCAATCAAAATTTTTTATGACTTATTCAATCGTGTTGCGGTCTTCAGAGTTACAGGCACTTTTAATTGTATAAAAACGTTTTTTTGTCATGTAATGCAAATATTTCAACAAATACTTGCAATATTGCTTGCAATAAAATACATTGAAGTTATTTAATGTAGCACACTACCCTAAAATAAATTTTAATCTGATAAAATAACATAATATTGAAAAGAAAAAAATATATATATATTTATTTTCACATTAAAAATTATATTATGATACCTAACCTAACGGCTTCGAATAAATTAATTTTAGAACACTAAGCACATCATACCATGAAAAAATATATTGAAAACCAAGTAAAATGATATTATTAAAAATGCGTTTCACTTAAAAATTGTTACCTGCCCTGTTCAGGTAAAGAAAAAAGGTCATTGGTTGTAACAAATATATCTTATCTGTAAGTGGATAAATGAGACTGAAGAGTTCATTAATTTGAACAAATAAATGAAGAAATTTCCAACTTACAACCCACCAAAATAGACGAGTTGGAAGTGTTTCATAATCTGCACATGACCATGATTGACGGGAAGGTGGCAACTGTGTTATCTGAAACACGTTTTAATGTAACTTGTAACATTTGCCATGCAACGCCAAAGGAGATGAATGATTTGGAAGCCATCACCAATAAACCCGTGACCGAAGATATGTATAAATACAGCCTGTCTTCTTTACATATGTGGATTCGATGCTTGGAATGCATTCTTCATATTTCTTACAATTTAGATTTTAAAAAGTGGGCTGCACGAGGAGAGCATACGCTACTTAAGCAACAAAGGAAAGAATTGACACAACAAGAAATGTTCCAACAGACAGGTTTATTGGTGGATATCGTTAAGCAAGGATTCGGTACCACCAATGATGGCAATACTGCTAGAAGATTCTTTCGGGATTACGAAAAATCGGCATAAATAACAAGAGTGGACGTAAATCTTATAAAGCAATTCGCTGTCATATTGCAAGCCATTTCGTCGAGCAAAAATATTTCTATAGAAAATTTCAGAGATTATTGTAGAGAGACTGCTCAATTATACATTTCTTTGTATCCTTGGTACTAGATGCCATCTAGCATACATAAACTACTATTTCACGGGGTTGATATCTGTGAACATTTTTCCTTTATTCCTGTGGGAATGTTGTCTGAAGAGGCGTCTGAAGCCCGAAACAAAGATTTTAGATTTATAAGGGAGAGGCATTCTCGTAAAATAAGTCGCGAGAAGACTAATGAAGACATAATTCATAATTATTTAGTGAACTCCGATCCGTATATTACGCATCTCAGACCGAAATATAAAAAAACACAAATGCTTCTCTTTCCCGAAACCAACAAGCTTTTGCGAGAAGAAATAGAAAGTGGTGATCTAGAAACAGAAACTGTAGAAGAGGAAGATGAAGTCCATATAGACTTTGAAATTAATTCAATTGCTGATCCCTTAGACTTTTGAAAACTATATAATACTAGCCTTCTATCCCACGGCTTTGCCCACGACTAATGAGATTCACCTGGAGGAATGCGATATAACCAATCCTGAGTTTCCATTCTATGGTTTAAGTTTTTTTTATTATCTTATACGCACAAACTCGTTAAGATTTATAATCAGCAAAAAATTGAAAAGCTTGGTATTTTTACAGAAAATTAATAATACGGTATTGTTTGTTAACAGTACTATAATTTACTTATCGTGATTTGACCCTTATACTTTGTAATGTGAAAATGAATGATTTTTTTTTTTTTTTTTCAATATTATGAATTCTATCTACTTTAACCCGATTTTGCTTAGTTTTCTTTACCGGTTTAAGATAGGAAAAGGCACAAAATAATGTTAGATAGAAGCGGAACAAAAGTATATTTTCATAGTAGAAGGTAAAAAAAAACATAAAATTGATTTATAAGTAATATTCTATAGATTGTTTCAGAATAAGAAATTTCTAATTTACGTTACAAGACGCAAATTTTAATACTAATTATCGTCTGTGGTCGTGTTATGTAGCGCAATATCTAAAACTGACTTAATTGACAAATATTTAGCCAACTAGATTCTAAACAACATTATTGTACCTAGATTCTTGAAAACTGATATTGATTATTGTTTTCAATCATTGGCGATAAATATAAGTTCCTGCATAAGTTATCAAACCGCTAAATCCGGGTATCGCAAATTGGGTCAGTGTTATATCCGGTTCAGAGAACAAGGTTGAGTGTTTCGTTTGAAGTGGCAATCGGGAATTATTGGCAATGTTCACCCTCCATTAGACTATAAGTAAACAAGTTATTAATTCATTGAGGTTTTTAATAACTAATAATAATCAAATGTTCAAACTACTATCGATGGAACTACCAATTAAATTATTACTAACTTTTTTATTATTGAGACATTTCCATAGAAAAAAATGCTAGTTTATAAGTAATTTGAACCGATGAGCATGCCTGAAAATATTTATAAAATTAATGACATTTAAATAATGCTAAATATATATAAGAAAATCGGGTTAGTTACACCATTTATAACTCAAGAACGGCTTTTTATAATCTTAGATTTATCGGATTTGTCTCTGTCCCGGACTGAAATATAGGAAAAATTCACAAAAAAACAATAGGTCAAAATTCACCAGGTCAGTTAGCTTATTAATGAATGAAGCATACAAATTTTGTCCGATCATAGCAAGTAGTCAAGATAGGTGTGATTTTATTGTAAATAGAAAAGTGTAAGTGTATGTTCAAACATTAAAGGCTCTAGTTTAAATAACGAATCCCTACAAGCTACCAACACATAGATGAAACAACTGAACAAAGCTGTCAAACTTGTCGTAGTACTTGTCTTGTCTTAACGTAGTCATCAACGGCCCGTTACAGTCCACTGCTGGACTATGAGCCTCCTCTTCTTAAGTGTTTGGTTTAGCCATAATCTCCACGCTTGGCAGGCGGGTTGGAGATCGCAGATTAAAAGGTTACTGTATCAGAGAGCGCTGTTGCCCGTTCCCTGTTCAATGTGTAGTCCCTAAGTCGCCTCTTACGACACCCACGGGAAGAGTAGGGGTTGGTGACAAATGTATTCTACTCTGCCGTCACCACACGGCGCAGATAGATGATAATGCTTTATTAATAATGTTGTTTTTTGTTTGTTTTATATCCTTATTATTTCTACATTTTTACTTTTTACGTTTATTTTGTTACACTATGGGCTGGCTATGGCCTGAAATAAAGATATTATTATTATATTATTTAAAATTGAGCAGATAATAGGATATTGACAGCTCGGTTAAAGTACTCGTGCCAACGAGCACAGGGTCGTGGGTTCGAATCCCAGCCAGCATGAACATTCATGTGATAAACTCTTGATGTGCTATTTTTTATCTATTTAAGTATGTATTGTATATCGCCTGTTTGATACCCATAATACAGACTCTGCCTAGTTAAGGATCATATGAGTGAGGTGCCCGCTCATTTTTTTTTTTTTTTTAACTAAAGTTGTTTAAGAATAAAATGCACTTTTCGTCAAACATAAAGAATCTTAACTACTTCCTCTAGAACTCAGTAAAAGCCCTCAAACTCCCCATACGTCTAAGTGGAACTTACCTCTATAGGAACACTTTATTCAAACCGACGCGAAATTAATCTGACTCTTTTCATGAATGAAGGTCGTTGACCCATTTCCCGCCGGTTGCGCGAGCGCCGGCAATTGCACACTCCCTTTACCCGACGTCCGTCAAACGAGTGCATTAGCAACCGAACAGTGACGTCACTAAGCTTTCTGGGCCTCGGGGCCTCTAAAGTTTGTGACCTCAAAGGTGAGAGACCCCAAATTGAAAATTCAAGAGGTGTTTTTTGGGTCGGTACTGGGACAACATACGTAATGAATATTTTTTTTCATTAATGAATATTGAAATAGGAGCCATAAAATTACTTTCATAAACGTACGAAAATCTTAATATAAGCTAAACCATTTAAAAGACAATCACTAGTATTTTGAAAACCTAGATTATTTAGCACGACGTGCTGTAGACAAAATATTTATATATTTCTAAGATAAGACAAAAAAAACATTTGCGAGAATACGTGTAAATACTTATTTAAGGTCTCAAAAAAATATTTTGTTTCAATGTATTCCAGTACAACAATATATATACAATACAAACACTTTAATTATTTAATCAATGTCTGGCAAAATAATATAATTTACACTTTACTTGAAGGTACAATTTGAGGTTCATTTCTTATTAATTTCATCTGGCCTTTTATACCTTTGCAATTTTATATTATTTTATTCGATGGATTGTCTGCAATTAAAACTATTATTATTTTTATTTAAGGCCCCGAGGCCCTTAGATGCTAGATCCGTCCCTGGCAGTAACAGGTGCATTCACCTCACTGCCAACTTCTCTTTCAGGCTGTTGGAGTGTTATGTGTAAAGGACTGTTTGACGCTAGTTTTTTTAAGTGCTTTTTGAAAAAATGGTAGTGTTGAACCGTTCAGGTAAAATTATACGTTATACGAACGTTCTGCTTAATTAATATAAAAAAAAGTCCAAGTATGGCGTGTCGAAGTAACTCGTGTTGTAACAAAATAGGTAGTTACTTTTTACACAACTGTATTAATTATTATTATAATTATCGTTCTCTTCTTCCTAGCGTTTGTCCCGTCTTGCGACGGGGTCCGTTTTCCTCGTTAGGCCTCATAAAATAAAACCTGCATTAAAAACAAAAAAAAACTACAAACTTAATATTCAAGTTCTGTATCCAGTCTACAATCGCCTTAATTTTATTTCGAAACTAAATAAAACTTCAAAATAAAAGTATTATTAAAATAGACGAAAACTAAGCGTACAAATCATGAAGGTAGAACAAATTTTACGCGCCCCCATGGAGTAGTAAGGGCGGGCGCGTAAAATTTTCCTTCATGATACAAATGAATACTTCATGTCTTCGAGACATTAGACTTTGCGTAGACATGTCTACGACGTGCTACGCCGTAGCATTTGGCTACGTATATGTAGATAATAGGTAACTTGAAGGAGAAGGACGGCTAAAACTTAAATATTAAATAACATAATAATATATGTGATATTTCCTACCAGACCCTTCAATATTTGTTGTAATTAACCACGTGATGATGTACCTGAAACAAAAATATAAATTGTTAGAATATTACCCTTGTTAAATCTTGTATTCATAGGCGTACCAATCGCTATATTTTTATAGGAAAAAATTCTCGGATTTCATTTTAATAAGTTTATTCGATTACTCTATTAGTTTTCGCCCAAATCTTTTGGTCTTTTGGTGTTAGGTAGTATTCATAACTATAAGGGTATTTCGAATAGACTATCCGCTAATCTAAGACCAATATCATCAAAACTTCTGGTACTTTTCTTCATATTTGGATAAAATACACTCTCGTGATCTATAATATAACGCAGTCAGATCTCAACCCACCAAACGTCTGCTTGTTAAGTAATAATTTAAGTTTAGTAAGCGTAATGTGACCCTTTCATCATCATCATCCTCATCTAGTGGGTTGTAAGGTCGACAACCGACCTCACAAACCCTGGTGTCAGTATTATAGAGCCCCCAAAGGCCACTGACTTGGCTTATGTAACAACTAGATAGTAGCCGGGACCAACGGCTTAACGTGCCTTCCGAAGCAGGGAATCATCTTTCTTTTCGGACAATCAGGTGATTCAGCCTGCAATTTCCTAACCAAACTGGGAAAAATCTCACAAAGAAATTTTTGCTTGATAGTGTCCCCATCGGGAATTGAACCCGGAAACTCCGTAATGGGCGTCAAAATCCCGATCACTCGGCCACGGAGGCTGTTATGAAGAAAATTAATATGTATCATGAAGAAAAGCAACAGAACACACACACACCATCATACCCCCACATGCATCACATATCATCATCACTTATGTTTATGTTATTAATTTAGTTTTATTGCATTTAGATTTTAATTGTTCAGTGTAAACAATCTGTCCCAAAAATCAGTGTGCATTGTACCTAATTGAAGATGTTTAGCTGAATAAATACTTTTTACTTTTACTTTTACTAAAAATAATGATTTGGTCTTAGGTTGGCGGATAGTCAATTTAACTAATCTACTAATCTACCTTTAGAATATTAGTACAGTTTAGCTACGATATAAATATTAGTACAATGTACAGCCGGTAGCGACGGCACGTAGCAAAAATATCGATAGTACGTGAGGGTTGTGCCAAGGCGGTTCCGGATGGCGTTCGATTTCACGCAGGGCTGGCAGCAAGGAAACTGCTGGTTTAATGTATTGGGTAACTGTTCAATCTGAAATAAATTTCAAAAGCGGATTTTTACTTTTACAGTTTCGTTATTCTGTAAAAGTTTTTGATATCTATCAAAATGCATAGTAAATTTCAATTAGGAAGATCTTGTCCACTTTCCATTTTCGTCATGCTTTCCACTCATTCCACTTTCCTACGTCATCTATTTAAATTTCCCACCACATCTACTATCCCATGTCCTACACTATCCCAACTAAAATCAAATTTGGTTCTATTTCTTATTAATTAATACGACACGTAAAAATTTAAATTTTATTTTAAACATTATTAACGTTCAGAGCCTCGGTAAAAGTAACGAAACAATTACTTAAAAATCATAAAATATGCGTCAAGAATACAACTGCAGTCTGATCGCTTTAATTTAAGCGCTTCAATGAGGGCGTATTATAAGTTGTTTGATAACCTCTAATTTTAGAAGACAGCAGCCAACATACCCTCCCACCACACATTGACCTGCAGCTTCACTTCACTTGATCAAATCCAGTTCGATTCTGATTTGGCAAGCTTGAATGTGTCATGAGACGGCCCACCACACTTGACTGACGGGAGAGTTGGAATAATATATGACGCTGGCGAGAATATGCGTTTGACTTGGGCTGGTGTTCGGCTAGCCAATAGTCAGATCAAGTTAGAGAAACCTTATCCTGGAGTGATTGGTTTGATACTTTGTAGAGTGGATGAACATCCCCTATTGCACACTAAGGAAGATAAACATACTATATTTATATTATTATTATTTCATAATTTAATTTAAAAGTTATCAATTAAATTCAGTACAGATTTATATCAGAAGAAATAAAAAGTGTTTCATAGCGATTTCTTCCAGGCAACATTACATTTTGCTATAAGGCTCTATTATGGTCTCTAAAATGCCATGGGTAATGCCGTATCCATGGCACAGTACTGTAGCCATTAGGTAATTGAGTAAAATAGAGTTACCTTTTCATACAAAGATGTCATTTTGTTTTTTATGTGTTTGCATTTTTTTCCGACGATACCTATCCAAATAAACTTTTATGTATTATTTCTTTAGGTAAATTTTTGTTAAAGAAAAACCTACTCGAGCAAGATTCAAATATTATAGTAAATACTCAACTTACCAAGTCAAATTAGAATTTAATTATTCATACAGCCTTTATTTAGCTTCACCCACAGTCGTTCACAATTTATAATTATTTACGAGATCTCGCGCGAACTTTTATAACATGCGAATAACTTAAAAGTGCGACATTTTTATGTTGAAGTGGGGTCTCCTAATTGTTTTGAAATAAGTATATTCGCTTTTGTTTGTGTTATTTGTGTTTTACGTGTCGGGGATTGTGGTTTCGGGGTTTTGTGTCCTGAAATTAACGTTTTAGGGTTTCATTATTTTATGATGATGCTAATTGTATTAACTTTTTACTTGAATAACGTAATATCATGTTGTATCATTTCATTAACTAATTGCAACAACTGTATTATAATAACATCAATCCACTTTGTCTTAAACCGGCGCGTAAGTGCTAAGAAATGTATTAAAACTATGATTATTATAATTTTGGGTGGTTTAGGTGGTTTTGGGTCATCAATTTTATTGAACAATAATTGACCAACACGGTTTTAATATTTTCTTTTTGTAAGCCAACTAAAACTCTGTTCACTCCTTTGAGGGTAGAGGCATGACTTTATGTTTTGTTTATCGGGAATTGTTGCGAGTGAGCTGGAGATCGTATAATAATAAATAAATTGTTACCAATTATTACATCTTTTTAGGTTTGAGTAAAAATATCAAAATAATCATAAATTTCGTCAAGTATGCACCTGTTTCTGGCCTGGATAGCCAAGGAGATGCAGGTTCGAGTCCTGTCCAAGATCGACTTTTTTATATTTCGCTTTATAATGATTAGATATTTCGTTAACAGACATAATCTGTAACAATAATAATCTACCGATATAATCATAATAATATATCAAACTGAATCTCAAAACCCACAAAACTTAATTGATAAAATCGAGTGAATCAGAGAGGTCAACAGAATAATAAACAAGCACAGTTTTAAGCGCAGTCTTCTCGTGAGTAACATATTTTAAATTTCGTTTCTAAAAAGAAAAGATAATAATACTTTCGAATTTGGAACGAGCGAAAACTGCCAAAACAATTGCTGCAAAATAGACTTAGTAATCCTGCAAAATTGTTTTTAAAAGCCAAAGAACGTGAGAAACATTTTTAATATCAGTTCAGACAACAGACGCCCAGTTGAAATGAACAAAAAACAAACAACAGCATTCATACAAGAGAAAGAAGACCATGGAACAACACACAAGAAGTTTTATATGAAACAAGTTATAATAATATAATAATATAATAATTCTTTATTTACTAATGATTTTACAATTTTACTTATAAATAGCTAGCACAAAGTATACAAAATATATTTTCTCTGACACCTAAACTAGGAACAGCCCTGTATTTTAGATGTCAGTGATATCGCACGAAACGTTGTCAGGTAAGTAAAGCACAGAAGTACAATTTGGTTTGATACACTAGTAAATAAGAGTTTGTGGTTACTGAAGGAGGAAAAGGTATGTTTGTGTAGATTATGTATGAGGAGTGTAAATGGTTGGGTAGTGTAGGTAAATGTGATGGGAAAGTGAGTGAAAAGATGAGGGTGTGAGTGTAAGTGTGTGGGTAGACATGTATTTTATATTGTTTGATTCTTTAGTTGTTACACTAAGAGGATTATTTATTTGTCGGTGAAAGAAGGTTTTCCGTTTGAGAGTAATCGAGCTTTTTCAACCATTCATTAAGTGTTTTATTGAGTTGGAATCGATTTAAGGGGTGTATAGTTAAGGACTTATCTATTTTATTGTAAAGTACGGAACTCATCACGCGAAAGTGCAACTTGGCAAAACCAGTGGAGTGCACCTCGGATTTGCATATATCACGGCACGAACGTTTGCTCGGATCTCTGCTTGGCGATACTTCTGGATGCTTTCGCAAAACCGCACGAAGCACAAAGAGCTGCCTTACCGTAAGTACATCTGCTAATCTGTACAGATCTGTAGTGGGAAATCTATAGTGCTTATTCAGCATAACTTTGAGGACAGCTCTTTGCGCTCTCTCCAGCCTGAGCATAAAAGTCTTCGCAGCACCTCCCCAGGCAGAAATACAATATGACACAAGCGACTGGCAAAGAGCAAGAAAAACCATGCGTATGGTATCAAGGTCAGCTGTGTGTCTAAGCGCTTTAAAGATGCATATAAGGCGTCTAGTCCTAGAAGAGAGCATATCAAGCTGGGTTTTCCAATTTAGCTTCTCATCCAGAAAAATCCCGAGATATTTTACAACACTAGCACGCTCAAGTGAAAGACAAGAGCAGCCCATAGATGTAAGACAGCTATGTGCTTTTATGTCAAATGAAGGAGAAGGTAGTGTAGTTGAACTGAGCAAACGTATCACAAATAGGGGAATGAGGGGGAACATAGCGAGGTGCCTGTCAATATTGCAACAGGAAATATGCAAACATTTCATCAGTAAAATAACAAATTCAAAGAAAGTTAATATAAAATGGTGTAACGGAACTGAAAATATTAAAGATATAAGGTAAGCTATAGTTGTTTTTTTAAGTTAATAATACGTGAATCATCTAGAACTATACCCAAGTTAGTAATATATGTTAAAATGTACTGATTGTTAACTGTTGTGTACGTCTAAGAAATAAAATAAAATCACGCTCGATGCGTTTTTTCCCAAATACTGTTTCTCATCAATTTAACTGTCGATCTTATATATAACCTACACAATGGAGAAGTGTTATGTACTACGTTAAATAAATGTTTTTTTTTTATTCTATTCCATTTTATTCTAGAAGGAGAACATAAATCTCTCCTTTTACTTAAGTCCTTGATAACTTTCTTTTTCACTAAAATAATGTATAGAAAAATTGTACAAATTCAGTGATGTGGTTTCAAATTCCACCGGAAGCATTACGTTTTTTATAAGAAACCAGCCACGCCTAGACGCTTTGTACGCTTCAGTGCTTCTCCCAAACGGCTCAACTTATTTCAATATTCAAGTAACACACATACACATAACTGTCTATCTGCTTCGAGGAAATTGAATACTCCAGTTTCATGGCGCCCTCGCTCCGCAGCATCAGATATAGACACAGATAGCAAAACTTTTTGACTAAGCATAAAATACTGAAATAGTCGGGAAATATGCCATTTTTTAAAGACATGCAATTTATTTTTGTGTGCTAAAATATTTATTAATATTTTTACAAAAATATTGTGTTTTCAGTGGATAGAGGCTTCTTTTAAGAAAATATTTATCTGTACGGCTCTGCTTTTCCAAGGTCAGTAGTTAGTAATAAATCTTAAGAACAAGAAAATTTAAAAAACAAAATTACTAACGTAAACCAATTACTAACGTAAATTATCTTTAATAAGAACAAAAGTAAAGTCACATTTTTAAGTAAAGCTGGGTTATTATTTAAGTTTTTTTTTTGTTGCCCAAAACTATGTATATAGCTCGGTCACAGGGTTTTTGGGTCTGTGTATCAATAGTAATTCAGTTTTAGACAGAAATCGAATCCATTTTTGATACTGACGTTATTCAAGACAGGATAAAAAAGGAAAATGTTTTAGCTTTCAAAAAATCTTTTTGACTTTTCAATGTTTATGTATGTTTTATGATACTGTTTCAAATAAAACGCAGTGAAAATAATAAATTAATATCAAACAACAGCAAAACATGGAACTGCGACAACACTATACTCGAACTTCGGCATTTTTTACTGCGAAATTTTTATCTGCGACAGAAAAGTTGTATATTCACAGAGTACTTTTTATATACGGGGAATTATTAATTAATTGAGGAAAGGAATATGATTATTTATCGACAAACTGTTATTTGATTGGTTTCATATATTTTATTTTACCTACCTATTTCAAAATTTTCAAAGTTTACTTTTAAAGTCAAGGACCGAAACCTGTATTGCAAATACAGGTATTATTTTCTTTTGAGAATCTTTCCTCATATTTTGCAAACTGAATTACCTGACCGTCCGAAAATAAAAATAATTCTGTGCTTTGGAAAGCACGGCCATGGAACCCGGCTACAAGTAGTGGTGGCCTTTGGCGGTTCCATAACACTAATACCCAAGTCCGCTGGTAGAAATAGCGATTAGGACAGATTAAAATAAAAAAAAAACAAACTAACACCAAGATTTGTGAGGTAGCTTATCATGCTCGTATAACCCACACGATGTTTAATAATAAAATCATCAACAGCTGATATACGTCCCCACCGAGAGGCTCGAGCCTACCCTGAATTAGAGCGATTAAGCCTTAGTCGACCACCCTGGCCCAGTGCGGGTTAGACGGCTTCACACACAACCTTTGAATTTCTTCGCAGGAGTGTGCAGGTTTCATCACAATGTTTTCCTTCACCGTAAGAGCGTCGAATAAACGTACGTATGAATTAGAAAGTACATTGGTACGTGGTGGGGATCGAAATCGAACCCGCGTCTCCCAGGCGGGAGGCAGTGGCCTTAGCCACTAGACCACCAATGCTTTTAAATAAAAAATAACTGTTCATATTTAAACAAATAACTAAGATGCGATTTGTGGTACAGAGTATTTTAAACCTATAGGTATATTATGTGCAAAGGTCAAATGCAACAATCTTGCCTTCAATATTCTCAGTATTGATGATCGTGAAACAGATAACGAAGGCGAATCCTTGCAAGTTCTGAACTAGCATGCATTATGCAACAGCCACAGAACTGTCTGCTGCTAAAAGTTAGCTCTTCAACCAAAGATACTTTATATGTATTCTATGAGTTCAACTTTCTCGTGTGCGAGACTGAAAGGACATACTGCAACTAGAAATGGATGATGACCATTTTTTTTTCTTTGGTTGGACTAGTATATACATTTTTTCACGTAATCAAAAAAATACGGAGATATATTGAGTTGAAAAAACGTTTGAGTCGATTTTATACCGAGTTGTGACGTAATCAGGCCCCACTCTCCAACTTCACATCAACAGCTCATATACGTCCCCACCGAGGGGCTCGAGCCTACTCTGAATTAGAACGATTAGGTCTTAGTTGACCACGCTGGCCCAGTGCGGGTTGGTTGACTTCACACACAACCTTTGGTGCAGGTTCATCACGATGTTTTCCTCCACTTTTATTATATTTATTATAATTATTAATATTCAATGTGACAAAGTTTGAGTTATGTGAATTATAGTTACCAGACACAAAAATTACCAGACAAATCAGTGACTTAATTTAAATTTAATGATACCAAAATAATATATTTTTCATAACGAAAGAATAATTACTTCATAAATAGGCTTTAAGTTATAATTTGGAGGCATGCATCAAAGAATCTCCCTTTTGTTTTGAGTACCTAGCTAAAAGGTCAAATTATTTAATTAACGTGGCCAAAGTACTCCTCGGACATTTTCAAGACACTTCATATTCTATTTTTGAACTTAAGTAAAGTTGTATAAAATTTATGAAGAAGTATCTGGGTATATTGGCAAACATAGCTACATCTTTGCTATAGCTTTATTGTGATAAAATTGTCACGTATAAAATCATACTAACATTATAAATGTTAGCCGTGTGACAGCAGAGTAGAATACATTTGTCACCAACCCGTACTCTTCCCGTAGGTGTCGTAAGAGGCGACTTAGGGACTACACATTGATCAGGGAGCGCTCTCTGATACAGTAACCTTTTTATCTGCGATCTCCAACCCGCCTGCCAAGCGTGGAGGTAATGGCAAAACCAAACACTTAAGTGGAGGAGGCTCATAGTCCAGCAGTGGACTGTAACGGGCCGTTGATGTTGATGATTATAAATGTGAAAATATAGGTATATTTGGATGTTTGTTCCGCTATCACATCTAAACTACTAAACGGATTTAAATGAAATTTGAAATCCAGATAGGTAGTTTTTACTTTTAATTATGAAAAAGTATCATTCCCACGAGAAAATCTTACACGAAATACTGACACTAACATACTCTATTTTCGATCTTTATTATTTATGCTATATAGGTATATTGAAAAACTAGACTTTATACAAAATTGTCACATAATAATTTGTTATAGAACAAAGCCCCACTAGGGTACACAAACTTCAGCACGCAACAGGGACGTATCTATCGATAAACTGAGTAAGTTGTACAAGTTGGTGAAGACTCGATCTGAATATGGTAATGTGTTGTGTTTGTGCTAATACTATGGTAAAAGTTATAGTAAGACCGCCTTTAGATATAAATCAATGTAGTGCAGGGTCTATTTCGGTATACAATGCTGTGTTTGGGTTGCACTTGGAATTGTTTACAAGTACTGCGACAGCAATGATGCTTTATCTCTATTGATTTTGTTGTTTAGTGTTGTGATATCGAAATAAATGTTTTCTTTTCTTTTATTTCAATGAGCGAGCAGTAGTAACCATCCGTTAGTTTTAGTTTAGTCTACTAGTAGAACCTTTAAATGCATACTGTTGCCTAAAAGTTTTTTGTTTGCTTTTCCTGTTTTTCTAAGACCAAAAACGCGCTTAATTACCAAGTATTATTAAAAAATCAAAATCCATTCATAAGTTAAGAAAAGAAAAGTTTAAAATAAAATATTTAATTAGATTGTATAGCCTCTGAAAACAGAGACCTATATAATATTATAGCTTGTTTGACTTTTTGAGGCGAAATAGAACCAGTTTGAATTAATTTGGAACTTTCAAACTCACTAGTAAATAAGTCAATATTTATTTTACCATTATATAAATTATCCCACATTCCATTCAATAAATATGATATCAAAATTAGACTCGGAGCTCCTCTTTGTTACTTTTTTGTAACAAGAATGAATATGTAACGAATAAAATGGAAGATATAATATTATGTAAGGAGAGGCAAGGAAGCGCAAACTCTTGATTCAAGCGCGAAGTTTGTTTGAAGTCTGACTCCGCTCCGTCTGAGTGAAAAGAGACCACATTCACGGAAATTGGATGCTCCTTCTAGCTGTTTCAACAGTTTGTCGTTCTTTTGTTTCTTTTAGACTTTTTACATGGAACCAACTACCTACATTACGAGTGATTTTTCCCGTGGTAAAAAAGTCCGTCAGTCTGTTGCTGCGTAGGAGGACTAACTAATAAACATACTTTCCAATCTTTAGTTCTAGTACCTAGTTATGATTCCTTGGAGGATGGGCAGAGTTCTGAAGAGAAAAGAGAAATTCCTATTATAAGTGTAGAGAAGCCGATGTTATTTCTGTACAAATACGTATAAATATATAAAAAAATATTAGGTCTAAAGAAAAATATTCCGTATCAATCTAAAACTTAAAAACACAAATCCCATCTTTCCGTCTAAATTTTCCGCCACCTCTGTAATTATTTAGTTTAGAATCTCGCCTACTCATATTGATTTAGATACCTAAATTAAATTAAAGTTTGCAACGAATCTTCCCAAAACTTTTGTGAATATTGATTAAAACTGTTACGAGGGTTTCACTTATTTAGCAAATTTAAACTTCAGTTACGAAGTTTTGTTGTTTGAAGTATCTTAGTCTACGAATCTTTGAACTGTGATTTTCAGACACTGGTTTTTATTATACTTTCATACAGTGTTAGAACTGGCCAAGTTGTCATTTAATTCTGCTTACCCCGTAAGAGCATATGAACGAGTATTGATATTTTGAAAGTAATGAAAAAAAAAACTTTAAATTAATCACACTAATATTACAAATTAACAATAAATCGCAAGTTTAAATCACAGCTGAACTTTAACCTTTTTAAATCCGTTGGTTCGCGATAAAAATCTATCTCGTAATTTTCCAACAAAACCCACTTTTTTTTCAACACCAAATCGTGTATATTTAGTCAACTCACGCGTAAAACAAGATGGCGTTTTACCGACGCGCACTACATTGTGTACCAAAATGTTGTCACCGATCAGTCGAGTGAGAAATTCTATAAGAAAACCGAAAACGTCGAACGTTCAGAATTTAACGTTTGTTTTCTTTGGCACCGATGTTTTTTTTATGTAGATGAGTTTTTACATCAGAAATTGTGAGGCTCATAAGCCGAAGCTCGGTTTAAAAACATCGCGTTTGTATTTTGTTTCTCGTTTAGATATATTCAAAAGCCTTTATTACATCTCTTATTGAGACATTTAAGTTTTTCTTCTTCTTCTTTTTTTCATCGTGTTATTATAATACTGACATCAGGGTTTGGTAGTAGTTTATGCTATAGGTAGTTGATATCGTCCAGAAGTGTAGCAAGCTGAAGTGGCAATGGGCTGGCGCCACGTCTGTCGCAGAACCGACGAGCGTTGGAGCAGACGGGTTCTCGAATGGAGACCACGTCTCGGGAAACGTAGTGTGGGACGCCCCCCTGCCAGGTGGACTGATGACCTGAGGAAGGTCGCTGGTGGTGGCTGGATGAGGAAAACAGGTGATCATGCGCTTTGGCGTACCCTTGGGGAGGCCTACGTCCGGTGTGCTGCAATAGGCTGATTGATTAATCAATTATGCTCTAGAAGTAGAATAACCACATGTTTCTAAGTACCTATGTAAGATATAACTAAATACGTTTTTCACTGCATAGTAATCAAATTCATGTATCCTATGAGATGAATATTATTCTACGTTCGGAGCCTAAGCCTTTTAAGTCAGTTGTCGATTTTATAAACGTTGAAAGTATCGTACGAAGCAAAAACAAACCCTATAAATATTTATTAAATAAAATTAAAACGTTGGATTATGGCGGTTACCGTTCCGTAATATTTCAATTTTCATTCGCGCAAAATATATTTTTCCGTCACGAGAACAAGGTCTCATTGGTCGGAATCCCTCGATCCCACCGACTTCGGGATAAACAAGCGGGCAGCTACCCGAATAATAAACCCACGGAATAAACCGCAACGTATAACGGTCTCGTCAGACGAACTGCTGCAACCACCAATTTACAACCTTATTAATACTGTTGTGTATTTTTTTAAAAACGAAGCGAAACATGTTCGTAATGGAATTTTAACCTGCGTTTCCTTGGCAATTCCGGCTAGATGCAGGCACATTTATAATTACACTACCATGTCACTGTGAATTTGTCATATTAATTTCTATTTTGGAATATTATTTTGTCTTGAGATGATACTTATAAGACAGTTGATAAAGCTTAACTAAGGTCGGTCATTCCAGCTATAATAATAATAAATCATAAAACAAAACATCTTGTATTTTTTAGCACTCTATTAGCCCAAGCGTTTATGCCATGCATAATTTTGTGGTAAAAGTGTTACGATCTAACAATGCCATGTTGTGACATGACAACGAAAAAAACATTTAAAATTCCATTACTAAAGTGTGCTGGAAGATATATCTTTAGAAATAAGTAGGCCTGTTGTATTATTTTTCTTTTGTGTTATTGTAATTTTCTTGTTTATTGTGTAGGTACAATAAATGATTAAATAATAAAAATAAATACATAACATTGTCATTTTCGTATTCAACTAGAATATGGTAAGTAATTATAACAAATTTTGACACATTAAATCAAAACACCGCCGCAGTCAGCATGAAGTTCGTCTGTCACCGCCCTAACATAAGCGCGCATGTAGTACACCACATTGTCGGACTGACACTTCCCATCCCCCGGGATGAACCGGATGAAACTGGATGATAATAGACTTATCCTGTTCAGCCAGCTGTCACACTGACAGCTTTGACATCCATTGTAGGCTTTTTTAAGGTAAATCTTTTGACAAGCGGCTGTGGATGACGAATTGAACGTAGGTTCAAAGATAATTTATTCACATAAAAGACACAATATTATGGTCACTTTCATGCGAATAGAACAAAATATTAAAAGATTTCACTGTCGTTCACATTCTACAGTATCTGATCCACAAAATCGTTCGGTGTGTCACAATCTAAAGATAATCAGCTGCAACTAACCAACGCAAACGATTACAGTAACCAACATTCATACTTCATTTTCTTTAGGTAAATAATACATGATCATATTATAAAATCATTTCGATCATTATCATTACGTACCACAACAAAGGCCTACAATGAACGAGAGCAATTAAACTTAGTTTTTTCGGACCGAACATTCGGTCAATAATTTCTACCAAAGTGGCATCAAAGTGGTAATTTATAGCGGGCGCAATATCGAAACTTAGTTGACTAAGCAACACAAGCCGAGTGCGCGTGCGGTTACACACAATTACCTTATGAATTTCTTCGTAGGCCCATAGAGTACTATAATACTGGCGTGTGTTTTTTACGTTGTTTTTTTAGCCAAAGTAACAATATTCCTGTGTTATTATAAACTTCAACTCCGAAACAACAAACGATACTTACAAACCAAGAGTTGAAAACACCCATCTTTTCTCATCGAAGACACTTTTCCTGTCACCAAGTCCCAACAGGGTGATGATTTAGAGCAGTGTGCCAGCAATATCGTAAACTGAGGGTTCTGCAAGGCATTGAAAGCGGAGAATTACTATCAGCTTCCGACGATGTGTGAAGCTTAACGATCGGTGAAAATATCGTGAGCTTGTCGCCTTGCCCTTTAAGAAGACTTGTGGAGTTTTTCCGGCCGTTCTTCTCCACAGTGAGCGAACACTTTTAGTGAACGTGCCAGCCAAGGATAAACTTCTTTTGTCCTTGGTATTATTATTATTTGACGCCGAAAATTTGATATTACATCTTACTTCGAATAAAATCATTATTATTTTATCTTCTTATCTTAGACTTGTAGATTTAATAAGGAAGTAAGAAAAAAAAGCACTGATTTACTTTTACTTTTTAGGGTTCCGTAGTCCGACAAGGAACCCTTATAAGATCGTTCAGTCCGTCCGTCCCAGTCTGTCACAGCACAATATCTTCTACGTTTATGAACCGATTTACATGTAACTTGGTTCGACGATACTTTGGATATAGATCTCAATTTTAAAAATACAAAAAAATAAAATTACCCCTTTTTAAGGGTACCTCCCCATACATGTAAAGTGGGGGTAAATTATTTATTATTATTTAGAGATCTTCGCCAATTCTTCTCCTACCCGAGAACGGACAAAGGCAACTTTTTACCGCAGGAAAATGATACCTACGGTGCCACGTAAGGTATTACAGAGTCATCTATCCTCATCGTGTCGTTGCTTGGAACTACGAGTATAAATGTATCTTTTTGCGTTCATAGATGGCGTTAATATAGTTTTACAAACAGGGAATATCTAAAAATAACGGGCGTAGCCGCAGCCGTACAGTTAGTATTAAATAAGTAGTTATTGCTTTTGGGATTGTACTAGTTCGTTGATTTTGGATCTGCAGGGAGAACAAACTAACAAACAACGTTCCCAATTATAAAAGTAGTATGAAACCGTATTAGATGCTAACTACCGGTCGTTGCTGCTGCGGTACTTACTAATTTACAGTCCCAAGTGCGATACAAACACAGCAATGTAATTCAAATTAGACTCTGTGTTAAACCAAATTTATTACTTTAGTTCGAATGAGTCTCTTTTTTTTTATGCAGCCGTTGTCATGTTCCACTGCTGGGCAAAGGCCTCCCTCTCTTTCATTTAAGTGGGTATAAAATATATATATAAATATAATTTACGTCGTACTCACGAGAGTAGGCTATGGCTGCTGCTTGCTGTTCAGGAGACGCGGGTTCGATACAGGAACCCATGTACTAATGTGTTTTTGAATTTAGAATTCAGATGTTCGTTTTTCAACGTTCTTATGGTTAAAGAATACATCATCGTAGAAATTCAGAGGTTTTTTTTTTTTTTTTTTTTTTTTTATTAGGGTTATCAAACGGTTGCACAATAGGGTATTACTTATTCTAACTTACAAGCTAAACAGAGTTTATTGTGCAACCTGCACCGACACCGAGGTTATGCGTGAAGTCGACCAAACTGCACTGGGTCAGCGTGGTGGTGGTTGGCTCGAGCTACTCGGTGAGGACTTAAATGAGCTATTGCTGATGATATTATTACTTCCAATATCAATATAGATCATTAGAAAAATACTCGTACTAGACAGAGTTTATATTAACGAAAAGCAATGAAGCAGACATATTTCAATTTTGTCGCTTAGGAGACGTTATTTATCAACGTCACAGCGCCTGCTCTAAAAATGTGAACACGATTTATAAAGCCCACATTGATCGATAATTTCTAGAGTATTGGTAAAAAATGTATCTTCTCGTTCTAAAATTTGGTAAGTGGTCTAGCGGTCAGAGCATTAAGCTCTCGATCAGGAAGGCCCGGGTTTGAATCCCGGTAGAGACACTATCAAAATCTCTTTCTTAAAATTTAGACCTAATCTGGTATTTTAAAAGGAGAAAAGTCTGTAATTTTGATTAAATGACTGGCTTATTATCATTTATCAACAAGAGCCAGTAAGAAGCTTATAAAATAATTGTACTTATGGCAAACATTCATAAATAATAAAAAAATGTGTCTGTACCTACCAGCTTATTTGAACTAGCATAAACATCCCGCTAAACAACAAAACAAAAGCCCATCGTTTCAATTTTAAAGCCGATAATAACGGTCAACATTCAAACAAAGAACGTCCAATCACATATCGAGCGCTCCGGCGGCGGCATTAGTTCTGAAATACCAAGCAGTTCCAACAGAGGTCGCTGAGAGCGCAATCCGCTTATACCCCTGATTCATGTTTATGAGCCCCAAGCTGAAATGTGTCTTGAACTTTAGAAGGCAAAGCTTGGAATTGCTTGCAGGATTTCTGGAACAAGCGTTCTTTGAAAGATGCGAGCTATTCGGTTGAATGTCTGAAGTCGGGGTGGGTTTTCATTGCTTTGATGCGATATCGGATTGAGGGTCGGGTTTAATATTATCCAAGAAACTGTGTTAAAAAATACTCTGAGAAATATCTTTCTTTATACCTAAACGGAGTTAATAAATTAACTTTATTACAATGAATGAATCGTATTAACTTTTGGATATTACCTAGTTTCGTCAATACATTTTTTTTGAGTGAGTTCACTACAAAATGTGCGATTCTGTGGAAAAGAACAGTTTATTCTTTTCTAGATAAATATAACATATTTAAAAAAAGTAAAACAAAGAAATTTTTACAGATAAGTGACTTTTTTGATAAGGTAATTTTTTTTCCATGCAACCTCAGCGGTACCAACGTTCACTGACTGATTATGAGTCACCTCATAATATTTGTCATCATAAATTTCTTTTAAAATCTTTCTTATAAGTTCGAAAGACCATTTTTTATCTTGTTTTATTGAAACTACAGACTTCTTGATCAAACTGTGAAGTCGGACTGGAAAAATATCGTATGTCTGATGAACAATGGAGACAAACTATTTGCGCAGAGAGAGCAGATATTTCATGAGCTTTGTTCAAATAGTAGGAATTGAGTTATTTGAAGTTATTGTCAAGTGAGCGAATGGACGAGTTCTTGACTTCATGTCGCAGGAACTAGAGAGGGTCAAATCGCGGATTTTATTAGCAATTCATTTTCTATATCTAATTTTATTATTTTTCAAAATTTTACGTTACAACTGGTATGTAGTTTCATGTTAAAGGGCTATCGCTATTTTTTGCGCTATTTCGATAGACAACATCTTTATTTGTTCATTTTAGTGTTTTTTTTTTATTTCTATTTGCATTTTTTTAATTTACGTTACTCACTTCCGAAATAAATCATACTTGATTATTAAATGTATACCAATTTTTATTCCTCAGAGGCTGGTGTTCAGAAACCCATGATTGTGATGGTTGGAATATTAGAGCTGTCAAACATCGAATTGAACCTTATGGCCGTGTCAATTGCACAATTTTAGAGAGCACTTAAAACATGCGACTTAAAAATCTCTTAAACTGACAGCTATGCCCTTATTTTAGGTTATCATTCGTTCAAATTAATAGCATTCGTTCATCACCTCTCTTTCATTGGTCATAAAAACGAAAACGATAGCTGGATTTTAAAATTAGAATTAGAGCATGACATCCCGAATCGAGGCCTATATTTACTTCCACTATTTTTCCTCATTTGAAATTGTTCCAGCAAAACAATGAGATCCGAAGTCCGACAAAAACTCCCTGTTCTTTTTCCTTATTCGTCCTAATGGCGGGCATCTCGATATAGAAACTTCATTATATAGAGTACTTTACGTTCACGTATGCTACAGTTTCGTATTTATGTAATTCAACAGCCTCCATGGCCAAATGGTTCAGAATTCGATTCTCATAACAGAGATTCCGGGTTCGGGTCCCGGTGAAGACACTGCCAAGCAAAAATCTCTTTGTGAGACTTTCCCCAGTTTGGTTAGGACATTGCTAGTCACCTGATCGTCCGATAAAGAGAGATGATTTCGGAAAGCACTTCAAACCTTAATAACACACAATAACATATCCACCGCGTAACAAACGCGAAAACTTAAAAGTGTTTACTTTAAACCTTGTTCACTGCAATATATACATTTTTCAAATATGCAATTTGCATTTTTTGTGCTAAGAAAGAAAAAAGAAAAAAAAAAGAAGAGCAGCCTATAAACTACACAAAAATAGCTTATTTTGTGCTGTCACTTGAAACCATAAAACTTGTAATGTTTTCTAAATGAAATAAAAATAAAACTCATTCTATTCCAAGCAGCGAAAATGGGTAAGTATTTTTTCAGCAAGAAACTTGCACGGCTCGTTTTACTTCTTACGGATGCCAAAAGCTACATTTTAGTAATAATATAAGGAAAATAAAACGTTTTTGAACATCGTGTATCTTTATGTGATTCTAAATTAAGTTTGTAAAATATACACACAAGCTTTATTCCTTGTGCCTAGGCTTTTTCAATATTTTTTTTAGATTTATTTCTCGTTAAAAATAGTTTTATGTGATTATGACACACTCTAGTCCAGATTTAATTAATAATTGTCTGTCAGGTGTCTGGCTAACTTGGGTGCCACTGCAAATACAGATATTAACTACGATGATAAATTCTCAACTGTCTACTTATAACGGCTTAAGCGCTTATTAAGCCGTGTGGTGACGCTAGAGTAGACTACATTTGTCACCAACCCCTACTCTTCCCGTGGGTGTCGTGAGAGGTGACTTAGGGACTACACATTGAACAGGGAACGGGCAGCAGCGCTCTCTGATACAGTAACCTTTTAATCTGCGATCTCCAACCCGCCTGCCAAGCGTGGAGATTATGGCAAAACCCTCCACTTAAGTGGAGGAGGCTCATAGTCCAGCAGTGGACTGTAACGAGCCGTTGATTTCTGATTTGATTTGAAACGCTTATTAGGTTCTGTCCAACCTTTATAGAAACAAACGTGATAATTTTTAAAATACTTCAAAAATGGAAAAACCAAGAGTGGACTTCAGAAGCAAATAAAACGGATCCTTCAACTCCACGGCCCCTTGTATTTAACTAATTGTTTTATCTCGTGCGAACTGTTCTTTTTCAAATCAAAGTTGTTATTGTGTTGCAAATTGTTCTTGTTTTCATTCGTCGGAACTTTTTGTTTTTAGTCTTTTGCAGATAAAACAGAGCTGGTTTTAATCCAGATTGATTTATGCACTTCCACGAAAGATTGGAGTATTATATAAAACTCACTGAAATTTTTTTTTTTCCCACGCTATTTATGTTATCGTTAAAAAATATTCAAAAAATTAAGTGCAAGAAAAAGGTTGGGTAAAAACATATTATGATTGGAAAATCTTATAAAAATGACACTACTGGCTTTAAATTTGAAAGAATTAACGAAACATACTTATTGCATACAGTAAGAAAATAAAACAGTTCTAAAAAGAAACTACAACTGGCGGCCTAATTGTTAAGGTAGCCATTTCTTCCAGGCAACTGGACTTAAATGGAGAAATTAATACTAAACTGCCATCCATAATAATAATACTACAGTTTTCTAAAGATTACGCAAAGTTTTCTGACAACAGTTACATCAATCCGAACCAGATCAGAACGGAGAGTTGCACAAAGCCCTCGTCGTTGCATGCAGAACTCTATTGAAAGGCATCAAGCTGTGAATTTCAATGCAACTATTGAATGGGTTTGAAGGGATCTGAATTGAATTGTGTCACGTCTCCGACAGATGGCGTTGCACGAGTCACGTTGAGCTTTGTAGTTTGATTTTAAGGTTATGTTGGATTTTCTTTTCCGCTCAGAGTAGGTATCGAAAAGCTTTTACTGACGCAATACTGCAGTGGGGTCTCCATAATAACATCTTCTTTATTGGGGAGGCTTCGCCAGGCTGCATACGCAGTTAGAACAATAAGACACTACAGTCACAGATGTGGCTACTGCTAGATTAGTTAACTTTAGCTACTTTCATAGTATGTCTTGCTAGCGGTCCGCGTGTAAGATTTTCCCGTGGGATAAGACTTTTTCCCGTAAAAAGTATGTATTAATCTAGGGTTCAAACTATCTCTATTCCAAATTTCATCCCGATCCGCTCAGTAGTTTTTGCGTGAAACATCCATACTTCCATACATATACTTTCGCGTTTATGATATTAGTAAGGATGGATAGGGGGATAGATCGGTTACCCCCCCCACGCTGAGGTTTCCTACTAGACTTCGAAAGTTGTTGAAAGTTGTTTTTTTTTTATATCGAACACTTTAGTGTCGATAATTCCATAGTACGATGCTGTGTGTGATACGAAGCTACGTCAGTATGGTGGTGACAGATTGTTGGTCTCTTTGCATAATATTGTGACACAAAACTTAAGTCGACAAAAGCCCCTTTTATACTTGCGTAAGTACAGTGGCAAGTTAACTTAATTCGTCAAACAAACTCTGCAAATAGTTAAAGCTGTCAAAATAACGGGCTTCTATTTCGTGTTATTTTCCTACTATCTATTTGACTGGGTTAACTTACTACTTACCAACGTATCAATTACCTCCAAGGAGCCGCATTTTTAGTACAAATGACCACGCAACAAACTCTGCAAATAGTTAATAGTTAAAGCTGTCAAAATAACGGGCTTCTATTTCGTGTTATTTTCCTACTATCTATTTGACTGGGTTATCTTACTACTTACCAACGTATCAATTACCTCCAAGGAGCCGCATTTTTAGTACAAATGACCACGCAACAACGGTGTGGAGTGGCCTTATCACAAATTCAAAACAAAGGCAAAAGAAACTGGACAGTTTTGTTTGTATAAATTCAAGTTCTTGTGCTGAACTACAGCGAAAAATTATTCCCAAAACAAGACATGACGTTATTCACGAAAATCTCTCTGAAGAAAACCCCAGAGTCCAGTGGGCACGAAATTAATACGTAGCGTAGGCATTTTGGAACTTTCAATGGTATAGGTAAGAAAAATAAGTATTTTTGAGCTGAGATTCATAAGAGATTGTCTATGTCTATGTAGGGTTTTTAAACAAGTATAAATATATTTTGATTTGAAGATTGATTTGAAGACCTAACGTACATTGATCGATTACAATATAAGTGTATCTTTGTTATTGTAAACTTTCATAAGATTGTGTGGATGGTAAGATCGATAATCGACCCAAGCAAACACAGGTGAATATTCTCGTAGATTTTAGCCGGGAGTGTCTTCCAAAATCAGGTTACACTTCGAATAAACAACTAATTTAAGTTATTTTATTGTAGTTGTACATAAACTTTAAAACGCGAAAAAAAATTGTTATCAAATAAATAAATTAATACGTGGGGACATCTCACATACGGCCATCCGATCCCCGACTAAGCAAAGCTTGTACTATAGGTATCAGACAGCTGACCTATACATTACTTAAATAGATAAGTACTAACATACTTACGAGTAGATAACCAATATCGAGACACAAGAAAAACACAAGAGCTTATCACACTAATGTTTGCCCTGGACGGGATTCGAACCCGCGACCCTGTGTTTCGTAGGCAGGCGTACTACTAACTAGGCTCCGAGGCCGTCATAAAAAAGCATTCTCTATTTTAGTCCGGAGCCTCTATAGTACCAACGTTACAGCACAAACTTCCCCAAGGTCTCCGAAGCGTGTTCGGGGTTGCCGGTTGCCGGTTGCAGGCTCGGCTCCGCGCTGTCTTGCTGCCGACAGTCCGACAACATTAGAATACTAATTTTGTTTTGTGGACCTTCCTCTTGTTCTGTTTAGGTAAGGGCCTGTTAATTTGTTTTTAGACAAATGCTCATTTGAATTTTTAAGTTGGGTTACTGGTTTTTTTGCTGATTTTTAAATGTTTTGCGTTTTATTTTTATTTTCAGGGTATTATTGGCTATCGTTCTCATAAAATTAAGCCGCTGAAAGTTGAAATCTGTAATAGTCGGGTTGGTCATGCCTTTCGAAGCATGGAGTATTTTTAACTTTTGGGAATATCAGACTGATGATGCATCATGCAGTCCTAACCAAAGTGGAGACCGTTTTGCGAAGTAATTTTGATGACAATGCCTGAACCTCCAAAGAAAGAGCTAGCTCTTATCTGTCTGCTCTTGAATGTCTAGACATTCTGACTGCTGGACCACGAAAGCTACCAAAATAATTTTATAAAAGAAGGAAAAGTAAAAAACCGTAATTTTCTAAATTAAAAAAATAAATTGTTTTCCAGTTTCTTTCCTGGCTAATTTAATAGGAAGGAAATATTACCAGTTAGTTATGCAAGGCGAAGATTCTAAGAATGAAAGATGCTCCTTGAAGTTGTTTTTGAAGGTATTCTCGACAAAGTTACTTACCTGCAACAATAAAAAATATTATAAGTCATAGAATAGAATAGAATATAATAGAAAGATCTTTATTTACATAGCGGAGAAATACATCTCTATTTATAATACGAGTGAGTAGGTATAAAATAAAAATGAATCGCTGAAATATTTGTACACGCAGAACCGATGAGCGTTGGAGCAGACGGGTTCTCGATTGGAGACCACGTCTCGGGAAACGTAGCGTGAGACGCGCTGGAAGGTCGCTGGTGGCGGCTGGATGAGGAAAGCGGGTGATCGTGCGCTTTGGCGTGCCCGAGGGGAGGCCTACGTCCAATAGTGGACTGCAATAGGCTGATTGATTGATTAATTGATTGATTGATTGATGTACAGTACACGCATATCTTCCGAACGACTGCACCAAATTGGATGTTATTAAAGTCTAAAGTTTGTATGAAAGAATTTTTATCTTGTATAGCCTATAATCTTTTCACAAAGTATATTAGGCAGAGCTAATGTAGAGTGGATTTTTTATATCCTTGACATCCAGATGTCAGCCATTAGGAGGGTTTGGGAAAAACACCGTGTTTTGCACATCCGGAGAAGGACGCCATTGTTTTGCTCCGGAAATTTATTGGAAGAAAAATAGGGGAGTAATAGAGAGGTTAGGACGAGAATTATTGTTACGGAATTGAGAGAAAGATTGATTTTTAAAAGATGGCGGAAAAGTGGTATTTTTGGTATAGTACCTACACATAAAGTTCTGACTAAAACGTTCGATCCGCTTCCAAAGTATAAAAAATTAGACCTTACTCGAGCTAAGTGCGAATTGATCTACTTTATATCGTTGATGAATTACTTTATATACTATATTTGAATTTCTACGTAGGTGTGCGCAGGTTTTTTCGTGTTTTTTTGTTAAATTAACAAAACTTTAGAGTCTAAACTTTAAAACACGTAGTTTGAGTCCGAAATCACATATACATTTTCAGATTGCAATTAGTCTACGAGAATAATAAATTACAACATTTTACTGTATATAAAAAACAATAATGAAGCTCTTATTATTTCAGAATCAAATGAAAATAAAACAAGCACAGAATCCAATCAAAAATCATCAAACGAATAAAATCGAAAAATAAAATAACAATCGAATAAAATTCCAGCCAAACAGAAACAAACATTGCCGCTGGCTGATTTCAATATGGAAAAAGATCAAAACCAGAAATTAAAACATTCAGGAGGAAATAATTTAAAACGCTTACGTGATGAAAATGAAAATGTTAGAAGAAGAAAACAAGCGCGGTAAGAAAAAGTGGCAAAGGAAAGAGCTTTTCAGTATCGTTAATAGAACATCGAAATAAATCTCATCGTGTCAAAAAAACTATAAAAAAATGTTTCAACTTGAAACATTGGATATGTACATAAGTATGGAATTGTATTTTGTTCGTACCTAGATGTGTAACACACACTAGCAAAAGCTCCAGATACAAATTAAAAAATAAATAAGTCTTAAACAAACAAACATTACTCTTGCTTTTTCTTTCCGCAGTAGAGTTAAAAGCTCAACCACCGGGATCCAATAACTCGGAGGCACGTCGAGTGCAGTGAATAGAAACGAGCTCTGTGGCTGGGGCAAAAAAAGCACAGACTAAAAGGTCGTGTTTAACCAAGAGAAGTTAACTAGTTATTCTCTAGAAATGTAAAGATACATACAAGTTAGGTGATATATAAAGTTAATGGATTGGTTTCATCGTCAAAAGCATCGTAAAATGTACGATGAAGTCGTCAACATGAAAATTGGTGTACAATAACAAACGATTTTAAAGTTGAAGCTGTAACTTCTAAATTTTATCCTTAAAAACAAACTACCTCTGTAATTAATAATTATGATGTATCAATTTATGAATTTTTGGGTTGCATTACGTCCTAGTATTTACCTTATAATTTTGTTTACACATCACAAGTTGGACCTTATTCAGTTTAGACTATGTTCATTTTGGTCATTATTAAAGTTGGACATTATTCAGTTTGGACATAATTAAATTTGGGCATGTTCATTGGTCATTTTTCAGTTCGGACATTAGTATCGCAAATCCTACTAATATTATAAATGTGAAAATAGGTATATTTGGATGTTTGTTCCGCTTTTACGCCTAAACTAATGAACAGGTTTGGATGTTTGGAATGGAGATAGATTGTACCCTGGACTAACACATTGAATACTTTAAATAAAGTCTAATTCCTTTGGGATAAATCTTACACAACGAGAGCGTAACTGCGGATGGAAAGCTAGTGATAAATATATTGAATTAAGATTATAGACTGATGTCTAATTCCTTGAAGGTATAAATTACACTCCACAAATTAAATTAGATGCAAAATTCTTCAACGTATATAATCTGAACGAGAGCTTTCAAGTACATTATCGAACATAATATCTCTGAACAACTTCGTAAGAACTCAAAAGGAAATGTTGTATTAATCAAATAAAAATATTCACTTCAGCACTGTTTTAAACAAATACCTTACATTTCATCTATCATTTTGTGAGCCATTTCTAACTTTATTCGCTTAAACTCAGGACATCTTTTAGCTTGTGGCTAGCAATCGTGACTCAATGTACTAGCAGAGGGTGAGGTTTGAGCTCTCAGCGGTTTATTGACTGTTGTAGTTGGGACTTTATTGGGTTTGTTTCTTTTAAAACCATGTTCATTTCATTTGAAAAGAAAAAAAACTTTATGACGTTAGTACTGTTTGTTACTGACAATATCTGCATTCTTTTGTGAAGCTGAATGGTCATAAAACTGAATTTATACAAGTTTTTACATAGGTACCTACTCACTCGTATTTATATTTTTCACATCTCATGGTGAATAATTTTTCTAAATGATATTTGTATCGTGTTAAAGTCGTTATCTGACAAAGCACACATGCTGCAGAGTATTGGATTTCTTTTAAATGTGTGAATAAAAAGCTATTTACTAATTATATTTTTTAATAGCTCTTTTTAGCTGTCCCACTGCTGGGCAAAGGCCTCCCCTTTTTCCTTCCACTGATCTCGATCTTGGGCCACTTTCATCTTAATTTACTAATAAAATGTTTTATTATTCATATTATTATTACTTATTTTTTCTTTCTTTGCAAAATGGACTTGCTCCTTTTGTCGTCTATATAATAAAAAAAATATACTTTCAAGTATTAAATGCTCATTATAAAAATAAAACGCAAGCACGTGCCAAAGTAGTGAAAATGTGCAAATATAACAATCTCTACTAAATAACATGTGAGGAAAGATGTGTACTTTTGTGATTAGTGTTGGCGTTTGTGTATCTTTGCAGGTAGTAGATAAATATTTGTAATTTCAACTGATGCGAGTGAGTCTGTTTTGCTCATCTTAAATAGTTGTATATATTTTCAAATATGGACAAAACAATAGCTATTTGTTTTTCAAAAATCTGCAGATTATTGTTGTTTTAGTGTTTATATTAACAAACATGCTAGAATTTTATAAAATGATGTAATATAGTACTTTTTACGACAACAAACAAAATATTTGTACAGTTCTTAAAAATCTACCTATAAGGAAAAGTCTAATGTAGTATACACAATACACATTTATTAAAACGCGTATACATTAACCCCTGCAATGATGTAAACTCTAGGTACTATCTACTTACTTATTTACAATTAGCATTATAACGCATAATGGAAATGTTCTTAAATATTTATATTTAAGCATTATATCTAATTATTTACGAAGAGATCTTCAATAAAAATACATTACAACTTAACAGTAAATCATTCCAAAATAAATCGTTCAATAAAACATCAATTCAATAATTAAATTAATATTCCAAAAAAGTCTGTTTTTATGCCTGTTTTTATGACTAATCTAAAAACCCTATCTTTAGCTATAACTAGTTAGGAGGACCAACATGATCAGAATATGCCACAGAAACGCTGCTACTGGGGAAAAAAACCGAGTCTGAGTGTGATATGTGCGCAGAGTGATAGTGAGGCTTCTCCACACCCCTCACCAGGCTCTGCAGCAATGAATGCTGCTCCATCATCACCGAACTCAGATGCCTCAACTCCTGGTCTATCTTCTTCAGATTAAATGTTGTCTGGTCTATCTTCTCTTGCATCCCTTTTATTTCAATGTTGAAATTGTGATCCGCTGTGTGCGTATCATTTTTTGGTTTCGATGAAAATTTGTTTTTATACAAAATCTCTTTTACTGATTTTCCAGTTTTCACTTTATTTAGTTGGGCCAATTCATAAGCCGCCATCATTATATCTGTTGGTAGTCTGTTTTCATGAGGATTTAAAGGTTTTACACTCAGTATTACTTTACCAGCTTCGGGAGAAACTAACGCTGTTCTATAGACATACTTGTACAAGCATTTGGGAAGCCACGGACTAAACATACCCAATTCTACAAACAGAATGAGTTTTGTCTGTCTAACGAGTTTGGAAAGCCCTGCACTTTTACGAAGGCCAGATATGTCGTGGACCGCGATACCAACCAAAAGATTCATCAGAATGATGGTCACAAACATAACAAACAAAATGAAAATTATTTGTGATGATATTTCAAACTGTAATGGTGGGTCTACTGGCATTCCAGAAGTCTTATTAAGAATAGTATTATTGTTTGCTTCTCGTTCTCGCTCAGGTTCGTTAATCAGAATATTCAAATTCAATTCTCCAACCATCATGGCTAATGTACTTATAAATCCCACTAAAGGGTTCGCAAACATTTCTTCATTGGGAAAGACAACGCAGAAGCAAACAGTGAAACCAAGTAAGAGACAAATATAAGCCAATAACAATTTCAGAAACTCATTGAGCACCTTCTGGTACATAGCGACGTAATCGCCAAACATCGGAAGCTGACCCATCATCAACATGAGATTGGTCCACGCTCCTAGCACCGTGTAACCTCCAACATGATTCTGCCAACCGTAATCAATGTGAATATTATAAAGTAGAAACACTGATAACAAAACAAACCATTCCATTAAATTTTCAAATGTAGTAAAATACTGATATGTACTAGAATATCCTGTTATACCTGTTATTTTACGAATAATTTCAAAAATTGTGATGCCAATAAGCACCCATCGTTCAATATCAATAGGATTATCCTCTAAAATATCACCTAGTATTGACTGTTTTTGACACAATTCATTTAGGACTCCATATTTTTCAGAATTCTCTCCTTGGCAAGTTTTTACAACAGCAGTCAGTACGTAAATAGATAAGAAGGTGACAAACAAGAAACAGAAAATAAGTCTCGTCAAATAAAACTTTCTTATCTTTTTCCATTTCATAAAGAGGAACGCAGAACAAAGTGGGTGCAACAAAATATCTTTTTGACCTTCATCTACTAAGCTATTCAAATATGTGATTTCTTTAGGATATGAAAATTTTAGTAATCTACCAAAATCAAACTCAATCTGAACTTCTTCATTTCCTTCAGCAGACCGGCCGAGTGAAATACCGCAGTCTAAGTTATGTCGTAATATTGCAAGTGATTTTGGAGTTTTTCTTGCAATAACACTTAATGCTGTGTGTCCCTTCTTTGATTTTGAAGTAACGTCAGCTCCGAGAAATATTAACGTTTCAACACAAGATGTTAAACCATCCATTGCAGCCAAGTGCAAAGGAGAAAAACCGTATTCATCTTTTTTGTTAACTTGAGCACCCCAACTAACTAATGTGTCAATAATATCGCAAGCTTTTTCTGAGCCACTTATAGCAGCATGTAAAGGAGTTCTTTTATCATAATCTTCAGCATTAGCATCTGCATTGCCGTCTCGTAGAAGCACTTCTACACATTCAGTGCTAGAACATCTTGCAGCTAAGTGTAGTGCGGTGAAACCTCTATAATTTCTTGTATTGGCCTTTGCACCGTCAGCTAAAAGGAGTTCAACACACTCTACATAACCTCTAGCAGCTGCCAGGTGTAATGCGGTGCATTCTTTATCTCTTTGCTTTGTTATTCCGTTAACACTTATCTTCGTTTCTTTCAGTAAATATAAGAGGCATCTTTGTGCTCCAAGCTCTGCTGCTAAATGCAAAGCATTTAATCCTCCTGAAGTAGTATAAGCCGGGTCTACTCCTTTTTCTATAAACAGTTCCATGCACTCTAAAGCATCAGCTCGAACCGCACAGTGAACCAGATTATCTTCACATCCTGCCCTTTGCACAACAGCATGTAGCGATGCTCCAGAGGTTATTAGAAGTTCAGCTACTTCCAATGCGTTTCCAAAGGCGGCACAGTGTAATGGAGCAAAGTATTTGGGAGTAAAATCGATATCAGCACCTCTTGAAAGTAAGTAAACTGCTGCTCTGCTCGCACCACTAAAAGAAGCCAAATGAAGCGCTGTCAAACCAGTAGGCTCTGAGTAGTGAATGTCTGCTCCTGCATCCAATATGACAGGTAATAGTTCATCACGTCCCAAATACGCCGCCCATAGTAGAGTTAAATTCACCACCATATCCGGAGCTGAACAAATATGCTCTTCTATATTACTAGCGGTGATCAATCCGCACTCGACATCGTCAAAGAATCGTCCAGCACCTAAAGTCTGTGCGCGTTCAAACAGGCATTTCCTAACTCCTCCTTCAGACAGCTTTGCTTCGGGATCCGGTGCGAGAATATCAAAACTGTGGTACATGTGCGGAGCATCATCAGCCGGAGGTGAAGGACCGACGAACAAATATTCTTTAACCTTACCAGGTTCAGGCGCGACATCAAGTAAGTCGAGGTTTCTGGCATATTTGTACGTAGCGTTAAGAGGGAATTCTTCAGATTCCCTGGTTTTTGAACTGAAGCTGATCATCCTAGATCGTCCTGATGCTGGAAGTGGTGTCTGAAGTGGAGAAGGCCAACCCATTTCCCGGTAACCGAAGTTGTCCATAGTCGGAACGTGACTGATATTCTTCGTACTCATTTCACTATCCTATCTAGTTTGTTTATTTTTAAAGAGGCGTTGCCAGATAACAGTGTTTGCTTGATATTTCACTAGGATGTTAATTTGATAATGATGTGATAAGATAGAAGCAGACTATTGCGTCCTTTTTGGTTTGTCTGTTAACATTTTGCAAATTACGTCTATCTTTTAATAAGTAGTGTAAATAATGTTAAGATGTTATTTATTACGACTGTGTTGAGTACAAAATACTTTAAGTATTACAATTTTGTACTATTCTCTTCGATCAACAATGACAACTAGATAACGGGTCGCATACAAAATCAAAGCTAAATGTTGTCTGCGTCAATATATACTCAAACATCTACATTTGTTTATTAACCAACCGAAATAAACGTTTTAAAACAGTTTTAAGTTTAACCTAATAACAACTCTAATATACATATTGATTTGTTTGTTTAAAACTGTATAGTCTGTTTTTCGTGGGCGCTTATCGCTCACTCTCACTTTTAGGTTCACGACTGAAAATCAGCGTTACTGGCCAGGCTAGTAACAATATGCTGAGTCGGCACCTTTTTAGCATAGTTACTCTTATTGTTGTTGTTCCTTGTTCATTTGTGTTTAATCTGTATTGTGCTGTTTTAAATGTTACCATTTGTATTGTGTGCTATGCTGTATTCTATTTTTCTATTCTAATACCAAGTAACAAAACCGCAAATCTTCCAAATATAATAATCTCTTATCTATGAACTTTACTATTCGTTTTCTTTTGTTTCAACCGAACTAATTCAAAATAAGACCTCACCTCTCGCCGCAAGTGACGCGTTATTTACCGAGACATTTTTTGCTCCGACCTGATATTTAGTTGTAATTGTTGATGGAAGATTCTTCTGAAGGAGACAATTTTATTGATAATGTTTATGATTTTATTTTAGTTTAACAAAATTTTAATGATAATTTAGTGGCATAAGTCTGACTTATCAAAAACCTTTCTAGGCTATTCGTGAAACACAACAAACAAACCACTTATACTTTCACTACACGAATTAGAATGCTGGCCTTCAAGACTGCTTTGAAAGATAAAAGTAAGTAACCCAGCAATGTACGTTAGACATCGTCCATATTTAGCCAACGTATTCTATCGACATACTTTATTCACACACGTCGCCGAAAGCCGATCATAATTTCGCAGCTTCCAATGCCTTCCGGCCACAGATTGCGATATCGCTTCAAATCTATTTTTGTCGGATTTTGGCGACAAAAAACTGACTGTTGATCTAAACATTAGTTTAAAAAAATAACCTACCGTATTATTAATATATTATATTTATATAGGTAGCACACTGAAATAGAAAACACATCCACGTTGTTATTAAATAAAGAACGGCTTTACTAATCAGAGAGTTTTTGGTAAATATCTTTTGAAACTGGATTTACTTTATTCAGGTATCTAGTTTCAAGGTTTTTACTTCAAGAACTGACTTAAATATTCTGGTTGCTACCCGCGTATTTATTTTCGAGGTCGCTCATTTTCATTTCAACTTCCACTCGATCAGGTTTCCGTGGCAAAAAATATTCACCACAAAAATGAAATGGAAAAATATAAAACAAACGCCTCGGCAATGCGCCTGTTTCTGGCCCGGATAGCTATAATTAACATTTATAATAGATAGATTAGGTACATAGATAGATTTTTTTTAAAATTTAGATTTTTTAGTTTTTTTTTGTCCTGGTCCTGCGCCGTTTCTCGCCAGTTGACGGTTTGATTGAAGATCGCGCAGTTCTCGTGCAATCTCGTGTCGGAGGCCGTGACTCACTTTGGGTTCCTGAGCCACATTAGTAAGTAAGTAAGTAGTTTTTTTAAGATATACATAGGTTCGAGTCTTGTCCAAGATTGTAAATTTTTTAGTTTTCTGCTTTATAATTTATTATAAAATAAACGGAGCAAATAAAAAAAAAAACACCGACCACAGCTCTGCTATTATGAAATAAATGTTATTTATATTGCAATCAAAATTGTATACTTACCAATTTTTACCTCACTCAATTTTTGTACTGAATATAATTTATACTTTGTCAAAAAATTATGAGTTCGTCTGATTTTTATATTTTGTAAAGTTTAGACACATTTTCTTTTAATGATCGGCGAATTAATTAATTACTGAATTATTTTTTGAAATGCGTAATTTAGAAGATGCGAATAAACATAAAAATGAGTAGATCCTTTTTACAGAGCTCTCTAGGTTTAGTTACCAAAAAATCTGGCCTTCGATGAAATTAGGATTAAAATAACAATAAAATAAATCCATATCTATATCATACTACTTTTTGATTAACGCACTCGAGTAACAAATGAAAATGGAAACGGATCGCAATCATAACACAGTCCTTTTATTTTGATTGATATTTGCTCTGTCTCTCTGTTTGAATAACGTTGAGCGTATAATCCGAAAATTGGTTCTTATTCAATATTGAACGGGTTCCCGAAATTTTTCACCCAAAATTCAATTACGCGATTATCACATGGCAATCGGATCTTTTTCCTGATGAAAATTCTATATTTTTGCACCTACCTATAAATCCCTCAACATTAAGTATTTGACAAATACGAAATTCTTACGTATGGCGGCTTATGAGACCTTGAGTTTCTAAAAAGTACGTCTTACAAATGAATTAGTTTGTAAGAGCCTTTTGAATTAAACGGTACTTGTAAATAAAACAGGTCGTTCACAAAAACGTTAAATCTATGGAACGGTAATGAGATACTAAAGAATTCCACTTTTTTTTCTAGAGTAATAAAAAAGGGATTTAACTTTTACATCAAAGTGAATTCTAAGCCTTGACTCAAACTACATTATTCCTCGACAAAAAAACTAAAATCCTAGAGGACTGTTTACAACCCGGGCCTATTTTTAGGAAACTCAAAAGACTTCTTTACTAGTGCTACCAATCGATAGCACGATTATCGATATTGGTGATATTAAAATCAGTATCGAGATTGGAAAATGTACGTGGCACTTATATATTTTAAGAAAACTCTGATGAATCAAAACTACTCCTTCGAATTTTATAAGTAAATCAAGGACGTTTAAACAGTTTCAACTTTAGATTTTATTATTTAATATATAGCTAGTCGACCAACCCGCACTGGGCCAGCGTGGTCGACTAAGGCCTAATCGCCCTAATTCAGGGTAGGCTCGAGCCCCTTGGTGGGGACTTATATGAGCTGTTGATGATATAGCTAGTAGATAACTTAATAACCTAATAATGAAATTATATGTTGTTATGTCAGAGATTGGAGCGAGGTCTTCTGTCTAATAATATTAATTACATTTTGTACCTAATTAACGACAGTAGCTGTTCTAGATTTCGTGCGGCGCGATAACATCCCAATTAATATTCTGATCCATATTATAATATCAATAGTCGAATTATCGATACTTTGCCAACACTACTTCAGCAATGCGAAAGAAAAGCCTTTTTTCTGAGACGCGAATAAAATAAATTGTAAACATTCCGTCGCTCTCCAACTACGTGCGCGTAATTGAAAAATCAACCTTTTCTCGTCGACGTAACGTGCATTCCACCTTATCAAGTATTCACTTTGTAATCTGGACACCATGTGTTCAGAGAAAATTGTTTGCGTGTTGTTTGTACGTGTACAGTAGCCAGCACATGTGGCTGACCACTTGCTTTGCGAATAACGTCCCTACTTCTTCTTCCTCGTTCCCTCACTGCTGAGGATCGCGAACACATATAAATGTACGTCTGCGTCCCATGGACAGCCCGGTGTTTCCTACCGCTCTTCTTACAGCATCAAACCATCTTGCAGATGCTCTTCTCTGAGCACAATTGCTATTTATTTGACCCAGAATAATGAGCTTCTTCTACCGAGGGGACCATACCTCATCATCATTACTACAGGGCTCTTATTTGTGGAGTAATCGGCATTTCTCTCCGACCTTAACTAGTCTCTTGACTTCTTTCCGTTTTTCCTTCACTTGGTCCATAAATCATACCTAAACACTATGTTTCTCTAGGAATGCTAAGGTGTACCCCTGTCTTTCGCTATTTTGTTAATTACAGCCTTCTCCCCCCACTCCACCCCCTACGAGACCCTTACCAAGACCCAAGGCCCACTGCAGATGTGTTACCTTACAGCTAAAAACAACTTTTATGTAGTTCGGCCTCATTAGCTTTGAACAAAGGTTTTTAGTCCTCATTTTGTTTTATGTAGAGTTTTGTTGTGTTTCTACAAATGTTTTTACTTTACAATTTCATACAGCTTTTTGTAGTTGAGTTACGTTGAAAATATTGACAGTTTCGTGTAATTATTCAAAATATTCGAGTTATTTTCAACGTTTAAAACTCTCGTGCTGGCTGGCTGTGTTAAGAATTCAGGCAGCGACTCTAGTGTACTACGAGAATTGAAATAAAATATGCTCGGTAAATATTCATATTTTCCACTGGAAATATTTTGAGATTTTGCTGTGATATTTGAAATTTATGGTCAAGCGGAGATGACGTATGTGTATCATGCAGCTACGATAGCTCTACGGCGTAGCTGAATTTGTATTTTTAGGTTTAACGTAGCAGGTACGAGCTCTACGGCGCAGCTGAATTTATGACTTTTGCTACGGTTGGGTTAGGTGTTTTGATATAATGTTCATATTACAAACACAATAATGAAGTTATGAGTAAGAAAATTTCCTGAGCAATTTTTTTAAGTTTCCTTATCGTAACAGGTCTATTTTTTTTTTATTCGGAATACGAACAGCATATTCTATAACAAAAATAGGAAATATATACAAATAAGTTACAACGTAGCCAATAATAGGTATTCGCAGATAAAAAAATACAAAAAACTATAATTTGGATGCTAAATGCAAAGAAGTTTTTTTTTTACTGTTATTATACAAATAGACTACGTAATAGCACACTAGTGGCTCTGTGAGCTGTCGACCTCGCGGGGATATTTATTTTTTTGAAATGGCTGATTTATGTTTTTATTTACGTTTTCAACCCTCATAACACCGTATTTTTTTTTATTTCCAAAAACTGACTTAACATAAAAAAAACGATTTATATGTCGAACCTAAATTTTTCAAAAAAATTCACGAGAATCGGTTGACAACCTGTAGAGTGGAGCAAACAGACAGATGGACATACAAAAAGCCATTTTGTCCGAGCTGAACCGGAGACGCTTCGCGCTCGCTCGGTCAATGTAAGAAGTTTCCCGCCCAAAATAAAACATTTATGTTTCAACTGAAATTATTTTAGAAACCATTTAGAAAACTAAAAGGCCTCTGTTTGAGTCTATGCGGTTAAGTATTTAAATAAAGTACTCAAATAATATTTCTAGAAATTCTATCTCGTCTGGAGGATGAATAGGTCATTAAATGTTGAAATGTTCTTTTCATTTAGTGCTCACTTAAAATAAAATAATAATGTTATGTATGCGTGGTTAATGGTGTTGGTGCACAATTATTATTCTTTTTTGTACCTTGGTATATTATATGTATTGTGCACTGTTTTTAACCCAAATAATAATAAAAAACAAAAACACAAAAAACTGAATAGTTTTGCAAACTTAATAGTTTTGTTTTGTGTTTTTTAAACTTGATAGTTTAGCTACTTATTCATTCTCAGAAACAGTTAATACCACTTGAGCATCTGTTAGAAGAATAAAAAACTAAATATTTTTCAGGTCTTGAAAGAATTTTCAGTAGTAAAGCATACGAACCAACTAGCCCTTCTGTCATAGTTTCCTTTCATTCCAATGATTGCATTCTTACGTTCACTCATCTTCGAACCGCTAAATGGCTTCTGACTTGACCAACGGCTTAACGTGCTTTTCGAAGCAAAATGTGTTAGGTTAGGTTATAAATGTCTCGCCTTAAATTAAGACTAGACGTCCTTTAGAAAAGTTTCTTTGTAAACAAAAAAAATGTTGCTTACAAACTTACAACTCTTAAAACCTTGTCTCCAACGAATTATCTATAGTTTAGAAGGGTAACCGTCTAAGAAAGCCCGCTAAAACATGGCACCTAATAATTTTGACTGACGACGATGACGACAGACAGGCAGATGATGTCGCTGCTGTACATTGAAGCTTACTTTCGACGTTCTTACAAACCGAGTTATATAAAACATCATTGTACCGCGTATTCGAATGTCGTATGGTATAGTTTTGCTTTCTTTGGTATTTATTTAGTGGGGTCAAGTTTGAAGCGTAGTTACTCTTCTAGACTAAAGATAATTCGTTGCTTATCTCCAATTTAATCCGCTGTAGAACGTTGTTAGTTCAACTGTTTGAGTTACATACCTCTGAAGCACCTATCTACCCCGAACTGAAACAAAACAACAGATTCCAGTTGTCACCAACAGTTGAGAACAAGAGACAGCAACTAGAGCTGGCGTTTGTGTTGTCTAAATCGTAGTTCAGCTCAAAGGAAGTTGTTGCTTTGTGCTGGCGAAATAACTCTTTATCTCATACTAACTGTCCGCCAGCAGCTACGCTCGCATTTTGTAAGATTTTTCCCGTGGGAATAAGACTTTTTCCTGTAAAATGTGTTAATCTAATGCATAAACTATCTCCGTTCCAAATTGCATCCCCGTCTGTTCAGTGGTTAAGGCGTGGAAGCGAAACAAACATCTAAACATTCACATTTATTGTCTTCAAGTGTGAAATGTGATGGTAAGTCTTTGTGGCCTAGCGGTTAATAATTTATGAATTGGATTTCACTTTCCGTTTCCTTTTGTTTTTTTCTCCAAAACGATTTTTTTACGATTTAGATTCCCGAACCGGTATGTGTTTGGGTTTTCTTTAAATCTATGTAGTTTTATTTGTCACAAAAGTCGATGACATAGTACTTTAGAACACATCTTTCTATGTCAGTTCCTGTATATCGGCTAGAACAGACAATAGCGCCGGTAGACGGATGACGGGCCGGTAATGAGAACAAGAGGGATTTATTGACCGGGCCTGAGCAAAGGAAGGCTTCGTGTTAGTGGGTTGTTTGTTTGAAAAAAAAAAAAACAATTAACTATTTTAAATGTTGAAATTTTGTAAAAAAAATGAAAAATAATACTTTATGCTTATACAAACTACTATATGTCACTTAGCGAGCCATGGAAAGCTCTATGCTTGGTATTTAGCTACGGGATAAAATCCGAAATGAAATTATGCGGCAGAGGACCAAGGTGGTTGATATGTCCGGAAGTGTAGCAAGCTGAAGTGGCAACGGGCTGGCGAAGTTTGTCGCAGAACCGATGTGCGTTGAGCAGACAGGTTCTCGAATGGAGACCACGTCTCGGGAAACGTAGTGTGGGACGCCCCCCTGTCAGGTGGACTGATGACCTGATGTCGCTGGTGGTGGCTGGATGAGGAAAACGGGTGATCGTGCGCTTTGGCGTGCCCTTGGGTGGGGAGGCCTACGTCCAGCAGTGGATTGCAATGGGCTGATTGATTTGATTGATATACAAACTGATATAGGACATTTGTATTATCCTACTAAGACAACTATAGGTATACCAATAATAGGTGATCAATTTTTTTTTTATGATTAAATAAAAGTAAAAAATCAAAAATCGATATTCTTTTATATTTTTTGAGATTATTGAAAAAATACGTAAATAACTATGTAAATTATTTCGTACTTAGATTTTGTAATTGTTTAACCAGCCAATAACTTCCACTTCGTTTAATTTAAATAGCGTAACAATATACGATTGTCATTTTTCACTACTTCATATAAATCGCTATAAATCTGTTAGAACGGGAAGACAAATACGTAGACGGATGTCGGATGGGCCCGGTAATGAGAACGCACACAATTTATCGACTCTCATTGTGTGAAAGCAATTCGCTCTCTGCTATTGTAATATTGTTAGAATATGACCAGTGTGACTAGCTCCGATTTTTTTCATGATTTTTTCATAGTTTAAGCACTGCATACGTCTTCCAAGTAAGAGGTTCTTGTTTGCTGCATAATAGAAATAACTGCACCTGTATTAGTGGTACGCTACGTTTGGCAATAAATTACTTTTCTTTCTTTCTCTTTAGTGCTATTAGTGCATCCGTGCTATAAATTCTAGTGAGAAGCTAATCGAAACGAGAGCCGATACGTCGTGTTTTTGCGTTTATTTTCCAAGAAGCTGCATCATCTTTTTTATTTAATTGGCTTACAGGATCAGTGATGTGCAGAGGGATGTTGTTAGTACCTGAAAAGAAACAAAATCTTTGTTAAAGAAGATTGTTGAAATTGTTCACTTGCTGGCAAAAATAAAACATTTTATAAAAAGCTACATAATATAAATTTGAGATTTGAATGTTCTTTCATAGTTGCTGCGACTGTAAATATTATTAAATAAATAAATAAACTAATTAACTGTACATACAGTTCTTACGTTAGTACAAGTTCTGTATTAATTTAGATTGCAGCTACTATACGTATGATTTAAACGTAGTCTGTCTAATCTTTTGTAAAACCCGAAACTGCTTGACGTTGCAAAAAAGAGTAAAGATGTTTTTTTTTTCAGATCTTTTATTTATAATATTACAAACGCCAGAAATGTAAAATCATGGTAAATGTAAAACCATGACTAAATTTTATAACAACGTTTACATATTATAGTTTTTAAACCACGAAACACTTACCAAAATTACAGAAAATACAAATCATGTGGCAGACTGAATTATTTTTATCTGAAAGACACTCATGAAGCATCTTTTCATTCGGTGTCGAGTCACTTTGTTGATTGTTCCTTTGAAAGAGAAATATATTTTATTTTGTCCCAGAATCAATATCTTAATGTGTTTGAGAAGAGAGATAAAAGGAAAATAAAAACTTTCATAAAAACAATAACCTTGTGACTTGGAAGAAATACAAAAACGCAATAAGAATAAAACACAAAAATATACAGAAAAAAAAACAATTTAAGTAGGAATTTCATACGTGATCAAATTATAGTTAGAGTAGTTAATCTCTTACAGACAATATTGTAGAAAGCAGGAAAACTTAAACGAAGCTTGTAAGTGAGTGGTACAAATACAACTATACCAAATTTCCAAACAAACAAGAAAAAGAGAAGGCCTAGATGAGGAACATCAAATATTATTGTTTTATTCATTTATTAAATTTTTTATTTTCATATAGGTTATATTTAATCATCATTAATAAAACAAGTCAATATTACATTTGTCACCTTAAAAATAAATCAAATAAAATACAAAAATCACAATAGACAAAATGTAGCTACCATTGTAGCTTAGTCGAAGAGCCCCCCGGATAGTGACCCCTGACCGAAAGTACCCATTATACTGGCCGCGTTACCACGCTGGATTGCGAGAGATATTCTCTGCACCAGAAAATAGCCAGACCGTGGATCGCCTCCCTTCTCCCTCAAACGTTGCCCTATATCTGCGATTAGCTTTTTAGCTTCTGCACTCCAGGGTCCAGAAGTTTCTACGGCAAACGGCACAAAATCATACATCGATTCCAGGGCAGCATATTTGGCGCGTTTACCCCGTGCTGCTGCCTCTGCAGCTCCGCCGGCACCCTTCTCGGTGGCGGAAAGATGGCAAGCTGCGAAAGTGCTAACGCATGTCGCGTCCCAGATGAGGCAGCGCCCTCTCTGCCATGGAATCAAAGTAAGACCATCAGGCCGCTTACCGTCCGTCCTAGACAAACCTGGAGGCTCAAGCACGCAGGGCACGTCCGCTGAAACCAAGGCCCGCCTTATGATTTCGTTTATAGCGTGGTGTCGCGGCCGCCGGCCGGCGCAGCGCGTGCAGCTTAAGCCATGGTGGCCATTTCCCTCAACCTTGGCGCCACAGATGCACGTGTGGGGTTCGCAAATAGAGCAACCCAATCTGAGCGCTACAGCCACTCTTAGGGAGTCGTCGTCCAGTAGCGTGCCCATATGTGGGGACGGTAAGGCATGCAGCCAGGCACCGGACTCGGGTTTGGCAGCGGCATGAAGACGGGCCAGTTCTGGTCCCAGAGACTCGTCTCGCAGATCGCTGTAGAGTCGACGAGAAGTGACCTCGTCCCAACTTCGCTGTCTCTCCGGTTTATCTGGCCGTGGGGCACCGGGGCAGATAACCGACCACATCTCAAAGGCCTCCTCTGCAAAGGGGATCCGGAACTCGCCACCATTATTAGGAAGGATGCGAGTAACAAGGTCCAGAACCCCATGCGAAGAAGCCAAGAAGGCAATGGGGCCCGTCTCCTGCAGACGACGCACGCCCAAACCTCCATGCCTAATCGGAAGGCTAGCCTGACACCACTGCTTTTCACTCAGGCAAACATTGATCGTTTCCTCAACGATCTCTTTAAGAGTCCCGTCAAATGCCAAGACCTCGTCCGGATGCTTCCATGTAGGAGCTGTCCTGACTACATACGTCAATTTGGGCATCGCGAAACAGCCTCTTAAGAGCGTCAAGGAAACGTGTGCTGGGAGATGTTTCATGTGTTCAGCTAGTGATGCCATGGCCCGCCTTTTAGTCTGCATGCATTCCTTCACGCTTTCTGGAAATAAAGGCGCACCCAGCAGACCAAGGGAGGGCTTATTCATGACTCTTAGCCCAGGAATCAGCGACATAAATTTAGCCTCAGAGGACGCCGCTGCGGGGGTGCATGCGTAGAATTCGCATTTCCCGGTGTTCACCTCCAGGCCTAGTTCTTTTAAAGCCGGGAAGAGCAAGTTAATGTCGCTCTCTACGACCTCCGGACTGCCCCCGATGGTGCCATCATCTAAATACCAGACATTGAGGGGGGCCTTCAGCGACGAGATCGCTTTGTGTATAGCCATACTAAATATAAGGGGGCCCAGTGGATCTCCCTGCTGTGCCCCCACTTGAGACTCAATGCTTGACCCATTGTACGATAGATTACTCGATGAGGAGTAACACTGATTTAAGAAAGGGAAGATAGCCGGTGTGAGATCTTTAACTTCCGAAAGAATTGAGTCCCGCTCGATGCTATTGAAAGCGTTGCGTATGTCGAGTTTTATTATAATATTGTCGCAGTCATCGGCCATAGCAAATATTCGTGTTGCATGTATAGCTGCTTCACAGCCGAGAGGCGTACCGAAGCCTACCTGATGTGGTTGTAGGTAGGATGACATATGCGATTTGACTGCACGACAACACAGCTTAGCGACCAATCGGCGGATAGTGTTGCCCACAGCGATAGGTCTTATCCCACCATCTTTTTTAGTGAGGGCGCACAAAGAACCGCCATAAAGATATGGGCACACCTCAGGGTTAAGAAGGCCTTTTAAAAGAAAGTTACACAAACGTGTAAGTGACTCAAGCAGCCGAGGGCCACTGTCACCCGCAGAGGGAGAAATGAGTTCTCTGAGGTGTTCCGGGCGCAGGCCATCCAGACCCGCTGCAGACCCAAGGTGGAATGTACCTAAGGCGATAGCGACATCTTCAGTTTTCACGGAGAGGCAGGGGATAGATGGATCAATAGCCAAAGAGGTAGAAATTAGACGGGAAGGAGCTGGGTGTTTGCTTTTTAAAGCTGTCAAGGTTTCTTCGTTAGCTGGTTATTAAATTGTAAATAATTATTGTTTATTAGCTTAGTAAATAGCTCAACTAGCCTTGTCATCACAGTTCTGTTTTCAAGCTGCCAAATGGCTTCCAACTTGGCTTAACTACCGCCCTACTAACCTACCTACCTAGTTCTCAAAGCCAACAGAACTATTCAAAATTTTGTTAAAAATCATAGACAGTTATTATTTTACTATCATTATTGACGAGCGAGCGCGAAGCGTCGTCTCGGTGGTCTCTTGTTTTATATTCCGTGGTCTAGTGGCTAGGGCCGCTGCCTTCCGTCCGGGAGACGCGGGTTCGATCCTCACCACGTACCAATGTGTTTTTAAATTTCGAATTCATTATGTACGTTTATTCAACGCTCTTATGGTGAAGGAAAACATCGTGATGAAACCTACACACTCCAGCGAAATTCAAAAATTGTGCGTGAAGTCAACCAATCCGCACTGGGCCAGCGTGGTTGACTAAGGCCTGATCGCCCTTATTCAGAGTTGGCTCGAGCCCCTCGGTGGGGACGCATAGGAGCTGTTGATGATGAGCGCGAAGCGTCTCCGTTTCAGTTTGGGCAAAAATGCATTCCTATGTCCGGATGTCCAGCTGTTCCCTTCTACAGGTGCTGCAGCAGGTGTTACTGCTGGTACAGGGGCTGTGTTCTTCTCAACCAATTCTCATCTCGTAAATAACTCGCGATGTCTACTGCAGTCTGCACTAGTTATTAAATGAGAACCACAAACTCTAACATTAACCAAATGAAATTTCATTTTTGTTTCAAAATTGTTTCCATTTTCATCCATGTCCCTGCCTGCCGAGTCAACAATTTTCGCTTGTTATAAAATGTGACAGTCCCTTATTTGGTCCTTCCTCGAATATCAGCGGAATTATTTTGATTCACGACGGGTAAGGTTACACGTACAGTGCTGTAGAGGGCCATTAGCTACCTGATATTTTGCATAATAAATGCTCTTTGGAAAATTATTTCAGCGTTTCATGCCCTTAATGTTATAAACGTGGTAATGTGTGCAGTATTCATATTGTACGGCATTCCTCGTTATCATATTGTGTGGTTTTTAACTGGTAAGGTCAATGACCAACCCTGGAAACCCTCATGTCAAAACTATTGCCCGCCACGACTTTGGTCATGTCTCGTGTAACTGGTATTATTTTCACAGCTGCTGTATTATGTTATATTATAACGTGTAGTTTTAATTTTTTCTAAGTACCTAAGCTTTTCTTATCCTTAAAAGAATATAGACTTGGACTATATATAGCTATGATCTATATATATTATGCGTTTTATTACATAACAATATGACGAATGTTTAAATAAACTTATTGTATAACTTTATAAAACTTCGGGAGCGGCGGTATGATTGCTTTTGCGTTGCTGATGTCATCAACATCATCAACGGCCCGTTACAGTCCACTGCTGGACTATGAGCCTCCTCCACTTAAGAGGAGGAGGCTCATAGTCCAGCAGTGGACTGTAACGGGCCGTTGATGTTGATTCCTTATAGTTATTTCTTAGACTCGATACAAAACTAAGTAATAGTACGCTTCCTTTTTTCTAAGGGCAGTAAGTAAAGTAGTATTGTCCCTTCGGTGGGGACGTATAATGATCTGTTGATGATGAATCTAAATCATTTCGTGGGTAGTTGTGTAAACAAAAAATCTTGATTTACTTTTATAAAAGGTAAACAGCTTTATTTCTTAAAACATCTGTTTTCACCGTTTCTAAAACATATAAACTAAAAACAAGTGACTACAATATATTGTAAGTAATGTACTTATCAACTGCCAAAATGTGCTAAACCATGTTTTGGGAGACGAGGGAGAGAGAATTAGGTTATCCGGGAGTGAAAGCTTTGGAGGAGTCTCGGGCATTAACGTTTCATATTGGGCGGTTAAAAGCTTGTCTAGGGCTACACACACAGACCACTCACATATTGACTGAAATGTGATTAAGGAAATTCTGATCGAGTCTATTGAAAAATGGTGTTAAAAAATATATGCGTCGAATTACGAACCTCCTTTTTTAATGTTCTCTTTATTTTTTCGTCCGTTTAAAAGAGAGAGGATAGTTTTTATTTTCAAAATATCTGATGCTACTACAAGTCATTGCTGTTTTGGGTAAGAATTTACATCCCAAAGTGCGACCGAAACGCTGCAATGTATCTAGATTCCAGAGAGATGGTATTGCTGCATTTTTAAGCATTTGATTTATGTCACTAGCTGACCCGACAGACGTTGTTCGGTTCAATTAGCACAAAATCCTAATAAATTGGACAGAGAACAAATATATAGAAAAACGACACAACAGGCACTGCTTATATCTAAAATAAAATATCTTGGAGCTGACCTTAGAAGTGAGAATTAGCGGATAGAAACGTGCATAATAATTTCAAATAATAATATACCTACATACAAGACAACCCACATCAAATAAAAACCTAAAATGTATAATAAATATTATATAAACAAATAAGTAAGTAAGTAACACATGTCATAACAAAAAAACAAACAAAATACATAACTAAATTGTGATACACAAATATATGTAAAATACATATTATATAAATATGTATGTACACCTAACACACCTTATTCGCTCAAGGACTGTGTAGTGTGCAAGTCAATCATTTTAAAATTTTCCCAAATTCCTAATTTTTCCGGCAAAATTTAGGATTTTTAATTTTTTTACAGTATTTTTATGTTGTCTTTGTCAGTACCCATGCCCATTTTATATTTATTCATAAATATAAGATACATAGGTATGTAATGAAAAAATGAAATGAAATTAATTCATACACAGGTATACGTGAATTAATTTCATTTTCTGGTAAACTGGTATTTGACCCAAGTCTCGTCGGTGCAGTCAAGTTGGTTGATTCAGCCGGGTCCACCGTTTGACTTAGTGGGAAGCAATCACGAATATTGTGACCCAGCCTACCCCAGTTCACCAACAATTTGTTGATGAACCTGAATCATATTGAGTTGTTAGTTTAGCAATACCTTAATTGATTTACACGAAACTGATTATGTTGACCCATTGGGAATTAACTTGGTTGTTTATCGTATTTCACTTATTGCTTGTTCAAAGAAACACATTTTTATTGTACGTAGAAAAAAAGAGCTTGGGTAACATAAGTAGAGTACCTAGCTGCTTTCTAGATGCCCAATTAAAGATATGAATTTGTATAAACATTTGGGTATTGGACAGCTTTGGTGTTCGACCAAACGTTCAACACTCATTACGAAGGGTTCCGTTATATTACCAATCTGGTAGAAATAGCGATTCATCATCATCATCATCTCAGCCGGAAGACATCCACTGCTGAACATAAGCCTCGCCCATAGGTTTCCACCATGAACGGTCCTGCGCTACTTGCATCCACCGGCGCCCAGCAACTTTCACCAAGTCATCTGTCCACCTCGTGAGAGGCCGTCCAGCACTACGCCGGCCCGCGGTCGCCATAAGAAATAGCAATTAGTCCATTAAAAAAAACTCATTAAGAAGATTTCGGGTTCAAATCCCGATAGAAGCACTTTTAAACAAAAAAAAATGAAAATAAAGATGATTCTAAGATACGTTGGCCCCGGCTGTGTCTGTCAGCGGCTTTTGACGACTCTATAACACTGACACCAGGGTTTGTGAGGTCGGTTGTCAAATAAGAACAAGGTATTCGATGCTCTTTGACTTTAATTTGGAGGACAGCTGCATGACAAGGGTAGCATTTAAATTTGAAGAGTAATGTCACAGAATTAATATAACCTAAATCGCAAAAGAACCCTAGTGCAACAATTCAAAATAAGAACATTTTAACGACCGTTTCATTTCAAAATTGCTTCTAAATCAACTTTAAGGGCGGCTCCATATCAGCATTGCTACTCGAGAGGTCGATTTAAAAACCCCGTTTGAGTAATAAAACGAAATGGCAGTAAAACCAGTAAAACCTTGGTCATTTGGCGGAAACCAGCGATATTTCACCACCAGAGCTCTAAATTATCAGCGATAAGAGGCCGCGGCTGGCATGAACCAATTAACGGTTAAAGTAAGGAGATTTAATGTGATTTATATAAAACAGATTTTTTACAAAGTTCTTACACCTTTTCTTTTTTATTCTTAGATTCTGATTTATTCTTACACATCCAAGGCGCGCAGCGATAACCCTTGAAGCGAACCGTGCTTAAGTCTCGTGAAATAGTCATTTAAGCCCTAGAAGCTTCGCGCACACTTTACTAGTGTATGGATGGAGTAGTAGGCATTTATTATATTTTTATTTTAAAACACGATGGTTGTACTAATGACCTTGGTTTTAATAACTTAAGATTTTATGGCAAAACGTGATAAGGCGAAACTTCGTTTCAAGAAATGTCCATCTGACCAGAACTTGGCTCGGTACAAGTTCCTCAGAAATCATTGTAGTCGTCTGTGTAGAGATTCAAAACGCCGCCATATCCATAATAGCATAGCCATATCAGCGAATGCAATCCTGCACAGCTATGGAAATTTCTCAAATCGCTTGGTATTGGCAAATCCTCAGAGTCTTCAACCAGCGTCATTAATTTAAATTTACTTAATTCTCACTTCTCTTCTCCTCCAACCACCTTGGACCCACTTGTAAAAGCCAGGACTATTTCCCATCTCAGTAGCCAACCTTTGCCAGCGCACTCCTCTTTTAGTTTTGCTGCTGTTGCCGAGAAGGATGTTGAAAAGCATATACGTTCTATCACCTCTACTGCTGTGGGCAATGACAACTTAAGTTCGCGTATGATCTCTCTCATCCTTCCTGAAATCCTACCCATACTCACGCATATTTTCAACTACTCCTTGGAAACGGGCTTCTTCCCTTCACTGTGGAAGCAAGCTCATGTTATTTCTCTCCCTAAAACCACCAATCCTACGGTCTTCTCCGACTTTCAGCCCATATCCATCTTACCCGTCCTCTCCAAAGTCCTTGAACACATTGTCCACAAGCAATTAGCCGACTTCATTACATCCAACAGTTTACTTTCCCCGTTTCAATCTGGCTTCAGACCAGGGCACAGTACCACTACTGCACTGCTGAAGGTCACCGATGATATCCGTTCTGCAATAGATAATAAAGCTATGACCATCCTCGTATTGCTTGACTTCAGTAGTGCTTTCAACTCTGTTGATTTTGATGTACTCCTATCTATCCTTCGCTCTTTTAATGTTTCTTCATCGGCAATAGCATGGTTTGATTCCTATCTTCGAGGCCGTTCGCAGTGGTGATCCACTGCGGCCTCGAAGATAGGAATCAAACCATGCTATTGCCGATGAAGAGACATTAAAAGCTGATGCTTGGATGAGGCAGCCTCTGACTGGTGTGATCTTGCTGCGGGCGTTCCCCAGGGCGGCGTCCTTTCCCCTCTGCTGTTCTCCATTTTCATCAATACAGTAACTTCTGTCATCTCATCTAGCTTCCATCTCTATGCTGACGACTTGCAAATTTGTAATGTAGCTGATCTTGAGAGTGCCATTGGTGAGGTCAACGCTGACCTAAAGCGCATATCCGACTGGGCTCATTCCTTTGGGCTTTTGATCAATCCAAAAAAATCCCAAGCCATGCTCATCGGTAGTCCATACATGAGTAGACAGGTTGATTTTGATACTTTATCGCCTCTTGTTTACAATCATGCCACTATCTCTTTCACTCAAACTGAAAAAAACCTAGGCGTGATTATAGACTCGAATCTTTCTTGGAATCACCATGTCAATGGGGTCAGCAAAAAGGTAAATTTTTCTTTTCACTCCCTCAAACGCTTCCAAAGTTTTTTGCCCCTGAAGACGAAGATTTCGTTAGCTCAAACTTTGCTCTTGCCCTTACTTGATTACGCCGACTCTTGCTATTTGGACGCCACCGAGGAGCTCCTAAATAAACTTGAGCGACTTAAGAATCTGTGCATTTGATTTATTTTAGGATTGCGCAAGTACGACCACGTTTCTCACTTTCGTACTCAACTCAAGTGGCTCCCAATCCGTGTCCGCAGGAATACTCATATCCTATCTATTCTATATAATATTCTACATAATTCTTCGTCCCCTCCGTATTTGCGCCAACGGTTCAGTTTCATGCGTCCCGAGGATAAGCCTTGTCGTTCTCATGTCCGCACTCTTCTTTCTCTACCTCCTTACCGTACTGGCTTCTATTCTAACTCATTCACTGTTCACGCTGCGAGGCTATGGAACTCTCTTCCACATACTATCCGTGACAGCCCCTCTATCGCTATCTTCAAAAACCGAGTTAAGGAGTATTATCTTTCATTGTCAAAGTAATCCGTGATATATAAGTATATATTTATTTATGTTTGTTTTATTATAATATGTAATTTATATATATTGGTATATATGTATTATATAAATATAATATGTAAGTATAAGTCACTGACACCAAGCTTAGCTTGGTAGCTTCAACGACAAAAACCAACCTCTGGTTTTTGTCGTTGAAGAAGATGAATAACATTTGAAATAACAAAAAATATACTTTTCTCCACTTTAAGTAAATACAACCAAAACTTCCGTTCTGCTAAATAACTTTTAGGTTGCATAAAAAAAAGAAAAACAAGGAATACAAGGCTTTTTTGGTCGGTCTGAACCGCATTGTAAATGAATCCGGGTTCGCATACATCAAACGGATGTGGTTTTGGATTCGGTTACAGAGGTGAAACAATCGCGGCAGCTTTGAAACAACACGCAATCAGCATTTGTTTTTGACGTGAATTTACGTTGCGTAGTAGATGAAACAACATACAACTGCATAGAATACAACTGTTAGCAAAATAACGCAAAACTGCACATGAAACTGAACAACTTATGTTCCACAGCTTTTAAAAATTCGCAATTTTTTATTTTTTAATATACGTATATTTATTTAAGTTTAAATATATAGTTAATTAATGTCACATAAAATACAATGTCAAATTTAAAACAAAAATACAATGTCAGAAAAAATAAATAAAACAAAAACAATAAAAAACCTTAGTCAAATAAGCCACCCCGAGGGGCTGCCCTCGACCAAACGTACCCAAGATGCTCGCAGCATTGCCGCGCTGAACAGCTAGGGAGATCTGCTGCATCAGGAAGAAGCCGGAACGAGGATCCTTACCCCTCTCCCTTAACCGACGGCCAATCTCCCCCACGAGACATCTAGCCTCCGAGCACCACGGACCCGCGGTCTCGACAGCAAATGGCACAAAATCATACACTGATTCCAGAAATCATACACTGATTCCAGGTTTTTTATTATCTATATTTGTGGAAGTTGAAGGAAGGTTTAAACGGTGAGAAACATAAATAATAAATAACAGAAAGAAAAAAACGACCTGGTTTTTAATAATGCTGAATAAGACATTAAAATTTTCTGCGTATGAAATAATAATAGTGATGCAATCTAATTAGTTTGAATGAACTTAATCAACAGGAAAATTAAGACTAGGATAGGAAAATTGGACTAAGGGCAAAGATTTAATTAACCTAGAAATTTGGTAATTACTTACTTAGCGAGCTCTAAGCTCATTTCGACCTAATGTCAGGACTTTAGTGAACAATTTCATCTTCTTCCGAATTTAATTCGAAGTTTGTTTAAGAAGCTTAACTCTTCGAACAGTTTTAGGAATATAAATTTAATAATGATTCCATTATTTGTACAAACGGTTAGGCTTTTAGGCAAAGTTCGTTAGATAAGTAAGTGGTATTTATTTTATTGCCTTTCATGTTGACAGTGATGTTTTTAAATTTATTCATCATCAAAATATCGTATTGTAAGGTTCATGAAGAATGTAGAACTTATAGATGTTATGGATTACAGTCAAGTTTGTTGCCTTATATAAAGTAGACTCTACATCTAATATTTTAAAGCTGATTTTTCAATTTTCTACGAAACAAAAAGCAGCTGTTGCATTCATGTTTTTACTCCGAAGCTGTCGAAGTATAAAAAGTTTTTTTTTTTAATTAACAATAAAATTTATATCGTCACTGTAAAGGCTACTTTACTGAAGCGCCAAAAGACCATTTCGAGAAATAGCCGTTTAAAGTTTTTTTTTGTTTGAGAAAATAAATCATTATATTATTTTGAGCATAAAAATTATGCTTTGCACGATAATTAGATATCAGTCATGAAGGTCAGATTCCATTGAATCCAGATTGGTACCTGATCATTCTAACCAAAATAAAATAAAATAAATAAATTAAAATGGGGATTTTAATTTATTTATTTCATTAATTCATTATTGTCAAAGATATGACGTGCGCGTCATGAATATCACTATATCAAACAAAAAATTTTTCTTGGTTTCGGAGAAAATATTATGACAGACGGAAATGTGAGTTTTTTTTTTATATAGTGGGGATACATGAAGATGTGCCACACGGCCATCGGATCCCAAACTAATCAGAGCTTGTACCAGACAGCTGATACAATACATAAATAGATAAATACATACTTATATAGATAAACAACAACCAGACACAAGGCAAACACAAATGCTCATCACACAGATGTTTGCCCTGGGCGGGATTCGAACCCGCGACCCTATGCGTCGGAGGCAGATACACTACCACCTGGGCTACGGAGCCGACCAGTGATCTTTACTCGTATATTTTGACTATTAAATGTACTTCACAATTTACCATTTTTTTTAATTCCTACTAAATAAGTAAACGAGAAAAAAGTATCATTATTATCTTATGTCCATTTCACGTCCTAAAATTAGGAACTATTATTTATTTATTTATTTATTTATTTATTTATTTATTTATTATTTGTTACCTTAGCCTCAATGTCGGATGTCGCTCGACAGTCGCTTACCTGTAACGAAACGAACTTAATTAGGTAAAATGTCTTGATTACTGTGGTCGCTGGGATCTGTGCAATTAGTATGGGGCAAAGCAAAGGAGGTAGCGGGAGCGGGTGACGTAGAACTTTTATTCGCACCCACTAATCCAATCAGACTTGACTCAATTTAAAGATGGACTAGAGATTTGTTAATTAATAAAAACATTAGGTACAGTCAATCCAACTGACAATAAGACTTCAAACTGTAATTGTCAAATGTATGTTCAGGCGAATTTCTCCCTATTTGAATGACTGGTGGGTCATTATTCAATTTGATCGAGAGTTCTTATTTTTACTATGTTTTTTTTTTAAAGTAAAAACTAAAATATATAACCCAAGTGACTAAACTTTGCTGGGCTTGTTGTTTCTTTTATATTGTATCAGATGGCGGTTACTATCTACGATAGTTCTGGAACCAACGGCTAACAAGCCTTCCGAAGCACAAAAAACACTTTTGTTAAAATAATACTAGCAGCCATCCATTCATACTGTACCGTGGTCAGAAAGAGTTAGGAAGCCTCATCAACAGGTCAACAGCTCGTATACGTCCCCACCGAGGGGCTCGAGCCTATCCTGAATTAAGCCTTAGTCGACCTGGCCCAGTGCGGGTTGGTCACCTTCACACACAAAATTTGAATTTATTCGCAGGAATGTGCAGGTCATCACGATGTTTTCCTTCACCGTAAGAGTCACGAATTTGAAATTCGAAAACACATTGGTGCATGGTGGGGATCAAATCCGCGTCTCCCGGACGGAAGACCGCAGTCGGAAGAAAGCCGCTCTTAGGAAGCCTAGTTCTATTATATCTATATATCTTGCTTGACTGCTTTAAGAATGCGCGCGTGTGGGCTGAAATTTTCAGTATATTTCGACTTATTTTACCACAAGTCGATCTCAGTCGTAACCTCGTGGGATCCGCAGAGAAATTTTAATTTCTGTCGACTGCTAATTTCTGTAGTAATTGACTACCAAAACCCCCTCCCCCCACCTCCCAACCTCCCCCTCTAATCCCTTTCCCGGCCTAAATTCAAACGATACTTTTTTGCAATTTTCCCCGGAATACGACACCCAAGAGATTCGGTATAATTTATTAACTAGTACTTTTAACAGCCTCCGCAGAGCATTCGGCACTCATTACGGAGGTTTTGGGCTCGAATCTCTGTAAGGACAGCGGAAAAAAAAGAGACTGCTCTAAGTTCGCTTGAAAAATTGTAGGTTGAATCAAAAGTAAGATGATTTTGTGCTTCGGAAGGCACGTTTAGACGTTGGTCCCGGTCTACGGAAATAGTCATGACATGAGTGGGTCGGTCATCGGTCTTACAACTCATGATGTGACGATGATGATGAATGTATGATAGTAATGTTGCTCAATGATACAAACTATCGATCGATACTCACGAAAGTAGTTTTCTAATACTTCGTAGAAGGTTCTGTAGGGAGGATGTTGGGAAAAATGGCAGGACAACGTCTGCCGGGTCAGCTAGTTACAAACGAAAGTGTACAGGAAAAAGAAACCTGAAAGAAACTTGAAACCTTGAAATCTTGTGTGTGTGTATGTGAATGGTTTTCTTCTTTCGCAATCTGACTTACGTGCGTGTTCTCTGTGGTTAGTGATAACACCGTGACTATATCTGTATGTAAAACAAAGATCAACACATCCATAGTAAAACTAACTGTACTTGCTACGATGTCTCTGGGTGGGTGTCGATGTGCCTGGTAATCTGTCAGACAGCGATTCCCTAGTGCAGATACCAGTCTCTCACAAAGGAGTTAATGTTTTGTCATATTTGATGTTTTAAGTTCATACCTGTTCTTACCTTTGTGAAAGAAAAGTAAATAAATTTTATTATTATTTAAAAAAATATATAGTTCAGCGAAGTCCTTGTCACGGCCTAAATCCAAAAGGGGTTACGCAGATATTACAGTTTGTGTACTTCTGTATCGACAAGTCTGAGAATCTTGTCTTGCCAGCTGTGCTCTAACGTGGGCCTAGCCAGGCTTGGGGCCATAGTTTTAGCGGAAATGAGTTAGTAGGCGATTAAGTCCCTGGGTTTTCTTATTACTAATATTTTTAACCCCCGACGCAAAAGAGGGGTGTTATAAGTTTAACGTGTCTGTGTATCTGTGTATCTGTCTGTGGTATCGTAGCTCCTAAGCGGATGAACCGATTTTCGTTTAGTTTTTTTTGTAACATAGATAATTTTACCCCGAGTGTTCTTAGCCATGTTTAATGAAAATATCTTCAGCCGTTTGAAGATCATCAGCTCTTTTCTAGTTGATGAGGGGATCTGACGAACTTCCTTATCTTCGATCGATTCGAAATTTGGTACCTTGTTACTTCAATCATATTGAAAGTATATGGTAAGGTAACCATGACCTGATCAGCCGTTTGAAGTTCATCAGCTCTATAATAGTTGATGAGGGGATCTGACTTACTTCCATATGTCCTATCGATTCGAAATTTGGTACCGTATTCCTTCAATAATATTGAAAGTATATGGAAAGGTAACCATGACCTGATCAGCTGTTTGAAGATCATCAGCTCTTTAATAGTTGATGAGGGGATCTGACTACTTTCCATATGTCATTTCGATTCAAAATTTGGTACCGTGTTACTTCAATGATATTGAAAGTACCTATATGAAAAGGTAACCATGACCTGATCAGCCGTTTGAAGATCATCAGCTCTTTAATATTTGATGAGGGGATATCTGACTACCTTTCATATTATTATGTTCTATCGATTCGAAATTTGGTACCATGTTACTTCAATGATATTGAAAGTATATGGAAAGGTAACCATGACCTGATCAGCCGTTTGAAGATCATCAGCTCTTTAATAGTTGATGAGAGGATTTGACTACCTTCCATATGCGATTGATTGGTCATCGAATTCTATAAATATCTTTTTCGGGAGTTCTCCTTCTTCCAACTGATCTCTGCGAAGTGCGTTCCACTCAATTTTTAGATATAACTGTACTCATATATCATAATTTATTTGTAATAAAGCTTAAAAATTATGAAATAAAATACCCCGACGCGACATTATAGCGTCATTTCAAAGAGCAAACCAAATCGTGCCATCCATCAATTTCTATAATAAAATTAAAATATATAGGTGTTACTTTATCGAATTTGATGGCTCAACAATAAGTATTATTTTTGACTTTTTAAATTTTTGCTTTTTTTGCTTCGGGGGTTTTTAAATTTTTAATTTATTTTTATTTTACAGTAGATGTTTCGGTCAAATGATTTTTTTATAAAAAGTAACGTCAGCCTCAAAATATAGTACATAATATTTTTGTTAATATCAATGTTTACGTTACAATATTTATGTTTTTTTATGTTACATTATGACTGTTTTAAACCTAGCAACCGAATCGCCTCCTAACTCAAAATAACAGTAGACAGAAACCATGGTAATAAAGTTGTAAGATTTTTCCCATCAATTGAAAATTCTTTGCAAATAAAGAATAAAATACCTTTTATTTACTTAAATATGTTTTATTTTATTTTGTAAAACGGTTTCGATGGTTTCTTGCTACAATTTAGTTGAGAAATTTTTAAAACATACTTAGATAAACAGTTTTCAGAAACACCATAATCATTTAGTATTTATCGACATATTTTTAGAGAATTACACGTTTTACATAAATCCTATCATATCAGTTGTTTATAATTATTGTACCTATATAATTAGGTAAAATAAGTTTTAACAAAATGCATTATTTTATTAGAAATGACCAAAGCAATTCGTCATTTTCATGGCCACACTCAAAACGATGCGCAGCTGCGTTACAGGAAATTGATTGATTAAATGACAAAATGGCATCCCATTTTGTAACGGAAAGTAGATTATCAAAAGGGCTAAGCTGATTTACATCAAATTCTCTAGTATATAAGTTTATAAATACTAATTATGATGATTCCTCGTAGGTATCACAGTACCTATAGTCATAACTTAATTAAAATAATAAAAGAATTGAATTTACAACTCATTAATAAAAAATTAATCAGGTAAACAATAAACTTTTCTCGTAATATGTACCTATAAGTATAAGTATGTATACTCTTCTTTTCATTAATTAAATAAGTATTGTTCTCGACATTCTCTTAATTAATTTGAATTTTAATTAGATAATAACAACAATGTTTTTTGAAATTTAACAATATGATGTACAACAAAGAATTTTTCGGAATTTTGACGTCAAGAATTTTAATATCGTGAACTTGGAAGATCACGTTTGAATTTCGTTCAGAACCATAGTTTGAATGTGGATCAACGTGTTCAAGCTGAATGAAGGATTATGAAAACAACAAAACGAGTGAAAACATTTCAAGTTTTCTTGAAAATTTTATTTAATATTGAAACTTCGATAACTCATGTAACTTTATGAATAATTGCAAAAAGTCGTCAGTCTTTTTGATATAGCTTTATAAAATTCTAACACCATTTGCATTTGAAAGCCATTTGTCGGCTGCTTTGGAAAACCTTTCCTGCTACTACGAGGAAAACTCTCTTAGACCGAATCCTGCCAAGACCGAATCATGTGTCTTTCACTTCCGAAATCGGGATGCAGGTAAAAGTTTACGCATTAGGTGGCGAGGTGTTGATATAGCCCATAATGATCACCCCAAGTACTTAGGTGTCACCTTGGATCGATCCTTGACATATAGGGAGAACTTAGCCGTAAGCTTAGGGGTAAAGTTGGTGCCCGGAACAACATCCTGAGACGACTTACCACCACCCGCTGGGGAGCCAGCCCACACGTTCTTCGAACGAGTTGTCTTGCTCTTGCCTACTCAGCAGGCGAATATGCAAGTCCAGTTTGGGCTTGTTCAGCCCATGCGAGAAATGTGGACACGGCTCTCCACGAATCATGTCGTATAGTCACGGGCACCCTGAAACCGACACCACTGGAAAAGCTTTACTCTCTGGCAGAAACAGTCCCAAGACAGCAGGCACCTCCTTTACGACCACAACCCTCCTCCTGCCCGTCTCAAGAGTCAACACAGCTTTCTTAAGAACTCCACACCCATCGTAAAAGACCCACCTTCAGCAAGACTTCAGCTTTGGGCTGAAAGGTTTCCCCAAACGGACACCCACATCCCGCCTGCGGAACACTTCCCTACAGGCCATCAGCTACTTTGGGCGACCTGGAGGGCACTCAATCGAATTCGCGTGGGTGTGGGTAGATGTAGGGCAAATCGCAAAAGGTGGGGCTTCACTGATGACGATCAGTGTGACTGCGGCGACACGCAAACTATGGAACACCTGTTGTCTTGCCCTAACTGCCCTGTTTCTTGCTCTATACAAGATCTAAATGAGGCCAATGATAAAGCAGTAGCTCTAGCCAATTTTTGGGTTGGACTGGTTTAACCCCCATCGACACGAAAAGAAAAAGACCATTTGCAAAGCCAATGTCGACCTTACATCCCACACGACAAGGAAAAAGTATAGTTGAACTCTACGCCAAAAAATTAACATTTTAAAACACAAAAACTTTATTTAAAAGAATTTAGCTGCATTTTATAATAATCTCAAATAATATTAAAAAGTAGGAGCCAAGTTTGGAATAGTAAAAAAGTTAGCTAATTACAAAGATTGTCTTTGGCAGGGAGTTAGGACTGTCGTCGGGGCCCGGAGTTTAAATCAGAAGTTCTAATGAGAAACAAGTTTAAAACTGAACACGACATTCGGCTTGGAACCTGGCGGGTCTTTTACAAATTGCTTTTTCCTTTAATCAAGTGGGATTGCAAACTAGTTTTAAAACTATTGAAAAGTCTAATGTAAACAAGTTATCCGTCAGCGGCTACGGTCGCGTTGTTTGAGATATTTCTCGTAATAAAAACTAGTCTGTATCTATCCTTGGGTAGAACATTGATGATACAAAGATAGTTGTGATACCCAACCATCATCATCATCATCATCATCATCATCTAAACCTGTAGATGTCGATCTCCACAAAGACTGGTACTGCGCTGCTTGCAAAATAGATCCAGTAAATTAGCCACAAAAGCTGAACAGACACGCAGATAGATTTTCACATTTATAACATACAATGGATGTTCTAACTGTAATTACAACTGACAATAATTTCATTAATTTGCGTGGAAGACCCGAGCCTTGTCGGGGATCGCCACAAAGGCTCTCATTAATACAAATTACATGTAGTTACGAATTTAACTCGCTAAAGTATTTTATTATACGAGTCCTAAGTGACGCAAAGGACGGACATTTAGTTCAGTAGAATAGAATAGAACATATTTACTACGATTCATATTTATAATGTTTGAGTAATTTCGTAGTTTAATGTTTTAAGTTTTATTCTCCAGTATTAAAGTGGATACATTTTATATCTGTTAGTGGAATAGATGTTTGACAGCGATTTGTCAATTTCTAAGCAGAAGATCACCTTTTGATTTTGACCCAATTAATTAATATAAAGTATATTTGACAGTACGATTCCCTGCCTCATTTTCGTGGGTATAATACGGGTTTGGTAGTTTGAGTTTTAGGTTTCCCCAGTGTTTTTTTCACCATAAGAGCGGCGAATTAAAATAACATTTAATTCAAAATGAAAACATTTTGTTACAAGGTGAGGACCGAACCCGCTTCCTTCTCGGACGCTAAGCAACGACTCCACCACACACTGAATCAATTTTAATCAATTTAATGGTATCCACTGAAACTAATTTTATATCAAAAAGGCTTCATTAATTCTTAATTAGATTTTTAGTTCCTCTACCATCGTAGCCAAGGAAGTTTTCAATTTCTGATCTAAAGAGCAAAGGAAAATTCTAAACTAACGGAGCGAAGGTTGGACGGAGATGGGAATAATTAAGACTGATGAGATTACGAGTTTTTCACATATTTTCAATAATTTGCAATCAAGAGAGGATGACTCTATAAAAAAACAAAATCGTTGTTAGTGAGTAAAGCGTATTTTTTATTTATTTACACGAACCATTAAATAGATAGTTTGGTTCAATTGAATTAACCTAATTAAAAAATATTTGCAAGTATTATGTAGAAGAGTACTATATCAATTCCTTGGTAGAGTGTATGTTTTGATCCCTTCGGCCGCCATTGACACTGAGGATATATCCGGCAATTTGTGATTATCCAAGTTAAATTCACGCGACACATTTCAGAAAGAATGTAACAAAATATTGAACACGCTTATTTTATTTTAGCATCAAAATAATTTATACTCAAAGATAAATTTTTATAGCAGATTAATACATCACTAAGTTAATTAAACCATCCAAGCCATACTGCAATTTTAATATTCAAAATAAAACATCGTTAATCTCATTTATTTCGGCGCAAAATTTAAATTGAATAAGTATATTATGTTGAATATTTTCCAATTAAACTTGGACTCAATTTTCAGCGATAATAGTTCATTATGGCACGTTGGGGGCTGTCGAGTGTTATTGACGTATTGGTAACGTTTGGGGTGACTATGATGTTTTGTTTTACAGGACAGTTTGTTCGTTGTGAATTTCCAAACAAAAAATAGCAAAAACGTAGCGAACTTTTCCTAAATGACCTATTACACCTATTTGACCTATGCATGATGAATATGATGTACTTATCAACATCAACGGCCCGTTACAGTCCACTGCTGGACTATGAGCCTCCACCACTTAAGTGGAGGGTTTTGCCATAATCTTTACGCTTGGCAGGCGGGTTGGAGATCACAGATTAAAAGATTACTGTATCAGAGAGCGCTGCTGCCCGTTCCCTGTTCAATGTGTAGTCCCTAAATCGCCTCTTACGACACCCACGGGAAGAGTAGGGGTTGCTGACAAATGTATTCTACTCTGCCGTCACCACACGGCTTGATGATGTACTTATACCAAAGTGTAAATAATAAAACCGGCGCAGACTTGTGGTAATAATACATAATTATATAAAAAAGTAGCTACTTCTTGATTTTAGTCAATATGAAAATTCATTTAAAACTAGTAGCCTGAAAAAGTGTTTGCAAAATGTTTGTAATTACTTTCAATATGACCTTGTCGTTTTATCATACAAATAAGTATTTTTTTCTGTGATAGAAATAATGCAACTTCAAGCGTTTGTTAAGAGCCAAGGGACAAAGTTGCTGATATAAAATTTCCTAAAACTTTGCTATTGCATCCCGTAAAAAAATTGATTTCTGGTAAACCCAGCGGTCAAATTACGGATCTATTTCCTGGATGATTGGTTTCATATTGTTTAATATCGCACTTAATATATCAACCGGTAATGTAACACGCGCAATCAGAATTAACACGAGATCATAATACGAGTAATCCTGGCTGACAACGTGCGGCTAATGTGGCAATTATGGATTTGGAACTTTATACTAAAATTGTTAAAATTTTCGGGTTTGTTAACACGGTTATATTTAATAGTGTGTGTGTGTGTGTAGTGTAGTGTGTGTGTTTTTATGGTGTAGTGAACAACCACGAAAATCTTAAAACATATATTGGAAATTTATGTTTTTAATTTGTCGTCTTTTTATTTTTATTATGATGTAAAAATACCTCTCTTGTGATATTGACGGCCTCGTAGCTTAGTAGGTAGCACCTGCCTACGAAGCACAGGGTCGCGGGTTCGAATCTCGCCCAGGGCTAACATTCGTGTGACGAGCACTTGTGTTTGCCTTGTGTCTGAATGTTGTTTATCTATATAAGTGTGTATTTATATATTTAAGTAATGTATATCAGCTGTCTGATACCCATAGTACAAGCTCTGCTTAGTTTGGGATCTGATGGCCGTGTGTGAGATATCCCCACATATTGATTGATTGAACAGTTTCATGTAGATATTGAATAACTACTCAAAAGTAACTCATTGAATTTTTGTTACACATAAGTAGAAGTGTAATGGTATGAAGTGTATTATTTTGATGAGATTAGTTGTTGACCTCACACGATGAAGAAGAAGATTATTATTAAGGTTGCCTGGAAGAAATTGATACCTTAGCAATAAGGCCGCTTATCTGTACACCTCTTCATCTATCTTTTGTACTTTCAAGCTATATCCTTGTGTGCAATAAAGTATATTCTATTCTATTCCATTATCAAATATTTTAATAAATAAATATGTTCAACTAAAAGTTATAATACAAAGTTTCTACCAAATACACTACATACAACCATAAAACAAAATTCTGTATAAGTTTTGAGTTTTTTTTTAATCTGTGAGGCAATCGATTATTATGAAACAAAAAAAAACAAATTATTATTATTAGTAATGTTAAAAAACATGTGAACATGTTGTGTAGTTGTTATGTTAATGTTAATAATGTTTTAAATTTATCAGGCTATAACAACTATCTCAACTAGTCGTAAAACTGTGATAAAAGTATTTGCCAAATTAAAATGCACTAAAAGCACTCACCGTCCAAAATTATAGTCAACACACGGTGCACGAATTCACACTAGTTACAGTGTTTATTCCAAACTTTTAATAAGTGACTCTCGACTCGGCGGCGACACCACTTTTAATACGGGATACGACACGACTCGGCGGCGACACCACTTTTAATAAGGGATACGACACGACTCGGCGGCGACACCACTTTCAATACGGGATACGACACGACTCGGCGGTGACACCACTTTTAATACGGGATACGACACGACTCGGCGGCGACACCACTTTCAATACGGGATACGACACGACTCGGCGGCGACACCACTTTCAATACGGGATACGACACGACTCGGCGGCGACACCACTTTTAATACGGGATACGACACGACTCGGCGGCGACACCACTTTTAATACGGGATACGACACGACTCGGCGGCGATACCACTTTCAATACGGGATACTACACGACTCGGCGGCGACACCACTTTTAATACGGGATACGACACGACTCGGCGGTGACACCACTTTCAATACGGGATACGACACGACTCGGCGGCGACACCACTTTTAATACGGGATACGACACGACTCGGCGGCGACACCACTTTCAATACGGGATACGACACGACTCGGCGGCGACACCACTTTTAATACGGGATACGACACGACTCGGCGGCGACACCACTTTCAATACGGGATACGACACGACTCGGCGGCGACACCACTTTCAATACGGGATACTACACGACTCGGCGGCGACACCACTTTCAATACGGGATACGACACGACTCGGCGGCGACATCACTTTTTGTTGCACGCGTCTTCTACAAGGCTACAAGAGTATTCTTTACCGACAGCAAAGGTCACAAAATACACAGAGTATAAAAAGTACAAAAAATTATTCAATATTTAGGCAACCTATTTGCTAAAGAAGCAATCTCTTCCAGGCGACTTTTAAATAAGAAAACCGTAAAAAACAAAAGCAATACGGGCTAGAAGTAATAGACTTTTGTTCGGCAGAGAACAGAGAAGTATTGTAAAGGGTGAGAAGATAATGAGGATGGTGATGGTTCGTTGCCAGAAGACAGTTTCATATTCAATTTCTATTGTCTAAAGATCGATAAAAAACACAGTTATAATACCAGTTATCAGATATTTCCTGTTATAACTTCCCGCATGTCCAATTACTTGTGAGTCAAACTATCATCACAGATTTATATCAAAGGGAAATCGGTACACTTAATTAGCCGTGAAAGTAGAAAAGATAGGCTGACAGATAAATGAATAGACAACAAAGGCTTTCGCATTTTAGTAGTATGTATTTTTGAATATTATTGACATTATTGTGCTGATTTAACAATCGATTTTTCCAATACTGCTATAAGCATGGATATTTTCATTGATTTTTAAAAATATCGTATCGTACCGAACGCAGTAAAGAAATCTTTCGTTCCATTCTGTTTGGTTACTTCATCCGTACTGACTGCATTCTTTTTAATTGAACTTTTATTCAAATTCGAGCCCTTTATCGAGGATGCAGCTTTGTTAGCTTTCGCTCCAAATGGTTCACGTTTGCTGCTGAACGTACATTCTGATGCTTTTAAAATTTACTAAGCAAATTTTTTAACAGATTTTTGTATCTTTATTTGTAAAAAATAGCAAAAAATACTATTTTTTTTTTCTAGATTTTAAAAAGATTATAAAAATGTGTTCCAAATAAGAATCTGATAAGGATCTTAATATTTTATTCCACATTCATCAGATGGCGCAGTTAGTTATTGCAACTCGGTACAGGTGTATTGCCAATAATGTTATGGTTGTATTGTTCCGAATCTTCCGAATTCTTCTTAAATTATGGCGGTGTATTGAATTCACCAGTATCAACTGGTCAAGGATCCAAAGAGTTGATATTTATTTTCATCATCATCATCATCATCTTTTTTTTTTGTATACGTACATAAGAACGCATTATGTAACGACGTTCAATTGCAATGCAATTTTATTTGTCCAAATCATTAGTTATTATAAACATTCTAGATAAAAAAAAACTACTTACTGAAATCATTTGTATACATTATTTAATAATATAATCCAAGAGTCGCCCTTGTGGAAATCCATATTATATTTAACTACCATAATAATATTCTCTCAGCTAAGCAACGTTTCCATCCTAAATAACTTGATCCCTTTCAGTAAGCAATAACTTAAGCCAGGAATTTCCTGAGCTGGACTAAGCAAAAACACGTATGTACCCAACCTAATATTAAAGACATTGTTCAACTTGGTACACAATTACCGCTATTCTACGCTTTTAACTATATAATTAAGTTTTTGCCATCCTACTTTGTTTATGCTAAATGAAACGGACATGGATGAATTTTTAACGAATTACAAAATATAGGTATAGTATTGCCAACATGATAGGATTATTATTTTTTACTTACTCATACGTAAAAAACAGTTAACAAACAGTTCGTTTTTCCAAAAACAAACGCTAGAGAATGACTATTTAAGATTATGTCAAATCCCTGTCGAAACAGTTGATAATGAGTAATCCGAAGTAATCTAATAAATATTAATAGTACGTAATATTATATACATTATAAACTTGTAATAAACCTTAAAATTAAAAACATAAGCTTCAGATAGGATTCCTACAAATAAATTAGAATGATCAATTTCTTCAGAGCGTAAAAATAACTTGTTGTGGTACATACATTTGACTACTTTCCTCGACTTATACGTCTTTTAGGTTTAAACTCTCTTCAACTTATTTCTATTAAGAAAACCAAAGGATAAATTAAAAGGTTTTGCTGCTACGAGTAGAATCATGGACAACGTACAACAAACAAATTATTTATAAACTATGTTTAGGAGTAGAATTTATAATGCTTGTTGATGTTATAGTAATGTGTATGTGTCAGCCTCCAAACCCCGCCCCCTCCGCCTCCAGTGTGTGTTATGTGTGTATGATAACACATCCTTAGATTAGCATTACTATTATATGTGGTTTTAGTCCACCCTGCTCTGGAATCGTCGTTATTATCTCATAGAATATTTAAATATTGCCCAAATAGCTTGACAATTCCTTAAATTTATAGGACAAATGATCCTAACTACGAGTAATTTACCATTTTGATTGTTCATTATTTCATTATTTTAATCCTCTTTGTGAGGTTGGTTGTTGACCTTCACATAATGAAAAAAAAATCTCTTAGTAAGCGTGAGTAGATTTCTGTATTTACCGTTTGAGTGACGAATAAGCGTATAGCATCTATAACGTGATTGGCTTGAATTATCTTTTTAGGAAAAGCATCTGTATTTTATTTGGTTATTGAAGTAATCTCGTCTTGTCCCATTTTTTATATATTCATTTGGTTTCTGCTCTGAATGTGATACCGCAATACATTTCACTTTGTCATCTATACAGTAAAATCTACGAACCGAATAAAACCTCGCTCAGGCTCTCACGGAATTGAAGTTGGATAAATCTCTATTTCCAAATGTCAGAAAGATTGTTTGTGTTCAGAATAAAACGGTTGCCATTCAGTCGACATGTCACGTCTGAATTTTTTTATTTATTCTACTTTTATTCTTGTTGAGTACGTACGTACGAGTATTTTGTACTGGGTTTTATATACAGTCAGTGTTTAAATAAAAGAGAAGAACGTATGAATTTTCTGACAAAACTAATTTGTAAGTGACGCGGCTGACAGCTGATGGTTTGCGACAGATGGCGTCACGACAGTGCTCGATATTAGCACAAAATAAAAAGGGTTACAGAAGGACCACTCCCGCTTTCTTCAAATAATTACGTCATCTTGCCAGACTCACTATCGACACACTTTATAACGCGTCATCGCGTTTTAAATACCTACAACTCCATTTACGTTATATATATATATATCCAAAAATTATCAAAATAGGAGATCCAAAAAGTTCTGGGCATATATGGGTTAAAAACAAACTTTTTACCCTTGTTTAGCTTCAAAAATAATCAACAATGACTTCTTACGAGGACTGAGAATTCTGAAATATGAAACAATTTCGAATACAAGACCGGGTGTTTTTTAATTTCCCTCACAAAGTTATAGCCCATAAAGCCAGCATTACATCCAGGAATGGATAAAATAAAACCAGACTAAGTGCGAGTTTAATATAATTTAAAGATGATTCTGTTGGTGTACGGTTACGAGCTACGCCGTAGCAACTCGTAGACAATTTGGCTACATTGCTACGTAATATTGTATCGGCATAGTACAGATGTAGATGTAGTAGTAGATGGTACATAAAATGGACTAGTTTAATTAGGACAAGGTAGGCTGAAACACCTGGTTTACCAAATATTTAAATGTTTCTGAAGGGACGTTAATTGTGGCACCTATTTATCAGAAATCAGAAACATTTATTTGCAGGACATAACAACACAAAACATATTATGCATAAATAATAGTACATAATAATGCAACAGAAATTAAATGAAAAATACAAACACAACATACTTACAAAATTGCCCCTGTGTTGCGACACCCAGACAAAAAGGGCCTCACTCAGCAAAAGCCGTAGCTTAGCAAGGTACACTACGGCGCTGATCTTCCGTGAGCCCTGTAGAAACGCGGCACGGACGAACATCATATACCTACTTATATTGTTATGTATATAATTTTAAAATAAATAAATAAAGCATAATAAATAGTAATGGTAACTGATTTGTATAATAACATAAATAAACATACATACACCGTACACCTATCCACTTCACCAATTATTTTTGGGCGAAAGTACTCTGCGCGATTTATGTACATCAGACTGATTTGTCATAAAATATAATACCAATCCTACACTAAAGGTAAGCCAAAAATTATATACTTATTCAACAATACACTTAAAACTATTTGAAAAATAATAATAATAATAATAATTAAATAAATTGTATTCGGTGAAAAATAGAAATCAATAAAAATTTAAATTACTTATTCTAGAGGTAAACCTACAAATAATGGCGGCGCCGCCCCCCGCAATCATGCTCTCGTCACGTCCAAGCAGACCTGCAGGGCTAAGATGAGACACCGTGACATATCTCACAAACGACATGACAAAAATGTAGATTTCAACAAATTTGTCGTAAACTCTAACATGCGCACCATGAAAGAGAATTATCTCGTCGTGACTCGGCTCTCTCAAGATGAAATGTCAAATACCACCAATGCACAAAAATTGAACGAATGAAATATTGACCCTGCTTTCCGAGACGCGCTGAAATCGATTAGAGTATCCGTAATCGCGTTCCGAATCACTGTCAGCCATACATTTTTTTGCTTTTCTGAACGCTATCAGTGCTGAAAGTCTGATTCGGAATGCGCCCTAAATATTATTTAGTCCTTCTCTTTCACAACTATGAATAATGACAAGGATAGACTCAAAACGCGTACGCGTTGAATCAGTTTAGCTGTCCGAGCGAGTAGGCGCGGCCCATATACTACATCCATATAGTTAAACTTACTTAAGATCAATGAGTCGCAGAGTTTGATACGAGTACTAGTACTCAGCGACTCTCTGATTTGATAAAGCACTTTCAGACGATAGAAACAATTTCTAGCTACATTCTTTACGTGATTTTCAAATCTCAGTTCTTCGTCCAGTAGCAATCCCAAATTTCGTACTTCTTTTACTCGTTCGATCGCTTCTCCATTTATTGATATCTGAATTCCCTGAGTCGCTATTTTACTTATTTGTTTTTTTGATCCTAATACCATATATTTATATTTCGATGTATTTAGTACAAGAGCGTTTCTTTCTGCCCAAGCCGAAATTCGGCTTAAGTCCTCATTTAACGCTGCTACTGCTGACTGACTAACATCTGGTTTACATGAAACGTACACTTGGATGTCATCAGCATAAATATGATAATTACAGCTATGGATATGGTCAACCACGTCCGCATTGTAAATAATAAAAAAAGGGGTCCTAATATTGAGCCTTGTGGAACGCCCCTTGAAAGTCGTTCCTGACTCGATTGTGTCTTGTTGCCTCCCTCATTACACAGCTCTACGTATTGACTACGATACTTGAAATAGCTATCAAACCATTTGATAACAGACGAGCTAAAACCGTAGTAGTGTAATTTAGCTAATAGTAAGGGCACACTAATACAATCGAAAGCTCTCGAAAAGTCCAGTAAAGTCAGCACTGTGCCTTCCCCTGCGTCCATTGCAGACAGAATATCGTCAACTACCTGGAGCATGGCTGTCGTTGTACTATAACCTTTTCGAAAGCCAGATTGTTTGTGCGGGAGTATATCATTAGTCTCTACAAATAGTTTCACTTGATCTGCCACCACTCTTTCTAATATTTGTGATGCTGGCGGTAAAATACTAATAAGACGCAGATTCTTTAGTGTTGTAGGATTTGAGTTTTTAGGTATAGGCCTTACCGAAGCAGTTTGCCATTCCGTAGGAAATGTATTCGTTTCAATAGATCGATTTACTATTGCTGTGATTGCAGGCAAAGTGATCGGCACCGTATGTAACAACATCTCCAAAGAAATACCGTCACTTCCAACAGCTTTGGATTTTAATGACTTTATGATTTTTAATATATCGCTTTCTTCAACCTTCTCGAAAATGTTGTTTACTTTATTATGAAATTCAAAAAATGTTAACTGAGAGAGAGGAACTATGTTATTACCAGGAACGTCCATAAAGTGGTTGTTGATTAGATTTGGGTCGTTAAATATATGTATTGGTACTTCTGGTTTATCTTTGATTCTAATATTAATTTTAATGTGTTTCCACATAGATTTTGGGTCATGTATGTTAAAGTTTACGTACCGTTCAAAATATGCCCGTTTTTAGATTTAGATAGATAGATACGGAAATAGGCATGTCAAAAGATATTTGGTGGCTTTAATAATTTATAGGGTCGCTTATCGACCTTACAAGCCAACCCACCAAAAACAAAATATAATATTGAAATCTGCGTCAATACTGCAGTTTTTCAGTGCGGTTTTTATTTTTATATTTGTTATATACACATCACTTACAGCTTAACCAAACATGATGCTAATTTATATAAACTTTACTTAATAAACTTAATAATCAGGTTAGTATAGTTAATATATCCATTCCATTTTAATCTTAATAGCGTTGTAGTTGGCATAATTAATTCGATTTAAATTAAAAACTAGAGTGGGGTATTTAAGAGCAGTGTCTCGGAACGGTGCTCGCTGATGCTAGAAGCCTTGGTTCGAATATAGTTCAAATGCAGTCTATCCGTGTATACAATGCGGAACCCTAAAACATCGTTTAGCAATGAGAGCAGCGCGGCGCCATTTTGTGCTGATTTAAAATTCATAGAACAATTTTTCGGCTTAGCGCGCGGTCGGACACATTAACATACAGATGGGGACAAGTGAGGCATCAGCTGGACGACACTTAGAAAAGAGACAGTTTGAAAAAACTTGTTATATCTGGTATTAAGGGTAGGTGATTACTGATAGATGTTAACGATAAGCTTTATTCCTGTTCACTTTATAACTTCTTCTTCACACATGGGGCCGCCAAGGGTCATTGACAGCTCGTATAATGACTACTTCGTGTATTAATATTTTTTAGAGTGGTAAATTTCCCTCCCGATCAGAAGGTCTAAGCAGCAAAACGTCCAACAGCGCGAAATGTCTAATGAGCAGTAAGCCTAATTAGGAAAAGGTCCATGTAGCAAAACGTCCAACTCTCAGATGGTCTGTATAGCTAAACGTCTATTTTTTTGTTATCTACTAAGTATCTTTTTGTTTTGGTGCTAGAGGTACATACATACCTTTACTATCACAAAAAATGCAGCAAACTTACACTAGTTATAGGACTTAACAGATAGGTTAATCGACTAGCTCACTAAATTGTATAATAAAATGTCATAATTTATAGGTATAACATATTTTAAACTCTGTCTGTTATAACATTTCAACATCCAACTCACTTAAAATGTCAAACTCATTAAATGTTCTCTCGATTTCCGGTAGCCGTCTCCACAGAACAATACAAATAATAACTTTATGAATAAAATACCCATTGTCGTCTTGAAACAACGCGCTAAGCTTAGCTGTTTGTCTGTTTGTTTGTTCGGCGCGTATTGTATTGTACTATGTACTTGAGTTATAAAATCAGGTTCCCGAACTCATCCGCGAAATGGCTAAACTTTTGCACATTTAAATAGGAGACAATACAGTTGTCACCTTTTGATATTTATTTAGTTAACCACTTATTAAACACAAAAAAATATTGAATTTGAATGTAAGAGTGAATTCATTTTATCGCAGACTAAGCAACAAAAACATACAATACATTAAATATGAAATAGAAAGTGGTGGTCTTATTGCCATGTAGATATTTTTTCAGGCTACCTTCATAATATGAGTCCATAAATCAATTATGGTAATAGATTCCTTCATGTATTGATTGCAAACATAGAATTTTTGATGTGTGTTCTATTAATTCTATTACTAATAAATAATTCTATCAATTTATCGAACCTGCTCACAAAATTTCACGAGAATCGGTTGAGAAACGCGACCTGTAGAGGACTATTTAGTAAAATAGATCTTTTAAGACATTTTGACTTTAAAATATATTAAAATCTAAGAGCAACGCTGCTCGGTGTCAGCGATCATAGAGGAAGTAAAACTACGTTCAGCAATGTTCAGTTCTAATATTATCTTAAGGTAGGTATAAGAATGTATGAGAGCGTGATCACGTAATAGTTTGACGAGTTAGATGTAAAAATATCAAATTTTACTTACCGTAATATAAATAATAATAAAAAATGGACATACAAAAGCAATTTTGGCTACGCTAAAACAGAGACGCTTCACTCGCGCTTTGCGATAATTATCCACTCTTAAGCTAGAACTGTCTGAACCGCACAACAAAATGGACGCCAAAACTCCAAAATACTGTTCTTACGTATATGCCGCGTCAAATTATTAAGCTTATCTTGTACCACTGTAATACCTCTCTATAAAACTAATTCCCAAGTATTTGACGGTAGTAACAATTATCAAACTACTAGTCATCAAATAAACACAGCACATACAGTAGCTACCTCATTAGGGCTCGTACACACGAGCGCGCTCGTAAACCCGCTAGGGCCCGTGCATACGACGCGACAGTAAACTCGTCCGGGACCAGTCGTAAAACACGATTAGGACCAGTTGTCAAGGTTACATACAAGTGTGTCCTATCTAGGAATGCCTTTAAATTACTAGCGTAGGCTTTTTTGTGGCGTACAGAATCGTAAGTTGTCGGGTATCAACCGTGACCCGTGTCGGCTGCCGTCCTTCATCTTTATCTGTCGAAAGCGTATCGGTCGTCAGCCGTCAGCAGCGACCAATACAAACAGAAGATAAATCAGTAATTTAAGGTGATGCAATTTGAAATAAAAGAAGAAAAGACGAACAAGGTCATGGTGTATTGATCTTGATAGAAATCATCTAGGTATCCCAAAAGCCGCCTTCAGGGCTAAAAGAAAGAACATTTTTAGGATACTACAAAAAAATTGCCAACCCTCGCCTTCAATATATTAAGTGCCATCTTGCCAGACCATTAATATTTCAACTTCAATATCGTCGCAAGTCCCAATATATAAGGGATTTCACAGTCACCCTAGTCCCGTCAGAAGGTGTCCCATATATTATGGAATGACAGGCACCCTGGCTTTGCTCACATCTGCTTTGCCTACCCTAATTACAACGTGCCTGTAATAAACCGGAATTTATGTGGGTTGGGAGGAAAAAGTGTAAAACTCGAAAGACTTTTTTGGACAAAAGAAATTAGCCTAGCCATCGGTATTAGATTTTTGTAGACAATTTTTTTTTATATATTATATGGGTTTGCTCTTGACCCTGATCCAGCCCGAGAGCAGGGATGGGATCTACGATGTAGTGAGCTTACCCAGAAGGAGCCTATTCACTCTGGTTTTAAAGAGAGTCGGATTATATGTGCTCGGAAATACAGACGCCGGCAGGAGATTCCACTCCTTTGCGGTACGCATTATAAAAGATGTTGAGAAGCGTTTGGTGCGCAAGCGAGGAATAGTCACCAGGAAAGGATGGTAACCTGCCGTGCGTCTGGACGTCCGATGTAAGAAGGGGGACAGACAGGGGTGTAGACATTTTATTATGAAACATGTTTTTTTTTTAATAGAAAAACTCTGTTTTCTTATTCATCATTTGTATTCATGTGGTATGTAAGGGAACTGACCATATCCTGTTGTCAGTGTTATAAAGCAGTCGGCTACTGAGAAGTGTAGCAAGCTGAAGTGGCAGTGGGCTGGCCACGTCTGTCGCAGAACCGACGAGCGTTGGAGCAGACGGGTTCTCACATGGAGACCGCGTCTCGGGAAACGTAGTGTGGGAAGGTCACTGCTGGTGGCTGGATGAGGGAAGCGGGTGATCGTACGCTTTTTTTTGCTTGAAATACAAAGAAAGTAAAGGGTTTGTGCTTGAGTGTGGAAAATAATTGAAACATAATAATATTACGCATATTTTTTGACGCTGTTGACGAATATTTACAGAGTAGAGCAACTGTCAAGACAAATTTGTTCATTCAAACATTTAACTTCATCATCACAAATTATTTCCTCAAATTCATAAAGCGGAAAGTCACGCTTGAAAACACAGAATTTAGCATCGTAGTTCCAAGAAAATCACGTAAATTTCAGTAGATTATTATTTTGATAAGTGCCTTGTATATGTCACCGTAAGATTGTGAAAGCCGTTAGTTTATAATCTTACTCGCGATATTATAAACTTACGGAAAATTGTGAATTGAAACCAACCATTTACAACAGGCATTTACAGGCCGTTTGGTCACGGAGACCCATTTAATTAAAATCATTTGACAATTAAACTGAAAGATTTCCTCTAGCTCTTATACAAAATACATTTTTTTATGTATTTTTTTATTTGTAATAATAATATACATCAACAAAAAATGCTTAATCTAAATAAATCGCCAAACTGCATAACGGTGCATTTTATACTCGTATTTAGCTACAAAATACACGATTGATTCTTTAGTTGTTCCAAAGCAGTGAACTGTACTTATAGCTCTGTAGAGAAAATGAGAATTCACAGTGAAATTGGAAGCGGACTTATAGTTATAAATTATTGCCAGAAATAGTTTCAGTTTAGATGATCACAATGGTTGCAGCTAAGATAAATAATTGGCGATGAAAATTATTACCAAAAACAATTTAGTTTTAGGAGGAGACCAGTAAAATATTTTTGATCAAAACTACTTTTTATATCAATTTAGTCTTTTAGTGTGTGTTCACAGCCAACTTAATTTCTACTCACCCCTTTAGGGATTATTATTGTAATTATTATATTATTTATTTTATTTATTTATTTTTATTTATTTATTATAGGTGATACTTCACAGCACATAAACACATCTTAAATAAGTGACATTAAAATTATACATAGCCAATAACGAAGATCACATATTATATTTTATCAAGGGTAGGGAGAAAGATTATAACGAAACAATCCTTTGTATATTGTAAAACAAATATATATTTTATCCATTTTCGCTTTATCATGAATGACTTAATAAAGACATCACTTCTAGTTCCTTCTGAGATCAGCGAATAAAACAGTCGGCTTTTTAAAATTTTTCATCACATCATCCGCAATTTCAAAAGGCCTTGGCAAGAATTGGGTTTCGACAAAAGAATTTCGTTAACAAAGCCTGTATGGATTCAGAATTCAACAATGAAGGGAGGAATGAGGGTTTGGCAACTTGCCTCTAGGCTCGGATTATGTTAGTGCTTTTGTCATTCTTAGGATTAAGTATGACTTATACAGAAAGGCAGAGACCCTTCATTTGTTAGTCTTAACGTAGCTGGACCTAAGATTTTTTAAAAAGTTTGTAGGTTTCATTAGAACTAACACTAGAGTATTAATAGAGGCTTGATTGTCTAAGTTATTAAATACAGTATCAAATAACATTTGAATCCCAAGCGCTTCGAAATACGAATCTAATTTAATTTTTCTTTGAAATAATTCCGGAACGTGGCTGCCAGTACCTAGAGAGGCTTAATTACAGTAGACGTTCGCGATTCGTGGAACGAAAAAAAATATATATTTTCCAAGCTGATCCCAGATCAGGGGGATAATGTTCCCGGGCGCGACTCGTTGCTGCCTCGTTACGGAGTGGGCAGGTCGGCTTTACACACTACCTTTAAATTTACCTCTACTTTTTAAATACTTTTCATTTTGCGCTGTTCTAAATTCCCTCCAGGGTCAACTCAGCCCACAACCACTCAGCCCGCGGGCTCAGTTATTATTACTTTCAATAAAATGTATTTGTCACTGTACCTACCTATTCTCTTCAGATGATCCAGATTCTTTGCTCTTGAATGTATATCGTGAAAAAGTAATGAACGAGACAAAATATTGAAAGCACTGCCCCATAACTGCCCTTATAGCGATTTGAATCTCTTACTGTATTTATTCTGTGCCACAGAATTCTGATTTTATATTTCGAAAACACAAGTTTGTAAATTTTTGGATTACAACCCGAAACCACACGTTCAGAATGCAGAGAGTTCAACCATCACACTACTAACGCTCTTTTATAACGGTTTAAGGTAACATAAACTACATTGTCGGGCATCTAAACCCATTCTCGCTTGAGTCTTTATAAAGACTACAGTGTTGGCTGGAAGAGAAGTTTATCGTCTACTTATTGCGTTCCGGAGGAGCTTTTAGAATTTTTAATGTTAGGAAAATATAGTGGAGAAAATAATGCTGCACGAAGTAAGAAGCGGTCGTAATAATAGAACACTTTATCCGTTGCATGAGGTTACCACCATATTATAAACATACTTATATACATAAGCACCAAATAGGCAATAAGAATTTTAAAGACACTTAAAGTTATACCTCCGAAGGTTGCGGCTGACGACTACTGACGAGACGACTCACGATAGACGAAATTGACAGTAACGGCAGGCAACGTCACAGAACGGCCACTCTCGCTCCCCCACCAATCCAAACTTCCTCACCCTGCCCCGCAGTTTGGTGGCATGTTGGGGCTATTGCGCAGTCAGTCGTACAGCGTGCAACGCATTCTATGCGCGAAATGATAAGGCTTTGCGGTCACTTTACTACAGAATGGAGTCGATGGTATTTAAAACGCGACGGTTGTATGAAATAGTCAAGGTGTAGTTACGGCCAGGGGATATTTGTTATAAATGAAACAAAATTATTTTACTGAATAATATTTTTTATGGTAATAATATAATATGATGTATTAGATTCACAAAACAATGTTAACGATGTTTTCCAAATCAGAGGGGTTAATCCTGTTTTTTTTAAACTGTTTATTATTTACCGACTAGAGTTTATTCAGTATTTTTCGAAACTAAAGTAATATGGGTACTTGTTGCATAATTTTAAAGAACACAAACTTGAATATTTTACGCAAATGAGGCTTCATTAAGCTTAGCTTAGTTACTAGTTTTTATAACACCGAAGATAATCCCCTAGGAAAAGAAACACTTAGAATAATTAAGGAAAATGTTGCCTTTATTTTCATATTCTGTGGCGCTTAGTTATATTTCATAGCAGAAACTGGCCATAAAAGCCACTTTAAACGGTTCGCTTTAAAAGAGAAAATTAATTTCTTGTTCTAAATGTGAGTTACAAACAATGCTGCAAGAACTCAGCACGGCAAGCCTTGAAGTTGCACTTAGGATGAATATGTCGAAGACCATGGTTATGACTAATAGCACGGAGCGTATGGTAGAAGTGGATAGGGTAAGAATGTCATATGTTCCTGAGTACATTTACTTGGGCCAATTAGTCTCTTTCCAGGCCAGACAAGACAAGGAGGTCGAAAGACCGTGAATGCCTGGAAGAGCTGTTGGTCCATGAAAGAGCTTATGAAGGGCAACCTCCCGCTTACTCTGAAGCGCAAACTTATGAACATGTGCGTTCTCCCTACCCTTACCTACGGAGCTCAAACCTGGTCTTTGACCAACAACCAAAAGTCCAAACTCAAGGTTTGCCAGCAGAACATGGAACGCAACATACTTGGAGTCAAACTGACAGACCGAGTACGGAACACAACGCTGCGTTCCCAAACTCAAATCTCAGATGTAGCTCAGAAGGCCGCGTACCTTAAATGGGATTGGGCCGGTCACGTTTCCCAAATGCCGTCCGACCTCTGGGCTAAAGTTACCACCGACTGGGTCTCCGCAAATGCCAGAAGACGTCGAGGTCGTCCAAGAAGGAGATGGTGTGACGAATTAGACGTCTATAACAACGGATGGCGAGAGATGGCCCAAGACAGGAAGGAATGGAAGAAAGGGAGAGAGGCCTTTGCCCTGCAGTGGGACATTTCGGGCTAAATCTAATCTAATCAAATCTAAATGTGAATAGTCATTTTGAATATAACTTGCGGAGTCAGTTTGAAAACCGCTAAAATGGCCAACGACTATATTTTTATAGAAATAATGTGAAAAAAACCTGCATCCTAAAGTTTCCTGAAAGAGATTGCGTGATTGCTACTCTATGAATACACCTTCATAGTTTCAACTGTTTTCTTCTGTATGTTGTCATGTCAATAAAGTACGTTAGTATGGTATTACCAGCAACAACACTCTCAAAAGCACACAAATGCCCTGCGCTGTGCACTCACCGTTGAAAATATGAACAAAGTCTAGACGAGATTACCCCACCTCATTAGGTTCCAATAGCTCCCATATTGCCATGTGACCCCAGCTGACCAAGCATTCCATATCCAGGAGCGGCTCAAGGCAGCGACACAGCGGGCCGTACAGCCATCGCTGTGTTTGTATTGTTTTATGGCCAGCGGTATATTGTCCCTAACAAGACGAATTGCGGGTAGAATAAATATTTTCGCTCTGTGAGTCATGAAGCGGAAAGCCTTTGTCGTAAGATTAGGTATTGTGATGGACTGATAATAGAGCTTATGAATTAGCTCGATGTGTATCTTTGCTTTTGTTACTAAAAATGTTACAATATCATGAAAAAAAGAAAAACGGAGTTAGGATTTTTTAGAGTTTCTAGACTTACACGAGTAAACATTAATTAGAAAATGATTAATTTGATAACTTGAAAGTGACTGTAGCATGTTTTATTTTTTTGTTTTTGTAAAAAAATATGTGATATAATAGTTAAATAATAACTTTTTAGTATTATTTTCAGCGTCGCTAAAAAGCTCGAGGTTACTTTGAATTAAAATGATCGTGCATCAGACCTTACACGAATCTAAAACGGGTTGATTTGGTTGACTTCACACACAAACTTTGAATTTCTTCTCATGACGTTTCCGGAATTCTTCGAGATGTTTTATTTTACCGTAAGAGCGTCGAATAAACGTACATTATAATATAGAAAATCGAAAACACATTGGTACTGGCGGGGTTTGAACCGGTGCCTCCCGAATGGCAGGCAGCGACCCTAGCCACTAAGCCACCGACACTGTCTCATTCGTATTCCTCGCCAAATTCCTTAAAAGCACCCAGCTGACACTGCTTAAAAATAAAACATACATTTTAATATCCGTAAAACCAGACGGTTTTTTCCTCTTAAATTGAAATTTCATGCGAAAAATATTATAAACGCTAGGTAATAAGTAATTTAAAGAAACCAGCATGGCGCATGGCGGTGGAGTCGGGCGGAATGTAAAATTAAAAAGGTCAATTCTAATTTTAGCCGGATCGGGGCCGCGGGCCGCGGTTGCGAACGTCTGCAAATAGAGAGGATTTTTTTTTAAATTACGTTAATGCTTGTAACTTAGAGAATGAATCCATGATTTTTATTAAGTTTTCAATTAGTCGCTAGGTTCGTTGACATTTCTAGAGCGCTTTCAGGCTTTAAAAGACAGACCAACATAAGTCAATAGGAGAACGGTCGCTGAATCAGTTACTACCGCAAATCATTCTCACGATCTAAGTGCTTGTGACCTATGCCTACTATCAGACATACATAAATAAATAAAATGAAACATTCAGACATAAAAACTCATCACACAAATGCGGTGGCTGGAATTTTCTGACAACATTACAGTCATACAAATTGACAATGCCTCACAATATCTTGCCAAAACAGACAGTTATAATCATGCATTAAAATCTTTAATTTCCTATCAGCACGGACCCTTCGTTCCAATTAACCCCACCTTTTGTAACCCAAATTACCCCAGTCGATGGCAACCCTTCTTATCAGAAGGTTGCGAGTTCAAGTCCGTACGTATAATTTTGATTCTGTACAATATGCTTGGACAAAGATTTTACATTGGCTTAAGGTATGTACTAAATTTTGGTATTGCGATTTCCTATCTTTCATAGATTTCATAACTTTATTCTTTTGGGGGTAATAGTAGACTATGAAATAAAATACCTTTGACTAACGATATCAAATTTCAGTATCATAAATATATCATTATAACCATATATAGACGGCTCTGTAGCCTAGTTGGTAGTACGCCTGCCTTCAAAGCACAGGGTTCGAATCCCGCCCAGGGTAAACATTCGTGTGATGATCACTTGTTTGCCTTGTGTCTGGATGTTGTTTATCCATATAAGTATGTATTTATCTATTTAAGTAATGTATATCAGCTGTCTAATAAACCTGGCGATGGATGTGTGTGATATGTCCCCACATATTGATTTATTTATTTATTTATATTATTATTATAATTAAAATAAAATATGAAACAAATCGTAAATATTGTCCTAATACCAATTTATACTAACTCCTACAATATATTAAAAATTAAAAAGAAGCTAAGAAATAACCTGCTACAAAATAATACCTAAATAGAAATTTAAAAAAATGGATACCCAAATTAGGGCCCTGAACCTGAATGACCTTTCGAAGGACTTTACATAAGCGGATCAGATTTGTCCTCTTTATTTGACATTATCTGTGCAAAAACCCTCAAAAGTACCAGATTTGTGCCTTTTGAGGGTATTTTCTAATTTATTAAGGTCTACGGAAACTTTCCGGGTTCCTTCGTAATACAAATGAGAGTGTTACATTGTTTTCTAATACCCACTTCCTATCTACACATACAGGAATTCTTCGGGATGTCATTTGGCTAAGCTGATGATGATGATGATGATGATGGTACACGTTTTCAGTAACATAGTATGTATTATCTCCTTCGAATACCAATCACGAGAAAGTTAATTCTCCGTAGCGCCATCTTAGCAATTACACAATTATTATTATTATAAATTTTAAAATGTATTGGATGTTTAGATGTTTGTTCCGCCTTCACGCTTAAACTACTCCACGGATTGAAATGAAATTGGGAATATTTTTGTAACTTAGATTAACACATAGGATACTTTTTACAGGCAAAAGTTTTATTCCCAAGGGAAAATCTAACACAACACGAGCGTAGCCGCGGGCGTATCGCTAGTATTACATATTTTCATCAAAAAATTTAAATATAAACTTAAACAAACATGTATCTTTATTGTATTCCTAAATATTCTAATGGTCGAGCGATAAAGAGTTTAAACGTCGTAATAAAGGTTCCGGGTTCGAATCCCAGCGCTCAAACAAAAATAACTTCGTAAGATTGTCCCAGTTTGGCTATTACTTTAGTTTTATTTATTAACTCGATTTGCCAATAAAATTTGCATTTAGATTTCTTAAAAATATAATATTATCGTAACAACCAGTCGGTTCACAACCAACCCCGGTCAGTCTTACAACCTACTCGCTGAAGAACAAGAGACCAGTCGGCTCATGAACCTTGCCAGAAGCCATTCTCGGCTCAATCATTCTGAAAGTGTCGTAGACTTTACAACTTCCACAAACTGATGATGATGATGATAATGACGAATGATCTAAGTGTCGTGACTGCACAAGCTTCATGCAGATATACAAACCCCCGTAGTACTGTTGACAGTGAACCCTCTTCATGCCCCGTCGGGCCCCACCCACACAACTTTGTTTGACAACTTCTGCGTCCACAACCTGTCACTCATGTTTACATAATGTGTGAGTGAAAAAGCTAATGATTTGAAAGAAAAGAAGGGTGGATCCGGAAAACTTATGTCCAGGGGGATCCGGTCACCTAAGGCCACTTCCCATGAATGGCCACTTACATAAACGGCCATGGCTCAATCAATCAATCAGCCTATTACAATTCACTGCTGGACTACGTTACGTTACGTTACGTTGGTTGTACCTACGTTTTTATTAATAAATAATGCATACGTAAAGCTGCATACAGTTTTTTTTTTACCGGAGGGATTCATGCACTTTTATTCAGGCACACTTTTTGTTTTCTATTTTGAAACTTTTTGTACAGTAGCTGGCAAATTCAGCTAGATATTTAAATACCTACTACTTGGATTACGAAATAAATGTGCATGCTGCACTATAACTACAAGTTCCATTTGAAATGATGTGAATCGCCTTTTTTGGCCGAATCGGTTTGTTTGTTTTTTTACATACGTCATAGAAACAAAGATTTATAGTGGTTTAGACTATAATGTTCTGTAGATGAAATCAGTCAGCTAGTCAATAAGTCCAAACTTTATAATCCAAGGTGCTAACTATCTCCATTCCAAATTTCATCCCAATCCGTGTAATTAGTGTGATTATCTTTAGCAACAAAATATCAATAAAGAAAATATCGAAGAACTCCAAATAATCCAGTTATGACATTATAATAAAATAATATGACATTACCTTAAAATCCGATAGGTGGATGGGTTTTCTATAAGTCTAGACGTTGTGTACAAAAGGGCGGTGTTGTTTGCAATATTACCTGGGGACAAACAGACCATGTTATTAGTAAACGATAAGTCTAGACTCGTCGATATTACTAGATTTATGTTGTTTTATCTAGCGAGATAAACCTTACGAATTGTTCATACTTGATAAAAATCGTAGAGAACAAGGGGTATACTGATGGTTATCTGTCAAAGTAGTTTATATTGGCTAAGTTGCTCCAGCTTTTAGGGTTCCGTAGTCAAAAAGGAACCCTTATAGTTTCGCCATGTCCGTCTGTCTGTCCGTCCGCGGATTAGCTCAGAGACTATTTGGCATGAATCAAGCCTACAAAGCTGAAGAATAAAATTTAAACAATTTTTTTAAGGGTTCCTCTGGTACACGGTTTATTTTTTTATTTGCACGTGCTTGGTCGGTTATTTATTTTAACTCGTACGACCATATTGTTACCTTAGCAACAGTTTTTTATTTGTTACAATTGGGACAGTCTAAATTCAGCGTAGACTCGAGCCTCGAGCATCGAGATGATGATGAAATTGTAAGCATGTTCACTAAATTATAAAACAGTACTTTGATATATTATCCCAAGTATAAGTACAAATTATCCATACATATAACTATAGCAACCAATTCGTAAAAATGGTTGTGTTTGAGTCGTACTTGAGACGGTAATTAGTTCTGCAACAGCAATGCCCTAGGAAGTATCGTAAAATCGATGCTAAAGTCTAGTGAATAGTGGAAGGTCATAATAAGTTTCCAAAGACAAACAAGACTTTGATGAATAAAAAAATAATATCGCAGTTTTACAAATTATTGAAAGTTTTGTCGTCCGATTATTTTTTATTAAAATAACTATAATAAAAAAGTTAAGGGGTGAAATGATTGTAGGAAGAATTTTATGGTTCTTTGAAAAGTGAACATGATCACGATTGATACTCCAATGTAACGGAGTAATTGTGTTTAAATTGGTTTGTTTACATTATTGCCGGATTCTATTGAAAGGGACTTTACCTAAGAAAAAACAACTTAAATTTTCAATACACTATGGGTTGTTCTAGACGTCTATTTTAAACCTAGAGTAGAATACATCATGTTAAGTTTATCCCCGGCTTAGCTCTTGCACAATACCTCCGCTCGTCCGTTACCGGATACGACATCAGAATGCTTTTAGCTTCGTGTACGCGAAACTTGGTTGCGAGTCCGACGCCTTTTTTACGGCCGGACGTCGTCGTTTGTTTTTTGATATTGCTTTTGTTTTTGTTTGCTTATGTACGTGTCACACGTTTAGGGCGCATTTTATACATATAGAAGTATTGATATGTAGGTATATATATATCATCATCTCAGCCGGAAGACGTCCACTGCTGAACATAGGCACAGAATTATAGGCCTCCCCTAGGTTTCCACCGTGAACGGTCCTGCGCTACTTGCATCCAAGCTAGTGTAGTCACATGGAAGCTTTAAGTGTTACTAACTACTGGTGGCTCTGTGAGCTGTAGATCTTGCAAATATTTTTTTTTTTTCGAAATGGCTTATTTATGTTTTATTACATTTTCAACCCTATTAACTCCGTGATTTCCAAAAACTGAATCGACAATTATTTCTACAATTTATCGAACCTGCTCACAAAATTTCACGAGATTCGGTTGAGAAACGCGGCCCGTAGAACAAACAAACAGACAGACAGATGGACATACAAAAGCAATCGGCCAAGCAGAACTGAAATTATCTTACTTTATTTTGTGCCCGAAATTCAGAAACACATTGGTACACTACACAGGGTGACCGAACCTCTAGCTAGTCCCTGCACTATTGACGCTTTTAGAACAGTTTTTAATTGAACATCCTTTAACAACTTGTTGAAAAACGGAGAATGAAGTTATTGTTTTGAATCACCTATAAAATTTTAAACCCCGAGAATAATAAACAAAACTATCCACTTAAAATGTTTACCGTCCTGTTTGAAAATTTGCATACACTATAAAACCGGTACTAAATTTCACACTTTCCAGATATTACTCCAGTAAATAAACAATGTCCCTAGGTACTTAAGTCTGCCATATAGTGTACAATAAAAGACTTAAACTTTGAATTTGAATTTGACTTAGTTATATTGTTAATTGACTGAGGTAGTAAAGTAACTTGAGTTAAATTAATGGTTGTGCATTAAAAATGCTTGATTTAGTTTTTTAATTTCTAGCGTAGAAAATGTTTTTGATAAAATATTAACTTTTGTAGTTAAATAAGAGCGCAGTTAACTTATTAAATATTTAGGAATTTGATTAGACAAATCACTATATTCGGGTAAATATAAGTTGTAGAAAAAACAAAAAAAAAATACTTAAGTTTCCATATTGTTTAAAAAAAGGAAAAATTTCAAAATACATTTACCTCTAAAACACTTTTTTAAAATCCATTAGAAACACGAACAGGAATGCAACGACTACGCTTCCACGACTGAACGTACAAATGAACCAGTGAACGAATGGCACTAATTCCGCTCACTCGCAGCAATTAGTCGGTGCGCACGTGAACGGAATGAACGAATGATTTTCTGGTCCGGATAATGGCACCCGATGAGGCTATGGTCGATACGAGGTTGAAGTCGACGTGTTTGCAGAGTCACAGCTCGAAAAATTACTTTCGTATTTAAAAAAACTTCCATAATCATCATCACAATTATGACGATATAGATGTGAACCGACGCACATTCTAAAACGATTCTTGTATTGTCCATGATTTCTGGTTAGAAGACAAGGTCGGCTGTAAAATCTCATTTTTTGTAAAATTTTATGAGTTTTCAGGTCAATGACCAACCTTACAAGCCCACTAGTATTCATTCCTGACCCTGCAGTGGGACCTTATAAGCTATTTTATAATATAGTGCGTAATATAAGTATTAACAGAATTCGATTCTAAAATAATGCTATCCTATAATATAAACTATTCTGCATACCTTAATCTTTATTTCATGAACAATTCACGTGAACACAAATCAAATAAATTTAATTCCAATTGAATTAATTAGTTCATTAATAGAGCAGTGGTCTACTAAATGAACCATGTCATTTCTGCGGCGCCTGACCCGAATATTGAGTAAGATCTGCGATCACTATTTGTGATGCAATTAGTTGGTAAAACCGCACCGGGCCTCGTATCGTGATACCAATATTAATGAGAACATTATTTTATGTATCATTTCCTGTATTTTGTTGATTTGATATTGTTTATTAGGGATGATTCGTTATGGGAATTGTGGATGAAAGTTTTTTTTTCTTTCATAACAGACCTTTTTCTACTTATTTGGTAATAGTCGTATAGCGGGCGCGGACTTGATTGGTAGCAACTTTTAGTTTAGAATATTGATCGTAAAAATTTTTATTTTACGGATTAGTTTTGTTGAAAACAATAACATATTTTTATGAAAAAGACAAACATGTTGTACGTCATCTTAAAGATTTTTAAATTATTTTAACACACTGAATTTAATCTAACATTTTTTTCTTCTTAAATATGACTATTGAAAGAACTCTTTTAGAAAAAAATATTCTTATCGGGATCATTATACTCTCGAATCTCGAACTCTGGTGAGATAACAAGTCAACCTAATCACAAAGTCACATAGTTCCTACAGTGATCCGAAAAAATATCAAAAGATTGGTTCATGATTGGATAAATGAATCGGGGTAACATTTTTTTACAAAGTCTATCAATCAATTCGACCTTGACCGACATCAGTATTTGCTAAAGTAATCGTCTAGTCACTGTCTCCGTGATTGATGAGTTTAATCCAATCCATTCACTCTTCCATTCATTCAACCGCTCCCATTCGTTCGTTCTCAAAGACGTGGGCGTGTTCATTCGCATCTTATTGAAAAGCGTGACTAGTTTGAAAGGAGACTGAAGTTTGCATTCAAAGTCCTTTGAAATTGAGGGTAGGAAGAAAGAGGTAGTTTGCGAATCATTAGTTTGGTTTGAAGTGTGCTAGTGAACGTATAGAGAAACAGTTATATAGGCAATCCGTAATACTATTATTTGATAAAAGGTTGCGGGTAAAATAATTTTATTATTTATTTAAGTAGTAACAACAAAAAAATTTCATTGAGGAACTTATTCAAATAGTAATTAAAACTAGTAGCTTTGTGAGCTGTAGACCGCGCGAGTCTGTCTTTGCATAGCTTCAATATGGCTGAAATATTTTACGTTTTCAATCCCTATATATAGCCACTTAAAAAAAAACGAAATTCTGAAGCGACAATTAAAATTGATATACTTATGGAACCTGTTCTCAAAATTTCACGAGAGTCGGTTGGGAAATGCGACTTGTAGAGGAGAACAGCCAAACATCCAGCGGACATTTGCCGGACAACCAGTCATACGAAAAAGCCCAAGCTGAAATGAAGACACTTAGCTCGCGCTTTGCGCTCGTTCGGTCGGTAAAACTTCCACACCTACTTACCACTAAACACAATTATTATAAAGTAACAATAAACTCTACCAAAACTAAATTAACGACCATAATTTAGAAACTATTTCACTAAAAAACAGATTCGTGACATATTTTCAAATTCGAAAACTCAGTAGAAAATCGATACGCAGAATATGCAAAACTCCACGTCCAACTTGCTCCACACAACGTGAACTAACGAAAGCTCTAACAACGCAAACTGGTGCCATTAAAAATTCCCTAACTAGGGACCACCGATGGACTGGAATCTGCCCGGAAATCTGAAAAAAATATGTCCGGTATTTTTGGAGAATAACGAATATAATATAGTGGTATATTTGAAATATTCAGTCATACGTTAAATAAAATACAATGCAATATCTGAGTACGGCATGCAGAAGCATGCCCGTAGAAACGTTATTTCTAAATAGATCAAGATCTGTAATTATTTTACACGACTGCCCAAAAAAGGAGTGTAATGTGTTCAGGGTTCATGTATGTATGTAAGTTTTTCTATTTTGCCATAACTTTTAAATGTATGAACAGATTTGAATGTATGGGGCAAGTGTATGGGGTATCGTTAGAACTATTACATCAGCCCGAGTGACACTGGTTTTATTTTTGTTGGCAGAGTCGTGTTTTAAATCTTTCGGATGATTGTTTTTTATGGTGGATTACTAGTTAGTTTTATGTTTCGTGATAGCAGATAACGCTTATTCTAATGCGCGTCTTAATAAAAAGATTACTGCTTCTTATAATACATATATAATAATTCTTAAAATACGAGTACATCCTGTTTGCCAAATAACGCAAGAAGTGGTGGCTCAGTGCAAGAAACTGAATAACTTTAGTTACAGAAGTTCTACAAAATCTCAAACAAACAAATTGACATTTCATACAAACTGATGAGCTGATCGAGTCAATGTGTATAAAAGTTCCAATTTTTTGTTTACGTATCCTAAAAGATTGCTCAGTTTCATGGACTAATCAGGAATCATGTCTGGAAATCTCAATTTTCAATCTGGCAGCCCTGCCCCGACCGTTTTTACAAACTTCCCGCGAGTACGAGCAAACCAGACAATATTCCGCGCCGCTGAACTTCCAGCGTCAAGCGGTTTCAGCCGCTTTTATAAAAACGTGACGTTCGCTAGCGAGCGATACAATACTATCATGTTTTCCAACTAAAAATGTTTCTGTACTCTTTTGTGGATGTGCTCGCGTGGGAGCCATTTAACGAACTCGGAAATCCCAGATATTATGTATGCTAAAGGCTTCATCCGACCTTTATATATTTATTTATTGAAAAAGATACACCATTGACTTATTTCTAAACTTTACACAAGTATGGTACGGTACATTCTAGGCAATCAATCTTTACAAGTGTATACAGCATAAACGAAAACTAAACTAACAATACTAGTACATGCAAAAATATATATTATAAACAAAAAAAAGCCTTTTATTCGTTTTCAATAGATGACGCTATTTAAATTTAAAAAACAGTGTTGTAGTTGTTATTGCGGTGAAATACAACTTAATGAAATACAGTTTTTCGGCTTCTTAGCTGATTATTGGGAAATACAAATTTCTAAATAAATGTTCCATTTGTAACGTAGACTGTGTTTCTTCATGGTTGACACGGTTACTGCCGTATTTTGATATTTTCCAAAATAGTTACCTTAAATTCAAAAACTTATTAAAATGTTCATAACTTTCCAACGATTCTGCATCAATTTAATGTTATTTATTCAATATATGGTATTAAGCTATATACGTTACTTAAGTCTTACTCAATGCTTTGTTGATTATTGTTAAGTGGAAACTTTGTTGGCTTATGCATTTTTTACTGTATATCTTTATTGTACTAAATTAAGGCGGTTTGTTTCCCTAAAATAACCCTCAAAATACGATTTTGTAATATATCTCTTTTGATATCTTTGTCGTAGGATTTTGCCAGAAATGATGCTCACAAATATAGTAAATTTAAAACCAAAAACATAATGTTATTGTCTTCTTCTATTCTATTCTATTCTTATTCTATTCTTTGGCTCAACAACTCCGTCTCGCGAAACATGTAGCTTGTTGCACCAAAGTTTCACAAGTATAGTAAATTTAAAACCAAAAACATAATGTTATTGTCTTCTTCTATTCTATTCTATTCTTATTCTATTCTTTGGCTCAACAACTCCGTCTCGCGAAACATGTAGCTTGTTGCACCAAAGTTTCACAAGTATAGTAAATTTAAAACCAAAAACATAATGTTATTGTCTTCTTCTATTCTATTCTATTCTTATTCTATTCTTTGGCTCAACAACTCCGTCTCGCGAAACATGTAGCTTGTTGCACCAAAGTTTCACAAGTATAGTAAATTTAAAACCAAAAACATAATGTTATTGTCTTCTTCTATTCTATTCTATTCTTATTCTATTCTTTGGCTCAACAACTCCGTCTCGCGAAACATGTAGCTTGTTGCACCAAAGTTTCACAAGTATAGTAAATTTAAAACCAAAAACATAATGTTATTGTCTTCTTCTATTCTATTCTATTCTTATTCTATTCTTTGGCTCAACAACTCCGTCTCGCGAAACATGTAGCTTGTTGCACCAAAGTTTCACAAGTATAGTAAATTTAAAACCAAAAACATAATGTTATTGTCTTCTTCTATTCTATTCTATTCTTATTCTATTCTTTGGCTCAACAACTCCGTCTCGCGAAACATGTAGCTTGTTGCACCAAAGTTTCACAAGTATAGTAAATTTAAAACCAAAAACATAATGTTATTGTCTTCTTCTATTCTATTCTATTCTTATTCTATTCTTTGGCTCAACAACTCCGTCTCGCGAAACATGTAGCTTGTTGCACCAAAGTTTCACAAGTATAGTAAATTTAAAACCAAAAACATAATGTTATTGTCTTCTTCTATTCTATTCTTATTCTATTCTTTGGCTCAACAACTCCGTCTCGCGAAACATGTAGCTTGTTGCACCAAAGTTTTGAGTTATGTGCAGTGTATGTTCCATCACACGCTCTGGCGGACAGCGTTATTGAATTCTTGATGTATTACGATGTAGTTCACATTGCTCGCTATCTGAGAGCGGGTGTTTTGTTGACACTACGTTAGAGGATATTGATGGTGTTAGTAGAGCTTTTCGTGTTTAAAAGCTTTTTAAAAAGGTAATGAAGCTTTCTACACAGATTCAGATTATTTTTTTATGAAAGATGTGCAGAGTTTTTTTTTATATAAAATCCAGTATCATGATGAAAATTTACAACGAATTCAAAAATAGAACACGCTTCCCAAAACATATTTTGAACAATGATACGTGTGTCTAGATTTAAAGTTTTTTTTTATATATATATTTTTAAGAAAATTTCTTTCGTAGTAAGGTTTTTAACATAACATTAAAAAAAAATCCAGTCTCATGATGAAAATTGACAACGAATTCAATAATGGAACACGCTTCCCAATTTTGAATACGGTTTTATTTCCTGCGAGTACGTGTGTCCAGATTTAAAGTTGTTTTTTTTACATAATAATATATTTTTAGAAAAGCTTATTTCCTTGTGTAAGGTCTTTAACATTCCAGTTCAAATTCTAAGGAAAGCTCTTTTAATTTCTATAAGCCTAGTACAACGTCAAATTCAAAATATTTTAAAACATACATTTGCACAGCGATGGTGACTTTAAATGTGCATGTTCGTCGGTTTTGGAGCTGCAGTCGTTCAAGCGTGACTAGTCTGGAATATAATGCAGTATTCAGAGTAGAGCTCCACATGATTCTGAGAGCCTGAAGAGTTTTACGATAAGCTATTTAAATTTTGATTAAATAATCTGATCTAGAAATCAAATTGAGTTACTTAAAATAAACTAACAGACAAGGGTTTTAAAACAACAACTAATTTACCCGTTTTGAAAGTACTACAACTTTATTTAAATCTCAATTAATATTTCTTAACAAAAATATAAATAATACATTGTTGTTAAAACATTGAGTCACTACTCTTTAACACGCCTACCTACTTACCTACCTATGACCCGCTCCTGGAATTGGTGTTGAACTATGAAATAGGCTCATTATCATAATTGTGTGGGATGTCAACGACCGACCTCACAATCCCTGGTGTCTCACTAAGCCGCTAACAAGTCAACTCCAGGGGAGGTACCTTTTGACCTAATTAAATACGTACGAGTACAAAACTAATTTCAATAAAACTTCCAAAGTTTCAATACCAATTAACTAACTGTCACTCTTCTCAAACACTAATTGACAGTTGAGTTTAAGTTACATCAAAGTCCTTAGGGGGTAAAGTGACCTTTTTGACTCTAAGGGTCAGTTCACAACGACGAGGGGTAGATTTAACTAATTTTTTAACCCGTATTTTGGCGCCTTAACAGTAGTTTCGAAAGTTTTTTCAGCATGCAGCATTTTGCTGGTGACTTATTTCTAGCATAACATGATGCAAAGTGGACCATTGTTTGTGTAGTGATAAAACTCGCAACGAATGTTCAGCTTCAACTTCATTTGAAGCAGTTTTCTTTGCTGCAGCAGTTAACTTAAATTTTACTTTTAAACTCTCCGTCACTAGCTTTAAGAATCCACGCCTGCTATATTTGTACGAGGCACTGTAACGAGGCATTCGTCTTCTTTCCTGTTTTATGACTGGCAACCTTTCTTGCTGGCAGTCATATCTTTCATTTTAAATTCATTTTCAAATTTAGATTTCTTACGTTCGATTTTGTGTTGTTTTTTTGCCAAATTCCTCACTTTATGTCCTAAGCTCAAACAGTAAACTTAACCATGTTACTATTTTCCCGTCGTTAGTTACATAGTATAATAAAAACATATAAATAAATAAATACCTTTCTTTCGGACTGTGCCCTGGTTATTTGCCACATAACAAACCTCTACAACACTCTTCGTGTAGTGCTTAGCAGCTCCGTGGCGGCAGCCGGGCCACACCACTTTGGTAGAAATAGCTATTAGGTGCGTTTTAAAAAAAAGATTGATAATGAAGAGATAGCTTTACTTGACTTGGTGTTTTTCGTCAAGCATCTAGTTCGTTTTGCGTGGACTATGAAAGCCATGTTGGGTACCCGATCTAATCATTAAATACTATTTCCAGTACGCGTCATGTAAACTTGGTGCAAATACTCCCTAGCAATGCAAAAGTTACGTTGAAATCGACAACGATAAAGTTTATCTATTACATTATTACAAGTAGCGAAGTCACCTTCAGTATTTGAGAAGGGTTTGGCATGAACTAATTTATCGAATAATAAATTACACGACTCCGTCAGTTATTTATTTTATAAAGGTTTTGAGACATAGTTATTAGATACTGTAATAATAATATATAGATTTCAATAGAATCCGTCGGTGCTAGACTCATCATCTTTTCTAAATTCTTAAATATTGTCAGTAACCAACCAACTAAATCAGTTAATAGAACCACTCAATATCCTTCTGCTTAGCCACAATCAATTCTTGTACACATCAAAGTACTAGGTCATCATAAAATCAAACCCTAAATCTATAGATACACCACTTAAATATGAATACTGTAGTTGCCCTAATATCATGTTCCGTTCGACCTTCACCCGAAGATTATAACGACATAATTTCGCTCCTCAAGTGTCGTAAAATGGAACGGCACGATCCAATCGACTCTATATGGGTTCCTTATATAAGACAGTTGATTGGCTACGCGGGGTGCATATGTGTAACTTTACTTATATGTTATTTTGCAATCTGTGGAATTTTCCGCTTAGTTGTCTGAGTTTCCTTTGGTTAAGGATTAAATTCATGGTGTGGGGTGAATAAAAAGGGTTTCATTGAGGTGTACCTTGGAGCAGTGAAGACTGAGTAACTAAACCTTGATCTAGGTTGAAACCTTCTCACCGTACTGAATGAGGGTGGGCTTGAGTGACGTGGTACCATGGTATTATTTATATGATAAACTCTACATATACCAACTATTTCATAAATTACCCAAACATCAACTATTCCTCATAATACCTATATTATATCCAACTTTTGTTACCAGTTTATATACGTCCCAACTATTTAGAGAACATTAAAAAGCAGAAATACATTAGAACGCGGTGGGATTCAAACCAGAGCGCCTCTCAGAAGAGTAACAGCGACCCTAGCATCTACACCACTGACGAACTTGATCCTTAAATTCTGATACATTTGGATGAACTTAACCTTGACCTCTATAAGACTTTCGCCAAACAACAGACCTCGCGATGAACAATGTTGCCAGCACGAACAAAAGGAAAAACCCGATGAAAGGATTTGTTAACTCAACGCCCAGCGCTAATTGGTCCCGACTCGGGTCGCCAGCGGGAAGTGGGTCGCGAGAGTTGCAAGATGTCGACGCCCTAATTTTTGACAAACGGAAAGTAGACAGTAATGTTTATGCGGTTCGACTTTTTCATTTGCGTCAAAGTAGAGTTTTTTTACGCTCTCGTGTGGGAATCATGGATTTGTTTTTAGAATATTTTATAACTAGATACTTTATCATTCCAAAAAAACCTCTGTGACCACAGAGAAATAAGCAGACGGACACGCGAGTGATCTTAAAAATAAAACATGAAAATGTCTTAATGACTTTTTGTTTTTCATAAAATAGCATAGATTTTTAGGGGCACATATGCTTATTTTTAGTGCCTCCAGTGCGCTCTCAAATATGTCTCCTTTTTTATTTTTCACCCTCGCAATTAAATTCGCGAGTGTTTTTTTTAAATAGTCTAAAATATATTTGCAGTTTCAACAACTGCTCTTAAAGCCGAGAGGCAAAGTCTTTTTCCTGTTATTGCAAAATTATGTAGTAAAATATTTAAAACAAATTGTACGTATATTTTAATAAATATAGGTAGACACAGATATGATACGAATAACTTAAGACCTGGAATCTAGTCTGTCTAGATAGTGTAAACTAATTTACTTCGAATACAATTAACTAGGTACCTACCCTAGTAATCGACAGACTGTACCATAACCTTGACTTATTATATTATTAGGTATATAACCTCGTTTGTTTCACGGCACGAAGCATTAATTTGATCAACCAAGTAGATATTGATATAGATATTGTAATGGCCAATAAAAGGTACCATCGCTTCGAGCACTAGTGTTCCTATTATGATGTCATGGATAAGGTTTAGGTTTAGAATATTATAGTGAAATTTGGCTAAGGTATAAATGGTAAAGTTTATTGAAAAGGGTAATTGTCTAAACAAATTTTATCCAAGTACTGAGACTTGGTCAACTATTATATACTACACTTAAGAGCAAAGAATCCGGGTTGGGTAAAGACTCTGTTTTGATGAAAAGATTCATCGAATTCCATGTACTACGTGCCAAGCGGTGAAGCTTTTCATCAAGGCTCTCTGGTGGTATGTATTCATTTTAAGTTAAATATTAATAATTTATAATTTTGAGTTTATGAGTTTATGTGCTGTACCTACTGCAGCATTACTGCAGTTTTTTTTAATAACCTTTTTGGTACGGTTCTTTTTTCTTTTGGCCGGTTTTTATGTCACATTTTCAAATTTAAATTTTTCTTGGTTTGACCTTTTTCTAAATTGGGATTGTTTTTTCTGAGTTGTCGTCTGTCAGGAGAAACGTTTTATCCCTTGAACGTGCTTGAATTTTTTCCAAATAAATATCTGTCTGCCTTGGGATTCGGTATCTCATGCTAATGCTGTGAATAATAAGTCGGAGTACCAATAAATCTGATATCGCTGATAATAAATATCGCGGATTCCTACTTTGGACCTGCCGGGTAAGTCTTGTGCTGTCTTCCTCCTGGTTTTTATCGACGTACCTTTTTTCTTTCCCTGACTTGGTCGGATGTCGATTATGTCTTTGTCAATCTTTACAGTGTGTTTCCGGTCTCTGCGGCACCCACACGAGGGTCCCTCCGAGCCTTTCTCGTTCTCTCGCCGTGGTTCCGGACCCCTGAGGCCACCGGGCGTTGGACGTGCCTGGACCCCTGCGTTGTGCGCGCCCGCGCCTGTGCCAGCTGAGTGCCGCAGACCCGCGCTCCGGCTTCCCCCCTGGGATACTGCCCATCCTTTTTTAGCCTGTTTTTTTATATCAGTGTATTTTTGTATGCGGATTTTGCCAAATTTAAATTCTATTTTCTAAATTCTAAAAAGGCCCTTTAGGTTTCTCTGGCCCTCCTTTTTTTGGTTCCTATTTGGCTATACTCTCTCGGGGTACTCCGCGGTTTTGGTACACCTTCCTGCATCGATACACCACAACACAACACTAGTTCAGCGACACTATATCGCCGGAGTCCCCTCAGGACTCGACTCTCGGCTCATGCTTGGCAATTTCTAGGCCTTTTTAAATTTATATTATACCGTTCGGACAAATTTAACTAACTCTTTCTTTGTACACCTAAATTTCACGTTTCGCCTGTGGTCGTCGACCACAGGTTAGTTAGCTTTTCTTTTTTAACGCTACAAATGGCGCCCGTAACAAATTAAATCTAATTCATTTCGTTTTGTTGGAGAAGGGTGACCGATTTCCGGTCTTCCTCTAATTTATTTTCCCCCTTTTATTATTAATTTATTTATTTTATATTAATATTAATTTTATATTAATTTATTTTTTCCAAATTAGATTAAATGATGGATCCTACATTTGAAGATCCCATTACTGGGACGCCGCAATCGCGTACGTCCAATCCCTTTCTGACCCCTTACCCGCGTGTTGAAGCTGCGTCTTCTCCCCACGCATCCCACCAAGCCTCGGATTCTTTCCCTTCCGTCCATAACCCCAGCACACCTGCTCGCGCGTGGTCTTACCCGCCAGGCAAGACGGAGTCTCTCTCTAAATGGAACATCACGTTCTCAGGAGATACCTGTGTTCGGGAATTTTTCTCCCGCGTCCAAGAGGAGGGTGTCGCTCGTGGAGTCAGTCCTTCGTACGTAGTACTTCGGTTCCATGAATTACTTGATGGAAGCGCGCTTAAGTATTTTCGTGCGATACGTAGACCGTATCTCACTTTCCGTGATCTGAGAGGAGCCTTTTTGAGGACCTTTGATGTCGCCGACTACGATTTCAAGGTTGAACGCCAGCTCAGGGCTCTTAAGCAGAGGTGCGATCAATCGGTCGTTGATTACGTTATCCAGTTACGTGATTTGAACGCAAAACTCCGTTCCCCAATCAACGAGGAGGATTTTCTTACGATTGTCAAGTACGGTTTGCACGTTCGTTACCACCCATGCCTTGCTACCAACATCATCAAGGACGTGGACTCGCTTCTTGAGGTTGCTAAAAACTTCGAAACCTACCAGGAATCTGTAGCGGCTCCGATCTGTGTTGCTCCTGTGAACGTAGCTCCTCCTAACGCTACCACCCCGCCGGTTTGTTTTAAGTGTAATCTTTCAGGCCACGACTATAGAGGTTGTCCTAACGTCCCCGGCCTAATTTGCTTCAAGTGTAAACTTGAGGGTCATATGACGCGTGATTGTCCACGCTGTAACCCTGGTCGCTCCCAAAAAGAACTAAACTGTAGGGTCGGCAAAGATATCCCAGCTGTGTCGCCCCTTGTTCTTGATAAATCTACTGACAACCGTCTGTTTATTGAAATCTTTGTTGCTGGAACAACCGTCAAGGCTTTACTTGATTCCGGTGCTCAGACGTCTCTTATCGACTCAGCGTTATTGAAGAGTTTGGGCCTTGATTATTGCAGATCGATCCGGCCTCCTGTGGTTTCTGCAGACAATTCTCCCATTCGGATACTTGGCGGAGTTGATGTCCCGATTTTATTTGATGGGAAATCTGTTGCTCATCCATGTCTTGTTGGTACTGGTCTCCCTACTCAATTTATTCTTGGTATCGAGTTTTGGAACGCTTTCGGGTTAACTTCAATTATTAGCCGGAGGTTTAAAGGTAAGCGGTCCGGGAAGCTCTTCCTTCCAGGTTCTGGTGTGGGCCACAAACCATCTTCTAGAAGATGTGAGTTCCCAAGGAATCTAGCCGAGGTCAGGTATATCCACCCTCGTGCTGTTCTCACAGATGACCAGGAACGTCGTCTCCAATTCGCTATTACGGAATTTGAGGAGATCTCTTCAGACAAGATTGGTCTTGGCTGTACATCTTGGCTTTCCCACAAGATTGAGACTGTTGGACCCCCTATCAGACAACGATATTACCCGCTCTCCCCGGTAAAGCTCAAGGTTTTAAACGAGGAGATCGATAAGATGCTCGAGATGGGTGTCATTCGTCCGTCACGTTCGAGCTGGGCATCACCAGTAGTTATGATCACCAAGCCCGATGGCAGTATTAGATTTTGTGTAGACAGCCGAAAGCTCAATAGCGTGACTATACGTGATTCCTATCCCCTCCCTCGTATTCAGGATATCTTAGACAATCTACGCGGCGCGAAGTTTATGACCTCTTTAGATTTCCGTAGCGCTTTCTGGCAGATTCCTTTAGCCGACAAGGCTTCCTGTGAGAAGACTGCATTCATCGTTCCTTAACGTGGTTTATTCGAATTCGTCCGTATGCCTTTTGGTTTGACTAACGCGGCTTCCTAAATGCAGCGGCTTACGGATAGGATTGTCAACTTTGAATTCACGGCCGAGTCTGACGACTTCGTTTTCGGGTACGTTGATGACCTTATTTTAGTGTCACGTGATTTCGATAGCCATATCAAGCTCATCGCCAAGGTTCGTGATCGCCTCAGGGAGGCAGGCTTATCTGTCAACCTGAAGAAGTGCGAGTTTTGCAAGTCCGAGTTAAAGTACCTCGGCTATATCGTAAATGAAAAAGGGCTACAGACCGACCCTAAGAAATTAGATGCCATTAGTAATTATCCAGCTCCTACTACCGCTAAATCTTTGAGAGCTTTTCTTGGTATGTGCTCCTACTACCGAAGATTTGTTGACAATTTTTCCTCAATCATCGCACCCTTAACAGCCCTCATCGGAAAGAGGAAAGGAAGAGATCCTATTGATTGGAATGACGATGCAAACCACGCTTTTGAACAACTTAAGAAGGTCCTCATAGATTCTCCTGTCATGGCTTGTCCCGATTTCTCCAAACCATTTAGCCTACATTGCGACGCAAGTCAGGTTGGTCTTGGTTCCGTTCTCGTTCAAGAGTTTGACGGTGAAGAACATCCAGTTGCGTATTTTTCACGTCTTTTCTCCCGTGCCGAACGGAACTACAGTACCACTGAACGCGAACTTCTTGCTGTTCTCGATTCTGTTAAGCATTTTCGCGGCTACCTTGATGGCGTCAAATTTAAAATCGTAACCGACCACATCGCTTTAAAGTGGCTACTAACTCTCGATAATCCTACCGGGCGTTTAGCGCGCTGGGCGACTATTCTTTCCCAGTACGATTTTGAAATTGAACATCGTAAGGGGGCCCAGAATGTCGTGCCTGATGCTTTGTCGCGACCTCCTCAGGTAACGTTGGTTTCTTTCGAACGCGGACTGATTCCTACCGGCGACCCGTGGTATGAGAAAGTTTTCCAGGGAGTTACCAATACTCCACACTTGTTTCCCTCCTTCGTTTTGCACGAAGGTACGTTGTACCGATCTGTTTCTGTTGACAACCCTTTGTCCGACAATCCCTGGCGCTTAGTTTTACCCGCCTCTAAAACTCGGGAGGCTATTAACGAGATCCACCATTCTTTTCCCAATGTCCATCCTGGGGTGCTAAAAACATACCTTAAGGCTCGAGAGATTTATTATTGGCCCAATATGTATCGGGATATTACTTCTTGCCTTTCCCAATGTCTTGTTTGTAAGGCCTTCAAGATTTCTAACGCACGCCCACGTGGTCAGCAGCTCTACCCAAGGTCTGTCACGTCACCTATGGATTTACTCTCGCTAGATCTCGTTGGTCCACTCCCTGTTGCCTATTATGGCTATCGTTATATTTTCTCGATGGTCGACGTTTTTTCAAAATTTGTTTGGTTAGTTCCCTTGAAAACCGCTGACGCCAGATCTATCTGCTCAGCGGTAGAGTCCGAAGTGATTATGAGGTATGGTTCCCCTCTTGGCGTTTTGTGTGACAACGCGACGGTTTTTCGCAGTTCACAGTTCGCAGATTTTCTCAGGTCGTATGATATTCCTTCACCATGTTTCACACCCTATTATTCACCCCAAGCTAACGTGGTAGAACGTTATAACCAAACCGTCATTACTACCCTTAGTATTCTTGTGGGGAACGACAAGCGAAGCTGGGCCAAACACTTACCCAAAGTTGCCTTATACTTGAATTCGTGTGTTAATCTGGCCACCACTTACACCCCAAATTTCCTTATGTATGGAAGAGAAGTGGACGCCGGGCGTCGTCCACGAGTAGCCGAAACTGTGAGCCCGGAGTTGGCTGACAGTCGAGGTAATCGTGCGACGAGTCTCAGGTCCCTCCAAGACATTTATGCTAAGGTGGCAGACGCTTTGACACTCGCTTTTCAACGTAACGCAGGTTATTATAATCAATCGCGGAATCCTATCAGATTCGAACCTGGGCAACGTGTTTGGCGCAGAAATTTTCAAAGAGGCACTCAGGACATTGACCGTGGTGGTAAGTTTGCCCCACGGTTTATCCCCTGTAGAGTCATACGCCGTGTTTCTCCGCAAGTATACTTATTGGCGGATTGTGATTCCCCGCACGAGGGTTCATATCATGTAAAGGATATTTTGAAATAGACCCTCTTTTCCATGTTCCCCTGGAACATTATTTTTCAAAATTCTAAAAGCCTTCAGGCAAACGTGTACCAACTTTTCTTCTCATCATTTGGCTTAGATTCACCTTTTGGCATCCTTTTTACTTTTGAATGTCACTAAGTTTACTACTTCATACGCCTTTTTTGTGTTATTGTGTGTGTGTGTATGTCTGGCCTGATTGATCTATCTTAGTGTTAGTTTGTAGGTATAGGTTAGGTATAGGTTATATCGTAGTGTTAGTTTGTAGATATTTAGGTTATTCGGAATTGACGCAACCAACATGTGGTCAGGTTATCGAGCTGCCATAGGCCTCAGACCTGGCCCATGTTGCGTCATTCCGCTGGGATTGAGCCGGGTCAAAATTTTTGTCCCGAAGCGCGCTTTTTTTGTCGCGGAAGGACGGTGACCGCTGCTTTGCGCAGTCGACCTATTATGGCCATCATCGGATCTTTTTTAATTTTTTTTGTCAGGGTCGAGTTCGAACCCCGACCTCGTCTTTGACGGCGTTGGTTGCCTACCAACTGCGCCGTCGAGCCCTTTTTCCGAGCCGATCCGAGTGTTTCCGATGTTCGTCGGCGTCTGACGTGTTTCGGGATGAACACGATGACGTGGGCGAGCGTCGGCCCTCGTTTGATAGCTCTTTGTTTACAAGTCGTCTGTCAGTTTTCGCGCACGATCGATTTGAAGTTTTTCTTCTTTTGCAGCTGATTTCGGGCGTAACTGACAGTTTCGACTTGTAAACTTTTTACCAGTAGTTTAAAAACTACTTGTATATATTTTGTATAGTTTTTAGTTTTAGCATTTAGGTGTGTAAATATTATCGTTTGTAGGCGCGTTTATGTTTTAAAACTTAGTGACATTCCAACATTCCGATATTCCGACATATCCTAATTTCCAAATTTCCCTTTCTATCCTTTACGTATCATACATTTTCCTCCTGGCTCGGGGTTACCACTTCATCGGTGTTTCCTTCGGTTGTCTCCACCTTTTTCTGTTGTGGTTGACAACTTTCCTTTTTCTTTCTCCAAGCCATTTCCGTCCTCCTTTTTTTTCCCTGGTGGATTGACTTGGCTTCTTTTGGGACACCGGGGGTTTCTTATCCTGGGGCCAGTGAGTCGTATGAGCCGTTATGAGCCGCCCGTGCTGGGAACATGACGTGTTCGTTGGTTTATAGTGATGGGGTAGAGTGTCGATAAATTTTTATCGATATTTTTTTTTTCCTTTCATAGTTGACTTGGAACAATTCTTCTCCATTGTTCTAGGGTGGTCAACTTCCTTCGAGGGTTGCCATCTCGAAGATTTTTTTCCTTTTCGAGTTGGCGGATTTTTTTTTTCTGGTGAAGGGATGTCTGCAGCATTACTGCAGTTTTTTTTAATAACCTTTTTGGTACGGTTCTTTTTTCTTTTGGCCGGTTTTTATGTCACATTTTCAAATTTAAATTTTTCTTGGTTTGACCTTTTTCTAAATTGGGATTGTTTTTTCTGAGTTGTCGTCTGTCAGGAGAAACGTTTTATCCCTTGAACGTGCTTGAATTTTTTCCAAATAAATATCTGTCTGCCTTGGGATTCGGTATCTCATGCTAATGCTGTGAATAATAAGTCGGAGTACCAATAAATCTGATATCGCTGATAATAAATATCGCGGATTCCTACTTTGGACCTGCCGGGTAAGTCTTGTGCTGTCTTCCTCCTGGTTTTTATCGACGTACCTTTTTTCTTTCCCTGACTTGGTCGGATGTCGATTATGTCTTTGTCAATCTTTACAGTGTGTTTCCGGTCTCTGCGGCACCCACACGAGGGTCCCTCCGAGCCTTTCTCGTTCTCTCGCCGTGGTTCCGGACCCCTGAGGCCACCGGGCGTTGGACGTGCCTGGACCCCTGCGTTGTGCGCGCCCGCGCCTGTGCCAGCTGAGTGCCGCAGACCCGCGCTCCGGCTTCCCCGGATACTGATTCTTCCGGGATACTGCCCATCCTTTTTTAGCCTGTTTTTTTATATCAGTGTATTTTTGTATGCGGATTTTGCCAAATTTAAATTCTATTTTCTAAATTCTAAAAAGGCCCTTTAGGTTTCTCTGGCCCTCCTTTTTTTGGTTCCTATTTGGCTATACTCTCTCGGGGTACTCCGCGGTTTTGGTACACCTTCCTGCATCGATACACCACAACACAACACTAGTTCAGCGACACTATATCGCCGGAGTCCCCTCAGGACTCGACTCTCGGCTCATGCTTGGCAATTTCTAGGCCTTTTTAAATTGATATTATACCTTTCGGACAAATTTAACTAACTCTTTCTTTGTACACCTAAATTTAACGTTTCGCCTGTGGTCGTCGACCACAGGTTAGTTAGCTTTTCTTTTTTAACGCTACACTACTTGTGTTATTGTGTTTGTTTTTATATGGACCTTGAATGTCTGAAATAAATGAATATTATTTATTTTCTTTTTAAAGAACACACCTGAAAATCTCAGAAACTAAGAATGTTAACTCAGTGAAATAAATCGAGTTTAAAAGACATATTTATCTACGTTCATATGACCCCGATTCATTGCTCTCGAGTGTAGTATTGTTTTAATATCCTCAGGCGCCAAAAGTCGTCTTACCTTGACTATTTCTCATTTTGACTACTTCTCTTGGTGATTACTTCGCTATCGGTCCACTTACCAAACAACCTATTTCGCATTCTGTCTAATTCTCAATGTGTCTACTTCGCAAACCGTTTAAACCGCCGCGCGCCGCGCGCCGAATGGCCTCTAAATTGGCTTAACGTACACTATTATGATGATAACACCTGGGAGCAACGTCCTTTTTGAAGCACGTATGTGAATGTGATAGCAAGTGTGTGAAACAAGAGAAGAAAGGTTGGCCGATGGAAAGACGAAAAGACATGGTATAGCTATTTAAATGTGTAAAATATCAAAAGGTTCCAAAATACACCTACGTACAAGCTACCTATAATTATAGTTTAACAAACCCTGACACCCTTTGGTCAGTTCGAAGAACCCCTAATCCCATACGGAAAGCAGCATCCCTAGCAACATTACAAATATTACAAGAGGCAAAATTTTGTATTCACCTTTTAGTAACCATTGAAGGCCAACCTCAAACTGTACATTTTAATTAATAATTCCATTGAGAACCAAACCCGAACCTACAATCTACATCCACTTACCGCCTACACAAAACAATTCACATCAATAATTCAAAACTAATTTCGAATTTGAAGTCGGGCGATATCAATAGGCTGTTATCGATAATTCGAACGATATAACACCAATAGCTATAGTTCTGATGATATAACACTGAAATACCAGATCGGATTGCCAGTTTGAACCGGATGTAACTATCACTAGCCGGTTTACGCCGGTGCTTATAACCAATTTTGGCATAAACCAATATTCATTGCGTCTGTTTCGATAGCTTGCAGCAAAGTTGGTTACCCGCCGAATATTAGTATAGTTTACATTTTCAAAAATATTGTTTACTTTTGATATACAAAATCATGATTTTAACGAAAGAACATTGTGATTTTCTACCTACAAGTTATTGTAGTAAGATATTCTAGAAAAACATTAAAGCATTTTATTCAAACATTTTAAGCATACAACAAACACTGTTAGTTAATCTTTTAAAGTGAAAATAAAGTAAATGAAGAAAATTAATAAATAACCAATAGTATTTGAAGTAACAATTTGAAGTATAATAATCTACTAATAAGGTACGTACATTAATTAAATATTTAACTTATTTGTTATGTGCCAAAAAGTAGTGTACCAAGCATGCCGAAGTATGCCGTCGATCCCATGTTAGCTACATCTATGGAGTGTCTCTTCCAAAGCAAGGGAAGCTGATAATAACGCACTTAAGTTTTAGTTGTCTGTACAGATAACATATCAATATGCCAACTTAGCATGAACTGCAGTAACCACCACACAACTAATCAGAATATTATATGTAAGCCAAGCTTAAATACCGGTAGTCTGTTTAGACTGTTATCCAGTAACCGGGTAGGGGATAATCTATCGTCCGGATGTCGCGGTAAATCTAACAGATATCGACGTAGGGCTGTCACAGTCATTTAACGATAACGGCAAGGATTTGCAGATGGTAATACTGAACCAGTTTCAGCTGGGTTAATCTAGGCATAACGGTTTGGACATCGACGTATTGATTTGCAAAGCTTATAAGGATAGAGTAAAGGATAGTATATGGAGATCTTGATTGATTTTTATCTGACTTCTTTCGGCTTTATAATGAAGATATATTTTTGTGTTTATAGGTGCCAACGTGACGAAATGACATGTTTTTTTTCACCTTAATTACACAATTAGATATTTTTTGACGAATCCATAAAAAAACACCAATACCAGTTTTTTCTTTTTCTTTTACATTTCTAAGAGAAATAGAACAAGATTGATTCGTGTAATTCGTATAATCATGATGGGAAAGTAATTGTCTTGTGTAAATGTTTTGTTAAACCAGGTTTGGGTCCTGGAGACCTGTAATACAGGCTCGTCCTAGCTCAGGCTCCAGTCTCCGACAACACAATGTTAGCTTAGCATTAAGTACTTTTACCTTTGTAAATATTTATATAAGGAGCAAATAAATATTTTTATTATTATTATTATTATATATATTATTATTAAATAGACTTAACAATCTTCAATGTAAAAGCTACAATAATATTTTTCTTATATCAAAAGTCACCAAGCTCTAATTATCTCCTACCAACTACCCCAAAAATACATATTCAGGTCAAGGCTTGTCCCGATATGGCTCCGTTTTTATCGTTCAGATTGAATATAATTAAGTCTGCGTCTGCGTCAGCGTCGGCGGCGACTTCAAAGCGTCGTCGGCGAGATCAAAGATAAGCGGCTTGAAGCGGCGACAGTAAACATGCAAACAACAGTGTTGCCGAGATGGAGATAGCTGAATGGAAATCGCTGTGTCTGGGAATATAAGTGCTTGGTTGGGTCGTTTGTGTTATGTGGGTTTAATCTTTTTTTGCATGAAGAAAATATTGTTTTTTTAATTATTAAATATACATGCATTTTGTGTCGTAGAAGGCGACTTAGGACTACACATTGAACAGGGAACGGGCAGCAGCGCTCTCAGATACAGTAACCTTTTAATCTGCGATCTCCAACCCGCCTGCCAAGCGTGGAGATTATGGCAAAACCAAACACTTAAGTGGAAGAGGCTCATAGTCCAGCAGTGGACTGTAACGGGCCGTTGATGACATGCATTTAAAAAAAAACATGAATACGTGTCGGTTTGTTTTTGTTACATATACAAAAAAGGTAATAATTTCTACTGGTGGGAGTATTCAGGGATTATTGGAATAATTCAACGAATCGACATATTGACACAAAGATTGATTATAAACCAGCAGATGACAAAATATCTTTGGTCTATTTTCATAATCAGCTTTATAAGCTGTTATACAGCGAAAAAATCCGTATTTTAACCAAAAATAGCGAAAATATGGTTAAATAAACAAACAATCGCTTATTCAAAACATAAAATTGTATTGAAAAACTTTGTATTTTTTTACTAACATAATCGCAATATATAAATAAATCTCCTACTAAGCAAAACAACTTTTATTCAAGTCACACTTAATACAGACCATTCTTTTTAACGATTTCAGAAAGTCAAGTAAACAAAACACAGCTAAAATTAGCATATTTATAATAAAAGTATTTAAACCACGCGATCACGCATCTTTTAAAATAACTTTCTGAGTAAGCACGTACCAAATAATCTACTTACAAAAACTTGTTCAAATACAAAGGAGAAAATAAAACCTTTTCTAGGTTACACCGTTTTTACACAAAAGCGCTCGGTTTTGGGTTATTCTATTTGTTATTTCTATTCAGTGCCGTCGTTCGTAGCGGTTGGCTACGAACTGCTACGAATACTCTACAACAAGCCTACGGCGTAGCTGTATTGTAGAGGCGCGGCGCAAAATAATTTATATATTATTTTGGTTGTGTATCATTATTATTTTCTCTATAGTAATTTTCGGTAAATGTAAAATTTCATTAGTCGTTTCCATTGTTTTTTTGTCTTCTTACATAAATTATAATTTATGTAAGAAACATACAAAAAATAATTATTAGTTATGTAATGTTTCTTGGTATTAACTAACGTTCTGGATACCAAGAATATAACCTAGAAATTGCTTTAAAAACCGATAATCCTTAAACAATCAAGTCATCCAAGTGCCTTGTGGAAACTTGAACTATCTTCCAACCGTCAGGAAATGGACTCACAATGAATTGACCTCAGACCTTCGGACATAAGACGCCATCTTGAGGTCTCAAGTAGGTATTTTAAAGCGAAGTAAAGAAAATTGACCCAAGCTTTCTAAATAAAACCGGGACTTAGTTACAAAGTGGTTTGACTTAAGATAATTTTCTTTACTTTAAAAGTTTAAAATATTCTTTGAGAAGTTCAGGCGAAATGTTAATTTTATTCTATTGTGGCTGTTAAAAAGGTAAAGTTTTTTATAACTGAAGCCCAGGTGCTTTGGGTTTATCATTTTTAAGAAAAAGAATACGGGCGGCTCTTTTTTTGTCATTGATAAATTTTTGTAACAAAAGTAAAAAGTATAACTTTTCTGAAAAAAATACTCATTAAGATTCACTTTACTTATTATAATAGTCATCATAGAGGCACATAGGTCTATATTCAAAACAGATTTAAATGAAAACAGTTGTCCTGTGTCCGGTGATGAGATAAATAACTATGATGATTTTGTTCGTTACTTGCTTTGGTGTAAGCAGAAAAAAAATATTACGACTTTGTCCAAAATAGCAACGCCACACAACTGTACAATTCATGCTGGCATGTAAAAAGAAGCATTCAAAAATGCTACACGGGTAGCTATTTCAATAAACTGCACGTGAAAAAGAGCAGAAATCCAAAACAAAGCGATGCAACATTCCTCTGCTGACAGAAAGAATGAGACCGAGTGAATGAATGAATTCAAAATGGCCGCCGCTTTCAAACTTTATCGTTCGAACGTGGCGTGTTAGTAATTCACACATTCAGTACGAATTTAAGGAAGACTTTGCCTTTTGAAGTTCATAATTTGGAATTGAAATATATCGACTAGTACTTAAACTGATCTGAGTGGCTTTGTATGAACACTAAAACTAATGTTTTTAGGATTCTGTTTTTTTATTAAAGTTATTAAATTTTACGGCGACATTGTATTACATAATTAGTTGTTCAGTTAATTCTCTTGATCTACAAAATGCAATTAACTTTCATCTTATATATATATATCGCATCTCTCCAGTACTAGTTTTGTTCAAATTTTTTAGCGCTATAATTTAGCTAATACGTAACATTTAATCAATAAAGTAAAGCAAATAAAGGTCAAATAGCGTACAAGGGCGAAGGTCAACTTTGTTACGGGCGCCGATCATGCAACTTCCGGCTCTATGTAGGTCGATGCAGTTCATAATACTGTTTTGGCGTTAAAATACCTTTGATTTGATTACATATAGCCTAAAAACAGGATTATGACCTTTAATACCTGAAGAACAAGATTTTAAAGGAAAGATGGTACTTGACTTTAACAGTAGTATAATAACTTTTAAAAATATAAATAAGAACAGTTTTGAATGACGCGTACATGCGTGCGTTCGGTAGTGCCGATTTGAAAGAAGTAAGGGGTGGGGGCTCGGCGGACGCAGCTCTGCGTGGTCAGCCGAACCAGTTTTAAAATGACGTCGTCGTCGTGTGCGTGTGGTGTAGCGACAGTAGCTCGCTCGCATTTTAATCCTATTAATCCTATTTGTTGTATTTTCACGTAGGTATGGAGTCACGAATTCAGTGTATTTTCATTCTTTTTATCAAAATACTCTTGTTGTTAGAGTAGGTTCAAGCCTCTCGGTGGGGACGTATGTGAGCTGTTGGTTACCCCTTTTAATTTCGATTGGAGGGCTAATTTATTTTATTTTTCAATTAAAAAACAAATCCCTACTTCTCAACTTCTCGTGTGAACTACGATTTTCTTTTTACAAACTGTTCGAGTATCACTACATAAACTCAGCCAGCTCGATCAACTTTAATGAATTTCCTTCTAAACCTGTTACACATTCATACCGCGTTCCGGAGTATAAAATACGGGTTTGAAAGCGACAAAACTGTTCACTCTATAAAATAGTTTGTAAGTTTTGACATGAAGTTGTATAAAGACAAAGTTCAAGTGTTGCAAACTTCATGTTTACAAATGACCCGTAAGTAAACGAAATAAAAAATTCTTCCACGGCGAGTTTCTGGTGTGTTTTGTTGTTAAATAAATGTCATTACAAAAAAAATACTGTTGTTTAGAAAGTCTAACCAACAGCCAAGTGAAGAATGATAAAAGCGACTTTAAACCGCGGGAAAAAAATGACAGATCAACACAGAGCCGAAAGTAGGTAAACTAGGTTTATAGACGAAGATAAGGAAGGGTTTTTGGAAATGTCCTTCTAAAATGGAGGATTATAAAGGTTGTATGAATGACGTTTGAAACGAAAATCAATGAAGTAGCAGATGAAATGTGATTAATATTGGTGTAAAAGTTATAGGTAAAAGCTTCGATCTCGGTAAAATGAGAATTGCAGAATTCCCGACTAACGCGGGAGAACAGGGATAGTTGGCAACACGATTCGGCGCGCACGTTTAATATTAAGCTGCGAAATGAGGTCCCCTTTTGTATGCTCCAGCCTCCCGCCGTACCCCGTAGGCTGAAATTGGAATACCAGAGCTGCAGGTATGCTGCTATTGAAATCTTTTGAATTTATTTATTGCCGTAATAATCTTTTAGATTAATCGATAAAAATTTTAGAAATATTCGTGTTTGATAATTTTGCAATCTAAGAAATACTAAATAAATATATTTCAATGTAATAAATTTGCTGTGAGCGTTCAAGCAAATGAAGAAAATATGTAATAAAGAAGTTTATTTTAGAGGAAAAAATACTTTTAAATGGCAAAGAACTGGATACGTAGGTATGATATAAGCCCATATTACGTATTCTCTTGTTGTCGTAAGTCATCATCACCATCATCATCACCATCATCATGTGGGTTGTAAGGTCGACCACCGTTTTCGTAGGTATATATCTATGGCACAATTTTTTGTAAGAAAAATGTTTGTTTCGTCAATTCGGCACCAAACGAAACACAAAGATATGTGTACATAGTCAGGTCATAAATTCTGTCACATGTTTAATATAAAATAATTGAAACAAGTTTATTCATTATGTAACCATTTATATACCAAAATGAACTTAACAAAACATAGATTCTTATGACACTAAAGTTTATTCAAAATGACCTCCGTGATTTTGAATACAGGCCTTCAATCTGCGCGGCCAGTCGTCTATCGCAGCACGAACGAGGTCCATGTCAATATCGGCGGCTGCCTTAATCAAGGATGTCTTGAGTGACTCCAAATTGGGATGAGGCTTTGAGCACGCCTTTTCCTCCAAGTATTGCCATATCTTGTAATCTAGCGGATTCAAATCTGGACTGGAGGAGGGCCAGTCTTCGTGCCGGATGAAGTCGATTTCACGCGCCGCCAGCCAGTCTTGTGTGCTCTTCGCTCTATGAGCTGGCGCCGAATCTTGTTGGAATACCCAGTGCCTGTTATTGAACATGGTATGAGAAACAGGTTCCACAAGGTTTGTCAGGACTGTATTTTGATACACAACTGCATTCGTTTTTACACCTTTCTCACAAAAATGTACCTCTGTTAAGCCCCAATAAGACACTCCCAACCATACCATGAGCGAGGATGGAAAATGACCTCGTTGGACACGCGGAATACGGTTGCTCGCTTCTTCACTACTGTGTGCGTACACCTTATCATTTTGTTTATTGTAGCTCTCTTCTACGGTAAAAATTTTTTCATCCGAAAAAAGAATTTCTCGATATTTTTTTCCCGCGTACCGCTTCAACAAAGCGCGGCATCTCTTCAGTCTCAGGTCCATTAGACGAGCATTCAAATGATGTCCTGTTTTTCTTCGATATGCCTGAAGCCCTAAGTCTTCATTTAACACCCTTTTCACCGTGGTTCTGCTTAATCCCATCTGAAGGGCCAACAGTTTCTGCTTACGTTTGGGATTTCTTTGAATTCGCGCCTTCACAGCTTTTATCACTGCTGGAGTCCTAACAGACCGAGGGCGACCACTTCTTGACCTGTCATCTACACTAGAGTCTTCATTGTATCGTTTGATGGTACGATAAACGAATCTTTTGGTTATATTCAAATTTTTCAGTATGTCAAAAATTTGAATTGGCGCGTAACCGCAACGATGCAACGCAATAACTGCAACACGGTCTTCTTTAAGCGTCCACTCCATATTTAAAAATGAGTAAAATTCTAAAAAGTATACATTTTTATTTTCATGAACAATTCGAAATTCGAATTCAATAAACTTTTTTGTGGCCAGCATTCTAAAAGAAAAGTTTTTACTGTGTGACAATACTTATGACCTGACTAAGTATTTATGCTGCCTACATTGAATTTTCATTTGTATTTTTTTTTTTTGCAACACATTATTTCTGTTGGTCCTCCCTCCCTATGAACCAATTGAAGCTTCGCTCATTCTTTTAAGGATAAAAACTTGACATTTCAAATATGTAAAAAAAAACGTACATTAAAATGACCGTAATTACACACACTGAGAACGATCACACAATGTCTCATCTTTACACGCTGAGAACGATCACACAATGTCTCATCTTTACACACACCGAGAACGATCACACAATGTCTCATCTTTCATCTACTCGCACTCCAAGTATTCTAAGTTTGTCTTTGTGATTACGCTTGCCGAGATCAAACACCGATTATACCCTTGATCTCATGTCGGAGAAAGCCTTATATTATACCACTTTTACTTTATATATTATGCGAAATGTGGTCAAAAGTAGTCGAGCACTTAACACTTTGTATTTAAGTGGGAACACCGGGAAATAAAAAATACCTTCGTGAGACTTTCCTTAGTTTAAATAGGGCATTGCAGGCTAAATTACCTGATAGATTGTCTGAAAAGAGAGACGATGCCGTGTTTCGGATGGCACGTTCAGTCATAAGTCCGGGCTGCTATCAACAGAAGTACACGAGGCATGTCAGTCTTTGGTGACGGCTATTGACTGGCTCTATAACACTGACATCAGCGTTTGCGGAAGTAGAATTACCTATTAACTTTTTACAAGCTTTTATTTAGCTTGCACTGTATGTTGGGTGTGTGGGTTTGTGGGTATGTTCGGGCAAAATCTTGCAACTCAAATTTGAAGCACTTGCTGCCATTGGAATTTGCTGAAATTTGGTACACTTATGTAACCGCAATGATAATGCAATTTTATGGTACCATGGAGCTGGTATGATGATAGAGACGGAAGGTGGCTATAAGAACTCCTCTAATACACAACACAACCTAGTCGTGTTTGGGCTCGTTGGATTTGTATTAACAAGATCTTTAGTCATACGTGATGTCCAGGGTCTCATGATGGAGCCGGAAGGTGGCCATAGGAACTCCTGTAATACACAACACAACCTAGTCGTGTTTGGGCTCGTTAGATTTGTCTTAACAAGATCTTTAGTTATACATGATGTCCAGGGTCTCATGATGGAGCCGGAAGGTGGCCATAGGAACTCCTTAAATACACACCACAACCTAGTCGTGTTTGGGCTCGTTGGATTTGTCTTAACAAGATCTTTAGTCATACGTGATGTCCAGGGTCTCATGATGGAGCCGGAAGGTGGCCATAGGAACTCCTTAAATACACACCACAACCTAGTCGTGTTTGGGCTCGTTGGATTTGTCTTAACAAGATCTTTAGTCATACGTGATGTCCAGGGTCTCATGATGGAGCCGGAAGGTGGCCATAGGAACTCCTTAAATACACACCACAACCTAGTCGTGTTTGGGCTCGTTGGATTTGTCTTAACAAGATCTTTAGTCATACGTGATGTCCAGGGTCTCATGATGGAGCCGGAAGGTGGCCATAGGAACTCCTTAAATACACACCACAACCTAGTCGTGTTTGGGCTCGTTGGATTTGTCTTAACAAGATCTTTAGTCATACGTGATGTCCAGGGTCTCATGATGGAGCCGGAAGGTGGCCATAGGAACTCCTTAAATACACACCACAACCTAGTCGTGTTTGGGCTCGTTGGATTTGTCTTAACAAGATCTTTAGTCATACGTGATGTCCAGGGTCTCATGATGGAGCCGGAAGGTGGCCATAGGAACTCCTTAAATACACACCACAACCTAGTCGTGTTTGGGCTCGTTGGATTTGTCTTAACAAGATCTTTAGTCATACGTGATGTCCAGGGTCTCATGATGGAGCCGGAAGGTGGCCATAGGAACTCCTTAAATACACACCACAACCTAGTCGTATTGGGGCTCGTTGGATTTGTGTTAACAAGGATACTCCACTCCACGGCTTTAAAAGCTTGTTTAAAAAGGATTTTTAATTATTACTTATTTATTTTATTCACCTGTTCTCACTTTTGTGAAAAATCGTAGAATTGTACCTGTAACAGAAACGAGAACATGATGAGATGTTTGTATGAGGTTTTTATAAAAACTATATTGTAGTACACAAAGGCTCGTTATTCTCTTCAAACTCCTGACAAACTAATTAATATCCAAATTTCATAATTTGTTTGCTACTTGAAAGTTTATATTACAAACTAACTTCAATGTTTAGGTAAAGACTATCGAGAAATAAAACAGCTTCCAACATTAACTTGAACATCGTTATTTAAAATACGCTGAAGCGGGGCATTATTTCAAATATAAAACTAAAATTAAAGAGATTTTAACTGGTGCTTAGACTTACTAATGTATTTTACTGTTATTATTTTTAAAATTCAAAGATTGTGGGCTCTAAGCTCGTTGATTTTCCTTTTCAAAAATAATGTGACGAGCAGGTACAACAAACAAGACAACTTTTTATTCAATACGTTCTTTAATCATTTTAAACTTTCGCGGTCATTATCATAACATAAAACAAAAGAAATAAACAAAAACAAAAACATTATCAAAAATATTATCGCGGTAAGCCCGTAAAATGTCTCATAAATACGTTCTTTATTACACAATACAAGATATCTTTACAGAAAACTTTTGAAGTAATCTGGAAAATAAGTGCAAAATAAAGATGCAAAACTCGAAAACAAGAAAATGAACGATCAACATCAAAGACTGAAAGTAAATTTGTTTGAGTGGCGCGCACGCAGCGAGCGACGCGACACTTCCGCTTATTTTCCTTCTAAGCTCGAAGACGCGGTCGCCGTGAGAATGTACAAGTTGGTGAACCTCTACACATTTTGGCGATTACAGACTACAGTATACAATGCTGTTAAAAGCTTTATAATATATATTATTTTCGATAGTCAGATATTTTTATTTAATTACAGAAAATTATAGGCCAATTTATTGCACAAAAAATAATGTACAAAAAAAGTGTGACAAATTAACTACCACACTGGGAAATCTTACTAGGTGTAAAAATACCCATCATGCTTTCAGAAAGTATAATAAAGGTAGGATAGGGTGGGATATTTAGGAATATGTGATCAGCGAAGCCAGGAATAAATCAGCGATGCATTGTTATTAAATAATTGAAAGTACTACTATCGATCGATAGTATTGATTTTAAAGAAACTTATGACGTCGTTCGTTAGGGCGCCTTCACACAACGGCCTTTGCTTGCCGCCAGCTTTTGGTCATGTTCGTGTGGCATCAATCGTATGGAATTCTATGCCGTCAGTCAACATGCTGAATCGCCAGCATAGTGTGTAGTGTCCGTTACTATCAATAGTTAAGTATCATCAACGTTACTGCTGGTTTTAAACTCCTAGCGATTTTATTAATGATTTTTAAGGTCATCTATCGGCGCATCTATCACACAGCGATGTATACTAAAATTGGCCCGTCTCAGCCTATTGTGTGGCTTCAGGCGGTCGGCAAGGTTCCATTGTGTGTCGTATCACTCCGCTCTATTGTAAACACAAAGAACCTCACAATAACAGGGTAGCTCTCGAAGATTTTTTTATGAATTACATAGCATTAATAAAAACAGATTCTGGACTTATTTATTTTATTAGACCGACGGAATCATCTTTCTTTTCGGACAATCAGGTGATTCAACCTGCAATGTCCTAACCTAACTAAAAATAGATTATTAATTATACAGATTGCGTTGTTCGTTCCAATTTTCTAATATTCATATTTTGGCCTAAGGGGGTAGTGTTTAGACGTTTCAGTGGTAACCGCGGAAAGACTATACCAAGGACATGTGTATTGTGTAAGTCAAGTGTGTGATACCCTAATATCACACTAATATTATAAATGTGAAAATATATTTGGATGTTAAGATGTTTGTTCCGCCTTCACGCTTAAAGTACTCAACGGATATAATATAGTATTTTCAATATAACTGCATAGTATTTTTTTATTATGGACTTATCGCTATTTCTACCAGAGTGATAATATAGCGGGCACGGGCTTGATAACTGTATAGTATTATTATTATATTTATGGGCCTTGTTGTCTGAATATAGGTACAATAATTAAATAGTACCTGGTTGACCGAGCTTAGCTCGTTTATTTTTTGTGTAAGACACCTACGCATTTCGATAAACTCGACTTACTTCATACGTTCAGAAGAAAGTACACGCGGCTAGACATAGTAGCACCACTCTTATACTTTAAACGAGCAAGATAAGAATAATAAGGATCTCGGAAACGTACGGCTGCAGCGATTTCGCAATTTAGTTTCGGGGGCAATAAATCGATCTAGCTTATAAAATAGATTTCCCCGTATTTTCAGGCTTAAAAGAATTGATACGCGATATCATTGAAATAGAAAGGTAATTTTGGCTCAGTCGGGACACCGCGAGTTTGCAGTTTGAATCTCGAATCTATATACCAAATTTCATCGAAATCGTAGCAGCCATTTCCGAGATTCTCATTATATATATATATATATATACAAAAATTGCTCGTTTGAAGTATTAGATAAAATGTTTGTTAAACCTGCATCCTCATCTGTTAGGTAAGTATTTGGGTTATATTCTTATCTTATCGGTCAGTGAAAAATAACAACGTAGGAACATAAAAAAGTAGTACGAATTGGTGACTAAAGGTCTAGTGTCTCTCCGGCGGCGGCGATTCCCGCCACAACGAGGTCTCATTCAGACAAATCGAGTCTGTGATCGAGTTTGCAAAGATATTGAAAAAAATTTTCTCATTTCCTACCAAATAAAATGTGAGATTTATAGAAGAATATACCATATTACAGATGCTTGATTACATAGCCCTGTGTAACTTTTGACTAGAGTTTCAACTACATCTAAGATGAATAAATAGTTCTCTAATATCCCTAAAGTTTGAAGTAAATGAAGCATATAACTTCCCGACTCAATCAGAGTGAAGTGCGCTTCTAACTGGCACTTGTAACAGTACTCCGTCAGAGTGCTGCTAACTCCTTGACTTCGTTATAGTCCTAATGCACGAGACGGCTGGCTTTGACGCTGTAGGTGAATATTATGGCTCATATAAGATCCTTGTATTATAATTAGCTGATATACTGCAATATAAAATACTCTAAAAAGAAAGGTTTGGAACTAATAGACAATAAAAACGTGTATAAGAGACAGGAGCAAAAAAAAAGTTACGAAGTTACGAAACACACCATGAAAAAACTACTGAATCCAGTTTTAGCGAATTAATCCGTAAGTTGTGAACATTACGGAAAGCTCATACATTTGTATTCATTATGTATAAATTAGCAATCATGGCTTAGGTCTGGTGGTAATTTAGTTTCTCGGGGAAGTTTATTATATACCTACTTCTCCATGAAGTCAATAAACAAGTTGGGTGTTTCGTTCCGACTCAATCCCACTCTCAACTTATGATTGACTGTTTTTGTAGTCGCTTTGTACTTTTCTTTTTTCTTCTACACCCTGTAGGCAAAAATATACCAGTAAAGCGGAAAAGGAAGAATTCAGTTCGTGAAAAGAAAATCTTTTCAAAATCGCATCTCCTAATCATGAATCGATCGACCGCGCAGTTTTGTATGAAAGGAATAAGTTTTTGTGTCGTCGTAAAAAATGTTTTTCAGTTTCGTGGTTTGCACTACCCCATTTCCCATTTACTGTTATTTTTGTAACAGCCTGTATATTCGTTATTTGATACGCGTTCTCTACGGCTCGACATCGCGTCTCGCACGACGCTAACTGAGTTAGCCCCATGTCGGGAGTCGCTAACTAATATTCGCACTGGGAACGACTGCTCTATACTAGTTAATCTCAAACCTCGTATTATAACCAATTAGAAGATAGTGTGCTTTAAATGAAATAATATGTTTTGGTTGGTGTACAGTTCGCATAAGAAATATCACCAGTTGTTTCTGTTTTATATAATGTTTAGCAAAAGACGTTCACTGATCATTAGTGTGACAAACCACTTTTTCCAACATTTTAGCACTAAGCCTACCCTTAATAAGAGCAATTATCTAACTATTATCTATCACTTCAAAATGGTTGATAGCAAGTTAAGCTTATTCTAAAACAATAATAACTCTCAAACTATTCTCTGCTTATTCTAAAACAATAATACGACCGGGGTCATTAAAATCGTAACCAATTCATCAATTGTGACGAATTTACAGTTAAGATATTATTATATAATACATTTATTTCTTTGATACAAGTGAAAAAATAGCAACGAACAGATCTCTAACAAAATTAGCGTTATGTACCGAGTTCCCAAAATAACCGGCGAACTCCGTGACCGTCTAGTTTCGGATTTGTAAACTCGAAACTTGGGCCGTTCTATTAAAAACTTCGCAAACTGCTATTGGCACAATGCGAGGAATTGTTTGAAGGTTCTGTAAGGTAAAATAGAGGTGCGGGTTATATTTGATTATCTAGAAAAAAGGATTAACACAGAGTGGATATCTAAGTAATGACACTTTTCCTTTTTTCGGAAAAGAGGGCTTCTTAGAAAAGATTGCTACCATGGCAATAAGAGATGTTATTGACCTAACTTATATTTCATTTAATTTTAAGAGTTTACCTTAACAGGAAAAACGGAACTCATCAATACAGATTCTGCCTGTTAATTTTTTTTTTTTTTATTTAGTGCATCCTTGATGTATTAAAGAATACTGTTTGGAAATCGTTGAGTGGGAAACAAGTACTTTAAGAACTTACTTTTGAAATTAATGATGAAATAGGTACTTACCTAAATAAAAGAAAAAACATAAAAAAAATAGTGAATTTCTCTACGGAACCTCAAAAGTGGTCTCGGTTTAGTCTACGGCGTGGCGCAGTTTTTTCCCAAAGTTTTTCAAGAGAGAGTTCGGAACTGAGCGCCAATTTTCAGTGGTCGCGCTCCTCAAGTTTATGCACTGATTTTAAAGTTTCAGGGAGTGAGTTTGGAAGCCTTTTCATCGCGGTGTTATTGCTAGCGTCGAATGTTTAACGGCTCAAGCTATTGCCTTTATTTCGGTACCAACTTTAAAGAAGAAGTATATTTGTATTGTATTGAACTTAACCAAGAACAACAACAACAAGATGGGTTAGTAGTGCATTCGACTTCCAACTTGCATTCAAGTTCTATTAGGGAAACTGTTCAATAAAATACGTCTATATGAGACTTTCCCCAGGGAAAAATATTCCGTGCTTCGTAAGGAATGTCTTTGATGTGCTACGCAAGTATGTGGAAAATTTGTCACAACGCTTTCTTTCAACGTAAGAACGTTGCTATGTGAGGAACTCGATGTAAAGAAATTAAAATTTCAAAATCTACAAGCAGCCCACGTGTCGTTGGAAGACCTGATTACTCTAATTTATGGTTAGTTGTGTGTGTTCACGTTTGCTTACTAGCCAGTAAGGCTGACTAAGAAATTACACATTTATTGTTCAAATAGACAATCTAGATGCTTGTTTTTACTCTGTGCTGTACATTGTATTAGGTTTTCAATCCTGCCCTATTACCTAAGCGTGGTGTGATCTTACCCTGCGGCGTAAAAGCACTAGATTTCTCTTCTTTCTTAGTTTATTTTAATATCATATTTAAACTGTTTAAGTATAAAGCTCTTTATTTTCATAATTAAAAGTTTGCAAACAAGCAAAACTCTCCTCTACGAATTTTATGAAATTTATTATTAAAAGGTTTACTCGAGTCAAAATTCCTTTTCAGATAAACTTTGAACTCATAAAGCAAGTAACAATTTATGTAAAGCCGAAGATTGTGCAACAAAATATTCGCATCAAAGTAGAAGAGTTTGAAACAAAGATGGCGACTGTCGTTAAAAATGAAACGACTCATCAACTTTAAATGGAGCTATTAATGGCAGTGTACCATTGGGTCATTAAAATTACAGATAAAGAAGGATAAGTTTTATATCATTTTAATAGTACCAATACATTTTGTAACAGCAATAGCTCATATAAGTCCCCACTGAGGGGCTCGAGCCTACCCCGAATAGGGCAATCTGGACGACCAAGCTCAGTGTGGGTTGGTCAATTTCACACACAACCTTGGAATTCCTTTGAGTTTCATCACGACGACGCGACGTTTTCCTTTTTCAAAAGAGCATTGTTTGAACGTACATTTATTTGTATTCGAAATTCAAAAATTCACTGGTTCGCGGTGGGGTACAAACAAACGAGAGGCAGGCGTCCTAGCCAACACACCAACCGACGCTTTGTAAACATTAAAACATTTTACAAGCTATGTAATTTTAAAGTGCAGCAGGCAACAGCGTACTTTGCAACTCTGGCATACTGCACCCTGCAACCTAGTATGATTTGCTCAAGTATGCCTGGAACTCCGCCATCCATGTTTTCCGTGCAAAGAAAAATTGTAACAAAAAAAGAAAAATGTGATAATTTGGTATTGAGTTGTTTTATCTGTTATTATTGTAATTATCATATTACACGTATGTGATATTTTATTTTTGTTATCTTTTGTCATTGTTCAATCACAAAAATAACATATATACTTAGATACTTATCTAAATGAGAGTGAGTATTAGCTTGCTGCTGCTGGCAACCTGTCACTAGATGCACTACGGAACGCGAAGATCGATGTATGTTACTTTGAACTTGTGTTGAGTGAAATCTAAAACACTTTTTGGTTGGGTGTCCGATACACCTAAACCTTGGACTTGACCCTTTGGTGGATAAAATTGGAGGCGATCTGGAGCGTCTTATCCAGGGAAGTTCCACAACTTTTATTGTATTTAGTATGTAATTTATTTATACTCAAAAATACTCATATACACGTCACCTCAGTAGGTACATTAATTAGGCACACTTACATTGCTTCCCCTCGCAGGTAGCTATCCGATATTTTGAAGGTCAGTGACTTATTTATTAATATAATTTTGTTTATTTTTTACCTTGGTTGATTTTACATAACTATTTGTTTGATTTTGGTTCGTTGTGTGAAACATAAAACGCAATTCATGTTCGGCATTTTGAATTCCTTGCGGCCTTGTTGATTTAATTTATATTGTGCCTTTTGATGCAATTGAATTTCGATAATATATAAACACCCCGTGACTTGGTATTAAACGGAAAGTATTTTGTACGTTGATTTGTTGATATCCGAGGACTAATAGTAAGTAGTTAATTTTAGAATTTAACTTTTCTCAGTTTACTCGGGGTTTTTGTGTGCTGATTCTGGCAGAGTTTCCGAATCGACATAACGGTAACGCGACTTACCGGGAATTTTGATATTAATTTTTGTTTTGAATTTTAATAAGTTTTGGGATAAATAGCGAATAGCTTTGACGGTTTCGGTTTCGGTTTTCCGGTTAAATTCCGGTATTTTCGTTAAAACCGCTTGAAGTTTTTACGGACATCTCTTGTTTGATTAATGATTGTTTGTACTGTTCGGTTGTTTACACACTGGTGTAATATCAGAACGTTAGACCATTTATGTTCGTTAGATATTAAGTTTTAGTTTTTTTTTGCGTTTCCACTGTCGCACTTTAGATCACGTTTCGTAACGAAGTAGTGATTGCGTGAAAGTGAGTGGTGGGACTACGGCTCGAATACTACTTGCTCGTGGTCTCATTCCTCACCCCTTGTCTCCGGGTTAAGGAGACTGGTAGCAGAGTTTAGCTTTTTTTATTTTATTTTTCTCTACAACTGCGCTCGCCAGGTTCACGCACTGAACATATGATTTCCAAATGCTTCCCAGCATAAACCATTCTCGAACCACAGATTATTACAAAAATGAAAAATAATTAAGTATCCTAAAATTGTCAATAAATAATATTTAAATTTTTACATTACCAAATATAGTTTTTGACCTTTAACGTTGAGGTAATGTTACCTCTTTTATTATCTTTAAAATTATAAGCGATTCTTAAAATTTAATAAATCCGGCAACTAGGACCGTGGTCCCAGTTTGAGTGGTCCCAGTTGACGGAAGCCTCTCCTATTCAATGCGTGGGCGGCGCGATGGGGTGACGCAGAAATAAGTGGTTTAAGTTGGAAATGTAATTTCACTGAGAATTTGAAAACATTGTCATTTAATGTCAACTCTGTTTTAGGAATATAAATGTTAATGTTATCTTTTGTCAGACGGGAGCAGAGCTGGTGGAACTCTGAATGGAACTGTGAATGAAGAGTTGTATCAAAGCAATCGTAAAAGTATTTATTGCTTTAAGACCATAGAATCAGCAGCAAAAGCAAACTGAAAACGGCGTGGGTAATATTTTCTCCGTGATTTTGTTGAAATGGACTGCACGTCCGCTTGGTCACTGGGCGGCCGCATCGCACGGACCACTGCGGTATCCGATTGTTCCGGTGTAATCTCGTAGGTCTAACTACATCCTGTCTATATAAGGCATGGCAGAAAAACTTTTTTTTATGAATGTATTAGTACAGTGAGTAAAGGAAATATCCAATCTATTTGGAACACTTGAAACCAACAAAGATTTTTCGGATAATTTTACTCGGACTTCATCATGAAACGTATAATTTGTGCAAGTTCATAAACTGCTGCAAAACTGTTTCACACGGTCTGTACATCAATAACACGCTTCGACGCGCGCAAGAACAAAATACATAGTTTGACATAACGTCCGTTTATTATTATTTTGCTTCGCGCAAATATTCCAAGATTATCATCATTCTTTTGAGTTTGTCTTTGTATAAATCCACGTTTTTAGTGTGTGAGACTTTAAAGCTCTTATATTACGCCACAGACATAAATGACGTGGGTATGAGTGACATTTCCTGAAGTCAAATTGAACCACGACCAACCCACACAGCACAGACTAGAGAGGTCGACAAGGGTAGATCGCCTTAAGGCAATTCATACACTGACATGCATCTTTACGGTGCGTCGGGCGACATACATACATATTTAATGCTTACAAAAAAAAACCGGAGTCAGTTTGTTGTAGGGTCCTTTCTGCACAAACTGCGCATGCAACGTTGAAACATGCAGTTGCAGCTCTACAACATATGCAGCTCTGCGGCGCGCGACGCGTCAGAACAATCCACTTATTTAGATAACGCTCGAACCCCTCGGTGGGGACGTGGTGAGGGGGACATGAAAATTATCACAAACACGCTAAAAATATTGACAACATTTAATTTTTTCAGTTCAGTTCATGGTGTTTATATGAAAAATAGACCTAAAACACACGTGTTTTTTTTATTTTCATTAATTTCAAGTCTAAGCGTATTTTTTATTTTAAAAAACATGCTCATTCTATAACGACGTAAGTACACAATAGGATTTATAACGTTAATGCTTATGAACATTAAAAATCACTTTGTAAAATAAATATCATGATGATGAGGAGCGAGCATAAATATCATATTAGTCAGAAAAAAAAAAAAACATAAAAGCGAAAGCATTTGTTGCTCTAAATTTTAAACCTTTACTTTTTAGTTACTTACTTTTATGTTATTTGCAAATATCTCTTAATATAGGGCAATTTAGTGGATTATTAATTCTGAAAAAAAAATATTGTGTTTAGGAAGAACAAATTTCCAAATGGTGTTTGTACATTTATGGATTTTAAAAGTTGTCAATTATCGGAACAGGACTTTGATACTTTCGCGTGATGTATTAGTTACTAAAGTATAATAAACTCCTTTCACCTTGCTATTGTTCTATCTCAATGACGCAATTCTAAATAGATCGAAGAGGGTTTGGTTCCAAACAAAGGAAGTATACAGCCTTGATGGCATTATGAATAGGGAGTAGGTAGACCTCTTTACTTAAAATTTGAGGTTAAGATGTGAAAGGGAGGTTTAGTGACAATACGCGGTTGTTCCCGTAGGAATATAATCTTTTCCCATAAAAATAATAAACCATCTGAATACCAATTTCATCAATATCCGTCGATTTTGCGTGATTGAGTAACAAACATCGTAAATAAAAACTTCATCTCTAGGCAAAAGTACACCACGGTATAGCTGAAGACCACATAACATACTCATATAGCCTCTCACCTCATGGGATTACAACCACTCTACAACCCTCAAGATAAAAGTACACCACGGTATAGCTGAAGACCACATAACATACTCATATAGTCTCTCACCTCATGGGATTACAACCACTCTACAACCCTCAAGATAAAAGTACACCACGGTATAGCTGAAGACCACATAACATACTCATATAGCCTCTCACCTCATGGGATTACAACCACTCTACAACCCTCAAGATAAAAGTACACCACGGTATAGCTGAAGACCACATAACATACTCATATAGTCTCTCACCTCATGGGATTACAACCACTCTACAACCCTCAAGATAAAAGTACACCACGTTATAGCTGAAGACCACATAACATACTCATATAGTCTCTCACCTCATGGGATTACAACCACTCTACAACCCTCAAGATAAAAGTACACCACGGTATAGCTGAAGAACACAACATACTCATATGGTCTCTCACCTCATGGGATTACAACCACTCTACAACCCTCAAGATAAAAGTACACCACGGTATAGCTGAAGAACACAACATACTCATATAGTCTCTCACCTCATGGAATTACAACCACTCTACAACCCTCAAGATAAAAGTACACCACGGTATAACTGAAGACCACATCACATACTCATATAGTCTCTCACCTCATGGGATTACAACCACTCTACAACCCTTAAGATAAAAGTACACCACGGTATAGCTGAAGAACACAACATACTCATATAGTCTCTCACCTCATGGGATTACAACCACTCTACAACCCTCAAGAACACATAACATACTCATATAGTCTCTCACCTCATGGGATTACAACCACTCTACAACCCTCAAGATAAAAGTACACCACGGTATAGCTGAAGAACACAACATACTTATATAGTCTCTCACCTCATGGGATTACAACCACTCTACAACCCTCAAGAACACCTAACATACTCATATAGTCTCTCACCTCATGGGATTACAACCACTCTACAACCCTCAAGAACACATAATATATTCATATAGTCTCTCACCTCATGGGATTACAACCACTCTACAACCCTCAAGATAAAAGTACACTACGGTATAGCTGAAGAACACATAACATACTCATATAGTCTCTCACCTCATGGGATTACAACCACTCTACAACCGTCAAGATAAAAGTACACTACGGTATAGCTGAAGAACACATAACATACTCATATAGTCTCTCACCTCATGGGATTACAACCACTCTACAACCCTCAAGATAAAAGTACACTACGGTATAGCTGAAGAACACATAACATACTCATATAGTCTCTCACCTCATGGGATTACAACCACTCTACAACCCTCAAGAACACATAACATACTCACATAGTCTCACCTCATGGGATTACAACCACTCTACAACCCTCAAGATAAAAGTACACTACGGTATAGCTGAAGAACACAACATACTCATATAGTCTCTCACCTCATGGGATTACAACCACTCTACCACCCTCAAGATAAAAATACACCACGGTATAGCTGAAGAACACATAACATACATGAGTATGTTATGTGTTCTTATGTTACGTGTAATCCCATGAGGTGAGAGACTATATGAATAGTCTCTCACCTCATGGGATTACAACCACTCTACCACCCTCAAGATAAAAGTACACTACGGTATAGCTGAAGACCACATAACATACTCATATAGTCTCTCACCTCATGGAATTACAACCACTATACCACCCTCAAGATAAAAGTACTACTGTAGAAACCACTCATCATCATCATCATCATCGTGTGGGTGGTAAGTTTGACAACCGACCTCATAAACCCTGGTGTCAGTGCACTGATATGTAGTTTTAAAAGCCTGAGACCAATATATTTCTGCTTCGGTTTGGCTCACATTTATTTTAAGAGTTTGTTTTTAAAAAGGCTTTTACTACGGTATGACTCCACAGGAAAGTAATTTTTAAAAAGTATAAAAAAGCTAGTGGAGTGAACGATTAGTATGATAATCTAAAGTGTTTCCCTGTTTCCAAAAATTATCAGAACGAAACAAATCGCAAGGGTCAATCAACGCAAACTTTCCCACGGTTAACGTTAGTCTAACAACGCGTAAACTCTTGTTAGGGATGTCTGGCCACCTAGAGCTGATTAAAGCTTGCACAGCTGCAGCTGATTGGCCGCTGATTGGCCGCTGATCACGTTACTCGCTGGTTATCTGCGCCCTGATTGGCTATTATATGACTCGGACGATACATTCAAAATAAGAACGGCTAATACTCATGTTGAAAGTATATTTACGCCTTTTTTCATGGGCAGTAAATTGTTTTTTTTTTAGAATTAATTTATATTTTAATACTGGCACTCGCGCCAGTATACAAGTTGTCTACTTTTATAAATAAATAAAGAGAAGAAGACAATAAAGATACCTTGAACAAAAGTTAGCCAATTAAATTGAATGGTAATTTAAAAAAATATTGTGATGCGTCAAAGTGTCATTAAAACGCAAGAGTGTCAAAAATTGTATTTTAATTATTCATATTTTTGTCCTTTTCTAAAAAAAAATGGGTGCCATGAATTTAAATAGAACAGAACATTGCTCCGCGAATCAAGAGCTGGATCTCAGAAATCTCAATCAAATTACTTTTAACAATCGAAAAGCTCTTATAAATCCTTCTGTAAAGTACAATCAAATCTATTTGCGAGCGAAGTCTGCTTCGTTTAAAAAGTATCTTTTTCTTATAAATACAAAGTAAGAGCATTTCAGACTTTTACGTGAAAGTCAAAAAAAAACGTCACTTGCCTTTGTTATAAAACAAAGTGCCTTTGGAAGGTGCATTTTGTAAGAAACTCATTACTTACTTACAGCCGTTTATTTAGTAGCTGTACACTCGCGCTTCTGTTTTAGTTTTCTAGTTTCCAAGAGAACTAATAGTTAGCTACGTCTTCCAATGTTTTAAATTCAAGTAATGAAAGAATTAAGTAGGTACAAATAACCCCATAATTACACAACTGCCCAAAAAAGGAGTGCAATGTGTTCAGGATTAATAAAATATGTATATTATTATTTATTTAAAACTGAAACACTCGCGTAATAAAAATAGTAGTGCTCGGTGGGCTCACCTTACGGGCATATAAATTAAATCTTTAATTGACGAAAAGTCTAATTTTATTTAATACTTACTTGTCAGGTTTCAAAATGGCCATTAAAACTAAAGGACAGTTAATTTAAGTAATAGCAATTAAAAGATAGATCGTCAAACTCATTTTCCAGTAATAAATTTCACTCCCGACATTATTACTCATTTCTCTTACTTTAACAGTTTTTTCAATTTGATAGCCGTAGTTGGAAATTAAAACGGAGATTTTAATAAAAAAAATAGCTAAGTACGTGTCAGGCCCGCAAAGTGTAGGGTTCTGTGTAGTTGCCCAATGCTACTTAGATAGGAACCTATTTAGACAGTTAACGTTAATCAAAGTAACCGAATTTTGTACAAAATTTCTTACTAATACAGCATTTTATAAGTTGGTCTATCACTCGTTAACCTGTAAAAATCATTATATGCACTACTTATTAGCATGAACTCATTCACATATCTAAATACAAACAGACGGACATGGCGAAACTATAAGAATTCCTTGTTGACTACGGAACCTTAAAAAGTGAATAATAGTGATGCTGAGATTCGAAATTTTTTATCGACAACATTTCAACATTTGGCTTAAAAATCAAGCTATCTTTTTCGCTTCCATCACCAATGAAAGAAAACAGATAAACTAATCGTAATTAATTTTGGTCAAACCAAAGTGTAGGTATAATAAATCTTGACTACATAAAATAATTGTCTTGTTTCGTCAGTCTGCCATCAAGTTCGCCCATTTATAAACCTTTGATCTTCAACTTAGAATGTAAAAGGTTTGATATCCATTAAAAGATTATCCAAACCTTAGGGGATTTTGTATAGTTACTTTGTAACTTATGTAAAGTTATTATTCAAGAGTTTCTAAGATGTTTTGTTCCCAAAAGCTTGGATAACAATAAATCATACCAATTTTTTCGTAAATGTTTCGGTATTGAAATGTAACCCTTAGAAATGATAGCATTCGTACTCAGCAGATGGCGCTGTTAGGTTGGACCGTTGTTGTTACCACGTTTGGCATCGTTGTGTTTTTGTCTCTAATTTTAGATCTTTAATTTTAGAAATATTTTCTACGTGTCTTCAAAATTCATACTTAATCAGACCATTTTCATCCCATCCTTATTAATTTCTGTTTGTTCTATACATTGCAAAAGCAACAATTTTCTACAAAGGTAGTGGAGAGCACATCTGGAGGTACTAGGGTAGCAGACTTGGCTAAGATCCAGCAGCGTCACGATTTGGCGTTGAGCCAACTACATCGATCGCGTATCACAGAAGGTCAACACCCGTGCTAGAGGTTGCACTGAAATGGAACGAGTCTTCCAGCCGTAGGGTGAGGTCGGCTGTAATGGCCTCCTTCGGAATTATGGCCGAGACATTCGGGAAATGTTTACGGGTACACAGTAAGTCACGACACGATAAGTCAATATTGTGAAAATTTACATAGGGTAACCGTTCTTTTTTACGAAATCAAGTGCGTTGTCTTAAGTTGCTATCGTTAGGATGAAATCGAAAACATTGGAGTCCATTGGATTCAACGCAATGCCATAATGCCAGAAACGCAAATTACCATACACACAAAGGATTATACATATTTTTAACAGCAAACTATCAGATAACTACTAGAACTTTAACTGGACAACTTCCTTCACATTGCTTTATGTCTCGCATCAATTTCAACAACTTCTAAAAGTATGGAAAACATCTTTTAATGTTCGTATAGTTAAGTTTTATACAAAGTAACTACCAGGAGATAATAAAACCATAGCTGGAGGTAATGACTCATTCCGAGCAGATGCGCAGTGATGCTTCAGGAGATAGAGCCTTAACATCGTTTTCCTAAGAGACTCTTTAAATTTAACTATTTCATAGTGCACAGATACTAAACGTCCCATCGCGCGATGATAGGAGAATTGCTCGTTTTAGATAGAACGATTAAAGTGCCGTAAAAACCACTATCTAACAAGAATATAATAATCTATCTAAATATTTTAGAGTAGGTACTGTAAAGTTTGCATTCTCATGTTGCAAACTCCGCGCTTACTTTGTGGTTGCTTAGATGTTGCTGGCAGTTTAGTTTCCGTTTAACCCTTAATGCGTAATGTTGTCTATAAACAACATTATCATAAATATCATTTACTAATATATGTCTTTTTTTTTAGTAGAAAGCTACTTATCTAGTCTACTTAGCTAGTTATCTTCTTTAGTTTCTTTATTTTTAAATTTTTTCTTATTTTTTTTACGGTAGAGTTTGCCACCAAAACGAAGTCAAAAATCAAATTCCAAATTTAAACAATTTAAAATAAAATGCTTACAAATGTCCTTGATACCAAATAAACTGTACTGAGTAAGGAATAAAATACATTTTTATTTTTCAACAAAAAAAATAATATAGAAAAATAAAAGAAAAAACCATAAAACATAAAGTATTTTTTTATTATTTAACAGTATTTTTAATAATTTACCAAAAATAAATTTTTACTTTTCCCATTTTTCAGGACCAAAAACAAGCTTAATTACCAAGTATTATTACAAAATTAAAAAATCATGCATTTAAGGGTTAATATAGAAAAAGAAAAGAACTAAGTGGACACTTGAAAGTGAACTTCAGTCGCGCCATGTTGTAAAAAATATACGTATAGGATTCAGAACAAAATAAATATAACATAATATGCAAGTCGGTGTTGTTAATATCACCAAAGGTTATTCCTTCGAGTGCTAACAATCCCCATCCGAGCTGCACCCCCTTTCCACAGTACACATCGAATAGTGAAACGAATCGTACCGTCTTCTGTTCTAAACAATACTTTTGGTTTGTTCTCGCTGTCCACGTAGAATATATTCACGTTAACGTGACAACGGGAATAAACTGACATTGAAATACAGTCTCACGATTGGTTAGAAGAAGGGTTATTTATATAGCACTAGCATCATCATAGCACTAGCTGTCCGCACATGGCTACGCTCGTGTCATGTAAGATTTTCCCGTGGGAATAAGACTTATTCCCGTAAAAAGTATCCAATGTGTTAATTCAGGTTACGAATTATATCCATTCCAAATTTCATCTTCATTTTTCAATCATTCCGCTGGGGTCACAGGCAGGGCAACCTACATTCAAAAATAAAGGCACATGAATGTGCTTGGGACAGGAATCCACAAAGGGGTGAGCAGCGTAACGTTGTGTCGTCAGAAGCACGCAATAAAAATACTTTTCAAAAATTGTTAGGTTTTTGCCGATCTATGTTTTACTATAGTGACAAGTTGCCAAACAAATGAATACTGTACAAGTAAAATTAATTACGTAATAATCAAATTTGGTTTAAATCTCAAACATAATTTCTTACAATTTAGGCTGTTTCTGAGTTCTCCTCGTGAAGGCTATTATTAAGTTGGCAGCTCGAGTAATATAATTTGTGTGCGTACAGGAGTGTGTGATGTGATTTAATAATATATAATACTATTATACAAGCTCTTACAACCCATACTCGTATAATGTTATTACGAATAAACAACTGTGCTAGATGAAAATCCGTTAATGTGTTTGCTATGCTATCTTGCTGTTTTTCTGGAGTATTGTGTGTGTACGGCGCCATTGTGTGTGTACGGCGCCGGCGCCTCACAATCATGATCAGGGTAGGCCTGAGTCCCTCAGTAGGGAGGTATATGAGCTGCTAATGATAATGATGATGATAGTATTGTGTAAGTTGTAATGTCAATGACCGACCTCACAAGCCCTTAAGTCAGAATTATTGAGCCGCTAAAAGCCTCTAACCATGGTTCATGTAATTCCATTTGAAAATAGATTTGACCGACACCAATTGACTTAACGTGCCTTTTGAGATTAATAACACACATATCTACCGGGTTATTACCACGAGTCTTGTCTTTTAAGGTATTGAACACCCGTATTTTATACATCCAACTTGCAAAAATCCAACTAAACTAGAGACAATCCTGAAAAATGATTTTGTCAGTAATCCCATCGGGATTTGAATCCAGAACCTATGGAATGTGTGCAAGGTTCCATGCAAGCAACTTCTTTTATTAGTAGGTAGTGTAAAACGTTACTTTACTCGTCTGACTGGCCGCGGACTACGAGCTACGAGCAATGCACTACGAGCTACGAGCAATGCACTACGAGCTACGAGCAATGCACTACGCGCTACGAACCACGAGCTACGTGGCCTACGTGCTACGCCACCGTAGCTGATACTGGCCTCGATTCGGGATGTCATGCTCTAATTCTAGTTTTAAAATCCAGCTATCCTTTTCGTTTTTATGACCAATGAAAGAGAGGTGATGAATGAATGATATTAATTTGAACGAATAATAACATAAAATAAGGGCATAGCTGTCAGTTTAAGATATTTTTAAGTCGCATTTTTTAAGTGCTCTGTAAAATTGTGCAATCGACACGGCCATAAGGTTCAAATTCGATGTTTGACAGCTCTAATATTAGAATGGCCATCTCCTGTCCCTTTTCAATTTTTAGAAGGTAAAAAGGACAGACTAACTTAAATTAAGGATTAGAGCGTGACAGTGTGAATCGGGGCCACTGTCTTTAAAAAACTAAACTATGAACTTATAGATACGTTTTTGGGATTTATAAATAACATTTGAAGGTCAACTTTAATGTAGTATTTTTTATTTCGTTGGTGACTGTTAGAAGTTTTTATTTAAATCTAAATATACACAAATATTAGCACAAAATCACGTTTTCATCCCCAAGAGATGATTCACTTTTTTTCAACTTATGATCAATACTCTTCTAATACTTCACGATATTTCATAAAAAAATACTTCAGGAAGATCTAGAAGGTCTCAATGTGATCGAGTTTGCGGATCACGGCCCGGGGAGGAAGCGGCTCGTTCTGCCGAAGGTACCGCCATAGATACGACAAAGTGATTTAGGTGTACATAAAAACGGGAACTTTTTTCTGCGTACCGATACATTTGAATATTTATCTTTTGAATGTGTTAGAGAGTGAAATGTTTCGTATGTTGTTAAAATTTACAAAAGGCATGGTTATCGACTCAACATGATTTAGTTTAGCATGACTCTCATCTTAGACGTTCTGGGTTACAATCGCGGTGGGCAAACTTATAAAGTAATTTTGGTTGACTGTTTTCTCAGTTTAGTTTGGTCAGTCTATGATAAAATTATCACCTGATTTTACGGAAAAAGTTCAACGTTGAAAACAAAATACAGAGAGCGAAAGTCTATTTACAAGAAAGTAAGTTGCATAAGGCGCCATTTTATGTGCCTATAATATTTCCATACAATCGGAAATTAAAATAAAAGAAAATAAAGCTTACGATCAAAAGATATTCGGATTTTCTTCTAAAAACACGACCGCGTGAGGTTGGCATATAGATCGTAGAAATTATATACTCACCGGCACATCTAACCGCCCACCCTTCATTTCAGTGAATACTCGTGATTCTTTATAATTCTATTAGTTACAGCTGATATCAGTTAAAAAGTAGTTAATTTAACGTTTATTTAAGTGTGTTTAATTTATCGTAAAGTTATCAATTGTAATGTATAACAATAAGCGTAGTTTAAAATTAACCCGAAATACAAGGGTGGGCGGTTAGATGTGCCGGTGAGTAGTTATAATATTCTCGTGATTTGTTCGTTTGGGCGGTCGCTGTGCCTCGGGGCGAGAAACCTTATAATAATAATAAGAAGTTTCCCCATATTATAATAAAAATATTTATTTCTTTTGAATTATTTTTACAATAAAATGCAGTGTACTGTACATAGATAGACGTACTAGGTAAAAGTCCTTACAGAGTTTGATCTCTGTCTCCCAAACTAGGGTAACCTGTGTCTTGGGAGACAGTGAGTCTGATTGACAAGATTTTATCATTTATTAAGTACCATGGTAAGATTAAAAATTTGGTGACAATATTCAACAAGCATATTACCGATATATATTAAAGTGTATGTTTGTGTTTTTGTGATTTTTGTGTGTTGTTTATATGTCATTTGTGTTTGTTTGTGTTTTATAGACGAAGAAAATATCGTGAGGATACCTATACATGCCTTGAAGAAATTTAGTGGTTGTGACGTTGTGAGTGAAATTAACACAACAGGCGTGGTTGACGACGGCCTGATCACCCATGGTAGGCTACTCGTAGCTACTTAAAGCACTTTCGTAATTTTAAAATCATGGGCTAAATATACCTTATTATTATGTGAAGACGTCACGAACACCGGGTTTTTCATTTATTTATATCCCTCGGCCTCACATTCCTACTCTCAAACTCTACGGTAGTTAAGGTACCTTAGCCTCACCTATCACAGCCCCACATAGCCGTCACCGTGACAAGGGTTTAATTTGCGATGTGTCGCTCGCTTCAATATAGATTGACAGATCTGAACTAAGTTAGTTTCCAACCGGACTTGTCGCACCATCCTTGGAACTTGCGCGTTAAAGAAATGGTTGAGTTCCTTTATTTGTGTTTACGGCGAAATACATTTCGCATTTCGGATAGATATTTGTTTTTTGGCCTAAGTCAAAGTTTTGACGTGGGGTTAGTTAGGACCACTTGTCATTATAGTTAAAATTAACTTACTTTGTGTCTCAATATAAAATTAAACACTTATTATTCACCACATGATAATAATTTAGACTTACTTCGTTGATCCCTCAATATAATATCTTCCAAGCCATAATTCGTAGCACACGCTGCGCTCTTCGTAGCTTGTTCTACGAGATTCGTAGCCAAAAGTTATTTGTCATCAAGATTAAATATTGTAATTTTTTTATTTTACTACTTATTTCACCTTAATTATCTCAATGATCCTTTTTTATTTATTTTATCATATCTTACCTTAGAAAATGTTCAGATGAAGATCACAGCTCGCCTCTCTGAAACAAAAGATAATAAAATTATTAGTGTATACTTAGCTAAACAAGTATTGTGAAGTCGTCCCGTTTTCGTCATCGTCATTCTTGAAAATCCGAGCCTATTGTACAACTCACTATTAATTTAGTTAAAACTAATATGAAAAAATATTTAAATCAAAAATTATAAAATTCAACTTATTGCACTATTTCATGACTAGACGACAGTGGGCATTCATAAGAGCAAGCGAAGATTCATCATTCATCATTTTCAGCCCACATCCACCCACTGCTGGGTATAGGCCTCTTCTCGATTGCGCCACTCCTCACGGTCCTGTGCCATCCGCATCCAGCCTGATCCTGCCAGTTTGGCAATGTCATCGGACCATCGGGCTGGTGGTCTGCCCACTGGCCTTGTTGTTCCCCTTGGCCACCACTCTGTGACTGCTTTGGTCCACCGGCCGTCATCCCGTCTAGCCAAGTGTCCTGCCCATCTCCATCTCAATCTCGTCATTCGTTTGCCTACGTCTTCGACCTTTGTTTTTCGTCGAATTTCAACGTTTGGCACACGATCAACGAGAGAGATACCCAACAGGGAACGCTCCATCGCTCGTTGCGCTACCTTAACTTTATGCATATTATGCTTAGTGAGCGTCCACGTTTCACCATAGGTGAGAAAAATCGTATAACAGACGTCCAGCCTTTGTAGATTATGTTCGTAAGTATTCAAGAATTTTTCAACGTCGTACTTTTCAAGAGTTGTCGGGCTGAAAGAAAAGGTTGGGCCCAAGTTTATTTTGACTAGTGTTATGTGTTCTTATCCTATTTATCTGGCAAGATAACTAGTTTTAGTTGAACACGTAATTATCGTTTCCACAAGACCTATTTACCTAATTACTCAATCCATTAAAGACCCCCTACTTTATATTTGTCTAGGTGTACCTCCCGAACAGCTGTTTAGGTAATTCAAACTTACTCGATATGCGCCCGAGGAAGTGAGGGTTTGAACAGCTGTTAACACGCTGACGCTATTTTGTTTTATGTGCCGGGAACATTGCAACTTTCTGATTGGATGCGGAAAGTTTCTCACGTGTATAATTAGGGAAATATTTGAGATATATTTTTATGAGTGAGAAATGTTTAATTATGTTATTCAGCGCAATACTTTTTTGGTTACAATTAACATCATATTTAAGAACGGATACAGATTATTGATATCATATTTATAAAGTTTTTATGAGTAAAGCTCATAACTGATAGTATACACTTTATTGTGCGGTCCGCCCGCGGCTACGCTCGCGTTGTGTAATATTTTCCCGTGGGAATAAGACTTTTCTCAGCAAAAAGTAGTAGTAGTAGTCAATCCAGAGTAAAATTGAAATTTCATCCCAATCCGTTTAGTAGTTTTTGCGTAACAGAGTAACAAACATCCATACATTCATATATTATACAAACTTTCGCGTTTATAATATTACGAGTATGATAGTAAGGACGGCGCTCGGGGAGGCCCTACCCTTGTACCCCTAAAGACGGCATTTTATAATATTACGAGTATGATAGTAAGGACGGCGCTCGGGGAGGCCCTACCCTTGTACCCCTAAAGACGGCATTTTATAATATTACGAGTATGATAGTAAGGACGGCGCTCGGGGAGGCCCTACCCTTGTACCCCTAAAGACGGCATTTTATAATATTACGAGTATGATAGTAAGGACGGCGCTCGGGGAGGCCCTACCCTTGTACCCCTAAAGACGGCATTTTATAATATTACGAGTATGATAGTAAGGACGGCGCTCGGGGAGGCCCTACCCTTGTACCCCTAAAGACGGCATTTTATAATATTACGAGTATGATAGTAAGGACGGCGCTCGGGGAGGCCCTACCCTTGTACCCCTAAAGACGGCATTTTATAATATTACGAGTATGATAGTAAGGACGGCGCTCGGGGAGGCCCTACCCTTGTGGGAAGACGGCATTTTTACTAATCATATCCATGTTTCCGATAAATATACGTATAGTTAACATAGACAGGTTAGTTTGGACTTCCTTGCGAACTTTCGTCTCCTATTTCATTCCCATGTAGGTCAAAATCTCCAAAACGCTGGAACAAATGTTTATTTTCTTCTTATCAAGTGCCTAAATACAAAGTTTCATGGTTTTATCTTAAAAAATTAAAAATAACTTTAACAAAAAAGTAGAAACCTCCTTCAAATTATTTAATATTATGGTTATCTTCACTAAATGAACATCATCAACGGCCCGTTACAGTCCACTGCTGGACTATGAGCCTTCTCCACCTAAGATGGAGGTAGGCGGTTTGAAGATCACAGATTAAAAGGTTACTGTATCAGAGAGCGCTGCTGCCTGTTCCCTGTTCAATGTGTAGTCCCTGAGTCGCCTCTTACGACACCCACGGGAAGAGTAGGGGTTGGTGACAAATGTATTCTACTCTGCCGTCAACACACGGCAACTTCACTAAAAAGTAACAAATAAAATAACATTTCAGGTGGAGCATAAAAAATATAGCTAATAGTCAATATCCTCATTTAAGTAGATAGGTAGTGTAAGTAAATATTTAGTATTTTGTATTTACTTTTGGAGTCGCGCACGCATAGGGTTCTGTAGTTGTCCAATACTACTTATGTACTTGTTTAAGACACTTAACATTCCTCAAAATATTTTTCTATGATCCCCTATTTCATTTCATCCCCGCACAGGACAAAATTTCAATTCAATAATTTCAATAATTTCAATATATACTTATTTCTGATCAAGTGCCTAAATACAAAGTTTTATGGTATCATCTTCGATAACAACGAAATTCCATACAAACTTTCACCCCCTATTTCAACCCCTCCAAGCCTTTTTTTCGCGATGAAAGGTAGCTTATAGGTATGTTCATTTCTAAGCTGTAGTCTATCTCTACTAAATTTTTTTTTTTTCTGAGTTCATTACGTACGTATGACGACAGATGGCGTTGTTAGTTTCCAGTACTAGGTAACGATGTGTTTTTGTCGTTTGATGACATTGCGAGCGAAGGAAAGGAAATTTAGGAAAAACACGTGCTCGCGGGCCTAATTTTACCAAATAATAAGTTGTATTTTTATAGTCGACAGACTATAAAAATACAACTTATTATTAGTGACAACTAATGCCAGTGACAGACTTTCATTCAGCGCTGTCAGCGATCAGAAAAGCAAAAAAAACGTATGAGTTTTGACAGCGTCAAAACTCGGAACGCGATTACGGGTGCTTTAATGTGGCTTTAATCGATTTCAGCGCGTCTCGGAATGCAGGGAATGTCATCATTGACTTGATTGTCGAGTTTCCTATTATTTGTAATTGAGCATTTTGGGCAATAATACGTTAAGCAATCCATCTTTAATCAATAAAACACTTTTTAACACGTCTTTATGAACTCGCTTTCTTGTCTGTCTGTCTGTTTGTTTGTTTGTTCGGTCCAAATCTTGCAACTCATTTTTGGAGCACGTGCTGTCATTCGATTGTGCTAAAATTTGGTACACTTATGTAACCTCGGTGACAATGCAATATTATGATACCACCCAAGGAGCACATCTTTATCTAAATAAGGGTTATTGTTCTATACGTAAGTACTTAGGGAAAGTGAATGATACGCAGGCGGCTTGTGCAATAGCTAGTTTAATACTGCCTTGTATCGAGCGGCGCACGCATATAAATACACATCAGTCCTCTCCTCTTAGTACAGCTTTTAGTTACAAAACCTGTTAACAATAATATATAATACATTATTAAATAATTATCAAGTAAAAAATATTTTTTAACAACACGTTTTAACGCACTAAAAAGTATAAAATAATTTTTATTGAGATTTTTATTGGTGTAGTACTCTTGTAGTACTTAAAATGAAAAACGTGGGGTGCATGGAATATAATTATTCTAAGAAGAAGAGAACGAGGTGATGGCTGAAAAACAGCATAGCTGACGCTGTAACCTTCTCCTTGTCGTACTTGTTTTCATGTCTGTCTGTACTACCACTACTACAACTATTGATACATAGCGTATAGTTAATGTAATGACAATGAATAAGTCTTTTAATTAGATGGAATATTTTAAATAATTGTGTTGTTTTTAATTGTTTGTGTTAATATATAGTTAAGGCGGTTTATTACATCGTTGGGGTCATCACTGAAAAGTAGTTCTGCAAGATTACACGTCCTTTATTCCTCTAACGCCTGCTCATAGTTAATGGTTTTCTTGGTTTTTATAGTATATGAAGATTTCTTTGTCTTGGATAAGCAGAGCATGGTTGTTAGGTGGTCTGTAACTGCAGTATTTAGTATAGCAATATTCGCCATCAGTCTATTTATACTAATCCTTAGCATAAAGTGATCTAGGCAGTTTTTACCTCTAGAAGGGATAGTATGCCCAGCCAGAATACCATAAAGAGCAAGCATGTTTAGGTAGCTAATTCTATTTTTACGTTCGTAATGTGGCTCGTCATTTTTTAAGGTAATATTAATGTTTATGTCCCCAGCTATAATGATATTATTTCTTATGGATCTCAAGGAGTCTAGATGATCTGATAACGAGTCTATAAAACTTTCTACATTTTTGTTCGAGGGCGATCTGTAAATGCATAAGAAAGTATTGTTTAAAATATCAAGCTGTAGGCAAGATGCTTGTACTAATTTTATTTCTGTAACCTTATGCTTTAAATTTCCTTTGATGTAGATTACCACTCCATCATTCTGGGTAAGATGGTAAGAGGTAGAGTAGGATTCATAATTAGGTATCGTAGGAATAGATTTGTCTTGGTCCAACCTGCATTCAGATAAGATTATAACATCAGGAGAAAAGGCAAAGTTAGCGGTTGTTACTTACAACCGCTAACTTTGCTTTTTATCATAATTTTGACGACTTCTTACTTAGAAGTCGTCAAAATTATGATAAATACTCCTAATGTTTTGTGAGACTATTATGAGGTCATTATTATTGGGTTTTAATTGGTCTCCCAGTTGTGTTATATCACATAAAAATGAATGCGCAATTTTTTGCTGATCTATCTCCTTAAGTGAGTTAAGGGTGTCATCCATTTGTATGTATATACAGGTAAGAAAGGTGCGTTTCTAGTGCGGTGTTTTATATGCAACCAAATTAATAACATAAAACAGTGTGGTAAGTGGCATTCTGACAAGTTTATGGCAGAATAGGAGCATTATTTTGTGTGTGTATGAGTGTTGGTATGTGTTGTACTTGTAGAGTATGTGTGTGTAAATGTGTTAGTGTGTGGTATAGCAATTATGCGTGAGAGGGATCCGAGTGAACAAGATGTGTATATTTGGTAATAACAGGCTTGAAAGGCAACTGTGGGTGCATGAAGTATATTATGTGAGAACATTACGTTATATTTATAGGAGAAATTTATTTTTAGATATTTAGAACAGAAGCTTGTTTCTAGATATTTAGAGCAGTAACGTAACAGCCAGAGTTTAGTGGCGGACAGTCAATCCTTCGTCACAAGGTGATGCACCTGTTCCTCATTTTCAATGCAGATGATGGAGGATTGTTCATCCTTACGGACATAGACTTTCCCATAGCTTGTCCAGACGAACTTGTAACCTTTCGACTTGTGTAAGTCACGTGCCAGAAATCGGAGTCTGGAGGCCTTTGCAGTTAGGTGCTCGGAGAGAAAAACTGGGGTATCCTCTTGTACTTTAGAACCAAGCTGTTTGGCTGTCAGCTTTGTAGCATTTTTCGTGTTGAATAATTTAGCCATATGTAGAACTTGAGCTTTTTTTAGAACCGAATTTGTCTCAACAATGATCGACGAGTTAGTTAAGTCAGGTTTCTTTCCTTTGATCCTGTAAATATCCTTGACATCATTTTGAGATATGTCGCAGTTCAAGTTTTTAGATAGGTGGGTAATCATTTCCAAGAGATCAGTCTTATTTTCATTGGCGTGCGCAAACGCGGTGTTTTCGGTTTCGGTGTGTCCGTCTATCTGTCCGTCCGCCGATTAGCTCAGAGACTCTTAGTACTAGAAGGCTGTAATTTTGCATGGATATACATATAATCCATGCCGACAAAGCTAAAGAATAAAATCTTAAAAAAAAATTTAGGTTTCCTCTGGTACACGTCAAGTGGGGGTTGGATAGGTGTTTTAAAAATAATGAGGGTTTGCTAAAACTAGCATAAGTTTTAGAAATATTTCGAGTGCTTATTTTTGTTAGAGTCAAGTTCCCCCCCCTACCAACAAAACCGTTGAATATGGAAATGTGAAAAAATTCACGGTAGTAGTGTATTAATGATGAATTTAAAAGGAAAACTATCAACATTAAGCAGGCTTTACAGGTGGTCGCATAATAGACCAACTTATAAAATAAACTTGTACAAGTAAGAAATTTGGTGCTACAAAATATCATAGAAAAATGTTTTGATGAATGTTAACAGTCTTAAACAGGTACCTATAAGTATATTGGACAACTACGGAACCCTACACTTTGCATGGCCCAACACGTGCTTGGCCAGTTTTTTTTTTATTTTATTTTTTTAATGTACAGAATTGGCCTCTTTACAGTTCTATTATGTCGACTCGCCGACGCTACCGGACGGGCCGGTAGCGACCTCCTTCACTTTCCAGCTGCCCTGCATCATCGCCAAAGACCACACTACAAGTAGAGCAACGGGGGCTTGCAAAGGGACACCACAGCTTTCTTAGACCTAACATACTGTTACGAGCGAGCGGGGTTCAGGGATTGAAAAATTTTGTACACGAGGAATATATCCTTGATTTCTCACGTAAATAGTACACAAGCCAACATCACAAACTGTTTTTGATCGCGCACGGGTAGCACTACACCGAAATTACCATTTCACAGCTCTTTGTTACTGGCACTTGAACTTGCACTTTTATTTACTTCGACTCTTGGTCTACTACACTGAACTCACACTGAACTCTCACTAAACTCCCCGACTAGGCGGTCGCAATCCTTATATACCCCTATGGCAGTTCGAGAATATTCCTATTTTGATCTTCTTTTCGTTATTCAATCTTTTTGAGTAGCGACGAGATTCTAGAGTCTTCCATCCAATTTTGACAGTCAGCTGTCTCGAGTAGCGAATACTTTTTGAAGGGAAATGACCAATGATATTTTAAGAAAGATACGTCACGTTCAAACTGCACGCACAACTTAAATTGTTCCGCGACACAGACGCGCTATAAGTGCGACAGGAAATAGGCAAAGCGTAAGAGTGAAAGAGACAGCGACCACAGCTCGACTGACTGCAATGGTCACAATTAGGACCAATTCACGGCACACGTTTGGTGCGTTGGTGGCATATCTACCTCTTGTATATGTATATAATATCATTGGAAATGACAGGTTTCTCGAACTTTCTGGTCGGTTGTCAAGATCACTGACGTCTGGCGTTTTCTGGACAGTTCTAGCCGTAACAATACTTATTTTTGCAATTTTATCACTTTTTCGTCTTTCCAAATAACGTACAGGAAAAACCGCCAAAACCAATCGTCAAATATAACTATCGACAATTTTCACCACGGGGATAAGTAAAGCTTCCTCGCCCTGCAAGCGTAGATTCACGTACTATGTGGCGCCCTCTACAACTCCATTCGGGTTGCCCGCTACTTTTCGGGTGTTGCCCGCTCTACTCAAGGAAATTTAACAAAAAGACTGCAAATAGAATAATGAAAGTTATTAAAAGTAAACAAAAGCTATACGCCGCCGTCATATAGATTTAATGACTAATTTTCTTTCAACCATGACGTTCAGAAGCGAGCAGTGACCCCTCGCACATAGCATTGGTAAATGCCCTGACCTTCAGATGTGACCCTGTGACCTTGAACTCAACCACCCACCGCTCAAACCGGAATTACTAATGAAGATTGACAGAAGGACTAACTTTTGCCTGGTACCTACTTTTACGTTACGTAGAATCCTTTTTCGTTGGTGCCGTAAATTTTGCAAAATTGTAAAATGAACATTACTTTTAAAATGTTTGGCTTACATTTTTTTATCTTATTCATTTCGTGGTTTTGAATCTTCCTTCGGTAAGAAGATGATATCCCGAAGTAAAAGTTAGTCTAGTTGATTTGAAACGTTCTCTATCGATCCATTAATTTATGAGGGGTCGAATAACAACCAACCATATTTTATTAACTTTTTAATATTAAATGTTTGTTTCAAATTAATTGTATTTATTAACCCGTTAACATAAACCTAAAACATACAAACAAGTATTTATAGAATAATTCTTAACTAATGAATTATTTATTTTGTGTAGATAATGTATGTATTGATTTACATTCATGTACTTTATAGGTATATAGAATCTGTTTGCACTGTTCAGTTTTTCCAGTAACAAATTTCTTAAAGAAAGAAAGAAAGAAAAAACGTTATAATAACGTTAACGTTAACGTTGTGATATTGTAATTATTGAATCTTTATTGAATTTTTTTTCAATGTTTTAAATTAAATTTTACACATATATTTTTGTACGCCGAAAGGCAAAGCATGGAGATCTGCCTTCAAAACCCTGTCATCTGTATTATACACATTACCCATGTTATGATAAATAAATTTATCTTTATCTTGTACCCTAAGGTTGCCTGGAAGAAATTGCTACCTTAGTAATAAGGCTTAGTAGTAAGGCCAGGCCAGGCTTAGTAATCAGATGTACACTCTACTAACTTCTTGATGTGAAATTGATGAAAGTGGTTTAAGAAGAATTGATGAAGTGGTTAATTGAGGTAAGTGGTTTAAAATATTACTGTTCAGGATACGAATGACAAAAAGTAGTCGAAATTGCATTATTTCAAGAGTTATTGTAGAATCTTTGTCTATTTTGCTTCAAATCAAACGCAATGTGAAGTGAGACATCTGCCACTTAACTTATTTTGCATCAAAAATTTAACTTAAGAAATTTTTATGGATGTTATTTTTCAGCAGTGAATGTCTGGATAATACTCGTATATTAGAAAACCAATTTATACTGCAACAGCTTTAAAAAATTGCCAAATTAGTAAAATTTTGACCAAATATGTAGATGTCTCCTCCTACGTCGCTCATATTTACACGTAGAAAGAGTTATTAACCACATAAACGTAAAACTAGGTAGTGATTATGTATTGATAGTCTTAAGATACTATTAAATTAAAAGAATATTTGATAAGAGATAAAACAAATCGTATGTGTTAAATCAATAAGAGTTTATTTTTAGCAAATAACGATCGAGTTGTTAATAGAGTTGAAGTAATTTGACCGCGTTTACTTTGCTCAACGCCCGCGATACCATGTAGATGTCTTCATCTACGTTAATTTATTTAAGTAATTATAGATATTTTTATTTTTTTATTTTTCAGGGTTAAAGTATATACTTATTTTGTCTTTGTAGACAAAATTTATGAAAAAAAAAACATTTATTAAAATGTAGTTGTCTTTGTTTACTTAGGCGCCGTCGATTTTCTAAATATCTTCTACACAACCTACTTCTCAATCATAGTTTTACGGCCCAAGTCGTCTTTAAGCTTAACGGAGGCTATTTAGTCGTCCGTCTCCAGTTCTCCACCAGCGCCGCCCCCACTCAGCCGCGCGCGGTTCGTTGCGCTCGGTCGCGGCACTCCGGCTGCTAATAGTGCGCATTACGTCACGTAAGTAGTTACATTGCTAGTTTACTTTGTGTTTACGTGGCATTATACTTATAGTGGTGTATAAGCTAGAGCGTTTTTCGTACTTTGGAAGGCACGCTATAATGGTCTCGGATACCTCACATGGGTAGTTGAGTGGGCGGGAGGTTTGAAAACTATGATTATTAAGGGAAACTTCCGAGGCGCCAAAGGCCACTGACATGGCTCATGTAACGACTAGATAGTAGCCGGGACCAACTGCTTAACGTGCCTTCCGAAGCACGGAATCATCTTTCTTTACGGACATTCAGCCTGCAATGTCCTAACCAAACTGGGAAAAGTCACAAAGATATTTTTGCATGACAGCGTCCCCACCGGGAATCAAACCCGGAACCTCCGTTATGGGCGTCGAAATCTCGACCACTTGGCCACGGAGACTGTTATTAATTACTACTGGATTTACAAATAAATGCGTGCGATGTTACTATGTGCTACTACGAGCGCGCCTTATGGTGCGGCGGCGGTCGGCGGTGGCGGCGGCGGCGGCGCGGCCATTTTGATTCGACACTCCCAACGCGCCCCTATAATACGGCCAATACGGGTGGCCTGGGCTGAGTGACGAAGCGTGGATTGGAGGGGGCCGTTCTGTAGTACTATCACTGTATTACTTCATCTCACTCCATTTGTCTCAATCACTCGTAAGTCGCTGTCTCGCTCCTGCCATCAATTACGCCTGTATGTGATTCGTTTAACTTTATCTTGTTTACTAAGAACGTTGATGGTGTAATGGTGCGTTCAGACGCGCGCCGGGCAGCCTGGCAAGCAGCCCGGCGTGCAGCCTGGCAAGCAGCCCGGCGTGCAGCCTGGCAAGCAGCCCGTGCGCTTCCGCCGCGGGCCAAGCAGACCGTTCACACGCGCGCGGGCTTGCTAGTCAGTGCAAACATGTCGGACGACGTGGACGTAGATCTTGTGGGGGCTATTGCTCTAGGAATGATGTACTTTTATTTAAAAAGAAAACAAAATGATCGACGACGAATGATCGATGATGAATTGAAAAAAAGATATAGAATAGAAAAAGAGGGGGTGGATGATGAAAAGAAAATTAAAATATTTTTACTTAATTTTCAAAATTTATTTTTATTTATATCATTAGGGTCCCAAATTATTGGCTCTCTGTGATATAACTCTAAAAATCAGTCGGACATTTTTAATTTCTTGTAATGTTTAATACCTTTGTGAAAGAAAATAAAGTTTTAAAATAAATTATTACGGAAGGTGGCCCGTTCGCCTCGAAGTCGCATGCGATACTGACGCGACCGAGCGCGAGTAAACAGGCACACGAGCGCAGGCACATTTCCTTTGATCTTTGTCAAAAAACCGACAGTCGCTAGTCGGCCCAATCGGCCGCGTGCACGAGCGCGGGCGCGGGCGCGGGCACAGGCAGCCCATTCACACGCTTGTGCATACATAATGGTGGCTAAGGTACGTGTAAGGTATATTCCGTCAGGGAGTCGTGGTTTGAGTCCCACCATGTATGTATCTATAATTATTGTATTTCAAAATGATATTGTAAGGTTAAAAATGTCACGAGGAAAACTGCGTACGTTTGTGAATAAAATCAAACTATTTTCTATTTTATTTTATTTTTTACGTAATAAATACCTTTCTTATTTTACCCGAGACGTTTCTACATTGGTTGCTCGAGCTTGGGATTGGGGCGTGTTGTTCGGGAAACGATTGTATGTAAACCTATAGGTATTTTCAAGTATACTTAGAAATAACCCAAATTCTAATATGAAATTAAGATAGTATTTTTGCTGGATGTTTTAAACTATAACAAAGTAATTAACAACTCAAACATTGAACTCTTTCGCTCGCTAGATCTAAAATCTACTTTCACAGCAAAAATCAACTTTGATCTCTTGTTGCTCATTCACTGATCCCGACAAAATAGCAGAGTTGCTGGCTCAGCAAATGCTGAGTTAGTACCTTATTTTATTAATGATAACAAAATATTAGTGTATTTTCTTTTTTTATTTCATTAAAATGATTTGCTATATTATCTCCACTCAGAACAAATGAAAGGAAGAAAATAATTCTTGAGATCTTGTTTTTTGTGAGTTTGTTATGTAAAATGTTTTTTCTATTTCTCTCTTATTGAACCTATCAAGTATCAGCAGATCGTCGGAATTTCATTTTTATACCTAAAAAACAATTAACGCTTCAAATAATTCAAACAAATAAAATACTGACAAAAACTTCCGAATAAGAGAAGCCAAGTTAATTCAGAACAGGGTTGAATTTCGTAGTATAATTATACTATTCGTACCATAGTTTCATGTTGCGTAGTATATAGTATCGTAATGCTCGGATTTTACGCGAAAATGCCATAATTTTAATATCCAATTATCTAAATGTTATTTAACTGACATTAACCCTAATACACGGACTTTTTTGCCGTATGGCAACAGCATTGTGGTTATTTCCCGTGCAATGTGTTAGGTATGTGTACATACCTATACCTCTTTGCCTCTTTGGCTGTTGCTGGCCGTAAACATTTAGATTTATTTGAATTAGGAAGATAAGTTTTGACATGAGGAAAAAGAGCTGATTCTAGGTTAGGCTGCGCGTGTGAAAAGATCTTTGAAAAAGTAAATAAAAAAGCATGTCGTGTAATATCTGATTTTTAGTTGAAATACCGTCCCCACCTACGCTTTACAATGTTTTGCTGCTTATGTCATTTTGAGGGAAAGAGATGGATATTTTTTTCTGCTTGAGTATGACTGAGCTGAATGTATAGTAACTCGCGTGATCAATGAAGTTTCCATTGGAAAACTAGCTGAATTAAAGATTCTCATTTTATTAAGTGATTTTATAAACGAATTTACCTAAATTTATGTGATAATATTAAAATAACGTTTCAATAACAAATTTTTTTTACGTTTTCAACACAAAAACAAAACGTAGTATAATTTTTGGTAAAAAGTATCTTTTTAATATCCATAGACAATAATTTTATGGGAGCCTGATTCCAACCCTGATTCATAAAAACAAACTAAAGAAAATCATATTGGTTGAAAATGACTGAAGAAGAAGAAGAAATTTAATAATATTGAATGAGTCATATAACTTTCAGAAGAATATCAAATACTATCGAAGACTGATAATAAGTGTCTTTTTGTCCGTATATTTTTTTTTTTTTTATTCGTTGATTGGCTTACTCTTGACCACAATCAGGTCCGCGAGGGACGAGATGTGGTCGATGATGGAACGAGTTTGCCCAGAAGGTGCCTGTTCACTCTAACTTTGAAAATGCTTGGGTTATAAGCACTCGAAAAAACAGAAGCAGGCAAAGAATTCCACTCCTTGGCCGTGCGCGTAATAAAAGATGATTGAAAGCGCTTCGTGCGGCAAAGGGGTATGTCGACCAAGTACGGATGGTATGCTGCAGTTCGTCTGGACTCCCGATACTAAAAAGGTGATGGCGGAATGAGCTCATGCAGCCCATGTGCACACTCCCCGAAATACAGCCTGTAAAACACTGACAGACATGCAACCTTTCGGCAATGAGCCAAACTGTGAAGCTTGGTTACCACTGGATTCTCATCACCGATAATTCTCTTGGCTCTGCGTTCCACCGAATCAAGTGCAGCAAGTTGATATTTTGCCGAGCCATCCCACAGGTGACTGCAGTACTCCATGCAAGATCGGACTTGCGCTTTGTATAATGATAAGCGTTGTCCCGGCGTGAAGTAATGCTTGACCTTGTTCAGAATGCCCAACTTTCTGGCTGCAGTTTGTGCCAGTGACTCGATGTATTCGCCGAAGTTGAGATTGGTAGTCAGCCTCATGCAGTGCATCTTCAGTTCGAGTGCATCCGTGACCGGTACAGGCGTACCCCGAAAAGTAGGAGTCAGCTGAAAAGGACTCCTTTTAGCAGTGAACAAACACGCCTGTGTTTTGGTGGCGTTAAAATTGACCAAATTGCTGCCGCCCCATTGGGAAACAAGACTTAAAGCCAAATTCGTCCGCTCTACCATTGACTCTCTTAAGGTGCATATTTCATCTGTAGTGGCCCTTGCGCTGGATAAATACCTCTCCACAACTGTACTGTCATCTGCATACCCAACAATGCCTGGTATGAGCAGGTCATTGATGTGCAACAGGAAAAGTGTTGCAGAAAGAACGGACCCCTGAGGAACACCGGCATCAATAGCCATGAGGTCAGAGGAGCTGCCATCAATGACAACTCGGATCGACCGTTCACTCAGAAAGTCAGATACCCAGCTACAAAAGCCAGCAGGAATGCCATATGAGGGAAGCTTGTTTAACATGAACGATATGACTTTTTTAATAAATACAAACTCTGCCTCTACATAACGAAATGGCATCATAATTATTTTCCTTATCAAAGAAAGAAAGAAAACAATGTATTAAACCAAATTTTACTTATCGTGATTTCGGTGTGTGCTCTTTGCTTGTTTGATACATCTCACTCTTTTATACAAGACCGTATTTTGCATTTACGTATGAATTTATTTATATAAAGAAAATCCTTAATGTGACTCGTATAAAACTCGGTACCGTGGCTCGGTACATTACACAGCGCGCGCTCACGCATTGATTTTCAATTTGGAAAGTATTTCTTAAGCTCTGTCGTCTTAAGTAGACACAGTAGGCCCTTCATAATATACATGGTGTCTTAGGAATGAAATCCTTAAGAAATTTTGTATGATTTCATGCGTCATGCGTGTTTTTAACAAAAGTTAATATAATTTATTATAATCATTTATAAATCATAAATTTTTTAGAACCAATTATGTGGAATTAACAACATTTTTCTCATAAATTCTGGTGGTTAAGTTTAGTATTAGAGTCGCCACCAAAGACCATTTTTTTAATTTAATAGCAAATTAGGTAGTAATATAAAATAAAATGTAGGTACTAAATATCGGTGGGGACGTGTATGAGCTGTTGTTAATGATGAAACAAACATATGTATGTGTGCGCATACTGAACTCCAAACGAACGATTTATGTATAAAGTTCGAGAGTGAATGTAAAGTCATTAGGAACTTTTTGGTTTAATTGAAATTTATCAGAAAATCAGCAAACTGGTCACTGGAACTTTGGTTCGTTTTGGGCTCAGTAATCTCATTTATTTATTTTAAGTGTTGTTGGCCTAGTATTGTTTAACTCAACTTAAATAACAAAGGATGGCAATTTTTATTTTTTATTTTTCACTAGCGGTCCGCCCTCGGCTGCGCTTGCGTAATGTAAGATTTCCCGTGGGAATAAGACTTTTTCTCGTGAAAAGTATCCTATGTGTTAATCCACGTTATTAACTATCACCATTCCAAATTTCATCCAAATCCGTGAGTACTTTAAGCATACAAATATATTTTCACTTGTATAATTATTAGTGTGATTTATTGTAAATCAGAATTTTATCGCGATGAAATTACATCTATACATTGTACTTGAATACAATGATATTTATATTCTCAATTTTGCAACTGCCTACGGGAAGACATCGTATAGGCATAAGATGAACCAAAGCAGGTATCAGCTGGAAGCTGGAGTCAGGCCAAGCATTGGAATCTTTATCCAGCCATCATTTAGCTGAAGTACTGATGATGAGTACAGGTTTACCAAAGTTTCTGAAGCTTGCTAAAGTTATGTAAAGTTGTTTTTCATTGCCAGTCTGTATCGCCCTTTATTAAAGTGGAGTGGAGCAGCCAGGCGAGGCCTAATGAGCACTCCTCGCGAGTAACCTGCGACTCGACGTAGCGGGGACGAAAAATTATGTAATAACATTTTACGCGCCAATCAATATACAGCATGATTTTGTAATCCCTAGCAAAAATCAACTTTTCATACAAAATACACAATCAACTTTACTAATTTGTATGGGAGGTCGAAATTTTTTTGGGGGTTTTTAACCGATGTTGCGTGGGAAAAGTTTTTGCTTATGATGGTCTGAACATCATATTTAAATTTTGATAGGGATTACAAAATCATGCTGTAGAAGTATAACATGTAACGAGCTGATTTTGAGGTAATAAAGTGGTTTTAAAACCGTTATATTACTGTGACTGCCACAGATAGTTTCGTATCCAAACGTGTTCAAGATTTAATAATATATTAAAATGACTGTGCGAAAAGTAACAAATAAAGTGATGTGTACACAAAAAAAGATTTGATCTAAAGTTCTTAGTAACCGGACCAAAAAACTTTATAAAAATATGCGAAAAATTGAAAATAAAATGCCGACTTTCTTTCTTATATTATACTTTTAAAATCTTCGCAGCGTGTGCAGGTTTCTTTGTGATTATTGTCATAAAAGTGTCGTCGAATAACGTATGGTACTAACAAGCAAAAAAAAGAAAAGCAAACTTAATTTAACCCTTACCTATATAAACATAATTGCAAAGATTACACCGTGTTGGAAATAGCACGGAACCTACAGGGTTTCATTAATTGATAATATAAATTTCATATCTAATTCATTACCATCTTCTTCTTTGATCAGACACAAAATCTTCAAAGATTCAGTATCAATTTCGCAAAACGCGAAACCATCGCACTGTTTGGCGTCCATTCCATTTGCCCAGTTATCCTAGCTGCTCAATTATTTATCAAACGCAGCAATGTACGGCGTCCGTTTGTTTTCTTCGCGCTCTCCGGCCGCTCGTATCATTCATTTGTTATTTTTATTACGCACTGCGCGGGCGTTGTGTTGTGAGAGTACTTAATTGAATTTGTAGCTTCGCCTGCACACTACTACTGTTGCTACTGCTAGGTGTACATTATTGCTCTGTGGATGTACTATCGGGGTTTTAAAATACTCGCTGCCTTTATATTCATAATTGCATGAAAACTTTAGGTTTACATGAGGTTTAACAGCCTCCGTGGCTGATAGGTCAAACGTTTGACTCTCATTACGAAGAATCTGGGTTCTAATCCCGATACTATCAAACAAAAATCTCTTTGTGAGACTTTCCCCAGTTTGATTAGGACAATGCAGACTGAATTATCTACTTTGTCTGAAAAGAAACATGGTTCCGTGCTTCAAATGTCACATTGGGCTATGGAAGTTATCATTCTATGAGCTAAGTGGCCTTTGGCACCTCTGTCAGGGTTTGTAAGATCGATTGTCGAGCAATTTTATCAAGCTGAAAGCCCCTTAACTTCTTTATGACCACTTACCGTGACAGTATCTGAATCCGTCAGCCTAACGGACACCAGAGGCCAATTCTACTAAATAACTGCTGCTGCTCATTTACGCTTGTCATTCGAGTCGTGCAGGAGCAGTTCAGTCAGCCAGTCTAGCATTGGAAATTTTCAAAATCAGACTGTATTCAAAATAACTACACCACGAGTCTCTGTGACCTATTAAAATTACCATAAGTACTGGGTTCAGAACCTCATTGCTATTCGGAGTTAATGTAGTAAGAAACCTTCGCATTCCTTCCCCCTTCGACCTCCCACCCTCCCTCAGTGGCCTTGTAGCGGTTGGAGCTAAAACCGGCTTTTTCAACCCGCTGACTTTGTTAAGGGGTGTGATGTCACTTGAGCTGGTAATAAGGTCGCTGCTGAGTTAAAACAAAACTCAGACGAGAAAGATTTGAAGCATCTATTTAGTATTGACTCCCACAGTAATTCACTCGTTATGCCACGAATACATAAAGATGGAGAAATATCGCAAAAACCGCAACTAACTTATCAGACGATCTATGACGATGACCACTCCAGGAATGTACAACTAAGAAGAAGAAGAAGAATTTAGTACCAACTAGGTAATGTAGGTAGGAAATGGAAGGCGGCGGCCGGTTGTAGAATCACTTAGCCAAAACATTTACAACTTTTTCTCGATACAACACGTGTGAAAAGTGTAAAAAGTTGCAAAAATGACATTGAGCCTTGGGTTATGAGTGAAGAAACATTAAACTACAACTAATGCAAGTTTGGTGCGAATTGGTCCGTTAAACAAATAATTAGTTTCCCCATGTGCTGGTTTAAAAAAAATTGTAGGCCTTGATAGAGTATTTAAATTTCTATTTTACAGCGACTCGTCATTTTTTAATTATGTTAGTAAGAGTTATTCCTAGAGTAAGAAAGCTCTACCTAACATGAAAAAAAAATTATACATCTAAATCTAAGTAACCGTTAGCAAAAAAGAGAGATGTTACTAAAAGTCTGTCAGTTACTACCCCACTGACAGATGGGCTGGTACAACATACATAGTTGTCTAAATTTAATGTCACAGAGAAAAACCTTTAATGGAAAAGAATGTCACGGAGCAGTGACAGTGTTAATGACGTCATGAATATAGATTTCGGGCCGTTTGTAGCCGCTTGTAAAGCAGGCGATATGGAGATCCACCAATCTCACTTTGAAATTCGGATTTAGTATGTATTTGAGATTAACTTTTTCCATCAATTTGTGGTAGTCTTGACGGCTTTTACCATGGAAGTAAGAATCAGATGTTAATGGAAAAATACTTGTTATTTCAATGTTGAATAAGAGTAAAATTGGCTTGAATGGACGAAATACCGTGCAATTGAACAACTTTACTCGAGGAATATAAAAGTTAGGTACATCATGTATATTTCATTCATTCACAATATTCACATAAGTTACTTCAAAGAAGATGATCAAACTTCAATTTACTTAAATGAGGCGAATCATTACGGAGGGCGTAGTGTTGGACGACCTCCCAGCACAAGGTGGACAGGATGACTTGGTGAAAGTTGCAGGACGCCGTTCACGGTGGAAACTTTTGGGGGACGCCTATGATCAGCAGTGGACGTCTTCCGGCTGAAATGATGATTCTTCATTTTTCTCAGGCATGGGCTTTATTCAAATTGCAAGCGACATGAAGTAATTCACTGCTTGGAATTAAAAATCTGATTATCGATAACTTAATAACATTAACCCAGTTCTGGTCCAGCAGAAGCAATTTTAATTAATAGATGCTAGTGTTGGACTTGGAGACGGGAGATGTATCCCCAGGGTGGAGGACTGCAGCTTCCTAACACCCGGCATAATGCCCGACTGGAGAGTTGCAGTAATTGGCTAGAAGCTGCAGAAATTGAAATCACGAGATCGTGCAGGAATTAAGTCCTAACCTAACTTTAAGTCCATCTATCCTTTTCGTTTTTGTTAGCAATCAAAGAGATAAAGATGAACGAATGGTTTAATGGGTGTAACTGTCAATTTAAATTGTTTGTTTTGAGGCCGACCTTATCTGCCTAGTCACGTGCGAACAGCTAGTCAAAGATATAAAAATCAAGAGTTAAAAATATTTGTAAAAGAGATGTATACTGTAGTACAAAAATTCAATTTTAGAACTCGTGAATTGTATTATGTAACAACCATAGAAATAAGACAGTTTGACTATTTAAATATGGATGCTGGAGACGACGTCATTCGTCATTCGTCGGGCTCTTATCTCGGCGAGCATTTCGGCAAAGTTAGAGCCAAACGGAATTGTTCGCTCGGATGGCAAGAGACCCGATGATGTGACACTCATTCCTTGGCAACAGGGGACGTGCCTGGTGTGGGATGTGACCTGTGAGAACACTCTAGGCCCTTCTCACTTGAGAGCTACTTGTGCGCAGGCGGGTGCCGCGGCCGCGGGGGCCGATGTATTAAAGGTGCGTAAGTACGAGGAAGTTTCCGGTGGCTACATGTTTGCTCAAACTAAAAAAAATAATATTCCAATTAAGATTTTTACAAATCATAGGATTTTTACAATCCAATAGGGTTTGAGACGATGAGCCCTTGGGGCCCTGAAGCTAAAAAGTTTATAGCAGATCTTTCGTTGCGTCTCAGCGAGACTACTGGCGATCTCGTATGCCGGGGACTATGTCTCGCGAGGACGCGCTCGAGGATCTGCTTCTTTTTTAATTACTGTTTGGACTATAATATCTGTATATAATTTGTACTCGTATGTAATGACATGACATTAACTTTGTAATTATGGTCAAAGTCAAATTTTTTTATTCGAATTAAGATTTTTACAAATCATTTTTCGACGTCAAAGCTATCATGGATGGCATGGATGGCACGTTCACTACCAGTAGTGCACGCCCTCTGTGGAGAAGAACGGCCAGAAGAAACTCCACAGGAATTGTATCTTTTGTACTTTTCTTTTAAATATATGAAGAATCATACATGATTCATAATTACAATCTACTCCGCTGATTTGGAACAACAGTTGACCAGACGTTTTTATCATCATGGTTGTAATAAATCCGTCAATATATTTTTCGTGTAAAAGGAAAATGAAAAAAAAAAAAATTCCTTTAAAATACAGTTTTAGGCGCAACACCTTCCTCATTCTTATTTATTATAAGCATGTTTTCCTGGTATGAGCTTGCAACACGCCTTGACGCGGATGCCAGCGGAAGCGGATGCGGATGCGGGAGCGCCACGGATCCCGCGTCGCGGATGACACTGTTTCCACCAGAAATGCCTCAAGATATTTAAACTAAGACATTTTTCACAAGAATATTACATGTTGCGCGGAGCAAAATGTGGATAATGTGTTTCGCTTGCTGCAACTTTGCATTTTAAGTTATGTTGGAATGTAGAAATATTTAAAAACTGTATTTTTATTCTGTACTTTTTGTTTTAGTTTTTGCAAGCGAACGATACAAATAGGGAAGGTACATTATATGCTTTAAATTGTTTGTTTATATATTGCACACAAAAGATACACCAAAAAGCTCGATTGACTTGCTAATATACCAAGTGGTAATCATCATGGTTTCAAAATTCTAATAATTATGAAGTTAAAAATATTTTTTAACAACACGTTCGACAATGAAATGCTCACAGCGTCAGCTAAGCTGTTTTTCAGCCATCACCTCGTTCTCTACTTCTTAGAATATATATTCCATGCACCCCACGTTTTTCGTTTTAAGTCCTACAAGAGTACTACACCAGTAAAAATCTCAATAAAAATTATTTTATACTTTTTAGTGCGTAAAAACGTGTTCTTAAAAATATTTTTAATTTCATAATTATTTTGTGCTTTTTAGTCCAGCGTATTTAAATGTAGCAAGATACCCTGAACATCACATAGGACTAAATTGCTAAGACTAAAAATCCCAAGCATGCCGAGATTATGTTGTTACGATGAGATTACCTTCCGGCTCCACCATGAGACCCTGGACATCACGTATGACTAAAGATCTTGTCAAGACAAATTCAACGAGCCACGACACGACAAGGTAATGTTATGTATTTTAGGAGTTTCTATGGCCACCTTCCGGCTCCATCACGACACCCTGGACATAAAGTGTGACTAAATATCTAGTCAAAACAAATCCAACGGGCCCAAACACGACTAGGTTATGTTGAGTATTTGAGGAATTCCTGTGGCCACCTCCATCATGAGACCTGGACATTACTTACGACTAAAGATCTTGTCAAGACAAATTCAACGAGCCTAAACACGACGAGGTTGTGTTGTGTATTTTAGGAGTTTCTACGGCCACATTTCGGCTCCATCAAGAGACCCTGGATTTGTAACCAAAGATATAGTCAAAACAAATCCAACGGGCCCAAACACGACTAGATTATGTTGGGTATTTGACGAATTCCTGTGGCCACCTTCCGGCTTCATCATGAGACCCTGAACATCACGTATGACTAAAGATATTGTCTTGACAAATCCAACGAGCCCAAATACGACGAGGTTATGTTGTGTATTTGAGGAGTTCCTATGGCCACCTTCCGGCTCCATCATGAGACCCTAGACATCACGTATACCTAATTAAAGATCTTGTCAAAACAAATCCAACGACCCCAAACACGTCAAGGTTATGTTGTGTTTTTGAGGATTTCCTATGGCCAACTTCCGGCTCCATCATGAGACCCTTGTCAAGACAAATTCAACGAGTCCAAACACGACGAGGATGTGTTGTGCATTTTAGAAGTTCCTATGGCCACCTTCCGGCTCCATCATGAGACCCTGGACATCACGTATAACTAAAGATCTTGTCAAGACAAATCCAACGAGTCTAAATACGACGAGGTTGTGTTGTGTATTTTAGAAGTTCCTATGGCCACCTTCCAGCTCCATCATCAGACCAGCTCCAAGATATCATAATATTGCATTGTCACCGGGGTTACATAAGTGTACCTAATTTCAGCACAATCAAATTACAGCACGTGCTCCAAAAATGAGTTGCAAGATTCGGACCGAACAAACCCATAAACAAACAAACAAACAAACAGACAGACGAGAAAGCGAGTTAATAAAAACGTGTTAAAATACTTTAATGCTGGAAAATTGATTTGCCTGCGATAGTACTGCTTTTCCAAAACAAAGAAAACGCTTTAAATAGGGGATCGGACTACTTTTTTTTTATTTTATAAATTCCGAACTTGTTAGTTTCTGCTATCGAACACTAAAATAATTTTGGCTCTATCTTTAAAATCCACCGGGTTATAAAGCTTTGAAATTCAAGATTAGACAGAGGCACATACCCACTTGTGACGTCATTTGTTAGTAGTGCGATATAATCTCCATACAAAAAACCGTTTTTGAAACAGACAGACATATTAAAACTTTAAAAAATCACTGTAAATTCGGTTTTCAACCGATTCTGTTTTTTTTTTTCTTCGCGAATCGTCTGCTACTAATCTATATTTTAAAAATAATTCATAAAATATGGTAAATTCATAAAATAACACTCCGATCCCCTATTCCGCTCCGAATAGGAAGCATGCGTTGTACACAAGTTAATAGCGCAATTTGTGTTAGAATAAAATATATAATATAGGTACTTAATAATAGTAAGGTGTAAGTAAGTATAATATTATGGTATTTACTATAGCACATCGTACATAATGCGTACATAGTGAAATGCGTGAAAAAAATACGACTTCGAGTTGATCGATTGTTGTTCGATATTTTTATTTTTTAATAATAAATAATATTTTTTTACATGGACCTAATGCTTGTGTCACACACACACACACACACCCATACACTCGACATACACATCCAACGAGCGGAGCAAGCGTGATGGATGATGAACGTTTTGTTGCATAGTTTGTACCATAAATTATCATGTGAAAGTGGTCACTTATGCGAGTGCATTCATTAGGTCACAAACAAGTTAATATCTAAATAAATAGGGTACTTTTAACGGGAAAATTATACACAACGTGAACGTAGCTAGTAATATGTAGAATTAACAAGTTAAAACATCTAAAACAAATATGAAATCAAACTTATGCTGTAACACAATAAAATATACAATTAAGATGGCTTAATATCTCACAGTTGTTTTTACAACATAATCTAAATGTAAACACTAAAGATAAGAGTGATTGATAAAGAACAGATAGCGATAAATATCTACCGATAACAGTATTGATACCGACTGCAACCCAATGTTTTTATTGCAGTTCTATCGATTTTACTTCTACAATAAAATTCTGTGTGAAAAGGATTTGGCCTTATGCGAATCCACCCTGGGTCTGCCGTGGTATTGGTGATGGTGCAAGGTCACAAGCTAAAACCAGCAAGGCCAGTGGGTAAACCACCTGCATAATACAACAACCAAACAACCACGAAAATCTTAAAACATACACCTGCATAATATTTGACGATATTGCAAAACCGTCAGGATCAGCAGGATGTGGATGCGGATCCAGGACCGTGCTAGAGACGACGCCCATATTGTACCCAGCAAGAAGGTGTGTGCTGAGAATGAGCCTCCGCGGTCGAGTGGTCGAGTTTTTGACTCTCTTTATGGAGATTCTAGGTTCGAATACCAGTGTAGACACTATCGTACAAAAATAACATTGTAATATTTTCCCTAGTTTGGTTAGGGCATTACAGGCTAAATCGACCCGATCATTCGGAAATAAATACGTTTCAGTACTTTGGTAGGCACGTTAGGCGCGGATTCCGGCTGCCATCTACGGAAGCAGATCTTACACGAGCCAATTGTCAGTGGCTTTTGGCGGCTCTAAAGTACCAATTTCATTCATCTTTTTTTTAAATATTTTCTAATGCTTCGTAGAAGGTTCAGGAAAAAAAAAAGAAAATTGCACAGCGTAGGTGCAGGGCAGATGTTGAGAAAAACGTCAGGAAAACATCTGCCGAGTCAGCTAGTATAGTTGTTATAAATGTAATAATCACAATGCATATTATTGTTATTATAATCACGATCACATTAATTCCACTAGGTTAACCCAACAAAGGAGCTGCTGTGCAGTAATTGATGGCGCGGTCTAATTGAAATGAATTCCCGCATCCGTGAGTGACCTACTGACTACATTATACATTCGGAATGTAATTACGAGTATTTGGTTGAAGTGTTCATAGCACGTGATGATTTGCTTTCGTTCTTCCTCTTCTTCATCGTCGTGTCGGCTGTAAGGTTGACCACTGATCTGATGCGTGCATAGAACTTTCGCTACTCTAAAATTTACAACTTTTTGACATATGGTAAGTGCCCCAATTATAGTTCTATATAACAAAAATCATGGTGAACCAAATGGGATGCACCCGATCTGACAGCCCACACCATACAGCTATCAATAAAGGAAAACGATTTTCAAGTAGACTTACGCCGCCGTGAGCTACATCATATAAAATCAATATATGTTTTAAAATTTTTGTTGTTGTTCACTACACTAAAATTGTTTCAATTTACTTAAAATCATGCTCTTATCTATAAAAAGGTAAGCCGAGCTCGACTAGTTGTGGGTGAAAAAATCTCGTTGTTCTCGTGGGGCATTTAGTGAGGCGAAGAGGAATGTCTCGTTACTGCGCAAAGCGTCGTCTGTTACATTTCCTTAAACGTCAGATGCTTTTTTAGTGAGTACTAAATACTAACTTACTGTCACAGTTGCGGCCCAAACGCATCAAGTAATTTGGATTGGTACGTTTAACTGACATACCTATTTAGGTCATTTGACCTTTACTTTCGAATTATTTATTATTTACTATTCTGATTGATATTGAGACTGATTATGTATACTCATCCTACCCTAAGGTTACCTGGAAGAGATTGCTACCTTAGCAATAAGGCTGCCTTTTGAGTCCTCTGTTCGGTATGTTTTGTTTTTCCTCTTGTTTATTTTGTTGTATATAAACAATATTGTATTGTACAAACAGTCCTGCTTGAAGGAAAATGATTGATGATAGAAAGAAACAAGTTTTCCTAACTTTTCAATCCGGTCAATAAATATATATTTTTCAATATCCAATACGCTGTCCTTTTCAACCACGCTCGTTTCCCATCCACAAACCACCGTCAATTTAAAACAAATAATACTTATTCTAAAGCCATTTCGAGCGACAAAAACGGAGCCGAGTCGCTCTATACATCATAGAGGGAAGGCGGAACGAAGTCTGCATCATTTAGCAGCAGGCGAGTTTTTGTTCGTCGGCTGCGTTGTTAGTAATGTATAGTGGAGGTGTAATCTCAGGGCGAATTCTGACATTATTGTCAGCCCATATTTATCCCCATCAAGGGGCTAGCCAAGATAAGTTAACGACTCGAAGTAGATAACTTAGGGGCATACAAAAGTATAATTTACTAAATTATAAATTAAGAAAAATTTATAATCTATATTATATAAGTTTATAATATATATACGAGGAGGGATCAAAAAGTAGTGAGAATGAAATAGAATATAATGACTATTGATAACTTAATAATTTATTTTTCTACATAGTCTCCGAGTCTCTCTACACACCGAGTCCAGCGCTTTTCCAAGGCTTCAATCCCTTTAAAAAAAAAAGTTTTGTCTTGGTCCTGCAAAAAGCTCTCCACGGCATCCATCACCTCGTTATCGTCTTCGTACCTGTTTCCCCTTAAGTATTCTTTCAATTTGGGGAACAGATAAAAATTGCTAGGCGCCAGATCTGGTGAATAAGGGGGGTGGTCAACCAATTCGAAGCCAGCTTGCTGAATGGCAGCCATCGCAACTGCCGACCTGTGCGCGGGTGCGTTGTCGTGATGAAACAGCACGCCTCTTCGAAGTTTCCCTCTCCTTTTCTCTTTGATGGCATTCCTCAACTTGGGAATTAAAGCTGCAGAATATTGGCCTGTAATAGTGGTTCCACGCTCCAGGTAATCAATCAACAATATCCCTTCTGAGTCCCAAAATATTGAGGCCATAACCTTGCCAGCCGATGCCACGGCACGAAACTTCTTCGGGGTCGGTGATGATGGCCGTTTCCATTGCGAAGATTGCTGTTTTGTCTCAGGATCAAAATGATGGACCCATGTTTCGTCCATTGTTACGAAACGAGACAGAAAGTTCTCAGAATCTTCTTGAAACTTGTCCAACAATATCTTCGAAATGTCAAGTCGATTTTGTTTCTGACTGTCACCCATCTTGCGGAAACTTTTCTCATATTCAAAGATTGTTTCAATATGGATTGAATGCTTCCATATGAAATGCCCGTTTCTTGAATTAAGTATCGGATGGTAACTCTTCGATCGCTCAATACAATTTTCTCGACTTTCGCAACATTTTCTTGGGTGACTGACGTCGATGGACGGCCGCAACGATGTTCGTCTTCCGTGCTTGTTCTCCCTACTCGAAATTGAGAAGCCCACCTTGCGACAGTAGAACACGGCGGAGCAGACTCTCCTAATGTTGCCTCCAAATCGCATTGAATCTCTTGAGTCGTTAACTTTTTTAAACAGAGGTATTTAATAACGGCTCGCACTTCGTTTTTCTCCATTTTCGAGAACACGTTCCGACACGAAGCAAACAAATGACTACATTCAGAAAAAAAACAAAAGAGAATCGAAGATTTTTTTTCTTTGTTAATATTACAAATATGTATCTGAGCTATGCCTGCCAGTGTTTTTTTTTTCTTACCAAGGAGTATGTCGTTCTCACTACTTTTTGATCCCTCCTCGTACTAGTGGCTCTGTGAGCTGTAGACCTCGCGAGTCTGTATATACATATCTTTTCAAAATTATTTTTCTCGACAAACATCCCCAACCCCTTGATTTTTTTTATTTTTAAAGTTTATTTTATTTTGTTTTATTTCATTTTATTTTATTTTAAGAAATGTGACCTGTAGAGGAAAACAGCCTCAGCGGTAGACCTTGTAAGCTGGCAAACCCCATAACTCCGTCATTTTTTAAAATTTCCAAAAACTGACTCGACAAAATCGAACCTGCTCACAAAATTTCACGAGAATCACAAATTTTCAATCCCTGTCTCCCAAACTAAGATTAAACTTGTGTCTTTGGAGAATTTGTTATACATGGCGTAAGCAATCCACCAAAACGAGCTTAGAGTGAATAATTTAGACTGTTTCGAACACGGAGACAAATACAAATTGTATTTGTCTCCGTGGTTTCGAATTGTAATTTTTAGTTTCATTTAATACTAGTGGCTCTGTGAGCTGTATAGATCTCGCGAGTCTGTATATATCTTTTCAAAATTTTTTTTTTCTCGACAAACATCTGCAACCCTTTGATTTTTTTTATTTTTAAACTTTATTTTATATTATTTTATGTTTTTTTTTTATTATAATTTTATTATTAATTTTTATTATGGGGAAACTTCTTCAGTTCACCTTTAAGGGGAATTTTTATTATTATTATTATTTTATTTTGTCTTATCTTATTTTATTGGTTAAGAAATGTGACCTGTAGAGGAAAACAGCCTCGGCGGTAGACCTTGTACGCTGGCAAACCCCATAAATCCGTCATTTTTTAAAATTTCTAAAAACTGACTCGACAAAAAAATTCGATTAATTTATCGAACCTGCTCACAAAATTTCACGAGAATCGGTTGAGAAACGCGACCTGTAGAGTGAAACAAACAAACAGATGGACATACAAAAGCTAATTTGGCCAAGCTGAAACAGAGACGCTTCGCTCGCTCGGTCAATTAGATAGATAGATAGATAAGACGTTTATTAAGAAGCAGTACAAAAATAAAAGACAGAAATACAGCAACAAACACGCATCATATGTTAATGAAAGAGACAATCAATTAATTTAGTACCGCCACCTTAAACAGGCCCCAGCTCAGCGTGTGCTGCGGCGACACAAGGCGAACCACAGCGCTGTTATTCTGCTGGTACTCTTCGCAAAGCGAGTGCGCCACAAAAGTGAATGAAAAATAAAACAAAGCTACTTGTAATAAATAAAGAAAGAAGGAAGGAAATGACATAGGCCTAATAATAATAAATAAATAAGTAGTCTAATAAATAAATATTCCCTAGATCACATCTGAATCAAGACAACCTATAAGAGATATTGATTACAATAACCACTTATCATGATAGGCGGAAAGCATGAGAGCGCTAGGAAAATTTTTTTTTTTACATTTTCAACCAATAACTTCCTTTCCCTTTTGTCAATATAAATAATTTTAATGTATTTTATTATCATTACATTTTTATTCTTTTGTTTTACACTATACGTTACATTGCAGCATGCAAATAGGAAGAGTAATAAACGTCTAAAAGTAGAGACGACACTAGAGTTCTGTATCTTTAAGAACTTACAGTGTTAAAAAGACGCAATCTCGGAACTCCTAGCACCCACATCAAAAATGTGGCTTCCATTTTATGTGCTCCTAGTAGTTCAGTGTTCGATGTTCGTGTGGTAAAAGAAAAAGAAGAAATCATGTATGGAAAATAACAAAAAAAGAAAAGAAAAATATAAACTAAGTTGGAGATATTTACGACTGTTTTCTTTAGTATAGTTATTTTTTTATGATAAAATGTAGTAATAGAGAAACTATTGTGATTTCAAAGTATAGCAATTCTACGAATTAATTTTATACTGTACGTATAATATAAAAACAGAGTAATCGACTACTATTTGTACCACTGTTTAAGAAAAACGTTTTAGCCTACTTATTTATTTAGACATAATTATTACAATTTTATTTTATTTTGTGAATAATATTAAAATACCGGCTATGGATTGGTCTGCAAAATTAACTTGTACGTACACATTGATAAACATCCAAATGTTTAGTGTAAAGTCGGCAAACCCGCACTGGGCCAGCGTGGTTGACCAATCCTCGAACATTCTAATTAATTTAATATTATTTAACCAGGCAAACGAGCGGACGAGCCACAGTGGTGGTAAGTGGTCATCGTCGCCCATGGACATTCACAACACCGGGAGGGTTGCCAACGCGTTGCCAGCCTTTGAGAGGCCTGTATACTCGCCCCTTGAAGAACCCCATGTCAAAGCACAAAGGAAACACCTCATTCCACATCCTGCAGGTACGCGAGAGGAAAGATCGCGACGCCCGTACATTTTTTGAAATGGACTTATTATAAGTTAGTTATGATACGTGTTTTTTGTCTACAATTAAAATTAATCTGTATTATTTTATTTACTAATAATACCTTTCTGGAGACACAAGAGACTGCTCTACCTACAGAGGTAAGCATTATAAAAAATAAATGTCAAATATAAAATTCACTTTTACAAAATTAAAATGAGAAATAATCTAGGGTTCTAAGAATGCTCCAGTGGAGATTAAGAAAATTGGCATCAGAATTTAATATTTCCATTCTTTTGTATTTCATTTTGATTCGGCTTAATATTTCAGTCGTGGAATATTTCTAGGAGTCGTTCGTTTTATTTTATTTCGTAACTTGAATTAACTTGAATCATAATAAAAAAAATCTTCGGAAAATATATCTGATATAGGTAAGCTTATTTAATTTTCTATTTCTACTCTACCTGTCGCTGACTAGATGAGAGATTTTACCTGTAAAAAATACATTAATTAAAATAAACTCTAAAAATGCTACCAAGAGATAAAATAAGATAAAAAATAACATGAAAGTCTGATGTATAATATTAAACTCAATAAAATTCCAGAAATCACCGAGTTTATCTATGGAGAAAAACTCTAAATGGATCGCTATTTTGATTAAAAATGGGCTCTGACTTTGAAACGTTCTTTACTCTCTTTTTTGTTTACAATGATATTAAAATTAACTAAATTATCGATCGTATGGACGCACGCTCCAAGCCGTAGCACTATACTACGGCAGACGTAGCATAGTTCAGCAACTAAAGCGTTAACTTTGTAGGTCCTTCCTTGGCAGTGATAAATTGTACACTTAAACCCCTCATGGCCGCATTGTTTCAAGACCATTGTAGTAGTGTAACCTGTGTTACGTCATGCACAGACAAAGACGGAGGATTCATTGTACTCCTCATTCGTATGTCGAGACTCACCTTTTGTTCCTATCTGAAGTAACAGAGAACTTCATATTTCATTCAAAACCATGTCTGAAGCTAGTTTCTTAAATGTCATTGAGGAGGTAGTTTCGATTTTCATCTGAAGGGCCGTACCATTTACGAAAACATCATACCGTTGATTGTATCCATTATTTCTCCGTATTGTTTTTTTTACAGAAAGGCTCAAAGTCAAAGTCAAAATTATTTATTTCCATAGGATGATATTACATCACTTAGATCCGTCATTACATTTTTTTGGGTGAGTTCACTAATACTCTCGAGCCTGCTCTACTCTACAAGGTAACGATTCAAACTGTTAATTACTTATTTTTAGACTCTGGAGGTCTTGGATTCGAATCCCGTTGAGGATAAATTATCTAAAGGCTTATCTAAGTGATCAAAAAGTTAGATGATTTGTGCTTTGGACGGCCATTGATCCTGGCTATTATCTGTAATAGTCCAAGGTAATAGTCGTTGAATGAGCCATGTCTGAATCCATTCCTGACTCAATCATTCTGACCAGTGGTTGAGGGGTCGGTCTTTGACCTTACAATCCACACAAGCTCATGATTATTCATGGGCAGGTATTAAACGATCGTGTTAAAAAGAAACATTAGTGAAGGATCCTCAAAATAACTAAAAATCATACATATTTACAAGTATTATAAACTACGTGGAGAGTGTTGCAAGTAGGAAAATATTGTAAAATCGTTTAATATATTTTTTTAGTTCTACGACGACATAGAAACTTAACAAGGACAAAAGCTATAAAAAAGCATTATATGCTCGCTCATTGGGTCGTAAATGACCCACACCTACCTGAGTTAGTTAAAAAACTATAGTTTATTTTCACCAAAATATCTGAAAATTACAGAATATGAAGACTAAAATTGTTCTGGGTTAAAAAATGTGAATGAAAGCTTCAGTTCTATTGTTTACTTTTCATTTTAAATAATTTAAAAACTACAGTTCAACAAAACCTATGTGAGCACTTAAACTGACCTTTAAACAAATGAGTGGAGCTGAAACATGCGCACTGACAGCCTCGGACGATTTAACGAGTTGCCAGCTCGAATTAATTTGTTCTCCGCTCGCGAAAAGCCAGTAACGAGAAAAAATGTTTTAACACGTTCACTGCTTGCTTTTAGCATGGTTTAGCAATTTTATGTCAGTTTTTTATTATTAAAAATGTGCTCACTCTTGGCCACAATTAGGCCTAACTAGCAGCCAAGATGAGACCGAGGGTGGAGCGAGCTCGTCCAGAAAGTGCCCGTTCACTCTTGCTTTAAAAATATCTGGGTTATAAGTAATTGGGAATACAAACGCTGGCAGAGAATAAAAAAACTCCCTATTTGATCATATAAATTTAAAAAGATCCACAAATGTTAAAAAAAAACGCTAAAGCAAAATACGAACGTGATTCGAATACAGTTGACTTTTTTAAATAGCTCTTTCTGATCCATTCCCAGACAAAGATCTCCTTTTTATTCTTATCAGATATCAATCCAAGGCTTAGGTCCTTCGTAGACATAGTAATTATTAAATAATCTGTTTCTGAACACCTTAGTAAGAACCTGAACTTTTGTCGAGTTGAGGGGGTTTGAGGGATGTTTCATTGGTTCCTTTGTTCTTCGGGACAAAATATTCAATTTCATACTCAAAATACACCACACATTCCACCTTCTATTTTAATTAACAAAGTTTCGGTGAATATCGGTCACAAGCATTCAACATATTAAAACGCTTTTAAAAAATTCCTCCCATCAAAGCGCGAGGTTTTTTATCCAAAAACTAATTAAGAGCCGAATGTAACACTTACTGCTGATTACACAGAGTTAATGGAATTTCATATCTATTACAAGGGATTTGGATTGGAATTTCAATATGTAGATTACGCTTGAGCGGCGGCAAAGCTTTGACCAATCAGATTTGATAATTACCGGCGCTTTGTGGAAACAGCCAATAGCGTGCGAGCTGTTAAGTACCTACTGCACTATGTTGTTAAATGTTAGTAGTTTACTTTACTACAAGCTGCACTTATTGGATTTTCAGTAAAAGATTAAGAGAAACTTGACGGCTTGAAACAAAGTATATTTCAGTGGTATTTTCAAGAATATTACTTAATTGAAATAGATCTATAATTTTATTCTGGGGTAATGTAATATTACGTATTGATATTCGTTTCACTACTAAAAAAAGATTTGAGTTTATGAAATTTACATCGTTTTGTTCCCACCGTGTAGTGATAGTACTCGTCAAACTGAACAACATTAAAAGAAAAAAAAAAACCTGCGACAAAAATATTTTTGTGCTCTCCATACAAAATGTGTCGGTCGGTAGTCTCACTTTGTATGGACAGACCAAAAATTTGTTTACGCAGGAATTTATATTTTCGCGATAAGTTGTTCTCTACTCACTACATGGCGGGAACAAAACGATGTAAATTTCACGGTGTATACTTATTAACGAGTATAGGTACACTACTTTCTGTGGTACTACTATTTTAATTTTAAGCATAATAATATAATGGCCGTGTGGTGACGGCAGAGTGGAATACATTTGTCACCAACCCCTACTCTTCCCGTGGGTGTCGTAAGAGGCGACTTAGGGACTACAGATTGAACAGGGAACGGGCAGCAGCGCTCTCTGATACAGTAACCTTTTAATCTGCGATCTCCAACCCGCCTGCCAAGCGTGGAGATTATGGCAAAACCTTCCACTTAAGTGGAGGAGGCTCATAGTCCAGCAGTGGACTGTAACGGGCCGTTTATGTTATATAAAGTACTTGTATTTATTTATTTTCTTATGATTTGTGCTAGCTTGAGATCATTATTGTGATGTTGTAGTTGTGATGTTGTAGTTGTGATGTCACAAACCCGAGATATGGAGCCGCAAAAAGATTTTGAAATAATTTATGTAACCACTACTGTAACACGCGTTTTTTCATTCAAAGTCAAAGTCAAAATTTTTTATTCGAATTAAGATTTTTACAAATCATTTTTCGACGTCAAAGCTATCATGGATGGCACGTTCACTACCAGTGTACGCCCTCTGTGGAGAAGAACGGCCAGAAGAAACTCCACAGGAATTGTATCTTTTGTACTTTTCTTTTAAATATATAAAGAATCATACATGAGTCATAATTACAATCTACTCCGTTGATTTGGAACAACAGACGTTTTTATCATCTAAGTAATCATTTATCGTATAATAGGTCTTAGAACATAAAATAGTTTTAATTTTAGCTTTAAATTGGCTATCGGACAGATTTACAATATCATCTGGTATTTTATTATAGAAGCGAATACAGTTCCCCATGAATGAATTATTAACTGTGCACAGTCTAAACTTTGGGTGCGCTATTTTATTTTTATTTCTAGTATTTATATTATGTATATCAGAATTCTTAGGAAATAGCATTGTGTTCTTCCGGACATACAAGATGTTTTCAAATATGTACTGTGAGGATACTGTGAGGATATCAATTTCTTTAAACAATTCCCTTAGGGAATCGCGACCACGCATTTCATATATGGAACGTTCATCATTACTAATCCAGATTTTTGTTACTGTAGCAAACAATATAGTAAGTATAGAAGCAGCAAAGGCAGTCCGCATTGAACCAAGTGATTTTAAACTCATATTTACAGTCAAAGACAGACAAAAGTATAACATCCTCCGTGGCCGAGTGGTCGAAATTTCGACGCCCATTACGGAGGTTCCGGGTTCGATTCCCGGTAGGGACACTGTCATGCCAAAATCTCTTTGTGAGACTTTCCCCAGTTTGGTTAGGACATTGGAGGCTGAATTACCTGATTGTCCGAAAAGACAGACGATTCCGTGCTTCGGAAGGCACGTTAAGCCGTTGGTCCCAGCTACTATCTAGTTGTTACATGAGCCAAATCAGTGGCCTTTGGCGGCTCTATAACACTGACACCAGGGTTTGTGAGGTCGGTTCAACCCACACGATGATGATGATGATGATGAGGCGTGCTTATAGTGAACTGTTACACTTCTAACTGTGTGTGATCGTATGTTTATACAACACTCTTACCACGAAGGTCTACCTGATTCGATTCGCTCAAACAAATAAACAAACATTGCAGCTACTGCAACGTGCAAGATGTTGACTCAATCTATTCACACTGCTCCGTCTATAAACACTGGCCGCTTGGAGTCATATCATAACTCGTGCAGTCCTGGTACATCAGTCATACAAACACATTGGCTTCGCAGAATGCTGATGACGTGGATGATTTTAAGTGTACTCCGGTTCCATAAACGGCCGAAGGGGTATGTTAGTAAGTCACTCTCATGCAAATCCGCACGGCAAACTGATCGGTATTTTCCATCCGACAACCCATGTTTTTAGGGCATAGTAGTTCGACTTCATGAACTAAACATAAATGTTTTAAATAGAAGATACATTTTTATTATAGGTATTACAATTCATTGGCAAACCCACTTTTTCATCTTGTATCCCTCCTATTTTAATGAAAAGCGATAAGACCGCCTTTTTCTTTTTCTCTGTTGCTTTTACTACTGAATTCTTTCTGTGTTTGTCTAATACTTCCTTGTCTTGTTGCTTAGCTTTTGTAATTGAAAATACTTATATAAAATGACCGCCTTCTTATGGAATTAACGAACCTGAGAAAAGTATCCACAAAAAAAAACTGTCTTTGCTATCTTAACTTTAAGTATGCAAAACAAGAATTACCACAATTTCCTTTTGTTGAATATCCTTGGAAGGAAGTCTACGGTGGAAGCTATAACACGGATGAAAAGGAGAAAACGGGATGTGTTCTGCGATCGCGATAAAGATACGACTTCCGAAATCGGCGGATGATCCCTGGATATTATGTATTTGCATAGAGTCAGAGGGAGAGCTTTGAACAAATTTCACCTGGATAGTAGTGGTCTGTGAACTTGAGCAAAGTGCGAAGATTTGAGCAAATATTTTTGTACAAAATCTCGGCTATGTAAAAGTATAGTTGCCGCAACGGTTTATGAGCGTTCCATGAAAATGGAGGGGGATACTTGCCTTGCACATGAGAGAAAAATATTGTCCGATTCAGTACTTGCACAAAATGCTTGTGAACACTATTGCGAAAAGTTAAAATTTTACTAAATAGTTATGTTCAATCAATAAAACTTTATGTTATCAAAGAATGCCTTTCTCAAATCCAAAATAACCTGCAAAATTATATGTAAATATTCCCGCACTTTTGTAACTTATTCAAAAGTTACAGTGTCGACATAGTATACCTTAGAAAATAATATCACAGGAAGTACAAGACCTTTTTTACGACTCCAATATCAATACAGACATCATGAATTTTATACATTTTCCTATAGATAGCAAATTGATAAACGTCTTTCAGAGTACCTCCTATCGAAGGAACGTTTAAAAGCGATTTTTATGGATGACCCGTCGATGCCATAACTTTTATTGCTTACGTATTCAAATATAAAAGTACTAAGCAAGCAGGAGTTAAAGGTGCTTGTTTCATTTCATCTTTAGCTGAAAAAGATCTCAAAAAGAAGAAGAAAGGGTCCTTTTAAATGTGATATTTTTGCCGTCTGTCTGGTCCAGATCTTTATTATAAATAACCAGTACTTTTTAATACTTCAAAAAAGATTTTTTTAAATAAACAAAAAACCACCAATCCATTGAAAATGCAGCTTAGCTTGGTCTGGAAATATTAAATCGTCAATTGAGCTACCAGGAGATTAGAAAATCGAGCAGTTGAATACATTCATGAGTGTGATACATAAACCCCCGAATGCATAATCGGCGGGACCAAACGCTTGGTGAAAACGGATGGCTGCAGCTCCGGATGAAGAGCCTTTTAGTCGATTGAACATGTTCCAGCTAGCTTGGTAGGTTAATCAAGCCATTTGTATGTCCTAGGACATTTATGTAAAGATATGGGTAAAACTGCGAACACGTGTGACAGTATCATGCTCAAGGGAAAAACATTCCCGATTCCTAAAAATTGTTGAACACACTTTAATCGTCTATTTTTCAAGAGCTACTATGCCATAGAAGACAAACCCTCATTTTCATTGAGGGGTGAAAGAAAAACTCCAATGGTCGTTTTTCATTATTGCTATGAACAAATTAACCCTGTAACACATTTCTATTTACTTAAAAATACTGTAAAAATAACCCCAAGAAAAGTTTTCAAAAATAATTGGTGAAGTTTTAAGCCGTGAGCATGAGAAAATTCACAAATTAAGATAATATTTCACTTACGAAGCGGCGGCGCGGGGGCGGCGCGGGGGCGGCGGCGGCGGCGGTGGCGTGATTGCCTTCCCGAAGAATTATCGCACCTTCACGCAATTTCAGAAATCTAACACGTAGATTAACAGCAGCAACATAATTATAATTTGTATACATATTTGTTAAAACGTTTTTTAAGGTTCCGTACCTCAAAAGGAAAAAAGGAACCCTTATAGGATCACTTTGTTGTCCGTCCATCTATCTGTATGTCAAGACCCTTTTTCTCAAGAACTCATGCATGGAGGCATCAAGTTGAAATTAATACCAAATAAAGAATAAAGCATTATGGTCCCTTAGATTTTTATAAATTTCAAGCTTCAAAGTCAGCGCAACCAAAATAATCATTCTTGCGTGGCGACAAAAAGTACTGACATACGATTTCTTACAAAACATAATTAAAGTTCCCATGAAGAGCATCAGATATACATCTGTATTTTTGAATTATCTCCTTTACCTAATATTTTTATAGTAATCACAAACGCGACATCAAAATAAGAAGCATATTGTCTTACATGATATGAGAAACAAAATGGCGTCTGTATTGGTATAATATCGTCATTTGGTTAAACAATCCCGACGACCCTTGAATAACCTGGGAGATCCTGACCTTATTTAGGCCCCACTTTAGGAATTCCAATATTTGACGGTAGGTTTCTTTTGCGAGGTAGTCTGGGAGATTTTTTCGTATGTTTACTTAGGCTTTTAGGATAAAATTCGTAGCTAAAACTATGTTGCAAAAATCTTCTCTTTACTTATGTAAAGTACATGGTTTCTAGTACATACGAAGGCATTGATCATCAATAACAGCCTTCGTAACCGAGTGGTACAGCGTTCAAATCCCGGACACAATGGCAAAACACTTTGTGAGAAAGACGATTTCGTGCTTTAGAAAGCACGTTCTGCTGGTAGTCCCAGAAATTATCTATGTCATCACGGGAACCATGTTAAATTCATTTGGCGGTTCCCTAACTATGTCACCAGGATTTTTGGGCCGCTTTCGAAGCCGAAAACAGGAAACATTCTTAAAAAAAAAAATTGCAACTCCATGTTAGCTTTTTTCTCTTCGAATAAAAATTTTCTGTGATCGAATAAAAAAACCTGTAGAGTAACTTCTCATAAAAACGTAGTTCTAAGCGCTGGCCTCGCGGCTCTCTGCGGGGTCGCAGCGATGCACTTAACGAGACGCCGCGAACGGTACTTAATAAAAATAAAAACTTAAATAAAAATAAGTAGGTACGTTTATATTTTTCTCGGCAACCCGTCGACAGTTGGTTCGAGGGAAACTACCAATTTAAGTTGACCTCTGGACTTCTTTTACCCTCCTGAAGTTTTTGATTTTAGTAGATGTAGTTGTAAATACAAATACTCATAAAAAGTGCTTCAGTCAAAGAACAGGGTATTTAAGAAAAGATCCTGTTTTTTTTTTTATTTTATATACTTTTTGATATGAATTAAATCTTTAGCAAAACTTTAGGCAAAATCCAGGCTAATGTTTTTTATTCATAAAAACCTATTTATTCCTAAACTGAAAAATGTAAGAAGACTTTTACAACTTGCACGGAAAGAAGATGTAGTTAGTACTTCAGCAAATTCTATGTTTTTTTTCTAATGCATGTAGGTGAGGACTCACGGGGTTCTGAACGTGTTCACGGCCGATATGGCTATGGTCGTAAGAATGCAGAGAGATATTCAATTCTCAGCACCTGCCTCGTATCAGATTTTGCTGTCGTGAACACTTTCTTCCAAAAGAAACCTGAGCACCTCATTACTTACAAAAGTGGGTCACACTCCACCCAGATAGACTATCTGCTCATAAGAAGGAGCCAAATCAGCAAAGTGTCTAACTGCAAAGTTATTCCTGGCGAAAGCCTCACATCGCAACACCGCATCCTTGTCATGGACATGCTGGTAACACCAAAGAAGAAAGTGCCCGAACGACGTAGACCCAGAACTAAGTGGTGGCTGCTGAATGGACCAAAAAGAGACGACTTCCGCGAGGCTGCTCTAGGCTTAGATTTAAGCCCAAGCGAGGAAGAATACGCCGAAAATCAGTGCTCTAGGATCCAATCAGCAGTCAGCGCATTAGGAAAACGGGTGCTCGGCACTTCCAAGGGAGGCCGCGTCATCGACAAGGAAACGTGGTGGTGGAATTACTTAGTGCAGGAGGCAGTTCGGGAGAAGAAGACACTTTTTAAAAAGTGGCAAGACACGAAGTCTCCTGAAGACCGCGAAGTATATAAAACAGCCAAATGTGCCGCAAAACGAGCCGTTGCCAAAGCCCGGCACGATCAATTGTCTCCATTATACGACACATTAGAGACAAAAGAGGGCCAAAAATCCATCTATCGTTTGACAAAGGCTCGGGAGAAGGCAACACAGGACATAACCAAATGTCTGTGTATCAAAGACTCCAACGGCACTTTGGTTTGTGACGCAGTGCGAGTAAAGGAGAGGTGGCATAGCTACTTTAACGAGTTGCTTAACACGCAACACGCAAATGTGTTCCCTCCGGAACTGCCCCCTAATCTTGGACTTGTTGCCCTTATAACACCAGACGAGGTACAAAATTGTCTTCCCAATATGAAAAACCGTAAAGCCGTGGGCCCTGACGACATACCGATTGAAGCGTGGAAATCGATGGGTCCTCGTGGTGTGATCATACTTACTGACCTTTTTAACCGAATTCTGACCAGCCGCAATATGCCCAACTCATGGAGATTGAGCATTATCACTCCAATCTATAAAGGCAAAGGTAGTGTACAAGACTGTGGAAGCTACCGAGGTATTAAGGTCATGTGTCACACCATGAAACTCTTCGAGCGCGTAATCGACTCAAGGCTCCGGCAAGAGTGCACTGTCTCTGAGTGTCAGTATGGGTTTCGTCCTGGCTGTGGTACCATAGATCCCATCTTTGCCCTAAGAATGCTAGTCGAGGCCTACAGGGAGAAGAAAAAGCCATTACATATGGCTTTTCTTGATCTACAGAAAGCTTTCGACTGCGTACCGCGCCAAGTTATCTGGTGGACTTTGAAGGAGAAGAATGTGCCACACACCTATATTGACATTATACGAGACATGTACCACAACTCGGAATCAATAGTGAGGACCGCCGTTGACTATACTCACCCATTCCCGATCACAGTTGGAGTTCACCAAGGCTCCGCCCTGAGTCCTTTTCTGTTCAGCGTAGTGCTAGACGTAGTTTCGGCACAAGTTCATGAACCATCTCCGTGGCTTATGATGTACGCTGATGACATTGCACTGACCGATGAGGACAAACAGAAACTGGAGCATAAGGTGAATCAATGGAAGGGTGCGCTAGAGAATGGCGGTCTGAAACTAAATGTTGCGAAGACCGAATACGTTGCATGTGGCAGCACGGGCTCCGACCCGGAGGAAAACGAATAAATTCAAATACCTTGGGTCCGTGTTGCAGGAGTCTGGTGAAATCGATAACGACGTCCAAGCCCGAATAAGCGCTGCTTGGGCAAAATGGCGAGAAGTAACCGGTGTCCTCTGCGACCCCAGGATACCGGTGAAGCTAAAGGGCCTTGTGTACAAGAGCATCATCCGACCAGTCCTACTATATGGCAGCGAGATCTGGCCTGTCCTCGGAAGACACGTCCAGCAGCTACACGTCACGGAAATGAAGATGTTGCGATGGATGTGTGGCGTTACGCGATTAGATCGAATTCGTAACGAACACATCCGTGGCAGTCTCGGAGTCCGTGACGTAGCGGATAAGCTTCAGGAAAGTCGCCTCCGATGGTATGGCCATATAAGCCGCAGACCGTCAGACTATGTAGGAAAAAGATGCCTCGACCTCACTGTCCAGGGCCCTAGATCACGTGGTAGGCCTAAAAAGCGCTGGCTGGACGTTGTGAAAGCGGATATGGAAAAGAACAATCTCACACACACCTAAGGATGCCGAAGACCGGGCAAAGTGGAGAGATTAAGTAGGAAAGCGGACCCCAGCACTAGGCCGGGAAAACGCTAGGACGAAGAAGAACATGCAATGAAGTAAAAAAATCCTTATATTTAAACAAGTTCTACTTCCCCAGACGTTAGCAAATGGTTAAAGTACCAACTTAATTTAGTCACTTAGTAGAATGTACAGTCGGGCACGTGTAAAACTACACGCCTCGCCACTTCCTTCACAGTGTTATTACAAATTACCCCAAGGTGGGCAAACCCGCCCAAGGGCCATTTATCTGTTTTCCCAGTAAAATGGCGGCGGCGGCGGCACGGTCTTACTGTAGTGGAGGAATTAATGATGGTAAAGTGGTCTTGCCGGGTTAATGTTGAAATAGGTGTTGTGTCAAGATGTTTGGGTAGGTGTTAGTTCTTTTCTTAAGCATTTAGTGATGGTGGTAGAAAAAAGTGAGCGATATTTTTTATTCTGCACATAAAAAAGGCTTTTAATTTATTTGTTCAACAACACACTCTAGGATATAAGATACTATCGAAACAATATTTAAATTTGTTTAAAAGTTAGCCAACCGTTGAAAAAAGGTGGTACTATGTTGTAAATATTATTCCTTTTTTATTTTATGGTTTAGAGAACATGCTGTATATATGGTGATTACAATGACTTATTGAACAAATTTGGCTTTGTTGGCCTGTTTCAGTTTTATTGTCTTTTTACTGAGATGATGATAATCATACCCCAAAAAAAAAAACTAATCTTAAAACTCAGTTATTAATTATCACACTTGATTAACGTTTTTACCCACTGATTCGGTTTTACCCATCTGTGTTAAATAAAATATTGACACAGACTAACTTAAGTAATATTTGTTTAGAAATTTCCCAAAAATAATATTGGTTGACTGAGTAAAAGTATTACTAAATTAATTTTTATAGTCATGTCATAATATCATAAATACTCGTATCATAGGACATTATTTAGTTCAAATAAACACTTAGATCAGATAAAATTAACAATTTTTATCCAACTTTATTTCCTTACATTTCATAAACCAATGAACGAAAAAATCGATGTCCTCGCAACAATTCGCTGTACTATTAAAATAATCATAAGTCATTAAAATAATTACCTACAGTAAAAGCCGTAAAACCGACATAATTACTCCAAATCACGCTGTACCTACTTCGGCACTACTTCAGCTTTTTACCACTGAAGATAACCGTAAAATAAAATTACAATATTGACCCAAAAATCTGATAAAGAAAATATAAAAAGAGCTTGTTACGTACAGCCAACAGCACGTAAAAGCACGCAAATAGGCTCCTTCTGGGTAAGCTCGCTACATCGTAGATCCCATCCCTGCTCTCGGGCTGGATCGGGATCAAGAGCAAACCCATACAATATATAAAAAAAAACCGTAAACGAAGCTATTTCTTTCAGGTAACCTAGACAAGACACAAAAAAGTGATAAAAGAAAGAAAACACGTATTTTGAATGACAAGAACAGCATATAAACGAAGCACCATCAACGGTTCATTAACCTCTCAGTAAATAACCCGTGAAATAGGTCAGAAGGACCATCGCATTATGCAACCGGTGAACGCGACAGTCGAAATTGTGCGGAGCGAGAACATTCAATTGAAGAGCATTTTGGCGCATAGGTACCGTATTATATTCTGTGGCATAGGACAATAGCAAGTGCTCGGGCAAAGGGTCGCACGACGACGTAGCACTATACCTGTCATTTAGATGGAAATGTTTATTATAATGTAGGATTTATCAAACATACCACAGAGCTAAATGAAATAGAATTTGAAACAGTTTTTGGGGGAATGTTCCAGAATTGTGGAAAAGACTAAATTAAATATACGTCACCAAGAAACGTAAGTAAATAGATTTTACCAATTTAAACTTTCAAATTTATTTTATCAGATACCTACCTACCTATATAAATTGTTATAACTTTTAATGAATCTATTTAGTAAACTACTGTGATTTATTACGAGCGTTGTAGAATATCTACAAAATTGAAGACAAAATAATATTTTAGATGGTTGGAAAACTGCAAAATTCACATTGTAGTACAGCCCTCTGGGGAGAGTCCAGTTGTGCAACAGAAGATACGCCCGCCGCTGCCAGCCACAGAGTGAAAATTACTGAGCGGGATTAACTTTGAATGGTGCATTTTGGTGTGCACCGGACAATACGTATTTCGCTACGTACGCTAAACCCAGATATTTCCCCAAAATTCTGCTGAAAATAGACATCTAGTGAAAATGAGTCTTAGTGCGTCGTTAACAAAGGTCGTTTCTGGTTAACAGAAATAATATTGTAGCGGAAAATTTGTAAGTCATTGTTTGAACAGAGATAAATTAACGTGGAAGTTAATTTCATTGATTTACAAAAGTTTCGCAAACACAGCTAGTTTAGGGTTATAAAATGAAAATATACTTTGTAGTATTTGTTCTAGGTTCTTTGCACGCATTATAAGACTTTGAGAAAATTAATGATAGAGAGAACTTTGTCAATAGAGTTAAAGTCACAGACTAAAATTCAAATTCAGTACATGATGTGAAAAGACAGTCACGTAAGATATTATAAATCTGCATTGGGTATAAAATATGCTTGATAGAATTAAGATAAAAAGTTGCTTTAATATTGTCATCAGGATAAAAGGTCGTTATAGGCTCTTACTTTAACGATGTAGCCGATAATAATAGACAGAAAGAAGGCTATAAACAAAGAATAAATATTTGAGTTGTGCATGATTATCATGACAATGTGCGATGAATGCAATTAAAAGCTACAACAACACGTATTACACTTAATTTACAACAAAACACGACGATGTAACATAATACAATTATAACGAAGACAAAGGTATTGCCAAACCGCGTTGGATAGGTGACATTATTAATTAGATGCTTAAACTCAAATTTTAAGATGTAATGGAAGTCGTACAAAGAAGAGACAGTCGGGTGACAGAAGCGGCACTTGGAGAAGTTCCTGACAGACGACCTTAGAAACATTATCTAATGAAGAATTCTTAAGTTCCCGAGATCCGAGTGCACACTGGCGCCTCTTCAGTATAAAAATCTTAAATAATGTTAAAATATCAAATGGTGCAAGTTAAAAATTATTATTATTTGAATTTACACTGTAACACCAATTATCGCAATTTATGTTGTTATAGGTATTCCTAATACCATATACTGACTAGTATAACACAACAGATGTGGTATTTTGATCAGATAAGGGATATTCTGGAAAAAGAGGTCAGGATGAGTACCCTAAATCGACGAGCATGCATGAAGAGATTGATGAACATTTGATGAATCTGGATGAAGCAAAAGAAGTACGTCTAGATCGTAGCAAGTTGAAGGACTTGGTCTCTGCCTACCATTCACCAGCTCGGTAAGGCTCAGAATGCTTTAGGTGCTTTTACTTGTGTTTTTTTTTAACCTGAGCTGTCCCACTGCTGGGCAAAGGCCTCCCCTATTTCTTCCACCGTTCTCAATCTTGTGCCAGTGACACCCAATCATCTTTGAAAGCATCGAGATCGTCTCGCCATAGTTTACGATTACTTGTATTATAATATTAATAACATTAAGCTTTACATTAGGTAAGGTTAGGTATTACATTAATTTTTACTTGTATTGTTGTTTCTGGTCTGCCTTTAAATTTTTTTAAAGGACACTAAAACAAACAAACAAATTATGACGTATGTTTTTTGCTATTTTAAATACCAGTCTCCCAATCGTATTTTATTTTGTAGCTCATTATGTTTTTTCAATATGTATATTTATAAAACTACGTGAGAAGAAAAATACATTATTATAGAAATGACGCTAGTGTACATTCAAGTAGCTCCCGAAACATTTGTACAACTTTTCTCAAGTAATTAGATGGTGAATGTTCAAGTTGGAAACTCTTCGAAACGATGGTAGTAAAAGCGCGTTCACTGTCAAACAACTGGAGCAGAAAATTGACATTCCCTAAATTAAAAGCATTGATTTCATTGAGATTTTCAAGTCTTTGTTCGGCTCCGTGTTCCTTAATTTAGAATTATTCAATCGACAATTGATACAAAATTATTAATAGGTACCGCGATATTTATTTTTTCAATCTTCTTGTTATAGTGAGAAAAGTTATCAGAAATAGAACATTGATTTTCTAAGCACGTCTGATTTTTATGAATTCCTGTTAAGTATTATAAATATTCCGCAGGAGGAATAGAACATCTCAGGGCAATCAGACTACTCGCTAAAACCACACTTAACACTTTTGAAGAACTTGAAGTAGGTATGTATATGAAATGATTAGCCTGCACTGGGTTCCAATGGTTGACTTTAATCACCCTCATAATATGTATGGTAGTCCCGAGCCCAAAGATGATATCTATATAAATTACACTGACTATTATACTTCGCCTTGACTGGCACGGGTTTTTAAAGGTAAGTAATGCGGAGAGATGACTGTCTGTGTCATGTAAGTATAAGGGATTTAAAGATATGTTCAGAAAAGAAGTGTGTTAAAATGATAGTACGAAAGAAGAAAAGCTCCGAACCCATAGGACAAAATAAAGAGAAACGAATGATAATGGCTGACTATCATGGCAACAAAAATAGAAAACAACAGCTAACATCTCAAGAAGCTCAAAGACACGTCTAATTTCCAGAAGTTATCTATCAATTAAACTAAGTAAATTTCTGGGTTAAAAGTAAATTAAGTATATAGGCTAACAACCATATAAAAGTTCATTCGACCGACCGTTTCTCAATTAAGAGTAAGAGAAATACACTTAAATAAATTATACTTAAAGACGATTTGTATGCCAACTTCCTTGCTTCACATTGCTCCATTAAAATCTCATAAGCGATGAGCGACCATTACTGAGCTGAACGAATGTTCCTACGAGGAGGAAGAAAACTGCTTCCAGAAGATATTACAGTTCAAGAAGTTCCTGCAGATAAGTTTTCAATTTTTTCTTTGTTAACAGCAAGTGCTACTGATGTTTCTGTAGGCGCTATTGCTTTGTTTCTAACTAAATTACATAGAAAGTTGCTTGCAGATTAATGTTTGTTATTTACTAGTTTGCATTTAGGTATACCTATAATTTACGTGTGACCTTTTTTAAATGTTGTGACCCAAAGTAGGTACCGACACTTATCGTATTAGACTGTGTGCTCTTGATATACTTAAATTAAAGTTGACTTTCTTAACATTACGCAACCATAATCCATAATCTCATCGTTTCTTGTTTACGATTATGATTTTGATATTGAAAGTAAAAAAAATCTTCTAAGTTGATTGCTTTTCGTCGTTTTGTTATCATAGTGGTAGTGAAATTTTGAAAATCAAGTGAAAAGTTTTAAGTTTTCGAATATGCTTGATTCCTCAATTATATTCATATTACCTTTTTAACTTACGTTCTTGTACCCAAATGTAGGACTCATATATTGATTGCCAAGTCTCAAGCTTGCGTGCTCCAAGGTTCTGATGAATGATCATAAATATGAAGATCAATTTGTAATAACATACTTATGTAATTATTCAAAAGCAAGTCTCATGTATATGAGATAAGAGTACTTTCCAAAACATTTTCTTCTACTCCATGTTTGATAATTATCGCTATATAAAAATTACTTGAATAAATTCTCGACTTTTCAAGCTTCCTTATCCTATGCATTTCCTTTCTACACAATGCTGTGTACACTTACTCCTTCGGTCTCTTTGTTCTGTTGAGGTAATGTCTCAAGGCCGCCCAAATGTTCGGCCAAGCGAGAACCGTCCTTATGCCCAGCAGTTAGGGCACCGATATTTGTGGAGCGAACTGCGGTAGACCCCTGGGAGTACGTCAGGGGAAACCTTCGCGATTTCTTTCATTTACATTCTCAATTTGTTTTTTTTTTCTTACATACTTGTTATTTCCACTTTTAGACTCCTCTCTTTCTATATATACATCAAAAACGTTGATAGTTTTCTACGAAAGTAATCTTTCGCGCTATTAAAATTCTTTTTTGAAAGTAGAACAAGCCGGTGGTGATGATAATCCGTTCAGAACAGCTTAGAGAATGTTTATGGCTTCATACAAACACAACAACTTATTGGAATACTATTGGTAACAAAATAAGGAAAATATATTGTTTGTAAAAGTAATTACATAAGTGGGTATTAAAAGATAAATGTAAAGAATCTTTGTAATAATGCATTAAAAAAGTAATAATAATTTCTCCATTTAACTTTATTTATTCGCTACTGTAATTAGCAGACGAAATGTGTTATTCAATATACCGCTTACTGAAATTGTTCATTATTGGCCACGGTCGGTTACCCCTGAACAAATGTTAACAGCATCCTCTTCACTTTAACTACCTAAATCATAATAAACGTCAACTTACGAATCGACAGAACGGAACGGCAAATATTTGTTGATATAGTACAATCATATTTGACGTGTGCCGTCTCTATCTGGCAATGAGTCATTATTGTCATTATTTTGTAAAGTTTGTCTTAGGTTAGGATTCCACTGAGGCGTTTGACAGTCTTACCTTGGGTGAAGTGTGGGGCTGCGGTGGCGGTGGCGGAAACGAGTCGAGCGACGGGTGCGGAGCGGATCGAGGTTAAAACTGTCGCGGTACGCGGAGCACGTCCGTCGCGCTATATGGCCGGGCGCCGACTGCCCGCGTCGATCGATACGGCCGCCATTGCTGCGTTGCGTTCCGTTTGCACAATTCATTCCATTTTCAAATCACTCTTTTATTCTTCACATTAGATTTTTGTTTCATCTAATCTTCTAGCTGCCTGATAAGAAAAATAATCTGGGTTGTTTATAATATGGTTTCCTTATTTTCACTAGGTCAAGGTCGTTGCGGAAGTGCGTTTGGAGGAGTACCCATTTCCTGACAGTGTTTTATAGCCTGTGGCGGTCTGCCGCGAGGGGGCGCAACGTGCGCATGTTCCAAACACTAACTTTTGGTCGAGTTACTGTCATCCGCAGCGGGAAAGCCTCGTCGAGATCAATGTTGTGAAATGGGAAAGATTTGGGACCTAATGCAGAGCCTTAACGAATAGCTCGAGTTTATTTCTTGTTTTAGTTAGGCTGGGAAACTTTGCTTTTACTGATATCAATATCAACTGCTCTGCCTATTTGGCCTTAAAAGACTTTTTAATTGCCGTACCTAAGTATAGCTTCAAAAGAATAACAAATCGGGTCTGCTACCTATTTTTTCATTGTTCAATGTACTTGAATTATTTTGTTGATTTCCTAAATGCGTAATATTTTATGACATATTATTACGAATAATTTATAATAAAAGTAATTCCTGAAACTATTTTTTTTTTTCGATAATTGTAATGAATCGTTAAATGATAAGTAAGTGTCTTCTATAGGTAGATAAGCATTCTACCCTCATCCTCGTCTTTTCCAAACACTAATTGCAAATAATACAAGTAGGTACTCGTATCATGTAACAAATTATTAGAGGTAAGTAAGTAACAAATTACATTTGTGTAAAAAATTCTACGTTAATCCATGATTCACTCCGCCTAATCCACTTTTAACAAGATCACTCATGCTGAAAAACGCATCTCTCTAATACGATACGAGTGTTAAATTACGGCCCTATTTGTAGAATTATTGAATGAATTTATTTATTATATATATATTGGTTGAAAGGATTCGCAAAGGTAAAACTGAAACTGTTGAAGCATGAAATTAATGGAATGAATGATTATGTAGGTACATAATCATCGCTCTAATTTAAGAAGATACCCAGCATATACTTACCTATTTTCTGGGTATTTTCTTAAATTAGAGCGTAGATGGTGTAGCGGTTGGACTTACTGGCTTCTGTACGGGAGATCGCGGTTCCGAACTTTACGATGAAATATTGTGCTTTTAAAATTTCAATCTGGTGGTAAGTATTTACCATTGTGGTGAAAAGATTCGCCAACCACGTGGAGGCGGTTGCCCAGGGTGCGCCGGACGTAGAGAGGTTGAGTAAGTACGTCACTCGGGGAGGCTACGGTAAAGGAAAATTTTACTAACGTGTACGCAACTAAGTTTGAAGATAATCTGAAGGTGATCAATCAATGCGCACTTGGTCGAATTCTTCTAATATAATAGCAGATTCGTAAAAACATCGTGAAGAAACACTACTGCCAAGAAATTTGAATGTGTGTGAAGTCACAGCCGCACTAGGCGCTAATTCAGGGTACGTTCGAACCCCTCCGTGGGAACTTATTATAAGCTTTTTATGAAAGTAGATATCAAGTTTCTCGTTTAGGAATTATATGAGCTAATACCAACCGCATGCCACTAGACCTATGGGCAAAACAAACGACCACCTGGAGCCCACAAAGAGATAGGCGCAGACGTGGACGGCCTCGTAGGAGATGGCGGGATGAGATTGACTCTTTTTTAAGGAGTTGGGATGAGGAAGCCCAAGATAGGGAAGGATGGAAAAAGAAGAGGGAAGCCTTTGCCCAGCAGTAGGTCAGTCTAGGATAAATAAGATAAGATAAGATAAGAATACCAACCAACAAAAGATGCTATTTTTATCCCTGCTGCAGCAGCCAACCTTGATTCACAATATCGTATCACCATATTTGGTATATTTATAGATCCGGAAATATTTATCTGTTTCTTTTAAAGGAAAGCTTTCATCTCCGTCCCTTTTATACAGAGCCAGTGAGGTTCCCACAGGGAGCGCTTCGGAGCCGGCGATACGATAACGCAATGGCTTCCTAGTTTCACGATATACGTCGTCTCTAGGTAGTTCGTCGGGAACTTTACCTTCTTGGGAAGTTAGTGCAAATCCCTTCGAAGTGAGCTTAGCCAATTTGCAGTAGAAAGTTTTTGATATATTTATCTAATTTGGTGTACGTTATATATTTTACGTAGGTTTCTCATTCTGAGAATGTTAACTTTTTTTAATTTTGTGTGTCACCTGAATCTGTAGTTTTTTTTATGTTAACCTCGTACTCAGACTAATATGACCGATTAATATCATGTAGCTTGTAAGGACCTTACCTTGACTTTAAATACCAACGTAATCAATTGAGCAACTACCTGCCACGTTGTTCGTATAGGAGAAAACCACCCGAAGAAATTCCACAGGAATCACAAGTAAAATTAAGGTGAGTTGGTTGATTTCAAATGTAATTGCAACCTTATATTTACTTACATTTTTTACTACTTCAAACGCTGTTTAAAATTGTAAAATTTACTCATTTATTCAAAACTAAAAACGTACAGATGGATACATACCCAACTAAGATCACTCAACAGCATTAGTACTTAAGTGCTGGTAATATCTGAAGAGCTATGATTGATTGAGAGGCTCGTGCGCCGAACCCTCTTCGTCACTCTGCTGACGGGTCTACAGCGATTTAACACGTCACCTGCTACGCCGTAGTACGCGTAGAAGAATGCGCTACGAGATCTCTGTCGTATCGTAGCACTACGAATATCATCTAGCACTATGCTGTGTAAAAATGTACTAGCGTCACGATTATTTTTTATTAATTTATTTGATGGTGTATTATTAAGTATCAAACTGTAGGGTTTAGATCAGAAACATCTGATACATAAATTAAATCTTTAACTTAAAGTCTTTAAAAATAAGGTACGTTTACTAACTACGAACAAAATGAATTTAAACCTAAAAAAATGCTAAGTTTGAAGAATATTATTGTCAATTACTTTCAATTCAGACCTACCTACAAAAATCCTCACTAAAACAGCGTTGTTAGCGCTATTGTGAAACATTCGATACAAAACTAAACGAATACAACCCTGCTACCACTCCAGCTGCAGCTGTTCAAATCTAAACTGAACCTTCAGGTGATGTAATAGGGGCTGAGTGTCTTCGATGCGAGTGTGGAAGCAAGTCGGTGCCCCAAGGGGTACAGGCGAACATCGATCAAACTTCACGCGGCTACTCGCCGAGGAGAAGAGTTTTCGCGTTAAGACCGCTCTATTTTTTACCTTAAAAATACGAAGAGAAAATGTAGGACAGCATCTTCGTTCTTAGTGAATAAAGCGCAATATCCGAGCTGTTAACACTTTATATAACAATCGTTATACCTACTTATTTTTTACAATATATAGTTTGCACAATATAATGACTGCATTTTTTAAGGAATTTTGAGACAAATCTTATTTGGAACTGAACAGTAACATAAGCTACTCTGTTTAACGCACTGAATGTGCTTATTATTTACAAAAATAAAATAATAATAAAATTATTTATTTCAGGCTTATTGGCTTATATAAACCGTCAGATATATTTTTGGGGTTCCGTATAAAAAAGGAAAATAAGGAACCTTTACAAGATCACTTTTTTGTTCGTCTGCAACGTAATCAAATATGCGATTTAAACTACGAAGAATATGAGTAGGTTTAAATATACACATTAATACTACTAGAGAAAAATTCAGTTTTCTTTGGAAAACTGAATTTCTAACATATAACTCTAGAAGTATTAATGTGTATATTTAATTAAATAAAAAAACGCAAGATAAACATGGATGGAGACGCAACAGGAATACACCAACGTAGTATTTCGTTGGCTATAGTGAGTTCTAGTGCGGCAATTACTCCCGTTTGTGATACCCATCTTTTCGTCATTTGTGATTCATATTCACCTAGCACTACATTGGTTCATGTCATACCAATCAATACCACATTAATAAGGCTTCAAAGTGAGTTTTAAATTAAAGATGTGCTGCTAATAATAACGCTACATAAAGCTAGTGATCGAAACGCAACGACGCCGCCGCGCCGTAGTGAATCGTAGGACACCGAAGCGAGAGGAATTTCGTTGCGGGATTAAGAAAATTTTCTTTAGTAGAGTTACTAAAACAATCACAAAAATTTTACAAATAATAAGAAATGTACTACTTATAAACGTCAAGACGTTAGTTAATTTTAAATCATCAGAAAAAGTTATAAAAAGTCATTAGTGAAGTTCGCAATTAAATCCACATCATGTAAGCACAATAATTCATAATTTGACATTGTCTAGCAGGAAAGAAGAAGAAAAGCTAAGTGTTTTAAGTTGTTTGAAAACTAGGTTCGCGACAATAGGCGCCGTACAAGCATCTTAGTACTGCCATCTGCTGGTCATTTTTTACAACTCTTTCACCAATGAGTCTTCAGTCCTATTTGCAAGGCGTCTTTCCCCACTGGCAGCCTGCGCCTCCAGAGGTGGTGGGTCGCAGCAAGCATGACGTCACTCTGTCCTGGACGAACCTGGGGCTCGGTTTCCTCACCGGTGACCTTATTTACCGCGTGGAGAGGAAAGACAAGCTGCCGCCTTGGGTGCTTGAATACAGGTATACTATTATTTTAAGATTTGGAGCGAAAACTTGTTTTACTTGTACTTTTAAAGGTCCCGTAATAAAACATTTGAATGGTTTAACTTTTTTCGTCCATCCGTTCATTTATCAGTCGGAGAGTCAAGGCTGTTTTATAATCCTAACAACCTTGTTTGGCATAGTTTAATTTTTTTTAAAGTAACAGTAGTAGTGGTTTGACGTTAGGAACTCAAAATGATTTATCTATTATATCGAAAGGATTTCTTCCAATATAAATTATGAACTTTTTAACAAACGCTTGATTAACACCAATTTTCGATCAAATATTGTTTTTTACAGTGGTGGCAGAACAACAAAAAGAATTGACAATCTAGCTCCTAGCTGTCCTCACAAATTTAGGCTACGGGTCATTGTTAAATCTGAAGCAACTTCAACTCTTGCAGACAAAGTTAGAGAATACTATGGCAGTGAAGAGAACGCTTTTAAATCTCTTAAGAACGGACTGTTTAAAGATGTCAAAGAGATAATAATATACGAAAAGGACATAGCTAAAGGAGATGGTGACGTTATACCAGCAGAAAACTTTGATAAAGATTATCCAACAGTTAATGAAGGAGGAGATGCAGCAAATGAACTAAACATAGTTACTGAAAGGTAAAAAGTCATTTTTTAATTATTATTTTTTAAATCAGAATACATAGCGCACGTACTATCTATAGTAAAAAACTAAAATGAAATTGATGTTACAGAACAGAAAAAAAAGCTGAACCAACGAAAACGTGTCTGAAATCTAAGTGGTCCGAGTTGTTATGTACAAACACTGATTCAATGGGCTCGTCAGCTGTCGGCTTTTGCATGGCTGTGCAAGGACGATATCTTAAACACGTAAGACAAACTTAAATACTATCCAAAATAGATGTTCTATTTATGTTGTCAATAATATAAACTAAACTGGTGATAATGCCAGCCATAGATAAAAAGACAACGTTTAACAATATTATTGAGTATAAGTCTTCTTAAAGTCAAGACACCTCGTTGGACAAATCCTTCGACATCAACATCAAAATATCAATAATGTAAACTATCAAGTTTTTATAAAATATATTCTTTATTGCACACTTAAATATACAGGATAATATTAAAATTAGTTATAAAGGCGAGCTTATCTCTATAAGAGATATCTTCCAGCCAACCTACAAGGTGGTGGAAAAGGTGTAAAACAGAGCGGGCACGGATGTGCACTAAATAAATATTGAGGCTAAATAGTCTAATAACGGTTAAAATTTGGTTCAAGTTTCAGACATTACAGTTTTATTAAATTCGTTAATTACTAGGATACAAACATTAGTTATCATCCCTTTTTATTAATTTAATGTCCTTAAATTTCAGGTCCAATCGATGTTAGACGAGCGGCCTGAACTGGTTGGCATTATTAACAATACTAATGGATACACACCACTAGCAACCGCTGTTAGAAGTGGTAAGGAAAGGATAATATGTACTTTTTTTCATTTATGTTGTCTTAGTAAGGACACCAAGCCAAGTCAAACCAAATCTTTTTCTTCTTCGTCGTGTGATCTCACAAACTTTGGTGTCAGTGTTTTAAGACTAGTGTAACAACTCCTTCCGTAGATAGTAGCCATATGATAACCAGGATCCACGGTTATGGTGAATTTCGAAGCATTGAATCAATTTACTTTGATAATAACCAGGTGATTCAGCCTGCAATGTTCTAAATATAATAATCTTTTTGAGAATTTCCCCAGTCTGATAAGAAAGATTAAGTTGGATTATTGTTTGACACTGTTTCACTGAACATCCTTAATGAGAGTCACGGTCAACTATTCGACCCTGGAGGCTGGTGCTGCAATCGGTTATTCTGGTATTTAGAAAACTCCATAGAAATTACCTTCAGAAAATGACACGTTCAACTGTCACGAAAGTTACCTTTGTTGATGTTATTCTACAACTTTACTATCCTTTGAAAAGCTGAAGAAACAGTTACTCTCCTCAGGTGACCTTAGCATGGTGAAGTTGCTGCTAACCGCGGGAGCCGAAGTAGACCAGCTGTCAACGTGTGGTCAAACCCCGCTCCACATCGCGGTGCTGTCTGCTGGCACTGACATTGTGGACCTACTGCTGGAGACTGGAGCTGACTTTCAGGCACCGTTTAGTCTTTGTACTGAATAAATGCTAAACTCAGTCACATCTAATAATGCCATCTATCGAATAACGATATACTTTTTTTTACAAATAAAACTGCTAGAAGAAGATTTTACCCTGAGAAACGAATGAATGACTTAATTGTATCAAATCAAATCAACGGCCCGTTAAAGTCCAGTCTTAATTATATAATATAATATTTGAATATTACGCTACTATACTTTCGAATGGAGACCACGTCTCGGGAAACGTAGTGTAGGACGCCCGCCTGCCAGGTGGACTGATGACCTGAGGAAGGTCGCTGGTGGTGGTTAGATGAGGAAAGCGGGTGATCGTGCGCTTTGGCGTGCCCTTGGGGAGGCCTACATCTAGCAGTGGACTGCAATAGGCTGATTGATTGATACAAATTTTAAAGCATTCACAAATCAACTAAAATGTTAACTTTAACTTTAAACGAGTATTACTCATATGTACTCATAAAACAAGAGGAGCTCATACGTTAGAAGCATAAAGTTTTCAGTGCACATAAAAAGTGTTGGATAAAATCTCAATGTGGTATTTTTCACTTGGGACGGGTGGGACTCGTCCTAGCGGCGTAAAGCAGCTGAAATAGTGGAAATCGTGAAGAACAAGATGTAAATATCACATGTCGTGATATTATATAATATAACCACCTACAAACATACAAATCCAAAAACTAGGCAGAAATATTTGAACTTTAGACAGCAAAAAAGTTTTACAGTATAGAACACGAATTATTTCATACTATTTTACAAAATTCATGCATGTTAAAATAGCCTGAAATCTATTCCCATGGATATCTGTCTGTCTCTAAGTAGTCATATAGTCTAATTATAAGCTTTTTTATACAATTTTTGCTTACCTTTGAACTTATCTAAAGAATTTATTTTATAAATCGGTAGGGTTTTTTTATTTTATTTATTAGGTTGCCAACAGAGCATACATAAACTAAATGCTACTCTAATTACAGGCAACAACGGCATGCACTAAAAATTGCTTTGAACTTTAAAGAAGTAGATACAAAATAATACAGCTACAACAAAGAGAAAAACAACTAAAGATAATTAAATAAAACTGAGCCACATTAATTAAATTTCTCTGTGGGAGAATGGCCTTTTTAGGGTTCCGTAGTAAAAAAAGGAACCCTTATAGTTTCGGTCTGTCCGTCCGTCTGTCTGTCCGCGGCTTAGCTCAAAGACTCTTAGTACCAGAAGGCTGTAATTTGGCATGGATATACATATGAATCATGCCGACAAAGCTGAAGAATAAAATCTGTAAAAAAAAATAATTTTAAGGTTCCTCTGGTACACGTCAAGAGGGGGTTATTTTTTTTTCACGATTACCTTATAGTGTGAGGTATCGTTGGATAGGTCTTTTAAAAACAATGGGGGTTTGCTAAGACCATTTTTCGATGCTAGTGTAAGTTTTAGAAATATTCCGTTTTAAAGTGCTTATTTTTGTTTTTTTTTTTGTCAAATTTCCCCCCCCCCCTCTACCAGCGAAACCGATGTATATGGAAACGTGAAAAAAAATCATGGTAGTAGTGTATATGATGAATTTAAAAGGAAAATTATCAACATCAAGTAGGCTTTACAGGTTATCGAATAATAGACCAACTTATAAAAAGTACTAGTACAAGTAAGAAATTTGGTACTACAAATATCATAGAAAAATATTTTGATGAATGTTAGAAGGCTGTTATTTGGAATGGACATGCATATGAATCATGCCGACAAAGCTGAAGAATAAAATCTTAAAAAAAAATTTTTTAGGGTTCCTGTGGTACACGTGAAGTGGGGGTTATTTTTTAAATTCACGATTACCTTATGGTGTGAGGTATCGTTGGATAGGGTTTAAAAAAATAATGGGGGTTTACTAAAACCATTTTTCGAGTCAAGTTAGAGTCAAGTTTCTTCCCCCCCTACCAGGGAAACCGTTGTATTTGGAAATGTGAAAAAATTCACGGTAGTAATGTATATGATGAATTTAAAAGGAAAACTATCAACATCATGTAGGCTTTACAGGTTAACGAATAATATATCAACTTATGAAATGTACTTGTACTAGTAAGAAATTCGGTACAAATAACATAAAAAAATACTTTGATAAAGTTTAAACTGTCTATGTAGTAAATTTAAGTACGAGAAAAGTAAAAAAAATGAGAAATAAGTAGGCTTGACAGGTTAACTAACAAAATACCAACTTTAAATGTACTTGTGCTAAGTAAGACATTCAGTACAAGTATCATAGAAAATGACTTGATGGAGTCCGTCTATGTAGGTAGTAAATTTAAGTAGGTGTTAGAACAGTAAAAAGATTGCGAAAAAAAATCATAACATCATTTACTAAAATAATTTCATAACCTATTTACCTTATTTACCAGTCAGTTTTAAATGTGTAACAATCGCGAGTTGCCAATGGAACATTCGAAACATTCGAATAAAACTATTTTGAATTTCGAATAAAGCGCGCCGCGCCGCGGAGCTTATGGCCCTGCGGGGCTTGCGCGCGGGGAGACGATGTAACAAATAGAGCGGCAGCCGCGCGCGCTCATTAGCGCGAGCGACTGGATGCTGTTCGGATGTGCCTTGAAATCCTACCTATTAGATTGCAATTATTAGCACTATGAATATTCAAATTTTTTGATTATTTTTGTTAGAATTAAGTATACTAACATATGAAAGACTTGAAATTACAATACTATTTCTTTTTCAATTCCAGTTAGATATTCAATAAACTATTATAATTTTATTTAGCAATTTAGTCTAGCCTACTTTTATTTCCAAAAACTTAGTTCTCAGCGGAGCAATTTTCATTCGTAGTACTTACATAATATTGTAGATAAAATTAAATATAGGTACTACCTATATAATAGGTTATAGGTACGTTTCTTTTTAAGTTTCTCTTTAGCTATTCTTTTGTTAGGCAACTACGGAACCCTACACTTTGCGTGGTCCGACACGTGCTTGGCTAGTTATTTAAAAAGAAATGTTTACAGTTGCCTTTATATTTTGCACAGTCGGCTTACATGAGCAGCCAACTTATCCTTATTTTCTAGTATTAAAATTGTGTATAACACCGTTCTTTTTAAAATTATTAATATATATTTTTACATACACAAGATTGTCATAGAAATATTGAGACACAAATGTCAGAATATTGATTTCTTTAAACTTTTCTCTCAGTGACACCCGAACGAACAGCCGCCCGTTTCTGCCTTGTTTCTGCAGTGTAAAAATACTAAAAAAATTCAGCGTGACCCCACAATAAAATACTATAGGTCATTAGACTATGAAAGTAACTGAAGTAGACTAGTCTAGCGGTTTTTTAACTGCGACCGCTGCTGAACTCAGTTGGTACGACAATTTATTTATATGAGAATCCCATTGGAGTTTGACAGGGGAATCTTTAAAGAAGCCAGATATCTTTGAATAATTGCAGGCTCGTGACAAGAACGATATGCGTGTGGAGCACTACGCGGTGGATTCTGGAAATCTGAAGATGGTTCGTCACGTGCTGGACATCGGCGGCGACGTCACAGTACTGGACAGCAATCACTGGACACCTCTATTTAGAGCTGGTAAAGTTCTAATCTTCTTCATCGTGTAGGTTGCAATGTCAACAACCAACCTTATAGATTCTGGTGTCAGTGTTATATAGAGCCGCCGCCCGCGCCGCTTCCAATCACTTGCATGGCTTCTGTCACGACTGTTTCCGTAGATGGTAGCCAACTCTCATGACTTAACGTTTCTTGCAGAGCACGGAATTATCTCATTTTTAGGACAATTAGGTAATTCAGCCTACAATCTACTAAAAACTACCTGAACTCTGTCCCTGGGTAAAAATCTTGTGCAACGGGATTTTAACTTTCGGAACGAGAGAGAGGCAAACACAATACGGCGGCTGTCTAATACACAATAAGGTATTTGCAAAAAATTTACTTCCTAAACTCATAATCAGCAAACACTTCACACATTGTAAAATTTCAATAGTAAAACTTAAATATTGAACCAAAATTAAATATAATATTGCATTTTGCTTTATTTCCCGTATGCGATAAGATAAGCCGATTGGACCAATCGGTTATGTATTATAAATATTATTATAACTGAAAGTGTGTTTAGAAAAACATAATAGTTATGTGCTAGATAGTAGCACAATAGACTTCGATTTCACGCAGAGAATCCGAAATCAAAATTATTTTTTCCAATCGTCAATCAATACTAGAGTATTGATTGACGATTGGAAATATTGCTTAGTTTATTGTTTTCTTATCACTAGATTAAAGATTTGTGATACATGTAGAACTTGTATGTAGATTCAGGAATCACAGAACACATTCCCACTATTCACGTTATACACCTATTAAATTTGACTTATGCTATTTCCCAGTGATCCAGGGAGCCCCGACTGCGCTCATAGAAGAACTGATCAGTCGGGGAAGCAACGTCGAGGCGATGGACCGCGCCGGACTCACCATCCTCACCGCGGCTAGACTTCTCACTAACAGACAGTCAGTATGCATCGTAGTAGATAACAGCTAACAGTAATACCATGGACCAATAACTCGAGTGGTCCATGGTAATACTATTTATTACATGTGGTCAGATTTTTCTTACACTACACAGCAAAGCTGGTGCATTACTAATATTTTCTAAAGATTTCCACAAAGATCCGTTGACACAAGTATATAATAACCACTTGAAAAGCCATAGAATAAAATAAATATTAACCACGATCATTCAAAACAAAAAGACAACTCGTTTGCATCTTATCAGTTCATTTATTAATTAAGTTTGAAAGTTTTAAATCACGCAGTCGAGTTTTTTTTTTTTTTTTATAATTTTTTGATATTTGAATGTTCCTGGCTGCAAATATTTCTGTTAGAACATGTAAAAATTAAAAAAATTGTCATGAAAATCACACTTGTTCAGTACACATTAAGTTTACTGCCGTCGTCCTAAGTTCAATTTTCGAGGAATGTCTATTGAAAACGAATTTATTAAATAATATTTGGTCGTAAATATTATTTTTTTCCAGTTGCAAACCAAGACACTTCGTGATGCGACTGGTGGATGAGCAGTATCCTCGCGAGAAAGCCCTTGCCAACTTCACCAGACTGACCAAAAAGATCTCCAGTGTGCATTCTTTGATCAAACCCTCATCGCCAACTAAACAGACAAACTAAACCAACAACTTGTTAGAAGTTTTTACAAATTATTTGTTTTGCGGTCTTGCCATCGCTTTTTGTAATACATTTTGCTATAGTTCTCTTAAGGTCGGCTAACGCAAAATAATCTTGTTATTCTATTCATAAGGACAAATGAAAAAAGACAATTAAAACTTTAACACTAATTTTATTATTAATCATAATAAAAAATATTTACAAAACCTTAAAACTACCGGAGTATTGAATTGCATTATGCATGTTAAAGTGGTAACAGTAACAGGTGATAGACAGTCGAGGGGAACGTCGGCAGCGAAGGTGTTGAGACAGCGCAAACAACAAGCCCCCTACCGGACACAAATGCATTTAATGGCAAGGCATAATAAGTTAATCAAATAAATACTTAAATAAGTTCTACAATTTAAAAGAATTTCAGTAATAATGGTGCTAATATTAATCTCGTCCAGACGACTCTCATCGCTGTGTTTTGAGCTGTAACGTCAAATTCCACTTGTTTAGTCTCTCTCTCTTCTCTCGCTAGTGGTGGATTATCTTCTTCCTCTAGATATTCAGGTTCAAATTCTGTGTCTTTAGTACTTCTTTTTTTGCGGAATGGCATGTCAGGATCGAATTCCTTCGATTCTTCTTCGTCATAATATTCTTCTTCTTCTTCATTTTCTTTTGTTTCTATATGGTTATTATGTTTTTTATCTTTCTTGTTTTCTATTTCATCTTCTTTTGTTATGCTATTATTTTTCTCTGTTTTGGTAATGTTAGCTTTATTGTCATTTTCGGTGTCAATATGCCTGTTTACTTTAACTTCATGTTTTTCACTGCTTTCGGCAATCAGCTCAGGTAGTGTCTCATTCAAAACGCCAGCGTTGACTAGTTTAAGGTGTGTATTTTTGCTATCCTGCAAGTCAGTACTAACGATAGATCCTGCGACTACTGGAGGAATATTGCCTTTGAAAGGCCCAAATTGAGGTGTTTTTAGAAGTAATTCTGTTCTGTCTGGAAGTTTCGATGAGAACAGTTTTACGCTTTGTTTTGGATCTGGAACACTTGTCAAGGTATCAGCCGAGACAATTTTTCCATCATACGTCGTAAATGTTTGTTCATTTGTTGCTAGTTTCTGAGAGTGTTCTTTTGGAAGCTTTGGGTCCGGAGGTAAATACTGGGGGCTGACTCTATCTGATTCCATTACCATGTCTGACGGCACTTCTTTTTCCATATTCTTTTTACTAAATAAAGCATTTAGTTCGCTTTCAGTTTTGACATACACTGGATGTGGCCGATCTTCTTTAGCATGATTACTTGGAAAGACTTCTTTTGTTCGATCATTAGTTGGCATTAGCATGTCAGGAGGAGAAGGAATAAACATGGGTTCAAAAGACTGGGTCAGTTTTTCGCTCGGTGTTTGATAGACAAGGTTATTGATGGGTTGTGGTGAGTCCATGTAATCTTCCTCCACATCAGTGTCTTCGCGGCGGTTTGAACCTTCGCTAGGATCTGTATCATAGTTACCACCTAATCTGTCCATCAGTGGTTCTCGAATTATCGGTTTGAACCCACTTTCGACTACAATAGTGTTTGGTTTGAAACCAGTGTTGATGGCCGGTTGCATTACCGGAGGGTCTGTTGATTCACCCATGAAATCAGATGATTTGATGTCATTGTATTGTTGAGGTACATAATCGGCGGCAGGATACCTGCTTGTTGATTTCGATTCTGGCGGTGGAGTTGCTAGCGGAGCGCTGACGATGTGACTAGGGGTCATCTGTTGATCTAAAGGAACTGGATGGTCCATCGGTTTGCCGAGAATGATTTGCCCTGGCTGGTTTATGAATGACTGTTGAACGCTGGCAGACCCGACTGAGTCGCCAACACCTGGTAGCGTGATTTGACTTTTAACGACTTGGTTTGCGATGATATCGGTCCTGCCAAGACTTAACGTCTGACTTTGTATAGAAGGTGCTTTGCCCGGACTCGGTTTGCCCATTATGATAGTCTGGCCTGGTGCCACTGATTGTTTGATGAGCTGTTTTTGCGGTGCAAACTGGATTTTAGCGTGTGGCAGCGGCGGCATTGCCTTCATCGGGGGGATTCCCGGAGGCTGTCGGTTGTTTTGTTGTGTCTGTCGATTAAACATTGGTTTACCGTAAGGTTTCTTTTGGATCTGGTGAGGAGGATGATGTGCTGGCATTGGTAACGGGAACGTGTGTCCGGGGTTGTTGTTTGATGGAGGGCCTGACGGAGGATTGGGGGGGTTTTGAGGTGGACCAGGGCGACGCAGCTTGATTTCTGGCGGCAGAGGGCGGCGGAAAGGAGGTCGCGGTTGGCGTCCGGGACCCACAGGGCGCAATACAGTTTGCAATGTACGGGGTGGCGCGGGCGGCAGGAAATACGAATCAGGAATACGACCCGTCTGCACCACATACTCATCCCCCTCGCGTATCGGCCTTTCAGGTTGAGAATCTGGGTCTTCATGGACTTGATACATGTGCAGCGAGTTGGGGTTCTGTTTCTGCTGGTTAAGTTGGCTATGTTGGCCGTGCTGGTCCGACGGGCCGTGCTGCATTTGTTGGTGCTGCACGGGATACTGCTGTTTCTGGTGGAAGTACTGCACGTGTCCGTGTGCGGGTGCTTGCGGTCTGCTGCTGTTGCGGGTCTGGTCGCGCATGCGCGTCTCGAGGCTCTCGACGGCTTGTATGACGTCACTGATCTGTCCGCGGCTCACTATGCTGGACTCATACTCCGGCCGGTACTCGCCCGTGAGGACGTCCCTGTCCTTATCGCTACTGAAATCGTTATAATTCGTTTTCGTGTTGATTATTTTCTCTACCTTCTTGCGCTCGTCTAGAAAGTTAGAGTCCGGCTTGAGGCGGGTAGCTACCTGTATGGACTCCTCCTGCTGCAGGTCCTCGGGCAGTGCGAGGGTCTCGGCCAGGCGGCTCTCCTGCGCCTCTTCCGCCTCCTCCTCGCACTCGTCCACTACGCGGATCTTCCACCCGAGATAGCGGTGCGTGAAACACTGAAACATTAACCACACGTTATTAACAAACTCAACAACTTCAGATGATCTGTCACCATCGTTATTGTTCGAGAGACGGGGTTACAAGAAGGCTTGGAAGGCTGAAACAGAAAACAGAGAGTAGATTATTTACATTCAGAGTATTTGAGTAGAAGTGATAGTGTATGTAGATGATAGATGACAAGAGTCCTACAGGTTTATGAAAAGTCGGTATTATACAACTCAAGTGATAAGGCCTAAATGATTTGAAAATATTTAAGTAATAAGATTATATGAATAACCATTCAAAATTGTAATCATCGTGAACAAAAATGAACCTTAATAGACGAATATATTGACGGTATTCAGTGAAATTGGATGGCCGTAAGATGAAAATGTAACGTATCTTGAAGTATGAATTATTTTCTTTAAAAAATTGTGATGAAATGAAACCGATTGTACTGGTAACTGCATGTCAAGCCAGAACACGAAGTAAAGTAAAATTATGTAATAGAATAACGTAATAAATATAAATATGATGTAGACTAGAACGTTGCTATTTTCGATCAAGACAATAATGATGAAATGAAACCAATACTACTGGTACTTCCATGTCCAGAGTACAGTGAAGTGAGTGAAGTAATAGATGAGTATAAAGTAGAGTGAAGTGAGAGTATTAAATCTCACTTGGTAGTAGACGGTGTCGGGGGTGCTGCGGTCGGGGGTCCACGTGACGAGGCCGGGGGAGCCCTCCTCGCAAACGAGGGTCAGTGACCGCTGGTAGGCGCCGAAGCTTGGATACTCGTCGGCTTCAGGCCCTTCATTGTCGGGCGTCCAGTTGCAGAGCCTGCCCACGCCTGTCGGGATCAGCTCGCCGGTGCGCGTGCGACGGACTCCCGCGTATATTTCCACACCCTGCAAATAGAGTTAACATGTTATAGGAAAGACTTAACATTATGCTCTTGATAATCATTTTAACTTCTTTATGTAAGTTATCAATCTCAACCCTAAGTTTCAAGTCGGCACCAGCTACATTTACCATTCTGGTATTCATAGCAATAAGGTCAGTTAATCATAATCCATTTCCACATTAAGCTGGATGCTCCCTTTACTTTTTTCCCTATTTTACTTTATTTTATATTCGCGCCACATAGCAGTAGGTGATATAGAAAAAAAAATACAGCAGAATAAGTACTAGTATTAAATATCTTCCGAGTTAGCATCACGTGAAGTCCTACTCACTATAAATTATTTGCCATACTAAAAATTATCTTCTGCGTTTAAAAATCAGACTTTTTGGAAAATTCAATTCTTGTCTTCTATCCTCTTCTTCTCGTGTTGACTCAAACCAGTACATCCCAATAATTGGCTACACCGACAGCTCTTTGGTTGGCTTCAGTTAAGTCTGCCATTATGCAAGAGACAGGGCAGACAGAACAAGACAGCAAATGCTCCATAGCGCCCACCGAGTAGGCAAGAGCTAGAACTCAGTGGGCAAATACGCTGTCTACAGCTTGTGCAGAGGACGTGTGGACTGGTTTTCCCACGGGTGGTGGTGAGGCGTCTCAGGATATCGTTATGGGCACTAACTTTACATTTTAGCTTGCGGCAGTTTTGTTTATACGTTAATGACCTATCGAGAGTGACACCCAGATGGGACTTAAGATAGTAATATGCAAAGGTTTACCAGTCTTCTAAAATAAATGATAATGACCCACCTTCTTCTCCTCATCGTTCTTATGGTAGTATCCTCCCACGGAGTCGTTGGTGATGTAGAAGGGATGGTACTTGGCGGGGATGTCGGGGTTGATGCCTCCCTCCGTGACGAACGTGTACTTCCTGCCACGCACCACCGTGATCTCTGGGATAAGCAGACCGTTGATGTACCAGGAGATGCCCCAGCCTACGTGACCTGGAATGATAAAAAAATATATTAAAATAACGAAATAACGAATTAGTGGACCGAATCAATTAAGGAAGGCATTTAATAGATTACTGATGATTAGGTGATCCCAATTTGGTGATACAGTTACACAGCATTCAGAATTTTGAGGGTTCAAATGGTTTGATGTTGAAAACTTAATGACATCAAAAGAAGTTGTAATGGCAAAAGATTCTGATAATTCCGATGATGATCACACTAAAAATTATCATGATTTAGATGGTGATAATTGTGTATGTTGCATAACGTATTCTTATTTATATCTTTACCAGTGATAGCGGAGTACCCTTGGGAGCCACCAGTAGGTCCCATCTGCGCATAGAAGACGCCATCTGGTGGCTCGTAGCATTGGATGCCGGGGATCTCCCAGGCCTTGGTGCGGGCTACCGGCTTCGGTGTTGGCACGGGGTTCGGCTTGATCACACGCTCTGGAATCTCCTGGTGAATAATCAAAATGCTAAAGTAACTGAAAATCTAGGTCTTAGGTGATATGCAGAGATGAGAACTAAGCTAAGGTTGTACTTAGTTTCAAAATTGCTAGCGATACTATAGTATCGCATAGGGATATACCCTAAAAGTTCATGGCCCGGTTCTAATAACTTAATTTTAATGAAAGTACTCTAGTTCTGTACTAACTGATTCGATACCTTTTGAAGAAGTGACATTTGTCTTGAATGGTGTATTTACAAGTCATCCACCTATTCGAACAGAGGTAAAAGACTAATGACAGTCTCCCACAAATCCTCTACTCACTGTACAATCTGCTGCTCAAAAAAGAGGAATGAAACTATGCAAAGGAATACGAAAAAAGTATGATTTATTTTTCTTTCGTATAACTGGATCCCTCATATTGTAATGACTAAACACTTTAATAATAGAACTCATGTGCTACTGACTCGTTCAGGCTTAGCGTTGGCGTCTGTCTGTGGGGGAGCGCGGGGTGAGGGTGGGGTGGTGGCGCGGGGCTCATCCTCTCCTTCTGGCATCGGGCAATTCCACAGCGGTGCACGTCCGAACTCGATAAAACGGTCGCCCTGGGTACAGAAAACTTAACATGAGTCAATAGTCAACTAATACATGAATGTGAACAATTTGATAGAGTTTAAAGAATGTGTCTCTGAGATATTCTTGACCTAGAGTGTGCTAGAGTGCAGGCACAATCTTAAGACAGCAGTTGTTTTGCTTCTCTTTAAAAGATAAAAGTTCCAAATCTGAAGTAAACTGGTTCGAATTTTAATTTGACGGCATGTCTGTTTGGTGTTACACATTACATCACTTCAAACTATTAGGCAAAGCGTGCTGAAGTACCGGCTTTCTTTCTACCATTTTTGCCGATTCAAGATGGAGACAACCGTCTGCGACATATCGGTAAGCACGAGCCGTGAACATGTTCAACACGGTTGCAACCACCAGCGAGCACTGATACGTCACGATGAGTCGCTGCCTTTGTTCAGGAGACATATAACTAGATACGAACCTTGGTAAAGTGATGATGGTATGACACCTCCTGACGGGAGTTCAGGGGTCCAAGAGCCCAGATGACGGGCTGAGATGCGTTGGTGAGAACAGGCCGATCTAGCTCATCGGCTGCCTTCAGAGAACGTTGGTACGTCACGATAGAGTAGCCGTTAACCAGGGCTGCGTTCAGGAGCCGGATGGAGTTTGTCTTTTCCTGAGAAAAAATTGTATAGGATTAACATACTGCTGGCTGGATTTAAGTCGCAGGATAAAAAAGGTTGGTGATAGCATGGATCAATATACATTGGTGCATGGTGATAGTGAGTGATTTTGCTTTTATCGATGGTCTTTCTAAGCAATGTATATAAACAGTACCTACAGTATGTTCTTGTCTATTTTTTTATTACTTCCGGTTCCTTACAATCTCTTATAGAAATCGGTCATCTTACATTCTCTTACAGAACGTTAAGATCGGCGTTTAGATATTATAAATTTGTCAAATCTTAATCTCTAAATGTTGCCAAACGTAGTTTTAGTGTCTTTGTTGGGAGCCCACTTAAGCTCTGCTCACTCCTTCGGGGATAGCGTGTAAGTAATAGGTTTCATACTTTATTTTTTACCAAAAAGAAATGTTTGGTGTAGATAAAGTAATCCGCTACAGAATCATGTTCATATCTTTAACCAAAAATACGAGTAGTTTCCAATATTTCAAACTTCAACTACATAAATCCAGTTTCGGTAACAGGTTTATTGTCTCTTAAACTATGATTCATTAAGTTAGCTCTAATAAATTCTGCCTCAAACTTTATCTACCGGGCGACATCACTGCGGCCAACGCAGATAAAGTATAGCCACGAAGTACCAAAGTTCCATATTTAAACCGTTTATTGAGAACGTAAATCTCGCCAAGTCAGGATCCGGCAAACTCCAGCTGACTTGGCCTCGTTCGTAATACTCTGGATCCTTTAAATTGTATATTTTGCACCGAGAAGTCCACTTGGATGACCTAGTTAAAATATACACTGACTTTTAGAGAAAGCTTTCAATCTTTTATAGGTGTAATATTGAAGAAGCGTTAAAGACCTTTACTATTCTTCTTACTACTATTCTCTTTGTGTTATTATTATTCCTGTAAATAAGAAAGAAAGAAAAAAAACAATTTAACATCATATTTTATGGTTATACAACAGATCAACTTACTTGAAAACTTTGAAATTTTGAAATTTTTTATTTTATTATTTACAATAGTTAAAGAAGTAAGGAAAACATGTCCTATAAAATAATATGCATGCTTTGGTTGCCTTAAATCAACCTCTTTGTTTAACAATATCTAAATATTAAGTTTCCTTTTTAATGTATCATCCACTAGCGGTCCTAAATAAATAAATAGATTTCTATTAACTAGGATAACCACGTATAATCAATCATCAAGAGATGTCTCCTATTTATTTCTCCAATTTTCAGAAGAGATAATTGCTGGTAGATTTCAGAGGGATCTTAGTGCTCGTAAATCAGCTCGAAGCAAAGCCTCCGAATTACGCTTGTAAATGTGTGCGAATACGCGCGTATACAGCTAATTGGACTGGATTTAGCCGCCTGCAGGCGACGGGCGATAAATCAAACCATTATTGAATCTGTGGTGTATGCACTGCAGAACGTATGGACAGAGGTGGACTTTTGGTATCGGCCACGCAATAATGACGATTATTTACCTGATGATAAGGCTGATATTGAATACGTTTCCGGGTTTTTTTCTGATTGTTTGATTGGAGAAGAAACCGGAGAATTCTCGTGCGTGGCATGAATCAATCTGCACTAGGCTAACATCATCGTTAATTCGTGTCCAAGACGTCTACAGTTACTGCTGGAAAAAAGCTTCCTCCAAAAATGAGCTAGCATAGTAACGGTGTTATTGCTTTCAGTGAGAGACATTATAAACACTTGACTTGACTTTTAATCTAAATACGCTTGTAGCTTCAAATACAAGGTGTCCAAAAAGGGTATTTGCACTTTTAAATATCAATAAATCGTCTTAATGAGGGTAGATAACAAAAAAATATATAATGTCATACGTGGACTTTATTGGAAATTTAGTTGCAATGGATTCGTATACCGAAGCTCAGCGTGCATTTTGTGTACGAGTTTATTATCAAAACAATAATTCGATAATAACAGCTCGCCGCTTATATCGCGCGCAACTCAATATACGGGACATTTTTTTTATCTCCCAGTGCGAATATCATTAGAAAATGGATTAAGACATTTGAGGCTACAGGGTCAACTTTAAAAAACTTTGATTGCGGACGTCCGAGAGAAATAAGGCTACCTGCAGTTATTCAAGAAGTTCACGAGTCGGTAAGGCAAAATCCCTCACTATCACTGCGAAAGCGAAGTCAATCCGAAAACATTGCAAAATCAACATTGCACCAGATTTTAAAGAAGGATTTGCATTTACGTGCTTACAAGATTCAATTAGTGCAAGAATTAAAACCCACAGATTATGAACAGGAGATGTTTGCGCGCTTTACCAACTTCAACAATGTCTTGTTTAGCGATGAAGCAAATTTCCACTTAAATGGCCATGTCAATAAACAAAACTGTCGCTATTGGTGTGATAAAAATCCTCGTTATAAGCATATGCGTCCACTTCACAGCCCTAAGGTGGTAGTGTGGGCAGCAATGTCCGCCAAGGGCATAATCGGCCCCTATTTCTTTGAGGACGGTAGGGGACATGCACTTACAGTTAACGCGGACAGATATTGTAACATGATTGAAAGTTTTTTGGCACCATCTTTACAGGAATTTAGAGGTTACAATTCGGCAACATTTTTTCAGCAGGACGGTGCCATATGTCACACGAGTAGAAGGTCTATTGAAGCATTGAATGAGTTATTCCCAGAAAGAGTTATCTCAATAAACGGGAACCTTAAATGGCCCCCTAGGAGCCCGGACTTAAGTCCACTTGATTATTTTTTATGGGGTTACCTAAAGAGTAAGGTTTACATAAATAAGCCGTCAACTCTTAGCCAATTGAAAAACAATATTGCAAGTGAAATAACAAAAATCACTAACGTTTTATGTGAACGTGTCTTAGGCAATTTACGGCCACGACTTGAAGAGTGTCAAAATCGTAATGGACGTCATTTGTACAACATAATTTTTTCGTCGTAAACTTCCCATTGTATGTACTTTTTGCAAATAGTAATAAAATTATGAAATGATATATTTTTCATTTATGATTTTGGTATATAAGCTGTTAACACCCTTTTTGTACACCTAGTATAATTTCAGAATTCGGAATAACATATATTAACCTTATATATAGGTATATCCGCCGTACTCGTAAAACTATGCCACTGGAAAAGAAAATAATGGTGACAGCAGGAAATCAGTGGAACGACAAATCGAACTTTACATTGTGAACTACTTTTATTGCTGAAATTTGGTATAAATTTATTTCCTCAAGGCAACACATGAATGTATTACAATGTCAATGTAAAATTTATCGGCCATTGAAGTAGATGAGAATTTCATTAGACGCCCAATCAAGGAGGCGTAAACGTTGTCAGTCGTCCAAGTCGAGAGACGCCTAGTAAACCAAACCCAATAACTAGATTGCACCCGATAGCCCTCAAGATCAATTTTGAAGCTTCTGCAATATTCTGTAGAGCAGTGGTTCTCAACTTTTTTTCAGCCCTCTTTCCTGTTTTCACTTGATTTTGGTGAAGGGACCCCAAGATTTAAAAAAATAAAAATTTGTTACGTTTTTGTTTCCTAAATAGTATCGTGATTAATTTTTTTTAGCTGGCATGTATTATCAGTATCAATATTGACGCTGATACTGTAGCTTAGAGCTACACAGCTATCATTATTTGATTCCAACTGATTTCTAGTCTTGTTCTTAATAAAATCAGATAACCGTTGTTGACAAATTTTAATATGAGCTAATGAAAGAGAGAAGATGATCAAATAATATTATATTGAATGAATTATAATCAAGAGAAAGGACGCAGCTGCACTGTCAAATTAGATTTTTTTAAGTCGGATGTCTTTATGTCGGAGAAAGGAGCGTGATCATATACATAAACATATACGCATTTGCGTTCATAAGGCCTATACGATGTTTGACAGCTCTAAAATTAGGATGTCCATTTCTTACCGTTTCTTTTCTAACTTTAAGAGGCGAAAAGGATGGGCTAATTTAAATTAGGATCAAAAGCGTTATTTCCCGAAATTATCTCTAATATCCTTGTTTTGCGGTGTACAGTTTGTGAACCACTGCTGTAGAGCTATGATCGTCAGTGTCCGTAACATGTTTATATTCATCGTATAAGGCTATATAAGCCGGTGGCTATCGCCTCAAGCTACCTATTACATTAGACCGGGCCATTGAAGCCTTTGACACGATAAGCGTGTCTTGATGTTTAGTTCCTAGAATGTAGCAGTTTATTACTAAAATGATCGATAGGTCAAATCTCTTCTTGATGATAGAAGTAAAAAACTCTTTTTGATAGAGACGATCCGAATGTTTTTTATTGAGGACAGGATACAAAACGACATTAAATAAAAAATAATATGTCCAGTAAGTTTTTGATTTTGTACACATAATATCAAATCTATAGCTATCTAAAATTTGATTACATTACTCGAAACTAAAAATATCTGAGTTTGGGGACTGTTTCTTACTTTCTTTACTAAAAAAGTCTGGAAACTTGTGAAAAATCTCTTAGAGCTTTTAAATTATTTTCAACACAAATAAACCTGCAGACTGTCGCTAGCACTCTCTACACGCGAAACATGCCAAGGCTGTCCAGTGCGTTTCGGAGCCTGTGTGCACAGTTTGTCAAACCCAATAATGTTGATTGACGGGAGGACCCGGAGGACGCTGATGGCCTCCACCGAGGAGTTATTCGGCCGGACGTGGATCCAATTTGCGGAGTGGCCTTTGACAGAGCGCGCTCGGTGAATCGCATTGAGCGTCCGGTTGTTTTTGGGTAATCTCTTTGAGCAAAACTCGAGGTGATTGCGATGATTCATGAGATGAAAATAATAATAATAAAGAAGAAGAAGTTTCCCCATAATAATGAAATTATTTATTATTCAAAAGCAGCATTACAAAAAAACACAACGATCCCGCCAAACAAAAAAAGAAGAAAAAAGAAGCATTTAGTCAAAGTGGGGTAGAAAAGCTTGATTTTTTGTTAATGTCCTGGGTTTGCTTGCACGAGTTTTAAATTATTCTTCTTCACAGTTTGTTTAAAATGCTTAACCAAATGTTTTTTTACCCCCAAGCCTATCATTAGAGCAAGTACCGCATTTTTGAAAACGTCGCTGTGCAAGAAAAAAGTTAAATTGGGAATCTCCTCCAAGAATTCCCTACAAAGCTTTACAATTCCACAATTTGGTGAATCTACTAACTGATAACGTAGATTATTTTTATCTGGTAATTTCTGGAAAAAGTGGTACAAAATCTCACCCCGAGCCTCTCGTCAGGGCAGGATCCCCTCACGCCTGCGCACTGGCTTTTGGCGTCCAGGTAGTAGTCGTGCGCGTATCCCTTCAGTGTCTGCTTGTCCACCCACGCCACGGCCACGTCGCCGCCGACCATCTGCGAGTGCGCCGAGTCACCTGACACTCCGAATGACATGTACTCTCCGTCCTCTGGAAGTGGACAAGAGGGAATGAGCGATTTGAAAATCAGTTTGTTTTTGGAAATAAAGATAAATTGATAAATTTAACAGTGACTCGGTCTACTATTTTCAAAACATATAAGTACAATTCAAACGTAAAATTCAAACGTTAGTATTGTTATAGTAACCAAGTTCAAGTTTGTCAGTATTGTGGTGTAGTCACTAGAAAAAACAGAGGTACAAAGTACGAAATTAAATATTAATAATGAGATCTTATAAAGAAGGGAGGATGAACATAGTTAGAATAACCTCGGAATCATCCTGGTTCTTTAAAAAAAAACAAACAACAAATAAAAAATATTTAAGAGAATATAATGAACTGAGCACAAGGTCGTAGGCAGTAAACAAAGTGACAATGGCCATCATGATCACCAAGTAGTATAATAGCAGGAGAAGATGTTCTAAATTATAGCTTACTAGCGGTCCGCCCGCAGCTGCGTTGTGTTAGATTTTCCCGTGGGAATAAGATATTTTCCCGTAAAAGTATCTTACTTATGTGTTAATTCAAGTTACAAACTAACTCCATTACAAATTTTATCCAAATTCGTTGAGTAGTACTTTAAGCATGAAGGCGGAACAAACATCTAAACATCCAAACATCCAAATTTATTTTCACATTTATAATATTAGTGTGATAAGTAGTTACCGAGTTTAGCGACGAGTTGCAGCACGATGCTGTCGCCGGCGACTGCCCAGCGCACCTCGAACGCCAGCTCGTCATACAGCACCTCGCAGTTCAGCTTCGACTGGAACAAACACACATTCCAATTATTAACTCATCGCCATTCAAATTCCGTATTCGGAAGACACGTTAAACCGCTGGTCCTACGGAAAGTCGTCGATATAATATAAGCCATGGCTCGATGTGGTCTATCTATCATATTATCATTAGGTGACAGGTGATCATACGGATTCATCTTAAAGTAAACTAAACATAAAATATACATACATCTCACTGTCTAGTAAACATCCACTTCCAAACATAACCTTGAATAATAAATAAATAGGTAGTAAGATTAGAAGACGACGAGTAACATACGAGGTATTGTGACGGCTTATACTCGTACCTAAAACACCTACAATTTCAAAAGAAGTATTAAGTCTTAAAAAACATACTAAGCATCTTTTGAAACGACCAACTTCAGACATTAATCCACACGCAACGAAAACGCAACATCCTTTCCAACGATGATACGCAATATACAATTCAATTTGTAATGTTAAGTGAGTTAGCTTTCCGCCCGCGGTTTCACCCGCGTTAAATTTTCCCGCGGGAATGAAGTGTTTTACCGCGGTAAAAAGTAACCTTTGTCCTATTTCAAGACCTAACCTTCATGTGTGCCAAGTTTCATCCCGATCCGTCCAGTGGTTCAAGCGTGATTTGGCAACAAACATCCAAACATCCAAACTTTCGCATTAATAAGTAGGATAGGATAGGATTATTCCTGAATGAGTTTTTCATAGGATGCTATGCAGAGTTTCGAAGCTTGTGTTATAAGCTGGCAATATGCTGAGTCTCTCTCATATCACCATAGTTTCAAAACAGACATATTACGTCTTTAACGAAGACATGGATCGGTTTATTTTACAGTAAATAAAAACAATGTTATTTGCTGCGTAGTTTGCTGCGTAGAGTTTTCTTTTAAAAACCTAATTTCGGCTTTTATTTGGCATGGTTACGGAGAGTTTTTCTGCATTAAAACAATTATTAACATATCCATCAGAGCCGATTAAAAACATTATTGAAAACGTAAAAGAAAAGATATAAAATAAGTAGGTACTTGATAAATACTAAGTTGAAAAAATATGTTGGTAAAAAGATTATGTAAACGTGAACAAAGACCAAGCATTTTTGATTATTTTTGAGATGCTGCATTGATTACAACTATAATATGCACATCATACGAATGCCATAGCGAGTTGTCTTTTGCAAGCTACGAAGGCCGCTCCGCTCACTTTGCACTGTGAACTCTGGCCAGCCTTGGCCGGGCCAAAACCGCACGAGATAAAGCTAGGACTTAACGTGAAATGGACTATAGTGTACTAGTAATATTCCAAACACTTTCATTTTGAAATCAATTTCAATCAATCAATCAGCCTATTGCAGTCCACTGCTGGAAATCAGTTCTATGCGGTATTTATGAAATAAAGACCAACTTTTCACCCGGTCTATAATAGTATCTGAGGTTTTCAATATTTCATTTCCTTTTTCGTTAAAATAATCTGTAAATATCATTTTGTATCAGTATTCGTATTTCAAACACCAAATCGATAGTTTTCAAAATACTCGTAAAATTAAATATGTATAAGTAACCTATATATATGTACAAGTACCTTTATTACAATGTGGGGCTGTAAATATGTTTTTGTTTTAAATACCTACTCAGTTCAAAACATTATCAATCTTTATATTTACCATGCAGATAGCAGACAAACTTCAAAGAACAAACTTTACTTTATTATTATGCTTATGTGCATATAAACACGTCCTAAAACTTGAATACCAGTTCCAAACCAGGGCAAAACCTCGTGATTTTCCGCTAGATTTGAGATTTGCTTGACGTTGTCACGACTATTACGGTGAACCCAGCACGGCTGAGTGCCCAGTGGGTGCTGTGCTGACGAGAAGGGTAATCGTTCGCGAGAACGCCATTTGGAGACGACAGCGAGAGCCATAAGCACGTAATGGTGGTTGAAAATGTGCCAGAAATTCGATAAAATCAATCTATTTTTACGACGCTTTTTACCAGAATATTGCACGGTATTGCCTGTTAAACCGACCCTGCCTTCGAGGATTTTCATGTTCAAACCCTAGCTCGAAAGATATTTGAACAGTAAATGCAATGTTTGTTTATATTTTGGAGACAGAAGTGTTTTCGTTTTGTCCAGATTAGAAATTGAATGTGCAATATCTCCGGATTTTTGTAACATTTTGATAAAGGTTTGCCTAGTCATTTAGTTCCAGGAAATACACTCTCATTTCCATTGTCCAGTACAATATGCTACTTTGGGCAGCGAGCCTGGTAATGAGGGTCGAGCCGAACTTCCATTACACGGGTAATCCCCTTATTGGCTATCGGCCTGTATTACCGACCCCGCCGAGCTTCTCGGTAAAGTGGACTTTGCTGGCGGCGAGATACCGACTTGAATTTATACGCTCCTGGTAGATCACTCCTTAAATATATGTCTTAAAGATTTTATCACTCCTGGTAAGTTTAATTTCTGTTTTTTTTTGCATTGATAGTCAGAACAACGATTAGTTCTGGATTTCATTTACATGAACATAAATTGGCCTGAACTTAGCAGTAAAAGAAATCCAGTTCATTTTGATATCGTTGCCTGATTTCCTCCACGGTTTCTCAAATCACTTCGTAATCTCGTGATAATATTTTTGTTTTGTTTCTTTATTTGTTCTTGTACTTTGTTGGACTTTTCGAAGGTTGTTTTATGGATATTAGATTATATCCGGGGTTGTTTTTGTGGTGTGTTTACTTTTGCGATTTCGCTTTGTTTTAGGAATAAAGGTAGCGAATAAAACACATATCAGTAAATAATTGGCAAGATTTATTTACCAAAACGAGTATTTTTCGAGTATCCGAATCACTTATATTAGTAGCTAAACATTAACATTAAAAATTAAAACATTACAACTCTAAACTTATTTCTAAAATTATTATGACATCGATCAACCCAACAAGATATATCCCAAAATTTTATATAAAACAATGTACAAACAATCATATCACAGTCAGGAACTTTGTACTGAGTATATCAATATAATATAGATAAGATAATCTCTTTAGAGCTTAACAGTAGATCGAGTAACGTTGTCAAGTCATCGATGTCTTACAAAGTTATGTACATTAAGCATAATATAAATTAATACTGCGGTGTTTCGTTTTCCCCTACACCTTGATATAACTGGCCATTTGATCAGGTATTTAAAAAAAAAATCAAATTTAAAATCAAAACAACTTAAAAGCGTCGTCCTAAGCGTAATCTCGCGCAGATGCAATACCATTTAAGCTTGACATCTTTGGGAGTACTACGAAATACATACGAAGGTCAAAGTGCCACTGGTTTGTGAAAAACTGATTAGACTTCACCATTTAAAGGATCGAGTGGGACGGGTCATGTATTCAAGGGTTCTTTAGACGATACGATACTTTGAACTTATGGACTTGTTTATAGTCAGTCCAAAATAAAAACGAATATAATGAAATTACTTAAAATTCTGAATCGATCTACCCTTAGTTAAAAAAAGAAAGAAATTAATGGTCAAGAACGACTTAAAAATCGTACGGCTGAACTGATCGTGTCGTCTAAAGGCCCTCGCTAAGATGCAGTCGTGTGGTCAGAGAGCGAAGGGTGTTGCGAAATGCATGAGGACGCTGCGCTTGCACAACCGTTCATCGACCGCTGCCCCCTGCGCCCCGCAAACCGCGTCCCGCTCACTGCGACCCCGACCCTGCAACTAGGTCAAGGTCAACGCTTCTCTGGATCGTCACCTCACTCGCTCGCTCTTTCGCCCCCGTGTCCCCATCTATATATTTGTCTCCCTCTGAGCTCGCGTCGCGCTGTGGGCGGGAGTCTGGCAGGAGGTGGTATTGTAATGGTCCAGACTGTTGGCCTTGAAGGCCGAATTGTCTCTGGTACTGCAGTTGGTATAACTGCTGCTCGTACAGACGGCGCTGCTCTTCTAGCAAGCGTTGCTGCCGTAAAAGCTCGTCATGGCTTAGTTGTTGATAGATTGGGCTTTGTTGCTGTTGTTGTTGATATTGTATTTGTTGGTATTGTTGCTGCTGGTATTGCGTGTTTGGTTGGACAAAGATCTGTTGTCTATAATCAAACTGTTGTTGATTTTGATGCGGCAAACGTTGATCTTGGTATTGGGGTTGCAGGAGTTGTAAAGCGGCGGTGTTGGAAGACGCTGGGGAGTCAGCTCGGCGGCGGAGTGCGGCGGCGTGTTGCTGGGCGGGGGAAGCGATGGCGGCGGGGCCAGGGCGGAGCTGGGGGGGGCGGTACGTGGTGGCAGGCAAGGCGGTCAGCCGATGGCGGGTCCTGGTGCCCTGGTGCTCAGCGCCGGAGGAACCACCGCTCTGCAGCGCTCGGTTCCGGTTCTGCAACAGGAAACTGGGCTCAGCGACTCGAGCATTCGCCCTTGCAGCACTCTACTTGTGTTTTTTCAAACTATACATAAGATTTTGTTTTTCATTCACAGTTAGTTAAATTTCAGACCACTTACCCTTCTTTCCTTCTCTATTTTTTATTTTAAATTAAACATATTTTTTTCACCGTTTACTTACCTGTGTTGTATGAACCAATGTTTAGTCCTTTATCTACTTTATGCCGCCATTTTGAAATTTGCATTAATTACAAGTTATTAACTTTCAAAACTCTTCAACGAAGATGAGGCCAGTTGGAAAGTTTCCACTACGCATCCTTGAAGTGGTCGTAAACAAGTCTTGGAGAGTATTAAGTGCACTCTCAATGTTATTCAGAAGGAATTTATGGACAGTTTGTAGACAACTTGTAATTTTCGCTTCTGGCAGTTGACACATTGGTGAGCCTTTATAATTAACGTAAACGCGGAAGCAGGTCCTCGTTTTTAAAATTAGCACAGTGTTTTTAAACGCAAATGCTATAAATCTGGTGTATGATGCAGATAAACACCATCGACTTATTTCGTCTTATTTTTATCATATTTCTTTGATACGGGGTTCAAAAACTGTTTTTCCTTTGTAGCACCAGAACAAAATCCCTTTGTTTTCTTTTCAGAAGAGCCTTGAAATTTTCCGAGTTGTAGCACAAAGCTCATCTATATTGAGGAAGTGAAGAGAGCAAGACAGTAACTAATGTACCGCCAAACAGAGTGGAATGGAACAGACCCCCGATAACGACCAAATATATAAAACGGCTCCAAAAACGTAAAAGATAACAAAATAATGGACCATTCTATTTCTCTGCATTGACGTTTCCTGTTGTTCTCTCCGATACGATGTGAAAAGTTGTCTAAGTATTTTGAAAATTAATAACCAATAAACTTATGTTTTAATTGTTTTTAAAAATATTTTCGGAATTAATTATTGTGAACAATTCCAATACAGAATATAAATTGTTAAACACGAATAAGAAAAAGTTGAGCTTCATCTAAAAATATGAATCTCTATTTCAAAATACTTTTATGCGTTTTCCAATACTAAACCATTTTTTATTAAAGCAGTACCTACAAAATATCACTATTCGTTATATTGTTATTTAGTTTTTATAGTCATAAAAAAATCGATACTTAGGAATCGTCAACGCAGTTACAAAAAGCGCCTACTTAGCAGAGAGACTCTTAAAGCTCAACCGAGTCCGAAGATATAAATTCACAGATATAGCGACTTAAAACTTTTGTTAACTTGCCATAAATTAAACCGTAAGTCAAAGCGTATACGTACCTATTTATTTTTGTGTGGGCCAACCATGTCATGAAGGATGCATGATTCGGATGATATTTGAATATTATAATCAATTATCAAAATTAATAATCAAAAAAAACTGTTATGATACCGAGGGCTTCCAATTTAGTCTTATTAGTCTGTTTACAGTTACCTTATATATAGCTATTTTTATAATACTTATATATCACATTATAACTTTTGTATAAAATATATTACATATATACTTATATATATATATATAATTTATTATGGTTTCTTGTAGTTAGTGTCAAGTTTATCTGTTTAATACTACAATTTATTTTGGACATCGTCATCCCATCGGCACCTCTTCTTGGAATCTGGTCGACGAACAGGCTCGACTGAAAAACAGCGTCTAGCTCATTCTGAGGTAGACATAAGCTGAGTCGAGACCTTTTTCACTGTTGTGCCCTACTGCATACTGTGGTGTGGAAGCACAAGGTTTTACTTGTTTCTGTTTACTTTTTCCTGTGCTTCCTTCTCTCTTTCTATATCTTAGTGTGTAATCTGTCACAACAGTGCAAATAAATAAGTTTTCTTTCTTTCTTTCTTTCTTTCTTAATTTGATAGGTTAACATATTCAGAATTAAGACTTGTAAAGTAATTAGGGTTCCGTAGTCAAAAAGAAACCCTTATAGTCTGTCTGTCCGTCCGTCTGTCTGTCTGTCCGCGGCTTAGCTCAGAGATTCTTAGTACTAGAAGGCTGTAATTTGACCTATCTATATATACTTATAATCATGCCGACAAAGCTAAAGAATGAAATAAAGAATAAAAAAAATTTGGGTTCCTCTGGTACAAGTGGGGGCTATTTTTTTATTCGATTACCTCATAGTATGAGGTATCGTTGGATAGGATTTTTAAAATATAATGTGGGTTTGTTAAAGCCATTTTTTATGCTAGTGAACGTTTCAGAAATATTTTTTGCGTGGCCCGACACGTGCTTGGCCGGTTTTTTGATGTGGAATTGTATTCATACGAGTATATTCCGTCACACAGGCCTTCAGTGAACAGAAAAACATGCTTTATACCTGGAACATTTCCTTATTTCGTCGAGTTTAATTTTTTTTGTATTAACTAAACGTTAATATTTTCTGCAAAGGTTGCTCGCGGATATGTCTGTATTGGCGAGCAGTAATTAAAAAAGTCACAGACAGCAATTAATAATCATTATCGACTCAGACACGATTTCCAAAAACTACTTCTGAGAATCAGTTTTAATTTAAACTAATACTAAAAGTATATAATAAGTATATAGTAAGTATATAAAAGTATTTAATACTAAAAGTTTAGCCATAGCGTAAACACCAAATTATGAGGCATATTTATAACATAACATACCATCTTCCTTTATCATTTACGGAAACAGCAGTTTCATACAAGTACAGGTATCAATCAAAACTATGGCTAAAAAATCTGTCCAAGCAACAAAAATGGCTCAGTTATAAACGTATTTATACGAGGGATTAGGCACACAGCAATAATGACTAACTTGTTGTCCAAAATATACGTGCTTAGCAGACTTTTCCCCAAGATGGCTTTTATATCGTACCCGGTATTCAAAAATAGTCTAAATATTTGGGTAGGTTCTTTAATTCGAAGTTACCACACGCTAGCTCGACACAACCTAAAAAAGCTTTTATTTACCCAATTTACATGTAGCGAAAGGATAGTCATTTGTCTTGCTACAAACAATTTGTGTTGCGAAAAACTGTAGATCCGAAATAGAAACGCAAAGGCCATTAATCTTGATGATATGTAAATAAATAGAATGGAGTTTGACGTCAATGACCCTTCGAGAGGTCTGGCCAACAGCCTGTAGGTTGCCTCATCACTTTGGTAACCGCATCTTATGATGAAAGAAACTAAATATAGCTCATCTCAATCATACTAACCTAGATTTGGAGACTTGGACATTTTGACTTTAGAGCTAAATAGACGCTTATTATCATCATAATTATGGTGTAGGATCAATGAACGACCTTACAAACTCTGGTGTGGTTTCAGAGTCATTGAGGCGCCAAAAACCTCATACATAACTCCTGTATTTCTGTAAATAGTAGCTACCACAAACGAATAAACATGCTTTCTAAAGCACTGAATTATCCTGCTCTAAAATCATGGTCCAAAAAAATCCTCATACAATATGGTTTATATACCCAATAATATTTATCAAACGTTGTTAAAGTTTACTAAAGTTCAGACTCTTTTTACTTATATTATCTTAATTTATCAAATTAATAATTGCGATTTTATTTTAATTAATAATACTTCAAACCACCAAGCATCAGACTGAAGCAGATTCTGAAGAAGACGTTTAATTACACGTTATGAAAACACAAGTCGTTCTGAAGTCGAGGAGATCTGCTTAACATGAGCTTAACCTACTTGCAGAGTTGCCATGCGCGTTTCCAACTCAATAGGGCTCGTCTTATGAACACACTCGCAGCTTTTGGAATCTACGAAACTCGTTACTGAATGAAAGGGTCGTGATTGAATTAAAGATACTTTACTGTTTTAGAAATTTCAATTTTAATAGTCTTGTTTTTTTCCAAATTCCTACCAAAGTGGTAATACGCGGAATCGTCAACGCTGTTTCAAAAAGCGCCTACTTTGCAGAGAGATTCTTAAAACTTAATCAAGCCTGAAGATATAAATTCGCTGATTTGGCGACTTAAAGCTTTTGTTAACTTGCCATAAAAAACCACAAGTCACGCGGATACGTATTTATTGTTGTGTGGGCCGACCATGTGACATGTCCTGAAGGATGCACGGTTCGGATGACATTTGAATGCGTCGCAATATGATGGGAACTACGTTAAGCCGACTGGAAGAACACATTTCACAGCTGAACGGGCTCTCGAGTTGTGTAACATTCTGCGAGTAAATAGATATCGAAGGTAGCGTAAAACATCTTACAGAAAAATAAGACGTCGGAGTTTGATAAAGCAAAATACTGGGCACTGGGTTGGATCAAGACACTTTGATGGTTTTTAGTATGTTACTTAAAGTATTGAAAATTTAAATTGCTGTTTTAATTTGATCAAGAGGTGTGAGTCAGGTTAGGGGCAGTCTATAATTTAATAAATAAAATTTAGAATGTCTCTACCTACTATTTATTTACTTTTTATATCTTTTTTTTTCTCTAATGTGCTGAATTCACCCTTACCGTGTATAAAAAAGCGCTACTAATTTATTCCAATGAATACATTTTATTCCATAAAAAAATAGACATAGACAACTTGTCGTCTCGCAATTCTTTTGCTTTTACTCAATAATTGAATAGTTTCAGTACTTTTATTTCTCTCTTCAATTATCTCAGCACAAAAGACAGTCGGTGAAATAGACTGAATGCTGAAATCCGAATACCAATTTCGAACCTCGTTTCTTTTTAACGTCTGCTACAGAACCAATTCGAAATCTTTAACAACCAGTGCCTGAACTAGTTAGTGCAGTTAAAATAAAGAAGACTTTTACTTTTTTTTAGATGGGTAAGATTCGATTCTAGAATGTTCCAGACCTTAGATAGATGACGTTAGTTAGCTAGAATACAAGAAAAGAAGTAGATTTATTTTCATTAGAACACGATACAGAAAAACGAAACGGATCCTAAGTTTAAAAACTAAATAATTAATATGATAAGAAAGTATCACGATGAAAATAAAATGGTGAAATGACGTTTAGTTAAATGTAAAGTACAGAGAATCAAAGAATATCTCTTACGGGTGGGTTAAGGTGTCGGCCTTTCAACACTACATTGAAGAGCTTAAAAAATAAATTACAAAGCGTGTCGTTACAGAAGTGTTAATTCAACCAGTAACTGACATTTTATTTGGTGTCGCCGTTGGCAGAAAAAAAAATTCTGTCTTTTTTGTGTCGTATAGAATTTGGCTGTGGCGTATACATACCTGAGGGGATACGCCGAGAATCTTCAGCGATGGCGGCACGTCCGCGAGCTGAGTTCTTATTAAAGGTACATATCTGAGATTCACCGTAATGCTAGTGGCGTGTATAGGTACATACCAGAAGAGAAGCGCCGAACGTCGTCAGTGAGGGCGGTACGATCACACTCAGCCGAGGTTCACCGTGACACTAGGGGCGTGTACATACCTGTGGGGAGGCGCCGAGCATCTTCATCGAAGACGGTACATTAGCGAGCAATTTCTCAGAAAAAATAGGGTCGAAGTTCACCTAGACGCTAGTAGCGTGTACATACCTGTGGAGATACGCCGAGCATCTTCAACGAAGGTGGCACATTTGCGAGCTGACTTCTTGGCAGAGGCACGTGGCCGAAGTTCACCGTGAAAGCCTCACACCAAACAGCAAAGTGGCCGATGTCAAACACGGTCAGGTCCTGTACAGACACAAATATTAGCAAAGAATTGCTCGTAGCATACGGCTACGGCGTAGCGCCGCCACGTAGACATTTTTACTACGAGTTGGATAAAGGAAAGTGTTGTTATACTGAGTTTATTTTTCATAAATGTGTAAGTAAAGCTCCTATGTGTTGTAAACATGTATGTACAGGAATACAGAATTTGGACTGCATGTCCATACAGTCAGAGTGCAGGTACCATACAGTTATAATACAGTCGGTTATCAGTTAAAAAGCTTAACGCAGCTACAGTGAACTGCAACAATGTAACAACTGACCCCGGGCAGGGTGAGCACGATGGTCTTCTTGTCGTACTTGCGGAGCGGCGCTTCTTTCCCGTTCTCGTCGGGAATGCGGATCCCGGCCGGGGACGGCTTGTCGCCGCGACCCACCCAGAACTTTGCGTCTGTTGGCAAACATAATACCTAATTACAAATACCAAATATGACATAAAAATTTAATAATTAAAAAAACATCGAAAGTATTCCAGCTGCAAGTACGAACATTTTAATTCCGTTTAGAAATAACGCATGTATTAATCACAAACAAACAGTCCTATTGACATTAGTAGGATAAAATATAATAAAAACACTTGCATCTCTGTGATAACTTCCAATGAAAATACCGTTACGGACCATAATGTTGAATTTGCAACCCGTGACAAAAGTGCTATACATACCAACACAATAACCCATTCATTAATTTATCCATTCATTCATCCAGAACCAAAACATGTATTCAAATTCATCAATTATCTACTCGGCCGAAAATTTTACCTTTGCCTTTACACGGAAAGTCGTATAACAACAAAAATCGGTCACAATCTTCGTAAGCAATCTTCATACAAGCTGATGAATACCACCACTTGTTGAAGACCGGTATCATCACACTCCAGGAGATAAGCCCAACATCCACAAATGACTTCCTGAAGAGCCGACTGCTTCCGACTATCATAATATCGTCATTTGCAGGTGATAATCTGGTGTGGAGATGGTAATGTGGTGTTGAATACACTACTGGTTTAAAGAAGATACTTCATGTTGGTAAGCAGGGAGCATTGTATGTGAGACTCTAGGTCTCTACAAATTACGTGAAAGTCTATATAGTCGATAATATTCGTTTAGAATTTTAGATGATTAATTACGTATTAACCCTGGATAACACAACTTTCATAGATTCCAATTAGGAATCTGATTTTGAACTTGAGATGAAAAAGGAAAGAAAGGTCGGTCGATCGTTAGTTAGTAAGTTAGTTGGTGGGCTCCCGTTTCCGCAATTAGACTCTAAATTGGTCCGTTTTACGTTTGGTTTTGGCTGGTTACTCCAACCAGCCCAGCTCCTTCCAGAAGCTCAGAAGCCTCCTGGGACTGTCACAGGCTTCGCGGAGCGACCCCACATTCTGGAGAATTTTTGCCCGTTGGTCAGTCAACCCTACGCATTCCAGGACTACGTGGGTAACCGTATCTTCTGCTTCCAGACATCCTCTGCATAGAGGGCTGTCCGTCGCGCCGATGGTGAATAGGTGTTTATTGAGAGGTATGTGACCTGTTAAACTGCCTACAACTATTCGGAGGTTTTTACGGTTTAGGCTGAGAAGTCTGTGTGTTAGTCTCGGCGATAGTGTTGGGATCACCGCCTTCGACTGTCTGCAGCTTGTTAGACTAGCCCATTGGGCGTTGTGTTCGTCCCGGGTGATGTTGCGCAGCCACGTTCTCAGGAGAGGCTCAGGGCCCAACACCGGAGCCTCCGATCCCCTTCTTGCCAGTTCATCAGCCGCATCATTACCCAGTGATCCACTGTGTCCTTTTAAAACGATCTAAACTTTTATTACGATCGTTTCTAGGGAATATGCAAAAAAAATATACCTATTGGTTTTTTTTCATAGTTCGTCTGAAAGTATACAAAAATAGAATACTGGCATTCAAAACAGGATTGAAATTAATCGAAAAACAAACTACCTATAGATACAACATTATTAAACAGATTCTGTCCCTCTTACAAAACACAAAATTTTCTATGGCGGATGTTTTGAGTGGCCCGCTTGACAAATGACGTCACATGTTACATCGGACCTCTGTATCTAACCATCAAATGAAGATATTTGAAAAATATTTTTAAGTGTGTATCTGGAACTTGAAATATTTCGATTAATGTATTAAAAAATGTGGATATTCCCTATTGAATGGCCTAGTTGAAAAATTAACTCTAGACGTTCTGCACAAAGTCCAATTATGGACGAAGCATCGATCTTGATTTTACGAGTTTTTAAAGTGCGTGTGTGCGTCTTATCTGTAACGTTGGCTTTAAAGATCTTCCCATGCCACGTCTTGTCAAAAGCTTATAATTTTGCATACGCTGCTGGAATTCTGAAGGTACATAAAACTTTTATAGGAGCATAGACGGTAATTGATCCTGAACTCATTGTGATAACCGCAATCTCAGGGCTTCCTCAGAATCCGATCACTTGTTGAACGCGCCCGAGTCGTTTGTCGTGTATCGGGCAGGTGCATGTAGGCGGATTGAGGGAGAAAGGTGACTGTTGTTAGGTGGATTTCAATGTGAGGTGATTTTAGAATGCAAATGATCTATCTATCTATTTTGGTTTTCATTTTAGATATAAGGTAGACCAAAATATAAGGTATTTCGTTTGCGTCTTTTGTTACGAAAAAGGTAATAAGCCATTCATTTCATCTTACCTAAGCAATAAGGCTGCCTATAAACTCCTTTATTTTTATATTATATTTGCGTATAATTGCACGTTATATTTTTTTTTGTATGTGAAAAATCTAAGATAACTTAAGGATAATCATATCTTTCTATTTATCGCTGGTTTCATCAACAGCTCATATTCGTTACGTACGGTTTTCTCTTATTTTTTAGATACAAAGATTGATTTTTATCACAGTAGCAAAAATCATCATTGAGCGATAAAAACTAGGTAAGCGAAGTATGTAAGACGTCACGAGTCTTTTCCCGTATAACCAGATTCGCACAATTTCATATGCGTGAGAGTGACTACAATATAAATTTTATCCTCGAGGATATGACTAAGACACTGAAAAGATAAAGGATTATACGAGTTCGTTAAATTTTCTGAGTGGAATTCCTTTTATTGTGGGGCGGGGTGAGGCTGATGGATGGCTGTAAACCGGCTGAGTGCTTCCAGAGCCCGTTACTACCGCAGTGCGTCGACAACAACCACGTCAATGGTGCTTCCAAAAGTACGTTATTTTAAGGGGTAATCTGTTATAACAGTTCTGAATATACTTTTCTAGCAAACATATGAAGAGAAAAAGATATTAAAGAGAGAGACTTTAAAATATTACAGTCGAAGACGCTATAGATTTGACTTCTAGACTTTAATTCGATTTTACTTACAATATGCTTTGTTGGGTTATACTTAAGAAGTTATATTAGTACTGCAACCGCAATGGATAGTTAGCATCCGATATCAAAGTGTATAGTGCGTGTGCGCTTTAACAGAGGCTAACCTATTCTCTCAACTTACTCGTACTGTAATACTGTAATTAGAGCGATTCCCTGAATAAAGCACTGATTCTGATTTAGGATGTTGTTTTCTTTATCTCGTAAATGTTGGCGCAGTGGCTTCATACAGGAACTCCTAAAAGAGAGTTATGAGTGAGATGAGACGTGTCGTATGAGTGAGATAACAACACCATGTGTAGAGTAGGAACAATGTTAAAAAAAATAAGAGCGTAATCTCCTAATATGGAGCTAAGCTCAAGTTACATGAGAAGTTCATCTCAGAGTCTTCTTGTTCTTTAATAGAGTCATTCATTCTTTTTTTTGTCTGTGGTGTTAGATTAATATCATGAAGATATTATCAAAAAACTAGCAACTTATGTCAGTTAATTCGCCAAATAGACTCTGATTTGGTTAAAAACACTAAATGAGATAGTAATTGGAATCATTCGTTTAACGTGCCTTTAGAAACACGGATCTTCCGCTCTAAATTAAAATCACTTTTGGTCACACATCCGGCCTGGCCAGTATTTACGGGTAATCGTAATTGGAGTTTTAACAGCTAGAGTCGCAGCATTGTGAATTTGTTCGCGAGCAGGCGCAGGTTCCCTCAGTTCAGAAGACATCTACTTAAGCTGTATACCACTGAAGAAGCTTCATGCCCAATGTACAACCTCGGAAAAAACATCGATAGAATTATATTGACTGAAGTTTATATATGAGCCATTTCAGAAGCAGGTGCTCTCTGTCACCAGGGTTTGTTAAGTTGTTCATCGCCTTTACACAAACGTTATTATGATCCAAAATATCACATTTGTGAGTGTAGAACTGGCATAAAACTGAAAGTACTTATATACACATGGTGATAAATACAAAACAAAAGCCAGTGTAATATAGAGGGGTTTGAAGGGAGCGCGCGGGGGATGCGGGGAGCAGTCGACACATAATAACCGGAGCTCACGATCGTCATCACTCGCGGTAAATCCCGCGAGCGGCATATTGTGATACAGATAGCTTTTCAGGCTTCCACACAATGGCCAAGAGGCTGGAAAGTAGTGCTTTCGTTGTCTCACCACTAGAAGATCTCAAACCCAATAGCAATACTAACAACACAACAATACAACAAAGACAAAACTACAACACGAATAAAAAAAAATTGATGGTTAAACGAACTTACCTGAAATGATGTTTGACCATAATTATACTACGACGTGGCATCCTCAAGATTTATTTTACTATGTACATGTTTAGCGTTTTCCGTAAAATAGGTACCTATGGAGAGAAAGAGAACTAATTAAAGGCGTGGATAATCAGCATCGAAAAATATAATAGAGCAGGTAGCATAATTAGATTAGCGACTTTAACTTAACGTACATAATATAATAATTAATTACTTACTATCATGTTTATACGTTATAACATTATATAATAATTACTCAGAATCACTGGTATAAACTGCTTCTGCAAAGACTCTATCTTCATTTACAATAAGAGGTCTATTGTAAAACTTAGCAAACACAAGCGAATTGCCTGACCAACCAGTGGTTCGTTTTATTAAATCTAAAGAAACACCTTTCCTATTTGCTGCCGAAGTTGAAGCATGACGAGTACTGTGCGCTGAAAACACAGTTGTATCAACACCGCTTTCAGCTAAGACTTGCTTTATCCAGCGAAATATAGTTGAGGAACTAGCATTATGAATAGGTTGTTTCACGGTTAGTACAAGATTTTCTGTATCCGGCAAGGTTCTAAAACTCTTTGTGGCCTCTATATAAGAAGAAAGAGTCTTTCCAGGACATATCTGTTCCTTTAAAGGAAAAAGGGGGATCACTAATGGTGGCAAGGATCGGCCAGGAGCCGAAGTTTTTAACAGATCAGTAATCATGATTTCAATCTTAGAGGCTTCGACTCTGATATTGGTTAAACGGATTAAGGACAGCGTCTGTACACGTTGTCCTGTCGACAGCGCGAGCAGAGCAACCAGTTTCTTGGTAAGTTTATCGAGAGTAAGATTCTCGTTTGGGTACCAGTTTGAGACTAGATCTAATACGAGATTTGGATTCCAAGTAGATTGATACCTTGGAAAAAAAGGTTTCTTTTTGTAAACTCCTTTAAAAAAACGAGTTATAGTGTCTTGTTCGCTAAATCTACCCAATATCAAACCCAAAGCCGCTCTTATTGTATTAAGAGATGAATAACCCGCACCCGAATTAAATTGAGTTGACAAGGCGCGCGCGGGCGGAGGCGGCAGGCAGGGGGGAACTGTCAAATCTATGACCTTTTTTTTTAATAGCTCTGAATAGTGTGCGATGCCGGTCCAATGAAGAATGGACTACATAGTAAAATAAATCTTGAGGATGCAACGTCGTAGTATAATACAACTATAAACAAAAACACAAGACTAACAAATAAACACACAAAACTTATTATACTGACAATTCAACAAACAACAACATATGACAAATGGTAGTGTAGTGGCCTCAGGTTGCTGCTTTCCTTCCAGTAGACGCCGCCGCCATGCCCCGCGCTAATTCGAACGCCGATCCATTACGTGTGTTATCTTTGGAATTCATAATGTAAGTACATTAATTCAATAAACGTTGAAGGAAACATCGTGAAGAACCCTGCACATTGAACAAACTTGCAAATAAATTCAAAGATTGTATATGAAGTCGACCAACCCACACACCATAAAGCTCAACAAAAGATCATTCCTCATCACTATATTTTTACACAATAAATTTTACAATACCTATGTGAAAACCCTATGCTAATAGCAAAGAAAAACAAAAGCAGGCCAGTATGTAGCCAGTAATAGCCTATTGTGTAGCAGAAGCTTATGATTGAGTAGTATAATTATGCTATAAGGAAGCGGGCGCCGAGATAAGAATTCCCCGTACTCTTCACTGAGTAATATTCATAATATGCAAAGCGGCCCTTCATCAACCTCATTACAAGACATAGTAATGTAGACGTAAAGAGAGTATTAGTACATAGATATCATCAATAGCTTGTACACGTCCCTACCGAGAGGCTCGAGCCTACCCTGAATAAGAATGAATTTCTTCGCTGGCGTGTCCAAGTTTCCTTACGATGATGTTTTCCTGCACTATCAGAGGGCCGAAAAAACGTACGATATTCAAAAACACATTGTGGTGGGGATGAACCCGCATTTCCCGGTCGGGTGGCAGCGACCCTAGCGACTACACCACCGACACTCCACATAGATAATATAATAAAGATTCACTATCATTCTTAAAGTACCGGTACCGTGAAAGCCACGATAACATACACATTTGTGTATAATACCCACCCTAGAAGCAAAAGGCAATGTGTAAAATGTGTTCTTGCTTCTTTTCTCCGTCCTTGACCTCAATATATTTGATACTAAATTCACCTGTCTAATAATAGCGACGGTATCGAAATGTCGGTCGGTCGTGGTCAGGTCCGCGGAAATGGAATGGGAGCTGAGGTCGTTAGTTGACCCGCGCCGAGCGCGAGCCGCGTCTCGTCTTGTTAGAGGTAAGCTACTATTGTAACTAGTTTGGTTACAGTTATTAGAACTAACTCAAAAATTACACTTCATCGTTATTAAGTTCGTCCATCCTTTTAGGCTAAAAAGTGAGGAGATAGACGTCATAATTTTAGAGTTGTAAAACACGGCTTTTCCACTATCGCATCGATTCCTAAAATTGAGGAGCAAAGTAAAATTAGACATCTGATTCTTAAACTGACAGATATTGTATGTTATAATATAATATAATTCATTCAAAATAATATCATCTGAACAAAAAAAAATATTTGTGTATTAGCATGAAACAAAATGCGGATCTAGCAATAAGTCTATACCTAGCAGTGACACGATGTGGACTGATTCCACGCATACTTACAAATGGCCAGTTGCCGGACGATCGGAACGGACGGCTGACCCGGGACTCAATCGCGTTATGACCGCGAACCGAATCCGAGCTGGCAGCCATTTATATACAAGCGAGGTCGTCAGTCTTCCGCTAGACGGATATTCGTTTTATTTATAGATTTTCAAAAAGGCTTTTAAAAAGGCTAAAATTGAAAACTTTGTGTGACGCAAATGTAAATCGAATATTAAAAATCTCGTCAACATCATCAATATTCCAGCCGAAAGACGTCCACTGCAAGGAACACCATCCCCCCATAACGATGAAGATAAAAATCTACTCAGAGTTAATTATACAGCTTTCAGAAACATCAGAAATCAGAAACATTTATTTGTAGGACGTCACAACACAAAACACATACATAAAGAACAGTACATAATGCAACAGAAATGAAATGAAAATACAAAAACAAAATTCTTACAAAATTGCCCCTGTGTTGCGACACCCAGACAAAAAGGGCCTCACTCAGCAAAAGCCGTAGCCTAGGCGGCCACGGCGCTGATCTTCCATGACAGCCCAACAAGGGTTTGCAAAACAAGGAATAAATACTACATACCGACCATTAAAAATCCATATACCTAGCTTATATTGCAAAATGTCAGTGACATAATCATAGGATATACCGGATCCAATTTGCACATGTTACGCTGGACCGGATGCGTTGCATCCACATCATACTGCTTCCATGTCGCGTCCCTGTTGCGACCAGACCACATCCTCTCTTTTTACAGCTTTTTAATTCCAGTGTTCATCAACTTCCGGTTTAACTAAATCGTGTTTATACAAGTACGTGAGTGTATTATATCTATTGTAATAGTCAGTTAACTATCGTATCGTAATCGTATTTGCCGTAAGCCAAACATCATAGAAACGAAAATTCTTAATTCTCGAAATTGTATTTGATATGTTTATAATACTAAGGCTCATTTTAGGTAACAAACCATCCTAGTTTATACTATAACAACATTTAATATCTGATTAAAACTAGTACCAGTATTTTCATCACACATATCACAATAGGGTTTCATCACCAACGACGAATGTTTTATGACTCAATAACATATAAACGACTAAACGGATTTAAATAAAATTTGAATTTAGAAAGAATATAATTGACATGACCGCATACATAATACCTGCTTACATAAAAGTCTCTTTTCCAGAGTGGTGAGTTCAGATCACTTCCTTTCATTTGCTAAGATCCATACATACTTCTTTCGCTCCATTCACTTTTAAAAATCTCTATGCATGCTCATTGGTTTACTTTGCAATATTCCTGCCATGTCCTAACGTCTCTAATTTGATAGTGGAACGTTTCTTGGCATTTCCCTTCAAACATTACCATTTCTATGAGCACATAACCTTCTTTTTACCGCAAGATCAATGGATGCAAGTCCAATTGGATGGTGATTAATTGACAGATCAACGCAGAGCTAAACTATTGAATCGAGAACACAGTATGTAGTTCTTAAGACGTAAGCACTAAGAAAGGATTTTTGGAAATACCTTCCCTAAGGGGAAAAAGGGGAAGTTAAAGTTTGTATCAAACTCTTTGCCTCCAATCTTGGTATTTTCATAATAGTGAATAGGCCTCGTCGTTATCACTTGAAGGCATAGTCGCAGGCGGAGAGTTAAAGAAGAAAGAAAGAAAAGTATTTACTAATGATAAAAGAAGCTAGCACTCACCAGGCGCCTCCCCGTCGTAGGAGAAGTTGGGCACGAGCAGGGTCTGCGCGTCCACCACCACGACGGGGTCTGACGTCACGCCGTGCACGCCGCGCAGCGCGCCCACCTTCGCCGGCCGAGGGTACTCCAGGTCGCGAGGGATCACCACGTCACCGAAGTTCACCTGAATGTTTAAATTGGTTATATACATAGTATTTCTGATTCTAATTATAAATATAAACCAAATGAATTTCTACGAACTATTTATTACTCAAATAACCCATTTTATTCACAAATGGCAACAAAATAAATATGCCAGCAGTGGTATATTCACATTAAACGCGTTGTTCGCTGATCTTTTTTTAGAATGGGATTGTTCCCCATATAAATCGACCAAAAGACTGTAGATCCTAAAAAATGACCAAAAACGCATCCTTACGACATTATGGACAAAAACGCAGTATTCATAATAATGTTACGCTTCACAGACAGTTGCCTCATAACGTATAAACTACCAAAATTGAATCGCCCGGATAGGCCCGGACGTAAAAACCGGGTGAAGCTATCAGCCCGGGCGAAACTAACCGGTTCCCGCAAACTATCGGTGACCCGGCAAATCAGATTGATACCGAATTCAAATCATACTCAGGTGCGAGCGAATTGCCAGGAATACAGAGCGGAAGGAGGGTTTGAGCCTACCTTAACTATGCTAAAATATTGGATGTCTTTATAAATTGTGTAAAATTTATGTGAATGTGATTCTGTGCAAAAGTAACGCGAATACATTTACCTTTTTGGGGGCTTTATTTATTGAACTCTCTTAAATATTTCAGATGATAAATCATGTCACATTTACTTTGGCCGATTTTTTAATGGCTAACCGTCGTCGCCTCGGTCGGAACAGTGAACGAGAAGTATTGATAATGATTACAGAAGTACGTCGAAAATATGGTAATAGAAGATAGAAGTTGCCTAATCCTGGCATCGGGTAGATGTGGGACAAATAAAAAATATAGGATATTTAGAATTGACATGTTTTGATAATACCCAAGCCCATCAGGCGCTGGCTAAATGAGGCTGACACAGTGTAGGTAGAGCACAATTGCTCGGAAAGACTCTGACCTTCTGCTGGCCCGTTCTTATACCAGGATGTTCTTTCTCAGGAACTTACCTGAGCATGTTTTGGGCAAATCATTTTTGTATACTCACCGCGTACTCATCGCACCAGACGGCGAACCACTTCACGTCCTTCAGGGTCTTCCCGTCAGGCAGAGCCAGCGTGACGCCCTCGCCGCGGTACCGCCGCAGCGGCCCCGTCCCGCCGCGCTCGTCCCGCAACCGCACCGCTCCCGTTGCTGTCGGACGCCCCGTCGAACCCACGTAGAAGTACGCCGCTGGAAAGAGAAAGAACGGTTAGAAGATATTATCGACAATAATCATTTACAAATGTAGGTCACGTTGATTTGGTGACTGTGTGTTTTTTAGAACAAGATATGTGAGTTTGATTCGTCTGTGCATGTGTCTTCCTAAGATGTCGTAGCTCCCGAAGGAATAGACTAATTATTGTAGACTTCTGCTCCTTGCTGTACTCGAAGAACTTTTCATCTGAAATTACAATGCATCGATTTTTATTTGCCAACAGGTTTGTTGGCATAATAAAAACATCTTGGTCACTTGGTAAGAAGTAAACTCTTTGAATCCAATGGTCCATGGTAACAAAATTATGCCGATCGCTCCATAGAAATATAATTGTCTTGGAGAAAAACTAATTACCAGAAATAAGCGAAAGTATAAGAAAAACACAGTAGATTTATATACTACAGTAAAAAGGCTACTCTTTAATATCATAAATCATATCAATAGTACTCAAAACTCGACGTGAAAGCTTACAAATCAATCAACTCCACTTCCGATATCATAATTGTGTCATACTTTCACACCTAATTACACGACTACACTACTCCAACAGCATAATACATTGAAGGTTATTTACAATTACCATAACAACGCAACTTGTTGGTACAAGTGTCAATGTACCTCAAAAAATAAGCTAATAGGCCGTTCGAATACAACCTCTCAATTACTTCCTGTAACAAACTATCAAGCGCCTCTAACACCATTAATCAATCAGATGGAAAAGAAAGTCGTAATTATCTACAAAACTGGTATAGGTAACCGAATATACGGTCGATCACAGCTGAGCACGTGATTACGCATTCGTAATATATTTATTTTGATATTTTGATATATGGTACCGATAACCTATTTCTATTTTGTACGATTGCAAAGGTTAATTTGGTGACCGCTGTAGTTTTGATTTTGAGAATCTTTTTTTCTTTGAAGAGCCCGCTAAGCTGATTGGCAGCTTGAAAATTCTAACATAGAGAGGTTGAAATCAATGTATCCGCGGGTCAAGGCGTCTCACCGCTCCACTCCGTGAGATTGTAAGGGTTTATAGGCAACGATTTATAGAGCTGCGGGCTGGCTCAGATTTTCTTTACTGTGACACGTTGTGCGGTCAGTTCGATCGATTGGGTCGCTCGGTCGTGCGGACGCATACCTATGTTTTGGTTTGACCCTAAATATCGTGTAAAAAAGAATATAACAGGATAGACTGTCCGAAATTACCATCTTTTATAACTTTGACAACGGAGTCCTAACCTAACATCCTTACATACAGACGCGCACACACAAGCAGGTAAAATAAACCTAGTCTGCGCAGCCACTATAGCTGAAATCTGCCAGGATAATAATATGTCGCGTATCATATCGCATACATCAATATGCCACTGCCTGTACGTACACCGCCGGGTCCACCTCGTCACGAACAGGTTTCGTTGACTGCATCAATCACGGGGAAAGTGAAGAGGAGGTCGCGTGGAGTGATCGTCATTACGAACGTCGCGCTCGCTGGCGTTGAGTTGAGTGCCTCATCTTCGTACTAATTCTAGCTATGCCTTTCAGATCTAGTCGTCCTTCTGTTTCAAAGATTACAATGTTTTTGTGGCAGTGTGGAGATGAGCCTCATTTCCGCTACTCCTTCTATGTACTGTTTCAGCACACTCTACATTGATTGGTGTTATTATGATAGTCTTACAAGAAGCTACAAAATGCGTTTTAATCAATATTTAAGGTTGCCTGGAAGAATTCGCTACCATAGCAATAAGGCCGCCATTATGTAGGGCAAACATTCGTGTGATGAGCACTGGTGTTTGCCTAGTGTCTGGTTGTTGTTTATCTATATCTCTGCTTAGTTTGGGTTCAGGTGGTCGTGTGTAAAGATGTCCCCACATATTTGTTATTTATGTACACTCTGCTTCTTGTGTGTATTTTTCTGTTCTATTTTATTCAATATGCTGTAACATGAACGATGAAGAGTACAATTGATACGATCTTTGTACCGTTTTGGCTTTGTCTTTGGCGGCTCACTCCAGAACTCACAAGTTCCTTGCGGTCGGTTGGCTATTTTCCACAACCCACACGATAACAAGGAAACAGTCGCATCTTCTGTTTTTCCTTAAATCGTTGTATGATTATATTTTAATAATTTGCTTTCAGTAATTTTCTAAATAGAGCCGGTTTTCTCGCTAATTGCCGCTGCTATCCCATTAGTCATTCATTATATAATACTTTCATTAGAATATAATCCTCCCACGATATTTATTCTTCATTGTCATTAAATAGACCGCCGTTTGAATATCCTTTATCTGCGCAACGAGCATTCCTAAAAAGCCTCTTGGAGTCCCTACAGACCTGCTGATGATCATGTAAATGCTCTCTTAATTGATATCGAATACCAGGGCTGGCTCTCCAATTTATTACACGTTGACATTTCCGACACGACGACGTCCCATCGCTTTTGACACGATCACTGCCTAACGCGGCTTTGTCAGACTACGTTATTGCATTGCCATTTTGAGGATTAATACTTTAGCTACATATGCTTTTCTTACAGTAAAACCAGACTTTTCATTAACAAATTAAATTTTTGAATGTTTTTACAGACATCTGATTGGAGTATTTCCTTGGACGAAAAGATTCTTTCCTTTTAAGAATTTTTATCAAACAAACAATAATTATAGATTTTATTTTCTGTTTAAAATGCTACGTGAGCTTGCGAGGCTACAGTACTTGCTACGGCGTAACAATTTGTAGCAAACGCTACTAGTTGATCTGTAATCTATATTACATTTATATTAAATTGAGCTTTTCTCCACAGATTCCGCCATTGTGTTAGTGAACTCACCAAAAAAAATGAAATGACTAGTAAGTGATGTAAAATCTACATATAGAACATTTTTAAACAATACGCAAGAACACTATACATTTTCAGTCATGACGAGCAACAATCATGTTATCAAATGATTTTCAGCTACAATTTTAAATTCGTGGAAATGTGTCGGCTATGACGGACGACATGCAAATTCACGCGTGACGTCACATGGCGTGTTCCATGAGGGCTTTTCGTCATTTTAATTAAAATGTACATTGTCCGCTTCAAGAGCAATATGAAATTTCGTATTCTGTATAACTTAGACCTGTATAATAAATTATGAAAGCATTGTAAGTTCAGTTCTTAGGTAAATAAATGATAGTATCAGAATTTTAAAGCAACGTAAAGTCCTCATACTTGGCTTAAGAAGTATTTTATGTGTTAGTCTCAGAACAATAAAAAAGCTATATTTTTGTTAGACGATGCACGTCGACAGCCAAGTCTTACATTTAGTGGCTTATAAATTCTGCCAACAGCCCGCTACTGCAAGATAAAGCAACTTTTACGCTTAATACTCGTTTTATGGTTAATCAATCACTTTCTCCTCCATAGTATTAATGCACACTTTGCTCACGAAATCAAAAACGCGCTGATGGGTATTAATGAGACGCTGTTGGTCAACTACTTTTTTTGTCTATACGCTAGCGTAGTCTTAAAACTTTTGCAGCCCTTACGTTTGATATACAATCAAATGTAAGGGCTAAATAACACTTCAGTAAGAAGCAAGTAAAAACAAAACACAAAATAAAAGTCCGGTAAATTTTAACAGCTATTTATTATGTGTGAACAACACTGCCCATCTATATCAGCGTGGTTAGTTAACGGATTAAGCTAACTCGCTATTGTACTTGTGCAAGTAACAAGTAAAGCCTTCAGTTAATGTATTTTCCTTAATATCAATTTGAAGCTTGTAGAAAACTATATTTAATTTCTGATTGATCTTCAAAGATCTCAAGTGTAACAATTTCAGCAAAGCGCCGAGCAGCGCAGTGCGAGCTGACAGTTGCGAGTCTTCGGCAGATGGTCATTAGTTACTTCTGTGACGTCAGCAAAAAGCTTTAAGTTCGTGTTCTCAGAAATTTTCAGTATTCGTGCCAGAATTGGTGTTAAAAAGAGTATAATTCAAAAATAATGTCGGACATAGAAAAGTTAGAGAACTAATTTCCGTTAAATATAGCGAGACGATCTAAATCAGGGATTCCAAACCAGTGGGGCGCGCCCTACTGTATCTGTGGCGGCTTCGCTGCATGTTACTTTTTATTAAAATAACTGTAACTTTTTATATTCTTGCACGGTGCAGACTTATGAAACTAAATTTACCTACTTGTCTTGACTTGAATAAAAATAAACACACTGATTTAACATTTTTATTGTTTATGTAATTTTCTTATTTCACTCCCCATTTCGGCCTCTAGGGGGGCGTAGTATTTTTGCAAAATATCAGGTGGGGCGCATAGGGTAAAAGGTTGGAAACCCCTAATCTAAATGGTTCCTAGGTAGAGGACTAGCAGGAAGCCGTCCAAAACCACGGAAATAATATCCGGGACCTAGAGGTATGGAGCCCGAGTAGTGGGACAATACATGATAATAATAATTTAATCAATGAGTTTTTGCTTATAGCATAGGTACTTAATTTTATTTTATTGTATTCCAAATTTGGGAAACTGCGTCATATCTTCTCGTCGCCACTACCGCAATGCCTGAAGAGCAGGGTGTATAATCAGTGTGTTCTACCCGTATTGACATACGGAGCCGAGACGTGGAACATGACGGTGAAGCTGGCCCATCGGCTACATGTCACTCAGCGAGCCATGGAAAGATTTATTTACTTATTAAGAAACATATGCTATGCTTGGTATTTCCCTACGGGATAAAATCCGAAACGAAATCATCCGGCAGAGGACCAAGGTAGTTGATATCGTCCAGAAGTGTAGCAAGCGGCAGTGGGCTGGCCACGTCTGTCGCAGAAACGACGAGCGTTAGAGCAGACGGGTTCTCAAATGGAGACCACGTCTCGGGAAACGTAGTGTGGGACGCCCCCCTGCCAGGTGGACTGATGACCTGAGGAAGGTCGCTGGTGGTGGCTGGATGAGGAAAGCGGGTGATCGTGCGTGCCCTTGGGGAGGCCTACGTCCAACAGTAGACTGCAATAGGCTGATTGATTGATTGATTGATTGATTGGTATTCAAAATACCAACAGCTAAATTAAAATTGAATGATACAGAGGTGTATATCTATCCACAAAGCCATCAGCTATTCGCAACTAATTAAAAAAAAAAAACACAATTTCCTGAAGCTTCAAATTCCCGACATGAAAATTTCATTTGATCTTGCACAAGAATCCAACAGCAACTGTTAACACAGTAGCATTTGATCTTGCACAAGACTTCAACAGCAACTGTTAACACAGTAGCATTTGATCTTGGACAAGACTTCAACAGCAACTGTTAGCACAGTAGCATTTGATCTTGGACAAGACTTCAACAGCAACTGTTAACACAGTAGCATTTTCTTATTACGCCTCAAACAGAATTGAAACTTCGTAACTGTTAAATACAAAGAAAACACTCAAAACTAAAATATCAAAGACATTCATAAATTCCAGCACTCGAAGGAGTTATTAAAGCTGGCAACATCGCCTCCAGAAGTTCATTAGTCATATCTAGACAATAAGTCTGATCCCAGCTCTTTGGCGCGAGGTCCGGGATCCGCGCCAGTCGCCACCACTTGCAGTTGCAGGCGTGCATAAGAAGTGCTCTGACCTAGATCTGGCGAATGTGTGGCCTTTGACCTCGTCGGGATTTGCACCGCTTGCACTCAGACGAAATGACATTTGACTTTTTGATAGGTTAGCTGTTTTTAGGTCTCGGCTGAGGTTTTAAAATTAGGCACAGGCTACGGAACTTTTACTAAAGATTTTATATTAAGTATATATTGACCACGTACCGTTTCTTAACCCTTGAATAGTGAAATTAAATTATGCCTTTACTTATAAGTTTTTACCCAAATATCTACTTTCGTTGCTTTGACATTCGCAATGAACTTCGCAACTATGAAGGTTGGTGAGATCTCGCAGCAAAAAAAATTACAGAAAGCGAAGTAATTATACAGATACCATAATTTATGGTATTTTTTTAGGCAATCAAACGAGAGTTAGAAAATTTATTTTATTTTAAAGTTTTAAGGTCAGGTTTAATTAAAAGCAATCGAGAATTAATAGTCGAGTGGCTATGATTGGGACGCTTTAGCCTAGTTGTAGGATAGTTTAGACTTTTTCTGTTAGACCTACATTTTTTTGTGAATGAAAGAACTGTAATGTAGTGAATACCAACGCGAATATTAATTTATCACGAACATAGTACAAATGGTCATAGTTGGAGGGAGGTACGGACCGCGTGCTATGCGATGCTAACAAAGGACAAAGCATTCCACTGAGGAACTCTACTGTAGAATTCCTCACAAACCGCAGGAGACGACGCGAGAAATAACCACATCCATCACTGGTCAGAAAAAAAGGTTAAATCGGACGGATGAAGGTGAAACCAGCGATGGACAGCGATGTTTAAGTTGGCTCATGTATATGTATTCCGTAGGGTTTTGTGGTTAGACTGGCCGTTTGTCATTACATTACTATTGTTAATAATCCCATCTGGAATTAATTGCTCAATATCGCACAAAGCGGTTCCAGTGTGAATTGGCTGTCTTTACGCATAGTATTAACATTTTTTCATTTTGCAGTTGTACGCGTTAAAATCCTAGATTTTACTATTTCAAGCTCGTTTTTTTTTACTTCACAGCCTAGTTAATACATATTTGCCATTATCATATAGTCTGCAAAATTTAGGTTCACAGGTTTGAATCCCGCCCAAGCCAAACATTTTTATTTAATGAGTAGTTGTATATTGAGCCTAATTTTAGTGTTATTTATCCAGGTACATATATACCTTAGGTAGTATATGTATCCATAACAACTGTTGGAAAACTTTACTGTCTAATGTCCATACATAACACAGGCTCTGCCTGCTGAATATTATGAGTAGTTTTCCCTACACATAGTTGTCATATCATGTACCTTATTTATTGACTTGTATTTGTACTGGTGCACATTTCTACATAATTTCATTTGAAGGCCTATAACCCGAATAATCTGCCGTATTTCACGACTACTAACAATATTGTCCCGAGGTGAATAGCTATTAACAATAGCTGCAACCCACCCGCTGTCGGCCGGGACCTGCATTAATTGCAGCTGCAGCGGTGCAGTATGCAGCTGGTGATTCATTGCCGTCAAGCAGCACTGCCTTGCAGTTCCCGACAGGCTACCAACTGTAGCGGCAGAGAAAGCGAAAGAAAAACTTAGGGTAAGGAATTAAAAACTTAAAGAAAGAAATACAGAAATGAGTTTATTTGCATGAACACTAAGTTTAAAGTTCTGTTTGACAAAAAATTTCAGCACATCTTTTATGTGGGTATAACTAAATAACATGACTAATATTGGATTTCTCATATTTTTGGCACGAAATAAGCATAAATAAAAAAGAAGTAAGAAGCATATTGTCGTTAAATTGAGAGTTAAGATTCAAAGTTCAACAGCTGAAAGGAGGCCTTACATGCTTTTTATTTTCATTAAATAAGTTTGCGTTTAAGAATTTCGGGAAATGTGGATTCAAAGAGAAACAACGACTCCATACCTAACGACGACGTTAATTTGTGTTAGGTACTGCTATTGTTATAAGTACTACGAAAGCTTATTCACGCCTGCATCGCTACCCTAGTGTTTCATTCTGTATTACAAGTTTCTATTATGTTTTGCGATGTTACTGACGACATTCACTCTTTGAATTGGTAAATACAAATTGTAAATTATACCACCAAAGTTGGCAACCAGTACCCACCTTAATATCTTCACCGTTTCTGCGCTCGCTACCAGTTCTGCTGAAGTTGCGAACAAAAGCCGCCCAACTTCGCTTTCAGACGAACCTTCCGCGAATTGTTGGGATCCTGGTACTTTCAGTTCAAAGTTCCAAAAGTATTTACTTTGCTAGTTTTAGTTTTAAGGAAATATTGATAAGAGCTAAAGCAGAAGCTCTTATAGAGTTCAGCGACTGAATTTAGTATAAGCGTAAGAAAACTTTAGTATTTTCAGATGCAAGATTTTACATTCTGATTACATGCATGTTACCATTTTTATCTGATTGTATTTTTTTAAATAGCTTTAATTATTTGTTTATTTCAGATTTTTCACAACCGTTACTGAAACTACGACTTCACAATTCAGAAAGTGCATTTTAAAGAATAAACTAAATGGAACAGTTACAAACTGAGCGAGTGAGATTAACTTTATCTGGGGTGATTACAGTAACTTGGGGCAATTAAACTTTAGCTGGTGAGGAAGCGAGGTAGCGAGGTAGCGAGGTAGCGGTAGCAGACGCAAGTTTGATTACCTGCCGTGCCGAGACTGACGAGGCGTGAGTGACTATTACATACAACAACGTAATTATAAGAGGTCGTCATATTCTGAAATGGCGGGTTCTAGGTTCGATAGCGGGGAAAAACCATTTATTAGTCAGGTAAATTTACGTTTTTACGATGATAGTTTTATATAGTGTAGAATTTAAATAAAAACGCGCAGAAATTCAAAGTCGACAGTCGTCTTTTCAGTTCTTATTCATCTTATGACGATATGTCGATGTGAGCTAAACCAGCTTAACCCAAAATGTAGTTAGAGGTGTTACTTTTTCATAAGAACACCACGAAATATTTAAGCCCAAGTATTAATATAAAGGTTGTTGTACTATAACTCCAAACTGTAAACATGTTTGGTAAATAGGATATTTTAGAGAGAGCCAACAATGAGCGACAGTTAAAACAAAGGTAAAAGTGCAACAACAACACAGTGTATAATCAAATGTCATCATGCTGCCGGGTGCCGGGCTAAAGGTGAAGAGGTGATGGTACTATTTTATTTAAAATATTAATTAATAAACTGCATGCCAGATTTCTATGGCCGGGTTTCACGGTTTTTTATCCTAGTTTGGGAAAGGTTCGAGTCTTTCAGAGGGGATATTTAACAAATTAAGATTCAAAAATGTAATACCAATTTTTAAGATTCAGTCTTTTGTAATAAGTTCAACACAACATCTCAGTGGGGAGTTTTTTTTTTAACTATAATTCTGCATATTGTTTTTTAGAAGTCACGTCTTTCACTACTGTAATAACAGACATAAAACTTTAAAATAAATAGTAGCATAGACCATGAATCACTGAGAAGAAATGAGCATAAAATATTCTCAAAATCTAACGTTTCTTTAGAACTTTTTAAAAATGATCCATATTTCAAAGCAATCATTAAATTGCCCTGGTTTTTTTTTTTTCAGTATTGTAAATCAAACTTCGTGCACCGCGTACGCATCCATGCATCTCAAGATCAATAAGCGAATTGTTAGCGCGCCAACTAATTAGAGAAGAAATGATATACGTCGTATGATACGATACGGTATATACGACCTACTCCACATAATAAGCCGGCTGCGTTTATGTGTAACATAATCTTCTACAGATATTAAACATAGCCCACTGTCAAAATATGATGGATGACCATTTTGCCATCCAAGTGCGCATCTCTACAGAATTCAAATCATTTTAGAAAAGAAATAAATACGGAATCAAAAGACGTGATTTGAACCCATCGTGTCTCTGTTTTAAGCGGAGACACAAAATGGAGTTTGATTTGCTTTCGACTTACTAAGAAGAAGAAGATTAATGTATGTTTACAAATAAAAGTAATATACCTAGTCAACAATTTAATAAAAATGTTTAGTAAATACATACTTTCTTTGAAGTAGTTTTTATAACTTATGTATGAGACTTTAAAGACAGAGACAAATTGCTTTGGACTTTGCAAAGAAGACAGACAAGGAGGACCTTTGAATCTCAACTATTACAGAGAAAAACATCTACAAAGATAAGCTAGCGCACAAAACGCTGCCTTCATAACCCCATTTCACGAAACAATAAGTTACAATTTGATATTCATTGCGTAGCCAATTCGCTTAAATAAAAACTATAAAGTCCATATCGTTTTATCTCATTATCTACGCAATGTACACCGATTTGTACTTGTAATTTGAAGCTTCGTGAAACAGCTCCCAGTTAGCCATTGTACGGAACAGTACTTTAACTAGCTTGTGAAGTCGTAACTGCAGTAACATAGCGGTGTGCAATATAATGGTGCTATCTGGCAGACGCACGGCGGAAGAAAACACAAGTAGAGCGTAGTGCATTCTCCGTAGCGAGCTTCGTAGCCATAAAGTGCGCAGTTCTTAGGACAACATGTATAGCAATCATGAAAAAATTATGTAGAGTGTCGGTGGTGTATAGTGGAATAATATTTATTCGCAAAAAAACAATTCTCTTTCTAGAGCCTCTGTCTCCGGGAGACGCTTGTCGTTGTGTGTGAAGTCGACAAACCCGCACTGGGCCAGCGTGGTCGACTAAGGGCTGATTACCCTAATTCAGGGTAGGCTCGAGCTCCTCGGTGGGGACGTATATGAGCTGTTAATTAAATGTATGGCAATCGTAGATTAAGGTCTTTGTCTGAACTCACGGTTCTGACTTTTTTGATAATTCTATTCCTTTCTATCGTTTAGAAACACGGTTTCTAGAGCGAGAAGTATTGTTTGCTAGAACCTGGCCCCTTAAATAACAACGGGTAGAGTTGACAGAAACCATTGAGGCTTCGGGGAAGAGTTAAATAACTGGAGCATGGTGCATTCTTCGGAAAGAGTAGGGCTGCCAAAACTTTAATGTGAATTATAGGATATATTTTAATTTGTTTATTTTTTCCATTTTTAATCAATATACAATAACTACTAGACAATACTAAATACATACTATGTAGAATAACCAAAATATTAGGTTGAAAGACAAACAAAGCGTTACAATAACACTAAAATATTATGATTTTTTATGTTTAAAATTTTACAAAAAAAGAAGTCAAAGTTTATAAATTTACTTCTCCTTCTTTTTTACTTTATTTACAAATCATAGAATAATATTAGATAAACTAACCTAAAGCTGAGATATTTTTAGACCTTTATCTAGTTTCATCCGGAAAATCCCACAAATATGGCGATCCTATTCACAAACCGAAACAGTTTTCATTTCCCTTAATGTGCGCATGCGTAACAAAATGTTGAGCAGAACTTGTGCAGACTTACAATGGCTCGTCTTTATATTACTACTATATACTGGTTCAGGGGGAAATAAACCTTAGGTAGCTGGTTCGAAAGGTGAGTTTGAGTGATTGTGTTAGGCCATTTGTGGTTGAAGTGAGGCTTCGCGGCCATCAGCGGAATTGGACCATCTCTATTCGCAAGTTTTTCACAAATTCTGTTTTGAATGTTATAAAAGCTTTTCGACGAGAATGTTTTACTTGGTTCTATTTTTAGTTCGGTGCCGTACGCATTTACGAGTATTATAAAATTCTTTAGGAAATTTTATTTTTGTTCGGTAAATTAAGATAATAAAGTACACCAGGTTGCGAAAAATTTATCGCATAAATGTCTTAATCCAATTTAAATAAAGCTGCTAGCTGCAGCGGGCGGGTTGTACAACCTCTCGGGGGATAGTTCACTGTTCAGTTTTACTGATAATTTAACCCTTGAATCTTGAAGTAAGACGTTGCTATTTCATAAATCAATGCACTTTTATAAGCTCAGCTACTCCAACTACCGACTACGAGAGGTTTTGCCTTATTTAAGTAAGACGTTGATATTTCATAAATCAATGCACTTTTATAAGCTCAGCTACTCCAACTACCGACTACGAGAGGTTTTGCCTTATTTAAGTAAGACGTTGCTATTTTATAAATCAATGCACTTTTATAAGCTCAGCTACTCCAACTACCGACTACGAGAGGTTTTGCCTTATTTAAGTAAGACGTTGCTATTTCATAAATCAATGCACTTTTATAAGCTCAGCTACTCCAACTACCGACTACGAGAGGTTTTGCCTTATTTAAGTAAGACGTTGCTATTTCATAAATCAATGCACTTTTATAAGCTCAGCTACTCCAACTACCGACTACGAGAGGTTTTGCCTTATTTAAGTAAGACATTGCTATTTCATAAATCAATGCACTTTTATAAGCTCAGCTACTCCAACTACCGACTACGAGAGGTTTTGCCTTATTTAAGTAAGACGTTAATATTTCATAAATCAATACACTTTTTTTCCAATCTTCTAGTTTTACCCAATCCGTACTTAAAATTCTGCTATTTTGCAACGTGAAGCGATAAAGGCTTTGACCAACAATGGAATAACGTAAGAATTTATGATACTAGCTGTTCGTCCTAGTCTGACCTATTATAAGGTAGTAACACATGTAACACTATGGTGTATTACGTAACTGGGCGATTGTCGCATTAGAAAGCGCGATGGACGAGCTATAAACAAGTAACTGCCTCGCTTTGTCTACATCCATTGTCTTTGTATCGTGACCGATCTGAACTGAATCGCTAAATGAACACATTAATTTGTTGTACTATTTTTGTTTATTATGGGTTTCATTCACTAAAATGTGTTGAAACTGTCGTAACATCGAATGGATAAACGATTTTGTAAATAGACTATCATGTGCTTATTTATGTATTTGGAATAGCTGTAGGTAGATTTAAAACAAACCGAAAACATACTGTAACGGGCCGTTGATGTTGATGTTGAAAGACGATTTTTGTGATGTATGTGAAGTCATATTTTTATTTATTTGTGCTAAAGTTGCGGACCTTGTGGAGTATCTTTAGTTCGTTTTTCCCACAGAAAACACACCTCAAGTTATTTGGCATTAGATAGCTTTTTTTATAAATTATCCTCCTTTAGATTTAGGATATTTGTTCCAAGGGTTCTGTATTGTAAATTCTAGAATATTTAGTGTTGTATAGCATACATTACATACATAGCGCGGTCAGTGGACACTATCTAATTATGCATCCCGGTGCATCGCTCTGGCGGTTTGGTCGGCGAGCTTAATCTGATGAGTGCACTAATTGCAACACGAAACGCAGCGAGTGAGGCGCGACGCTTGCTGCATCTCAATGCTGCAGTCGCTACAAGGCGATCACAATATTACTGGATTTGATTTTGTCGCCTTAAATAGGTTTTAATTATTATCATGATTGAAATATTGTTCTGGCATATTGTCCTTCGGCGTCGTAGTGGAAATCCTGCAGGAACAGCGTGCGGGAGTCTAATAAGCAGAGATCAAGTGAGAGAGGGGAGAATATCGTGCTGACCTGGTCCTACTCCGTCGTAGTGGAAGTCCTGCAGGAACAGCGTGCGCGAGTCGACGGCGAACACGCGCCCGCGCACGCCGTGGTTCAGCTCCGACAGCGCCCCCAGCGGCTTGCCCACGTACTGCGCGCCCGATTGCGCGCGAGCATAGCCTGTGGACAATAGAGAGATCGGTTAGAGTTGTTGAAGCAATACAAAGTTTTTGTCGTCTTGAACAAATATTTGGCTAAGACCTGATTGATATTCAGAGTAGGCTCTAGCCATTAATTATTATTGTTTTTGTTGTTATTATAGTCTCGCTTTGTTAAGCTTCAGTCATACGAGGTAAATAACAAAAAATGCTGCATCATCATCGTAATTTTATTGTAGGGGTTGTAAGGGGTTTATAAACGACCCCAGAAACCCTGGTTTCAGAACGAACGTGCTAATAATGGCTTTTGATATGGCATAATGCTGCAAAAGGCAAATCAAGAGATCGCGAAGCTAATTTTGCTCTCGGTATATCGTAATCTAACAAAAACGTGGATAGAATGTTTAATTGCAAGTCGCATGGATATTTCGAACAAAATAATAAACATTTACTGAAATAATTACACCTACAGGCCAGGGTTTACACCTACAGGCCATGGTTTCCAAAAATAAATAAAACACTACCTGAATTTATTTATATTATTATTTTATTTTATATCTCTTTTCTTTATTCTGCTTCCTAGCCTACCCATCTAAAAAATATTATATTGTTGATTATTCTATTCAAAATTATACAAGTTTTCTTCCTACGTAATTGAAGTAATTTATTAGATATCCTCTGCTGGCAAACATTTAAACTTTAAGAATATATTTATTTATTTTATTTCATTTTATTCGGGACATCAAACAATAGTATATTATATATTACTATAAAGTATTATTACATAACAAGGAGGAATATACTACCTAGTACCATATCCACAGCTTACTTAAATAATTAATGGAAGCCGCGCGATGCGGTGACAAAAAGTTTACGCAATATAGATCTCGGACGCACTAGTAGACCGACTCAGTGTAATAATAACACTTCTTTTAAATTGTTAGTCAGAATATCTATATGTACTAGAACGGCGACAACCTTTACATCTATAATTTGGACAAATTTGTTGAATAAGATAGCAGGCCGAAATAAATTCTCCCAAAATAAAAAATAGATCGTCGTATAACGTGAATACTACGATATTTGTAACCATCACCACCTAATGCAACCGTTAATTACTCCGCTCTTTTGTTTTCGTTAGTTAAATTCCCACGAGTGCCGATAACGGCTACGATCTATTAGTAAGTAATGGACTAATTTTGTAAACTTCATTGGCTACAACTCAAGCTATGAACTAAACTTTTTATCTAAATATCAAATTAGTAGAATAAAATTGACCGTACGAGAAATATTCACACCTCATATAACTTTAATTGCAATGATTACGTCCCACGGTCCACTCATAATGATTTTTCATGATATTTTAGTGTAGTTGGGAATGTACCCAAAAGTTCACCGTCTAGTTTTAGGTCAAATAGCCCTATAAGCACGATAAGAGTAGCGTTGAATGAATTTCAAGATTAACGAGCCTGACTCGCCTCAACGAAATCAAAATTGACCATCGTAGACGAGTTCCCCATAAGGAAGGTTACGCGCGGCATAAAACCTGTAATGTGCGCGCACGCATACCTCGCTCGTTTGAGAAAGTGCCGCAAGGAACCAGATACGAAAACTGAACAAGAACGAGCTCAGCTGGATCTTCATTGGGTACTTTAAAATTGATGAATACTCTTTCTGAACTATGCGTCGACAAGCTCCTCTCTGCATTTTCAGAAAACCCGCCCTTTTCAATGACTGCCTTTATGCTGCATTAAAATGCATTCATGCAAACAGTATTGTTTATCCAAGAAATGAGCTGGGTAAAAGATTGTTATTAGTTTTCTTAATTCGGGAACTCATATTCTAATCCTAAATATAAAGTCCAGCTACTCTTTTCATTTTTATGATTAATACGAGAAAGAATGAATAAGAATGATGAACGCATGATGTGATAATTTTTGAATGAATTGTAATTTAAAATAAGGGCGTCAAATTAAGACATATTTAAGTCGGATGTCTTTACGTCCAGCCTAAAATTGTGCAATTGACGCGTCCACAAAGTTCAAATTCCATGTTTGACAGTTTTAATATTAGGATGTCCATAACGTGTTCCTTTAAAAAACGAAAAGGATGGACAAATTTAAATAAAGGGTTAGAGCGTGACGACGTTGAAAATGAGCCCCAATGTACGCCAAACTGACAGTTGCTAAAACTTAGTTGCTACTGGCTTAAGACCCTGTGTTTAGCTCCGGTTATCACTCTAAGACAGTTTTTACTTTCTCAGAGCTGAGCGGTGGTGTATGGCAAGTATCAAGTATGGTCAGTTTAGCTCAGTGGCGAGGTCAACCACCTTGATACTATCTCATTTAACTGCCACAACTTTCTGATTAAAGATTATACTATGAAAGCCACTGTGAATCATACTACTCAAACATACTTTCTCGACAACAGGAAATTGTTTTTAAACAGTTTTTCACATTTTCGTGTAGGAAGAGAAAAAGAATGAATGAATGAATGAATGAATATACTTTATTTTTTTCTTTACTTTAAAGAAAATACATTACCTAATATTATAAATGTTAAAGGTAAGAACGATGTTAATTCCTGAATTTTCAGGATAAATTTGTCGATTTGCATAAGAACCTGCTTATTTTTTGTCTGTAATTATAAGTAAATTATTACGATTTTATAAACAAAACGCGAACCGAACTAAAGCATTATAACAGTTTTCTACCACGAGTGTGAAGGCTTCCCCGTATTTCACAAAAAAAAAATATATGTTTAGATAAAACAAAACTTAATCTAACCAAGTCATAAAGATTTCAAACAAACTATTCTATGCAAAAGCAAAACACCCAGCTAAATGACGTACCCTAGTTTGAGTGTAGCCTACATTTGAGTGAATAGAGCCGCAGAAACGCCCATGCAGACGCTCGGGAGTTAGTCTCAGTCTGAATAGCCGCTAGAGACACACGGCGACTGCTCAGAATAGCTCTTAATTGCCTAACTCTGATTGCAGACACACGCTACTAACTACTAACTTATTATAGGTGCGAGTGTGTGGGTTACAGACTTACAGATGGCCTGAAAGATTGATGACATGTAAAGTCTAGTATGTGGTGCCTGAAAATACAGTTCAATTCATGTTTGAAATAAAATCAGAGCTACGCAAAGCTGTGGATGCAATAGGTTACCTGCTCATGCAAATGTAGAGCTTTTTTTTCTGATTGAATAGGTTTTGGCTATGAACATTTTTTTAAACAAATTGTGTTTTTTTTTCAACTTTAAGTATTTAATCATTTTCTTTATTGTAATGAAATAAAATAAATAAAATAAAATAATAATGAAATGAAATGATAGTTTAACTTTTGGATATTAGCTTAGCTTCGTCATTACATATTTTTTGGGTGAGTTCACTACATAATGTGCTAAATAATAAATAAATATACCTTTTGCACTTCCTTCTGCAGATATACTTATAAAATATAAAAGATTATTATTGTACTCGTAATATATGATGCAATTACTAGGTGAATTAACAAGTTATTCAGGTTCAAAATTAATGCAGTAATTTTTATTTCCCAAACCCAATGCATTCAAGTTGTACAACACTGTCACCTCAGCAACAAGCTTTCACGTAATTTGTTTGAATGTATTCTAACGAGTTGCGAATGAGCTTCGGTTTCTATTTCTGAACGAGAGATCGGTAAACGATACATCATTATTACATTATTGGATTGGAAACGCCATTATCGTAACGGAAAATGGAGGTATTGCGGGCGATTTGCGGCGAGTTCGTCAAACCACATGCGTTTCCATGATCACGTGAAAGGAAAATAAAAGCAGAACTGCTAATGTTTCTTTGCAATTCTGAAAACGTGTGTGGTTTAAAGGTTGAGTTGCTAACATTTGTGTGGGTTCAAGCCCCACCATGTATCATATTATACGGCGTAAATTGAGAGGACAACACGTTTATTTGGACATCCAACCGGTGCAAATTTCCGCACAATGTGCGTCTACGAATGCGAACGAATAAATTCAAAGATGTTTGTTTGAGTGAGTATTTAACAGAAGTTAAATGAAAACGGGACACATCTAATAAGAATATTAGATGTGTTCCGTTTGGCAAATGGTTAGAAGTCAACTTATCCATACTGGGCCTATGCAGTTCAATATAATTTAACCATCATCACCCTGATTCAGGGCAAGCTCAAGGCTCTCTTTTGGTCATATTTCAGATATAAGTTTATTTATTCAGCTAATGTGATGATGATTATTCAAGCCTATGAAAGTGAAAAGGACAGTAGCACAACAATTTTTATTATTTCAGGCTCTTGCGTTGCAAAAAAATCGCTGCCAACATTGTCCCCGCATTATCTGACGTACTTTCGCTCTCCGTGGCGTGCGCGAGCACATATCTCCGGAGGCTGGTCACTCTAATTGCGCACACGACGAATTCAAACGCGCACTGATCGAGACTACTATATTGTTGTTGAGCTGATGTTTGGATAATTGCTGTATTGGGTTATAATTTTTGTAATTAGATGTTTTTTTATAATTTGTGTAAAATTTTTGAATTTTACTAAATATCCAAGTACATTATATAATGAAACAAAATTAATATACAGATTATTTAAAATAATGTTTTGTAGAGCGACATAAAAGAGCGTTGACGTTTTCATTAACACCAAGCTATTGTATGCGATTACTTCCGTAAGTAATAACTTAACGTCACTTCTGAAGCATCAAATTTAGGGTATCTTACTTTATAGGCAATCAGGTAGCCTGCATGTCTCATCAGCCTGGGGATATTATAGCTTAGAAAGTACTTTTTTTTTCACAGTTTCCTCACTCGACTTCGTATTCAGGTTCTCCAGGATCCGAACGATGCTCTTCCGTAGCAATAAAGCCAAGCCACCTTTTCATTCTTCTGTTCTATGTATAAAAAAGTCAATCGTCATGTTTTGTTCATGTGTTTATGTTTAGTGTCAATACAATAAACAATATTTTATTGTATTAAAGCTGTAGTCATAACAAATGGTCAAGAAACCTTGACCGCGGCCAATATAGCTTGACCTAGGTAAGCAAGGAGGAAGTAAGTGTGGGCGGATCCGTCACAATTTGTTCTGCGAAAGTCAACAAGCTTCGACTCGAGCAAACCGGTCTGTAGACAATGACTTCGATTACCGACGACAATGCCTCGAGCTGTTTGTACTAGACTTTCTCTCGATTAGAGGCACGGAGGATTGAAATGCCAAGCACTTAGAGAATAGGTTACATGCAAAGCAACAACTATTTTAATGTGAAGGTAACTGGAAAAGTGCGTAACTAAACGTTGAGGAGTTTTCTCATGATGACCTTACTTGTATTGTTACTTTTTCTGCAAGCCATTCCTTTTCTTAATTTGAAGCTTGCGTTTAAGCGTGAGTATAAAACTTGTATAATTTTATTTTATAAAATGGAAGTACATCGTTATGTCATATAACCTATAAACTATGCTGAAATAAACGCGCGTAAACAAGCAACACTGCGCGCTCAGGACTGCGCAAGTATAACGTGATGTCGCATAACTAGAATTTCATATTAATAACACACATATCTACTATTTTAACCCTTACTCTTCCCGTGGGTGTCGTTAGAGGCGACTTAGGGACTACACATTGAACAGGGAACGGGCAGCAGCGCTCTCTGATACAGTAACCTTTTAATCTGCGATCTCCAACCCGCCTGCCAAGCATGGAGATTATGGCAAAACCCTCCACTTAATTGGAGGAGGCCCATAGTCCAGCAGTGGACTGTAACGGGCCGTTGATTTGATTTGAACACACATATCTACCGAGGTGAAAACCTAAAAGTGTTTAGAATTTCATACTCCACAGGCAAAGTAATCAAAGTATGACGTATAAACAAAATAAAGCACAAAATAAATGGGATTGCAGTTGGCATTCGCAGAGGCGAGCAATCAGCTCAGCTGTGACGTAACAGGTCCGAGCGCGTCTCCTCGTAATCCTCGCCCGTAATCCGGATCAGGCCGCGCGCCGCGCCCGACGTCACTCATGTACACAATTAACGCATTCTATTTCATTAAAATTATGTAAAGCATGATAGCCTCGTGCTATTACTAAAATTAGATCAAATTTGATTAGGGTCTGCCTGTGAGTTTGGTTGTCAACCTTATAACTCACAGGATGAAGAAGAAGTTTAGCTTCTGGGACAAAAACTATGCGAAAGTTTGGTTGTTTGTTGCTCAATCACGCTTCAACCACTGGACAGATCGGGATGAAACTTGGCGCACATATAGGTTAAATCCTGTAATAGGACATATGTTACTTTTTATTGCAGGAAAACACTTAAGTCCTAAGGAACAACTCATTTAACGCGGCGGGTGAAGCCGCGGGCGGACCGCACGTTTAGTTTAAGTAGTAGCTAGCTGTTCTATTCTATTATAGTCTATTATATTCTATAGTATACTAATAATATATGAAAATTAATGTTAAGATTATTTGAGTTTGTTAAAAGCTTGACCTAGTATATTTGTCTAATATGAGTACTGAAAATATCTCCAATCATCCGATAGCAGCTGTCAGTAGCCAGTACCCAGAAGCCGCCCCCCCGCTCTCCCCTCAGTCGCCCGCGCAGCTCTCACTTTCATCGCATTCTTGTGGCGTCGTCTGCGCACCGACAAATGCATTGATTGATCTACGACACGTCATCTGATGCTACTAACTTTGTAGACTGAAGGGCTTAAAATTAAAATAAAAAATTATTGATAAAATCTCATTATCAGAATGATAGCTACCTATATATTATATCTTTGCTTTTAACAGGTCTCCATTATTTATTTTGACGTTGATATTGTAAGCGTGTGGTGACGGCAGAGTAGAATACATTTGTCACCAACCCCTACTCTTCCCGTGGGTGTCGTAAGAGGCTACTTAGGGACTACACATTGTACAGGAAACGGGCAGCAGCGCTCTCTGATACAGTAACCTTTTAATCTGCGATCTCTAACCCGCCTGCCAAGCGTGGAGATTATGGCAAAACCAAACACTTAAGTGGAGGAGGCTCATAGTCCAGCAGTGGACTGTAACGGGCCGTTGATGATATTATAAATCATTTGTAAATATTAAAATAAAATGTGGTTAGGACCGTAAACAAATAGTTATTTATTATTTTATGTAATGCGATCTTCTCACGAAGAGGCTAGAACTGTTTTCTGCACTTTAATAGTTCTTTGAAACCTAAAGTCCAACCACTTTGTAACAAAATTATGAAATACTAAAAGTAAACCAAACAAACCATCAAACCAAACAAACCATGCAATGCAATAAGCTGTCGATGTGCCAATAATGTATGCGTGATTATATGTAAAGAACTTGATCTAAGATCCCACGCTCTACTAGCTAACCTACCTAATAGTATTCTCGTTTCGCAAAACGCAAAAACTAAACTTGCGTGATTTCGATTCGCCACGCGCTTTTTGCAACTCCCAAACTCAAACTGCAATCAATGGCGTCTCGCCCTTGACAGTAAACTGCTAACAAGGACACAAACGTTACAGTTCTGGCAGACACGGTGTGTGGCATTAAGTTACGTTAGACCTGTACATTTTTGTATCCTGCAAAAGTTTTAATCAAAATAACCTGAAATTTCCCTTCATCGACTGTTTGCATAATTTTTAAACGCTCAGCAGATAATATATATTTTATTTTTTTCATCAATCTCTCTTTTTCTTTATTGGAACTGCCAAAATGCAAAATATCGGACGAACTTTTGCTAAAATCGTCTCCAAAGTATAAACAAAGAGCAATAGTTAACAGATTTTATTCGTAGTTTTTGTTTGTAACATCAAATCAGTTTTGGCACGATACAAATTAACTATTACCTTAAACGAACGAGAGGAGCGCACGCGCCCGCCGGCCATACAAAAGACATCAACGCGCGCGCACTACCAAGTTATGAAACTTTTAAATAAATGTTATAGAAAGTCATAGTTAGGTATAAAGAAAAAAAAATCTTCTTTACGTTGTATTATTATAATTGCAGTGTTTCTTTTTTATCATTGCTACATTAAATAACATATATATTTTTTAAAAGGTCCATTTAAGTATATTATTTTTGTATGTAATAAAATACAGTAGCTGACAACCGGTCACTACGCACTATTATAATGAAAACGGTGTATATACCTTCGTATGTGAGTATATGCCAAAACTTAGCACAAAAATAAACGTCGCTCCTAAGGTGATCTCATGAATGAAAGAATGAAGAAGAAATTCAGGTAAGTATAGTAGTAGTATAGTAATTCAATTCAGGTAAAAGATTACCCATGCGTATTCGAAATAAGGACTGTCTGTGGTTCGTGCAGACAATAACTGTGCTAAAGCAAGTCTCGTGATTTAATGAACCAATATCGTAATTAGTGTGCGACTTTCATCTATGTATTTCAGATCACTCGGGGCTCAGAGAATTGTTGATCCTTTAGATAATTACAATGAGCCACATTCATTAACCCAGAATTAATTGACTTAAGCTAGCAAGTTTAAAAGTGAAAAGGACTGGCTGATTCTGGATCGTTTTTCATGTTAAAGTAGAACAGTACTGTACTAATTCTGTGGTAGAGGGTACAATTATATTGTTGTAAGAGTTCAAGGCTTTTTCAAGATCTAGTTACATCATACCGCTTAATTAATTCAATATTTATATTTATGGCTTCTGTCAATGGTTGTTTTGCAAGTGTCGAGGTTGGAGAATACACGTGGTAACAAAAATACTGTGAGTACGTTTCGGGGACAAAAGACGGAACAGAATAATAATAATAATAATCATCATCATCATCATCATCATTTGTTTTCAAAAAAGCCAAAGATATTCGAGTGAGAGATCTGAGGAACCCTAATAAATTAATAACGACAGTTATTTCGAAAACAGAAAATTATAAAAAGAATTGTTGTTACACGTGTGTGTCAATTTTTAATAACTTACCTCAAGATTTGAAAGAAGAGCATCTAACATCTTTTAAAACTAAACTGTTGAAATGGCTTCAATCGCAAAATTTTTATTCGGTCCAAGAATTTTTGAGTAAAAAATTTGTTAATGATGTAATTGTGTAACAATTTTAGTGAGTGACAAGATATTTGATTGCTACCCATTTAGTAAATATTGTAAACTTTAATTTGCATGTTACAACCTGATGTGACTGAAAATGAGCTTTTAATTTTTATGATGCTGTTCATCTGCAACACTGTACCATTTTCTAGCAAATAAATGATTATGATTATGAAACCTGATCATTTAGAACTGTCTTTTCCAAAGTAATTGGACGCGTGTCGCCTCGCAAGGGTGCAAAGCGACCTTCTCTTGTTTCTTAGAGGTTTTATTTTATTATATTTGGTTTGCCTTTAAGACATCCAAAATAAATATTACAATCTAGTCTAAAGACTAATGAGTAATTAAATTTTAACTTAAATTGCTAAGTAGATATTAGCTAAGAATGTGTCCATCAACACTTTTCTTATTGTCTCTATTAAGGGGAAGACACTTTGTCCGTGTGTTCTTTACGGGAAGCACTGACTGCACTACATTACACTAATGTTTTCTAAACTAACTCAAAGGGTTTTGTCCTTTTCAGTCTTCTCACTATGTCCGTGGTGTCGAGGAGCTGGATAGCCTCAACGTTTACGTGATGATGAAGTCTTTGTTTCTTAGAGGTCTTGCCATTCAAATGATAGTGATGACGACGTCTGTTTGAAGAAATATACCCCCGCACTGCTCCACTACCGCTGGTACCTACTCAGTTATGTGCTATGATAATATGATTGTAGTTAATCTGGCCGTTAAGTCTGACAATACGCAATACAAACTAAGAAAAATAACTACCGACAGTTATGTCATTAGATTGCCTATGAGTGAATAAACAAAACAGTTAAACGGACACAAAGCATAACTCACGTTACGTAAAACCCGTGAAAAATAGTTCCGCGAGCGACACCAGCGCACCCGCACCCGCCATTCGCAGTGCAGTGTCATAGTGAGGTGACGAACGACGCTATAACAGGCCGTTTTTATGTAAGTTTAATGGTACTGTATCAAGGAGATAGATAGATCGATACTGCATACAAAACACGTGAATATATTACAAACCTGGAAAATCTTTTTTAAATTTTCCTAGTCACAAACTTGCTGATAAAAACAAGGCAGGTGGTTTTTCTTGTCACTTCTTTCTCTTTAGGTGTGGATACTCCTTAGTGAGGATGTAAATTTAGACATCTGGTTTATATTAAAGTGCAATATACCTATACATTTATAGTGTGTAGAACCAAATACATGTAGGTCTATCCTATACGTGTTACAAAAAATAACAAAAAAGATTTTTTTTTGTCATTTAATCAAATATACCATGAATCAACCTGAGATCGACACCTAAAATATAGACTATCGATTCTCAGAACGGTATAGTATTTGTACACCATTTGTGCCTACGTTTTTAAAAGAGATGTACTTATATCAATTTATGTTAGATTACATTTTTTTTTCTTTAATTATCTTGTTTACATATTTACAAACATGAATATTATTATGAAATATTTAGTTTATTATTTCATTAATTTATTATATTTTGTAAAAAATATTATTATTTTTTTATTGGTATTTTTGTAACACGTTGTATACTCGTAATCAAAAACTATTTAAGAAAACCAACAAACAAGATGTTCCTTTTAATAATATTTACGAAATCAACAAAGTACTACGCTATACTCGTTATAAGCTTCCTTACTGCTCTTAACTAAAACGTAATTACCGACTCCATAATATTAGTTAATGGATATTAATAACTCTATAGATTTACATCTACAGCACGGTACAATACATGGTGACGCAGAAGCGATACATTAATTTATTATAGTAATTAGTGAGGTAACAGGACACCGGCGGCGGCGGCGGCGGCGCGGGCGACGCGGCGTCTGTAGCGGCGGCTCTATATCGGACGATGATCTATGTGTGAGGTCACGCGCAGCTGCAATTTTATTGTGGTCTAGATTCTAGAGACCGACTTTTAAGGGTTCTTATTTTTGTAAAATCTTGTTTTTAAAAGAATGAGTTAAGTGAAGCTTTTCTGTCGAATATAGTTTTTTTTTTTAGAAATTGTACCCGACACTCAATTACTCGTATATCTCTCACAGGGTAAACAGAGCTTAAAATTGTCACTTAAGCTCCACTCTTAGACCGACGGCAACAAAGTATAACCCGACAACTGCATTTTCCAAATTTTACAGGGCGAGCAATTTAGTGTAAAACTATATTTTATTTTATTTTTTAATTAATCCTTAAGGTTTGGTTTACGATCTAAGTAAGAAAGCTATTATTGATTAATGTAACAATGCATTTGTCTGCTTGTGTGCGTAATTTTGCATAATCAACTAACGTCGGTTAGTCTAGCACATGTCGGTATCTACATGGCTAAGCACATATTTTTAGTTAAACTTTTTTCTTAGTATTAAATATATTTTGAAAGAAAATTAGTTATCTTTGTAATTCAGTTTTCAAATTAGAATCAAACATAGTGCATATATTGTGAGGGACTCCATGCATTTTCGCCTAACCATTATATTTTATAAATTAACATAATCACTCGTATATAAACAACAACTAAATCTCTATAATACAAATAAACCTGTGAAACCTTTTTTTTAACTGAGCGACATGTGAAATCGTCGAGTCAAGATCAACGAATAAACCGCCAAGTGTCCTATATCGACATGTACGTGCGTGCGCTCAAAAGTTTACCCCGACAAAAATACTTGTTAACAATTACGATGTCTTTTCAGCAAATCATTGTTAGAAGTCAGTTTATACGCCTGTCTAAATCTGTTATTATTAAAACTTTATTTTGTTTGTTTCTGGGATATATGAGCTGCTATTTCAGGTGTACAGTAGTGACAAAAGAAGTTTTTCCAAAAAAAAACAGATGTCGGGTTGTACTTTGTTGTCATCGAGACATAGCTTGAAACGTGAAATACAGTTGTGATCAGTTAGTTGCCTAATTTAAAATAACTCTAATCCTACGTATCCTAGAACCCGATACGTTTTTGGACTTGCCTAGGAAGAATAGACATATTTTTTCTTCCAAACTCCATGAAAACAAGAAAAACTGCCAGAATCACAGCTACTGTAGCAATGGTCAACAGATCGTTACATGTTCGTTGGCCTACCATCGTCGATGACATTCAACACCGCGATGATCATAGCAAGCAATCTGATTTTAATAGCCAATTAGAGGTTGTAAAGTGACACCGCGCGGGAGGAGGTCCAGCGGTGCTCTGCGACAGGTGGACTCGGGATCTGCTCGATCTGTTTCCTAGAACCGTTTAAATATTTATTTTTTTGATAGATTATGAGTCAACATTGATAATTAGCATTTCAGTGTATAATATTTATTACGATTGATGTTAATAGCCAGTTATAAGCTCGTGTATTCTTATTGGTTATTTGAGTCAGGCTTCAATAGTTCTGACACCAGGGTTTGTAAGGCTGGTAGATGACTATAATTATTGTATTGTATTGTATTGACTTTCCCATAAAAAAGATTTTTTTCAAGCTAAGTTGATTGATGTCCTCACTGAGCACGTGAGTGCAGTGCGGATTTTAGACATAATTTCTTCGCAAACGCACACTAGGTTTCTCACAATCAATGACTACAACTAAGACTAAACAAGGATTGCAATTTTGACTTGCAAATTATACACCGTGATTTAATTGTCCTAATTTCTTAACGAGAGTGTTCAGTTGAAACTCAACATTTTACCGCTAAGAATATACGAAGGCTATCATTACAGAAACAGACAACAAAAACAATTGCTCTTTCATACAAAACCTACTTACTAACGAACATTGGTTTTTCCTGTCATTCAGTTTCATTAATTAAACACTCTTTTATAGACATAAAAAGAATATAACTTGATCAATTTAATAAATTTTGTAGTAGATTTTATTGATTTGTTTTTTTTTTTATTTTGATTTGATTTGTGTGATTTTGTAGTAAAACTTAATTGGCGTTAAAAAGCGCTAATTCACTAAACTACTTTAGCAAAATCTGTTTTCATATCTCATGCTCTGAAAGTCCAATAATGACCCCAAAGAAAGGATGTTAAAGTCCAACTTACATCCCAGGGGCTGTAAGCCTGTAAGTAACTTTGAAATTCGAACCTTTATTTTCTGCTATTTGCATAAAAAGTTGCACACAATAAATTACAAAGAAATTGACATACAGCCAAACAAAAATTCAAATATTTTGCTTTAATTTACTTCAATAATGCTAAGTGAATATGAAATTCACGTATTTACCTAGAAATAACAATAAAAACATTTAAAAAATCAAAATAAACAATTATTCTTTTAAATTTTGGCTAAAATGACACAAACGCAACACTTTAAAAAAGGCGGGAACAGTTTTAATTTTTTATTTTCCTCGCAAATTGTGACGAAAAGCAGAGTGTTCACTTTGAGGGAAACTGATCAATTACACCCTTACACTTTAAGCGCCCTCGCTACGCTCGTGCGCCAAAACACTTCGGGTGTAATTTAATCATTTACACACCTCGGTAAACAATTTATGGTTGTCAAAAAAATACATGTTACTCTTATAAAGTTTGAGTTTGAGTTTAAGAATATTTCTAAAAACATCTTTGTTCCCAATTTAAAAAAACCTCGTTAAAAATCTAAAATTACCCCTTATGTATAGGTAAGGTTATTTATCCTAAACCTTATTATTAAGAATTAGCAAGAAACATCACCGGCGCGCGCGCAACTTGTCGTACGATTCTCACGTCACAATGAGTCACGGCATCGAACGATTGACCCCCGCAGGTTTACGGCTTTATAATTACCAAACTTCTCTTGATGGCCGTGTAATAACACGGCCATCAATATACCGTCTTCAATAATTTATAGGTATAATGTAGAGAAATCGGTAGTGACTCATCGTAAGAGAAATTTAAAAACATATGTAGCTAAAAATATTTAAAGGTTAAATGCTCTAATCAAATAGAAAGTGGACAAAAACAAAATAGTTTTATTTTATTAGGTTTTTATTTAATAGGTTTTTTTTTTTATATTCATTACGAATAGTAATTAGTAATATTTTTATGGAGACTGTTGATTCACAAAGCAAGTCTTTTTATAATTTTATTGTTGAGGTGATAAAATGAAAAAGCATAAAAAGCAACTAACCCTAAGTCAACAGACTTGCCCCATTTTAGAGAAAATAGTCAAGAAATCCTTATCACGTATTACTTTGCAATGGGATGTTTTATGTTATTTTGTTATATCTACCGACTGCCCGCCTTGTCATCGTGCGCACGCTACGTTACAACCGCGCATCACCACTTAGCTTTCTTTCCCATGAGCGACGCTAAGGACCAAGGCAAACGTTGTGCGTGCACAGTCGCACTATGCAGCCCGTGAGTCACTCACGCGCCGCCACCGCTTTCCCTCAGCTACGAGACAAGTACGACAAATAAACAATGTTGTACTTGTACTGTACGTGTTCCGACAGTAAAAAAAAACAATAAACAATGTCGAGGTTGTCTATGAAAGTGCAATGCCCGGAAGTCAGCTTTTAATAATATCTTAGAGCATCGGTGGTGTAGTGGCTAAGGCCGCTGTTTCCCGTCTGGGAGACGCGGGTTCGATCCCAACTACCAATGTGTTTTTAAATTTTGGTTTTATATCTACGTTTATTTCGTTTGATCTCGCTTGACTCTTCTCTCTTACGGTAAAGGAAAATATCGTGATGAAACCTGCACAATCCTTCGAAGAAATTCGAAGTCGACCAACCCGCACCGGGCCAGTGCTTGACTAATTCAGGGTAGGTCCCTCGGTGGGGACGTATATGATCTGCTGATGAAAATCTTAGTAAATCTGCCTTTTGAACATTGCTTTTGAAGCTTTTTGTTGAGAGAATCTTCTTTTCAGATCATCATAAAATCAGTCTAGATAAATTATATTTCATTCGTGACTAGCGCGCTCCGTGGTAGGTAGGCCTCTTGTACTATGTTTATTACATTCAAGAAGTGAAGACAACGTAACTTATTTTATACAACAAATTGCTTACCAAGTGACTCGTTTTATAAGCTCCTTGAGATGTCTTAAGAAGACGAGTGGTTATGTTGTTGGTGGAGATTGGTGGAGATCTTCTTATCTTCATGACGAAATCTTGGCTTTTAATCTAAATGCATTTCAAATAAGAACATTTCGATAATATTGTGCAAACGAGATTGGTTTGGCGATCTCTGTTTGCGTCTTTTTGTTCCAATTTGGATTAGGAAAGTAATTTTTATTTTGTGTGCAATAAATAATTTTAACTTTGTTCTTAGTAAAAAAAATATGAAAGAAGCAACTTAAGTAAAAAAACACTATTCACCTACGATGATGAGGAAAAGGTATAAAAACACTATTCACCTACGATGATGAGGAAAAGGTATAAAAACACTATTCACCTACGATGATGAGGAAAAGGTATAAAAACACTATTCACCTACGATGATGAGGAAAAGGTATAAAAACGCTATTCACCTACGATGATGAGGAAAAGGTATATAAACACTATTCACCTACGATGATGAGGAAAAGGTATATAAACACTATTCACCTACGATGATGAGGAAAGGTATAAAAACACTATTCACCTACGATGATGAGGAAAAGGTATAAAAACACTATTCACCTACGATGATGAGGAAAAGGTATATAAACACTATTCACGATGATGATTCACTATACGATGATGAGGAAAAGGTATAAAAACGCTATTCACCTACGATGATGAGGAAAAGGCATTAAATTGACCAAAAGCTTTGAGTCTTGAGACTATAGAAATCAAAGATATGTCTTTTATAGAACTTATCTACAGATATCCCACCTAGCACGAGAAGTTTCTGCCAACATAGCCAGCGTTCTTGAGCCGCCGGGACCGCGCCGCACCGGTGCTAAAAGACCTGATGGCCTCACGTTAGTCCCGTGGCAAAGAGGGAGGTGCCTGCTTTGGGACGCCACGCGCGTGAACACCAAAGCGGCAGCCCGTAGCAAGCATGCCAAGTACGCTGCCCTAACAGTCGTACATTTTTGTTCCCTTAATTTGCGGTGGAAACGTCAGGCTCGTGGAGAGATGAAGCCAGGGCTTTTGTTAGAAATATTGATGGCTTATTGCGGAAAAGAGGTTTCGACCCCCGTTCCAGGAATGGGATTTCCTGGTGCAAAGGTTATCCGTGGCTATCCAGCGCGGGAATGCTTATAGCCTAATGGGCTCCTTTGCGGCGGGGGAGGCCGAGGACGAGTTGCTTGTAGCCTAATAGGTTCCTATGCGGCGGGGGAGGCCGAGGACGGGTTGCTTGTAGCCTAATAGGTTCCTTTGCGGCGGGGGAGGCCGAGGACGGGTTGCTTGTAGCCTAATGGGTTCTTTTGCGGCGGGGGAGGCCGAGGACGGGTTGCTTGTAGCCTAATGGGTTCCTTTGCGGCGGGGGGGCCGAGGACGGGTTGCTTGTAGCCTAATGGGTTCCTTTGCGGCGGGGGGGCCGAGGACGGGTTGCTAATGGGTTCCTTTGCGGCGGGGGGGGGGGCGAGGACGGGTTGCTTGTAGCCTAATGGGTTCCTTTGCGGCGGGGGGGGGCGAGGACGAGTTGCTTGTAGCCTAATGGGTTCCTTTGCGGCGGGGGGGCCGAGGACGGGTTCGGGTTTTGGTTTATGTTTAGTTTTAAGGTTTGGTGTATACAATGTGACATTTTATTATTATTTGAAATCTAACTAATTATATTCTTCACACCTTTTTTATCTTTATGGTAGACAAAGAGGGCGCCTCAAATTAGTATACATATCCTACCTAGCACGAGATGAGCTAATAAACTTTTTATCTATCTATCTATCAAAATGCCATTGAAGAACGAATGTACGATAAAACGTTATAGTCAGTCGTAAAAATAAAGTGTATTATAGAAACACGAGTGATGATGGCATCGCGATGGTACCGGGTTCGACACACGGCAGACACAATCACGGATCGCTTGACAGCTGCTGCGAAGAAAAAACAAAAAACAGATGTTGTAGTGAAGTTTCATTGGTCTTTCTTCCGTATTTTGTAAGGAAAAATGCCAACAAAAAACCAGACGTTATTTTTAAAGACTAAGGAAACTAACATCAGAATCAACTAAATCGGCTGTTTTGTTATTACATTATTATGATGGTGTAATTGAAACAACGCAGAATTCATTAAAAATTTCAATGGAGCAAAATTGAGGGTTTGTACTTATTTAGGAATACACCATTTTTAAATGATCTTATATGATTGTGTTTTGATTTTTATGACTATAACTTTGGCTACATTTTGTCTTCAGATAGGCCCATGAGTTGAATTATTTTTCATTCCGGGAAAATATATTTTTTTTAACCTTGGCGGACAGTTGAACCATCAATAATATCACTGAATCAGGGTAGACCAGTGCAATTAGACACCGTTAGGGGCTAGCTCCAGGCTCGAGCTGATCAGGCTATCAGGCGGGTGGCGGCGGGTGAGTCGAGCCACATTCCTTGGTAGTAGGTCAGCCAGCCTGCGCCTGCGCCGCGCAACGGTACCCGCACCGGTCCGACACACCCCGCTGCACCCCGCGCTACATAAACTCTACAACGATTAGAGATGCAGCGTATCTTTACCATTTCTTTGGCAATATTTTTGGTAAGTCACCAAATGATCCGGTATGAACATGTAAGAAGCATAAAGTGATAAAGGCAATTTACGAAGCTGTAGTTTAAAAAATATTCTTGAAGCATTGTATTTTAGATGTTAGTGAAACATAGAGTTGACTAAAAATATTCATTGTATGTAAAACTGTTTTGTAAAAAAGTTTTTTTTTTCACAGAACCATAGCAATCTTATTACGTTGAAAAATCGTCGTGATTATTTTTATTACCTATTTTGGATTTGGAATATGTTTAAATAGAGACGTTCAAACAAGGAAACCACCACCACCATCTTTTTTGATTAAGGTTTAGCATATTTTTGGATGTCAAATCGTAAACATGGTATACTCAAGCCTTCCTTACAAAAGTACAAAACACACACAGATTCCACAACTCCACACTCCGCCCATGGTGCGCAGAGCCATGCGCAACATTTCCCAGAGCTATGGTAACGATCCTTGCGCAATGCGAGTATTGCAGCGCGGCGCAGACTGCGCAGATCGCTGTTGCAGGCAGCAATCGTCGTCGTATCGTGCGGGATTGCGGGTTGTAAGGTCAATGACCGACCTCAGTCAGCAATGATCGGCAATCACAAACCGTAGTTTGTAATTTTGTAGCTTAGTTTTGCAAACTAGTGTTATTTCGGACCTTTATTAATTAAGACCTTTGTTAAAGAGAAATAAATTATGCATTAATTTTTTTATTATTATTTTTTTATTTATTCTTCAAATCATCAGCTAATTAACATAAAGTTCTTGAAAAAATATGTAACAGACAGCTAATAATAGATTTGCACATATAATCAACCACATAGAAAAACTGTTGTAAATGAAATGTTTTTAGTCTTACGGCTATAAGTAACAGAAGAGCACTTTGTAGGGTTCAAATCTAATGAATTGAGGGCGCAATACGACTCAAGTCTGCACAGATCCTCCTGCAGTAAATGGGCATCACTAAACGAATTAATTGTTGCAAAGATCTTCATATCATCCGCGAAACATAGAAGTTTAGAGGATCGCAAGCAATGGTGAATATCATCAATAAAAATTACGAAAAGGAGTGGGCCCAGCAGTGATCCCTGGGGGACACCACTTGGAACCTTTACCCAGCTAGAAATGTAATTATTAACCACCACTGCTTGTGTTCTGTTATCGACGTATGAAGAAAACCATCTAAGTAGATCACCCCTTATAGCCATCAATTCAAGCTTATACAATAAACGTTCGTGGGGTATTCTATCGAATGCCTTGCTATAGTCTGTATAGATTGCGTCAACTTGAGAGCCCTTATCCATTGACTTAGTTAAAAAATCATTCAAAAGAACAAGATTGGACACAGTTGATCTACCCGGTAGAAATCCATGCTGAAAATCACTCAATGAATGACCGACGCAAGCATAAACCTGAGTACGTACAATTCTTTCTAACTCTTTTGCTAATAAACAAAGTTTAGAAATTCCCCTGTAATTTGAAATATCCGTTCTGGGACCCTTTTTATGAACAGGAGTAATATAAGCAGATTTCCAGACTATGGAGATTTTTTATTTTTTATTTTTCGGTTTCGTATCTGAATATTGTATCCGTACGTCATGTTGTTGATTTAATTTTTACTAGTCTTCATATTTAATAAAATTGTTTACTAGTCTTCCTACCTTCATTTTGTTTCCTCAAGTTCACTTACTTTAGCCGTGAAATTACGACAAACAACCACTCTTTAACGTTAATTCGTTAATTTCTTTGGCTGTCTGTTTAAAGAAATAAACATATTTTTTTATTTATTTTTATATTATACTAGTCAGGATTTCCTTTTTGTAGACTTACACGCGTTATGTTATAAATTTTACTAATAATATCATTCGGTAAATGCTATATTGCTGCACGTAAACAAGTAGCTGTTTAGCTACCCAACACATGTTTTAATGGTCAGCTATCTTCCTAAATCGTGCGTCAACTTTCTACCGGAGGTCGTGCAAGAGCTGGTTTCGGAGAGAAGCTTCACAGCGTCAGTTCCTTCCGTAAACCCATGCTTGGCCGCTGTCTGCATACTAATTAGTGGACGAGAGGTCTGGTTACTCCTTACTATAATCTCAGCTATATATTAATCTCAACAAATTCACTTATATGACGTAATGACGATTTATTATTCGCAAACCTTTTTTACGAGCAAATGACATAACAATATAATGCCTGTGCAGTGTGAAGAGAAGACAACATTCACATGGGCTAATTCCCACGCTGCGTTGCGGCTGCGGCGCGCGTGAGAAACGCAGCGGGGACGTTGCACTGTTAGGTCTAAACGCGAATAAGATAACATAAGAAGTGGTCGATACGCGCACGTGGTCATGTAGTTATACAATTACGCAAAATATTACCTTTGCATGTAACCCAGTTTTTTGTGTGCTTTATTAAAACTCAAATTTCTTTGTGAGATATTCTCCAGTTCGGTTAGAATATTGCAGGGTAAATAACCTGATGGTCTAAAAGAAAAGATAATTTCATGCTTCAAAAAGCACGGTTGTTAATATTTACGGAAGTAGTCGTTACACGAGCCATTCATGTGACTTACGGCTTCATAACACTGACCGGGTTTTTGAGGTCGGTTATCGACCTTTCAACCTATTCGACAAATGAATAGTTTTGGGTAAATATCAAGTCTACGTACTCCAAACTCTGGTAGGTATAAACTCTTTAAAATTGTGTCCAGTAATTTACTTATATCCGCTTGCTATTTCCCGGCATGTAAATGTGTCAAGTTGAGCACCTATATCGGAAGTGGTGAAGGCAGGCCGGGCGGCGGCGGCGAGACTGGAGTTGTCACTATTATTTCTTATTATCACTGCAGCAGGACTCATGGCGTTCACTGCATCCTTGGCTAGGTCGACGGGTTTACAAATAGAGCTATCACGCCGGTAGGTTACTTATAATACATATTTATTAATATTGGTATTGGTTGCGGTCCAGAAAATTCTTTGCAAACCAGTAGATGTAACGCATTCAGTATACTTGAAGATAGAAATAATATTTTTTATCATTAGCCTTTTATGTTAAGTTTATGTTACATACAATGCATTTATTGCGTGGAGTCTGAGGTCAAGGGTAAACCCATAAAATGTGTGAATAATAAATTAATACTGTATTATTCAGTCTAGGAGCACACGCGCTCAAAAGAATCTTTAAACATTATGGGATATAAGATTTTTTTGTATTCAGATTTGGGTTATAGTTTGTAATTTTTTTTGTGCTAGTCATTAAAGTTTCATGTTTGTAAATGAGGAGATAAGATATAAATAATATACCAGGGATAAAAAATAAATAAATAATAATAACAAAATTTAACAACCTTTTAAACTTACTCAATTCACTTATTTATGTTTCGGCAAATTATTATTATCCTAGTAAGTTAATATTAAATGTATCACAAACCAACGCGTTTGCGGTTTAATTACCGAAATGCCAAGGCTGTTAATGTGAAGTGATATTAAATTAATAATCTAAATTATATCGGATTACCTACTCGGTAGTTCATAGGTTGGCTGCGTTGTAAAACTAGGTTCAATTATGTCGTAATCGCCTTGGAGCGAAAAAGATAGATCAATTATGTGCAAATGTCTTTGTAAAAAGTTTTTGATGATATTTTTCTTAAACCCCGTTATCAAATTTTAACTTCGCCAAAATAGAGGACCAAAATGCCCATTCTTCTTTACGGAAAACTTTCTGAAAATGTTCGGTGGAAACAAAGAATTCTGACGCGCGTCGGGAGCGAAGCGATCGTCTTTTGTTCCTCTGAGGGTGGAAAACTCATCGCACGCTTGTGACACTTGCTACGCCGTAGCGCTGCAATCGTTATTGCTACGTACGAACACTCTCAGATCATCCCATCACTTACTGCTACTGCTGCTACTTACTCGTCTGTTTCTGAACCATTAGTGTCGTGAATAAATAGATTTACACGTACTCGTAACAGGTTATGTCTTGTAATTAATATAGCAAACAACATTTGATCCGAGTTATATACAGCATCTATGTTGTGTCACTACTGGTGCTATTTGAATATCCGTTTTCCTGAACAGTATTTATGCTAGAATATTACCAACGTAATAGCAGAGTAATGGCCGCCGGCAGACCGACTGCAGCTTTCTAATCATTTTACGTATGTTTCAGTCAACAGGACGCAGCTGGTATTATTGGAAGCGATTGGAAATGGCGACTAGATTGCTTGTTGTGCAAAGTAGCGATAAACGTGAGTTCATATCTGAATATTGCATCAAGAAAACATTGCACATTTACCAGAGCCATGTTTTATTGCTTCCGTCTGTGTCCAAGAATGCTCCATTTAAAATTGTCTTGAAAATTTCTTCGGTATTACGGCTTCACACTTTTGATCACTTTTCATCGAGACCTTTGCAGCGAAACTCATAAAAACTGCAATTCTGGTCTCGGCGGACGGTCGTGATTGTCTTGTTTATTTCGTTTTGCGCCCGCGCCGCGTCTCGCCGCCGCCGCTAGCGCCGTCGCTCGCCACGTTTTTCCAATTACAGACTCGACTTTTTTCATCTTTTCATTCGATAATTTAATCGTCGACCGTCGCCATAAAAACGTCGCGTTCGGGTTTTTATTCGTCTCGTTACGCTTCGCGTTTATCATTTATCACCGGGCTGTCCAACGTCATCCAATTATTAGATTCCTGTATCGATTTTAAGTGTTTTTCCTTTTTTATTTGTTTTGTATGAATAAACACAATCCTCTCTGGATTTTTCCACGTCTAGGCTCGCATTCATAGGAATATATTCTTAGAATATATTCGTTTTATCTCTATTATAAAAATAACAAAGTATTAGTCAAAAATTATGACTTTAAAAGCAGCTACCGGTTACGGCATAATTTTGCGCTTAGCACATTATTGATACATTTTTTTTACAACTTCACGCAACACAGACAAATGTCACTGTATGTTAATTTTTTTTACAAGCAAATGGTACAATTCGTAGACTTTTGGTAATTTCGTGAAACTATATTTTACAATGGATTTAAAGTGAATTTATGATATCATTTCAACTTTCTCTTCCATCGATATCAATTAAATATTAGTAGGTATCAATGTGGTAATACAGATTGACAACTGATCTCACTTGCCCTGGTTTCAGTGTTATAATCATAGATATAATATGTAGCGCAGCAAAAAAATTCTAAGTCTATGGTTATAATAAAGTCGCCAAAGATCACGGACATGCCAGGCCAAAGGCCAAGTCACGCTTTATAAAAATCGGCTAAGCATCCGATCCTCAATAACTTTTTTTTCTTACGTACCAAGTACGTTTTAAACAAATCGGACATTAGTCTCCAGACCTCGTCTGCTGCATTTCGCTGAATCAGATCTTTACTGGCGCTGAATCAGATCTTTACTGGATTTTCTCCAGTAATTGCAGTACAAATGTTTCCATTCATAACAAAATCGCTTTCCGGTGTTATTTGCGCGGTGGGTTGGCGCGGGCGACGACGGTCAGTGTGTTTGTGGAACAGCCGCACTCGCGCCGGCGCCGGCGCCAACATTCCTCGGAGACCAGCTTCTCGATCGATATTACCATACCCATTGCCAGGACTGACCAGACCAGGCTTACGGAGGCAGTCCGAAGTTTGAACAGAGAAAACTGGTTAAACTTTCACAGAAATATTTGGTATCGAAAAGTGCAGTAAATATTTGCTCTACATTATTCTTTCTGAGGACAATGCGTTTACTTTAGGAGATTGATAAAATTTTAGTTTAATGGTGATTTTTTTAAGACAAGTATTTTAAGTACTCGTAAAAGTTAATCAGAAGAAACTTAGTATGTTCTTATAATTAAGCGTAACATGCATTTGCATTTTAGATAGATCGTGTAGGTGCCTCCATATAATGCTAATTTGTTGAATACCATGCAAGTCACCGGTTGTTTTCACTTTCGCATATTGTGCCTAATTCGGACAACTTTCGAGTAACTGTTAAGGAAATGAAGGCCCACAAAGCAAATGAAAGAAATGTAGGTTAACGCATGCATTAGCTTCTTATACATATGAAACGCGCAAGCGCCGGCGATCTGATTCTTGTCTAGAGAATGCCACAACTGTTTCACCAGAATTGATCATTAGTGATCATACGCAGGCACCTTTCTTTCTTTCTTTCTCTCTTTTACGATTAAAACGGTATCAAACCTACTTTTACACAACATGTTGTCTTAAAAATAACCTAAATACGAGTAGATACTAAAAAAATACAGTGACAATCCACTTATAATATAATCAACATGATTTCAGGAAAAGTTTAAAAACTTTTCAGTTTTAATATGATTTTAACATTAAAAGATAATATGGAATAATGTGACTTACCGAGTGCAAGGAGAAGAGTAAGCGCAGCTCCCGAACCCATCGCGGGAATAATCAAGTCACAAGTTTTATTATAATGATTGTTTCACAGTCCGTTTGTTGTGTTCGGTGACAGAGTGAGTTGGCTCCATGCGAGTCGGAGCGCGGCGCGGGAGAGACTGGCGGCGCGCGCGCATCGACGCCAGTTTTGCTGCGCGAGGGCAACGTTGTTGTGCAAACCGAAGGATGCGCTCGAGACGGACAGTCTCCAGCTTCCAAATTCAAAACACCGTAGAGTACTCGTACGCTGACAAAGAATACATCAAAGCTCCTTCTGCTACTTAGCTTACCACTCACCCAGCATAGAAGTAATAAATCGTGATGCTAATGATAAGGTTAGCCCTTTACATTACATGTACCTGCGACGATGAGAAATCTAACCTGATACAGACTTATGTTAGAATGACCTTCAATCAAGTGCTCTGTCCGATGAGAATCTTACAAGATTACCAACCGATATTAAAGTTCCATATTTTCTTACAAATTATGCAATGTGTTAGGTATAATGGCTGGTTTACACGTATTAAGCTGTCAAGTAGCAACTAAATTTTAACTAAATTTTAAGCGACTAAATTTTAAGTAAGTGTTTACACGTCATTTTAGTAGTTAAGCTCTTTAGTTAGCCCAAGATGGACGACCAACAGTGAATTCAAATCTGTAATAAATATAATAAATAAAATAATAAAGTATAATAAAATATTTATTTTTATATAATTAATATTATATTATAATTTATTTTTTATAGTATATTATTATTATTTTTAATGATTAATATTTAATGTTAATAATATATTAATCATTAATGTTTTTATACCTATATATAATATATATTAAAATATATCCAAAAAATAAACATAAAACACTCACACTTAACTTCGCACTTCGCATTTATGGCTGGTTTACACGTATTAAGTTGTTAAGTAGCAACTAAATTTTAAGTAAGTGTTTACACGTCATTTTAGTAGTTAAGCTCTTTAGTTAGCCCAAGATGGACGACCAACAGTGAATTCAAATCTGTAATAAATATAATAAATAAAATAATAAAGTATAATAAAATATTTATTTTTATATAATTAATATTATATTATAATTTATTTTTTATAGTATATTATTATTATTTTTAATGATTAATATTTAATGTTAATAATATATTAATCATTAATGTTTTTATACCTATTAATATCAGAAGTGGTTATTTCGTAAAACAGACTCCGGCTTAGGTAACAAACTGTTTATTCACACAACCTTCTCGGCACAAAGTTACAGCAATACTGCCTCAAACGTCAAACACACTCGTATTTATAAGCTTATACTAGCGGCGGCGCCACTGGATACCCATAGTGGCGCCAGTCGGTATCAATTCACAACTTATATTAATGGCGCCACTGACCAATAGTGGCGCCAAGTGGTACTATAAACTAAAATATCTTTTTAATTACTATATTTATACAATAGAATCGGTAAACTAATTCATTTAAAATAAGATAGATGGTTGACAAAATAGACAGTGAATATTAATTATTAATGTAGATATAGTTATCCAATGTTATCATGAATTACTTAATTAACCTAACACAAAAAGACAGTGTATATTAACTATTTATATAGATACAGTTATCCAATGTTATTATGACATAATTAACATAACAGTTCGGCCATCTGACCTCAAGGAACGTCCTCGTCCCTTATTTACTACTTACTCGATTACTTTAGGAAAAAATAAATAAAAAATTACACACTTTTACACATGGTGCGTTATTCTTGGCAAAAATATCTTGTGCTAAATAAAATAGAACAATAAGTAATCATATACCTAACTTAACTAAATCAGTTTCTCTTTAGAACAGATAATAAAAATATATTTATAAAACATTGCTAGAAAACATTTTAAAATCAATTTACCAATATGTAAGTAATTCATTATTGTAAAAGTTTGCAATTATCAAAATTATTTAAATATGATATAAATAAGGGTACTGTACAGGTCAAAAAATCAACTTATTTAGTAGGAAAATATTTTTTTTTTACTTTTGGTAATAAATCATTTAAATATGATAATGTGTTATAATTTTGTACATAATTTTGATTTTCAACAGAGTACAGGACATTTTTAAGTTTGACATCATTCAATATACCTAAAGATTATTTTACAATTTACTTCATTTTACTGATCTCATGCCGATTCCTCAAATCATCCCTATTTTAATGATCCTCATCATCGTCAGTATTTTCTTCTTCTCCTGATGAGCTATTTAAATCTGTAGTTAAATTTAACCAAGGACGCAGCTTGTCTGCAGCATTGTACGGTTGATTGCGCTTCCTCGTGATTGGTGTATCCTGGACAACAAAGCGATCATTTGGAAGAATTTTAGCGATTCGGTATGGTCCTTGGTATTTTGCTACAAGTTTCTTTGATTTCCCATCGTTTGACCCATTTTTTCTTTCGATACGAACAAGATCGTCTTGTTTATAATTGTGTGGCTTCTTTAATTTTTTTTATCAAACCTCTCTTTAACTTTTTCTTGTAGTGCTTTAATCACTTCAGCCGTTTCCTTCCTACTTTCCGCTATATCTTCCGGGGATAGTATAGACGAAGTATCGTCGATCACCTCGTTCATTATCGACTCAGAGATGTTAGTCATTCTGAACCCAAATAAAAGTTCAGAAGGACTTTTCTGTGTCGTTTTATGAACTGTGGTGTTCAATCCTATTTGTATTTCTGGTACATGTTCATCCCATGTCCTATCATCCTGACCATGAGTTTTTGTTGATAGAGCGTCTAATATTGTTCGATTGAACCGCTCTACTTGGCCATTAGCCTTAAGCGTAGCAACAGCATTAAGTATATGCTTAATGCCAGTGTTTTTGATGAAATTTTTGAAGACTTGACTCGTGAAACACGATCCACGGTCCGTAATTAGTCGTGATGGGGTACCGAAATAACTGATATGATCACGGATTACCCTTACGGTCGTCGTAGCCTTAGTGTTTCGAACGGGCGTGATATTCACAAACTTTGTAAACCCATCCACGATTACTAACAGATAGCTATTCCCACGTTTGCTACGAACGAAAGGGCCTAAGTGACCCGCGTGAATGGTATGGAAAGGTTTTTCCACTTTTGGGATGGAGTGGAGGAACCCCTTCTTAGGGCCTCCCGCTGCTTTATGGTGTGCACATTCATACTTCATGCTGGTTTTTAGGTATTGGGAAATTCTTTACAGCTTCCGTTTTGCGACTACCAGGTTTGACGCCATCAGCTCCTATTTCAAACCCCAAAAAGTCAATGCTATTGTAAAAGAAGTGGCATTTACTCAGTTTGAGGGTTAGGCATCTCTGAGCAATTTCAACATCTCTCTCAACCTTGTTATCCCTTCATCAAAACTGTGTGCAGGTATAAGTATGTCATCTATATAGATGACAGCAAACTTGACCTTGGCATCAGCAAGAATCTTGTTAACTGTTCGCTGAAACACCGACGGTGCGTTGACTAGCCCAAACGGCATGCGCAAGTATTCAAACTGGCCGTCTGGTGTAACGAATGCAGTTTTGGCTACAGATTCTTTTTCAATGGGTATCTGGTAATACCCTGAAGCCAAGTCCAAAGTAATAAAGAATTATGAAATTATGGTTTGGATTTGGGCATGACAGGACACGAAGCCGTGCGATGGCCTATCTTGTAACAGTTATTACATTTTCCAGTGGTTTAGAACATTTGAAACTAGGATGTCCTTCCGTCCCACAATTGAAGCATTTTATCGGTGGTTTGGTATTAGCTGCAACAGACTTATTGTTCGTATTAATCTGCAAACTTTGTGGTTTCCGTTCGTCTCAATCGTAAATATCTGCACACTCTTCTACCTTAGTAAGCCAATTGAGAATGGTTTGAGTTTTCGACATGGGATCAAATTCACGAATAACATTTGCAACAGATTTATCATGACTACCTGACTGCTTTACATTTTTGAACGCTTCAATAAACATATTAAACATATTCGTAGGGTTATTTGTAACAGATTCCCTAGTGCGAGACCTAGTCCACCGTGGTTGCGATCGTGATCGAGATCGTTCCCTTGTTGCACGACGATATTGAGAAGCTTCTCCATATTTCTCTTCAACAAAGACTATTTAATTTAGTACACATATTTATTTACATAATAATGAACTAATACACACATAATATACTACACATAATAACACTTTATTAACACAAGTTAAATTACACAGCCGCTCACTATATAATAACACCTATATTCACACGTTCACTCACTACACACATACTCTCACTCAAACTTGCCTTGCTATGTAAAGTACTGTATTAAATGCGTTATGTACTTATTTAACTAAAGTATTAACTTATTATTAGCTTGGGGAACACTGTAACCTGTAACACAGTTTAAAACTAATACAGGCTGCAGGGCTTCCGATTATTTTGTATTCCTGTACTTTTATGCTAAATAAAGATTTATCTTATCTTATCTATCTCTTCATGGTTATATCTACCGCGAGATATGGATCTCCTATTATGCCGTTGCTCAAGCTCACCGACATTGTCTCGTTCTTCAGAGGTGTTAGTAGTGGAAGAACGTCGCTCAAGCTCACCGTCCGTCCACTACCAACACGGCTTTGGCCTCGATAAAAAGAACGTCGCTCATGCTCACCGTTCTGATTACGGTGACCTCTATTTCACATGTCGAGTAGACGTTGCTCATGCTCCTCGTCTACACGATCGTCATTTCAACATTGTCTCGTTCTTCAGAGGTGTTAGTAGTGGAAGAACGTCGCTCAAGCTCACCGTCCGTCCACCACCAACACGGCTTTGGCCTCGATAAAAAGAACGTCGCTCAAGCTCACCGTTCTGATTACGGTGACCTCTATTTCACATGTCGAGTAGACGTTGCTCATGCTCCTTGTCCACACGATCGTCATTTTTACTACGTGTCACACCACGTTGTTCATATCCCTTATCAAATCAAATCTTGTGCCTTTCGTAGCACGTAGACCGGAAACGCTCTTATTAGATACACGTTGTATATTAAATATGAAACTTACTTTTGGACCTCAGATCTAGTTCATGATCACGGCCACGGTTCCTGATTGGAGTCCGCAAGCTGCGTCTCTGACGCTCACGTCCGCTGCTCCTGCTCTGCGAACGTGATTGGCGCCGCGATGGTCCAGCTGCATCATCACCTCGCAGCTTTTCATCCATTTGGAACTATTCTAGATTACGCCGACTGCTGCTACTTGGACGCCACCGAGGAGCTTTTAAATAAACTTGAGCGCCTACAGAATCTGTGCATTCGTTTCATTTTCGAACTGCGCAAGTACGATCATGTATCTCAATTTCGCACTCAACTCAAGTGGCTCCCAATCCGTTTCCACAGGAATACTCATATACTATCAGTTCTCTTCAATATACTTCATAATAAATCTTCTCCTGTTTATTTGCGCGAACGCTTCAATTTCATGCGTCCTGAGGGTAATCCCAGCCGTTCTAATATTCGTACTCTTTTATCCCTACCTTCTCATAATACTAGTTTTTACTCCCATTCGTTCGTCGTCCATGCTGCAAGGCTGTGGATCTCTCTACCATATACTGTCCGTGATTGTAGCACTATCTCTTTATTTAAAAAGCGAGTTAAAGAGCATTATCTTTCGCTGTGAGATTGATCTATTATATTTATTTAAGTATTATATTTATTATATGTATTATATTTAAGTATTATATTCACAACAACTAATGGGATCTCTTCCATCAGATAGAGTCAATCCATGCAGAATATTTGAAAAAGTTGGTATTGATTATAGAGGCCCTTTCAATGTTATAATGTGTAGAGTTAGGAAGCCAATGATATTTAAGTCTTATATACTTTTATTCGTTTGTTTTATATCAAAGGCAGTTCATGTGGAATTAGTCACCAATTTAACAACAGAATGTTTTTTAAAAAAGGTTCATTGCTCGTAGAAATAAGCCCTTAATTATATATTGTGACAATGCAAGTACATTCAAAGGAGCACAGAACCAACTGCATGATTTGTATAAATTGCAGTCTTCCACAGACCACAAAAATAAGGTAGAAATGTTTAGTGCGGACTTGGGCATTACATATAAATTTATTCCCGCATATTCGCCGGTTTTTGGTGGTCACTGGGAGGCGGGAATTAAAAGCGTAAAGCATAATAACAAGAGGGTTGTGGGCAACGCTGTGCTGACGTATGAAGAATTAAATACGGTTATAATTCAAATAGAAGGAATCTTAAACTCTCGTCCGTTAGCGGCCTTGCCAACAACAAATTCTAATGAGATGTCCTATTTGACTCCTGGCCATTTCTTGACTGGTGCTCCGCTCACTTCATATCCTGAAGGTGATCATACTACTGTGCCTGTGAATCGTCTGAAAATCTGGCAACAATGTACTCAAATGGTTCAAAATTTCTGAAAACAATGGAGTAAAGTGTATCTAGTTAGCTTATAAAATCGCCCTAAGTGGCATAATGTTAACCAGAATATCAGAGTTGGTTCTTTAGTAATAGTTAGGGATGAGAATATAACCCCCTTAAGGTGGCCTATGGCTAGGGTTGTTGGTGTTTTTCCAGGGCCTGATGGCAAAGTGAGAGCACTTTCCATAAAAACTTCCACTGGAACTATAGTAAGAACAAGTATACATAAAGTTTGTTTGCTTCCTGTAGAGTCGGAGTAGATTTATTACTTAATTGTTATTAGATTCTTTTTGTTATTTTATATTGCAAACCATAATGCAATATTTGTAACTTTGATAGCTAGAAATACCGCATCACAGATTCGGTTTATAAAACTTTCTCTTTTATAAAATTCATAAGTTGATAGGAAAGATAGAGTTTATAAAATGTTAAACTATTAATGTTAAAAAAAACTTAAACATATATTTTTTTTAATATAAACTCTTATGAGCTGTCTTTACAATATTCTTAGAGATGAGCTATAAAATTTGTTAATTTTGTCCTGTTGCGGAATATGTACGAATCGCACATAAGATTTTGTCTTCCTGCGCTGTGACGTAGCGAATGTCTTTGTAATATTGAACAGTTGCACGTTTCCATCCATCGCGATCGGTTGTTCTTAGCTACTTACCTATTTTTATAATACGAACCATTGTAAAGTGGAAAATACAGTCTTTTCTTTATTATTTAAATATGTGTTTTTACTCGCGACCCGCACACTGTCTACAACGATTCATTCATTATTTAGTCACAGCTATTTACTATAAAAATGGAGCAAATAAAATTGTTATCACATCTTTATTGTGTAGATGATCAACCCTTGTCCAAGGTTATTAAACCTCAGATATGTGCTCATACAACAACAACCTCCATAGATAGCACCCGAAATCAATGTTTTATTCGGGTAATTCTTCCTGCAAAGTCTTAACCAAACTGGGGAAAGTCTCACTAGGAATCGAACCCAAAACTTTCTGGATCGTGAGCTGAACGCCGAACGTTAACTACTACTAGTCCACAGAGGCCTAATTATTGAGGTTTTCATGTAGTACTAATTATGTAGGTATAGGTACAATATTCGAATAAAATTTAAAGTAAATAGCATGGTAATTAAAGTTTCTTTATACGATAAATCAATTCAGCTACAGGAAATAAACATCGTCATTTTATTTTATTTTTATAGGAGAACCAACAGTTATTAAAAATGCAATAGGTAGACTGTAACATAGCTATTTAAAAACCAATTAAAGGTTCCCACAATTATCTATTCATTATATATAACCAAAATCATATAGTTTCCATTTCTTTCCTATTTTAAATTTCAGCACGTAAATTGTAATCGTTTTACATATTAATGATTGATCTATAATTATTGTTCACATATCAGAGAAATTAAATAATTATAACAAAGGAGAAAAAAAAATGTAAAACAACACTTACGTTTTATTCCTGGGCGTGGCGAGAGACTTACAGTTCTCGTTTATCCCGCTTCTGAACTAATATCAGAAGTGGTTATTTCGTAAAACAGACTCCGGCTTAGGTAACAAACTGTTTATTCACACAACCTTCTCGGCACAAAGTTACAGCAATACTGCCTCAAACGTCAAACACACTCGTATTTATAAGCTTATACTAGCGGCGGCGCCACTGGATACCCATAGTGGCGCCAGTCGGTATCAATTCACAACTTATATTAATGGCGCCACTGACCAATAGTGGCGCCAAGTGGTACTATAAACTAAAATATCTTTTTAATTACTATATTTATACAATAGAATCGGTAAACTAATTCATTTAAAATAAGATAGATGGTTGACAAAATAGACAGTGAATATTAATTATTAATGTAGATATAGTTATCCAATGTTATCATGAATTACTTAATTAACCTAACACAAAAAGACAGTGTATATTAACTATTTATATAGATACAGTTATCCAATGTTATTATGACATAATTAACATAACACTATATATAATATATATTAAAATATATCCAAAAAATAAACATAAAACACTCACACTTAACTTCGCACTTCGCATTTATGGCTGGCTTACACGTATTAAGTTGTTAAGTAGCAACTAAATTTTAACTAAATTTTAAGCGACTAAATTTTAAGTAAGTGTTTACACGTCATTTCAGTAGTTAAGCTCTTTAGTTAGCCCAAGATGGACGATCAACAGCGAATTCAAATCTGTAATAAATATAATAAATAAAATAATAAAGTATAATAAAATATTTATATAATTAATATTATATTATTATTTATTTTTTATGTTATAATATTATTTTTAATGATTAATACTTAATATTAATTTTATATTAATCATTAATGTTTTTATACTATGTTTCTATATCTATATAATAATATATATTAAAATATATCCAAAATAGAAACATAAACCCTCGCACTTAACTTCGCACTTCGCATTTAACTTAAAATTAACTAAATCGCGCCTTTCCAAATGTGTCAAGTGACAGGCCACGCCCACCAACTTACCCGAAAAATAGAAAAAGTTCTAATCTACTTGTTTACTTGCACACTAAATTTTAACTTGCAACTTACTACTAAATTCGCTGTTTACACGCATTAATTTACTTAAAATTAAGTTAAAATTTAGTTAACTACTAAACAACCTAATACGTGTAAACCAGCCATTAACTTAAAATTAACTAAATCGCGCCTGTCCAAACGTGTCAAGTGACAGGCCACGCCCATCAACTTACCCGAAAAATAGAAAAAGTTCTAATCTACTTGTTTACTTGCACACTAAATTTTAACTTGCAACTTACTACTAAATTCGCCGTTTACACGCATTAAGTTGCTTAAAATTAAGTTAAATTTAGTTAACTACTAAACAACTTAATACGTGTAAACCAGCCATAAGCGACTAAATTTTAAGTAAGTGTTTACACGTCATTTTAGTAGTTAAGCTCTTTAGTTAGCCCAAGATAGACGATCAACATTGAATTCAAATCTGTAATAAATATAATAAATAAAATAAGAAAGTATAATAAAATATTTATTTTTGTATAATTAATATTATATTATTATTTAGTTTTTATATTATATTCTTATTATTTTTAATGATTAATATTTAATGATTAATAATATATTAATCATTAATGTTTTTATACCTATATAACAATATAAATTAAAATATATCCAAAAAATAAACATAAAACACTCGCACTTAACTTCGCACTTCGCATTTAACTTAAAAGTAACTAAATCGCAACTTACTACTAAATTCGCTGTTTACACGCATTAAGTTGCAGCCATAACATATTACAGTGAGCTATACCTTCCTCCTTGATCTTTTATAAAAAAAAATATTTTTTTATGCTGGCATGTGATAAATGCACACTGGCAGCTTTATTTTGTTCCAGAATTGTATTTTCAAAAGATTTCGAAACATATCGGTTTTGAATGTTGTTTTGACTCAGTCATATTATAGCTCTTGCTGAACAATGGCCTTTTAAAGTATAAAATATAAAACCAATAAATCTATGCTATTCTCTTAAAACTTACTTATTTGATTTCACACCTCCATCACCATCACAATATTACGGTCGTTGGATAAGTAATATTATTATTTTGAGGATATGCAACTTCCTCAAACTTCGGTTATTTTTTTGTACGCGTATTAAAATAATCTTGGTTTATTTTTTTGTTCAATTTTAGGAGTTGGTAGAAGGTCATTCAGTGATTTTTCACATAAATACAAAGGAAAAACACAGCCTAACAATAGCAAATCAATGTAAGTGGTGACTGCGAGTGAAAAGACGCGCGTCGCCGCGCCGCCCGCGCCGATTGTCGCTGCCGCTCGACGCCTCGTGGGAACCAGGGAAACTGGGCATTGTGATGGAATCCCAGGCGTTTATAATATTAGCTAATAATTGTGCAAATGCCGCATTCATTGTACATTTGTACACTTGCGTCACTTTGTTCTTGTTGCAGTCAGCAATATCCGTTTGATTGATGCATCTGCATTGTCGAAAAATTCCTTAGTAAATTAAAATGCTGAATTTTATGGTGTGATAACATTGATTTCTGTTGTCAATCAATATGTGATAATGATAACTTGGTGTGACTACGAGTCGGCAGGGATGTTTTGTTTTATTGTGACTTTTTTATATAGTCCTGAATTCTTGATCGTCAAGAAATTTTATTTTTTTGCTTTGATTTCAAAATATGATACCTATGTGGATAATTCCAAATGTATCTTTCTTCGACTAGTCACAAAATGGCTACACTGTCACATAAGTAACTGTTACTTGCTGTAGCATAAGGTAATGCTAAAATAAAGAACAGTATTAGCAGCAATAATAAAAATCAAATAAAAGAATAAAGGTATTTCTCAATCACCTGGAAACGTTGCATAAACTCAATATCTGCTACGAAATTAGTTATTATTCAACAAGGAAGCGGCTGATGGATTAGTCCTCTGTCACCGGTAATCATCTCTTCGACACCGCAATCGGGGATCGAGCTGCGTGCTCGGCTCGGGAGCGGTGGTGTACCATTAGCGGTTGGCAATCGAGTAGCAACACTCCATTCTGACTCCGTGGCGTAGTTGCTTGAGTGAGATAATTGGCAAGCACTATTCTGTTTGGCGGATATATAAGTTAGTCTGTTACTATTTGAAACGTGTGCAGGGTGCATAGCGTAGAGAAAACTCTCTGATTCTTTTATTAGGTGGTTAGCCGTTTTCTGAATCTTCAAATTAGTAAACATATAAATATTTGCGTGCCTTTATTTCAGGACTAGGTCTAGTTCAATTCAAAGGTGACAGTAATAGGTTTTCGAAGAAATTCAGCTGCAGGTCGGAATAGTACCTCAGCAGCTGTAAACTAGCCTATTCTTGAAGAATATTAATTGCATCATCTACATTCAAGTGGCTCTTTACTGTACTTTGAAAAACCAAAAAGACCAAATGCAATTGCAAGACCCTTCTAAATTACCTGCGCCTTAACATAAAAAGTCAAGTGAACGATGAAGTAGCCGAATGTTTCCACATAGGCACTAATAAGCTCGGATGAAATATTTACTTTGTGAACTCGTCCAGATAGCGAGTGGAGGTCGCGATGGGATCGAGATGAACGGGTGAAAGTAACCGCGCGGCCTCGATGCCACACCCGCGCGCCGCCGCGCTTCATCTGCCTAACGAGCCGCAAACCAACCGCCGCTCTTGACCAAAACATTCAATTATTCATCTTACAAATCAGTTAGGGATAACATTGCAACATCTGCAACCATTTAGTTAATTGCTCTCGAGTCGGCATGTGTCGAATCGCGAGTCACGATGCGTTGCGACACGGCGCGCGGCGACCTCCACGATGCAACTCGCCGGTCGGGTCGGATTTAACATTCTATAAGGTACACACTTGCTGCTTGCCTTGTGAAGCATTTTGAAGATAATTGGGCCTTTGATGTCATCTTTAAAATTATCTTTGACAACCTCTCCTGGTTTGTTTGTGAATGCCGTATGGTGCCATGCCGATACCTAATCAACTGTACTTTATTGACCAGCGAGCGCGAAGCACGGGCGATGCGTCTCCGTTTCAGCTTGGCCACAATTGCTATTGTATGTCTATCTGTCCATCTGTCTGCCTGTTTGTTCTCCTCTACAGATCGCGTTTCTCAACCGATTCTTGTAAAATTTTGTGAGCAGGTTCGATAAATATATAGATCTTTTTTTTCGAGTCAGTTTTTGAAACTTGTAAAAAATTACGTAGTTATGGGGGTTGCCAGTTTATAAGGTCTTCCGCCTAGGCTGGTTTCCTCTAACTACAGGTCACATTTCTCAACCGATAATTTTATTTTAAAGGGGTCGGGAATGTTTTTTGTAGAGAAAACATAAAAATAAACGGTCACATCAACTCACAAGTCTACAGCTCACAGAAGCACTAGTTATTAATTATTATTCATCTTTTAAAGAAGAAGATGCATCTTTTACTTACTGGTAAGTATAACCATCTAAAAACTTACAAAATTACTGGTACTTACCGAGCCGAAGGTCTCTTTTTTTTCCGGAGACCTCCAGTCCCCAATCAATATCATACACCGACAATCATGTGAATACGTAAATACTTTATTATCTTTACTTTAGATTAGATAGAGATTTGGATTGTGGAATCAGTCCAAATGAAAGAAATCAGGTTTATCTATTAACTAGGTACCACCAGACAAACTTTTCAAACTTTTTCAAATTTCCCGCTAAATGGGACGTCATTGCTTTCAAATGTTGCCTGTAAAAAAGATTTAACGTTTTAAGTTATGTTCAAAAGAAACCATGAAATTTTACAGACAATTAAACACTGACAGAAACATATTCAGTACTTATACTGAAAAATAGTTAAAAAAACAATTAAGCAATAATTTTATATTTGTTTTTCTCGTAATAATAACGAGCAAAGACCAAAATCATTTTAAATGTCGCCACACTTTCAAACACGTTTTGATTGACTCTGCAAAACATAGAGTTAAGTTACTCCATTATGATTGGTTGATTTTGGTTACTTTAGACAAATCAACCAATCACAGTCACTATAGGTGTTTGTGCAACAAGAACGTATGCTTTATGATATGTCAAGTTGACATTACAAACCGGAACTAAAGTTGGTTGTGCAAGTGCTCGCAAAAAAGTTGCAGTAATGTTTCGTGATCAGAATATTATAATTTTCTGACAAAATAATTTCTTTGTACTAAGTTAAGTGACTGTTAAAATGTTTAAACTATGTGTTTTATTGCTGGCGTTCATCGCACAAGGTAGAGTATTGCCGTAGTTCGTGAGAATGCGTGGCATTGAGCGCGGTCGGATAACTTTCTCTTTATTGGTGGCTTTGTTTGTCGAAACCTGTGACTGGACAAGGATGTTGTTGCAGATTGTTCCTCGCAGGACGAGGAGGGGCCCTACAGAGGCAAACTCATCGGGAAACTCAACTCTTACCACCACCAGGTTTGTTTACAAATCACTTTCTTTTTGTACTTGGCACTTTGGTAGTATTACGTTTTCCTGGGGCTACCCGCGAGTCATTTGTTTAATTACCTAGTTTTTTAATAACATAGTGACCATGGAACAGAAAATGTGAACTGTATTTTGTTTCAGCTAGCACCATAATATTTCCATGTTCCTAGTTCCATTTAACTTTTAATGTTTCTTGCCCTGCATTCACCAAAGTTTGACTCAATAGTGGATAATATCTGCCTGTGAATTTTTAAGAACTGTATACAATTTTGTAATTTACCATGACCTGCAATAGCTTACAAATTGCAAATTAGTGATGAATAGACTTCCCCTAAGCCGACAATGAAACACCGCAGAAGATTTTGTATATAATAAAAAAGTCGCATGTTTGATGTTGTCCTAAATTATAATAGATAGACTAATCAATTACCATTAAGTTTCAGCAGGAAATATAAATACCTAATAATGATATTTTTCAGAAGAACACATGTTTTTTACTACACAAGAAAATCAGATATATAAGAAGATCAATAATAAACTACCCTCTGTACACAACAATTACAATGCAATTATTTATGGGTGATTGGATAGTTCTTTGCTAAGTTTGATGACAACCTGTCCAAGAAGAATGTGTGTGTTCAAGAACTAAATATAAATTCATGAAATAATAAATTAATTATTTGGTTAATTTTCAGGTTTCCGGGGATGTATATGCTGTGGATGAGTGGACGATCCTGCTGATAGACTTTAACTATGATGGTACGGGAGAGGACACATTCTTCTGGGCTGGGGACTCCGGGCGGCCCGGGCCACAGGGATTCATCGTCCCTGACCAGCATGGAAAGTCAGTATTCATTCACAATATTGTTTTTAATTGTTTACTTTCCCATAGGAGTCCTAATTTTTAACTTTATAAGTATTTTTGATTTTTCAAATTCAAACGTGCAGTTTAGTAAAGTAGAGGTCGGATGTGTCATGTGATGTCATATGACATGCGGGCCATACATTTTTGTAAGAGAGACAGATTTCATTATTAAACAAATTTCAATGCTAGTTAGTTTTCGATTAATTTTGGTACTGTTTTGACTGCCATTTTCTATTTTCGTCTACTTTCAGACAAACTATAAAAAAAAACAATATTTTGCATATATCCTAATGATAAGATCTCAATACATAACAAAACAATACAAAAATACTGAAGTTGGAAATCGGTACCTACCTAACCTTCATTATTTCTGATGCTGCTGTGCTGATCGATCATACAGATTATGTTGCCAATGCTTACAATTTCCATTTCAGGACAAATATCTTGGAACGCTACTACAACGAAGAAGTCCGTCTTACTTTACCGGAGGGCAAGCGCATCTCGCGTATCAAATGGCTCTCCATATACGACATCAACACGCAGAACGCGTTTGGTGACGTGTATGTACCTGATGAGTTTGAAGCCCCCGCGCCCGTGAGGATAGGGCCCCTTGGGGGGACCCCAGCAGTGTCCAGTCAGCCTGTGCAGATATTGGACGCTAACACTATACTGTGAGTTGATGGTATCTAATACTTTAAACGAGCAATTCTTGATATACCTATATACCTACATATACCTATATATATATCTATATATATTTATATATAATGAGAATCTCGGAAACAGCTGCTACGATTTCGATGAAATTTGGTATATAGGGGATCTCGAGGGCGATAAATCGATCTAGCTAGCTATTGTTTTTGGTAAAATAGGATTTCCCCATGTTTTCGGGCTTAAAAGAATTTGTACGCCATATCATTAAAAGAGAAGGTTAATTTCGCCGCTATCCATAACGACGCGGTGGCTCTGTTGGGGAACCGGGAGGCAATGAAACCGAAGGTCAGACGATCGAATCCACATGAATGTACTTTTTTATATTTTTGTTCATTTTCCTTTTTTTGTTTGTTTTTAACTTTTTAATTCTTTTATTTAGTTATTTAAATACAAATATGACAGAAATAAAAATTTCTTATTTAGTACCTTATTTTTTCGTGGTCTAAATTTTTTCCAACAGATAGAGCAATTTTTATAGGTATGTTTTATTATTTATTACTTACCGTCGTCGTCGTTGTTATTACTTATTTTTTCATTTACTTAGTTCAATTAAAATACCTTTACAGAAAATCACTTCGTTTTTCTTACACCGAAAGTTCTGCAATAGATGGCACTACAACTCACATAGTGACGAAATTTTCTTCTAAAAAAGCATTTAAAAGTATTTTCAGTTATTTTTTCAGATATGTAACACAGAAATGGAAAATACTATTTTATCCACGGAGACGTTATTTAATCCACGCAACCTCAACAAATTCAATTTTATATTACTACTACCTTTACCACTGTTAGGCATGGGAATAATAATTTATTTTCCTTTCTGAATTCTATCCAAATTCCGATCCTAATTTATTGTCAATGCAGGGAAATCTATTTTTACTAAAAATTAAACCTAGCTAGATCGATTTATCGCTCCCGAAACCCCATATAATGCTAAATTTCATCGAAATTATCCACGCAACCTCAATAAATGCAAATTTATATTACTACTAGCGCCGCCTTTACCACTGTATCTGTGAAGTGGCCAAAATTGAAACTACTGCTAATAAGTTGGTAGGTTAGTTGGTATGGGAATAATTTATTTTCCTATAATAATCCTTTCTGAATCCTATCAAAAGTCCCATCCTATTATTTTATAATACATAATATATTCTTTTCCTCGTTTTACTCGGGCCATCTGATGGAAAACTTTCAGACCACCAAAAAATTTATCAGAAATTTTCTTTCATTTTTGTATTTAAATAGCTATTTAGTTACTTTCATTTGAAAGAATAAAAAAAGAAACAAACGAAAAAAGAACAAAGAAATAAAAAAAAAAAAATTGTCGAGATTCAAACTGCAAACTCGCGGTGTCCCGACTGAGCCAAAATTACCTTTCTATTTCAATGATATCGCGTATCAATTCTTTTAAGCCTGAAAATACGGGTAAATCTATTTTATGAGCTAGATCGATTTATTGCCCCCGAAACTAAATTGCGAAATCGCTGCAGCCGTACGTTTCCGAGATCCTTATTATTCTTATCTTGCTCGTTTAAAGTATAAGAGTGGTGCTACTATGTCTAGCCGCGTGTACTTTCTTCTGAACGTATGAAGTAAGTAGAGTTTATCGAAATGCGTAGGTGTCTTACAAAAAAAATAAACGAGCTAAGCTCGGTCAACCAGGTACTTTTATTTAAAAAATAAAAGTCAAAGATGCGACTCTGGAGTTTTTTGGTGAGATCTTCTCTACAGATTCCGCCATTGTGTTGAACTAGTGTTGATATCACAGATGAATAAGTTAATGTACTATAGTCGGGTTATTATAGGATGAGTTCTGACAGCTGCAAAATTTTTCATACAACGTTAACAACTTTTTTTTATAATATTCAATTTAAAAACCATAATAGCTAAAATTTTAAAACAAAGTAACTTCACCTTTTATTTTATCATTAAACAGTATGTAATTTTACTTAATAAATAATTAAATAAACGAAATAAAATTAATAAGTTCTTAAAATTTTAATCTGTCAGAGCTCATCCTATAGTAACCCAAGTATAGGGGTTGGTATAAAACGTGATTTTTTTATTTATTCTGACAGATAATTTCACTACAGTGGTTCCGGGTTCGGATCCCGGAGGGGCACTGTCAAACAAAAAAACTTTGTGATAAAAATGAAAAAATGTTTATACTGTTTATGTTTATGTTGAATTTTACTTAATAAATAATTAAATAAACGAAATAAAATTAATAAGTTCTTAAAATTTTAATCTGTCAGAGCTCATCCTATAGTAACCCAAGTATAGGGGTTGGTATAAAACGTGATTTTTTTATTTATTCTGACAGATTTATTTGTTTTTTTTTTTTTATTAAAAGAAACCATAATTTATTTAATAATATCTTAAATTTATCCTAGTGTACGTAACAGTAATTGTGCTTTATTTCTAAAAAATCTTACTTGTTTGCACTAGCAACACTCACATGCACGACAATGAAACTTAGAAACAGGCTAGGAAATGCAAAGGCAGTGAAATTGGTGTTTCTATACAAATATTATAATTTATTCTCGATCAACAATTATTACAACTAGATAACAGGTCGCATATAAAATCAAAGCTAAATGCTGTCTGTGTCAATATAGGTGTACACCTATAGGTCCTATACAGATACATTTGTTTATTATACAACCGAGACAAACGTTTTAAAAGTTTTAAGTTCAACCTAATAACAACTCTAATACTAAGTAATAATGGCCTCGATTCGGGATGTCACGCTCTAATCCTTAATTTAAGTTAGTCCGTCCTTTTTATCTTTTAAAGATTGAAAAGGGATAGGAGATGGCCATCCTAATATTAGTGCTGCCAAACCTCAAATTTTAACCTTATTGCACAATTTTAGACAGCACTTAAAACATGTGACTTAAAAATCTCTTAAACTGACCCTTATTTTAGGTTATCATTCGTTCAAATAAATATCATTCGTTCATCACCTCTCTTTCATTGGTCATAAAAACGAAAAGGATAGCTGGATTTTAAAATTAGAATTAGAGCAATGACATCCCGAATCGAGGCCATTATCGCAAATCTTCAAAATATAATCTCTTGCCTACTACGACCATTCGTTTCCTTTTGTTTCAACCGAACTAATTCAAAAGGAGACCTCACGCCGCAAGTGACGCGTTATTTATCGTGACAGTTTTGTTTGCTCCGACTCGATATCTATAATTGTAATTGATAAATAGTTTAGTTTTTTTTAAGTTGACCCTGTTTGGTTCCTTAGTATTCCGGAGCTCCGGTACGACGGCAGCGGCGAGGAGGTGTACTTCTGGACGGGCGTGGGCCCGCAGCCCAGCGGGAAGGGATCCGTCATACCCGACGAGTATGGATAGTGAGTGCACGACCTTATATACCTCCCTGCAGCACATAGAATAGAACAGATATTGTTATGGTATGCCGCATTACAAAAATGTTGTAATTTTTTATAAGTTATTAGATTGTACATACAAACAAAACCTCCTTATATACCTCCAGCAGCATTTGGAATCTTCTTCGTCCTAGCTCCTAACGCTTTCCCGGCCTACTGCTGGGTCCGCTTTCCTACTCAATCTTCTCCACTTTGCCCGGTTTTCAGCATCCGTAGGTGTGAGATTGTTCTCCTCCATATCCGCTTTCACGACGTCCAGCCAGCGCTTTTTAGACCTACCACGTGATCTAGGGCCCTGGACAGTGAGGTCGAGGCACCTTTTTCCTACGTAGTCTGACGGTCTGCGGCTTATAATACCATCGGATGCGACTTTCCTGAAGCTTATCCGCTACGTCACAGACTCAGCGTAGTCACGAATGTATTCCTTACGAATTAGATCTAATCGCGTTACGCCACAAATAGATTTTTTCTCCGACATGCTCGAAAATGAGATCATTAATGTAAAAAAAAAGTACGCGAAGTGAGTAGTGACGCCTAGGCTGGCAAAGTAACTTTCGTCTAGAAATTTCAGTGATTTTTTGAGTCTTTTTACTGCATACTCTAATGTTCTAAATTCAAAATAAATCGTACACAAATCGTAGTGTTTTGAGTTGGTGGTATGCTCTGTATGACACTGGCACAAAACAAAAAACAAAAAATGCGCAATTCTGTGGCAATATTACGGTATGTAATTTTCGTCGCTTTTATTTTTATCCTACTATGTATACATACTTATTTTTCTCCGACACGCTCGAAAATGTGATCATTACTGCCTAAAACCAATACGCGAAGTGACTCATTTTTGGACGAAACATTGCCCCATACAAAACAGCGGCCAGGAATGTGCCCTCAAACGGCCTAGGCCGGCAAAGTAACTTTTGTCTAGTAATTTCAATGTTTTCGAGTCTTTTTACAGCATACTCTTATGTTCTAAATTCAAATTTTATATGAATCGCACACGAATCGTAGTGATTAAAGGTGGCTGTATGCTCTGTATGACACTGGCACAGAACAAAAAAAGAAAAGTGCGCAATATGGCGGTTTGTAATTTTCATCTCTTAATTTTATCGTACTATCTTGTTACTTATTTTTCATGATGGAGTTAACTTATCATTGAATTAGGGAAATATTATAACAATGAATGGTTTAAGTAGTCGAAGTAGAGGTTAAAGTGATAAAGGTTAGAATAGAACTTATAAGTTTAGTACGATACGAGTAGACATCCATCAGAAAGGTTGTCTGGAAGAGATCGCTATTAGCGATAAGGCCGCCTTTGCGCACATTTTATAATAATGTTTTCTTTACGAGGGCTGATTGATAAGTTTCCGAAACGACAAAGAAAAACTTTAAAAATTTCTTTAAAATAAATTTATTTCTCAACGTAGTTTCCTTCTACCTCGATGCATTTAGTCCAGCGCTTCTCCAATGCCGTTACACCAGTTTGATAAAATGTTTTCTCCAACCCCTCAAAATACTCGTCCACGGCAACAATGACTTCTTCATTTGATGAAAATCTCTGGCCACCTAACCATTTCTTCAGGTTTGGGAATAAGTGGAAGTCACACGGGGCCAGATCCGGGGAATAGGGTGGATGCGGTAGCAATTCGAACCGCAATTCATGGAGTTTGGCGACTTACAGTTACGAAATACACAGGAATGCATTTTAACAATTTTTTAGTACGTAGTCGACACGTGCGCTCTCAATAACAGGTCACAGCTCGACTGACTGCAATGGTCACAATTAGGACCAATTCACGACACGCGTTTGGTGCGTTGGTGGCGTATCTACCTCAGTCTGTATATAATATCATTCGTTTCCTCGCATATTTCAGAGAAAAGCACTATACAGGCCTCGGCCGCAATAACTCTTGCTGGACTCGACACAATAACTAATTTCTCGGCCGCGGCAGTAATATACTATTGTTGCTTATTTTTTCATAATGGAGATAATTAATCATAACAATGAATGGTTCAATAAGTCGGAGTAGAGATTAAAGATTAGAACTTACGAGGAGGGATCAAAAAGTAGTGAGAATGAAATAGAATATAATGACTATTGATAACTTAATAATTTATTTTTCTACATAGTCTCCGAGTCTCTCTACACACCGAGTCCAGCGCTTTTCCAAGGCTTCAATCCCTTTCAAAAAATAAGTTTTGTCTTGGTCCTGCAAAAAGCTCTCCACGGCATCCATCACCTCGTTATCGTCTTCGTACCTGTTTCCCCTTAAGTATTCTTTCAATTTGGGGAACAGATAAAAATCGCTAGGCGCCAGATCTGGTGAATAAGGGGGGTGGTCAACCAATTCGAAGCCAGCTTGCTGAATGGCAGCCATCGCAACTGCCGACCTGTGCGCGGGTGCGTTTTCGTGATGAAACAGCACGCCCCTTCGAAGTTTCCCTCTCCTTTTCTCTTTGATGGCATTCCTCAACTTGGGAATTAAAGCTGCATAATATTGGCCTGTAATAGTGGTTCCACGCTCCACGTAATCAATCAACAATATCCCTTCTGAGTCCCAAAATATTGAGGCCATAACCTTGCCAGCCGATGCCACGGCACGAAACTTCTTCGGGGGGTCGGTGATGATGGCCGTTTCCATTGCGAAGATTGCTGTTTTGTCTCAGAATCAAAATGATGGACCCATGTTTCGTCCATTGTTACGAAACGAGATAAAAAGTTCTCGGAATCTTCTTGAAACTTGTCCAACAATATCTTCGAAATGTCAAGTCGATTTTGTTTCTGACTGTCGGTTAACATTCTCGGCACCCATCTTGCGGAAACTTTTCTCATATTCAAAGATTGTTTCAATATGGATTGAATACTTCCATATGAAATGCCCGTTTCTTGAATTAAGTATCGGATGGTAACTCTTCGATCGCTCAATACAATTTTCTCGACTTTCGCAACATTTTCTTGGGTGACTAACGTCGATGGACGGCCGCAACGATGTTCGTCTTCCGTGCTCGTTCTCCCTACTTGAAATTGAGAAGCCCACCTTGTGACATTAGAATACGGCGGAGCAGACTCTCCTAATGTTGCCTCCAAATCGCAATGAATCTCTTGAGTCGTTAACTTTTTTAAACAGAGGTATTTAATAACGGCTCGCACTTCGTTTTTCTCCATTTTCGAGAACACGTTCCGACACGAAGCAAACAAATGACTACATTCAGAAAAAACAAAAGAGAATCGAAGATTTTTTTTCTTTATTAATATCACAAATATGTATCTGAGCTATGCCTGCCAGTATTTTTTTTTTCTTACCAAGGAGTATGTCGTTCTCACTACTTTTTGATCCCTCCTCGTATAAGTTTAGTACGATACAAGTGTCATGATTTTTAAAATTTACTTGTATTTTGGCAACACTGCTGAATCGTTGGTCGGTAGTGGACCAATTATTGATGATATGGCAACACTTGCTGCCCAATTGTTGGTCGGTGGTGGACCAATCGTTGATGAAATGGCAACACTTACTGCTCAATTATTGGTCGGTGGAGGGCCAATCATTGAAACGGACCAATCACGGCTTAGCAGGGTTGCCGCTCAGAATTGTGGCGGGAATGAGTTTTTGGGACGTGCTTGTTTGGCGCGGAAGCGGACAGTTCGTGGTCGACGCTTGATGTGTTTGGTTGGTCTTAACTCATACCAGCCATCTTGCAGTATTCAGTTGAAGCTTTTGTCTGTTAATAGTAATAATTAATATATATATCTATTATTAGTTATAGTCTAAATAAGTGCAATTAGTAAGCTAGCAATAAATCTTGGTGTTTTGGAATACCTGAGTTTAATTTTATAAAACAAGTATCTAGACATCTAAATCCAAGGTTGCACATTTTTTATATATAATTTCTTCGCATTCTTCCAAGTTCTTCGCATATTTCAGAGAAAAGCACTATACTGGGTGTCCAAAAAGGGTGTTGGCAGTTTATATACGAAAATCATAAATGAAAAATATATCATTTCATAATTTTATTACTATTTGCAAAAAGTACATACAATGGAAAGTACGACGAAAAAATTATGTTGTCCAAATGACGTCCATTACGATTTTGACACTCTTCAAGTCGTGGCCGTAAATGGCCTAAGACACGTTCACATAAAACGTTAGTGATTTTTGTTATTTCACTTGCAATATTGTTTTTCAATTGGCTAAGAGTTGACGGCTTATTTATGTAAACCTACTCTTTAGGTAACCCCATAAAAAATAATCAAGTGGACTTAAGTCCGGGCTCCTAGGGGGCCATTTAAGGTTCCCGTTTATTGAGATAACTCTTTCTGGGAATAACTCATTCAATGCTTCAATAGACCTTCTACTCGTGTGACATTTGGCACCGTCCTGCTGAAAAAATGTTGCCGAATTGTAACCTCTAAATTCCTGTAAAGATGGTGCCAAAAAACTTTCAATCATATTACAATATCTGTCCGCGTTAACTGTAAGTGCATGTCCCCTACCGTCCTCAAAGAAATAGGGGCCGATTATGCCCTTGGCGGACATTGCTGCCCACACTACCACCTTAGGGCTGTGAACTGGACGCATATGCTTATAACGAGGATTTTTATCACACCAATAGCGACAGTTTTGTTTATTGACATGGCCATTTAAGTGGAAAGGAAATTTTCAGAAGCGGTATTTCATTCAGAGGAAATTTTAGCACTAACAAAATGTAGTTTCTTTGAAAGCCCTTTCGATGAATTTTACATTAAACCTATCACCAGAATTTATATTACCTCCATTTAAGTTAAATAATTTATTAAAAAATCCGCTAAATACTTATATTATTTCATGAAACGAAGAGACAATTAATAGTAACTTTGCTAACCAAAATATAATAATAATTAGGTTGAATTATAATAAAAATAAATAAAATAATTGTTCATCTTCTTTTATTATTATTTTAAAGATTTTATTTCCAAATAAATGACTTATTTCGGGAATAAAAAAATCGTTTCATGATTTTCCGTGTCACATGACTTGTGGCTGGCCACACACACAAAAAAAGATAACTGTCAACCTGTGTAGCAGGCTGTCAGATTCTGACGTTTGTTTGGGTGACAATAAAATGCGCCAAATAATGTGCACCAAATAATTGAGGTAAAAAAAAACGCGCCAAATAATATGCACTGAATAATTGAAGCGTCAAAAATGTTTACTTTATTTGTTGTGAATTATTTACTGTATTTTGTTGAAGCGCTTGAATAAAATGCAAGGAACAAAAACGTGCAGGAAATAATTCAGTACAGAACAAATCTCAGTTCTTGGCGAGCTGCAACAATGCGCACTCAATAACATGCAGGCGATAATACAGGTCAAGGTCATGGACACCTCTAGAGAGTTGACACATTTCAGACCAATTTATCAGCTGTATGTCGAATCAATTTTGAAAACATTTCGCCCAACCAATGTATAGCCCGATAAAACGAAGCCAGTCCACAATGAATGCCAAGTCAGGGCGGGTGCGAGCGAAGCGAGCACGGAAGTTTGGGGAACCCCGACTCGGTTAGATTAGGTTAGAAGGGGATTTCGGACGGGAGCTAGGCGAGCGAAGCGAGCACGGCTCCCTCCGCCATACCCTTTGGAGTTAGTTTATCTTGTGACCCCCATGCCTGCTTGCAGGCATGCCAAAAGCTTGTCACATAATGTACTTGCAGACTTTAAAAAAAATGGGCGTTCTTAATATTACGCATTAAATAACGTGCACTCCAATAATTTGAGCTAAAAACCTGAATTATTTGCTGCAGATTATTTGTTGCGTATTATTTGCTGCACGTTATTCACCGCACATTATATGCACCCGCTTCAATGGTGCTGCCAGATACTTTTTTGTTTCCTACTACCAATATATTAAAATAATTATTGCAAAGTAATGGTGGTAAATAATAAACATTTTCTAATTCAGACTCGTAGTTAATAATATACTCTTTCAGCCTATATACTTCAGTTCGCTGCTAAAAATATCAAATATTAAAATACCACCTTCCATACGATTTCTGAAGATTTCCTTTGCTTCATCGCTAAACAAGACATTGTTGAAGTTGGTAAAGCGCGCAAACATCTCCTGAACAAAATTTAGTCGCTGTTCATAATCTGTGGGTTTTAATTCTTGCACTAATTGAATCTTGTAAGCACGTAAATGCAAATCCTTTAAAATCAGGAGCAATGTTGATTTTGCAATGTTTACGGATTGACTTTGCTTTCGCAGTGATAGTGAGGGATCTTGCCTTACCGACTCGTGAACTTCTTGAATAACTGCAGGTTGCCTTATTTCTCTCGGACGTCCGCAATCAAAGTTTTTTAAAGTGGACCCTGTAGCCTCAAATGTCTTAATCCATTTTCTAATGATATTCGCACTGGGAGATAAAGAAATGTCCTGTACGTTGAATTGCGCGCGATATAAGCGGCGAGCTGTTATTATCGAATTATTGTTTTGATAATAAACTCGTACACAAAATACACGCTGAGCTTCGGTATGATCATGAAACAGCCCAAATACTAAATATAAAAGTAAAAAAAGTAAATGCTTATTCTACATGGTTCGAAAATAAACGAGACTTTTCAAAGGAGAACATGAAAAAATTTGTGGACAGCATTTCATCTCTCTCATTCGATAATGTAATCTCATGTATGGATCTAGATAAAGCTTTTGAGGAGTTCCATAATACCATTTGTTTGTTTTTTAACATGTGTTTTCCAATTTTGAAGATCAAGATGAATAACAGGTCTAAATCAATAAAATGGATTACAAAAGGCTTAAAAATATGTTCTAAAACGAAACGTAGGCTTCTAATGATGTACAGAACTAGTCATGGGAATAAAAAGGAAACTCAAAAATTAAAACTAAAAAAATATAATGCTTTGCTAAAAAAATGTATTATGACAGCACAAAAAATAAATAATAGAAGATATATAGATAATAATGGTGGAAATCCTACTGCCATATGGAAAACAATTACGTCCTCTATATCAAGTAATATTCACAAAAATGACATAAATAGTATACACTTTAATAATATGACATATGACGATCCTAATAAAATTTGCGACATTTTTAATGATTTCTATATAAATATGACGAAAAATAAATCAAATTTTAATAAATTAACATCAAATAATAATAATAATACCAATACTGTTAACATTAATCCGTATACCATTTACTTGACTCCAGTCACTTGTAGTGAAATTTTCAATATAATCATGACATTAAAAAACACTAAAACAAGTGGTTATGATGACATGAATACAAATATAATAAAATTATGCGCACAAAGTTTATCCCCTCCACTTACACACATTATTAATTTATCATTCGAACAAGGTATTTTTCCTGAAAAACTCAAAATATCAATAATAAAACCCATATTTAAAAAAGGCGATCTTCTAGACCCAAACAATTTTAGGCCAATAGCTTTTCCTACTATTTTATCTAAGATAACAGAGAGAGCAATGGTTAAAAGACTAAATGATTTTCTAGCAAAACACGATATTCTATGTCCTCAACAATTTGGCTTTCGCAAAGGAAGTTCTACAACAATTGCATGTTACAATCTGATTAAAATGGTATCAGAAAGCTTAAATGACAAACAGCCTATTACTTCAATATTTTTGGATATGTCAAAAGCTTTTGACTTCGTTGATCATAAGAAATTATTACAAAAATTGGAAAATTATGGGATTAGAGGAAAAGCACATGACTGGTTAACAAGTTATTTAAAAAATCGGAAACAATGTACAGAAATATCTAAAATCACATTAACCCAGAAAAATGTTCTAGTAAAGAAAAAATTTAGGTCTGCCTTTAGAATCAATAAAAATGGAGTTCCCCAAGGCAGTATCCTTGGACCATTGCTATTTCTTATATATATTAATGATCTTCCAAATGCAACATCACATAAAATTATTTTATTTGCTGATGATACCACTCTTACAGTAAAGTGTCAGGATACAGAAGATTATGAAGACACAATAAATAAGGCATTTAAAGACATCATAAATTGGTTTCAAATAAATAACTTGCATGTTAATATGGACAAAACAAATATGATTCAATTTACAAATTATAATTCAAATCCACCTACAATACAAATTAAACATAATAATAATATAATTAATAACTCTGACAACGTAAAATTTCTAGGACTAATTATTGACAAACATTTAAACTGGAAGGGACATATAAATTTAGTTTGCAATAAATTAGGACGATTTGTGTATGCATTAAAACGTTTGAGACAAACAATTTCAATGGAGGCAGCATTAACTGCCTATCATGGCTATGTCTCATCTGTGCTAGGTTATGGCCTTATGTTGTGGGGTAACTCTGTGGATATAGCCAGAGCATTTATATTGCAAAAGAAATGTGTTCGCTCTATTTGTAATGCCAAATTTCAAGATAGCTGTAAACCATTATTTAAAAAACTGAATATTCTGCCATTGCCATGTTTATATATCAGAGATATTTGTTGTTTTGTAAAATCATTTAAAGAACAATTTAAAACTATTTCAGAAATGTCGACTAGAACACAAAGGACCAATTATAAAAACCTGTTATATCAGCCTCCGTGCCATAATGCTATCTATAAGAAAAACGTATACAACATGAGTATTCTAATTTATAATAATTTACCTGACGATATTAAAATATTAGATGGACATAAGTTTAAATATTCATTGACATTATGGTTGTCGGAAAAAGGGTTTTATAGTGTTAACGAATATTTAGCTAGTAAGAATATAACATGACGATTGAAGAAATATAATAGAATTAAGTAGTAATTGTAATATGTAGAATGTGTTTGCATGAATAAAAAATAAAATAATGTATTAGTTTGGCGAATTTAAAATAGGACATGTAGATTTAACATACTAAAAATTTGCATGCTAGCTTGCTGGCTTCATATGTTGGAACTAAATGTATTTTAAATTAAGACCTTTTTGTGTACACATACTGATGCAAATAAATTTTTTCTTTCTTTCTTTCTTTCTTTCTTATACGAATCCATTGCAACTAAATTTCCAATAAATTCCACGTATGACATTATATATTTTTTTGTTATCTACCTCATTAAGACGATTTATTGATATTTAAAAGTGCAAATACCCTTTTTGGACACCTTGTACAAATTTCGGCCGCAATAATTCTTGCTGGATAACAATTTTTGCGGCCGCGGCAATAATGTACTATTAAAGTGAAAACATAAACATTAAAATGGTGGAAAAAATAAAAAGTACCTACCTGTACCTACTTAACATTTCAAGAACCGTAAATTAGCGTATGTTTATGCAGATAAGAAAAAATAACACGTAATTAGTGCGTGAAATATGTTCAGGGTTCATTTCATGCATGTATATGTAAATTTTTTTATTGCACTATCCATATAACTTCTAAATGATTTAACAGATTTAGATGTATGGCGTATCGTTAGAATCCTATCAGGCCGAGTGACACTGGCTATAATATCTTGGGCAGGGCAGTCGTGCTTTATCTATCTGTTTACGATCTTAGTTTGGAGCCGATCCGCGCGTACACCGGCGAAGATGTCCGTGTATCTCTCCCGGGCGCCATGACAGTGTTCGACGTGGACTGGCTGGCGCTGTACGACGCGCGACGCGGCCAGGTGCTGGGGTCGGTGCTGCTGCCCGACGCGCCCAGTGTGCCGCCCGCCGTGCAGGTGAGTCATGAAGACGTCCGTGTATCTCTCCCGGGCGCCATGACAGTGTTCGACGTGGACTGGCTGGCGCTGTACGACGCGCGACGCGGCCAGGTGCTGGGGTCGGTGCTGCTGCCCGACGCGCCCAGTGTGCCGCCCGCCGTGCAGGTGAGTCATGAAGACGTCCGTGTATCTCTCCCGGGCGCCATGACAGTGTTCGACGTGGACTGGCTGGCGCTGTACGACGCGCGACGCGGCCAGGTGCTGGGGTCGGTGCTGCTGCCCGACGCGCCCAGTGTGCCGCCCGCCGTGCAGGTGAGTCATGAAGATGTCCGTGTATCTCTCCCGGGCGCCATGACAGTGTTCGACGTGGACTGGCTGGCGCTGTACGACGCGCGACGCGGCCAGGTGCTGGGGTCGGTGCTGCTGCCCGACGCGCCCAGTGTGCCGCCCGCCGTGCAGGTGAGTCATGAAGACGTCCGTGTATCTCTCCCGGGCGCCATGACAGTGTTCGACGTGGACTGGCTGGCGCTGTACGACGCGCGACGCGGCCAGGTGCTGGGGTCGGTGCTGCTGCCCGACGCGCCCAGTGTGCCGCCCGCCGTGCAGGTGAGTCATGAAGACGTCCGTGTATCTCTCCCGGGCGCCATGACAGTGTTCGACGTGGACTGGCTGGCGCTGTACGACGCGCGACGCGGCCAGGTGCTGGGGTCGGTGCTGCTGCCCGACGCGCCCAGTGTGCCGCCCGCCGTGCAGGTGAGTCATGAAGATGTCCGTGTATCTCTCCCGGGCGCCATGACAGTGTTCGACGTGGACTGGCTGGCGCTGTACGACGCGCGACGCGGCCAGGTGCTGAGGTCGGTGCTGCTGCCCGACGCGCCCAGTGTGCCGCCCGCCGTGCTGGTGAGTCATGATGATGTCCTCTTATCCCTCATCAGGCACAGTGTTATCCTGCCCAGCGTGTCCTAACACCTGCACACGCGAGGATCTTTACAATGCTACGGATAATGCTATATCCGTAACTGCGCTGGTCCGCATATTTTAATAGCCGTGTATGAACCGATACGCTAACAAGAAGAAGGGACAGTGTTGGGGTATATGTGCCACTGATAAAAGTTTATTCTTAAAAGAAAGTCAGATAGAGTTTTTGATGTTTCTGCATTTAAAAACACTCTACAATAATGGTTTCATTTAGTTGTAGTTTTTCTCCTCATTTTGGGAGCGCTCTCTACGTTTCTTAATATTAAATATTCGTAGGTGCCATCCTGTGTCATCATTCTTTTTTGGTATGTCTTGGCGAAAGTTTGCTTGACTAGTTTTAAAATATCTTCTTCTGTACCTGGGCTGATTGATAACTGGCCGAAACGACGAACTTAAAAAAATTATACGCAAAAAAAAAATATTACATTATATTTTGGCATCTTTTTGAAAATAGAACGCCAAATTTGAATTTAATCGAACTGGTGGAATTTGTTTGATAGGACGTAGAACTTTCTCTGTCGTAAATTTTCTTAACAATGGAAAGAAACGAAATTCGTGCGGTGATAAAGTTTTACGTTTTAAAACAGAAAACAGCAACCCAGATTAAAACTAAGCTAGACAGTGTTTTAGGTAATTCTGCTCCTGCATTGAGTACAATTCACACCTGGGTAACTGATTTTAAACGTGGAAGACAGAGCGAAGACGCCCACAGGTCTGGCCGTCCAAATGAAGTCACGATTCCGGACATGATCAAAAAAATTCACAAAATTGTATTGAATGATCGGCGCTTGAAGTTGCGAGAGATAGCAGAGATGGTGAGCATTTCATCTGAACGCGTTTTTAATATTTTACACCAACATTTGGGAATGAAAAAGCTTTGCGCGCGATGGGTGCCGCGTTTGCTCACTGTTGACCAAAAGCAACGTCGAGTGGACGATTCATCGGAGTGTTTGGCGCTGTTTAACCGAGATCCTAACGAGTTTTCGCGGCGTTATGTAACAGTCGATGAAACCTGGATACATCATTATACTCCCGAGACAAAAGAACAATCTAAGCAGTGGACTGAGAGCGGAAGACCTGCGCCGAAGAAAGCAGAAACGGTTTTGTCGGCCGGCAAAGTGATGGCGACTGTTTTTTGGGATGCTCGAGGGATTATTTTAGTGGATTATCTGCAAAAAGGAAAAACAATAAATGGAGAGTACTACGCAAGCTTGCTGAAAATTAAGTGAAGAAATCCAGAAAAAACGACCACGTTTGGCCAAGAAAAAAGTTTTGTTCCACCATGACAACGCACCTGCACACACGTCAATGGTTGCAGTCGCCAAACTCCATGAATTGCGGTTCGAATTGCTACCGCATCCACCCTATTCCCCGGATCTGGCCCCGTGTGACTTCCACTTATTCCCAAACCTGAAGAAATGGTTAGGTGGCCAGAGATTTTCATCAAATGAAGAAGTCATTGTTGCCGTGGACGAGTATTTTGAGGGGTTGGAGAAAACATTTTATCAAACTGGTGTAACGGCATTGGAGAAGCGCTGGACTAAATGCATCGAGGTAGAAGGAAACTATGTTGAGAAATAAATTTATTTTAAATAGATTTTGAAAGTTTTTCTTTGTCGTTTCGGAAACTTATCAATCAGCCCTCGTATATGTATGTAGTTGTATTTTTGTTATTTTTTGATGTGGATAGTATTATTTTTGTTTGTTGATGCAGGTTCTTCATCCATTCAAGTCCGCGCTGCCGCACTGCAAGCAACTCCACCGCGACTACCAAGTGGCGTGGGAGGTGTTCGGCAACCAGATCACCATACAACTCGCGGGGAAGGTCAGACATGCGACACGCATTCATCATCATCACAGTTTGAGCCTGTAGACGTCCACAGAACATAGGAATCATAGGATCTCCACAATTTTCTCTCCTGCGCTGCCAGCATTCAAACGCGGGCTCAAACTACGCACCATATTTTTTCCAATTCCAAATCTCTATAGGTATATCTACTAGCGGTCCGCCCGCAGCTACGCTCGCGTTGTGTAAGATTTTTCCGTGGAAATAAGAGTTTTCCCCGTAAAAAGTATCCTATTTGTTAATCCAGGTTACAAATTATCTCCATTCCAAATTTCATCCAAATCCGTTGAGTACTTTAAGCGTGAAGGTGGAACAAGCATCTAAACATCCAAATATATATTCATATTTATAATATTAGTGTGATGTGATGTGATAGTGTGATTCGAAGCTCTTGCAGTGAAGAGAAACATCGTGAAACCTGTGTCAAAGTAGCAGATCATTACGGAGTGAACGCGAGAAAACATTCTGGCCCTCCCAACCCTTGGTTCACCCCATTAGTCCACACCTGTTACCTGTATGAGCTAATAATAACAAGGTTGGTGCAGATCTCCGAGCGCGACTACATGGCGTTCGGCATCTCAGGCGCGCCGGACCGCTCCACCATGCTCGGCGCGGACGTGGCGGTGGCTACCTACGACCCCAAGCTGCAGCGTGGGCTCGCCACCGACTACAATATCACGGATTACGCGCCGGTATGTACATGATCCTAGAAATTTGTTTGGTAAAAAACCAATGAAGTATTTCGTCATTTATGTAAATTTTCATTCGTAGAAGTCATTGTTAGTCATTGATATAAATGAGGAAAAGGCTTTGACCTAGCACACTTCCTTGGAGCACTCCATATGTAACTTCTTATCATCGCTAGCACTTTCGTTGGTATAGTGTTCCTTCTGTGACTTGTTCGATGAATAGTCTTTAAGCAAGGATAGTAGTGTTCCTTTAACTCCAGCTATTTGCAGTTTGCGTATAAGAATAGTGATAGAGACAGTATCAAAAGCTTTTTAAAAATCCAGGATTATTGACAAGTTACAATGTGGTAGTAGATACTGCAATCATCATCATAGAAAGCGTCGGTGGTGCAGTGGCTAGGGCCACTGTCTTCCGTCCGGGAGGCGCGGGTTCGATCCCTTCCACGTACCAAATAATACTGCAATACTTTTGAAATATAGCATAGACTATGACTAGTACTTATTCTTTTTTGTGTATTATAGTGTGTGCCGGTGCTGGGCGCATGGCGCGGCGTGTGTCGCGACGATAAAGTTGGAGGACAAGACAGCAACCAGATATTCACAGCCAGCAGGGACAACGGGGTCACCGCCGTCACGTACAGAAGGGTGTTACAGCCAGGTACGGGGACTATATTCACAGCCAGCAGGGACAACGGGGTCACCGCCGTCACGTACAGAAGGGTGTTACAGCCAGGTAAGGGGACTATATTCACAGCCAGCAGGGACAACGGGGTCACCGCCGTCACGTACAGAAGGGTGTTACAGCCAGGTACGGGGACTATATTCACAGCCAGCAGGGACAACGGGGTCACCGCCGTCACGTACAGAAGGGTGTTATAGCCAGGTACGGGGACTATATTCACAGCCAACAGGGACGACGGGTCACCCCCGTATGTACAGGAGGGTGTTACAGCCAGGTACGGGGACTATATTCACAGCCAACAGGGACGACGGGTCACCCCCGTCACGTACAGGAGGGTGTTACAGCCAGGTACGGGGACTATATTCACAGCCAACAGGGACGACGGGTCACCCCCGTCACGTACAGGAGGGTGTTACAGCCAGGTATGGGGACTATATTCACAGCCAACAGGGACGACGGGTCACCCCCGTCACGTACAGGAGGGTGTTACAGCCAGGTACGGGGACTATATTCACAGCCAGCAGGGACAACGGGGTCACCGCCGTCACGTACAGAAGGGTGTTATAGCCAGGTACGGGGACTATATTCACAGCCAACAGGGACGACGGGTCACCCCCGTATGTACAGGAGGGTGTTACAGCCAGGTACGGGGACTATATTCACAGCCAACAGGGACGACGGGTCACCCCCGTCACGTACAGGAGGGTGTTACAGCCAGGTACGGGGACTATATTCACAGCCAACAGGGACGACGGGGTCACCCCCGTCACGTACAGGAGGGTGTTACAGCCAGGTACGGGGACTATATTCACAGCCAACAGGGACGACGGGGTCACCCCCGTCACGTACAGGAGGGTGTTACAGCTAGGTACGGCTGCTTAATAACGGACTTAATAGCTGTCTACCCGCGGTTATGCTCGCGTTGTGTAGGATACTTCCCATGGGAATAAGACTTCCCAAAAAAGTAACGTATGTGTAGCTATATCTTCCAAACGTCCAAATCCGTTAAGTAATTTAGGCGTCAAAGATCCAAACATACTTTTACATTTATAATACGTGTTAGCAAAATAACGCGTAACCTCTCGGATGGTATGGGCTGATCATGAAACAGATTTTTTTTTTTAAATTTTTTTCATGAAATTGTTTCCCAACATCTTAAAAAAAAAACTTTTCATACAAACTGATCAGTTAATCGAATCAATTTGTATGAAAGTAAAAAAAAATGCGAATTTTTAAAATTCGCATTAATTCGCAATTAAGTTGTGGAACAAAAGTTGTTCAGTTTCATGGGCTGACCAGCCACCCGAGAGGCTTTGCGATATTTTGCTAACACGATGTATTAGTGTGAAGTCGACACGACATGATAGTAATGATGTGTTTTTTTGCACCATTTCAGTTGAAGAAATGGACCTTGCGTGGCCGACGGACCGTCTAGCAGCCGTCGTGTGGGCGCAAGGACCGCTAGACGCCGACGGAGAACCTTCCTACCACTCCCTATATCCGAGACACGATCTGCTGATAAACTTGACTAAAGCAACGCCTGATGATGACTGCTTCCCTTTCACTGTGTGAGTATAGCACTACACTATACCATATTACACTACACTATACATTACTACTCTCTATATCCGAGACACGAGACTAAAGCAACGCCTGATGATGACTGCTTCCCCTTCGTGAGTATAGCACTACACTATACCATATTACACTACACTATACATTACTACTCTCTATATCCGAGACACGAGACTAAAGCAACGCCTGATGATGACTGCTTCCCCTTCACTGTGTGAGTATAGCACTACACTATACCACATTACACTACACTATACATTACTACTCTCTATATCCGAGACACGAGACTAAAGCAACGCCTGATGATGACTGCTTCCCCTTCACTGTGTGAGTATAGCACTACACTATACCACATTACACTACCCTATACATTACCTACCACTCTCTATATCCGAGACACGAGACTAAAGCAACGCCTGATGATGACTGCTTCCCCTTCACTGTGTGAGTATAGCACTACACTATACCACATTACACTACACTATACATTACTACTCTCTATATCCGAGACACGAGACTAAAGCAACTCCTGATGATGACTGCTTCCCCTTCACTGTGTGAGTATAGCACTACACTATACCACATTACACTACACTATACATTACTACTCTCTATATCCGAGACACGAGACTAAAGCAACGCCTGATGATGACTGCTTCCCCTTCACTGTGTGAGTATAGCACTACACTATACCATATTACACTACACTGTACATTACCACTCTCTATATCCGAGACACGAGACTAAAGCAACGCCTGATGATGACTGCTTCCCCTTCACTGTGTGAGTATAGCACTACACTATACCACATTACACTACACTATACATTACTACTCTCTATATCCGAGACACGAGACTAAAGCAACGCCTGATGATGACTGCTTCCCCTTCACTGTGTGAGTATAGCACTACACTATACCACATTACACTAAGGATATAGAGAGTGGTAATGTATAGGGATACATTACCACTCTCTATATCCGAGACACGAGACTAAAGCAACGCCTGATGATGACTGCTTCCCCTTCACTGTGTGAGTATAGCACTACACTATACCACATTACACTACCCTATACATTACCTACCACTCTCTATATCCGAGACACGAGACTAAAGCAACGCCTGATGATGACTGCTTCCCCTTCACTGTGTGAGTATAGCACTACACTATACCACATTACACTACCCTATACATTACGTACCACTCTCTATATCCGAGACACGAGACTAAAGCAACGCCTGATGATGACTGCTTCCCCTTCACTGTGTGAGTATAGCACTACACTATACCACATTACACTACACTATACATTACCACTCTCTATATCCGAGACACGAGACTAAAGCAACTCCTGATGACGGCTGTTTCCCCTTCACTGTGTGAGTGTGAGTCAAACAACGATATGAGTAAAACAATCAAAAACATAATCTTTCCGCTCCGGTGAGATTTTAATTTGGCTCAAACGCAGTCGACGTGCTGGTTCTAATTCCGCTGGAACGTAATATATTTTTCTCCGACACGCTCGAAAATGTGATCATTACTGTAAAAAACAGTACGCGAAGTGACTCATTTTTGGACGAAACATTGCCCCATACAAAACAGCGGCCGGCAATGTCGTGCCCTCAAACGGCCTAGGCCGGCAAAGTAACTTTCGTTCAGAAATTTCAATGTTTATGAGTCTTACTCTTCATAAGTTATAATGTTCTAAATTCAAATTTTATATGAATCGTACACGACTCGTAGTAATTTGAGTTGGCTGTATGCTCTGTATGACACTGGTACAAAACAAAAAAAAAAAAGTGCACAATATGGCGGTTTGTAGTTTTCGCCGCTTTTATTTTTATCGTACCTACTATGTATTTATTTTGTTACTTATTTTTCATGATGGAGTTAACTAATCGTTGAATTGGGGAAATATTATAACCAAGGGAGATTATAACAATGAATGGTTCAAAAAATCAAAGTAGAAAGTGATAAATATTAGAACTTATAAGTTTAGTGCGATACAAGTAGACATCTAAATCCAAAGTAGGTACCACAATATTTTTAGTATTTTGTAATTTCCTCGCATATTTCAGAGAAAAGCATTATACAAGCCTCGGCCGCAATAACTCTTGCTGGACTCGTACACAATAAGTCCTCGCCTGCGCCTCGGACTTTAAACGTGCCCTCGTCCAGCAATAACTAATTTTGCGGCCGCGGCAGTAATGTACTATGAACGAATCAAAATTGTATACCTATTTACACAATTTTTTTTATAATGCCTCATCATTTACTGACCGCTCTCCGACCCCCAGCGGCACAACGCCCCCTCCCGCCCCCTGGGAGACCGCCCAGCTGTTCGACCCCGCCCTGCGCGTGTTCCGCTTCGCGCTGGGGCCCGCGGGGGGGCGGCGCGGGGCGCGCGCGCGCGGGGCGGCGGGGCAGCGCGCCTGGTTCGTCAACGGGCAGCTGGCACCCGACCTGCAGATCAGGCGCGGGCTGCAGTACACGTTCAAGGTCAGGGCTGTAGTAAACAGTAGCTTTAGGAAACAGCAGTCAAAGTCGAGCCGATTTTGGGCACGGTCAGATATACAGGAGCCGAAGTCACTTCAACTGTGATCGAGGATCAACATCACGGTGGTCAAAGTCAAGTTAACTGTGTTCATGGTCAAATTAACTTTGGTTAAGGTCAGATCAACTATAGGTCAGAATCGGTGAAAGAACAGACCTGTAAAAACGGCGCAGACTTCCGAGCACTAGACTGTCATTCGTTCCGGCCGCCATGCAACAGTGTTATCAGTTCATTGCAAAAAAATACAGTGTTGTTGTAATTATTGTCGATCAATATGGGTCTTTTTCTATGCTAGCTGTAGTGTTAGCTGATTGGCTTTTATACCTATAGATTGTATTATAAGGTCTACAAATAAATACACAAACCCTGGACTTATTGAGCCGTCATTGACGAAGAGCAGCTATTATTAGAAGTAAAGTTTCCAAATTATTTTTTAGACATCTAAAATAGCAAATACTAAGGACGAGAGCTTGTCCATTATTGACACGCTTGTCATTTTACCGACTCTACTCCGAACATTAAAGTAAACGAGAGCTTGTCCATCATTGACACGCTTGTCATTTTACCGACTCTACTCCGAACATTAAAGTAAACGAGAGCTTGTCCATCATTGACACGCTTGTCATTTTACCGACTCTACTCCGAACATTAAAGTAAACGAGAGCTTGTCCATCATTGACACGCTTGTCATTTTACCGACTCTACTCCGAACATTAAAGTAAACGAGAGCTTGTCCATCATTGACACGCTTGTCATTTTACCGACTCTACTCCGAACATTAAAGTAAACGAGAGCTTGTCCATCATTGACACGTCCTCCTTCCTCTTCCGTTCCTCTTCCGTCTCGGATCGCTTACTGAGTGGACGTGTGTGCTGTTATTTTATTTTTCGGAATTTTTTATCACTAATTATAAATTCTGTTGAACCAGTAAACCCCTCTAAAATCGGTGGCTCCTGCTCTAACTAAAGAGTTTTACCATTAGACGCCGCGGCCATATTGTGATCGGCTCGGTCCTCTCTTTTTCCTGTGTTGCTTACTTTGGTGTTTTTGACATCCCACTGTCACCTGCTGTCAAACTGTAAGTCAAGAAACATTTCGAAGAAAATATAAAAATTTGCTTGCCGGCCGGATTTGAACTCGAGCTGCACTGGTTTTTGACCGCGCGCTCTTGACCATCGAGCCAAACTAGATGAACGTTGCCGCGCGAATTTGTGATACTATTACCACTGTACCTCACCACAACAGCGTGTCACTGACGTCATCGAGGCGCGGTGGCATTATACTGCAGTGAGTAACACACTATTGGGAGGCGATCTTGATTAGTTCGCATACGACATCATGGCAGAAAAACAAAATATAATAAATATTTCAAATCCGGATATGTCAATTTGTCTTTCGGAGGAAGGTGATGAAAATACTACTCCCCCGAATTTTGTTTCCCATCGGTCGCATAAACAAAATAAGCGATCTACAAGTAAGGATAACCAGACGAGCACAACATTGGATGACGGTTTCAGCGATTTTAAAGAAGAGATGCGTAAACTTTTAACGTATTTTACGGCTTCACAAAAAGAGGAACTTGCAGAACTTACTTCAACTCTCAAGGAAGTAAAGCAGTCGAACCAGAATATTGAGAGCTCAATTATATTCCTTACAGCTCAGAATGAAGAATTCAGGAAAAAAATTAACCAGTTAGAAAACGCAGTTAAAAAAGATGGAGAATATATTGATTTTCTAGAAAATAAATTGGAAGACTTGCAATCTGCTAACCGAAAATCGAGCTTTGAGTTAAAAAACGTACCTAAGAGAGAAAATGAAAGTAAATACGACCTAATAGATATGATTACAAACTTATCCGAGACAATCAACTGCAAAATAACCAAAACAGACATTAATGATATTTATAGAGTGAGGGGAAGCAAACCTGAGCAGAAAAATTTACCAATTATTATTGAAACCAATTCAACCTTGTTAAAAAATGATTTCCTAAAAATGGCCAAATCGTTCAGCATTACACAGAAGACAAATTTGTATGCGAAGCACCTGGGACACAAAACACAAGAAGATACTCCAGTTTTTCTCTCAGAACACCTGACGACCAAGGGATCTCGCCTACACTTCTTAGCGAGGGATCTGAAAAAATCCAAAGCATACAAATATTGCTGGACTTCTTATGGAAAGGTGTATGTTCGCAAAACCGATCAATCGCCTATTATCTTAATAAGAAGCGAAGAACAAGTGCATCGCCTACTTTTGGAAGATTGACTAGTTTTTAGTAAAAAATATCTAATATTTTCCATACTGTTTTATGACCTCACTATAATTTTGCTCTTGTTTGATACCGCAAACTTTGTACTAATATTACACATTGAAAACATTAGTAACACATACCACAATTGCTTAACCTCTACATACTCGCCTTTTAACATAATAACACACACAAATTACACACTAACTGTCTGAGCTCTTGCTAGTTCAGTACATTGGATTGATAGTTGTTGATGAGAAAACAGGAAAATCTCTTTAAAAACTTGATAAAATGTTTATTAAAAATACTTGATATAAAAATGGTGCGCACACAGTGAGGAACGAACGTGAACTAACTAAAATGCGTAAACAGCAAAAAATACACAATAATGAAAATGCTTACTGAGTAAAAATGTATGATGTGATCGTACATATTCCAGGGCGCGAGATGAAACACCCTAAAAAACTTTTAAAGATGTGTAAACATTACGAAATTGATAAAACCAAAAGTAAATGAAATGATAAACTTGAAAACTTAAACTAAATCTTATAAATTTATAAATCATTCACATCTCAAATAATTCAATTGTATTCGCTTGATCTTGTGTCGTCGAACGTCTGACAGCGTGCGGCGCGCGGGCTGCAGGCGCGGCGCGGGCCGCAGCAGGGCGCTGCGTTTCCGCGGCGGTGGCGGCGGCGGGTGCGTGCGGCACCCTCCATGAACATTGCACACATCTGAATCTTCGAGCCAAAAGTATTAATCCTGCTATGCCCACTATAGCCAAAATAACATAGATCATGGCGTAGTGGTGAATGTCATGATAGGTAATCTTATCTGATATCACTTCGACATTCTTCAACTCCCTGATGTTATTCTGAACTTGCAAAAGATCTTGTTGTATTTGTATCTCATCCGAAGTATTTCCTTTTTCTAGATCAGGTAAAGTCAGATTGATGACGTAATTGATCGGAGCGATGACTGGTGCATAGAGCTCCGGTTTCACATTGATTTCGGTATGATGTGCCTTATGTGAAAGAAAAGTAAAATTATCTGTTTTAATGAGGCAACCTTGACCTACAGTTATAAGTCCAGAATGCGTCAGCTGATGAGCGGTCACTTGATCCTCGCACATCGCACGAACTTGGCATGGCCCACAACAATAGTACATGAATGTGTTACGTATGTTACATTCGCGCCAATTATTCTTGCAGGGGCTAACTGTAGTTTTGCATTTCATTGCTTCCACCTCGCAGAAATTCTTGTCATCTCGAAGTTGAAAGATAGGTTTTTGTAAGTTACAAAGGTAAATATCTGTAGCGATTAAACATTCTTTCACATCTAAACTTGTCATTAGAATAAAGGCATCTTTTTTCATATTAATAGCGATATAATTTGACACTGGAACTATGCTGAGCATTTGTGTACCAACTTGTTTTGGTATTCCACTCATTTGCATTATCTCGTAAGTGTCTCTACTGATTAAAGGAATTTTTATTTCAAAAATCAGCACTTCCTCCAGCATCCTTGTTTTTACTTGTAGAATCTTGTAAATTTTGCTCAGATCTGTGTGAACGTTATCTATAGGTAGCGATATATCTTTAGGTAGCTTGCTTGCTATTATGCTCAATTCATTTATAAGTTGCTCGGGCGTAATTAAATGTAAGTTGAAACGGCCGTGATAAATGTCCGTGATGGTGTCCAATAACATATTTTGTAAGCCTTTTAACCCGTGTAACATATTATTCGCTATCATTGCTCCAGTATTGAATTCGTTTGTCATGTACGATTTTTCTATTTCTTTCTTTTGAGTGTTCATTGCGGCTTCTAGGTCGATCATATGTTTGTTTATCAACTTGTATTGCTTATTCATTGCTGCTTCTGTTCTTTGTAATAGATTGTATTCAGCCTCAATAACTGAAGTTTGATTTTTCCACAATGTAGCTAGATGTTTTTGATTGACTCGTATCAGCTCTATATCTTGCTTGTATTTTTCAGCGAATTGTTCATCCAATACTCCGAACAGACTATTCGCTATGTAGCCTACGCCGTTGATAAGGCCACGGCGACGACGCTGTCTGGCTGGCTGCGTCCTTGAGTGCTGGCTCAGCAACATCTGATCGTAGTACTCCAGTTCCGAGTAAGCTTGTCTTAACTGTAGTAGTATGACGTCACAATGAACTTGACTTTTTATGACGTCGCATGTTTGTTGCAATGATTGTATGTACGAGTTGAATGTTTTTGATGCTTGCCAGTATGGTTTCATGTTATAGTAGACGACGAGACCCCATTCATCTCTTATCAACATCATGTTTGTGATTTTGTCAAAGAAAATACTTTGATTGTCCTTGAATTGATTAATAGTAATATTACACTCTGTACTTGATATGAGCGTAAAAAATAGCATTACTGCTGCTACAAGTGTGGTGAAGTTCATTTTACTAGACTGTCTTGTCTTTTTCGGCGGGATCCTTGATGATTCCACTGTGTTTGATACTTGTGTTGAGTAATTTTGATCTTCATTTTCCAACAATAATGACAGCTTAATTACGGGGCGCTTCATGATACCGCTTTTGGTTTTTAAAGTCACAACACGTACATATCCATCTTGGCCTGGATGTAGTGCTGTCACCCTGCCCATAGCCCACTTGCCAGGTGGTAAGTTGTCATCGTGAATAAGGACAATGTCGTTAATGTCAATATTTTTCTGCGGGTGTCTCCATTTGCATCTTGCATTTAATTGAGTCAGATACTCTGCACGCCATCGTTTCCAGATATCTTGTAATATCTTTTGTGTCATTTTCCATCGTGTGCGTAAGTCATGTTCTGTCTCAACGAGTGTTAAAGTATTGCCACTAGTTAAAAAATGTGACGGCGATAGATAATCCAGATCTTCAGGATCTTCGCTCAAAGCACATAGAGGCCTTGTATTCATGCATGCCTCAATCTGACTCAGTAATGTGGCGAACTCTTCATACGTGAGTTTTTGTTCACCTATCACTCTCTTGAAGTGAAACTTGAAACTCTTTACGGCAGCCTCCCACAACCCTCCTGCTGATGGCCAGGCAGGGGCATTGAAATGCCATTGGATCTCCATGTCGGCTACCTCTGCCATAAACTTGTCATTCATAGCTTGTTCTATGTCTTGATAAGCAGTTTGCAGTACATTGCTTGCTCCGACGAAGTTGCGACCGTTATCACTGTAGATGTCGGTTGGAGTTCCTCTTCGAGCTGCCATTCTACGTACTGCTGCCATGAGTGCTGATGTTGTTAAATCAGACACTAGTTCGAGGTGTACAGCCTTTGTCACCATGCAGACGAAGACTGCTACGTAACCCTTGGTGGTTTTTACGCCTCGGCCCTTGTTGGTCTTGATGTAAACATGTCCCGTAAAATCAATCCCCGTGTGCTTGAACGGGCGTGATTGATTTACTCTCATTTGTGGCAAATCTCCCATTATTTGATTTTGTTTTTCTGGTTTTTGATGTTTGCAGGTAACACACCGGCGCAATAGCTTCTTCACTGCGCTATTTCCACCAACTATCCAATATTTGCGACGAATAAATGTCATTGTAACCCGAGCTCCGCCGTGATACGTAAGCTTGTGTGCATGATTTATAATGAGCTCTGTCAGGCGATTATCGCGTGGCATAATTATTGGATTTTTCATTTCAGGTTCAATGTGAGCGTGCTGTAGTCTTCCTCCTACTCTCAACATCCCTTCTGGATCAAGGTAAGGATTTAAATTTAAGATCTTGCTCTGTGATGATATTTTCTCGTTTTTGCTTAATTTTCTTATTTCGTTTTCGAATGATGATTGTTGGACATGTTTCACAATCATCGTTTTGACTTGTTTTATTTCTTGTAATGTTAAATAAGTTTCTTGCCTTCTGTTTTGTTTCTTTGTTATAAAACGTCGTACCCAGGCTAGTACTCGTATTACTTTAGACAGATTGCTGCATCGAGTCAGTAGGGTGTCCATGATGTTTTGTTTTGTTTTCAGGTCATCGGCAGCGACAACGTGCACAGCGTGTTTTGTGGACTTGATTTCTTCAGTCGTCTGATACTTCAATACTTCATGTTCTTTTTCTTTTTTCAGTGTTTCCGGTCCGTTCCACCACAAGTTATGATTGGCTAGCTGAGATGGTGTCAATCCTCTACTTGCGCAGTCAGCGGGATTTTCACCAGACTTCACGTAACACCAGCATGATGGCGGCATTACTTCAGTGATAGAACGTACCCTGTTTGCAACAAAGACTTTCCAATTTTCAGGGTTTCCGTGTAGCCACCCTAACACAGCTGTAGAGTCGGTCCAGCCATATACCTTGATGTTGTGGCTAGATAGACTTTGCTCTACTTTCTTCATTAATCTTGCCAGTAAGTATGCTCCACTTAGCTCCAATTTCGGCAAAGTGATTTCCTTGTTAAGTGGTACCAACTTTGATTTTCCAACCAGTAAATGTATGTTTGTCTGGCCTTGATGCTTTATTTTGCAATAAATGACACAACCGTACGCTTTCTTTGACGCGTCGCAGTAGCCATGTAACTCGATATCGCTGGCGGCGTTTGTACCGAGCCACCTAGGTATCGTGAATTGATTTATGATTTCTATTTCTTGTTTTATTTTTGACCACTCCTTGTTTACGTCATCTGGGAGCTTGTCATCCCACTGTAGATTGGTTTTCCACAAATTTTGAAAAAGCAATTTTAATTTTGTTGATATCCGTGTAAGCCATCCTTGAGGGTCGAAAAGTTTTGATATTTCAGATAGCAGTTTTCTTTTTGTGTCTGTTGTGGCTGTCGGGTCAATTTTGCATTTGAAGAAAAAATTATCTTGTTTAGGGTCCCAATGAAGGCCAAGTGTTTTTGTTGATTCTGGTTGCTTGAAATTGTATTGCTCGTTTGTTTGATTTTCGATCTTGTTATCATGTACTAACAACTCAATATAATTCGACATCCATTTTCTTAGGTTAAAACCCCCCGAAGCCATTAGGCTTTTCAGGTCGTGCTGTAGTTTACGGGCCGCTTCAATGGAATGTGATCCATGCATGACGTCATCCATATAAAACGACTCCTCAACCACCTTGGCTGCTTGAGGATAATTTTCTCTTTCATCGTGAGCCAGTCTTCGAAGCGTCATCATTGCTAAAAACGGGGCGGCCTTGGTGCCGTATGTGACCGTTGTAAGCTGATATTCTTGTAGCAATTCGGATGGTGTTTGTCTCCACACAATTTTTTGATAACGTTGATCCATACTATTTACCCAAATTTGGCGGAACATTTTTTCCACATCGGCAATAAAAGCAATCTTATGCTGTCTCCACTTTAAAATTAAAAGCAAAAGGTCGTTCTGTAAATTAGGACCTTTATGCATGACATCATTTAGGCTTGTTCCATTAGACGTACTTTGCGATGCATTGAAGACTACGCGCAATGCAGTTGTAGTGGAGTCTTCACGTAGTACGCAATGGTGAGGCATGTAATAATCCAACCCGCCGGACTCAGTTACAGTAGCAGGTATCATGTGTCCGAGCGCTAGGTATTCGTTGATAAATGCTTTGTATTGTGTTGCAATAAAATCATTTCTTATAAATTTCCGTTCTACTTGTTGGAATTGTGCAATTGCTTTGTATTTAGACTGTCCCAATGCTATAGTGCATTTTTGTTTAAGGGGAAGCCTCACTTCATAACTTCCATCGTCCAACCGTGCTGTTGTCGAGTTATAAAATTCAATGCATTCTTGTTCTTCTGTTGTTAAGGCGAAGGTATCACCGATGTCTTCAATCTCCCAATATTTCTTGATTTCGTCAAGGTTATTGAGTACGACATTGCACTGTAGACTTTGCACTTTGCCGCACAAAATCCAACCGAGCCTTGTTTGCTGTAATGCCGGCAGTGATTCTTGTTTGTAAAGACCTTCCATAATAATGCTTGCATAGACATCGGCGCCCAACAAAATATCAATATGTTGGCTGATATAAAATTCGGGATCTGCTAGTTCTAAGTTTTCCAAAATGCTCCATCCTGGCTTAGGAAATGAATAAATGGGTAATTTTCTAGTCAGACTGTTCATAATATAAACATCAGTTGAAAACAAGTAGCTTCCACTTAATGATGTACAGTTGATGTTTATCATGCCTTTCAATGTATTATCATTAGTGCCAATCCCTGTTATGACACCATTACAACCTTGTCGTTGTAACTTTAGTTGTTGGGCTGCATTTTCTGTTATCAAAGACACTTGTGAGCCCTGGTCTATGAGGGCTCGCATGGTTCTGAGCACCCCATCTGCACCTTGAACCCTGATCTTTGCAGTTGCTAGTAATATTTCGGGCGCATCGTGTTGTCGAGCCACGTGCGAAGCGCTTGGTCGCTGACCTGGCTCCTTTGGCGTAAATGCCTGCCTTGTATTTGTTTGCTTCGTAAAAGCGTCATGTAGAAGTGTATTATGACACCCGTTACATTGTCGGCAGCGTTTACTTGAATTACATTGCTTTCCATTGTGATTGTACAGGCAATTGTAACAAAAATTTAGCTTTTCGATTGTACTGCGTTTCAATATTGGAGTCATGTCTAAGAATTGTCTGCAGAAATATATTCCATGTTCTTCTTGACAAATTGGACAAGTCACTCTAAACTTTTGTGACTGGGTATTACTTGTAGCCTTGTTGCTTGTAAAATATTGCCTTGGTGCAAAATACGGCCTTTGTAGAGCGGGCCGATTATAATTACCCGATGTACTAGGTTGACTCAATTTTTGTACCGTGTTTTCTTGTTTGCGCCTTGATGCTTCAAGAGCCGTAAACTTGCTCTCTAAAAATTCCAAAAATTCTTTCAATGACGGTATCTCTCTTGGTTGTTTTAGGGATTCTAAATAATTATTGTGAGTTTCATTGTCCAATTTTTGAGTCAAAATATGGATTAATATGGGGTCCCAGCTTGTTATGTCGACACCCAAATTCTTTATGCCATTCAAACATTCTTGTGTTACATCATGAATGCGCTTGATGTGGTTTGTGGTTGCTTGTTGCAGTATAGGTAGGCCCATCAAAGTGTTCATATGGGTAGTAAAAATTAGTTTTTTGTTACTGTAGCGATGGCATAAAATTTCCCAGCATGTAATGTAGTTTTCGGAGCTAATTTGAAGGTGTTGAATCAAACGTTCTGGTTCTCCCTTAATCTTGCTCTTAAGGAATTGCATTTTTTGAGCGTTTGACAAGCATGGGTTTTCATGTATGGCTTCAGTAAATAAGTCTTTAAACGAAACCCATTGCTGATAATTTCCATTAAATTCTGGTATGTCAAGTTTAGGGGTTGATTTCTCCCTATGAAATACGGACCACAGCTTGCTATTTAGATCCTTTTTTACTTGAATATAATTTGCTTCATGTTCATTGAAAAATGCTTCGTAACCTTCATTTCTCTGATCATCCAGTTGACTGTCTATCTCCCAATGAAGTTTGTCGATAGCAGACCAGCGTGACTCGATATTTTTCAAAACGTCCTCAAACTCCCACTTTTCTTTTATGCTTGAAATGTCAATGTTGGAAAGGGTGCGAGAAAATGCCTTGAAATTACTTGTTTGTTTTCTCAACATTTCTCCTAGCTTTTTGTCAACATCGGAAGTCAACGGTTTTACGGTAGTTAATAGTATTTCAGGATTAATGGGTTGTTTTGAGCTTACTTGTGTTAATGTTTCTTTTTCCGTCGGCGAATATTTCTTGATAGCATCTGTAATCTCGTCACAGAACTTCTTTGTTTTTTCATAATGATTATCCGTAAAGTACTCATCATCTGCTACATCTTCGTAAATTTTAAGCTTTTGATCGATTATTTCAAATTCTTTCCAGTACACTTCAATAGTTGCCAACTTGTTTTGGATATATTCTGGAGTTTTGCGATCTTTTCCGTCTTTCTTGTAATTTCTCCACAATTCTTGTAAAGCACGCATGATGCGCTCTTGCTCCTTGATTAAAGCTTCCATCATAATTCTTATTAAAAATCCTGTTTTTTAATAAGATCTTGTCGGTTGTGTATATAAAACTTGTTACCTTGCTGTCTTGCTTGATTTTGAGTTCACGCGCTCGCCCAGTTCTTGCTTAAACTTGCTTAGACTTGATGGGTAGGTACCTACTTTGATAAAGTTTGTCACTCGTCAGTGACAAACACACAATTGCTTGAAATTACGCAATCCTTCTTGATAAGGATAATGTACACACTTGTTAAACTTGATGTCTTGATAAATAACAACAATCCTTCTTGATAAAGATGCTGTACTTTCCTTGCCGCTTGTTCTTGCTTAGTGTTCTCGTATTCCCTCGTTTGGTCTTTGCGCCTTCTCAACTCGACTGGTGAGACCCGCTTGTGGGAGGCCAGCAAGCCGATTCGCAACCGCACAAGAAAACACAAAAAACACTATTTTAGGCTCGAAGGACCACTAATGTCTGAGCTCTTGCTAGTTCAGTACATTGGATTGATAGTTGTTGATGAGAAAACAGGAAAATCTCTTTAAAAACTTGATAAAATGTTTATTAAAAATACTTGATATAAAAATGGTGCGCACACAGTGAGGAACGAACGTGAACTAACTAAAATGCGTAAACAGCAAAAAATACACAATAATGAAAATGCTTACTGAGTAAAAATGTATGATGTGATCGTACACTAACATATTCACATTTAGTTATATACTTAAACTCGACCTTTGCCTTAGTATACAAAAATTTCACACAAAACTATACTTATCTTTCTTCTTGTCTCATTGAAATGTCTAGCCATGTCATTAGCAATAGTTTAATTAATCTTAACAATATCTACGTACTTGTTATACGCGCTTACTTACTAATTGGTGAAAATGAGTGACACAATGCAAACTATAAATGAAATAGACAAATTAGAAATTGCACGTTCAATTGAATGTGACATTAACGAGCTTGGAAAATACATACAACTAAAAAAAAATGACTTTACTATAGTTTCCCAAAATATAAGAAGTGTTTATCGAAATTTGGATGATTTTATCCTTAATATATCTGACTTTAATTTTCATACCGACGTCATTATACTAACGGAATGCAGGATAAACTCTAATAAACCTATACCCCAATTACCGAACTATCATTCTTATTCTACAGCTTGTCAACTAAACCAGAACGATGGGGTAGTAGTTTATGTGAAAAGTACACTAAATCACAAAATTAAAGAAATAAGTCTATGTCAGGCATCGTGTCTTCAGCTTGAAATATTTAATAACACCGTTTTATGTATATACAGATCTCCTTCTTATCTTAATGCAGATAGTTTTATAAACTCATTAAGCACACACTTAGAAACACTGAATTCGATAAATAGAAACATAATCATTGCAGGTGACATAAATATTAATATAAAGCCTAAACCAATAGAACCCCAATATGAACTAAAAAATAGAACCAATTACTTGAACACGTTATCTGTCTATGGTATACTGGCTGGACACACTATACCTACTAGGGAGAAGAATTGCCTAGATCATTTTATGCTAAAGATAAATAAAACGAAGCAACATGCATTTATAGCTGTACTACATACAACTATCACAGACCATTTCACTACACTACTTATTCTATCAAAGCTTAAAAATGATCAACCTGCAAGTAAAACTAAAATAATCATCAATTTTGAAGAAGCTCTAACTCAATTAAAAAATAAAAATCTTGCTGACCTTTTATATTGTGATGATCCTGCTGTTGTAATAGATAGTCTGATATTTAAATTAAGGGAAACGCTAAAAGATAATACGCTAGTCACAGTCATACCCAAAAAATACCGCAATATTAAACCATGGATTTCTCCTGGTATATTGCGTTGTATACGAAACAGAAATAATTTACAAAAAAAAGTTCGCAGTGATCCATTTAATGACGTAAATAAAATAATATACAAACGATATAGAAATTATTGTAATAATTTAATAAAGAAACTTAAGAGAAAACATGATAGAGAACAATTAGCGAAATCGGTTAAAAATAATAAGTCACTATGGAAAAATATTAAAAGTATCACATACACGAGTAAAAATAAAAACACAAACTTAGAATTACTTAATATGAAGCCAACTCCATCAGAATCTGCAGATTTTGTCAATAAATATTTCGCGAATGTCGGAAAAAACCTTGCGCAGCAATTGCATCCTAAGAAAAGGGCACAAAATAACTATCTAAAAAACTTACCAAACCAAATTAACTCCTTTGTTTTATCACATACTGACCATGATGAGATAAACAATATTCTTATGGGTCTTAAATCAGATAGCGCATCCGGATGGGATGAAATACCAACAAAATTCATAAAACTGGCAAAGTCTGAGATTATACCCATTTTAACTCATTTTGCTAATCTCTGCTTCGACAGCGGTACTTTTCCATGTCCTCTAAAACGATCTATTATTACGCCAGTCTACAAAGGTGGGGAGCGAGACGATATCAACAATTATAGGCCTATTTCTGTGCTACCAGCGATCTCTAAAATATTAGAAAAATTACTGAATGTAAGACTTCTAAAATACTTAGAAAAATACAAGATATTATCTCCTTCCCAGTTTGGTTTCAGACGGGGAAAATGTACTGAAGATGCAGTCTTGACACTTAGTTCGCTACTTGTAGATCACCTTGATAATCGCAAAAAGTGTATGTCAGTATTTTTGGACCTAAAGAAAGCGTTTGATACCGTCTCCCTCCCTATTCTTGTACACAAATTAGAAAGAATCGGAATACGTGGAACTCCGCTTAATATTTTTAAAGACTATTTGACAGAAAGAAAGCAAAGAGTTCGAATTGGGGACTCCTCCAGTGAAGATGTGGATGTAGAATTTGGCGTACCTCAAGGAAGCGTCCTTGGACCAACACTATTTCTAATCTACATCAACGATCTTTGTAATATGAATATTAAAAATGCTAAAATTATTTCGTACGCCGACGATACTGCCATTATCTTCGCTGGCAACTCCTGGGAATCTGTCAAAGAGTCTGCTGAGCAGGGACTGAAACAAGTTAGCGAATGGCTTTGTTACAATGTTCTTACACTGAACACTGCCAAGACTAATTATATATGTTACAGCATCTACAACGATGGGCAACCCAATAAAGAATTTAGTTTAAAAATACATAACTGTAACATCCCGAATAAACAAAATTGTAATTGTACTGAAATCCTAAAAGTATCGCATACTAAATATTTGGGAGTTATTGTGGATCAGCGGCTTTCTTGGTACATTTATCTTGAATATGTGACTTCTAGAATCAGAAAACTGATTTGGATATTCAAAACGTTAAGACATGTTGTGCCAAGAATGGAGGCTGGTCCACGAAACCCATCATACCACACGGATGTTCTGGATAGGGATCTTCTGAAAGTAATATATGTCTCACTTGTGCAGTCTGTTATAAAATATTGCATTCCTATATGGGGTGGCGCCGCAAAAACGCGATTCATGGAGTTAGAACGAGCACAACGCAATTTAATTAAGGTGATGTACTTCAAAAAGATAAGGTTTGCTACTGAAAGTCTTTATAAAATTAGTAAACTTCTATCAGTCAGGAAACTATACATATCTAATATTATTCTAAAAAAACATAAGACATTACCTTTTGATCCTAGCACTACAAAGAAAAGAAGAAACTACACCGTTGTACAAGTACCCAGGACGAAAACCACATTTGCCAGCCGGCAATATGACAAACGCTCAGCCTATTTATACAATGTATTAAATAAGGAACTATATATATATAAGAGAACATATTTTGACTGTAGGGATACTGTATCTAAATGGCTAGAAACAAAAAATTATGAAGAGACAGAGAATTTACTTGACATTATACAATAATAAAACAATATAAAATAATCATTAACTTAATAAACATCAAAAAGTAAAAATACTAACTGTGAGTTAAAGGATATTTACATGTACACAAAGTTTGTGGGAACCGATTCCAAGATAGTATCGTAGGGCTTACTATCCCCCATCATACACACACATCTACATCTACATATACATACACCCCCATATACAGACACATTTACATATAATCATATACACACAACACATACATGCATAACACTAACACTCACAACACACACCCAACATAAACACGTACAATTTAAACACATACAACACCTTAACACGACTTGCTAATACATACACACACGTACACAGACATGATAGTTTTAAGTTTACTTATAATTCGTTAGATTGAAGAGCGGTGCCTCCTATCACAGGTTTTATAAAACTTAAAAGGAGGCTCCGGTCACTTAATATTTATGTAAAACTGTTACAACGAATAAAATATTTTATTTTTTTATTTATTTTTTACGCTTGTCATTTTACCGACTCTACTCCGAACATTAAAGTAAACGAGAGCTTGTCCATCATTGACACGCTTGTCATTTTACCGACTCTACTCCGAACATTAAAGTAAACGAGAGCTTGTCCATCATTGACACGCTTGTCATTTTACCGACTCTACTCCGAACATTAAAGTAAACGAGAGCTTGTCCATCATTGACACGCTTGTCATTTTACCGACTCTACTCCGAACATTAAAGTAAACGAGAGCTTGTCCATCATTGACACGCTTGTCATTTTACCGACTCTACTCCGAACATTAAAGTAAACGAGAGCTTGTCCATCATTGACACGCTTGTCATTTTACCGACTCTACTCCGAACATTAAAGTAAACGAGAGCTTGTCCATCATTTACACGCTTGTCATTTTACCGACTCTACTCCGAACATTAAAGTAAACGAGAGCTTGTCCATCATTGACACGCTTGTCATTTTACCGACTCTACTCCGAACATTAAAGTAAACGAGAGCTTGTCCATCATTGACACGCTTGTCATTTTACCGACTCTACTCCGAACATTAAAGTAAACGAGAGCTTGTCCATCATTGACACGCTTGTCATTTTACCGACTCTACTCCGAACATTAAAGTAAACGAGAGCTTGTCCATCATTGACACGCTTGTCATTTTACCGACTCTACTCCGAACATTAAAGTAAACGAGAGCTTGTCCATCATTGACACGCTTGTCATTTTACCGACTCTACTCCGAACATTAAAGTAAACGAGAGCTTGTCCATCATTGACACGCTTGTCATTTTACCGACTCTACTCCGAACATTAAAGTAAACGAGAGCTTGTCCATCATTGACACGCTTGTCATTTTACCGACTCTACTCCGAACATTAAAGTAAACGAGAGCTTGTCCATCATTGACACGCTTGTCATTTTACCGACTCTACTCCGAACATTAAAGTAAACGAGAGCTTGTCCATCATTGACACGCTTGTCATTTTACCGACTCTACTCCGAACATTAAAGTAAACGAGAGCTTGTCCATCATTGACACGCTTGTCATTTTACCGACTCTACTCCGAACATTAAAGTAAACGAGAGCTTGTCCATCATTGACACGCTTGTCATTTTACCGACTCTACTCCGAACATTAAAGTAAAAAGCGACGCCATATTTCTTTGGCCCTTCACAGAGCTAACACGACGACTGCTACCCTATAAACTAGTAAACATAATGCCTGTGCGCACGTAATTGTACCGGCCAGATGCGTCCATGGGCAGTGAGCAGTAATTCCGTGTGAACACGAGAGTAGCGTCGATTAGCAGCCTTCGTGCTAAGCAGAGCTTACTTGTAGTGATGCGCCAGTCTGACCCGGATTAGCAGCCTTCGTGCTAAGCAGAGCTTACTTGTAGTGATGCGCCAGTCTGACCCGGATTAGCAGCCTTCGTGCTAAGCAGAGCTTACTTGTAGTGATGCGCCTGTCTGACCCGGATTAGCAGCCTTCGTGCTAAGCAGAGCTTACTTGTAGTGATGCGCCTGTCTGACCCGGATTAGCAGCCTTCGTGCTAAGCAGAGCTTACTTGTAGTGATGCGCCTGTCTGACCCGGATTAGCAGCCTTCGTGCTAAGCAGAGCTTACTTGTAGTGATGCGCCTGTCTGACCCGGATTAGCAGCCTTCGTGCTAAGCAGAGCTTACTTGTAGTGATGCGCCTGTCTGACCCGGATTAGCAGCCTTCGTGCTAAGCAGAGCTTACTTGTAGTGATGCGCCTGTCTGACCCGGATTATCGAGGAGTTGGATGTTAGAGACCCATTTAAAATGTCTGTACATAGAAGATATTTAAGAAAAAATAATATGAGGGTACTTTAAAAGACCAATAGAAGCTAAAACAATTATTTTTTCAATTTTTGGTTAGTCTTTCAGTTTTGGGTTATTTTAGACAGTCTGTATATGCGCATCACGCAATACAACTGTGAAAACCGCATCTAATTTGGTGCAGAAATTAGATGCGGAGTCTGTATATGCGCATCTAATTTCTGCACCAAATTAGATGCGGTTTTCACAGTTGTATTGCTAGAGATGTTTCACCGCCGTTTCACCGATGTTACGCCGCCTAAAAACCGAGTTATCTTTTGCGCTTTTGAAAGTTCATCTCGGAGATTTAACTTTGATCACGCAAGCGCAATTGCGGGCAGTCGTTAGTAATTAATATGAAAATATGATGTCGTGAACAACTTTCAATGCACGTATTAAAACTGGCTCTGTTTCCCCGCAGGTGTCGGGCGGCAACGACCCTCACTCGGCCACCGAGTACCACCCCTTGGTGGTGAGCGTGTCCCCGCGCGGAGGCCTGGAGCGCCTGCCCCCCGCCGCGCAGCGCTCCGCCCGAGTGTTAGCTGGAGCCTACAGTACCAGGAGAGGAAGACTAGCGCCTACCGCTGCTGGTAAGATAGCATGTTCCTCAGACAGGAGTAGGTGGCTCTAGCAATACAATACAAGTACCGCTCGTGTCCTAGCCGGCGCTTGTAGTAAAAGAAGATGAAGATAGAGACAACCTACATGAAGAGAAAGGAAGAACAGCTTACATAACCTAACCTACTCTGTCCTTCGAAGCATTCTAGCTGGCGCTCATACTACTAAGAAGCGCCGATTAGTGCTTGTCGCTGCCAGTAAGGTAGCATTTTTCTTTCTATTTTTATTTTTCGGTCTATATGCCCTTCCTTAACTTGGCACGGATAGCATTTATAGATGCTTCACATAGATCCTGAAAGGCGAAGAGACGGGATGGAAAAGGAAGGCTAGCGCCATCGCTGCTGGTAACGGCCGCTTCCACCGGCGCGGGCGGCGCTTAGAAGTCAGCAAGTGGTCTTTTTCGAAGGAATCAATGAAAATGATTTGTCAACGTCTACCGCCTTTTTATGAACCATTTATATTTTAGCTGAATGTTTAGCTGTCAGAAGACTCCTTGACTAAAATACCTCGACAAATTGACCCCTTGTCCCAAATGAATGCTGGACCCGGCACTCATCAAGTTACTAGTAATAAATGTAAAAGCAAGAATATTTTAAACGTGGTTCATCAAAATATACAGGGCATATTAAGCAAGGAATTAGAAGTTGAGTTGTTCATGAACTGTAATAATATTGATATTTTATGTATTACAGAGCACTTTTTAAAAAGTTATCAGTTCATGTTCAGCTTTAATAACCACCACCACGTAGCTAGTTCGTTCAACAGAAAAAAAGCAGAACGCGGTGGCTCCTTAATACTTGTTAATAATAGTTTTAAATATAAGGAACGAGTTGACATAGTGAGCCTGTCTGTTGAGCGTACTATTGAAATAGCCTGTATTGAACTTGAACAACTTATTGTAATGAGCGTATACAGACCACCAGATTCATCTTTTGATTTATTCGAAAAGATAATGGATGAAGCGTTGACTAAAATCAGCGATAAAAACAAAAATTTTATAATTTGTGGTGATTTTAATGTTAATCTGTTAGAGGATAATAATACTTGTACTAGATTTAAATCTTTATTTTTATGTCACAACATGAACTATCTTTTTTTGGAGCCTACTAGAATTACTGCAACATCTGCTACTTGCATTGATAATATATTTTCTAACATTACGCCTACTTACAAATCGGTCATCAATAAATTAACCTCTGATCACTCTGGTCAGATAGGTATATTCAATATTAAAATAAAAAAGGACCAAAAAGAGGATATTACATGTGTCCCCATTAGTGACACTCGGCTAGAACACTATAGGAATAATATTTTAGATAAATTATCGGAAATACCATACAGTGACGATCCAAATTTATTGTATAACTCAGTATTTAACGTTGTCAAAAATGAATATGATACGGTATTTAAATAAAAAACTATAAAAGTTAATAACAAAGCTTTGTTTAGTGATTGGGCGACAGCGGGAATTCATAGGAGCAGACGAAAATTATATGAACTCTATGAAGAGAAATCATATAACAAGAGTACGGCCTTTCTAGATTATGTTCGTAGTTATTCAAAAATGTTTAAACGCGTTTGTGCCGTAGCTAAATCCAATTTCATTAAAAACAAAATTGAATCTAGTAGCAATGTAATGAAAACGACATGGAAAATTATAAATAGCGAGACTGGAAAGGCCAAAGCTACACATAATAACTTCAAGCTTAAAATAGATAATCAATTGTTAAGTACAGACCTAGAAGTAGCAAAAGCTTTTGAAAATTTCTTTACGGACATTCCAGTTTCAACAACCAAGTCTTTAAATTCATCTCCCGCTGCTGCTGAATCTATACTTAAGCAGAACTTTGAGGAATGTAAAACAGATTTTAAATTTAGGCACGTAAATAATGAGGACATTGTAAAAGCGTTTAAATCCCTGGAAATGAAAAAGACGGCTGACGTCCATGGTCTATCTGTAAAAATTATAAGTTCCATTATAGATTGTATCGCACCTCACCTTTGTTGCATATTTAATCAATGTATAGATAACGGTGTGTTTCCTGACTTGATGAAACTAAGTAAAGTGATACCTTTATTCAAAGCCGGTAGTACATCAGACCTCACAAATTTTAGACCTATATCGATACTACCAACTCTTAGCAAAATATTTGAAAAACTCATACTTAATCAATTGCAGAGTCATTTTTATGTCAATAATTTAATTCATGTTGCTCAGTTTGGTTTCACAAGGGGTCGTTCAACAGCCGACGCTGGTGTTGAGCTAATTGACAATGTTTTTGGTGCCTGGGAAGACGCAATGGATGCAATAGGTGTATTCTGCGATCTATCCAAGGCTTTTGATTGCGTCCATCATGACATTCTTGTCAGGAAGCTACGCCATTATGGTGTAAAAGATCAGGCTCTTGGCCTTCTGGAGTCATATCTAACAGATAGGGTTCAGATGGTCGATGTTAATGGGAAAAGATCACCCGGATCTTCAATAAGTATGGGCGTCCCGCAGGGTTCAATTCTTGGACCTTTCTTGTTTTTAGTATATATTAATGATTTACCTTATCTTGTTAAAGCAAAACATGGGTTAGTATTGTTTGCCGATGATACTTCTTTGATATTTAAAGTTAAAAGACAACAATCAAACTATGACGACGTAAACAATGCTATCTCTAGTATAGTGAATTGGTTTACTGTTAATAATCTATTACTTAATGAAAAGAAAACTAAATGTATTAAATTCGTATTACCCAATGTGAAACCGGTAACTACAGATATATTTATAAAAGGACAGAAATTGGACCTTGTAGATTCGACTGTCTTTTTGGGCATTACTTTAGATGCCAAACTACAATGGGATTCTCATATAAATAAATTGTCGAACCGACTGAGTTCAGCAGCGTTCGCAGTTCAAAAAATTAGAGCCCTTACCGACGTAGACACCGCTAGACTAGTCTACTTCAGTTACTTTCATAGTCTAATGACCTATGGTATTTTATTGTGGGGTCACGCTGCGAATGCTAATAGTATATTTATTTTGCAGAAACGGGCTGTTCGTGCAATTTATAGATTAGGGCCTAGAGTGTCACTGAGGGAAAAATTTAAAGAAATCAATATTCTGACATTTGTGTCTCAATATATCTATGACAATCTTGTGTATATAAAACGAAATATAAGTAATTTTCAGAAGCACAGTGATATACACAATTTTAATACTAGAAATAAAGACAAGTTGGTTGCTTATGTCAGCCGACTACATAAAATTAGTAATTCTTTTAAAGGCAATTGTATACGCTATTACAATAAGGTCCCTACTGATATTAAAAACTTGCCTTTAGACAAGTTTAAAATAATTATAAAACAGAAATTGTATAAAAAAGGTTACTATAGGATATCTGATTACTTAGAAGACAGGTGTCCATGGGAATAGATTGTTTGAGTAGCAGGCTTTTTCGATATGTAATAAGCATTAATTTTGTAATTGACAATATTTTATTTAAAAAAGGAAACGCAAAAGATGCGATGACTGTGGAGTTTCTTCGGTGAGCTCTTCTCCACAGATTCCGCCATTGTGTTAGTGAACTCACCCAAAAAAATGTAATGACGGATCTAAGTGATGTAATAACATCCTATGGAAATAAATTATTTTGACTTTGACTTTGACTGATCTGCACCCCCTGCAGGCCCGCTGTGCGCCGCGCGGCGCGCCCCGCCCGCGGACCCGCGCCGCGACGACGACTACGCCTCCTTCCGCGCCTTCAACCGCTCCTTGCAGTGGAGCTGCAGTGACGTCACTCCCCCCGCGGAGCTGCTCGTGGCGCCCAACACGTCCTGGCCGGATGTCGTCTACTACCAGTCATTCACTCACCCCGGTCAGTGGAACTAAACTATTCTTTTTCCCTTTAGTCCACTTAGGACAGGTTTTGGATTACAGAATTCGTTATACAGCCAGATTCCTTACTGAGCTGATTCCGGATTCGTCGTCTACTACTAATCCTTCTACTCACCCCGGTCGGTGGAACTAAACCATTACGTACGGCTCATAGGTCATACTATACTATAATAATAATAATTAATTCTTTATTTGTAACTTTACATGGTTCGCTTATGTTGTAACTCTGAAGCTTGTGCTAGTTAAAAACTGTGTTACAAGCTTCAGCGTCTATAATAATAATAATAATAATAAAAATTCTTTATTGATCTAAAAGTGCGTTACATGTGAGCTTGGAACCTGTAGCCTGTGCTAGTTGGATAACTGTGTTACAGGCTACAGTGACTTCCCCTTATTTAATTAGAACATAATCTGGCACTAGTATAGTTTTACATAAACAGAAAAGCAGTAAGGCAAACAAGTAGCTTAAGATATAACTGTAGTGTAGTGACACACTCTCCCTACGTAAGCTAGTTTGTAAGTTAGATATAAGGCATTACAGCCTGCACTCGCGGGCATTATACGTCTGAACGTCGATCTAGTCGTTTGATTCACGAACCCTCTACGGCCCACATTGCATGGCGACCCTGCCAGTGCTGCCTTATCGGGCAGTGCTGAGTAGTGGGAACCTAATATGGGTTGGATGTATGAGGTGTTCCTTGCGTCGCGCGATGTGCACAATGTTGTTTAAAATTTTAAAAAGTGAAATATAAAAAAGTGAACTATTGGACTACAGTTATTTGGCAATATTATGTGATGATTTAACGTGAATATGGATGAAGCGATGATGAGTGATAAACAAATTTTGATTAAAACTGGAGGAGATCTAAAGTAATTTTGAAATAGGTAAATGGAATTAGATAAAAATGTGACAAGAGCTAAAGAAAAAGGCAAAAGAGCTAAGAGCAATATGGAAAATGGACAAAAGGAATAAGAGTGTATGCAGGGCGCCGGGAGGTCGTTGGAGTCGAGATGAGAATATGGATGTGAAATGCAGGCGGCCGGGAGACGATGGTGTCGAATGGATGATAGATGATGAGTCGCAGGGCGCTGGGCGATGCTCGAGTCGGAAGTGGATGGATGCAGCCGGGAGAAAATGTAGGTCCGTAATGAAGTGCCACACGTAAGTTCATCGTTCGTAAAATTTCGTCATCCGTAAAATCGTATCACCAACCAATCCAATCCGGTCGAAGTGAATAAGTGCAGTGAATATGAAGAAGTGCTCGGAATGTCAAGTAAGTGATGTGTTTAGGGAAAGTAATTAGTTTAAGTAAAATGTTTAATAAAAGTTTAGAAATAATTACATAATTAGCTGCCAAGAGCCTTTATTATTTTTAAAGTTCTAACTTTTAATAAATCTGAGTATAAATAAAAAAGTACCATTGTATCTGAAAACAAGTAGAATCAATTTGTTACTTGAAATCAAATTTAGATATTATATATTTTTTTTAATTTTGCAAGATGTCAAGTATTGCAACGCAATATTTTCCAGTAAAGGAAATTTGATACTGTTCATTGTCCAAGTGCACAGGATGTAAGAAGCAACGAACATTACCTATTCGTATTTAGAATGCTTATATTTTAGAAAATGTTCCTCAAAACCTCATTGATAAATTTGTTTATATTTATACAGGTTAATTTTAAGCAACTATTCGACTGGTCATCAGACCAGGTAAGTCAATTTTGATATTGCATGTTGTATAAAACCGATTAAAATGTTGTAGTATTTAACAAGAGTAAATTTTAATTTAATCATGATTAGACAGCAAAGCTAGCAAGTGATCATATTTATTTTTCTTCGTATCTCATATGGAATAATTGAAGCAGGTATAGAGATCATACTGTACAACAACATGATGTTGTATTAAAACCAAATTAGTTAACACTGCTTTCAATTTACGAATTTTGTAATAAAAAGTAATCCTTATTCTCGTATTAACAAATTGCGTCTTAATTTATGAAACATTTTTTTTTCTGCAACACAGTAAAGTATAAACACATTTTATTAAGGTTTGTATTGAAGTTAAATAATAAAAAAAAAATGTACAGTAATATGCAGTCTCATGATCAGAATTACATAGTGTTCAAATTCTATATTAAAAAAAAAAAAAATTATTTATATGAGTGATGTAAAACTTTGTATGTTGTTGCGTTATGTAAAACCATTTCTTTTCAAATTATTTCGTATTTGAAATATTTTTCATTAACCAAGATTTTCTATTTTACAAAAGAAATAAATTAATAAACTTTTACTTTATTTGCTAAGTAGCAATACTGTGTGTTGTACAGATCTGGTAGCTTTTTATTTTGGAAAGTATCTACATTGTAATGTATATGAAAATTAACGTTATTTATACGTGTTACATTTATGAATTTTGTAAAATAATGTACCTACTAAATATTACATTTAGTGCTATATTAATTCAATAATTTACAGAATCACTTTGAATCTACCAAGAAAATTATTATGAAATCTAAAAACCAAACTTTTAGTATGGTAAATTTAGCGAAAATGTATTTTTTTTTTGTTTAAATCATTACATACTTATTTATAAGAAAAAAAAACCTTCAAAGATAGTCAGTAATGTGTTAAAATAAGTATCGGTAGCGTATCATAATTTGTAACATAATCATAATATGAAACCAAGTAGCAACACGGCAGGAATTCACATCGTAACCATAATTGTTTAGTCTAGAAGCAGTTTGTATTGTTATTATTACAGGTCCAAGTATTGCAATCCTCTTACCTTGCGTTTAAATGATGATACACGTGAAACTAACCAATGCCATAGTTCTAAGAACAGATGTAAAATGAGCAATGTATTTTTTTTTTATTTTAGCAGAAGGATCAATAACGAGTTTGACATAATTTAACATTACAGACATTTGTTTAATTACTTACATAGAGAAGAATAGGTATTTTGAGTGTCAGCGAAGTGTCTGCGAACGTCTTTAAGATTATGAGCGTGATAGGTGATGAGTTGTTGCGTTATGCTCGAAATATACTTTTGTACAGTTGCATTAATGTACACCTTTACATTTTCTCGAATATAAAAATTAATAATTACACGTGTATACAATCAAGTACAGTCAGCAACTAAAAACAGTTGAGTGTTTAATTTATTTTTGTGATAGTCGTTTTATTTTAACAACGTTTAACTTTATTATAAAGATGCAGGAATTCTATATTTTTACGCTTTATATTTACATTTCAATAGTTTGGTGACAGATGCGTTTGTTTTTATTATATTAGAGATTTGTATAACAGTTGCAGGGCGTAGGTTTCAATTTACAGTGTTGTATTAATGTTTTTTTTTTTTTAACAACATGACTGTACACAATAATAAATTTTATACATGAGTAACAGATTTTTATGTTTTGGGAATTTAAATGAGCTTATCATGACCGTCAGACGTCATATCATTATCATCACCTATGCTGTCTATAGGTGATTAATTAAATTTTGTGATATAATATATCGTTTTTATTATGTATATATATATTTTTTAAACAAGTTAGAAATCACTAGATAATTTGTGAATACGAGTAAAACAAAGAAACAGGGTTTAGATGGAATGGAAAAGCAAAGCGTATTAAAAACATTTTGAGATAATATTATTATACTCAATATGGTACGTGTTTGTTTGCTTTTGATTGTATGGTTTAGTTAGCAAATAGCTTAATTTGAGATTGATTATAAGGTTGATAGAGCAAGAAAGTTACGAAAAGTTAGCACAGTTTTTAATATAGAGATAGGGTTTATTTTGGTTGTTATTATATCAAAATACTTTTGGATTGATCACCCAAATGTTAAGACATTGTAATAAACAAAATATTCAATCATGGATAGAGAAGTAAACTTAGGTTTTTGTATGTGTAGGAAAAGCACAAGTTGCTATAAGTAGAACACAGTCAACACAATAAAAGGCACTTACAAGGTTTCAGATCCTTCTTTTGATCATGGCCGAAACGAGTTTTCCCCGTGAAAGATGTTGGAGACTATATAAAGTCTTAAAACATGACCTTGGATAATGAATGCTGAAATGCATTTCATTAAATGGACCACGATTCTTGACTGACGGAGGTGCGCGAGCTACGCAACGTTAGGAGATCTGGTTTCATAATAAAAGACTAAAGAGTCTAAAATAAAGTCGTGATTAAGTAGTCGGTAAAAGTGCCTCTCTAAAAAAGTAAGTAAATGATATTATAAAAAATAAATAAATAACCGACTTAATAATGGCTGGCCAGCCCATGTTATAAAAGTGTGCCTAGTCCTCCAAGGACTTATGATAGCTAGAAGCTATATTATAGGTGTTCTGTTGACTGAAATGAAATGTGTGTGATGTTCTAGAAAATGTATTGAATAAGATAGATGAAGTTTTTGATAAGTAGAGAAAGAGAATAATTAAAGAATATGAAATTCAAATTGTAATGAAAAAACAAAATGTGAATATTGAAAATTTGTAATAGTATGGTTAATAGAATAAAATGTCAGAGATCTTTATACAAGAAAAACAATAAAGAAATGTAACCGTTTAGTAGAAACAGGAAATATTTTATTAAAATCTATTCAGAAATAATTGTATGACGATTGATAAACAAAATATTAAGACAGTCTAAGATCATTCTAGTTCCGAGTAATTCTTCAAATATACAATGAGTACATAAAATCCAGGGTGTGTGTGTGTGTGTGTGTGTGTGTGTGTGTGTGCAGGTGGGGGGTGTGAGTATACATGTAGCGAGGGAGGGAGAGAAGCCAGCCCTACGCAGTAAATACTTGGGATTGGAAGACCCCTGGCCTCACTCCCTCTCTCTCCAGTGTGTGAAGTATGTGTGTGATTGCGAGACCAGGTGGGAGGGGGGACGGAATGGCATGTGTATGTGTGTGTGGGGGGGGGGTGTAAGTGTGGTAAGAGTTTGTATGAGTTTGAGGTTTGAGGAGTTTGTATGTAAAAATATAATACATATATATACCTACTTGTTTATAATATGTGTGTGCATTTGTATATATATTTATTATAAACTTACGCGTTATTTAAGTTATGTTACGGCCTGGAATAGATTTTCAACCGCATCCTAATTAAATTCAGCAAGGTAATTAATAACGTGTTTCTTAAATTTAAAATTATTATATTTCATTACGTTATCTCTAATAAGTAATTTATTATAGAGAAGTGGAGCACTGAAGTCATCAAATCTTCTAGCAAACTGGCTTTTACAAGGGTATTGCGGGACTCTAATTATTCTTTTATTACTAACGGGTAAAAGAGGCACAGTTTTGCAGTGGTATCTACGCAAACACTGCAAAATATATAGCTTTCTAATTGAAAGTACCTTGCAAGATTTGTATAAGTCAGATGTAGGGTGTCTATATGGTAGTCGTTTTATTACTTTGAGAAGGGCACGTTGCGCCCTTTCGGCAACTAATAGAAAATTCTAGTATGACTAAGATTACTACCAAGAAACATCGATCATCAACAGCTCGTAATCAGTCGTCTACTTACTACCAACTGTTCACTCACCCGTCATGCGTCAGTGGAACTAAACAGTGCAATGTGGGCTGTAGAGGGTTCGTGAATGAAACGACTAGATCGACGTTCAGACGTATAATGCCCGCGAGTGCAGGCTGTAATGCCTTATATCTAACTTACAAACTAGCTTACGTAGGGAGAGTGTGTCACTACACTACAACAGCTCATATACCGCTCTTTGCATTAGAGTTGCAATGACGTCACTCCCCCTGCAAATTGTTAGTGACACCTAATATAATACTTCCTGGCCAGATGTCGTCGGGTTATTCCAATAATCCCCATTGACTTGCCCCATTGATGGGGATTTCTGGTTTTTTTTTCAAAAATCCCCATTGAGTATTGATTAAGTTTGTAATGGGGATTTTTGGAAAAAAAAACAGAAATCCCCATTGATTATTGATTAAGATTGTAATGGGGATTTTTGGAAAAAAATCCAGAAATCCCCATTAGCTTCAAATTAAGTACAACTTAGAATAGAATATACTTTATTGCACACAAGGATATAGCTTGAAAGTACAGAAGATAGATAAAAGGGTGTACAGATAGGCGGCCTTATTGCTAAGGTAGCAATTTCTTCCAGGCAACCTTAGGGTACAAGAAAACTTCATTGGAACTGTGGGACGGTGCACACAAGAAAAACCTACTACCAATCCAATGTTAACTTCGAGTTATAAAAAAAAACTGTCAAAGTGTCATTTCAGTCAGAGGTATTCAACATTCTTATACTTAGCTTAATTTTTTTTTTACTACTTCAATTTTTTTTCAATTACTTATCTTCATATTACAGACATGAGCGGCCGCATCTTCGTAGTGGACAAGCATCGCCGCATAAGCGCGCGCGCACTGAGCCACGCGACCAGTGCGCGCGCGCACCCGTACGTCGCCGTGTCCGTAGCAATAGTGACGGCCATGTCGCCGCTCCTGGCGGCCGGGCGCGGGCGGTAGCGGACAAGCTTCGATACTCAGTCTTAGGTCTTAGTCACAGACCTACCAAAGTATCTGTGAAGCCAAAATTGGAACTACAGGCTATGAAAATGTCAACTATTGTGATTGGTTATTTTATATGACTGCTAGCGCCGCCTTTCCTTTCACAGATAAGTTGGTAGGACTGTATGCACCAATTATTAAGTACTTTAAGTTATTTGGAACAGAGAGAAGGTTGCAGAGGCTCTAGAATGCGAGACAGAACTGTATGTAATAAAAATATATATTTTTTAATTTAGTATTGTCTTAAGACGGCTTTATTTAGGTTTGCAAAGCTTTATTTCTTTTTCAAATAATTTTAAAGACCTACATACATTGTGTGTTACCCCAGCAAAATGCTGCGCTTTAGAACTCCTCTAATCAAATGTTTTTGACATCTGAAAAAATCCTTTTTAACCGTATCTTAAGTTTCGACACATTATTTAAGCGATGAGCTACCAGGAGGGGTTACTTTTTATTGGTGCCAAGCTCAACCATTCCGTCCAAACTATTTATGAAGTACATGTAAGATATATTTACAACATTGAGCTATTATTACTACGTATAGAGAAGACACCACCCCATCACAAGTGTTCCGTTCAACTGTGGCCGGCCGGCCACAGTTCACTCAGTTCTGTTGCTTACTAGCTCTTGAGCGCTTCAGTCTTGTTTGTTTTAAAGCGAAAAAACGTGAAAAGTCATATGCCCTAGTGTGTGTTATGATGTTGCACTAATAATTCTAGTAATACGGCGAAGTGCAAAGGAACAACTCATCATTTTTAAACTTAATTCGAGTAAAATATTTAGCGGACGCCATGTTGCGTCATTTGTCATTTAAGATGTGACATTTGGGTGTAACAAGAGTAGATCATATCTTTTACAGTGGAAAATGATAATCTTACAAATTTAGTAATAATTTAATGTAAATCAAGAAAGATGAAAAAAACAATTCATTGTTTTTTTAGATTGATTGTTTTCATTGATTGATTGTTTGTACAAGTACATATTATTTGTTTATTAATAGATATTTTGTAACATTTTATTACTTCAAGGTATCCACGTATGAGCCGTAAGGATAGGAATTTGATAAAGTTTATCGAATGTTGTTTGTTTCGCAGAGTAAATTCAGTAAAACAATATCATAATTCAATTTATTTGTCAAACATCTTTAAATGTTCCCACCCAATTGAATAGGCAGAATATAAACAAGGTGTCGCGTCTATGACTTATTAGCCGCCCCCCGCGCGCCCCGCACTGCCGCGCTTGTTGCACACATTTTGTAGGCAGCGTCTTTTCTAGTACGTAGTACATTATACTTCAATGATTTACAAAGCTTTACACAGATTTGTATATTTTTTAAACTTATTATTGTAGATCACTGCTTTAGATATAAGATCACTTTCAAGCTTTATTTTATTTTTAAAATTTAATGCAGCTATCGAATGTATCAATCTTTTATACAACTTCGAATTTAAATGTCGAGATCTCTGCTTCTTATTATTTTTAAGGACATTTTTTGTACTTATATTTTTTTACAATAAAACAGTTTTAGACACATTTAAAATATGTTTTATTAATTAAAAGTAAACACAAGGTGCCCCAAAGGTGCCAGCCCTCTATCGATATTGACAGTGGTGAGACAAAAAGTTACCTAATATTATATTCATAACTAATTTACTATTAATTTTAATTAGATTACATCAGTCACTAACATGGCCTGCTCGGAACTCAGATCCAATTATACAAGGTGATATTGAGATTCAGGCTTCCTATCGCATTGAACAAACTATTCATCGGTATCAGTTATTCATGACGCGAGTGGTTTGTAATTATGACTTCTATTGTAGATTTTGCAAGGATAGGAAAAAACATACGCTACTGTGTGCGTGTGCGTGTGTGTGTATGTGTATGTGTGTGTGTGTGTGTGTTTACTGTTCTGTAAATTTTTCTGGATGCTATTAGAATAGGATACTACACACACATTCTTTACACTTTAATAATACTCGAGTGAGACTGATGTCCGAACAGGGCTTCTAAATATCACAATTTAGTGAGAGCAGAGCTCTATACATACATAACATTTATTACAAGTTTAATTTTAAAACGTCTAGATTAGTAAATAGATGCATTGATGTCATTTCTGAAAATCACAAACATTTTCTATTTCTTTGCTTCTTTTTAAAATGGTAATAATACAATGGCAGTTTTGTCTATTCTCATATTTAAAAAGGAGAGGAGTATAAGTAAGGTATTCGTTTATAAAACACCGTGAAACATTGGTCGGTTTTCGTTAAAAGGAGTGTTCAGTCCATTAAACTGAACAACTTTCCCCAAGGAACATCATAGGCTGTAAAACTACAAAAATAAATGGCTCGTTCATACTAAACCGCGCGTCCAGTTGATCCATTTACTATGAGGGATGCATTTTGTTTTTCATTTATCAGTCCATGTGCCTCGTCGGAGAAAGTTGTTCAGTTGAATGGACTCCCTTTAAAGAAAATCAACCAGTCAAATTTCACGTTATATTTCCGCCGTCGCAGCGGTGCGGTGACTGGTGTAAGCCTGTCTTCAGCTACAATAATATGCGATTGTGGTCGTCAGAATTGACGCCGCGAATTATTTCTAAGTATCTACGAAACACCGATAAATATTAGCGATGATACGTTTAATAGACGGCAATACTTACTTTAATATAATATTAGTTTTAACGATCCATAAACCGAACCAAATAATTTTGTTTAATAATCAACTATAAGAAATTAAAATAGAGAAAATAGCCATAAACAGTAATGTGTGTAAATATTGCGAAAATACAAAACATTTTTGGCGAAAATTGCACTAAATGTAGTTTATAAGAAAGAAGTAAAACGCTGTGTTTTAAAGCAAGTCGCATGTTATTGCTGGGCGATACTCGCATACCAGGCACTTCAAGACCGCTCCATACAGGGGCTCGCTATGGTTATATTGCATCAGTAACTAATTACATCATTAAATACGTTAGTAACAGCTACATCCTTGCTATATCACTAACATAGCTGTTCACTGACTCAAAACCACCACAATAGTAAGTCACTGTGGTCATATGCAACAGTAACTAAATACACCATTAAATATATTAATTACATAGCTGTAGACACTCTAGAATAATGAGATAACTCTAGGATAATACGAGAACACCCTTACTCGAGCATAAACATTTATATTTATGGATATTAGATTGTGTATAATTTGACGTTGTGTGGTGTGGGTGTTAAACTCATACTCGATAAGTCGAATAATCGAGCGCGAATTTGCTATACTTCTCATGCGCGGTGAAGATCCAGGAACTCGTGAAGAGAAACCGGCAGCTCCTCCTCTGCGGGAAAAATATATGAATTAGCTTTGAAACGACACGTTTGGAGAGTTCGTGCACGTACTAAACTTAAGTGGCATGATCGGGAATGACTTGGCAACACATAGAGACGAGACAATCTCGGCTGACATCCCCCTACATTCACTTGACTCTCGGCGCGACATCATGTTACAGAGTGTAAGGGACAGGTTCCCACAAAAATAAAAATATAGGTTACACTCTATGGTTCTTAATATTGTGTGAGCTCACTGTTTGGCGGGGCGGGCGCTCGAATCAAGGCGAGGCAGGCGAGCGTCTTGTGCTGTAAGGGGCGCACGAGGGACGCTCGGTTGAGAGTGTGTGAGCTCACTGTTTGGCGGGGCGGGCGCTCGCATCAAGACGCGCGCGGCGAGGCAGGCGAGCGTCTTGTGCTGTAAGGGGCGCACGAGGGACGCTCGGTTGAGTGTGTGTGAGAGTATGTGAGCTCACTGTTTCGCAGGCCGGGCGCTCGCATCAAGGCCCGCGCGGCGAGGCAGGCGATCGTCATGTGCTGTAAGGGGCGCACGAGGGACGCTCGGTTGTGTGTGAGAGTGTGTGAGCTCACTGTTTGGCAGGGCGGGCGCTCGCATCAAGGCGCGCGCGGCGAGGCAGGCGAGCGTCTTGTGCTGTAAGGGGCGCACGAGGGACGCTCGGTTGAGTGTGTGTGAGGGTGTGTGAGCTCACTGTTTGGCGGGGCGGGCGCTCGCATCAAGGCGCGCGCGGCGAGGCAGGCGAGCGTCTTGTGCTGTAAGGGGCGCACGAGGGACGCTCGGTTGAGTGTGTGTGAGAGTGTGTGAGCTCACTGTTTCGCGGGGTGGGCGCTCGCATCAAGGCCCACGCGGCGAGGCAGGCGATCGTCATGTGCTGTAAGGGGCGCACGAGGAACGCTTGGTTGAGTGTGTGTGAGCTCACTGTTTGGCGGGGCGGGCGCTCGCATCAAGGCGCGCGCGGCGAGGCAGGCGAGCGTCTTGTGCTGTAAGGGGCGCACGAGGGACGCTCGGTTGAGTGTGTGTGAGAGTGTGTGAGCTCACTGTTTGGCAAGGCGGGCGCTCGCATCAAGGCCCGCGCGGCGAGGCAGGCGAGCGTCATGTGCTGTAAGGGGCGCACGAGGGACGCTCGGTTGAGGGCGACCAGCTCGGCGGCCGAGTCGCCGAACTTGTTCGGAGTGTCCAGGTGAGCGCCGCCGGCCAGCAACGCCTGCCAAAACACAGCCATCTTAGATAAATTGTGAGCTAAATAATCATACAAAAAATAAAATAAAACACGACTACCTTGCCAAAAAAAGAATAGCTTAAATATAAAGCTGATTATGATTATGGTCTTATCACAACTGTGATTACAGAACTCCTGCTCCGAGCGTCACAACAAAACTGTCCAAAAAGAAATAGATTTGTTTTTTATTATTATTCCATATAGGTTAGTGCCTTCTAAAAACGGGTAGTGATTCATTGCCAGAAGTTTGTTTCCCTTGCCTTTAAGGGCCTTATCATACTAGCGGTTTGCGAGCGGCTGCGGACCGGAGCGGGCGCGCAGCGAACACGCCGCGCATGCGCAGCGAATTCGTTGCGGACGCGCAACGGTGACTGCCATTTTGTAGTGTCTCGTACAAACGCCAGCCCGTAACTACGAGCCTTTCTTCAGGTGACACTGATAATCTCAAATGTGTGACTTCATGTCTTAAGTCAGTTTGTATCAGATGCAACAAAATGTAGGTCTTGACATTCTCAGGTAGATAAAAAAATTTTTGGATTATTTTTTATTCGTTTGCAAAACAACACAAAGTAGTCGCTCTCTTCCATTCGATTAATTGATAATGGATCCTCCCAAACTCGTCGATGCTTTCGTTTTCGTCTCCGGCGTCTTCGAAGTAACAAAGCCAACAGCAGTGTTTCCTCCTTGGAATCCATTTTGTCACTGAGTGTATTGACACGCGACGAAAACGTTGCGTATCCGCTACGCGTCCGCGACATCCCTACTGTGCAGCCGCGGCGTGTTCGCGACGCATTCGCTGCGCGCCCGCTCCGCCCCGCATCCGCTCGCAAACCGCTAGTATGCCCTAAGGGATTTAAAGGAAGTGCAAGTGTAAAACGTTATCACCCCAAGTAATTGTCGCTTTCCGCACGTTTTGACGTTTAGTAAAAAGAAGCTAATTTGACAAGCGAATCAACTCGCGTATTGATAAAAAATGGTGCTGTTAGTATTAAAGGTTAAAACCAAGGACCGAAACCGGTACCGCAAATACCGGTATTATTTGGTAACCACCTATATTTTTTTACCGGTATTTTAAAAAGGTAAGCTTTTGGCGTATTAACCACCGATGCGTAATACCGGTAACCGAAATAAAATTACCTTTATTTCGTGAGATCTCGCGACACCTCGGACCGCGCTATGACGCGCTGTCTATCTCACTCGCACCCGTCGCGTCGTTTCGTCTCGGTCGTCGGTTGGTATATTCAAAGAGCGACCGGCTCCTGTCTTATTTGTTAGTAAGTGAGGAGGTCGCCCGATCGCGGTTAGCGTATCTTTCTTTTTCCAGTTTCATAGCGAATTTTGGATAGTTTGGTCTGCCCGAGTGTCATAGTTCTACTAGAAATTTACTTTTACGTTTACTTTAAAATAAAAATAATATACACTAAGGAGACGAATACCTCAAAATGTGACATCGCAAATTGTAGTAAAATGTAAGATTTTCCCCGTAAAAATAGGATCTTTTCCTGCAAAAAGTATACAAACAATCTTTATTTCAAATTTCATCGGCGCAAAATCAATACAAATATAAACATCCAGACATACTTTTACATTTGTAATATTTTATTATTATATTAAGATATAGTACTAAAATATTACAAATGTACAAGTATGTCTATGCTATAAGTATGCGTCTTATCACACTTTAATAAGAAAAAAAAGCTCATTTCGTTATACTTTTATAATTGATATTTGTTATGATAATAAATATTTTTATACATATTATATATACTGAGATTAATATGCTATTTAAAAAAAAAGAGAACGTAAACTTGTGAAATTCAAAATAGCGACCATATGTTTATGGACCGATTTTGTTGAAACTTGGTTGGAATAATATTTTGACATGCAATGAAATCCGTTTCGTAAATACGATGACACATAGACTAGAAAAAATCAATAAAATTAAAATATCTCAAAAACTATGCGTCGTAGCGAAAAAATAATGAAACTGTGCCCCCTTAATAACCCTGAACACGACCATGGTCGTTCTATATAACGACCTTACTTGACCTTGACAAAGTTAAAAAAAGTGAGTGTCAAGGTCAAGTAAGGTCATTATATAGCATGGCCATGGTTGTATTAAGCGTTATAAAGGGGGCACAAATTTTCGTTATTTTTTCGCTACGACGCATAGTTTTCGAGATATTTGAACAGTATTGTTTTTTTTATAATGTCTGTCTGTGTGGCATCTTATTTAACAAATTGATTTTCATTTCATGTCAAAATATTGTTCTAAACCAAGTTACAACAAAACCAGTCCATATTATACATAAAAATTGGTTGCCATCTTGGATTTTTGACATTTATATCATACCGTTGTTAATCTCATGTCAAAATAATGATCCCAAGCCAAGTTTTAACAAAATCGATCCACGAACGAAATATAGGCCGACATGTTGGATTTTTGTCATTTTTAACATTGCTTCGTTAATAATTGGAACTATCCAACCATTCTCAATCAATCAATAGGGAATATGCATAAAAAAATATTAGTTATTTTCATAGTTTATCTGAAAGTATTCAATAATAGAATACCGACAGTGAAAACAGAATCGAAATTGACCGAAAAACAAACTAGAAGCAACATTATTAAACAAATATATCTGTCCCTCTTTTCATCATCAACGAAAACAAAATTTTCTATGGTGGATGTATTGCCCGCGTGACCAATGACGTCAATGGTCATGTCGGACCTCTGTCTAACCATCAACTTTGAAGCCTTATAGTTTCTGAGCAAGATATTTGAAAAGATATTTTTATGTGTTTATCTGGAACTTGAAATAAATTAATGAATAAAATGAATCTTAATGAATTTAATAAAAATAATTTTAACAAAAAATAGAAACCTCCTTCAAATTAGGTTATATGGTTATCTCCACTAAAAAGTAACAAATAAAATAACATTCCAGATGGAACATGAAAAAAAATATTGCCAATATCCTCAATTAAGTAGATAGGTGTGTATTAAGTAAATATTTAGAACTTTGTACTTCCTTTTGAATATTTTTTTTCATGTTCCATCTGGAATGTTATTTTATTTGTTACTTTATAATGGAGATAACCATATAAGGTAATTTGAAGGAGGTTTCTATTTTTTTTGTTAAAATATTTTTATTTTATGATTTTCAGTGTTTCATTCAATATATTTTATGTAAGTAATTAATCCTAACCTCGACACATATCCTTTTATTTTTCTTCATTATCCAAAGCTAGGTTTTGTTATTTAACAGTTTCAGTACAAAGATATTATACTCTCGTATTTTTGGTATTTGCTTAGTTTAGACTGCGTCTTTCGTGCTATGCAAGCGCGTTTAGTTGTTTATTATATTATTAATGATTGTTTCGAAAATAACATAAGTTAAACTGGGTAAGAGGCTACGAAGTAAGAGGTCATTTAGTAGTCCTGCTGGCCACTAAAGTGACAATGCTAAGAGGAAAGAATAGCTTCGCGATCCTAACGCAATAGATATTTAGGAAAACATTTGCTATCGCTCGTGCCCCCGGGAGAGAGAGCGAGAGCGTTGCAGCTCGCGACTGACAATAGGTACTTTTCTTGATGAAATTCCCATTTCGGGAGAAAACGGTTTCCAATAACTAAATTTCAACAAATCACTTTTATTTTGATGTCGATCGTTTCAGCACAATATATTCTAGGTTCATAAGTTTGGTTTAAAAAAAAAAACATTGTTTTTGTTCAACAAACAGCTTAATTCGACACAGTTTTAGTCATAAAAATTACGGGTGCCTATATAAGTTTGAATCTATAGCGAATTTTGTAAAAAGAAAAATCTATAAACCTAGTCATTCATTGTGTCAATAACATACTAAAAAATCATGGAGATTGGAAAATATTTAGAAGTGGAAAAACGTTTTCTCTTTTTGTATGGACGAGCACGTACTATTCTTCCCTCTTAATAAGCTTATAGTTTACACCGATACTTGGGCTATTCGTAAGAAGTTTCAGGGTTGAGATGGTATCTTGAAAGTCTGTCGTTAGCTGATTACATACAGATAGTGAACGTAGGCTGGCTTCTTCTTTTTCTTCATATTGTGGATTGTAAGGTCGACAACCAACCTCACATACCCTCACACAGTTAATATAGTACCGGGCCCTTGTCAAAACCCACTGACTTAGCACGAGTAACGACGCCTTCTGTAGATATTAGAGCCGAGACACATGGCTTAACGTGCCTTCCGAATCACGGAATCATCTTTCTTTTCAGACAATCAGGTGATTCGGGCAGCAATGTCCCAACTAAACTGAAAAAAGTCTCACAAGGACATTTTCGTTTAAGAATGTCTTGAACCCGAAACCTCCGTAAAGAGAGTAAAACACTCGACCACTCGGCCATAGAAGCTAAATTATTTGTGATATCCAATACAATATCCGAGCAGGTTCTTGTCCTGTCACGGTCGCCAAAAAATGTTCTAAAATCGAATAATATAATTTTATATGGAACAACGGAAACGTAGATTTTCAGCAAACTGACAAAACAAATTTATTTCGTTGCCTAGCAACATTCCACCACAAACGGTATCGCGCGCGATGCATGTTGCTATCACTGGTTGAGGAGTTTCCGCTTTTATCTCTTATTTCATCATCAGATTTTGACAAAATTTATATGGATCTATCCCTAAAGCACGTTCTATCGAATGAAAAAAGAATCATCAAAATCGGTTGAAAACTGACTGAGATATGACTAAAAGAATAGACGAATAACGACGCGAATGCTACATTCCGTTGAGGAATTTCCAAGTTTTACCTCATGTTCCACCATCAGATCTTGACGAAATTAATATGGGACCACCTCGAGAGTAAATCCTATCGAATGAAAAAAGAATTATTAAAATCGGTTAACAATTGGCGGAGATATCTAATAACATACATAAAAAAAAAAACAGACGAATTGAGAACCTCCTCCTTTTTTGAAGTCGGTTAAAAAAATGTGCATATTCCCTATTAATGTTTACAGGACCATTAAGAATTATTTTTCACAAAGTTAAAAAAAGTGAGTGTCAAGGTCAAGTAAGGTCATTATATAGCATGGCCATGTTTGTGTTAGTCATAAAGGGGGCACAAATTATCGTTATTTTTTCGCTACGACGCATAGTTTTCGAGATATTTGAATATTTATTTTTTTTTCTAATGTCTGTCTGTGTGGCATCTTATTGGACAAATTGATTTTCATTTCATGTCAAAATATTGTTCTAAACCAAGTTACAACAAAACTAGTCCATAAACATAAAAGTTGGTCGCCATGTTGGTATTTTGACATTTATACCATACCGCCGTTAATCTCATGTCAAATTAATGGTCCCAAGTCCAGTTTTAACTAAATCAGTCCATGAACAAACAAGTTGCCCACTATTATGGATATTTGTTATTTTATAATTCAGTTGCTATTTTCTTTTCAAAATAGAGTATCAAACTGAGTTTTATCGAAATCAGCCCATAAGCAAAAAAGTTGGCCACCATCTCGGATTAGCTTCACCAATGCGTAATATTAGATGAATTTCAAAATAAATTGCTTGCTAAATAGATTGATACATTCACACTTTGATCGTAATCGATAGTATCGAAAATACAGATAGCCTTTCGATACTATCGATAGACTATCGCTATCGCAACAACACTAGCTGGCATTAAGCTTTAAATTAAATAACTACGAAGCTGCGGTCGAATCGCAAAGAATTTATAACTATCTACATTTTCGATAGTTAGAGAATATACAAAATCTAAAGAAAAAACCAAAATACAGCCACGTTCTCAACGTAGAGGGGTATATTTTAATAATTTCATGCATAAGCAACAAATAACTCTTAAAATGGCGCGGATGAAAATGGATTAGTTCCCAATACATTTCTAATTTTCCCTGACTCTGAGTTGACCCACCATTAATCGGGCTAAGTTGTGACCACAATGCAATGTGGTGTTTAAGAATCTCACCGAGTATTACAATTTTATTTATAAAGCTCATTATTTGACAGTTAAATAAGGTCTAATAGTCATTCCAAATATATTAAAATACTTACGGTCACTACCCAGTTTCTGTAGACAGGATGTTTTTTAATTTAAAAAATAAAGTCTTTTATTAATGCAGATGAGAATATTTTAATAATTGAATGCAAAAACAACAAGAAAATCTTCAAATTACGCGGATGAAGATAGATTACTTCCTGAATCATTTATAATGCCGACGACACGGCAAAAATCGTATTGTATTGTACTTATTATCTGAATGTAAACAATTCAGGTATAAACACTTTTAGGTACATTCAGTCAATTTTGATTAGTGCTTCACGGGGACCACGTGTTACTAAATTTAATTTGCCGTCCGAACATTAAAAGATGGCTAATTAGCCACCTTCGAGATAAATTATATATATGTTTTATTTGGGTCGATCTGGGACCGCAACGTTAAAGCGTACTGGAAGCGAAGATCGTCAAGTCTAGGTGTAAACGCTCCTTCATGAAGCGGCTGTAGGAAAACAGGTTATAGGAAAACAACCATCTACAATTCATGAAGTGGACTGTGCGGTTGTAGGAAAACAACCATCTACAATTCATGAAGTGGACTGTGCGGTTGTAGGAAAACAACCATCTACAATTCATGAAGTGGATTGTGCGGTTGTAGGAAAACAACCATCTACAATTCGCGATATTTGCTTTTTATCATAAGTTGCTATGATTGTACGGTTTAAGTGCAACCGCACATGGTCTTAGTCAGCCGTTTTACTTTTACCTATGTAATGCATAATTTAGTTCACGTCACACCACCGCGTCGTGTGCTCGTACCTTTCGTATCAATATAAACAAGTGTATTTACGATTGTTATCAAGATAATAAACATTGACTGAAGTTAATTCTTCTATCATTTATCAAGACATCACCAACATTTAAAGATCCCTACAATCTACCAAGAGACTGTACATCTTTATGGTCCTTCGAGCTTCTCCAAGTGTTTTAGTGTTTCGTGTGTTTGTGCACAGTAGCGAATCGGTCTGCCGGCCTCCCACAAGCGGGTCTCACCGGTTGGATTGAGAAGGCGCAAATACTGTGTGTGAGCCACGCGACACTCAGCACTGAAGGAACCAGCTGCAACAAGGCACAAGATCATCTTATCTTCACATACGAAGGTGGATTTTTCAAAACAAGTTCATCAAGTTAACAAGTGCACAACAAGTTTCAGAAACAAAACAACAAGCAGGTACCTAAATATCAAGTCGTCTTGAACTCCCACTTGACTGCTGGGTCAAGACAAAGCTATCCAGCTTAATAAACAAGTGAATTCAACAAGTTGTATTGCATTTATAAAAAGGCCCTAACATGGAGGCTCTTAATGCTATGCTAGAAACCCAAAGCATATTACAAGATAACATACGCAAGGTCTTAGTTAATTTTAAGAAAGACGGTTCAGAGAAACAAGCTCTTGAATACTACAAGAAACGTCTGAGTAAACTAGATGCGTTTTGGGAAGAATATACCAGCAATCATAACAAGCTAAAGGAGTATTTAGCGGATGACCACGAATACTTCACTGGTAAACAATATCAAGAAGTACGGGATTACTTCTTGAAAACAAGAGAGATAATAGAAAAAACAAGTTTCAAGTTTTATCCGCCTACCATCGAACAATCAGACAGCGATGAGGAAAAACATCCCAAAGCAAGTGGTAGTGGATCTGACAGGCAGCTAAACAAGGGCGCTAGTTCTTCTAGTACTGGAACAAACAGCAAACTAGATGATATGATGAAGAAGCAGTTAAGTAATTTCAAGGCTTTTTCACGAACGGCTTCTAACATCAACCTGGAAACCATCAACGAGAAATGGGAGTTTGAAGATTGCCTAAAAACTCTTGAAGCTCGCTGGAAAGTCGTAGACACTCAACATTGGGAGATAGACAGCGAGCTAGATGGATCTAACAAGCAATATGAGATTAGATACACAGAACACGAACAAAAGTATATCGACATGAAAAGGGCCATAAATAGCAAGTTATGGTCTGTGGCACACCGAGAGAAGTCCACACCTCAACTCGATATACCAGTATTTAACGGCAATTATCAACAGTGGGTGTCATTCAAGGACCTGTTCAGTGAAGCTATACATAATAACCCGTCACTGTCAAATGCTCAAAAGCTTCAATTTTTAAAGAGCAAGCTTAAAGGAGAAGCTGAGCGCCTCATTCAACACCTGCAGATAAGTTCAGAAAATTACCTTACAAGTTGGGAAATATTGAACCACAGGTACAACAACAAGAAATTGATATTTACCACTCATATGAATACACTGATGAACCTTCCGGTTATGCAACAAGCGACGTCTAATCATATCAAGCGTATTCATGACGTAACCTCTGAATGCCTAAACGCCATCAAAAACCTGGGCATAAATATTGATACCTGGGATCCTATCTTAGTACACATCTTAGTCCAGAAACTAGATGCAGAAACCCATAGCGATTACCTTGAGTCACTAAAAGAGCCAAGAGAAATACCAATTTTATTAGATTTTCTAAACTTCATGGAAAACAAGTTCACCACTATGGAGTCGGCTCGTCGCAAACAAGAAAATATTCAACAAAAAACAAGTATACCTAACAAGTCATACAACTTCAAATACACGAGCCACAAAGCAATTGCGCAATCAAGCAACCGACCTAAAATTAATAAAATCAAATGCTTAATTTGCAACAGCGATGAACACCGTATTTATTATTGCAAGCAATTCATGGAACTGTCACCAGCCCAGAGACGGCATACAATTGCGCAATTGAATTTTTGTTGTAATTGTCTGTTTAGTCATAACGGCAAGCCATGTACATCAAATAAACGCTGCCGTGAGTGCAATGGAACACACAATACAATTCTACACGAAGCCTATGCAAAGGGTAATAACATGACACCGCCCGACATGACGTCAAAATCCACGCCGTCGCCAAATCACGCTAGCAACACGGCACAGCGAGGCGACCTGGCTACTCACGTGGCACAACAATGCGATGAACAAGAAATCCTCTTAGCAACAGCTATGATAAAAATACAAGGAGCAGATGGAAAGTACCTAACCATGAGGGCTCTAATCGATCAAGGCTCTCAAGTGTCATTGATCACAGAAAATGCTGCGCAACTATTACGTATAAAGCGCCACAAGTGCAGAGGCATCATCACAGGAGTTGGCACCAAGGACAACACTTGCACTGGCATGATGAAAATAAACTGCAAATCACAAAATGATCAATTTTCATTTAGCACAGATGTTTACATCATGAAAAGTTTGACAAAAAACTTACCTAACTATTCTTTTACAAAACCAACCTGGAGCTTCCTAGAAAAAATACAGTTAGCCGATCCAGAATTCAATCTAAGCAATTGAACATTTTACATTTTATTTGACATTTTACTTGGAGCTGAAGTATATTCAAATATAATACAACGCGGCATCTATAAGGCTGACGAATCGGCTCCGGTTGCACAACAGACACGGCTTGGTTGGATTTTGTGCGGAAAAGTACAAACGCTACAATGCAATGTAATAATTAACAATGTGGATGAAATACACAAGTTCTGGGAAATCGAAGACATAACAGAGGACCCGTCTTATTCAAATGAAGACAGCAAGTGTGTCGAATTTTACAAGTCCACGACAACAAGGTCAATAGACGGACGGTATCAAGTCAGGCTTCCCCTAAAATCAAACATCGATCAACTGGGACAATCCAAAAATAAAGCTATTGCACAATTTTTACATTTGGAGCGAAAGTTTGAGAAAAACAAAGAAATCGAACAAGAATATAAACTATTTATTAAAGAATACCAAGAACTGGGTCACATGAAGCTCGCCGGCGGCGGTAACACGATGCTGCCGCCTGAGTATTACTTACCTCACCATTGCGTGCTACGCGAGGAATCAACTACTACCAAACATCGCGTAGTCTTCAATGCATCCGAAACTACGTCACGGGGAACAAGCCTCAATGACTGTATGTGCAAAGGGCCTAACTTACAAAAAGACCTTTTAGCACTAATTTTGGGTTGGAGACAGTATCGAGTGGCTTTCACTGCCGACATAGAGAAAATGTTTAGGCAGGTTTGGGTTCATGAAATCGATCAAGGATTACAAAAGATTGTGTGGCGTGATAGCCCGCATGAACTTCTGCGAGAGTATCAGCTTACAACTGTTACTTACGGCACCAAGGCTGCTCCTTTTCTTGCAATGATGACGTTGCAACAGTTAGCTGAAGATGAACAAGAATCTTACCCGGAAGCTGCGAAAGTAGTCAAAAACTGCTTTTATATGGATTTAATCTGAGAAAGTGGAGCTCGAACTATCAAGAGTTATTGCAAGAAAAGGACAAACAAGCTCAAAGTAATTTCAACTTTAAACAAGTGGAATCAACAAAGACCCTTGGGCTTTTATGGAATCCAGAACAAGATGTTTTCTTCTTCCAATCGAAAATGAGTGGCAAAAATAACAAAGATAGCACCAAAAGATCTTTGCTATCAGAAATCTCAAAATTATTTGACCCACTAGGCTGGGTCACTCCATTATCAACAAAATTGAAACTTCTGTTCCAACAAGTATGGAAAACAGGACTGGAATGGGATGACAAGCTTCCCGAAGACATACATTCAGAATGGCAAAAGATCAAAGTCGATATAGAAAACATAAATAAAATACAAGTACCACGGTGGATCGGCACTGACGTCACGTGTCAGCTCGAGTTGCATGGCTTTAGCGACGCCTCGCAAAAGGCATATGCGTGCGTCATTTATAGCAAGTTTATAAAATCAGGTCAAGCTGAAATAAATTTACTTGTCGGAAAATCAAGATTGGTTCCCTGCAACAAGGACGTTTCATTGCCAAGACTGGAACTAAGCGGAGCCCTTCTTCTTTCCAAATTAATGAACAAGGTCATTCAAGCTTTTTCGCCAAACATGAAAACAAGAGTCTATGGTTGGAGTGATTCCACAGCAGTTCTGGGATGGCTACAAGGAAATCCAGATCGCTGGAAGCCATTCGTGAGCCACCGAGTCCAAAAGGTTACTGCTATCATGCCGTCAGATTGTTGGCGCTATGTAAAATCGTCAGAGAACCCAGCTGACTGTGGAAGTAGAGGTTTAACAGCGACTCAACTACAAGAACACAAACTGTGGTGGAATGGACCTGCATGGTTGTCGACCTATGAAAACAATAATCATGCTAATGAAGTATACATTACAAACGAAGAAGCGAAAAAAGAACAACAAGTAAATGTGATAACAAGAGATCAAGAAGACCGAAGCAGTCTTATCAACGACCTTTTATACAAATTCAGTTCGTACACAAAGGTCGTCCGCGTGCTAGCATGGGTGCGCCGATTTATAACTAAAAAACAAGAAAGAAAACAAACAACATGGCTAAATCTGTCGGAAATACGAGAAGCTAAGAAAATGATTATAAAACAAGTACAACAAGAAGTATTTGGACAAGAAATACAAAACCTAAGAGAACAGAAAAAGATTACAAACAAGAGCAAGATCTTAAATCTAAATCCCTTCTTAGATGACGATCAAGTCCTTCGCGTCGGTGGGAGGCTGCGAAATGCACATATTAATCAAGACATGAAAAATCCGATGATTTTGCCACAAAATCATCGATTGACTGAATTAATAATAAATCACGCACACCAGATCACGTTACACGGCGGAGCGAGACTTACACTCGCATTCGTTCGACAAAAATACTGGGTCTTAAGCGGAAACAGAACAACTAAGAAATACTTACATCAATGCGTAACCTGTAAAAAGCAAAAACCAAGCAAGCAACAACAAATAATGGCAGACTTACCTGAAGCAAGAGTGAATCCTTCTCGTCCTTTCATGCACACGGGCGTAGATTACACGGGTCATGTCTACCTAAAGGCCAACAAGGGTCGTGGAATCAAGACCACGAAAGGATATGTAGCAGTCTTTGTGTGTATGGTCACGAAGGCTATCCATCTAGAGCTGGTCTCCGACTTGACCACTTCGTCATTCATTGCGGCACTGCGCAGAATGTCCGCGCGAAGAGGAACCCCAAGTCACATGTATTGCGACAATGGCCGAAACTTCGTCGGAGCAAGTCGCATACTAAAACAAGAGTATCAAGAACTGCAATTGATTTTTAATGACGAGCTGATGAAAGAAGTCACAGACATGGAAATCAAGTTCCACTTCAACGCACCCTTATGGCCATCAGCAGGGGGTCTCTGGGAAGCTGCGGTGAAAAGCTTCAAATTCCATTTGAAAAGAGTCATCGGTGAGCAACGACTGACTTATGAAGAGTTTTCAACACTGCTCACCCAGATCGAAGCGTGTTTAAATTCAAGGCCTCTGTGCGCCATATCAGAAGACCCTGAAGACCTTGACTATTTGACACCATCGCATTTTCTATCAAGTGGCCCTGTATTAACGCTCGTTGAAACTGAAAAAGATCAAAGAACCCGCTGGCAGCTTACACAAAAAATATATCAAGATATTTGGAAGCGCTGGCGCTCCGAGTACTTGTCCCAGCTGACAGCAAGGTCTAAATGGAGACAATCACAAGAAAACCTGAAAATCAATGATGTAGTTCTTGTTCATGAAGATAACCTGCCTCCAGGCAAGTGGATCATGGGCAGAGTAGTAGAACTACACCCAGGAAAAGACGGTTACACTCGTGTCGTCACCCTGAAAACAAAAAATGGATACCTCATACGTCCAATTATCAAGCTAACAGTTTTAACAAGTCATGATCAAGATTTAAATTCAACGACAAATGACAAAAAAACTGAGGATAACAACAAGACAAAGAAAACAAGGATTAACAAAAGGTCTTGTTTCACTACACTTGTAACAACACTATTATTTTTCATGACCTTCTTATCAAGCACTGAGGCCATTGTCAATGTCACCAAGTTCCGAGAAAATCAAGGCCTGTATTTTGATAAAATTTCAAACATGTTACTTATCAAAGATGAATGGAAACTGGTCGTATATTATCAAATGGAACCTTATTGGCAAGGAAATAAGGCACTTGATTCATATATACAGACAATGGATGCGTCATGCCAAACTATCCGAGAACAAAGTCACTGTAATGCAATACTACTCCAGCTACGTCACGGCTACACCGAGCTCGAGTACTATAATCAGCTGTTATTAAGTCAGCACATTGGAGAGCGATCTACTAGACTGCGTGCCCGACGTGGTCTTATCGACGGTGTGGGGTATCTCGCAAACAGCTTATTCGGCGTTTTAGACGAGAGATTCGCTGAACAGTACAAGAAAGATATAGCCATGCTGCGAGAAAACGAAAACCACATCGTTACACTTTGGAAAAATCAGACCTCAATCGTCGAAGCTGAAAATAATTTGCTAAAACGAACAGAAAACGTAATGAACCAACAGCACAAAGTAATTAATCAACACATGATTATATTACAAAATGAAATACAACAAGTGAAAAACGCGAGTCAGGAAAACAGAGCCGTTAATGACTTCGCAATAGGAGCCATTATAGCAAGCAATGTGCTCAATAACTTGAGAGAATTACAAAATACTTTAATAGACACAGTGACAGATATTTATCAAGGGCGCTTCAATTTACACTTGTTAACGCCAGAACAACTTATTGACGAATTAAGTATTGTATCAAGTAAACTTCCTAAGGACGTTTCACTTCCCGTAGATAACATTCATTCAGATCTACGCAAGTTGTACAATCTACTGAAAGTCAAAACAAGGATGATGAGAGAATTCCTAATCTTTGAGATAAGGATACCACTTATCAGCAGAGAGACATACGAAATACTACAAATCATTCCAGTACCAAAATTACAACAAGCGAGTATTATAAGTCTAATACCAGTGTCAGGTTTCATAGCAATTAACTTGAAGAAAGACACTTTTATACCTATGAGCGAAATAGACGTCAGAGCCTGCTTTACGCAGACAGACACATATTTCTGTCACAGCAAGCAACCAGAATATCGCATCAAGGACGATAAGAATTTGTGTGTGATGGAGAAACAAGAATGCCAGTATTCAATCGATAAATGTACAAATAGGTGGCAAGAAAGCCATGCTATAAATACTTACATTTATTTCTGTTGCGAAAGGTGTCAGGTGAAGACAATGTGTGACGATCAGATGACCGCACATGAGCTGACAGGAGCTGGACTTATCAGTGTAGGTCATGGTTGCATTATAAAGACAGATGAGTTCACCATTTATCCACACAAACCTCACACAAGCGAGGTACAAGTATCACCAAGTTTATATGCTCCAACTATTTCGCCAATCAATCACATGATAAACCTGACTATCCCATATCTGACTATTGCAAACAAGTCTCATTTGGATTTGGAACAAGAAACTTTAGCTATCTACAACAAGATACAAGATCTAAGGGAAAGCGCTGTGTTTACAGATAACTTATCTTACCATGACGTCCACCAATACACAATGATTTACCTGATCTTCGGTGTGATCGCAGTCATTGGAGTTGTCATCGTCAACAAGCGCGTACAAAGATGTAAGAAAGCTCAAACAAACATGCAAGCTAGAGCAGAGACAGGGGATGCAATAGAATTAGAGGTGATGCCGCCAGCCGGCACTCCGCGACCAAAGATGAAGACTAAGACGCACGGAGAGTGTCAAGTGCACAACATTAGCATGACAACAAGGACGTGTGCACTCAACAAGAGGCTCGAAAACAAGTCGACGAGCCCTGTACTGCATAGATTTAATGAAGCATTTAATGAAGACTCTGTATAATTCATTCATTTTTTAAGACTTCATTGTTAACATTTATTTTGATTTTTCAATCAAGTTTACTTTTTATTCTTTCTATTTACTTTCTCTGGCCCGGGAATATGTACGGTTTAAGTGCAACCGCACATGGTCTTAGTCAGCCGTTTTACTTTTACCTATGTAATGCATAATTTAGTTCACGTCACACCACCGCGTCGTGTGCTCGTACCTTTCGTATCAATATAAACAAGTGTATTTACGATTGTTATCAAGATAATAAACATTGACTGAAGTTAATTCTTCTATCATTTATCAAGACATCACCAACATTTAAAGATCCCTACAATCTACCAAGAGACTGTACAATGATGATCCTGCATTATATTGCTATATTTCAAATTATTTGTTGGTGTTGCCAACAATATGCAGCAACGATGCAGTTTCAGATTCAATCTACTGGCAAAAAATCGTAGTGTTACGGCTTGATGTGGTGGACTGTACCAGAGAACATTCCAGAAAACGCCAAACATCAGTGATCTTTGAAAACCGACCAGAAAGTTCGAAAAGTATTCGCTACTCGAAAAACCTCACCGTCAAAATTGAATAGGAGACTAGAAAGTTCGCTACTCGTTCGTTATTCAATAATAACGAAAAGAATATCAGAATAGGAAAATTACGGAACTATGAAGGGGTATTAAGGACGGGAAGTTCAGTGTAAATTCAGTGCAGTGTCACAGATAATATAATATTACGTACAGATGCCTCATCTCATACAAAAATACTGTAACCTCAAAACTCGGGCTATTCTTCGGGCTATTTTGTTTCCTCTATTAGCTCACTAAATAGGTGGTGCTACGTGCGCACTGACCTACAAAATTGCGCAGATACGCTATCTAATGCCAAGTTAACGATTTTTCTGGAGTATTTCGGTTTTGCTTTTCATCACTAGATGGCACTTTAGTGCATTTGCATTGCAGCCATTTTAGTATAAACAGCGTAAAGGCGTGTCTGCTGCGAATGTTTTGGTCTACACTCTACACAAATTCGTGTTACTACTATCCAAAAACATTAAAAATGTTTTAATGCAAAAACAAAACATCGCTGTGTCAAGGGCTATATTATAACTATTAGATAATAGATGTCGCTGTATGTGTGATATGTCACAAACAATATAAGTATTATATTAGACGATAGATAGCGCTGCAAATGACAACGATTGCTTAGACTCTACGTAGTGCCAATGTTGTCACTAGATGTCATCAATAATTTAGAACAAAATTTCCCTACTACGGAATGAGACCCCGTGGCAGTGTCAAGAGCCAAAGTAAATAAAAGTGCAAGTTAGAGTGCTGGTGAACAAGGTGCAGTGAAAGTGATAATTTCGGTTTAGTGCTACTCGTGCCCGATCAAGTGCAATTTGTGACGTTGCTTATGTACGAGAGTAATAAAGGACCCATTTCTCGTGAACAAATTTTTCAATGAATGAATGAATGAATTTTTCCCTGAACCTCGCTCGCTCGTAGCAGTATTATAATGAACTTCAAAAATGACAAATTTCACTTATGTGTTCAGAGTAGAATTAAGGAAATTGAATTAAAATTGTTCAGAACCAATCGGTGGTTTTGCTTCAAGCTGGCATCTCTATGATCTACGTCGGATGTGACGTTTGAGAACTGTCTTTCTAGCTGTCATTCGGTCTTTTTTGGTACTTGCATTTTTTTGAGGACGTGCGCAATTTGGCTTTTCGGAAGATTTCTTAGCGATTCCACGCAAGAATAGCACCTGAGCAAGGACGGACCTCGAGTAACAGCTGCTCATCGCCTGCGCACGTTGCTTCTTCGACATTCCAAGATTTTCCTTGTAGCCCTTCCTTCCCCACTTTCCCTGTGCTCCTTGTCGACTTAGTTCTTCACATCGAGTTCGGCCACAGGATTTACTTGTAAGTGTTCTGATCTATTGTATTTTAAAATTAACGTAACAGCTCCGCGTTGCCGCGGACGTACGCAGACCCTCGACCACGTGGCCGAGCCACATGGTGTGTCCTTCAGACACGCGGTCGAGGGTCTGAAGCGAACATCAATAATGGAAAAGGTAGCCGTACAGACTAACCTTGACGAGCTCGGTAGAGAAGTTGTACGGAATAGCGGCCACGTGTAACGTCGTGCTCTTCGTGTGTATACTTAAGTGTTGGTGTAGTGTGTCCTAGTGTTAGTGTAGTGTGTATCCTAGTGTTGGTGTAGTGTGTATCCTAGTGTTGGTGTAGTGTGTATTGTGGGCTCACCTCGACGAGCTCGGTAGAGAAATTGTACGGAATAGCGGCCACGTGTAACGTCGTGCTCTTCGTGTGTATACTTAAGTGTTGGTGTAGTGTGTATCCTAGTGTTGGTGTAGTGTGTATCCTAGTGTAGGTGTAGTGTGTATTGTGGGCTCACCTCGACGAGCTCGGTAGAGAAATTGTACGGAATAGCGGCCACGTGTAACGTCGTGCTCTTCGTGTGTATACTTAAGTGTTGGTGTAGTGTGTATCCTAGTGTTGGTGTAGTGTGTATCCTAGTGTTGGTGTAGTGTGTATTGTGGGCTCACCTCGACAAGCTCGGTGGAAAAGTTGTACGGAATAGCGGCCACGTGTAGCGCCGTGCTCCGTGCTTCGTTCCTGGTTTGAACTCCTGCGCCGCAAGATACGAGGAGCTGGACCACGCCCACGTGCGGGAACACGGGCTCGGCCTGCTGCAATAGATACATACATAGATAGATAGCAGCATAGCAATGATGTAATATATGAAGTGAGGTAGATGTGTCACTAGCGCGCAAATACTGAGGCGGTCAAATTAAGACAATAGTTGTCGTAATTATATTTAGGAATAAATACAAAATAGTCGCATCATAATAGCAAGAACATAAGCAGCAGGACAACCGGTTACAGCTTCATAACGTGTTAGTAAAATGACACAAAACCTCTCGGGTGGAAGTCACACACACACAACTTTATAAATCCTCCAAATAAAATGCCCTTTCATAAAAAATTACCCGATCAGCCGATTAGTTTGTATGAAAGATAAAAAAAAAATGTTGCTTATTTTAAAAAGTTGTGGAACAAAAATTTTTCAGTTTCATGGGTTGACCTACCCCGACCCGAGAGGTTATGCGTTAAAATAAGATAAAGTTTAGGGACACCGCTTCGTTCCACGTAAGAATACCAGCGACACGAGCAGGCGGACCACGCGCGGGAACACGCACGCACGCACGGGAATACGGGCTGGGGTTGCTGCAATACGCAGCAGGACAGGTTAGTAATAGCTCTTATACGGACACATGCGGGTTATCCCCACTGGCCCACAATAGTGAGTCAATGGGAATTTATTTTTTAATCTGACCCCTGGGGGCCGATAATTTTGAATATGTTGCTAATGATGTCGAAATTTCAAGATGACAACGAACTAAAGCGAATATGTGAGCATGTTTTAAGTGATCTGTTTTGAGCACTATTTTGACAAGAAAACAAATCATGATAAAGCGTCATTACTAAAAGGGCGGTTTTTCGTCAACACAATATTTTAATTTCTTCGCAGGATTGTGCTGAATTCCTCACGAAGTTTTCCAATAAGAATGAAAAATAAACAGAAAAATTGCTACGTAGTGGGGTTCAAATCCAAGCTACCCGGACGGGAGGTGGCAGCTTTCGTTACTAAACTGCCGACGCTCTTCTTAATTTAAAAATATTATTTCGTTTCGTTATTTAATTTACGAAAACCATTATACACTCAGTACACTTACCGGCACAGCGACGTCGTCGGAGAAGTAAGTGGAGCGGATGACGTTGAGCCGACTCACGCACAGGTGCAGGATCGTGTCGCCCGTGTGCGCCGAGCGGACGTCGCTCGCGAGCAAGGTCCGCAAGGATCCCCGCACCGCCGCCATCTGCGAGGGGTCGGCCGTTTCCAGCAGCAAGTAGATCAGGTGCGTGACGCAGCGCAGCGCGCGGTCGAACGTCTCCGCCTGGGGGTCGGGATACTGTCTCCAAGTTCGGTATTGGCATTTCAAAGTGCAACAATCTATTGTACTGTACAGGTTCATAAGTGGATCCGTATCACGAGGAGTCAATGCATTGAAATAAAAAAAATCTACAAGTGTTTACTTTTCGATGTTTGCCGTTATATCGATGAAGTGGTCGGGACTGTATCCGCAACAAATCGAAAGAGTTATATTATTTATTAAGACGCACGTGATATGAATCTGTCGCAAGGATACTTTCAAAGCCGCGATATTATTATTGTACAACACAGATTGTGCAATCATCCAGTTTTTAGGGTTCTGTACCTCAAAAGGAAATAAAGAACCCTTATAGGATCATTTTCGTTTATTTAATTTATTTATTTTTTCGTCTATCTGTCTGTCTGTCAAGACCCTTTTTTGACATTTAAATTAAATTATTATTATTATTATTTATTATATTATTATTGTTTAGTCACGTTTTATACAAATTTCAATACTCACAAAATCGACAGGTAACTTCCCGTTGATATGCATGAAATTTGGCAAGAAGCGAGTTATTAGCACTTCTCTATTTCATATAAGATTAGATAGAAAGTCAAATAGCCGAAGCAGGGGTTTTCGACATTTTGATTACATGCTCGTAGTACTAATATTTCAAGGCATTTGAGAAAAAATCGACTAAGTTGGAATCCGCCGCTCTCGCATCTCTCCTCTATTATTTATTACCAGTAGGTGCTTTACATGTAGATCGTTCTCAGCCCACAACACCTACTGCAGGGTACATTCTAATTGACAAATTTCAATCAGTCCTGTCATGTCATGGGCGGCACGAGTAACATTATAATAAAACAATACATTCTATTATATTATAAATATCTGCTGAGAACTATTTATAATTTGATTGCATTATACAAGTACTTCGTTAAATTACGATCCAATGGGGTATGATAAAAAATAGTACATTACTGCCGCAGCCGCAAAATTAGTTATTGTTGGACGAGGACACGTTTAAAGTTCGAGCCGCAGGTGAGGACTTTTATTGTGTACGAGTCCAGCAAGAGTTATTGCGGCCGAGGCCTGTATAGTGCTTTTCCCGGAATTCCCGAGGAAATTATAAAACGCTAAAAAAATTACCTTGAACCTTGGATTTGGATGTCTACTCGTATCGTACTAAACTTATAAGTTCTAACATTTATCACTTTAACCTCTACTTCGACTACTTGAACCATTCATTGTTGTAATATTTCCCTAATTCAATGATTAGTAACTCTATCATGAAAAATAAGTAACTAAAGGTATACAAGCCTCGGCCGCAATAACTCTTGCTGGACTCGTACACAATAAAAGTCCTCGCCTGCGCCTCGGACTTTAAACGTGCCCTCGTCCAGCAATAACTAATTTTGCGGCCGCGGCAGTAATGTACTATTTTTTATTTTATTAATTTATTTATTTTATTTTATTTTATTTATATTTTAAATGATAATTTACACTATTTTAATAAACGAATTTGACTGTTTTATTAACACGCTTTTATTAGCTTCACTTGTAACTATGTATGTAAGAAAATCTTGGAATCTTAATTTGACCCACTTCCCGGTCTTCGATTAGGATGAAATTTTGCACACGCTCTGAGTTCTGATGACAATACATGACTAGCTAAGAAACGTCATTACAAATCCAATATGGCGGCCTCCCCAAGATGGCAGACTGGCTGTTTGAAATCCACCCCCATGATATGGGTATCAAATGAAAGGGTTTGCTGTCAGGAAAACGAAAAAAATAGTCACGTGACTTAAATCCAATATGGCGGACGTCCAAGATGGCGGACAGGCTATTTGAAATGCACCCCCATGATATGGGTATCAAATGAAAGGGTTTGCTGTCAGGAATACGAAAAAAATAGTCATGTGACTTAAATCCAACATGGCGGACATCCAAGATAGCGGATTGGCTATTTGAAATGCACCCCTATGATATGGGTATTAAATGAAAGGGTTTGCTGAATGGGATACGATCAAAAAAAATCACGTGACCTAAATCCAACATGGCGGCCGTCCCAAGGTGGCGGATTGGCTATTTGAAAAGGTAATTTTTAGTGCGTGCTTTAACGTGTTTTTTAGTTTTTCAAACTATTATTATCGTTTAGATCATTTATCATTTTTATATAATGGTTTTAAATTGTTGACCGTGTGATGTCATACGACGGACGGCGGACAACCATACTCGTAGATTTGATTGACGACAAACATTCCAAATATCACCCTTTCTAATATCAAATCGTCAAACGTAAACAACTTACTTTGTACAAGGTTTTTGTGTAGAAGACGGACGTCACAAAGGTCGAGTGGGTCGTATGGTTTTTTTGGATTTTTAACGTAAGCTTTAATTTTTTTCCGTTTAAAGAGCGAAAATATAGTGTAATACCATAAAATCTCGAAGTGGTTTTCGTATTTCTACAAGGTGTCCAAAAAGGGTATTTGCACTTTTAAATATCAATAAATCGTCTTAATGAGGATAGATAACAAAAAAATATATAATGTCAAACGTGGAATTTATTGGAAATTTTGTTGCAATGGATTCGTATACCGGAGCTCAGCGTGCATTTTGTGTACGAGTTTATTATCAAAACAAAAATTCAATAATAACAGTTCGCCGCTTATATCGCGCGCAATTCAATGTACGGGATATTTCTTTATCTCCCAGTGCGAATATCATTAGAAAATGGATTAAGACATTTGAGGCTCAGGGGCGTGCACAGGGTTTAGGGCTAGGGTAGGCAGGCAGGTATAAAAAGGATAAAAAAGCACTTACCAAAAAAAATCATGAATTAGGTTACTGTATTGTGTTGACCGGTGGTGTTTCCATGCAATGAGTGATGTAATGTAAGTTTGGCCACCTCAAGTATCTAACCAGGTGATTGAATATTTGGAACAAGTCACACTAGAGATAACCGAAATGGCCTTTAAAAATTGACATAGCCGGCGTCGTTCCAAACGTTCAAAGAAGTGCAGAATATAATACACGGAAAACAAAACACTATTGGTGTGTACATACACAACGTTAACCAGTTGAAAGTCTCACAAGATTTTATTTGAAAATAACTTGCGTTGCAAAGAGTTGCAATGCAATTAACTCAAAGAAATTGCAATTTAGACAAACACGGCCCGTCGGCACAAAGTTCACAGCTATTACTCATTGTTATTAATGTAATTTACTAACACAAAAAGCACTAATTGCTCAAAAAACTATCAAAAACTTCAAAAATCACTGCGCGTTAAAACAACAAAAGTAAACAATATGGCGAATAATGAGTGACGTTTGACGTTTCCAACCCTGCGTTCCGAGACGCGCTGAAATCGATTAAAGTACTCGTAATCGCGTTCCGGATCACTGTCAGCCATACATTTTTTGCTTTTCTGATCGCTGCTGACAGCGCTGAAGGTCTGATTCGGAATGCGCCCTTCCTTTTGTTTGGTTTTACCCAATACGCGCTTTTTCATACGACTGGTGCGTTGTGATTGGTCGTTGGTCGGGACAGAAAAGCTGGGCTTTTCGGATTTGTATGGAACGAAATCACGCACACTAACGCATTGACAAGTTTTGTGTTCGCACATAGGGTCTTTATAGCACACAGTCATATATTTTCTCTCACTACATGTAAGTAAACGTCAGTTGGAATAGGCAGTGCTTTTGGCGAACGTAAACAAAAGACGAGTGGAATTTGTGGATCAGGATGTGTAAAATTAATATGGGTGTTATGGTAGTTAGTATGATAGTGTAGTGTAGTTAATTAATGTATATTATTGAGAAGGTATTTATCTGAAAATGACAGGGTAGGCAGTGCTTTTCTGCCTCTATGAAGCGCACGCCCCTGTTGAGGCTACAGGGTCAACTTTAAAAAACTTTGATTGCGGACGTCCGAGAGAAATAAGGCTACCTGCAGTTATTCAAGAAGTTCACAAGTCGGTAAGGCAAGATCCCTCACTATCACTGCGAAAGCGAAGTCAATCCGTAAACATTGCAAAATCAACATTGCACTTGATTTTAAAGAAGGATTTGCATTTACGTGCTTACAAGATTCAATTAGTGCAAGAATTAAAACCCACAGATTATGAACAGCGACTAAATTTTGTTCAGGAGATGTTTGCGCGCTTTACCAACTTCAACAATGTCTTGTTTAGCGATGAAGCAAATTTCCACTTAAATGGCCATGTCAATAAACAAAACTGTCGCTATTGGTGTGATAAAAATCCTCGTTATAAGCATATGCGTCCAGTTCACAGCCCTAAGGTGGTAGTGTGGGCAGCAATGTCCGCCAAGGGCATAATCGGCCCCTATTTCTTTGAGGACGGTAGGGGACATGCACTTACAGTTAACGCGGACAGATATTGTAACATGATTGAAAGTTTTTTGGCACCATCTTTACAGGAATTTAGAGGTTACAATTCGGCAACATTTTTTCAGCAGGACGGTGCCATATGTCACACGAGTAGAAGGTCTATTGAAGCATTGAATGAGTTATTCCCAGAAAGAGTTATCTCAATAAACGGGAACCTTAAATGGCCCCCTAGGAGCCCGGACTTAAATCCACTTGATTATTTTTATGGGGTTACCTAAAGTGTAGGTTTACATAAATAAGCCGTCAACTCTTAGCCAATTGAAAAACAATATTGCAAGTGAAATAACAAAAATCACCAACGTTTTATGTGAACGTGTCTTAGGCAATTTACGGCCACGACTTGAAGAGTGTCAAAATCGTAATGGACGTCATTTGGACAACATAATTTTTTCGTCGTACTTTCCATTGTATGTACTTTTTGCAAATAGTAATAAAATTATGAAATGATATATTTTACATTTATGATTTTCGTATATAAGCTGCTAACACCCTTTTTGGACACCCAGTATATAGCCAAGAAATATTAGCATATCGCTTTCTTGCAGACCTACTCATGGGTCTTTTAACTGTACACTTTTAAAGAGGTTCGGGGATGGTCGACGGCTTGACGTCCAGCAAGTAGTATATGTCTAGGTCTGTTCTTTATGACACTTGACTCTAAAATAAGCAATTTCTGAAATGTACACTAACATCGAAAAATGGTTTTAGCAAACCCCATTATTTTTAAAAAAACTAAGCCGCGGACGGACAGACAAACGGACATGGCGAAACTATAAGGGTTCCTTTTTGACAACCCTAAAAATACAAATTCAACCTTATAGTACATAATACTTATAGTGTGTGTATGGTGTGTGTGTGTATACAACGTGTTAACAAAATAATGCAAAACCTCTCGTGGTAGGTCAGCCCAAAAAACTGAACAAATATTATAAATTATATATTTTTTTGTGAACTTTCATACGAATTAATTTTTATTTTATTTTATTATTTATTGTACACAATAAAGTTAACAGAAAATGATCACATAGAAAAACGACACAACAGGCACTGCTTATTTCTAACGAAATGTCTTACAGCAGACCTTGGAAGTGAGAATTTAGAAAAGAAGCGGATAGTAACGTGCACAACAATTTAAATTAATAATACTCGTATATACCTACACATACATACATGATAAACCTACCTATATAAAATAAAACCTAAAAAAGTATAATAAATATAATATAGACTAATAAATACATAACTAAATTATAATACATACAAATATAAACAATTACACAAATATAAACATTTACATATATAAATACAAAAACCTAACACGGATTATTCGCACAGAGAAAGATAATGTCCCTTCACTCGTCTTTTAAACACGGATAATGAGGGACTCTCACGAATAGTGTGCGGGAGCGAGTTCCACAGTCTAACTGCGTGAACCGTAAAAGAGTTTGAGTAGAAACCAGAATGGTGCAAACGAATGTCAAGCAACTTGCGCACAAGGGGACGGCATGGTTTGTCCTGTGAGTGCATGAAAGAGAACCGGGTTTTTAAATAAGTGGGAGACGACGGGCTGTTGAAAAGGATAGACAAGATATGAGTATTTCTGCGAAGGCGAATAGGGAGCCACTTGAGAACGAAAGCTGGAGACGTGGTCGTACTTGCGTAGTACTTGGAATGCTGATAAATTTGCAAGTCGTCTGCGTAGAGATGGAAGCTAGATGAGATGACAGAAGTAACTGTGTTGATAAAAATGGAGAAAAGGAGAGGAGATAAAACGCCGCCCTGTGGGACGCCCGCAACGAGATCACACCACTCAGAGGAAGCCTCATCCGAACGGATTCGCTGCAAACGACCCCGAAGATATGAATCAAACCAAGCCATTGCTGAGGAGGAGACGTTAAAAGAGCGAAGAGTAGAGAGTAAGATATCAAAGTCTACAGAGTTAAAGGCACTGCTAAAGTCTAGCAAGGTTAGAATGGTCAGAGACTTATTCTCCATTGCGTAACGGATGTCATCCGTGACCTTTAGCAGTGCTGTAACGGTGCTATGCCCGGGGCGAAAGCCAGTTTGATAAGGAGTCAAGAGACTGTTAGAGGTGATGAAGTCAGCTAATTGCTTGTGGACAATATGTTCAAGGACTTTAGAAAGAAATGGTAATATAGATATTGGTCGAAATTCAGAAAAAGACGTTGGGTTGGTTGTTTTAGGCAGTGGAATTGTGATCGTCAAGATGACGGGACCAAGTCTTGGATTTCGAGTCTGCACGTGTCAAGGTCTAATACTGTTAATCTACCATTTGCTACCTATGCATAAATTTTAGCTACCTCAAAATGTACACAACTATTGAACAAAATACTTGGTCCCGTCATCTTGACGTCAAGATGACGGGACCAAATTGATAGGCTGCTCATAGGAATTTTCAACTTATTTAACATTCCAATACCTTTAATCTACCTTGAAAATATCGAACTCGATTGTCCCTAACATTTATGGTTTGAGGAGTTTCGAACATAAACCGTGGTCCCTCTAAATTGACGTTTTTAAAAAAAATGTTTTACAACCGAATGGACGTTTTTTATTAGTTAATCTAGACACCATTATATAATACTCATTTTCTACCTTTTGATTTTGCTACATGTGTTATGTTAAATACAAGCGTTGTGTAGCTATAACTAGAAACAATCACAATCATCTTGACGTCAAGATGACGGGACCAAGTATTTTGTTCAATAGTTGTGTACATTTTGAGGTAGCTAAAATTTATGCATAGGTAGCAAATGGTAGATTAACAGTATTAGACTTTGACACGTGCAGACTCGAAATCCAAGACTTGGTCCCGTCATCTTGACGATCACGTGGAATTACATCGGCGAGTTTCCACGCCGAGGGAAATGAGCCAGTTACCAGAGAATAATTAAAAATATGAGTGAGAATTGGTAGCAGCTCAGGGAGAATAAGAGAAATCATACGAGAACTGAGATTATCATTGCCCACAGCAGTAGAAGTAATAGAAAGAACGTGCTTTTTAACAACCTCCTCAGAAACGGCATGAAAACAAAAAGAAGAGCACGCTGGCAATGTTTGGCTACTTAGAAAAGAGATAGTTTTAGACTTAACAGCATCGTCTAAAGTCACTGGAGGAGAAGAAAAGTGTAAGTTGAGTGCATTTAGATCTACACAGCTACTAGGATTTTGCATCAAGTTTTCTATCGCTGCTTTATGTATCTAATGTTACGAGTATTTTATGTGTTGCTGTTGTAAATTTGTTTTTACCCAAACCCAATTTGCATGCCAACTATGGTTAAGTGTGCTTGAACTTTTAAATGTATAAAATCTTGCCTGCGTGCACCACCACACTTATTGCAAATAAACGATTTATTTATTTATTATTTATTTATTTAGGAGACGAAGGAGATTTGCCAATGCCAAGCGTTTTGAGAAATTTCCAGACTTGCGCAGGGTTGCACTCGTCAATGGAATTGTGAATATAGCGTCGTTTAGCATCTCGACAAAGACGACTGCAGTAATTCCTTAAAAATCTATAACGAGCCAAATTCTGGTAGGTTTTTTCTGTACCGTAGCTTAGCTTTATCCCGGTTCGCCATCTCAGATTTTATGCCCTCAGTGAGCCAAGGCGCAGGATCATGTCTAACTTTAACCTTTTTGACAGGTGCATGAACATCAAAAAGCCCAGTTATTATAGGCTGCAGTTCTAGTATCTTCAAGTCAATGTGGTCAGCTTCAAGTACGGGGGACCAGTTAATATGAGAGGCATCATGCCTCAAAGCTTCCAGATTAAACCCCTGAAACTATGCAGAAGGGTTTTTGCTTTTCGCCTGGGAGGTCTTATCTTATAGGATAAGAAAACTAAATCATGATAGGAAAAGTTGGCTGGAAATTGACTATGGGATACAACGTTATCTAGGGAAGAGGTAATCATCAAATCGAGAAGCTAAGGAGTAGAATTGGGAGAATGATGTGTGGCAGAGAGCGGAAGAATGTGAAGATTGATTGAAGACAAGAGAGACTGTAACTTATGCGTACGGGCATCATTTTTCAACAAGCAGGTGTTAAAGTCACCTAGCAGGAGGATGTGTTCGTAGCTTGGGCAGTGTGTAGTGAGTAAAGTTTCCAACGAGTCAAAGTAATCTATGTGGAGGTTAGGACTATAGAACACTGCAAGCAATATCTTTTTGTGATTCCAAGTTATTTCTATGAACAAGTGCTCAGCTGAATGTGAGTACGCACTAGGTGATGTGCTAATAACGGTGTGCACAATGTCTGCTCGGAGATAAATGGCAACACCACCCCCTCCTTTGCCCGTACGATCGTTACGAATTAGTTTAAAACCAAGGAGTGGAAATTGAGTTGAAAGAAGAGAAGGTTTTAAGAAAGTTTCAGAAATAAGAATAGCGTCAATCGGAGTGTTACTAAAAGATGCCAGAAGATCAGAATAATATGCAGAAATACTCTGGGCATTGATATGAACAACATTAAAGTTGTTAAGAAATTGAGAAAAAGAAGCTTTCAGCTGATCGTGAGTAGAAAGAGGCAGGGAACCTTCGCCATCATCACTATCCGCGCTAAGGTAATGGTCAGACGAGGAGGACAAGGTCGAACAAGGTTCGACCGGTTCGGTGTTGCAAGGTTCGTTCACTTGGTCGAACAAGTGAAAAAACTGTCATCAAAGTCAGCAACAATATCCATGCTAAATAAATAAAAATAAGTAAATATACAAATATACAAATATAAATATATAAAATAAAAATATTACTAATCTATAAATAAAATCTTATTCATCCATATCCACACTTGCCGCCGAATGTTAAAAGACTATTTACAAGCTATGAAACTAAAAATAAAGTAACACAAACATCGGGTTTTGAATTGAATTGACGTGTAGAACACACAAGTTACATAATAATGAATACCAAAGATCATGTTCTAAGCAGCAAAATATCCATAACAAATAACAATACAGGCACAAGTATAATACTAACTAAAAGCCGATACGTAACGTAATGCATTAAGAACTTGGCTGCATGGGTTTAGTTCCCTTTGTCTACTCAGAATACCTAAAAGTAGAAAAAGAAAAAGTAACCTCTAAAAAAAAACAAAACGTCACATCACTCAGATCACTGTTACTTATACAATAGTGGAAAAATTAAAAAAGGGTAATATAAAAATGTAAAGGGGCGTACTACTTTATCTATCTTTATCTATATATATAAAATAAGAAACTGACTGACTGACATATCAACGCACAGCCCAAACCGCTGGGTCTAGAGATTCCAAAATTGGCACGTAGGTTCCTTAAGAGGTCTTGGGGTGCACTAAGAAAGGATTTTTTCAAAATTCACCTCCCAAGGGGGTTAAACGGGGGTGCAAACTTTGTATAGGGAAACAAGATTAGTTTCACTATTTTATTTACAGGAGTACTCCTATCAATAAATGAGTAGATACGTGTTTCAGGTTTTTTCAGAATTCTACCCTTATAAGGGGGAAATGGGGTGACAAAGTCTGAAAATCAACATGAGTGTCGTTTGTATGGTTTATCGGGTCGCTGATTACAAAAACAATAACGATTTTAAAATCCAACATGAACGTGTATGGTACGTGTAGGGTAGGGTAGGTGTAGGGTAGGTGTAGGGTAGGTGCAGGGTAGGTGTAGTGTATTTTGCCTTAGTTCGGTCGTCGCGGGCAAAAACTATTTCCACGCGGACGAAGTCGCGGGCAACAGCTAGTACTAAATAAAAATAGTTGTTCAAAAACTACCTCGGTGCAAAGAAAAAGTATAATACGGCGAAATTTAAAAGTACCTAACGAAGCTGACCGAATTTATGTTGGTCTGTTCCTAAGCCTTCTTGAGGAGCCGGACGAAGTAGAACCGGCTGGCTTGGCTGGTGGTTTAACTGGTGAAGTCCGCTCGCTATCACGCTTTGAAGTAGTAGGCTCCGAGCTCCTGGCGATCGGAAACTGGTCGATCAAACTCAGCAGCACACTCTGGACTTCAATCTTCTTCCGGGACTTGTCGGGCAGCAAGATGATTATTCTTCCGTCAGCAGTCCAGCAGTTCCTAACGTTGAAATGCTTACTAGCAGCCATGAATACGTCGTGCCTGGACTTCGTAAGAAATTCGGATACTATGATACCAGTATCCCTAAGCGAAGTTTTGGTGTCCCAAATGAGTCGCCGGCGCTCTAGATCGCGAAATCGCACAAGTATAGGACGAGGCTTCGTGGAGATTTGTCCTAGCCGGTGACAGGATTCTAGATCATTTAAGGTAAGGTCTGCCAACTGCATATGGTCGTGTATTACCCGTACCACAACATCGCTAACCTTTTCATCCTTTATTTCAGGGACACCATGAAAGAGAAGAACCCTGCGTCGCAAAAAGCTTTCATGGCGAACAAGACCAAGTGCCAGCATATCTGTTTGAGCCTTAAGTCTGGATAAAGCTTGCCAAACAGTGGCTTTAAACTCGGCAAAATCATGAGCAAGCTCCTGCAGATCACTGTGGGCAGGCGGAGGTGAAGTTGCTTTCTGCAGCCGCTCTTAAAATTTTCCCATACGGGACAACAGCTCCGAGATGACATCTGAGTTAGCAGTGAGCTTCGATGAGATGTCCATAGTGAAAGCTTGATGTGTGGTGATGTGATGTGGCTTCTTAAGTGTTGGATAGTTACAGCACTTAATTTATAGTTACAGCATGTGGACGATAAGACTTGCTAACTAAATGACGTCTACCCGCAAAAAAAAAAGAAAAAAAAAAAGATTAACTCCATCAGCTGAACAGCTTGTGGTTTTTTTTTTGGACGGACTAAATGCTATTTCTACCAGAGTAATAATATAATACAGCGGGCACGGACTTGTTTTTGTGGAACTTCTGGACCAAAACTCCTTAGTTAGTTTCAAGGGCTGACCCGAGAGGTTTTGCTTTATTTAGCTAACGCGTTATGTATCACCTGTTTCCTGTGCTGCGGGCTTTGCGTGAGCGCGCGGCGCGAGGCGGGCAGGTCGGCCGCGACCAGCTGGAACACTTTCAACACGTCTTCGTGTCGGGGGAGGCCCCGGCCCCTCTCCAGGCGGCCGGCGTGCGCGTCCAGCATCAGGCGGGTCAGGGCGCACGCCGTGTGGCATGTGTCTGGAATGCGTGATGAAACATAATGTTGCAATAATAGTAAAAACCATTTCGTTCATCGCTTGACGGGTGACGCCATCTATTGTCGAAGAGTTTTTAAGCCGACCGAAGGGCCTCTGACATGGTTTTACGAAACCAAGGCAGTAAACCGGGATAGTTTAAGGTGCCATCCGAAACACTGAGAAAGTTAAAATGATTAGAAAAAATCTGACATGAATTTCAAATTCAGGATTACTAACACTGACCGGTGAAGAGCAATGTGTCCTTCTCTATACGGATCTGTAGCGCCCAGCTCCACAGGTCTACGGTAGCGGAGTACCAGGGCAGCATATCAACAAGGAGCTAACACTGACCGGTGAAGAGCAATGTGTCCTTCTCTATCCGTATAGGTCTACAGATCCGTATCTGTAGCGCCCAGCTCCACAGGTCAACGGTAGCGGAGTACCAGGGCAGCATATCAACAAGGAGCTAACACTGACCGGTAAAGAGCAATGTGTCCTTCTCTATACGGATCTGTAGCTCCCAGCTCCACAAGTTCACGGTAGCGGAGTACCAGGGCAGCATATTAACAAGGAGCTAACACTAACCGGTGAAGAGTAATGTGTCCTTCTCTATACGGATCTGTAGCGCCGAGCTCCACAGCTCTACGGTAGCGGAGTACCAGGGCAGCATATCAACAAGGAGCTAACACTGACCGGTAAAGAGCAATGTGTCCTTCTCTATACGGATCTGTAGCGCCCAGCTCCACAAGTTCACGGTAGCGGAGTACCAGGGCAGCATATTAACAAGGAGCTAACACTAACCGGTGAAGAGTAATGTGTCCTTCTCTATACGGATCTGTAGCGCCGAGCTCCACAGCTCTACGGTAGCGGAGTACCAGGGCAGCATATCAACAAGGAGCTAACACTGACCGATAAAGAGCAATGTGTCCTTCTCTATACGGATCTGTAGCGCCCAGCTCCACAGGTCTACGGTAGCGGAGTACCAGGGCAGCATATCAACAAGGAGCTAACACTGACCGGTAAAGAGCAATGTGTCCTTCTCTATACGGATCTGTAGCGCCCAGCTCCACAGGTCTACGGTAGCGGAGTACCAGGGCAGCATATCAACAAGGAGCTAACACTGACCGGTAAAGAGCAATGTGTCCTTCACTATACGGATCTGTAGCGCCCAGCTCCACAGGTCTACGGTAGCGGAGTACCAGGGCAGCATATCAACAAGGAGCTAACACTGACCGGTAAAGAGCAATGTGTCCTTCTCTATACGGATCTGTAGCGCCCAGCTCCACAAGTTCACGGTAGCGGAGTACCAGGGCAGCATATTAACAAGGAGCTAACACTAACCGGTGAAGAGTAATGTGTCCTTCTCTATACGGATCTGTAGCGCCGAGCTCCACAGCTCTACGGTAGCGGAGTACCAGGGCAGCATATCAACAAGGAGCTAACACTGACCGGTGAAGAGCAATGTGTTAGGTATGTGTACATTACATACCTATACCTCTTTGCCTCTTTGGCTGTTGCTGGCCGTAAACATTTGGATTTATTTGAAATTGGAAGATAAGTTTGACTTAAAAAAAAAGAGCAGATTCTAGGTTAGACACGCGTGTGTAAAAATCTTAAAAAAGAAAATAAGAACATCTCTTGAATTATCAATCTTAGTTTCAAATACCGCCCCCACCTTCGTTCCATGGTGGAGGGCCGGTGTGTGAGTACCGTGCCGCGTTTTAGGAGATCCCTTATTTTCAAGACGTGAAGTGACGACGAAACTGCGAAACAAAGCTGTGGAATAGCGAAACAAAAGCGTCAAGAAGCCGTTGAAGTGGCTGCTTTTCATGCAATAATTAGGTATGTGTACATTACATACCTCTTTGCCTCTTTGGCTATTGCTGGCCGTAAACATTTGGATTTATTTGAAATTGGAAGATAAGTTTTGACTTAAAAAAAAGAGCAGATTCTAGGTTAGACTGCACGTGTGTAAAAGTCTTTAAAAAGAAAATAACAACATCTCTTGAATTATCAATCTTAGAGTTTCAAATACCGCCCCCACCTTCGTTCCACAATGTGTCCTTCTCTATACGGATCTGTAGCGCCCAGCTCCACAGGTCTACGGTAGCCGAGTACCAGGGCAGCATATCAACAAGGAGCTAACACTGACCGGTGAAGAGCAATGTGTCCTTCTCTATACGGATCTGTAGCGCCCAGCTCCACAGGTCTACGGTAGCGGAGTACCAGGGCAGCATATCAACAAGGAGCTAACACTGACCGGTGAAGAGCAATGTGTCCTTCTCTATACGGATCTGTAGCGCCCAGCTCCACAGGTCTACGGTAGCGGAGTACCAGGGCAGCATATCAACAAGGAGCTAACACTGACCGGTGAAGAGCAATGTGTCCTTCTCTATACGGATCTGTAGCGCCCAACTCCACAGGTCTACGGTAGCCAAGTACCAGGGCAGCATATCAACAAGGAGCTAACACTGACCGGTGAAGAGCAATGTGTCCTTCTCTATACGGATCTGTAGCGCCCAGCTCCACAGGTCTACGGTAGCCGAGTACCAGGGCAGCATATCAACAAGGAGCTAACACTGACCGGTGAAGAGCAATGTGTCCTTCTCTATACGGATTTGTAGCGCCCAGCTCCACAGGTCTACGGTAGCCGAGTACCAGGGCAGCATATCAACAAGGAGCTAACACTGACCGGTGAAGGGCAATGTGTCCTTCTTTATACGGATCTGTAGCGCCCAGCTCCACAGGTCTACGGTAGCGGAGTACCAGGGCAGCATATCAACAAGGAGCTAACACTGACCGGTGAAGAGCAATGTGTCCTTCTCTATACGGATCTGTAGCGCCCAGCTCCACAGGTCTACGGTAGCCGAGTACCAGGGCAGCATATCAACAAGGAGCTAACACTGACCGGTGAAGAGCAATGTGTCCTTCTCTATACGGATCTGTAGCGCCCAGCTCCACAGGTCTACGGTAGCCGAGTACCAGGGCAGCATATCAACAAGGAGCTAACACTGACCGGTGAAGGGCAATGTGTCCTTCTCTATACGGATCTGTAGCGCCCAGCTCCACAGGTCTACGGTAGCGGAGTACCAGGGCAGCATATCAACAAGGCGCTAACACTGACCGGTGAAGAGCAATGTGTCCTTCTCTATACGGATCTGTAGCGCCCAGCTCCACAGGTCTACGGTAGCCGAGTACCAGGGCAGCATATCAACAAGGAGCTAACACTGACCGGTGAAGGGCAATGTGTCCTTCTCTATACGGATCTGTAGCGCCCAGCTCCACAGGTCTACGGTAGCGGAGTACCAGGGCAGCATATCAACAAGGAGCTAACACTGACCGGTGAAGAGCAATGTGTCCTTCTCTATACGGATCTGTAGCGCCCAGCTCCACAGGTCTACGGTAGCCGAGTACCAGGGCAGCATATCAACAAGGAGCTAACACTGACCGGTGAAGGGCAATGTGTCCTTCTCTATACGGATCTGTAGCGCCCAGCTCCACAGGTCTACGGTAGCGGAGTACCAGGGCAGCATATCAACAAGGAGCTAACACTGACCGGTGAAGAGCAATGTGTCCTTCTCTATACGGATCTGTAGCGCCCAGCTCCACAGGTCTACGGTAGCCGAGTACCAGGGCAGCATATCAACAAAGAGCTAACACTGACCGGTGAAGAGCAATGTGTCCTTCTCTATACGGATCTGTAGCGCCCAGCTCCACAGGTCTACGGTAGCCGAGTACCAGGGCAGCATATCAACAAAGAGCTAACACTGACCGGTGAAGAGCAATGTGTCCTTCTCTATACGGATCTGTAGCGCCCAGCTCCACAGGTCGATGCAGCGTTGATAGCGGAAGGCGTCAGCGTACGAAGCGCCCCTGTAAAATACAAAATAACACTGTTATACTTAACATAAGAACGTCCGCGGGTTCAATCCCTACCACGTACCAAAAAGGGGAGCAACCAAATTGGGCTTAGCCTTGAACAGCCACACCAAAAAAAATTTAAACGAAACATTTTGAAATAATATATAATGAATTTAGCTGCCTATATGGGAGTAAAAAAAAAATTAAAATAAAATAAATATGTGAGGACATCTTCACACACGGCCATCTGATCCCAAACTAAGCAGAGCTTGTACTATAGGTACCAGACATCTGATATATATTACTTAAATAGATAAATACATACTTACGAGTATATAGATAAACAACAACCAGACACAAGGCAAACACAAGTGCTCATCACACGAATGTTTGCCCAAAAAATACGTTTACAATAGCAGAAACATTTCCTTCGCGCATCAGTCCGTTCGCGATCACAACAAAATAAGGTATTACCTAAAATCATACTAAAGAAAAGACCCATGAAAAATGTTATTAAAATGTCACAGAATACCGATTCATTCGCAAAGCTGAAATGTTAGGGTAGGCAGAGCTGTTTGCCTATCATCATCATCATTATCATCGCAGCCGGAAGACGTCCACTGCCGAACATAGGTCTTTTATAAAGGTTGCCAATGTGAACGGTCCTGCGCAACTTGCATCCACCGAAGCCTATCAATTTTCGCCAAGCCATCTGTCATCATCTGATTCTATATAATATGGAATTCTAGCTACTGACCGGTACATCAACCGGAACACGGTGTCCTTATGGCTCGGCCCCAGCACCCGGTCCGCCACCAGCAAGGCCTGGACCCTGAGAGCATCCATATCGGTGGAAGCAGCCTCTAGCTCAGCGCGCGTGCTCCACTCGCGCGCGTGGAGCAAGGCCGCGTGCGAGGGGCGGACTGGACGCTTCTGGATGTAGGAACCGCGGGCGTAGCGGATCGCTAAGGGGGAAAAGGACGAATACAATTATAGTACTTATTGTCATCTTCTTCATCATCATCATCGTGTGGGTTGCAAGGTCCACAACCAACCAACCAACGCTGGACGCTGGTGTTGTATAATGTGTTAACGAAATAACGCGTGTTAGTGAACTCACCCAAAAAAATGTAATGACGGATCTAAGTGATGTAATAACATCCTATGGTAAAAATATTTTGACTTTGAATTTGACGCAAAACCGAATGGTAGGTCAGCCCATCAAACTGCACAACTTTTGTTCCACAAAATTTTAAATTACGTTTATTTGTTGATCTTTTATACAAACTGACTCGATCAGCTTATCAGTTTGTATAAAAAGAAACTGAAACCAAAGTTGATCAGTTCCATGGGCTGACCCACCACCCGCGAGGTTTTGCGCTATTTCGTTAACACGTTATAGAGCTGCCAAACACGAGTCGTAACGACTAGATAATAGCCGGGACCAACAACCTTCCGAAGCATGTTTCTGTCAGACGATCAGGTGATTCAGCCTGCAATTTCCTAACCGAACTGGGGAGTCTCACAAATAAATTTTTGCTTGACAGTGTCCCCACCGGGATTCGAACCCGGTACCTCCATAATGAGCGGCGACATCTCGACTGAACACGAGTTTTAAGGCTGATTTAAAATCACGTTAAAAGAGCTTCGGCCAAAGATTGCATTTTAATGGTCTAAACTCGACATTATGACATTTGGACCCACACACATTGTATGTGGCGTTTAATGTGTGGCGTGTAGCGTGTGGCGTGTAGAGAGTGACGTGTAGCGTGTGGCGTGAGGCGTGTGGCGAGTAGCGTGTGGATGTATGTGGCTTACATGTGGCGCGCCTCCAAGCGGCTAACGCGGCGCTGGTGTCGTTGAACTCGTCCAGCATGGTGGCTCCCAGCAGCTCGAACGCATCAGCCGCTCGTTGCGGGGTGTACCTACATGTGGCGCGCCTCCAAGCGGCTAGCGCGGCGCTGGTGTCGTTGAACTCGTCCAGCATGGTGGCTCCCAGCAGCTCGAACGCATCAGCCGCTCGTTGCGGGGTGTACCTACATGTGGCGCGCCTCCAAGCGGCTAGCGCGGCGCTGGTGTCGTTGAACTCGTCCAGCATGGTGGCTCCCAGCAGCTCGAACGCATCAGCCGCTCGTTGCGGGGTGTACCTACATGTGGCGCGCCTCCAAGCGGCTAGCGCGGCGCTGGTGTCGTTGAACTCGTCCAGCATGGTGGCTCCCAGCAGCTCGAACGCATCAGCCGCTCGTTGCGGGGTGTACCTACATGTGGCGCGCCTCCAAGCGGCTAACGCGGCGCTGGTGTCGTTGAACTCGTCCAGCATGGTGGCTCCCAGCAGCTCGAACGCATCAGCCGCTCGTTGCGGGGTGTACCTAATAATAAACAAACCATTTATAAAATCAAATACCGCACAAACAAAATCGACAGGATGGCCCGTTTATAAGGCATGGAATGACAGATTTTTTAAGACGACCAGGGGGCCGTTTCACGAAGCTACAAGTCACAAATTACAAGTACAATTTGACGTACATTGCGTACACAATGAGGTAAAATGATAAGGGCTTCCAGTTTTGGCGCATTGGCTACGCAATGAATATCAAATTATAACTTGTTACTAGTAAATTGTTGTCAAAGTCAAAGTCAAAATTATTTATTTCCATAGGATGTTTACATCACTTAGATCCGTCATTACATTTTTTTGGGTCAGTTCACTAACACAATGGCGGAATCTGTGGAGAAGAGCTCACCGAAGCAACTCCACAGTCGTCGCATCTTTTGCGTTTCCTTTTTTCAATAAAATATTGTCAATTACAAAATGAATGCTTATTATATTCGTTGCTTCGTGAAACGGGGCTCAGAGTTCCAAAAAACCATGTCATCGATTTTGTAATAAGAAAAACTGATTTCATAGATTTAAAAAAGCTCTGTGTATGAGCTTTCGGGAATCCAACTCGGCCGTATTGAAGAAACAAAACTGATTTCATAGATATAAAAAAGCTCATACACAGTTCGGGAATCCAACTCGGCCGTATTGAAGAAACAAAACTGATTTCATAGATATAAAAAAACTCATACACAGTTCGGGAATCCAACTCGGCCGTATTGAAGAAACAAAACTGATTTCATAGATTTAAAAAAGCTCATACACAGTTCGGGAATCCAACTCGGCCGTATTGAAGAAACAAAACTGATTTCATAGATTTAAAAAAGCTCATACAGTTCGGGAATCCAACTCGGCCGTATTGAAGAAACAAAACTGATTTCATAGATATAAAAAATCTCATACACAGTTCGGGAATCCAACTCGGCCGTATTGAAGAAACAAAACTGATTTCATAGATATAAGGGTCAATCAACTTTTTAACCGACAGTTTTGACGAATTTCCAGAATTTATTTTAGTTTTAATTTTTGTTTTATATTTTAACCATTCATAGTATTTTATGTAGTAAATTTATCTGAAATATATTTACTAAACGAGCAGCGACCTTGATAGCGTATTTTTTAAGTATTAGCTGAAAATGTGAACCTAAGAGGAAATTCCCGTCACTTGAGTTACTCAAAATAATCATGCGATAGCTAAGAAATAATAAAACATTCAATTTGTTTTTTCTTCGTATTTATTTAGTCATGCAAAATCAAATCGTAAGACGTAAAAGTCTTAACCATAATTTTAATATTTTAAGCTCAAAATTCAAGGAACATGTATATTGCGTTACCAATGTGGTTTAAAAACCTTTATTTTCTTAACTACAACTATAAAACTTAACGTAACTAGACTCACTTCTCTGAGATCAAATAAAATAACATCCTTGTTGGATAAACATGAAAAAACTATTAAAATAAAATCAACAACAACGTAATTTTCAAACAAAACTTAACATGAATTAAGGGACAAATAGTAACGCAAGAGACAAATTTGGTAACTCAGGATAAATTTTGCGTTCAAAAGGAATTACTCACATACATTCCAACATGCATAATCATTGTCAGAATATTAACTTTTTATACTACTATGGTTTAACTTAAAAACTTATAATAGAGATCAATGAATAGCCTTATTAATATTAATATTTTTATATAGTCTTATTTCTCAAAAATATCAACTGCAGTCTTAAATTCGTAGTAAACTCGGTGACCCTTTTTTACAATCGCAGGATTTGGTAAAATTTTAATTATATCTTCTGAATCGATATAGCTGACGTCCGTCTCATCCAGCCTGAATCTCTTGGCATCTTTGCTAACAACCCGAAGGAACATGACTTTTACTTCGCCATCGTCCTCTATCGCCGTCAAAGCTTTACATACATAAGAGTAAATTTTCTTTTTAATAGCGCTTGTGTAAACATTGACGTGCAAAAAATCACCAACATCAACCTGCTTCGGATCGTTTATAAAACTTGTTGATGGTTCTGGTTCCCTACAATCAGTATAATCATCAACAATAGCTTGCATGGCGTTTTCTTTATTGCTTGTGGAAGCTAGATCCAGTACGGTGTCTTCCCCATCAGAAGAAGATCCATAAACAGCTTTATAAATGCTCTGACGTGGGATATTTTGAATTTCTTGGAGAACAGAGATGGTACTGAGTGGAAAATCATCATCTGAAGAGTTTTTATCATCAACGGGTTCAGAGCCAACTAAGCTATAGACCTGAGGATTAAAACAGTTACAAAATCCTCTCTTCGCAGATTTGCAAAAGCAACTCAGTATTCTGTGTTTCAGTACAGCTCTTTTATCTGTAAAAATTTGATGAACTTTCATTGTTCCAACAAGACGTGGAATGAATTTTGGCAACTCATTCTGAAGTTGTTCAATTTTATGATTTTCAATTAAGTAGAGATTTATTTTGCTAATGGTTTTCATTATATCATAAAATTGAACTGCATCTGCAATGTCTCTTCCACTAGCAACAATACTATCAGCTGTACGCTTCAGAAAACCACCGATTCCATCTGCGGGACCTTTGCCGTGTCCTGCTTCGAAGAATGACCAAGAAGTCGCGGAAAACCCGAAGTCAAAAAATCGAGTACAAAGCAAATAAAAATTTTGCTTTTGACGGTACTGTGTAGATGGACCGTCTGAAAAAAAATGAACAGTGTCCACAGACTCATATTCTTTTCTAATCCACTCCATAATAGGCTCTAAATGAGTCCAAATCGCGGCTGGTTGGTGACAGTTTGAGGACGAAATTGTGCAAAAAGAATGTGCTTTATACTTTTTCTCAGCATCGTATGTGTATACCATAACAGTATGAAGAGATATTTGATTTCTTGAGTTAAAGTGATGTGCCTGAATTTCCTCGAAATACTTACAATTGTAGTTTTCGCTGAAGTCTACAACTACCAGGCATTCGTTTTCTTGAAGATCATTCAAGCACTGGTGAAAATTATGAAACTGTGTCTTTATGTTATATATATGCTTCTTAAAATGTTTCTTATCCTTTTCAAAGTTCTGCACGAAATGTTCTGTTTCATCCTTTTTTATCTCTTTTACATTTTTTATCGATTTATACTTTTTGCCCTCTTTCTCATATTCTACTTCCTTTCTAATCCATTCGCTATATTCAATAGTTCCTGTAATGTTTTGTTCATTGTATATTACTTTCTTGTTCTTACATTCTTCGCAAACACTGTACATACAATCTTTAGAAACATCATCGCAGACTGTTTCACGAACAAGTGTACTTAAATTGTCATCTTCGATCACTTTTTGTTTTTTTTAAGCTTCAGCTTTGTATGAAAAGTTAGAATGTGTCTTACATAAACACATTTCTCGTGCATCGACTGAAGGTCTGACGACGTAAAAGGGGCGATTCTTTGTAAAATAAAAGTAAGAGCAGGGAAGATTCGGATTTTCAGCCTTGAATATTTTGTATAGGTTTAGCTGTGTTTCGAGCAAATATCTCTTTTGGACTTTCTCCCCATTTTTTGTGACTGTATCTTTCTTACCTGCTGTTGCTCTAGAAATATCATCACGCAAAAAAAAACCATGAATTCTTTCCTTTAGCATTGTAGAATTACTTGAACTTGGATGTTTGATGATATATTCTCTATTTATTCCTAATACATCTTTAATTAATTCAGTCTTTTGTCGGGACTCCGCCACTTCTACAGCTTTTAAAATGCTTTTTAATTTTTTTTTACCCTTGCGCTCCTTCATCTCTTTATATCTTTTTTTAATGCTGTTAGCCAAAATATTATATTTTTGATGTGGTTTCTTGGCTTCATTTTCGTCTTTGGAATCTATTGAACTAGTCTTTGATACTCGATTTGCTCTTTTCTTATACTTTTCAACCTTTTTCTTCAAATTTTCAATTTCGATTTTTAAATTTTCGTTTTCTCGGTAAACTTTACTTCTGTCTTTCCTGATCTTTTTTCGACCCCTTACTATCGCTGAATCCGATGCTGGTGACGCAGGTGGTGTGTTATGATTATCTTCTAAGAAATTGCGTATACTAGAAGCCGGTGAACTAGGAGGTGTAACAGCTAAAACGTTTTGTAAAGTCTTAAGTTTTTTACGGTACGCTTGTTGACGCAATTTCCAGATAACATTCGCGTTTCTCCTTTCTTTAGGAGTCAAATCTTTAACGAGTCTTTTAGTTTTATGATAATGTTCGCGGTGCTTTTTTTTAGCCTCTTCATATTTATCCTGATTTTTTTCAGTTTCTCTCGATATCTCTTCTGTTTTTCTGCTGCTGTTAACGCCATAATTAGTGAAAATGCAATCTGAAAGTAATAAATAGATTAAATACATCATCTAAAATGTAAATTTCACTGGATGTCTTAGGAGTTACCAAAATTGTCTCTGGAGTTACCTTTTCAGTAAGTCAGTATACGAGTAACTCAGTAGACATTTTAAAAGTAACAGTCTGTAAATCAAAATTTACGCAAAAGTTGGAGAATTTCTACTGACCATTAGAAAGTAAGACTCATGATCTTTGAAATGCAAATAATAAATAGAACAATAATTACCTTTCTTTCGAATTAATCCGGTCACTCAGTTGACGCCGAATAAATACACGCACACTCTCCGAGAGCTTGTCGCTAACTGGTGGCTTGTCGGCTCTATCAAAGGAGTTGCCGCCGCACCGACAAAGAATGAGACAATACCGCAATTCTTTCGCGAGAGATCGCGGCATCTAGCGTTATTTTTGTAAACCTTTGGTAAGTAACTCAGCATACATGTCAAAAAGGGATGCATCAGGGACAGAAGTTTCGGATTTTTTTTCTGACATAAAATATAATTATTTTATTTTTTACCAAGAGAATAATAAACATTAATTCATGCTTAAGCTTATTCTTAAATAAATGTAACAACGTTCATAGTCTTTTTTTTCAACATTGATTGTGAAGTAATGTTATCTGGCTCTGGGGACAGCTCGGATTTGTATGGCAGCCAAAGAATCGTATGCTGAGTTACCATAAATTTTATGTTAATTTGAATCTAATATTCAAGATTGATACATGTATTACAAAGGTAAGTGATCTATTAATCTGAGTGTTGTGCAATATTTTGCAAAATTTTCTTAGTTTTTGATAATTTTGTCTCGAAATGGCCGGGACAAGACAATGTCGGTTTAAAAGTTGATTGACCCATAAAAAAGCTCATACACAGTTCGGGAATCCAACTCGGCCGTATTGAAGAAACAAAACTGATTTCATAGATTTAAAAAAGCTCATACACAGTTCGGGAATCCAACTCGGCCGTATTGAAGAAAAAAACTGATTTCATAGATTTAAAAAAGCTCATACACAGTTCGGGAATCCAACTCGGCCGTATTGAAGAAACAAAACTGATTTCATAGATTTAAAAAAGCTCATACAGTTCGGGAATCCAACTCGGCCGTATTGAAGAAACAAAACTGATTTCATAGATATAAAAAATCTCATACACAGTTCGGGAATCCAACTCGGCCGTATTGAAGAAACAAAACTGATTTCATAGATTTAAAAAAGCTCATACAGTTCGGGAATCCAACTCGGCCGTATTGAAGAAACAAAACTGATTTCATAGATATAAAAAATCTCATACACAGTTCGGGAATCCAACTCGGCCGTATTGAAGAAACAAAACTGATTTCATAGATTTAAAAAAGCTCATACACAGTTCGGGAATCCAACTCGGCCGTATTGAAGAAACAAAACTGATTTCATAGATTTAAAAAAGCTCATACACAGTTCGGGAATCCAACTCGGCCGTATTGAAGAAACAAAACTGATTTCATAGATTTAAAAAAGCTCATACACAGTTCGGGAATCCAGCTCGGCCGTATTGAAGAAACAAAACTGATTTCATAGATTTAAAAAAGCTCATACACAGTTCGGGAATCCAACTCGGCCGTATTGAAGAAACAAAACGCACACATTCAATTGTATTGCAAACAAAAAACAGCGTTACTGGCCTAGCCACCTGTATTTTTCCTGCGTGTCGGCACGTTGTTAACTGGGAGATATTTATTGTTATTTTATTTGTTTTCTTCTTCTTCCTAACTAATGGCGACACATCTTATATAGACGTATTTCGCCAGTGTCGAGTGATACTTGTAGGTTAAGGATATATCCTTGGATGATTGTTCGGTGAATTGGGCTCAGTAATGTGATAGTACAATACTGAAGCCACCACGAGGCCTCTTGGCATCATCTAAAAATGTCAGCAAAGTGTAAGCGATTCAATTGTTCTATTAAAGTTTATAGTCCCGAAACATTCACTGGATAATGCACTATCGAAATTATACACTAAATACTTCTATAAACTAAAATTAAAAAAATAAAACGAAGACACGTTCGCCATTGTCAGATGCTGACAAAAGACCTATTGTTATATCTGTTTGTTTTTATAAGTGCTATGTACTACGTTACATAAAAGGTATAAAAGAAAGGAAAAATAATTAAGCGAAAAGTAAAAAAAAAATACCTTAATTGGGCAGGACTGAAACCTTAACTTCCTATTTTCAATTGTGCAATTAAGCGTTTCCAATTATAGCATCAAGACAGCGTGAAAGGTGGATAAAATTCATTATCGCTTCTTTATCTTTTTGATGTTAAAGTGCACTACATACGGTGCACACTAAAATTAATGTGCATTGTGTGTGAAGGTGTATATTTAGCAATAGGCTATTTCACTGTTACTGGATTTACTACTCATTTACTATTCTCGAAAAAAAATACAGCGGCCTTTTAAAGTTGCAATATGTCCGTCTCATTCTAAAACACTTTTATGGAGAATGTATGGCGCTACTGCCTTAGTGACGTCACTGATCTATATTTACCTCTCTGTCTAATGTTGAATGTATGGCGCTACTGCCTTAGTGACGTCACTGATCTATATTTACCTCTCTGTCTAATGTTGAATGTATGGCGCTACTGCCTTAGTGACGTTACTGATCTATGTATATTTACCTCTCTGTCTAATGTTGAATGTATGGCGCTACTGCCTTAGTGACGTCACTGATCTATATTTACCTCTCTGTCTAATGTTGAATGTATGGCGCTACTGCCTTAGTAACGTCACTGATCTATATTTACCTCTCTGTCTAATGTTGAATGTATGGCGCTACTGCCTTAGTGACGTTACTGATCTATGTATATTTACCTCTCTGTCTAATGTTGAATGTATGGCGCTACTGCCTTAGTGACGTCACTGATCTATATTTACCTCTCTGTCTAATGTTGAATGTATGGCGCTACTGCCTTAGTGACGTTACTGATCTATGTATATTTACCTCTCTGTCTAATGTTTAATGTATGGCGCTACTGCCTTAGTGACGTCACTGATCTATATTTACCTCTCTGTCTAATGTTGAATGTATGGCGCTACTGCCTTAGTGACGTCACTGATCTATATTTACCTCTCTGTCTAATGTTGAATGTATGGCGCTACTGCCTTAGTGACGTTACTGATCTATGTATATTTACCTCTCTGTCTAATGTTGAATGTATGGCGCTACTGCCTTAGTGAAATAGAATCTATTTCTATTTCTATTTCTGCCTTAGTGACGTCACTGATCTATATTTACCTCTCTGTCTAATGTTGAATTTCAAACCTTAATATCTGAGTAAAATTAAATAATAGGACAAAATTTATTTTACTGTTCGGTAACTAACAAGAATGAATTAAATAATTTTAAAAAATATAGTAAAATACCCTATTGCAGGGCATTATGCCTACCTGACTCTTGACATGAGCAGTTGCACGATCTGCGAGGCTCCCTTGAGGCAGGCCGTGCGCAGCGCGTCGTCCCCCCCGCGCGACTTCAGCGACGGGTCCGCGCCGTGCTCTAAGAGCAGCCGCGCCGTCTCCACGCGGTGCTCCTGCGCATTCTTCATTGTGTGGGTCGAAGGTCTAAAACCTCCGTGGCCGAGTGGTCAAAATAAAGACATTCATTGCGGAGGTTCCGGATTCGAATCCCGGTGAGGACAAGGACGTCAAGCAAAAATCAATTTGTGAGACTTTCCCCAGTTTGGCTAGGACATCGCAGGCTGAATCACCTGATTGTCCGAAATAATGATTTCGTGCTTCGGAAGGTACGTCAAGCAGTTTGTCATGGCTACTATCTAGTCGATACATGAGCCATGTCTATAACATTGACACCAAAGTTAGAGAGGTCGGTTGACGGCCTTACAACCCACATGAAAAACCCTCTTTTTCATCGTGGGGGTTGTGAGGTCGACAACCGACCTCACAAACCCTAGTATTATAGAGGACAGTTTTATTCACACTGCGATTTAACAATCACTCCATGATGTCATTCGCCTGTTTCTGAAGAAAACGGCAAAATAAACTCCACTGACTCCACACACGAGTCATTTCGGTTGAAAAACTTATAGAAGTAGGAGGAGAGACCTACCTACAGAACATGTGAAATGGCCAAAATTGGAACTAGTGTCATTACTATGGAAATGTCAACTTGCAACATTACAGAATCGTGATTGGCTGAAATGTAATTTTGTATTTACTACTAGCGCCATCGTTCACTTTACAGATAAGCTGGTAGGTCTGTACCTATGTGTGTATGATGGTAGGTGTCCATGACTGTATTTTATTTGTGAGGGAGAGGGGTGTGTTTAAGTGTATAATGGTGTGTATGTTTGTGTGATACCTGTATGGCGTAATGCAGGGCGGTCTTGAGCTGGATGTCGCGCGCGTCGACGGCGGCTCCGTGCGCGAGCAGCAGTGCGCAGAGCCGCGCAGACTGCACCGAGTTGATGAGGCACGTGCCGCCGTTGTGGTTGGGCCGGTGGATGGTCGCTCCGCGAGACACCAGGAACCGGACCACCTGGCCAACGGGTTTGAACAACTGACTCATAAAGGCTGATAAAGGCCTCCGACATGGCTCAAGACTAGACTGCTTCTATGTACGAGCTATTAGGTCCCGTAAACCAATAGGGGCAAATCAAAATAATTTTATTCGAATTAAGATTTTTGCAAATCATTTTTCAACCTCAAAGCTATCATGGATGGCACCTTCACTACCAGTGTACGCTGGCTGTGGAGAAGAACGGCCAGAAGAAATTCCACAGGAATCGTATCTTTTGTACTTTTCTTTTAAATAAATAAAGAATCATACATACATAAAGTAATATTAACAAAATAACAACCTACTCCGCTGATTTGGAACAACAGTTGACCAGACGTTTTTATCATCTAAGTAATCTATTATCGTATAGTAGGCCTTAGAACATAATATATTTTTAATTTAACACTAAATGGCCCAAAACAGAGATGAATGGAAGAAGGGGAGAGAGGCCTTTGCCCTGCAGTGGGACACTACAGGCTAAATCTAAATCTAAAAATCGGACAGATCTACAATATCATCTGGTATTTTATTATAGAAGCGAATACAGTTCCCCATGAATGAATTGTTAACCTTACACAGTCTAAACTTTGGGTGCGCTATTTTATTTTTATTTCTAGTATTTATATTATGCACATCAGAATTCTTAAAAAATAGCGTTTTGTTCTTCCGGACATACAAGATGTTTTCAAAAATGTACTGTGAGGATACCGTGAGGATATCAATGTTATAAAATTAAAATAAATAAATAAATTTATTATAATAAATTTAATATTCAGATGTTATTAAATTAAAATAAATAAATAAATTTATTATAATAAATTTAATATTCAGATGTTATTAAATTAAAATAAATAAATAATTTTATTATTCATTAAAATCATACATACAGACAATGGAATACATCTAGCATCTAACTATAATTGAATACATGTCGCACATGTGTGTGAGCTGGTAACTACTGGCTTATTCGTCTCAACGTAAACGCGCACGATAAATTGCTGAAGTTACTTTTCAGTCAACGAAATACACGCTCGTGGTTGGTTGTTTCAGTAGTCAAATTTAGGGTACATAGAAACGGTCTAATTAAGGGTCGTTGACTGTACACTTCCACTTCTGTGTTCGACATCGGTCAGCATCAGCACTAGTCAACTAACCACACTCAGGGCTGCAATGTTTTTCGTTCATCTAAGACAAAAGTGGCTTTAATGTTATAAACAAACACATCAATAAAAGATAAATACAAAGATACCCAAACACCCAAAACTGTACAAACCTGTGAGTTGGGAGACAGTGCATCAACTGGGGGCTTATCTCTAAGGGCGACATTCAGAGGCAGGCAAGCTAGCACTGACCTCGACGTGCGTCATGAAGCACGCAGACCGCACGGGCGTCGAGCCGGAGTCCGAACCCGCGTCAAGATCTGCGCCCGCGTCGGCCAGCACGTGGAGCACCTGACACAACAAATACATACTAATAATACACAAGCAAACATAAATCCTTTAGTCATCATCATCTCAGCCAGAAGACGTCCACTGCTGAACATAGGCCTCCCTCATAGGTTTCCAACGTGAACGGTTCTGCGCTACCCGCATCCACCGGCGCGCGCCCAGCACGGTTCACCAAGTCATCTGTGCACCTCGTGGGAGGCCGGCCAACACCACGCCTTCCGACCCGCGGTCGTCCCTTCGAGAACCGTTCTTCTCCCTTACCTTAAACCATTCTACCAATAGTAGTTCGCATTAATCGACTGAAACAAACTCTTACCCTGGTACTTCTTACCCTGGCTCAGCTGAAGCAATGCAATCGCAATTTACAAGGTAGGTAACGTAAATAATGTTAAACAATGTATTGTGCTTTAGTGACATATTTGGGTATCACTCAGCGCCATCTATCCTAGTCAATAGGAATACCCTTATTTAAACGTTGCTTTGAAAAGCCCACATTTAGGAGTTATGGGTCGTTTCCCCCGAGAACCGTTCGCCCGAACAGGGGAAACGACTAATTATAAAAAACATTATTTTTCTGAGGGGGCGTTTCCCCCGAATGTTTTTTTTATCATTTAAACACAAAGTAACGTCAGCAACAAAATTTTACAATATTTTAAATCTCAAAAAGGAATAAAACGGTTATAATAAATGGTGATTGTAATAGAAAGTGCAAAACAGCCTCCGTGGTCGTTTCCGAGATTCCGGGTTCAAATCCCAGTTGGGACACTGTCAAGAAAAAAACAAAAAAAAAAAAATAGTAGTCTCCCCATATAATAAACATCCCATGAAGGTGAACTTCTAAAGTCTCCCCAATATAATAATAATAATAAAATAATTGTTTTATTTTTTAATATTCGCGAAATAAAATGATTGGTAAATAAATTAAAATTCTGATTTATATTGAAGTAGTCAACCTGCACGATCGTGCAGGTTGAATTACCTACTATAACCCAATTTTTATAACTGTGCGCCTGTCAACGTCTTAATATTTCCATAGAAAGTTTGTTTGTTTGTTTTTTTTTGTGAGGAAGTAAGCGGGCGGGTGAATTCAATGCCACCAACATGACGACTTTGACAGCTCGAAGCGCACAGTTAAAATAATTGAGTTATACCGCGAGTTTCGAGCGAGTCGCCCACATTACTCCAGCAAAAGTGTCAACTGGCACACGTGCCAGATTTCATGTGTGCGACTTGCCACCTAACTCAAATCGGAACGCGGCCAAAGAAAGAAGGTGTTTCCGATATTCTTTTTTAAAAGTGTATTTACTACGTAAGCTACGTCAAGGAGGAGGAATATCGTTCCAGCACTTTGTCGCCGCGTACTTGAAATTCCCTCGGAAGAAGGCATTTTTATGTTTTGGGATGACCAAAACATCAGATCATGTGCGTGCAGACTGTTTACGAGCAGCACACCTCCAAAACATCAGATCATGTGCGTGCAGACTGTTTACGAACCGCACACCTCCAAAACATCAGACCATGTGCGTGCAGACTGTTTACGAGCAGCACACCTCCAAAACATCAGATCATGTGCGTGCAGACTGTTTACGAGCCGCACACCTCCAAAACATCAGATCATGTGCGTGCAGACTGTGTACGAGCCGCACACCTCCAAAACATCAGACCATGTGCGTGCAGACTGTGTACGAGCCGCACACCTCCAAGCAAGTTGTGAAAAAATATAATTAGGCTTTTCAGTTTTTATAACCTCGAATAACAGGCTGGCCAAGTGTATAACCTGCGCAGATAAAGAATAGATCTGAAAATGGCGTCCGCTCGCATGCTAACTCGCTCACAATCTATCGCTGTATATACTCACACAGTGAATAATGACATTCTTCCGGAAATCGTACATAATGTAAAATAAATAATTTTAAACTTATCCCATGTTTTTTTCCTTATATTTACACTTGCTCCTTATTTATTTCATTAATATTTTTCGTCATTATTATTAGTAGCATTAATTAATAATAATAAACCCGTCCCGTCCCGTTTTAAATCATAATAATAAAAAATAATAAATAATAACAAAAAAAGTCAGTAGGAAAAATAAAAATAAATTTTTGAGAACTTGTTTTGCCAACCGTACCATAAGTACCCGCCGCCATTTTCAGATCTATTCTTTATCTGCACGTCTTATAACTTTCTACGTCCATCAATCTTTAGCGTGTTTGTTGCATTAAGGTAAGGTGTTATATGAATTCGAGGTGGATTATCATACATAACAGTTAACGAGCACATGCATTCTGTATGTTAGAGTAAGAGTAAGAGCCTTTGTGCTAGAGTAAAAGCCATATACTGTAAGACAATGATTAAGCCTAGATAGGACCAAAGATTCGCATAACATTTGACGTAATTCAGTGGATATGTAAGGACGTATTTGATATAAGTAATACTCTTAAACGATAGCGTGGGGTTGGAAAGTTCGGTGTATGGGGTAGCTGTAGGTAAGGGTTTAGTACAAGTGGGGAGAAGCGATGTGTGGGTGTTGGGAGTGGGGGTTAAGTTTACGTGTGGAGGGAGGGGATGAGTATAAGGTAGTAAGTGTATGGTAATTTATGTGGGTGAAAGGGAGGTGTAGGCTTTGGGTCATTAGAAAGTTAACTGTGTAAAGAAAAGAATGTGTAAGTATTAGGTTGGAGAGTTTCGTCTACGCGCACCTCTAAACGTCCAGCGACGGCGGCACAAAGTAGTGTATGTACGATAATGTATGCAGGAGAAAGGGATGCGTGGGTAATGGGTGGGCAGGCGGTTTAGCGTGTAAAGGTGGGTAGTTGGAAAAGTTTTACCTGGGGAACCATGTATAAGTATTGGGTTGGAGCGTTTAGTACGTGTAACCAATCACGTATGCGTACCTCTAAGCGTCCGGCGACAGCAGCGCACCAGAGCGGCGTGACGGTGTGCACGGAGCGCTCGTCCGGCACCTCGTACACGCCCTTCTGCTCGAGGTCGGCGTCGCACACGTGCACGAGGTACTCCACGATCTCCACGTTGCCGCGCTTGCACGCCACGAACAGCGGCGCGCAGCCGTCGCGCGTGCGTGACACCACCTCTCGACGCTCCTCCGGCCGCAGTCTGGGAGAAACGAAGGCTAGCTTACAAGGCATTTATTTACTTTGTACAAGCGCCAGCGGCTGACTTAATGATTGTTTTATTTATAACTAGCGCTCTGACCGCAACTATGCTTGCGTAATCAAGGTTTTATCTCCGAGATGAACTTTTTTAGCACCTATAATGAAGATACCTCTGCACAGGTGCATAGTTTTTAAGTTAGACCTCTAGCAATACAACTGTGAAAACTGCATTCAATTCCGTGCAGTAGTTTTTGCGTGATGTGTGAAAAAACATACAGGCATACAAAAAATTTAAAAATAAAATATTCATTATTCTCTACTATCTTCTATGTACTTACAGACATCGGCCAGCAACATATTTACCAGTGACAAAGCAAGCAAACTAGGCAGCATCAGAGAGGACAAACTGATGATAACCGAACCTGAAGAAGTGCTGGATATCATGATGAAGACGCACTTTCCAGAATGTTCGGTATATGACAGGGAAAGCACTGACGCCACACTACCTCTTGGAGGGGACATAAGCGGCATAGTTACTGAAGAACTAGTCAGATGGAGCATCTTCTCCTTTGCGCCATACAAAACGGCGGGACCGGATGGGATATTCCCTAAGATGCTCCAGACGGCCTACAGATATATAAAGGACGACCTCATAGATCTTTATAAAGGAAGTATATTGTCTGGATACATTCCAGCCAGCTGGAGAAAGGTGAGAGCTGTCTTCATTCCAAAACCTGGCAAGAGGACATATCAGAACCCCAAATCCTTTAGATGTATCAGCCTATCAACTTTTATGATGAAAGGCCAGGAAAAGATAGTTGATAGACATATACGCAGCAGCATAGAAAACAGCAATAATCCATTACATGTGAACCAACACGCATGTATTCTAGCTTCGTACTTACACCTTTGTCTGCGTGCTTCTGCAACACATTTGTTACTAGCAGTTCTATACTTTGAGTAATCATCAGGATCTTTAGAGGTCATGTATGTATCCCAACAAGACTTTTTCTCAGCTGCTAGTTTCTTAACATTCGATGATATCCAAGGTTCGTTCAACAACCTCTTCTTTATAACTTTTAATGGAGCATGCTTATCAATAATATTATCAATTTCAGTCTGAAATTCGTCCCACGATATATCTATATCCTCAGATTGCATAGAAGTATAAAAAGCCTCATTAAGATCTATGTTGAAAACATCAAAGTTTATTTTATTGAAATTTCGTCTTTTAGTAAGTTGGTTATTGGAGGGCTCAACAAGACATTGAATCAAAAAAATTACCACACTGTGATCACTTTTTCCAATCGGAGCATCGTACGAGACACTAGAGATAAGAGATTCATCATTGGTAAGCACTAAGTCTAACAAAGAAGGTTCATTTCCAGTACGAAATCTTGTGGGCTCGGTGACAAGTTGAAAAAGGTTACTGTCTAGAAATATGTTTCTGATTAGTTCTGCGGATCCTCCGACGCTCTGTTCAATGGTAAGTGGCCAAATAACGTCGTTGTATGTATTGTTATTAGATGCCTCGATCAGGTTAGACACGTAAAAGAGGTACGAAGAGCTCTGCAGCATTTAGACGTGAACAAGGCCAGTGGTCCTGACGGCATACCTGCCAGAGTACTAAAAATCTGTGCGCCTGAACTGTCTTCTATTCTAACGCGCCTGTACCGCTTCTCTCTAAAGACCAGGTCAGTGCCTAAATCGTGGAAGCTTGCAAACGTGCAACCAGTCCCTAAAAAGGGAAATCGTGCCGACCCTGCCAATTATCGACCAATCGCTATCACTTCCATACTGTGCAAGGTTATGGAGCGAGTTCTCAACAGCAAGTTGCTGACCTACCTTGAGAAGAACGATCTACTCAGTGACCATCAATATGGCTTCCGCCGAGGACGCTCAACTGGAGATCTTCTTGTGTATGTCACGCATTGCTGGGGCGAGGCCCTAGAGAAAAATGGCGAAGCGCTTGCGGTCTCGCTTGACATCTCGAAGGCATTTGACAGGGTTTGGCACGCAAGTCTGCTAAACAAGCTTCCCTCATATGGCATTCCTGCTGGCTTTTGTAGCTGGGTATCTGACTTTCTGAGTGAACGGTCGATCCGAGTTGTCATTGATGGCAGCTCCTCTGACCTTATGGCTATTGATACCGGTGTTCCTCAGGGGTCCGTTCTCTCTGCAACACTTTTCCTGTTGCACATCAATGACCTGCTCATACCAGGCATTTTTGGGTATGCAGATGACAGTACAGTTGTGGAGAGGTATTTATCCAGCGCAAGGGCCACTGCAGATGAAATATGCACCTTAAGAGAGTCAATGGTAGAGCGGACGAATTTGGCTTTAAGTCTTGTTTCCCAATGGGGCGACAGCAATTTGGTCAATTTTAACGCCACCAAAACACAGGCGTGTTTGTTCACCACTAAAAGGAGTCCTTTTCAGCTGACTCCTACTTTTCGGGGTACGCCTGTACCGGTCACGGATGCACTCGAACTCCTTGGCATGAGGCTGACTACCAATCTCAACTTCGGCGAATACATCGAGTCACTGGCACAAACTGCAGCCAGAAAGTTGGGCATTCTGAACAAGGTCAAGCATTACTTCACGCCGGGACAACGCTTATCATTATACAAAGCGCAAGTCCGATCTTGCATGGAGTACTGCAGTCACCTGTGGGATGGCTCGGCAAAATATCAACTTGCTGCACTTGATTCGGTGGAACGCAGAGCCAAGAGAATTATCGGTGATGAGAATCCAGTGGTAACCAAGCTTCACAGTTTGGCTCATTGTTTGGCTCACTGTTTTACAGGCTGTATTTCGGGGAGTGTGCACATGGGCTGCATGAGCTCATTCCGCCATCACCTTTTTACTATCGGGAGTCCAGACGAACTGCAGCATACCATCCGCACTTGGTCGACATACCCCTTTGCCGCACGAAGCGCTTTCAATCATCTTTTATTATGCGCACGGCCAAGGAGTGGAATTCTTTGCCTGCTTCTGTTTTTCCGAGTGCTTATAACCCAAGCATTTTCAAAGCTAGAGTGAACAGGCACCTTCTGGGCAAACTTGTTCCATCATCGACCACATCTCGTCCCTCGCGGACCTGATTGTGGTCAAGAGTAATCCCATCAACTAATAAAAAAAAAAAGCAACACAGGATCGCGTAATTTCCACTCATGGACATGGTCAGTTCGATATAGCCCAACCAGCAAAAAGTGGTATGTATGATACTGTATGTCAATATAAAGGGCTTCAGTCATATTATTATGTTTCAGGGAATATCCAAAAATACAGCAGATTTCAGCATAAGAATACATTTATTGTCGATCTCATAATCGATACCAAAAGTACCCTCACAGTTGACAGCTCAATATTAATAATTCTTTAGTACCCACATTCATACATGACACAGTCATACATGACACCTTCCTCAAGTTATAACACCTTACAAAATAATACAATTTTATAACTTACAAGTAATACAAACTACTAACAAGAGTACCAATAAATTTAAACACCAATAATCTCAGCCCAGTCTTCGGGGGGTGGGATAATCACTGAATCACTGTCACTGTTATTGTCCAAATCACTTGCATGTTGTCCATACGTTTCCTCTTGTCTCTGTCCAGGTGGTCTTGTTCGCAACGTCTGATCGACGTGGCGACGGTATGTAGAGCCATCTGCAGCACGCACCTCATACACGCTCGGCGTCACCATCTCGACTATCACGCCTCGTCTCCATTTTTCATTTACATTATGTCCTGAACAAAACATGATCTTCTTTATTTAATTTCTTTTTAAATCCTTCACCTTCTCCTTTTTCTCTCTCTTTTTCTAATTCTAAGCTGCTGTCTAGGTCCGGGTGTAGTAGTGAAAGAGCAGTCCTGAATCTCCTTCCACATAATAATTCAGCTGGGGTCTTCCCAGTAACTGTGCTTGGTACAGTTCGCATTTGAAATAGGACTCTGCCTACTCACTCTGGCCAAGACTGATCAGCTGACTGCTTTTTCAATTGGACGCAGTTATGGAATATCGAATCAAGCGACCAAATTGAAAAAAAAAGTTATGAATGCAGTTCAATTCTAGGCATGATAATCTATGTATTCACTCAAATTTTCAGTTCAAAAATCACTCTTAGTGCCTTATAATAAGGGGTGAATCAAGCGACATGTAAAAGTTTGTTAGAAATTGTGCACACTGTCGCTACGCAATAAAGAATTATGTGCCTAAATTACTATTACAAAATACACAATGCAAGATTTCAAATTGCATAATCGAATTAAACGCCAAAAAAAATTAGATAATCCATTTATGTTTTTTGGTGCATTTGTTTTTTAAACGCATTATCGAATCAACCGCCTAAAATGGCGCTTAATTCGGTGTTACAAATCACGACTCGCGCGATCTTTTACTCAAATTGCAAATGAAGCGACAATTTATGGCGTATGATTCGTTGTTACAATTCAAAATTCAAGGACATTTGGGAATAAGTGGTGGTGTGCGGGGCGTCGCGCGTCTGTGCGGGCGGCAGGGATCTCAGTACCGCGTCTTATGCATTTGGATTTAGCTAAGACATGTCAACATATTGAAACCCTTACTTTCGACATGGAAAAAACTCTACCCTTGCCAAGAATTCCAACCAACATAGTTTTTTATAAACGCCAACTTTGGTTATACAATTGCGGCGTTCATTCAGGAAAAACTGGTAAAGGATTTTGTTACGTATGGGTGGAAGGAACAGCAGGTAGAGGGGCTCAAGAAGTTGGTTCAAGTTTGCGAAAACATATATCCTTACAACTAGATTCAAATGTCAAAGAACTAATCCTTTGGTCTGATTCATGTGGTGGCCAGAACCGTAATATCAAGTTGACTTTGTTACTACTTGCATTACTTGAAGAACATGATGCTTTAGAGAAAATCACCCTGCGATTTATGGTTCCTGGGCATAGCTTCCTAGAAAATGATAGCGAGCTTAGTGATATAGAATCGGCTTTAAAAACGCATACCCGGATATATACTCCACAAGACTATATTGATGTGATGACCAGTTGTCGCAAGAGAAACAAGCTGACAGCTGTTAAAATGGAGAAAAAAGACTGTCGGAGTTTCTGAAATGATGAAGAAAATAGTCAACAGAAAAAAGGATACAGAAGGAAATTCCGTGAGCTGGTTGAAAACTAAAGAAATAAATATTTTCAAAGACAAACCTGGACGGTTATATCTTTCAACCACTCATGATGGTCAACCTCATGAAGTAAATATTCAAAAAAGGCTTAAAAGAGGGGAAACAAGCCCCACATTGAAATTGTCAAGGCACTATGAGCAACTTGGCCAGAAGGAAAGCCTATTTCTCAACCAAAGCTTGATGATATAAAATCCCTCCTTCATCTCATATCATCAGATGCAAGACAGTATTATGAAAATTTGACTGGGTCTCATGATTTAGAAAATGATGTTGACGGTTTTGATGGAAATATTGATTTTGAAATAGAAGATGAAGGGTAGAAAACTAAGATTACTTATTATTTTATGTTGATAAGAAATAAGTTTTTATTTTTGAATAGAGTTTTTCAGACTGATTTCTAAGATTTGTAAAACTGATAAAAAAATACAAGAGAAGGATGAAAAAAATAAGAAAAGTGTTGTAAAGTTTCTGATGATACATAGTTAAAGATTTAATTTTAGAGTGTTATTTTTAGTTTCTTCTTTTTTTGTAGGTACTACAATGAGAATAAAGCCTTTTAAAATGGAAATAATATATTTTTTCCTAATTAGAATATATTTAAAACCTAAAATATAAGCAAATTACATTAAAATTTTATGGATTTAATCTAATATTGCGCTTTTTTGAACCCAAGTCAAATCGAATTAACGAATCAAACGACGTAATAGTCGCATAGTACGTTGTTGTCAAATTAAATTTGTCTGAATATACCAAAATGTATTAACGAATTAAGCGGAAAAAAGCCTGAAACTTCGAAAGTTCGTAACGTATCGTAAAAAATTCTTAATGAGTCTAAACTATACATATTTTTATACATTCAAACTAAAAATTATATTCATAACATAAAAAATCCACACTCAGCGGTAATTTTCATTTTGAAAACTTTGAAGCTAAATATCTCAGTTTGACCCGGGTGTCGCTTAATCTAATATTCCTTAACTACGTCCAATTTATCTTTCAAAGTTTGTATAGTTCTCTCTGCTTGTCCATTTGTAGCTGGATGATACGGGGCTCCTGTTAGGTGCTTAAAGTTATTATTTTGCATGAATTTCTGGAACTCTCTGCTGGTAAATGCCAATCCATTGTCGGACACCAGAACTTCTGGCAATCCATGGTCTGCAAAAATTCTGCGTAATATTGTGATCACATTTCCACTAGACATAGATGAAACAATTTCCAGTATGGGCCACTTGCTGTAGGCATCTACAACTACCAGGAATGTTTTTCCCATGAAAGGTCTCATGAAATCAACGTGAATCCTCGACCATGGTTTTGTTTCAGCTGCCCACTCATGTTGAGATACTGGTGGGTTTTTCCTGTTCAATTGACAAGCATCACAATTGGACACTATTGCTTCAATGTCATCATCTAATGAAGGAAACCATAAGTAGGCTCTAGCCATCATTTTCATTTGTACAATTCCACTGTGACCTTCATGTAAAGCCTCCAGTATTTTCTTTTGTAATGATGTGGGTACAATCACTCTATTTGCCCACAGGATACATTCTTTGTTGAGAGATAGCCTGTCTCTTCTTCTATGGAATGGCAACAAGTCTTTGTCTACTTTACTAGGCCATCCATGAAGTAAAAAGTTTTTCACTTTAGCCAGGATCAAATCTTTATCAGTCTCTTTGGCAATTTGTTTAGAATTGATCGACAGATCAGACTGCTGAAGCAGAAAAACATCTTCAATGGAATCTTCTTCATCGAGTTCCTTACTTGGTGTTGGCCATCGACTCAAACAGTCTGCATTCCCCAACTCTTCGCCAGGTCTATACTTAAGATCATAATCAAAAGTATTCATCGTAAGTGCCCATCTAAGCATCCTTGCAGAAATCAGTTCGGGGATAGGCTTGTCTCGTCCGAATATTCCTAGCAAAGGTTTCATACATATCACAAATCTACGTCCAATCAAGTACTGTCTAAATTTTCTTAATCCAAACATTATGGCCAAAGCCTCTTTATCAATTTGAGCATACCTTCGCTCATGGTCTTGTAGAGTTCTTGAACTCATAATTACAGGCTTTTCAGTACAATCAGGTATTTTATGTACCAGCACTGCTCCCACTCCATAGTCACTAGCATCACATAGTAAGAGAAGCTCTCTTTCCAAACTATAATGTACCAAGGTCAAGTCTGATGTAAGCAATCTTTTTGCATTATCAAAAGCTTCTTGTTCTGCTTTTTCCCATTGCCATTGAACCTTCTCTTTTAACAAGTTATACAATGGCTGTAGAGTTGTTGTCTTCTCTTTAATGAACCTCTCATAGAAGTTGTAAAGGCCCAAGAAAGCTTTCAAACTTCTTTTGTCCTTGGGTGCTGGTTTTTCCAATATTTCCTCCACTTTGAGTGGGTAGACGCCATTCTCATCAATGTCATATCCTAAGAATGAGACCCTTTGTGCTGCAAACATGCATTTCTTTTTATTTAATTTCAGTCCTAATTCATCAAACTGACTTAACACCAACTCTAATCTTTGGTCATGTTCAGACATTGTGGCTCCACACACAACTACATCATCCAATAGGCATGCCACTCCTTCAATGCCAGCTAGGACAGATGCCATCAGTCTTTGAAAAATTCCTGGGGCTGCGTGGACTCCAAAAGCCAATCGATTAATTCTCATCAATCCCAATGGCGTGTTAAGTGTCAACAGTTCTGCTGTTTCTTCATCTACTTTAACTTGGTTATAAGCATGTTGTAAATCCAATTTAGTGAAGTACTTTCCCCCAGACAATTGAAAAAATGCTTCATTTGCTGTTGGCAGAGGATAGCTATCGGCTTCACAGGATGCATTCACTGTGTATCTGTAATCACCACATACTCGTACTGTGCCGTCAGCTTTGATGCAATTAGTGATTGGTGTAGCCCAGTTTGGATGTTTCACTGGTGTGATTATTCCATCTTTCACCATCCTTTACAGTTCAGCATTAACCGACTCTCGTAATGGAAAAGCAACGGAACGTGCTCGCATTAAAACAGGTTTTGCATCTTTCTTCAAGGTTATATGCACTGCGGGCAGCCTTATAATCGCCCATTTCACCATCGAACAACTTTGGGAAGCTTTTGACCACTTCTTCTTCTCTCAATGTGTTTACTTGTAACTGAACGCCTAATGCTTCGAACCAGGTCCTGCCAAGAAGCGCCGGTCCCTTGCCACAGCTGACAATAACTGGCAATTCCGCCTTACATTCTCCACGCTCCACCATGACAACAGCTTCACCTTATATCGGTAACTGGTTGCTAGTCCACGTTATAAGCTTTGTATCGCATGGCATCAAGTCGGGAAAAGCATCACGTTTTGTATGTAAATGCTGTGTGGCAAAATCGAGCGTGCGGCCCCTGAATCCACTTCCATAACCACTGGAACACCATTTATTTTTACTTCAATCATATAAGGCTTTACACGGTTTGTGCTGGCACTAGACATTGCATAAACACCGAAATTATCTTCACAGTTCAAAGCATTTTCATATGATTTTTCGCCGTCAGAATTAAAATCACATTGACAGTTCTGCTCACTGCACTCGTTTACACGCAGGTTTTTAATGTCACATGCTGCCTTTGTATGTCCTTTCTTGTGACATTTATAACAAGTGGCATTCCTGTACCTGCACTTAGATGAATGACGTTTAGCGCAATGTACACACTTGGCACTGATTATGTTCACGTCCATCGGCTCGCCCATTGTTTGTTGAGCGCCCTCACGATGGTTACCCGACGCACTCATGTTCATGCTTCCGCTTGTCTTTTCGTCGAAATTGTTCAGTCGTAATGCCTCCAGATTAAGTGCCCGTTGAGTGATTTCACCATAAGTTACCTCGGACAGCTTGATCTTCAATAGTTCTCGCCTAATATTCGCATCTCGTATACCAAGGATAATCTGTTCCACTACCCGACGCTCTAAGTCGCTAAAAGCACATTTCGCACTTATTTCACGTAACGCGGCGATATATGAAGCGATAGACTCATCGGGTTTTTGCTTCCTTTGATTGTTATCTATTGTGTACAATAACTATCGTCCAATTTCCCTCCTTTGTGTGTGTGGTAAGATCTTTGAATCCATTGTTTGCCCTCATCTCTCTAACCATTTAAAATCTATATTAACGCCCTACCAACATGGCTTTCGTAGAAACATGTCTACTACCACTAACCTTGCAGTCTACTAGATAAAGGACGTCAAATTGACGCAATCTACACAGATTTTAGCAAGGCCTTTGACAAGGTAGACCATGGTTTGTTGATCGAAAAGTTGCTTAGTCTTGGTATTTGTGGTAAATTAATTAATTGGTTTGCGTCGTATATAACTTCCAGACAACAAAAGGTCACGGTAGGCGGGTACCAGTCTGAATTGTACGAAGTGACATCGGGAGTTCCGCAGGGGTCACATTTGGGTCCAGTATTGTTCTTGGCATTTCTAAATGACTTATCTAAAGTTATTACGCATTCTCAATACTCCTTCTTTGCTGATGACTTAAAAATATTTCGTATGATTGATGGTCCGGATGACGCTACACTTTTGCAGACTGACTTAGACCGAGTGGAAAGATGGTCCAGAGTAAATAACCTGCCTTTGAATGTTAAAAAGTGTAAGCACATAAAATTTACCAGGAAACGGACTCCAATTATCACATCGTATAAGCTAGGTAACACATTACTAGAGGAAGTTGATAAAATAAGGGATCTTGGAGTGATCTTTGACAGTAAGGTTTCGTTTACATACCACGTTGATGAAATTGTAAGTAGGTCTTATAGGTTATTAGGGTTCCTATGGCGAAACTGCAAAAATTTTAAAAACAATTTAGCTCTCATAACTGTTTATAACGCACTAGTTCGATCGACCTTGGAGTACTGCTCCAGTATTTGGAATCCTCATTACAAGGTTCATGTTGATAGGATTGAGGGTATTCAGAGGCGTTTTTTGTTTTTCCTATCTGTTCACGCAAAAAATCTGTCGTCTTTAAAATCATATAGGGCCAGGCTGAGTCACTTTAAAATCCCTCCACTTGAGGACCGTCGCTGGATTCTCGACCAGGTTTTCCTCTACAAGATACTTAGTGGTGATTTGGATTGCCCTTGCTTGCTCGCGCAGATAGGCCTAAATGTTCCTAGACAAAATGCTAGACTAATTAATTATAAACCATTCCACGTGAAGAGCTCTAGAACCAATTTGGGACAGAACAGCTTGCTGCCTAGAATATGTCGCGAACATAACGAGCTTTTCCACTCCACATCCATTGACATTTTTAATTTATCACTCTATAAATTTAAGAATTCACTGTTTACCTTTAAATTAGAGTCTTAAACACACTCAGTTATCTTCTTTTAAATTATTGTTACTAGATCTCACCCGAGAAAGTTAATTTGTTATAGAATAAACAAGCTGTGTTTGCCTGTAATTGGGTCTACATCTCGTAAATTTTAAGAGCACGCATATGTATACTATTCAGAATGTGCGCCTGTTGGCAAACCTATTAAATAAATAAATAAATAAATGGTTAAAAAAGAAACTTTTGTGTTTCCAACACTGGATGCGGCGTAGTTATGAAGAATTTATCCAAAATATCAATGATGTCTTCAAACGGCACTTCACTGGTTTTCTTTAGAGATAATAACGAAACAATTAAAGAGAATGTTTCTTTCCCACATTGGGACAGGAATAGGGCCTGTTTCTGCAAGCTTTCTAATGTTCCAGACGCCTCAAACGCGAAGGACAGTTGCTCCTTGTAGTTCTCCCATTTATCGGCCGCTGGGTCGAATTTCCCGGGTAAAACTATACTCGTGATGTTTGCCGTCGTCATTTTCACTGTTTTGCTTCGTCGCCACTATTATGTTTCAGGGAATATCCAAAAATACAGCAGATTTCAGCATAAGAATACATTTATTGTCGATCTCATAATCGATACCAAAAGTACCCTCACAATTGACAGCTCAATATTAATAATTCTTTAGTACCCACATTAGTCATACATGACACATATCATTCATATATCTGTTATTTATTCTAGCTATGATAGGTATTCCGTTAACAGAGTCTTTAATGTACATGGCCACTCCTCCACCTCTTGTCCTTCCACCCTCCGATCTAGGACGATGTCTACGATCGAACCTAAATAAAGTGTAGTGTAGCATCGGGCCTCGTTGGTCCGGGTACTATGTAGTTTGATACTGGCGATAGTATTCTTTTTGCAATATATTCGTTCTTTTTTTAACTATTCAGTTTAGAAAGAGAACGATAGAAACTTCAGACGGGCTGGGGCCGTGGAAGTTTGACGTTCTCACTCTCCGACCGCCGTCGTGGCAGGTTGTTTTTAGTGGCCCTAGCCCACGGGCGAGCCCTGCCCGGGGCAGTGGGCTTTGTATAACTAAGGAGTTTATAAAAAATGGTTAAAATGTGCTATAGATCTCCGCTATTTTTCAAATAACGTGAATAGAATAGATGTAATGAAGAATAAAACAAATGAAGAGCGTCAAGAAAAATATATTAGAAGCTGTTGTTGCTGCTGTTGCTGCTGCTGGCTAGTGAGCCAGAAGCTGTTTTGGAGATTATGCCGTGGTTTCTTCACTGAGCAATGTCTGGAGAAAGAAGAGATGGACTGCAACAGTTCACCCCGACGAGAGGGCTTATGGCACCCCGTCTGGATGATGATGATGAGTGTCGTGTGATGGAGCTCGTCGAGAGGGAGGAGTATTCCCAGCGAGTACCCCGCAGAGTATTTTTATTGATTTATTGAGTATAAACGCACGGACGAGGTGGCCGGGAGGCGATTGGTGACATCGTCAGCAGGGTCGCAGACATAAAGAGGAAAGTTCCAAGTTATTTTGCTTTTATCCCAGCTAATATTTTATTTATAATTTTCCATTGTCAGTTTCAAAAATGGCAGATATTTTCTTTGTTTAATTCTTGACAGTTCAACTATTTGAATGTTTAGTCTGTTATAAATACTTCTTGGAATAAAATGGCGATCCGTTTCGTCAAAGATAAAGTGTCATGTCTTGGTCTGTCACTTTTGTAAACAGATGTTTACATATTTATTTTTATTTATATTTTATTGAATTCCCTTTTATTGTATTGAGGTAGGTAATTTCTTTTGGGGTTACGCTTAGGTGACCTGCATAATACAAAATAAAACATAAATGCATTATTGTCACTAGTTTTTACGAATTGTTTGTATGTTTTTCTAAGTGGTTTGGTAGATGAGGTAGTTGAGGTTTCGTGTACGATGGTTAGGTTGAGATTGTTTGCGCTGTTAGTTGACTGATTAGGCACAGTTGATACACCTGCTTTAAGAGACATAGGAGCTTTGTAGGGTGGTCTGTTTAGGATCACACGTATTCTATCTGTCCTTTTCTAGGTTAGTAAAAGGTTGAGATTTCTATGGGTTATGATGAGGTATGGTATTAGGATATGGGGAGAAGTGATAGGTAATTTTTTCAATTCATTATATATACCAATCCAAGTTGTTGTCATTTTCAAATCCACATATTTAATAATTTGAATATGATATTGTATCTTGTAAGAAGACATGTAATGTACTTGTATCTTAGACTAAATAATTATTTTTCTTCCTAGTCGCTAGTTATCTTGATATTGTTGTTACTATATTGTTTTTTTCTGTGTATTGATCCTATTATTTGTTTCATGTGCGGGCTGATAAAACTTTTATATTTAAACAATCATTAATATTTTCTTCTACACCTCCTTACTGACGCGAGATGTACTTCAGGACGTCAGTGATGCCTGAATGAAAAGAAAATAATTTTTCATATAAAAAAACATTTATATCTTAGCTCATCTGATTGTTTTTAACCGACTTCAAAAAGGAGGAGGTTCTCAATTCGTCTGTATTTTTTTTTTAATGTATGTTATTAGATAACTCCGCCAATTGCTAACCGATTTTAATAATTCTTTTTTCATTCGATTGGATTTACTCTCGAGGTGGTCCCATATTAATTTCGTCAAGATCTGATGGTGAAACATGAGGTAAAACTTGGAAATTCCTCAACAATGTAGCATTCGCGTCGTTATTCGTCTATTCTTTTAGTCATATCTCAGTCAGTTTTCAACCGATTTTGATGATTCTTTTTTCATTCGATAGAACGTGCTTTAGGGATAGATCCATACCAATTTTGTTAAAATCTGATGATGGAATAAGAGATAAACGCGGAAACTCCTCAACCAGTGATAGCAACATGCATCGCGCGGGATACCGTTTGTGGTGGAATGTTGCTAGGCAACGATATAAATTTGTTTTGTCAGTTTGCTGAAAATCTACGTTTCCCTTGTTCCATTTATTCGATTTTATCACATTATTGGCGACCGTGGCAGGGCAAGAACCTGCAATCTTCGGATATTGTATTGGAAATCACAAATAATTTAGCTTCTATGACCGAGTGGTCGAGTGTTTTAATCTTTTTACGGAGGTTTCGGGTTCGAATCCCGGTGAAGACACTCTTAAACGAAAATGTCCTTGTGAGACTTTCTCCAGTTTAGTGTGGACATTGCTGCCTGAATCACCCGATTGTCTGAAAAGAAAGATTATTCCGTGCTTCGGAAGGCACGTTAAGCCGTGTGTCTCGGCTTTAATATCTACAGAAGGTGTCGTTACTCGAGCTAAGTCAGTGGGTTTTGACAAGGGCCCAGTACTATATTAATTGTGTGACCAGGGTGTGTGAGGTTGGTTGTCGACCTTATAATCCACAATATGAAGAAAAAGAAGAAGCCAGCTTACGTTCACTATCTGTAATCAGCTAACGATAGACTTTCAAGATACCATCTCAAACCTGAAACTCCTTACGAATAGCCCAGGTATCGGGGTAAACTGTAAGCTTATTAAGAGGGAAGAATCGTGCTCGTCCATACAAAAAGAGAAAACGTTTTTCCACTTCTATATATATTTTCCAATCTCCATGATTTTTTAGTATGTTATTGACACAATGAAAGACTAGGTTTATAGTTTTAGCTTTTTTCAAAATTCGCAATAGATTCAAACTTATATAGGCACCTCAAGTAACGTAATTTTTTTGATTAAAACTGTGTCAAAGTGATTTGTTGAAATTTAGTAATTGGAAACCGTTTTCTCCCGAAGTGGGAATTTCATCAAGAAAAGTATCTATTGTCGGCGAGCTGCAACGCTCTCGCTCTCTCTCTCCTGGGGGTATGAGCGCACGAGCGATAGCAATTGTTTTCCTAAATACCTATTTCGTTAGGATCGCGAAGCTATTCTTTCCTCTTAGCATTGTCAGTTTAGTGGCCAGCTGGACTACCAAATGACCTCTTACTTCGTAGCCTCTCTTACCCAGTTTAACTTATGTTATTTAAGAAACTATTATATAAACAACTAAACGCGGTTGCAAAGCACGAAAGACGCAGTCTAAACTAAGCAAATACCAAAAATATAATATATTTGTACTGAAACTGTTAAATAACAAAATCTAGCTTTGGATAATGAAGAAAAATAATAGAAAATGTGTCGCGGTTAGGATTAATTACTTACATAAAATATATTGAATAAAACACTGAAAATCATAAAATAAAAATAATTTTAACAAAAAAATAGAAACCTCCTTCAAATTGCCTTATATGGTTATCTCCACTAAAAAGTAACAAATAAAATAACATTCCAGATGGAACATGAAAAAAAATATTGCCAATATCCTCAATTAAATAGATAGGTAGTGTATTAAGTAAATATTTAGAATTTTGTACTTCCTTTTGGAGTCGGTGCCAGCCAAAAATTGAAGATGACGAAACTACGAGTATTAATTATTTATCGAATGAAACCTACCCGGACTTTCTTGGTAGTCGCTCCTGTCGTTATCCCTGCGTTTGGTCGGGCAATTGCAGAGGGCAATGAGAGGGATATTTTCTTTGCTAGTGGGTATGTTAACTTCTCTTTCTTTGGAAACATAGCTTCAATTTTAACACCTTAACTTCTTTTTCTATTTTGCTTTTAAATTAAATATAATTTAATTCTTGAGATTCTTGAGTATTGTGATTGGTGTTAACATTGTTTTGATTATCTTGATTTTTTTTTTTTTATCGTTAACTTAAATGTTTTAAATTTCATTTTAAATTTTGCATGCTATGTCTTTGAAGAATTTTATAGATTCAGGTTAGGGTTTGCATTTTGTGATTGAGGTAGCTGTTAGCTTTGGTTTAGGATGGTAAGATATGGGTCCTGTTTTAAGTATTTTTGGAGAGGTTTTTTATTTAGAAAAATTATTAGAAAATATTTTTCTGGTAATTAGACTTTAGCTAAGTCCAGGATCTAAGTCTTCCATTGTTTTTTTTATTAGATTTTTATTAAGTGAATTTTTCCCTCTCTTAAGTAGGTAGTTAGTTACTAGTAGATTGTAACTAGCAAAAAAATTTTTTGGGTCTTCAACCAAAAAAATTTTTTCAGGGGAGACTGGGGGTAGTTGTAGCATCGGGCCTCGTTGGTCCGGGTACTATGTAGTTTGATACTGGCGATAGTATTCTTTTTGCAATATATTCGTTCTTTTTTTAACTATTCAGTTTAGAAAGAGAACGATAGAAACTTCAGACGGGCTGGGGCCGTGGAAGTTTGACGTTCTCATCTGCCGTCCGCCGTTGAGTGCAGACGATAGTATTATTTCCAGTGCTAAAGTTGTAAAATCAAATATATTAAAGTATTATTTATAAACAGTGCGTTTTTAATAAGTAGCGAGCTGTAGCTAAAGTGGCTACAGCTGCTACAGTAGCTAGCTGGGTATATTAAATGTAATATTTCTGTCCTTTTTGGTTAGCCATGCCTCAGTAATGATTACAAAAGAAGGCTTGTGTGCATTTACATATTGTAGAAATAAATCAAATTTAGATGCCAAGGATAATATGTTAGTGTACATAAATGATAGATTGCAGTAGGGGTCATTGAAGGCAATTAGTTTTTTTGTTTGATAATTTTTGGAGATCCGTTAAAATATTTGATGGTGAGATCATTTTCACCATTATCGGAGCGAGTTTTTAACATTTGCTATAATTCTTGTAGTTCTTGTAACTGATTGGGAGTCTTATCATCATAAATTCTGACATCTTTGGCCTTAACTTTGTTTTTTAAAACTTTTAAGGCATCTTGACGAGTGTTCAGTACTATCTTAATTGGCCTCGCCTTAGGATTACTAGGGTCTCTTCGACCCAAACGAAACATTTTAGCCACAGTACCTTGAAAATTCGGTTCACCAGTGACGCTTATTAACAATTCGTTCACCAAATTCTCATCTAGGACTTTACATGTTTTTGCATCCTCTGAAGTAGCTTCGGGGACGCCAACCACAACCACGTTATTCGCACGTCGCTCCCGTTCCGACATTTCAGCTATCACACTGTTCATATTCACAGCCATCGGAGGGGACGAGACAGGGGTTGGTGCTGGTCCACAAGGGGTGCTCACAGTCGCTAATTGTTGCTTAATTTTATTGAGCTCTTCACGCACTGCATCATAGGATTTAATAAGTTTAGGAACCTGGAACAGTGCCTCACGACAAGGGGTGCACAAAAATATTAAGGTGCGCTTGGACTTTAATCCCATGACACGGGTCTCACTAGCGGTTAAATCACTACATGTGAAACAAACATTCCTCTTACAACCGTCACTGAATAAAATTATCATCGTTCTGATCGCCATCACATTGAAAACATTCATTTTATTGCCACCCTGAACACACATACACTAAGAACAGAAGACAATTTGCTAGAGTTATCAATGGCACTGGAAAAATTAAAATGGAGCATCTTAGGAATCAGCGAAGTTAGACGTATTGGAGAAGAGATAAACAAATATGATCTCTTTATATTTTACCATGAAGGAGAAACACCAGGACAATATTAAAAAAAAAAAAAAACTTTTATTACTTAAGTTTACATTAACAAGTTATAATTGGGGCCTCCCAGTAAGTAATTGTAGAATACTTGTAGTGGGAGTGCTCCACTCTTCCACATGAATGTAACAGGATTATAAACTTTAATTAACAGCAGTAGGTAAAAATATTTTTTGATCTTAAATCTAAGAAGTACCCAAAATTGTGTGAGTGTGTAGTGTGTATAAGTGATGTTTGAGTGTGAATATGGCGTCGGTTTTTTAGTACGGATCGTAGTTTAACCCCTCGTCTGTTGAGCGGACTGCAGAAGTCCGCTGTCAAAAAGGTGGCATCTGTGGACCGGACTCCTGCAGTCCGATTTCGGCTGACGCGTATTTATTTGCCGGTAGAATGCCACAAACTATTCCTTTCTAGCTCTAACTTACACAAAGTGTAGAGGAAAGGACAAGGATGGCAAACCGCCACATGTTCATTCTCTTAACCCTACTACCGACGACGGTTGATTAGTTCAAAAGTCACTTCAAGTGCTTGCAACCGCGCCCCAACCGCGCCCGCGTTGTTGTGTTTTGTTTTGTTTTAATTATTATCAGTGAAAAAAACGTGAGAAGTGTGCTAGTTTTGAGGAGTTATCATGAGTGGGTAAGTAATAGTGAGTGAGTGGGTATTTGATAAAGATTTTGGACCTAAATAGTTATTTCAACAAACATTGTTCGTAATTTTTTTTTTGTTTTTTTTTTTCGTTCTTTTCATTTTCAAGTGCATTGTCAATTGTTAGATTTATCGTAATCTAAACACTTCTAACAGCTGAAACTCTGTTTTTTCATAACGATTCCAATGATATAAGTTATATAATATAGCTCCCTACAAAACTTTAGAGATATCGTCATTTCAAACACACGCGCCGTTATCACGCGGGACCACCCAGAAAGGCCCCCACAGATGCGCGAAATCCTGCAAAATGGCCGCCACAGTTGAAAGGATAAGGATCTAAAAAACAACATAAGCGAAGTGTATGGAGTCTCAGAATGAATATCAATCCTTAAAAGTTTCCTACCCAATTAAAAAGATGAATGGACAATAATTGTCAAAAAATATACTCACCAACCGAGCAAGCGTCAGATGAAGTACTCAGAGCATTCTACAATAAATTAAACGATGAGATTATAAGACTAAATCCAAAAAACCAAATACAATTTCGACGATGGGACGACGAGATAGTTGCAGTGGCTGGTCGAACGTGGACAAGGGCAGCTGCAAACGAAATGGAATGGAGGCAACTGGGAAAGGCCTTTGTCAACAAGCACACAGATGAAAATAGTTAAAATTGATTGTATTTAAATGTTGTATACTTAGATAGTTGTATCTGCTTTAGAAGGCTTAATAAGAAAAATAAAAAAAAGTTTTGGTGTTCCTATTATAATAAATAATTAGAACAAAAATATAAAAAAAATCTAATCAAAGAACAGCTCTGAAGTAAAGGATGTGAAGACAGCCCATTTGCAAAGAGCATGCTATGATTGGCTTCACAAGGGCCTATTCATCATATAGCTCAGCTAGACTACACTTGAGCAAGGAGAAGAGTGGTCTGGAATTATCCTCTATAAAAAAGTTTGACGACTTTTGGCCTAGAGGGAATTGATACCTATTATGAGATACGGCGATTTATCGTCTGTAAATGACAAAATGAGCAGTATGGAGCTTGTACCTTTCGAGCGCAGTCCGGAGCCTGGCAGAGAGTCTAGCGCCCGGCGCGCTATGCTTGCACTCCTGCATCAGCTCGCCAAACAACGCATCATGCTGCTTCGCCTCGGCCTTCGTCGCCGACTCGCCCTCGGCCTCCTCCCACATCTCGGACATCTTCTGCCTCTTGCTACGACAAGCGAACACGCACTTAAGTAACAAACGCAAATTGTATTACGCAGAAATTGCAGAAATAAAAACAAAGGAAAAGATCGATAGGTATCGATTCTTCCGTATTTAGAAATTTTTTGACGTTTGTTGGCGACCTGTTCGTTGTTTGTTGTTGTTGTTTTTTCAATTTATCCGAAACGGAAAGGCAATAGACCCAAGCCATACAGCCTAATCTGCAGTTGGTATTTTCTTTATCTTCTTCATTCAGAAAGCACAAGGCCAAGTCTTTTATAACAAATCTTCTGGGTCAAATTAAAAATCAAGGCATAAAGCCAAATCTTATATGAATAAAAATAAAATTACTCAAATCCAAGTAGGTAGTCCAATCCGAGTATGTCTTATCCGAGTAAATTGTATATCCAAGTAAATAGTTTCATGGCTTCCAAGACAAGCGACAATAAATTCATAAATCGGCTTGAAATTATCAGGGCATGATAGGAGATCCTGAAGGGAAGGCGGGGTATTTTGATGTGTTTCTTGTAATATCGCGATTTCTGAATCGGTACGCGAGTCAGTACTTTGAGCCGTGAAATCTGATTCGGAATACACCCCGAATCACTGTCATTGGGTTTACGGCAGCCATTGTGACGTCACGGATTGCGTCATGACCGCCGCCATCTTCCGCTAACGGCGCCCACTTTGGGCGCCCATGCTCCAGAGCGAAATTCACGTAAGCGTAATGTCAAATTCGACTTTGACATATTGTTTATTTATTTTTAAAAGTTAATTGTTTAATGTTTAAATGTAAAATTAACGTGTCTTATATTTATTTGGTTGAACAAAATGAAAAACACGTTATTCAATTATGAAATGGCGATAAATTACTGAAATATTTTAAATCAATCAGTTTTGTAGGTTAGGGCTGCCAGATGTTTGATAGTAAAAGTATCGAGTAGGTAATGTATATATTACGATAGTTTTGACTCAAGCACATACATACATAAGATAATATCATAGGCAATCTGATAAAATATAAATTTAAATATCAAACATTCTTTTTTGTATTTTTTTAATTTCATGTGCCTATTTATATCTCCATTTTTAAAAATTCGTATTTTGGGTACAAGCCATGCGAAAAGTGCTGTTTTCACAGCTGTACGATACTTTTTTAATACGTATAATAATTTAGAATTTTGCCAGTTTTGGTACGGTAATCAACATCTGGCAAGACTGAGTTATAAGCAGTTTCAGCGCGCTCAAACGCCGTTCTGTTTTGATTTCGCTCATGAGCCGTATTATCGCGATTTCTGAATCGGTACGCGAGTAATCGCTGTCAGTACTTTGAGCCGTGAAATCTATTCGGAATACACCCCGAATCACTGTCATTGGGATTACGGCAGCCATTGTGACGTCACGGATTGCGTCATGACCGCCGCCATCTTCCGCTAACGGCGCCCATGCTCCAGAGCGAAATTCACGTAAGCGTAATGTCAAATTCGACTTTGACATATTGTTTATTTATTTTTAAAAGTTAAATGTTTAATGTTTAAATGTAAAATTAACGTGTCTTATATTTATTTGTAATATTTTTCTCAAGCAGAGTGGAATGCGAGGCTTGTGTAAAATAAAAACAGCAGACTGGCTTACCAAATAATCATTATATTGATGGCACCAAATTTTGATATTATTGTCGACAGTTCTTAAGATTAACGCAGATAAAATCCAAGTATAAAAGTAGCCATTACGACACGAGCAAGGAAGAAGGAAGTACGTCACCCAGACCAGAGAGAGAGAGCTGTCAGCAAACCAGTGTTGCTATTTTACTTTTTCAGGGGTGTAATTTTATCAATTTGGTTGAACAAAATGAAAAACACGTTATTCAATTATGAAATGGCGATAAATTACTGAAATATTTTAAATCAATCAGTTTTGTAGGTTAGGGTTGCCAGATGTTCGATAGTAAAAGTATCGAGTAGGTTATGTATATATTACGATAGTTTTGACTCAAGCACATACATACATAAGATAATATCATAGGCAATCTTAAAATATAAATATCAAACATTCTTTTTTGTGTTTTTTTAATTTCATGTGCCTATTTACATCTCCATTTTTTAAAATTCGCATATCTTTTCTTATTTTGGGTACTAGCCATGCGAAAAGTGCTGTTTTCACAGCTGTACGATACTTTTTTAATACGTATAATAATTTAGAATTTTGCCAGTTTTAGTACGGTAATCAACATCTGGCAAGACTGAGTTATAAGCAGTTTCAGCGCGCTCAAACGCCGTTCCGTTTTGATTTCGCTCATGAGCCGTATTATCGCGATTTCTGAATCGGTACGCGAGTAATCGCTGTCAGTACTTTGAGCCGTGAAATCTGATTCGGAATACACCCTGAGTATGTTTGTCTCCTAATTAAACTAGTCCAAACAAAGATCCTAGATCCGAGATCCGGATGTTATCCGATCCGATAACATTTTCTGCTTTCGACATTTCCATCCAAAATTATTCATTGACTAAACTATTTCTGATCACTGACAGTGCTGAAAGTCTGATTCGGAATGCGCCCAAAGAATAAAGAAAAAGAAAAAAAAAAAAAAAAAACTTTGCTTTGTAAACGTATTTTGGTTTGTTACTTTTGTTTGGTGCCGGCACATAGAGTAACTTATTATATCGGGTTTGCCGGCATGCTCGGCACAAACTATATAGAATACTAACGTAATGCTCAGCATGCTTACATCCAAACTTACATCCTCTTTGCCGGCATGGTGCCCAGGCAGGAGTACTAGTGTTCTGTGATGGTGCCGGCCGACTGCGAGTAAACGCCAGTAATATCCTCCTCTTTGACTGCGAGGAGTAATAGGGTAGTGTTCTGTGGACTGCCATTTGTCTGCGTTTTGCGTGTTTTTCATCAGGAAATAACCATAAAACCCCTTTAGTGCACGATGGATGAAGAAAATAGTGACGATGAATTACCATCCATAACCTTATCTCAAGATTCCGTAAGTATTCTGGTCTGTTACTAAAATAGGTACATAAAATTGTTCGATGAATAATTTTGCTTTCCTGCACTGGTTTGTTACAGAGCACTCGCGAGGTAGTAATGCCGTCAGCACGCGAGGTGGCGGCTCAACGCGAGCGCGAACTCCGCACCGAGCTGGAGCTGCGGCGCCTGCGCGAGCACTCGCCCCCGCCCGTGGGCGCGGGAGCAGCGGGCGGAGGCGCCGGGGGAGGGGCGCCACGCAGCGACTCTAGCGGGTCGGTCTTCTTCTTATTGACCTCAATTCGGGAAGTCATGCTCTAGTTCTAATTTTAAAGTCTAGTTCGTATTTATGACTAATGAAAGAGAGGTGATAAATTCAGATCAACAAATGATGACCAAGAGCATTGCTGTCAGATAAAAAATCGATGCATACTGGAGAATGGGCACCTTTGTATGGCCTCCATCCCCAGTGGTGCATGATTCACCACTGGAGACGGTGTATCAAGATGTGATATACGTCATTTTAAAAATCATAGCAATACCTTTATTTTATTGTATGACACCATCAACGAAACTCATGCAGGGAAGGAACCATGATTATTTTTATTTTTTTAATAATATTATTTTTAGTTTTTACAGCTTTTTATTGTATTTGGTACATTAAATGTATAGTGTGGTGCATTAAAAATATAAAAATAATCATGGTTTCTTCCCTGCACGAGTTTTGTTATTGGTGTCATACAATAAAATAAAGGTTCAAATTCAAATATATTTATTCGTAACCATAGGTAATATAAGATGTTCTTAATTAAATATGTACAAACTATGATTAGCCACTCTCGGCATATGAAAATTATGAACTAAAATTTATTAGGTACATAAAAATTAAAATAGTAAGGCTAACCTATCCTAGGGTGTAAATTTAGGTTGCAGAAATGTTGTTGTCTTCAAAAATTCTACAAGACTGTAGTAACACTTCTCTGTTAGGATACGAGTTAAAACTATTTTAAACCTATTTAAATCTAAGTTCTTAATTTTATCAGGTAATTTGCTATAAATATTTGGGGCCATCTCTAACACGCTTTTTTTCATTAGTGCTGATTTACACAATATATAGGTTTTGATAACAATACTCCTGGGTCTCAAATTAAATTTATCTGTTGTTATTCTCTTTTTGAATAAATTGGAATTCGCTTTGATGTATAGCGAACATTCTAAGATATATAAACATGGAAAAGTTAACAGTTTAAGGGATTTGAAATGAGGGCGGCAAGATTCTGTTGTTTTCAAATTACAAATAGCGCGTAGGCATCGTATTGCTATGATCTTCAAAATGACGTACACCACTGATACACCACTGGGGATGAACCTGCCCATTCTCCTTTGATGTTTAACAGCTCTAATATTAAGATAGCCATCTCCTGTCCCTTTTTAAACTTTAAAATCTGAAAAAGACTGATACATAAAAAGGTATTAGGTACTATACTAGGTACTAAAGGTACTATACTAGGTACTTCTAGGTACTATACCTTTGATGTATCAATAGCTCTTAATTACGCATGTACCTATAATTATGAGCTATTAATGCACGAGTGTACCCTGTGTACCATTGAATCAATCTTCTCCCTAGGTCGGAGGGCGAAGCGGCGTTGGCGGCGGCTGTTCGCGCTTTACGAGTGCTGCCCCCGCCCCGCCCGCGCCCCGCGCACGCCCGCGCCGCCGGACGCCTGCTGAGGCTGCTCCCGCTGCCCCCGAACACCCTGCAGCAGTATACAGCAGCCTTTGACGATGATGCGTCTCCGAGTGCTCTTAAAAAAGCTGTTAACCATGCAAGTATGGCTCGGAGGAGCATCTTTGAAATCATCTTTTCATAAAACTCAGTATTTAGTTGATAGTCAGCGAAACTCATGGTCCCTACTAAAATTCTATGAACTGGGGGATAATTTATTTAATTTTATTCGTATTCAGGAAACTTACAGCTAATAAAACACGTAGTTGATACATGTATACATTGAAGTATAATGTACTACGTATGAATGAACGCGAAAGTAGCGAACGCAGCGAACCCGAAGCAGCTCTGCTGCACTAGCACCCTTGGTGAAGAGGATGCAAATGTGAAAAGTGCGACCACGAGTAGGTAGTATTCGAACCGTAGTCACACTCGTCACTCCGCGTTTCTGCAACCGCGTTACGAGGCGCAGTATCGTCGAAAGTCAACGATATAACTTAAACTTAAGAAAAACGCAAAGAATTCTTATAAAATACGTGCTAATTAGCTTAATAATCTATTCCCAGGGTAATCAGATTCCCAAATAGGCCCGCAACGATCGGTACAAACTTATTTAACAAAGCAGGGCAAAAAAAGGTTATCAAGAAAAAAATGTTATCAAGAAAAAAATCCCGGAATACGGGAAACACGGGAAACGGTTAAATAGATTCAACGTAGTAAAAATAACCGCCCAGACGCAAAATAAAACAACAAAATATATTTCTGGGTAATACCCAGAAGTACCACTAGTGCTTCCGAGGTTATGCACATCAAAGTCAGAAAATTATTCTCCAAAATTTTTAATATTCCTAATTGTTACGAATCGTAAGAATATATTTATAATGAGACGTCTACTCGAACCCCTCGGAGGGGTCGAAACAATAAGTAGAATACAAACAATGTATTTCCGACATACATGTTTCAATTGGTATTCGATCTTCGGGCCCCTGCGATACAAGCTGTGCTTAGTGCAGGGTCCGCTGATAAATGTTTATCGTGTATTTAGGCGTAGAGATGGGTGGCAAGTGATTGTTAAATAAATAAATAAATAAAATAAATGGAATTTAACCTAAGTCTCAACCAAATTTTATCTCAATACCTAGTTTGAAGTAAACAATGACATCCGATCCCGACTGATCAGAAAATATCGTGGATTTAAAAAGAATAATACTTGTTCTATAGAAATTATTTTCAATCTGGACGTGATAAACGGAAGTTGTAGGTAATTTGACAATACTCGACGCAACAAATGGTGAGATTTACACCGCGTGGAAAATAACCCGATTACACCAACCAATTATCAGTTCTGTGCCGTAAATCGAAAATTCAAACAAACAATCAATATTTAGAATGGGTTCAAAATTAATCAATGGAACTAACCTTTACAGGCAACCGGCTTCGTGTTAGGAATCCGTATGGCAAGAATTTAAATTCAGTATGTGTACCTAACAGCTAAAGTGATTTGTATTAATGTTACTGTACATATTATCATGAAATATACTAAATACATTAATAAAAAGGTGTGTAAGTACTTGCTTGCAGGAACCAATTCAACAATGGTGGCCGCTTACTTCACTCAAATCAGTTTTGGAGTGTATTCACAATCTTGTTCGCCAAACACACGAACAAATATCAGTCCACAAAATTCTGTTATTTTATATTCACAAAGTCAAGATTACTAACGCCACCGTAGCGAATAATGTTCGCGCGATTCCAAAAACTGTCCGGCCTATCTATTGCCTAGCCAACGGAGAACACAATAATTGCGCGCGCGCCGCTCTCAAGAGCACCAAAAGGCAACTGACTCAAGACGCGCGCCGAATACGTAGCATAGTATAGGTAAAGGCGGGCGCCTCGCTCGTGCCAAATTAAAAGCTAGCCTACTGTAGGTGGATTTGAAAAATATTATTTAAAATCGAACAACGTACTAGAAAAGACGCTGCCTACAAAATCTGTGCAACAAGCGCGGCAGTGCGGGGCGCGCGGGGGCCTATTCTGCCTATTCAATTGGGTGGGAATATTTAAAGATGTTTGACATATAAATTGAATTATGATATTTATTTTAGTGAATACTTGATATTTATTGATATATATGTTTTTTGTGATATTTGTTTTATCTGCGAAACAAACAACATTCGATGAACTTTATCAAATCCCTATCCTTACGGCTCATACGTAGATACCTTGAAGTAATAAAATGTTACAAAATATCTATTAATAAATAAATAATATTATGTACTTGTATGGACGCGGACAGAAAATGTTTACCACCTTAAGTATTACAATTGCCTGCACACATTTGAGTCACAAGGTCGAAATGTCTATTTCATATCAATTTGATTGACCATAGATTATTATTTTTCTAATATGAGAATCGGTCGCTCTAGGAGGTGGACTGACTACTATCAAGGTTTGATATATAGAGCAATTATTTTGAAGAAAAAAAACTAAGATTTTAGTTTCGTAGACATCTGTGCTACCAATATAGATGCTCGCAGTGGAAAACTAAGGAAGGCAACTGACCAATCACGATGCGCGGCCTGAAACGCGCTAATGAAGTAAGGACAACACCAGTTGGACCTCGGTCTCCTGGCTATACCACCCGGCCAAGCGGGTGGTAACCCTTTTCCCACAACATCTTGTTCCGCCTACCTATAGGCGTCAAACTATCCTTCGCCAAAGTTTTTAACTAAGAATATGAAGAAATAATAAAATAGAAACTCAAAAAATCTTTATTTAATATCTAGTATAACCTTCCCCCAGCAGCTATGACGGCACGTAGTCTATCTCCACTATCTAAGGCGTGCGCATAGATCATTCCCTCTAGTCTGATATCATCCCATACCCGAGCACAGTCTGATCTAAGAGCATGATTGTTTCTTTCCATTCCATGAGAGTTTCTTTCATTTTGACAGTCCCAGCGTCGAACCATTAACCTCCATAAATTTTCAATTGGGTTTAAATCAGCAGACCGAGCGGGCCGTTGAATGAGTTGAATGTCACGGTGCAGGTTGAACCCACGGAGACAAATACAAAGAGGAGCTGCCCTAAGACGTTTTCTATATGATAGCGGGGGTCGCCATTGGGAGGGGGTGCGGAGAGATGAAGTTCTGCTAACCATCTAGCGGTCAATAGCAAAACTAGCTTTGCAGCTAGACACTAATAAACCGAACTTAATTTTGCTATTACACACAAGATGGTTCTGTTCGTTAGTTCGTTACGCTGTATAATGTTGCCAGGCAAGTGAAAAAACAAAAAATTCGGACCATTTTTTTTAAATTGATCTCTCTTCTTTTTGTATTATGTAGTCGTTTTTATAGTAGGATTATCTTATATGAGCAATTGTGATATACAGGATGGCTCATTTAGATGGGTCAGAATGGGTAACTCTGAAACTATAAGACATAAAAAGATCTGATAAGAAGATCTCTTAATTATCCTGTAAATTTAAGTGTGCAATAAAGAATATACATAAAAAGATCTGTTCAATTTTGACACGGGATTTCACGTAAGTCCTTTATCATCATCACTTACTTACTACCAAGTATAAGGAAACATCCTTGCCCAAAATGTGATATTTTGATGCCATGTATTCAATTATAAATATTGAGTAAGTTCATCAATATTATCTGCATTATTTAATTATTGTATGCTACAAAAATAAATATTTTATACAAATATATATTTTTAGATTCCATATCTGGCCACCCAGCTTACTATATAAAAAACATGAATGAATGAGCATGAATGAAACAGGTCATATTATAACCTTCTACAGTCAAGAAGTTATTCTACTTGGCGATAGATGGCTATCGCCGAACTTTCTCGAAGGAATAAATTACGAGCATTAAAAATTGCCTTAAAAAATACATACGAGTGGAATTATGTCTTTTTTTCGTTAGAAATAGTTGTATTACTCGTACTCTTGCACGATACAACACAGCTCATAATTTTTGCGTCACTAATTTCACTAATTTCAATTAAAATGGTTGTAATCAACCCAAGTCATATTTGTGTCGTATCCATAAAATCCAAAGTAACACTGACAGAAGCGACGCCTGGTGGTTAATAGCTAGTAGTAAGAGTACTTAGTCCGCTACGGGCCTAAGTTGCTTGTGGCACCTCCTCTTTGTATTTGTCTCCGTGGTTGAACCACGCCATAGTAGCACGGGCCGTGTGTATCCATGCATTATTTTGAACGTAGGCAATGTGTAGGAATTCTGTTGCAGGATACACTACGCGCACAGTAGGCAGCATCACTTCGTCCAAAAGCGACACATAATTAATCGCAGTAGCCCTATTGTCCACCTTCGAAGAGAAATATTATTTCAGCTTTTTGCTCCTGGGCTTGCCATTTTTTTTTTTTTGTGGCTTTTGTGTATTCACAATTCCGCCAATGTCACGTGTCGGAGAGGATACAGGATGGGGATAGGAAAGGAAAAGAAGAGTTAAATTTCGAATAATAATTGAGGCTGAGGAGGAGATATATAAAATATATTACTTATTATAAATACACAGTTAATAAAATAAAGTATATATACATTTATAGTTTAATATTGTTTTGATAAATAAATTTGGACAGTAAATATATAAAGGGAGAATCAACCAAGGACAGTAAGGATTTCATATTAATAGGGCGAGGAATATCAGATGGAAGGATATCATACAAGAATAAAACAAGTTTAGAACAGCTAAAACATAAATGAATAGGCATCTTTCTTAAAATTTCACTCTTGTCCAAACGACATTCAAACAATCATATTTTTTAATAAATGTCATTTCAAAAGTAAAGAAATGAGTTTCGTCATCAAAAAGTGATCAATAAATCTCTTTGTTGTTAATCAGTGCGTCATATTGAATAATAACTTTTAAAAGGTAATAAGTAACTTGATATGGCATTTTAGACTAGTCAAAACAGTGTGATATGGAATCTAATTTGAAAACTGGTAAACATTTTCTGACCCCGACCGTACAAACAATCAATCAATGAAAACAATCAACTTAAAAAAATAATTAATTGTTTTTCATTTTTCTTGATTTACATTACATTATTATTAAATTTGTAAGATTATCATTTTCCCCTGTAAAAGATATGATCTACTCTTGTTACACACCCAAATGTCACATCTTAAATGTTTCATCTATGACAAATGACGCAACATGGCGTCCGCTAAATATTTTGCTCAAATTAAGTTTAAAAATGATTATCTAGGTTTTCACCGATGGAAAGTTGTTCCTTTGCACTTCGCCGTATTACTAGAATTATTAGTGCAACATCATAACACACACTAGGGCATATTAGATGACTTTTCAGGTTTTTTCGCTTTAAAACAAACAAGACTGAAGCGCTCAAGAGTTAGTAAGCAACTGAGTGAACTGTGGCCGGCCGGCCACAGTTGAACGGAACACTTGTGATGGGGTGGTGTCTTCTCTATACGTAGTAATAATAGCTCAATGCATGTATACAGTGAAAATGCTAGAGCCAATTACAAGTATGATTTGAAGGGGATTGGGCAATACATTTTCGATGACCACTGCAGTCTCCGGGGATTGAACTTTAGTTCTCAATATAGAAGGCAGACATATTAATTATTACCAACCAACCTAAGTTGATTAAATCAATACTATTACAATGACGTCCAAGGTCACTAGCATGAGTGACTATATCGGTGAATTCACAGTCAATAATATCAACTACAGGCTAAGAAGAAGACAACTGAAAATTTTAAATATGCCTACAGAAAATAAGGTCTTTTTATTAATAAGAAAAACTTTTTGTTTTAGAATAGAATACGTTGATCCCATCGAACCCCAAAAATGAATTTGGGGGCAGACATCTAGGGGCCGATGGGAATAAACGATACAATATAATATACTTTACTGCACACAAGAAACTTACAGAAAAATACAGTTTATTTAATAGTGTATAGATGAGCGGCCTTATTGCTAAGATAGCATTTTCTTCCAGGCAACCTTGGGGTATTGGAAAAAGTACAACGAATATTACGGGGTAGTGCATTATACAATTTACGTATACCTAAATAGTAGTAGTGTTTTATTATGATGTGCTTTACTTTTCAACTCCGTGGCCGAGCGGTCGAGCATTACTTTCATCAACACGACATGAGTGCCGCGTATCATCCTCCAGATGGTGCTGGCAGTATCATGCGCATTATCCTGCGAGGCCAACGCGTGGCACGAGGACGATGTGATGGTAGCAGCGGGCGTGACGTCAGCCGCCGCGCTGGCCGCCCCCGCTCCCCGCGCCGCGCCCCGCCGCGCCCTGCACCGCGCGCTCGCTTTAGCTGAACCATTCCCGCGACTCGTCTCTAAGCTGGCGGAGCGAATGACCGCGGCGGCCTTGCCTGAAGGTAGGTAAATCCTGATTTTTAATTAAATGGACCAAAGTGACAGATACAAAGGTAGTTTTTTTTTAATGTTGCAAGCTGAAGACCAAAGGGATGTGACATGATTCATTGAACTGACTCATTGAGCTAATTCGTTGTATCATTGCAACAAGATACCTGGATTTTTTAATACAAATTTATACTCACATTTAACCGCCCACCCTTGTATTTCGGGTTAATTTTAAACTACGCTTATTGTTATACATTACAATTGATTTATTGATAATTTTACGATAAATTAAACACACTTAAATAAATGTTCAATTAACTACTTTTTAACTGACATCAGCTGTAACTAATAGAATTATAAAGAATCACGAGTATTCACTGAAATGAAGGGTGGGCGGTTAGATGTGCCGGTGAGTATAGTAGGTTTTATAACTTTTCACATGTTAAGTAATTAGTTAACAATAAAATAAATAGAAGATTTATAGAAAACTTCTGTAACAAATATTTATAAAGTTAAATATATATATTGCAACATATATAACCGGCGTGAGAGCACCTAATACTCTTGAATTAGCCAAATAGTACAATATTACCCGCGGAATATAAGAACAAATGTTAGCAAAAATAAAAATCTATAGCTTTGTCTGTCGAAAAATTAAATAGTGTTTAAAAAAACTTGGAGTGTGACAGTCAACCAATCTTTCATGAACTTCATAGAATATTTTTAATAGAAGCAAAAAAATTTTCATAATTTTTTTTAACGCAGGGTAGATGGACTTGATGGACTTGATGAACTCTAAGTAAGATTAACATTCTAAATTAAAAATATATTTATCATACTGTTACAAGTCACTTACTTACTCTTAGTCTTTGGATCGCTCAGGCTACATCACTATTTTTTATGTTGCGTTAAATGGCAACACTCCAAACGTCACTTTAGTCCATCTAATTAAAAATCAGAGTATAGTTGCAGCTTAGTGACGTCAGCGACTCTGACCGCCTCCGCCGCGCCCTTCGCCGCGCGCTTTCTTTAGCTGAACCATTCCCGCGACCGCGACTCGTCTCTAAGCTGGCGGAGCTAACGACCGCGGCGGCGGCGCTGCCTGAAAATTGGTAGTTACCATAGACTTAAAATATACTAGGGTATAGACAACCTGACAGCCCGATAATGCGTGCCAAGTTTTGACTTGTCAATGTGTGCGTTAGCTAGTGTAAAATCTAATGATGAAAAAATCGTTCACCAAAATAAACAAAATTATCAATAAACAGAACTTTATCTACACAAAATATTAAAATACACAAAAGGATTGACATAATTTTATATTATTGACAGAATAAAAGACAAGTTTTAAACAAAAATAAACGCATCATTGTATTTACCTGTGAAATGTGCAATTTTCAGGATTATTTCTATGATTAACACCACAGTCACTCACAGAACATGTAACCATTGTTGAATACAATCGTATTTACTAAAAATAAACCACAATTTACGCAAAAAATACAGAATACTGAGGAGGAGCTTCTTCCACGCGTGTCGACTTGTGACGACCTGTCAATCAAAACCGGTCACAGTTCCAATAGTTTCGCTTTCCTTTTTTATCATGCTATATCTCCGTAAGAGATTTTCTTCTCCCTCGCACGCTTTGTTGGTCTATACGCCAGTATGTTATAAGTCTATGGTAGTTACATCCTTGGCATCGTCGCTGGTGCAAGTGGAATGCTAGGGCCGCTGCTGCTTCCCGTCCGGGTGACGCGGGTTCGATCCCCACCAAGTACGTGTTTTAGACGTACTTACGTTTATTTGAAGCTCTTACGGCGAACGCAATGATCGTGAGGAAACTTACCTACGCCAGCGAAGTAATTCATAAGTCGCTAGTCGTGTGTAAAGTTGACCAACCCGCAGGGCGTGCTCTATTTATAGAACCGGAATTTCGTAATATATTCAGGCTAGGCTTCCCTTGGAAGGATTGTATTTTAAACTGATAATCGTGTCTCTGAGGTAAATCGTACCGATATACCGTATGTACCGAGCATAAACACTGTGAGAAGTTCTGACTTTTACCAGTGACAGTTGGTAAATCTTAGAAGTTAATAACTTACGACTAAATCCTAGGATTTTGTGCCGTTCGGACTTTTACAGCAGTGGTGTTATAGTAACATAATAGATTAATTCTGAACATTTAGGAGTTCTTTGGAAGAGGCCTTTATCCAGCAGTGGACGTCTTTTGTAATGATTTCCAACCTTCCTTTACCATCAGAACTACCGGCGAGTTCGAGCGAGCGTCTGCTGGCGAGCAACGCTCTACTCGCGCTGAGCGACGCTTCTCGTGGAGGCCCGCCGCCCGCCGAGCGGCTCGCCGCGCTGCTCGTGAGACACGCGCTCACCGTATTACTGGCGCCGCACGAGGCTAGAGTGAGTTTGAGGCCAGTGTGCTATCTTAGAGTTACTCGCTCTTCCGTTTTGAATTTGTGTCAACAATGTATCTAAATGCCCCAGCAGTGAGTGAATGTGATGATCATGTATGTATCTAATGCCCAGCAGTGAGTGGATGTGGGCTGAGAATGATGATCATGTTTGTATCTAATGCCCAGCAGTGAGTGGATGTGGGCTGAGAATGATGATCATGTATGTATCTAATGCCCAGCAGTGAGTGGATGTGGGCTGAGAATGATGATCATGTTTGTATCTAATGCCCAGCAGTGAGTGGATGTGGGCTGAGAATGATGATCATGTTTGTATCTAATGCCCAGCAGTGAGTGGATGTGGGCTGAGAATGATGATCATGTATGTATCTAATGCCCAGCAGTGAGTGGATGTGGGCTGAGAATGATGATCATGTTTGTATCTAATGCCCAGCAGTGAGTGGATGTGGGCTGAGAATGATGATCATGTATGTATCTAATGCCCAGCAGTGAGTGGATGTGATGATCATGTATGTATCTAATGCCCCAGCAGTGAGTGGATGTGATGATCATGTATGTATCTAATGCCCAGCAGTGAGTGGATGTGGGCTGAGAATGATGATCATGTTTGTATCTAATGCCCAGCAGTGAGTGGATGTGGGCTGAGAATGATGATCATGTATGTATCTAATGCCCAGCAGTGAGTGGATGTGGGCTGAGAATGATGATCATGTATGTATCTAATGCCCAGCAGTGAGTGGATGTGATGATCATGTATGTATCTAATGCCCAGCAGTGAGTGGATGTGATGATCATGTATGTATCTAATGCCCAGCAGTGAGTGGATGTGGGCTGAGAATGATGATCATGTATGTATCTAAATGCCCCAGCAGTGAGTGGATGTGATGATCATGTATGTATCTAATGCCCAGCAGTGAGTGGATGTGGGCTGAGAATGATGATCATGTTTGTATCTAATGCCCAGCAGTGAGTGGATGTGGGCTGAGAATGATGATCATGTTTGTATCTAATGCCCGAGCAGTGAGTGGATGTGGGCTGAGAATGATGATCATGTTTGTATCTAAATGCCCCAGCAGTGAGTGGATGTGATGATCATGTATGTATCTAATGCCCAGCAGTGAGTGGATGTGGGCTGAGAATGATGATCATGTTTGTATCTAATGCCCAGCAGTGAGTGGATGTGGGCTGAGAATGATGATCATGTTTGTATCTAATGCCCAGCAGTGAGTGGATGTGGGCTGAGAATGATGATCATGTTTGTATCTAATGCCCAGCAGTGAGTGGATGTGGGCTGAGAATGATGATCATGTTTGTATCTAATGCCCAGCAGTGAGTGGATGTGGGCTGAGAATGATGATCATGTATGTATCTAATGCCCAGCAGTGAGTGGATGTGGGCTGAGAATGATGATCATGTATGTATCTAATGCCCAGCAGTGAGTGGATGTGATGATCATGTATGTATCTAATGCCCAGCAGTGAGTGGATGTGGGCTGAGAATGATGATCATGTTTGTATCTAATGCCCAGCAGTGAGTGGATGTGGGCTGAGAATGATGATCATGTATGTATCTAATGCCCAGCAGTGAGTGGATGTGGGCTGAGAATGATGATCATGTATGTATCTAATGCCCAGCAGTGAGTGGATGTGATGATCATGTATGTATCTAATGCCCAGCAGTGAGTGGATGTGGGCTGAGAATGATGATCATGTATGTATCTAAATGCCCCAGCAGTGAGTGGATGTGATGATCATGTATGTATCTAATGCCCAGCAGTGAGTGGATGTGGGCTGAGAATGATGATCATGTATGTATCTAATGCCCAGCAGTGAGTGGATGTGATGATCATGTATGTATCTAATGCCCAGCAGTGAGTGGATGTGGGCTGAGAATGATGATCATGTATGTATCTAAATGCCCCAGCAGTGAGTGGATGTGATGATCATGTATGTATCTAATGCCCAGCAGTGAGTGGATGTGGGCTGAGAATGATGATCATGTTTGTATCTAATGCCCAGCAGTGAGTGGATGTGATGATCATGTATGTATCTAATGCCCAGCAGTGAGTGGATGTGGGCTGAGAATGATGATCATGTTTGTATCTAATGCCCAGCAGTGAGTGGATGTGGGCTGAGAATGATGATCATGTTTGTATCTAATGCCCAGCAGTGAGTGGATGTGGGCTGAGAATGATGATCATGTATGTACCTAATGCCCCAGCAGTGAGTGGATGTGGGCTGAGAATGATGATCATGTTTGTATCTAAATGCCCCAGCAGTGAGTGGATGTGATGATCATGTATGTATCTAATGCCCAGCAGTGAGTGGATGTGGGCTGAGAATGATGATCATGTTTGTATCTAATGCCCAGCAGTGAGTGGATGTGGGCTGAGAATGATGATCATGTATGTATTTAAATGCCCCAGCAGTGAGTGGATGTGATGATCATGTATGTATCTAATGCCCAGCAGTGAGTGGATGTGGGCTGAGAATGATGATCATGTTTGTATCTAATGCCCAGCAGTGAGTGGATGTGGGCTGAGAATGATGATCATGTATGTATCTAATGCCCAGCAGTGATTGGATGTGGGCTGAGAATGATGATCATGTATGTATGATCATGTATGTATTTTTTTTTTTTTTTTGATCGCGTGCTCTCGCGGTGAACGGACGTCTGTTTCGTTGTGTTTTGAATTTGTCACCTCGCCGGAGTGTTTATTAGTAGTATACGATGGGTAGTTGTAATGCTTGTAATAAAGCTATACAACTAGGTGAGAAACTGTGCTGTGCGGTTTGTAAGAGGGCTTTCCATTACGCCTGTCTGAACATAACATCGGCGCGGTTTCGGGAGCATAAGAATATGCTGGAAAAGACCACAAAGTGTGCATTCTGCGCCAGTGAATCCCGTCGTGACAACAGAGACAACACGCCGGCAAAGCCAGCATCGGTGGTCAATATACCTACCGAGGTACAAGACAACTCTAAGCATGCCAGTGACAATGTCAATGCCCAGCGCGGCAGCCGGGCGAGGTCTGCGGACACGGAGATGGGGTTTGAAGACTTGGTTTATGAGCTAAGATTGTTTCGTGAGGAAGTATTAAATCGTTTGGATGCACAAGCCTTGGCTATCAAAAAACTGGAAGAAGTATGCATATGTACGAAAATCGGAGTAGATCAAGTAAAGTCAGAAATGACGGTATTTGAAAAGTGTATTGCCGAGAATGGTTCACTTGCATCAAAATTACAGGTACTCACTGAAAATGACAACCAATTAGTTGATTTTATTAGTTCAGTCAAAGAAAAATCATCACATATCGTAACAGCTGATATGGCCACACAAACAACATCTTACGCCTCGATATTAGGTCGTGATAAAAACACAAGTCGGGCACCCGCAAGTCAGAAAAAAGATTCTAGTGAGGCCACGAAATCGACGAGTGTGGCGGAAAGAAAAGGAAATGGGGTGAATTTGTTGGAGAACAATGACGACTGTGTATTCGCGGACGAAAAGGATTGCAGAGATTATGAAGAAGATAATAGAGGATGGAATGAAGTTTTAAGGAAAAAATCTAAGAAAAGATTTCAGTCTGTAGAGGTGAAAAAAGGAAATAATTCGACTTTGATGGAAATACAAGGCATGGAAAGAAAGAAACATCTTCATGTATGGCGCCTACATCCAGACACTTCAGTAGAACAAATAACAGCTCATGTTAAGGCGGCATGTGATGCTGATACAGCTATCAAAGTTGAAAAAATAAAGCATAAGATTGAAAGAGATTATGCTTCTTTTGTAATCACTGTCTCGGAAACTATTTATGACAGGATTTGCAAGCCGGAGTTGTGGCCAATGAATGCGGAATTTTGCGAGTGGTTTTGGTTTCGTAGAGCAGCAAATAGCTCCGGAGAGAGGAAATAGAACTATTGAAATTTATTACCAAAACGCTAGAGGTCTTAGGACGAAACTAAAGCAGTTTGGTGATAACTTATTAGCGTCAAATGCAAATTTATTTGCAATCACGGAAACAAGTTGCAATAAATCTATACACAATGCTGAAATCATACCTCCGGGATATCAAATTGTTCGTTGTGATCGACAGGATGGACGTAAACAGGGCGGAGCGTTTTTAGTGGCCACACATCACTATGAGCTAAAGCCAGTGGCGGTACCTTGTGGTGTAAACATCGATAAACAGATATTCGAATTGGTTTGTGCGACAGTACACTTTAACAATAGATTTTTATTTTTATGTTGTGTTATGTACATACCACCGGGTAGTAGTGAGACAGAATATATGATAATGTTTAAATTAATAGAAGAATTATGTTCAAGGTATAAGAAAGTTGTTGTCATAGGGGATTTTAATTTATATTCTTGTAATGATAACGTGTTGAATTACTTCGAATATTTCGTAACTTTTTGTGAATTCGCTCAGAAAAATGAAATAGTAAATAGTAAATCGCGAATATTGGATTTGGTGTTGTGTTCATTGAGCTTGGCGGAGGGGGTTTCCGTGGAGCGAGCGGGCGAGACACTCGCGGAGCCTGTGGACCCACTGCATCCGCCGCTCAGCGCATGCGTGCCGGTTGGTTGCGTACGCGCCGATGTTCCCCACCCCGCACCTAGTCAGCCCCGTGCGTGCCCGTTAGCGTTAAGTGAGGAAAATGACTCATGGCCAGACTGGAATTTTAATCAAGCAGATTTTGGTTTAATGTACAGCCTCATAGGGGCCATTAATTGGAGTTCCCTTTACGAAATAGAAAATCCTATAGTGGCAATAGAATATTTATATAATATTTTTAATACTATCTTTGAGAGGTGTGTTCCGAGGAAAAAAAGAAGAAATCTTTCTTCACGATTTATATATCCCGAATGGTACACTCATGAAATAATACATAGTATCAAACAAAAAGCAGACTTACATAAAAAGTTTAAAGCTAGCAAACTACATAGTGACTATGAATTGTTCTCAGCGTGCAGGGCTAATGTAAAAAAATTGATTGCAAAGGCACACAACCAGCATCAAGATAGAATCCAACAGCAGGTAGTAGACGATCCAAAATCCTTTTGGAAGCATGCGAGAACAAAAATAGGAAACAGGGAACGTAAAAAAGTTACTAAGGATGGCAAAGTATTAGCAGAGAAAGAGTGTGCTTCGGAACTTGCTAATTACTTCAAGTCGGTCTATTCTGAAGAAAAGGCAAAGTTAAATGTACAAGAAGCAATAAATAGTACAAAGAAGGAGAGTAGTGCTCGCATACATGTAGATCGGTTAACGTTGAATCAAGTAACGAAAGCACTTAACCGCCTAAAGCCAAAGCGTTCCTCAGGTCCGGACGGTATTCCTGCGTTCGTGGTGAGGGATTGCCGGATGGTGCTGGTGGAGCCTTTAACGTACATTTATAATTTATGCTTGCAAAACTGCTACTTCCCAAATGAATGGAAGATCACGCGTGTAGTACCGGTCCCTAAAGGGGAAAAAGGGTCAGATATCACAAATAATAGACCAGTGGCAATTTTGTCAACCTTAGCAAAAGTTTTTGAGTCCGCCATTCATCAAGCTATTTATGAACAGGTGCAGCCACAACTATCGGAGGCGCAACATGGATTCCGCCCAGGTAGAAGCACCACTAGTAATTTGCTGAATTTTATGTCATATACTGTACCCAAAGTCGATGCAGGAGTGCAAGTGGACGTTGCATATTTTGATTTTAGAAAGGCGTTCGATTTGGTCGACAATGATGTATTGTTAAAAAAGTTAGCAGCGTCCGGTTGTACTCCTAAATTGCTACAGTTCTTTGTAAGCTACATGACGGACAGAAAGCAATATGTGGAGTATGCTGGCATTAAATCGAAGGCGTATTTTACCAGAACTGGGATTAGTCAAGGCAGCAACCTTGGACCTTTGGAATTTGTTATCATGATTAATGATCTGCCAGAGGTAGTTCGGGATGCGGCTTGTCTTTTGTTTGCTGATGATCTCAAACTGTTTCTTGCAATTCAAAGTCAGAGTGATTGTGAAAGATTTCAAAAAGATATTAACCGAGTAGGTAAGTGGAGTGAGCACAATAAGTTGGACTTTAATGTGTCAAAATGTTCGATTATGTCTTTTGGTCGGATGCGAACTCCAATCAACCACATTTATGAAGTAAACGGGCAGATTATGAAGCGCGTCCATGAAGTGCGGGACCTGGGGGTTGACATGAATCCGGATTTGTCATTCGCAAATACTATAGAAAAAATATGCAAAAAAGCATTTAGAAATTTAGGGTTTATAATGCGGCAGGCAAAAGATTTCACAAATGTCAAAGCTTTGACAACCCTATATAACGCTCTTGTAAGAAGTCAATTGGAATATAACTCGGTAATATGGTCTCCATCTGAGGCAAAGTATAGTCTTATGTTAGAGCGTATACAAAATAAATTTACGAGGTACCTGTACCAAAAATTATATGGAGTATATCCATTCTACCCACTAATGTATCCAACATTATTTGTACTGGGCATGGTAGGGTATAATAAGCTAGAAGTTAGAAGAGGCTTGGCATTGGTAACATATTTGTTCAAGATTCTTCGTGGTAAAATTTCCAATCCGTGCATTCTGGAATGTTTACGTTTATGTGTGCCGGACCGCTACGTCGAGCGTAGACGCAGACCGCGATGGTTCGCCGTGCCGTGCGGGAGAACCAACCTATTGAACAAGGCGCCGCTGACGCGCGCGCTGCGCACGCTCAATGACATAGCGGATAGGACGGATATCTGTACTTGTAGTCTGAGAGAATTCCAAAAGGTTGCGTTGTATGTATTGTGCTATATAATTTAATTTTAAGGTAACTAATTACTACACTATCGCAATGGCGTAGCTGTAAAGATAGATGTATGACCGATAAATAAATAAATAAATAAATAAATAAATAAATGTATCTAATGCCCAGCAGTGAGTGGATGTGGGCTGAGAATGATGATCATGTATGTATCTAATGCCCAGCAGTGAGTGGATGTGGGCTGAGAATGATGATCATGTATGTATCTAATGCCCAGCAGTGAGTGGACGTGGGCTGAGAATGATGATCTTGTATGTATCTAATGCCCCAGCAGTGAGTGGACGTGGACTGAGAATGATGATCATGTTTGCATCTAATGCCCAGCAGTGAGTGGATGTGGGCTGAGAATGATGATCATGTATGTATCTAATGCCCCAGCAGTGAGTGGATGTGGGCTGAGAATGATGATCTTGTATGTATCTAATGCCCCAGCAGTGAGTGGATGTGATGATCATGTATGTATCTAATGCCCAGCAGTGAGTGGATGTGGGCTGAGAATGATGATCATGTATGTACCTAATGCCCCAGCAGTGAGTGGATGTGGGCTGAGAATGATGATCATGTTTGTATCTAATGCCCGAGCAGTGAGTGGATGTGGGCTGAGAATGATGATCATGTATGTATCTAATGCCCAGCAGTGAGTGGACGTGGGCTGAGAATGATGATCTTGTATGTATCTAATGCCCCAGCAGTGAGTGGACGTGGGCTGAGAATGATGATCTTGTATGTATCTAATGCCCCAGCAGTGAGTGGACGTGGGCTGAGAATGATGATCTTGTATGTATCTAATGCCCCAGCAGTGAGTGGATGTGATGATCATGTATGTATCTAATGCCCAGCAGTGAGTGGATGTGGGCTGAGAATGATGATCATGTTTGTATCTAATGCCCAGGAGTGAGTGGATGTGGGCTGAGAATGATGATCATGTATGTATCTAATGCCCCAGCAGTGAGTGGATGTGGGCTGAGAATGATGATCATGTATGTATCTAATGCCCAGCAGTGAGTGGATGTGGGCTGAGAATGATGATCATGTATGTATCTAATGCCCCAGCAGTGAGTGGATGTGGGCTGAGAATGATGATCATGTATGTATCTAATGCCCCAGCAGTGAGTGGACGTGGGCTGAGAATGATGTTCTTGTATGTATCTAATGCCCCAGCAGTGAGTGGACGTGGGCTGAGAATGATGATCTTGTATGTATCTAATGCCCCAGCAGTGAGTGGATGTGGGCTGAGAATGATGATCATGTATGTATCTAATGCCCAGCAGTGAGTGGATGTGGGCTGAGAATGATGATCATGTATGTATCTAATGCCCAGCAGTGAGTGGACGTGGGCTGAGAATGATGATCTTGTATGTATCTAATGCCCCAGCAGTGAGTGGACGTGGGCTGAGAATGATGATCTTGTATGTATCTAATGCCCCAGCAGTGAGTGGACGTGGGCTGAGAATGATGATCTTGTATGTATCTAATGCCCCAGCAGTGAGTGGATGTGGGCTGAGAATGATGATCATGTATGTACCTAATGCCCCAGCAGTGAGTGGATGTGGGCTGAGAATGATGATCATGTTTGTATCTAATGCCCGAGCAGTGAGTGGATGTGGGCTGAGAATGATGATCATGTTTGTATCTAAATGCCCCAGCAGTGAGTGGATGTGATGATCATGTATGTATCTAATGCCCAGCAGTGAGTGGATGTGGGCTGAGAATGATGATCATGTTTGTATCTAATGCCCAGGAGTGAGTGGATGTGGGCTGAGAATGATGATCATGTATGTATTTAAATGCCCCAGCAGTGAGTGGATGTGATGATCATGTATGTATCTAATGCCCAGCAGTGAGTGGATGTGGGCTGAGAATGATGATCATGTATGTATCTAATGCCCAGCAGTGAGTGGACGTGGGCTGAGAATGATGATCTTGTATGTATCTAATGCCCCAGCAGTGAGTGGACGTGGGCTGAGAATGATGATCTTGTATGTATCTAATGCCCCAGCAGTGAGTGGACGTGGGCTGAGAATGATGATCTTGTATGTATCTAATGCCCCAGCAGTGAGTGGACGTGGGCTGAGAATGATGATCTTGTATGTATCTAATGCCCCAGCAGTGAGTGGACGTGGGCTGAGAATGATGATCTTGTATGTATCTAATGCCCCAGCAGTGAGTGGACGTGGGCTGAGAATGATGATCTTGTATGTATCTAATGCCCCAGCAGTGAGTGGACGTGGGCTGAGAATGATGATCTTGTATGTATCTAATGCCCCAGCAGTGAGTGGACGTGGGCTGAGAATGATGATCTTGTATGTATCTAATGCCCCAGCAGTGAGTGGACGTGGGCTGAGAATGATGATCTTGTATGTATCTAATGCCCCAGCAGTGAGTGGACGTGGGCTGAGAATGATGATCTTGTATGTATCTAATGCCCCTTTTTAGATGCATGATGAGATATTTTTATTCAAAAGCATTGAAAAATCTTTTCTTTTATCTTTCGTTCTTAAGCAATAGAAAAAATAACAGAAAATGGGCAAATTAGCCGAATTTCAAAAGTTTTTTGTGTTGGTAGATTTTATCTATATTTTTAATTTGTTTAGTAAATAAATGAATTTATTTCGATCTCCAGCAGGAACACACAGAACCGTTAACAGCTACCGAACTCCACTCGCTACTAACGGACAGCCGCGGCGGCTGGCGCGCGCTGTGCCCCGTGGCGAGGCGCACGGCGCTGAGGCTAGCGGCGCGCGCGCTGGGCGGGGACGGGGACGCGGGGGGGCGCCGGCGCGTGCTGGCCGCTCTGCAGAGCCCCGCGGGGGGGGCGGGCGACAAGCAGCATCCGGACCATCTGCAGGTAAACCGTCCTCTACAACAGGTCACAAACGCACCAACCGAGGCTCGAGGCTGAATCGACAAACAAATTCTATACGGCCCCGTAGCCTAGTTGGTAGTACGCCTGTCTTCTAAGCACAAGGTCGCGGGTTCGAATCCAGGGCCAGGGCAAACATTCGTGTGATGAGCACTTGTGTTTGCCTTGTGTCTGGATGTTATTTATCTATATTAAGTAATGTATATCAGCCAATGATATTATATACAAGAGGTGTAGATACGCCACCAACGCACCAAACGCGTGCCGCGAATTGGTCCTAATTGTGACCACTGCAGTCAGTCGAGCTGTGACCTGTCATTGAGAGCGCACGTGTCGACTACCTACTAAAAGAAAGTTAGAATGCCTTCTTGTGTGTTTAGAAAATGCAAAATTACGACTAAAAGAAAAAAAGATTAAGAGATATCATATCACAAATAAGTGTATAAAAATATTTAAGTTTTAAATCTATAATTTGTAATTTTAATGAATCACAGCTTGTTTCCAAACGATAACGGAGCGAACTATTCGCGGCTGTACTGATTACAAATAGCTGCCTCTTTCACTCTAACGCTTTGCCTATTTCCTACCGCACTTATAGCGTGTGTTTAGTTATACAATGTTATTAAATATGTGGAATGTTGTGCGTGCAGTATGAACATTACGTCTCTTTCTTAAAATATCATTGATATCAGCTGTCTGATACCCATAGTACAAGCCTTGCTTAGTTTGGGATCAGATGGCCGTGTGTGAGATGTCCATATTTATTTATTTATTTATATAATTAACGAACCTACTCACTTTTATCGAGAATCGGTGTAGACAACAGCCGGACGCGGGACGGACATACTCACTCAGATATTTTACTGAGTACTGAGTCCAGACTAATGTTAAGAACATCGCTAACTGGCCACTCGTGCGCAGGTGGTGGTAGCGGCGTCTACGCTGCAGCTCCTGTTCCGCGCGCCGCCGATACAGTGACGCCATCTTGCGAGTCCATCCTACACTAGCCAAAGCGGACGCCATTTTGTAGTACGTTATTGGCATTTGTTGATGCGTCATCATCACGGAGCATAGACACAGAAGAGAGGTAACGGTGTTGCTGTTTTTAAATCCCATAGTCAACTTTCCAAAGAGGGCACTCTAGCTATTAAAGAAAAATATACCATGCAATAATGTTTAATTTTGATAATTTCTAAGATTACAGTATGACAGTTGCGAAGAACTTTCACCCCCGCCCCCAACGAATTACATGACTATTGTATGTAATTCGTCGTCCGCCACAGAATAAATAATAGTAGTTCGCGATGGAGTCGCACGCTGTCATACAAATGACGTATCTTCTTCTTAGCGCGTCGATGGCAAGTCGAATGTTATAATCTTGTAGCCCAGAATGTGGCCACTTGCACGCGGATTGTGCGGCGGCCATCTTGCTGCGTGCAGGCACGAGGCGCCTGGCGTCGGGAGGGCCGTCGGCACCTCCCCGCACACACAGTTCAAGTCAGTGTTATTGGAGAATCCCCACCTAGACATGCTATCTTTACTCCGGCCGACCTGAGTCCGAAGTCTATTTAAAGACTTCCAGATGGGCCACGACGACTGATGTCCGGGTGGGAGATTCACAGATGGTGTGACAAAGGGACTAGCATTTTGCTCGTGGCGGGTCGTCGGTCAGTGGTTCGACGCACTTTATAAAACTTTTTCGGCTTTTCAGCCGTTGCGGCCGAGTGTCGTCGTCCATTTTACGCCTATCAAGGGAGCTGGCAACTGCTCTGCCGACATCTGGAGGCGCTATGCCAGCTAGTGGGAACGGCAACTTAACCGGCGTCGGTTTCAGACAACCAGTAATGATCCGGCAAGTTTCGTTTAAGGCTGTGTCCAGCAGCTCGGCGCGGCCCCCCGCGGAGCTCGTGCTCCCGCGCGTGCTGGAGAGGCGCCGCAGTAGATTGTTCGAGCGTGCATGACGCATTATACGAGCTCTATGTTGGTGCTCCGTGGTCAGCCAAGTATCGCACTTGACGGTTTACCGCACTTATAATAATAAGAGTATAGATTATTATTGTTGTTACAGATTACGTGTGTTAACGAAATATCTAATTTATAAAGCAGAAAATGAAAATGAGTAATTTAGTAATGCACTCTAAGTAAAAAGCAGTGAAAAATTTCGTCGCCCTTTCACAGAGCTTGGTGGCATTAATTGGTAATGCGCCTGTTTCTGCCTCGGATAGCCAAGGAGATGCAGGTTCGAGTCTTGTCCAAGATCAACAAAATTTTTCATTTTCTGCTTTATTAAATGGAGTGCTAGTCTGTCTGCTGCTCAATAGTATATTTAGTTTTCTGCATGATAAGGTTGTTAATAGATTTCTAGTGTTTATTCGTTCAAGTTTCTAGTTCACACAATAACATTTCTTTAGTAAAGCAGTTTGAACAACTAAAACCAAATATTTTGTAAGATTTATTAAGTTGTATGATGATAAACTGTGTTAATTAATGTTAATTATGAAGGTTTGTGGAGGACAAATAAAAGTGAAATTTTACTATAAGAATCATTTATTTAATGTTTTCCTAAAAAAAGTCTAATATAAAATGTGTATAAATTCATAAATGTTACCAATAATTAAAACATAATAATACATACTATTCTTAAAAGCTAAAGAGATTCCTTATCAATATCAGTAATTAAAATTATTATGGCGGTCTTGAAAGGCATCTTAGCTTAAACAGTCATAAACATACATTACATAATTACCGTTTACTAAATATTACTCACGGGACACATAGTTACGACGTGACGCGATTGGACTTATGTGTGAAACGTTTGAAGTTACGAAGTGACGCGTTTGTATTTATTCCGTGTCACGCTTAAAGTATTGACGCCATGCTTTTGAAGTTAGACGTGCCATATTCGGAATAGTCGCCGTGAGTATGGAGTGTTAACGTCACTTGTGTGGCGATGACGTCACGCATGCGGCAGGTCGAGCGACAGTTGCGCCATGGGAAGCGTGAGCGCCGAGCCGAGCAATGTTCGGTGGTAAGTGCCGCGACACTCCCACCTGCAAACAAAAAGATCTTTTTGATGGGCCGATTGGTAAAATTGACTATCCGGACAAGTAGACCGATGCTGGGGCAAAAAAAAATCGGAGATTTCAAAGACTTCAGATAAGATAAGATTCTTTATTATTACTTCTTCATTCAATCAATCAATCAAGGGAGACCAATCAGAAATGGTTTCTGAATTTCTGATCAACCACAACACACCGACTGTTATTTCTTATTACCAGTGTTTGTACTTAACAGGCCGATTAGGGAAATTAGGTCAATCAAGTGGATTGAGAGCCCACTATAGCACTAACCCCTTCGCGAAGAGAAGCGTGACCTGGTGTACGGTCGCGGTCAGAAAACGTTTACCAGTTTTCAAATTAGATTCTATATCACACTGTTTTCACTAGTCTAAAATGCCATATCAAATTACTTATTACCCTTTTAAAGTTATTATTCAATGTGAAGCACCGATTATAACAAAGAGATTATTGATCACTTATTGATGATGAAACTCATTTCTTAATTTTTGAAATGACATCAAAAATTATGATTGTTTGAACTAACGATTTCTGACGCGCGTCGCCTCGATCGTCTTTTGTTCCTTTGAGGTTTGAACGTCGTCGTTTGGACAAGAGATAAATTCTAAGAGATTATTTTTATAAAAATAATTATAGATTAGAATATTTTAAATAGATTTAAATAGATTATTATATAAAAATAGATTATTTTATAAAAATAATCTCTTCGAAGATGGACAATAGGGCTACTGCGATTATTTATTGCTTTTGGACGCAGTGATGCTGCCTACTGTGCGCGTAGTGTATCTTGCAACCGAATTCCCACACATTGCCTACGTTCAAGGCAATGCACGGATACACACGGCCCGTGCTACCGCGGCGTGGTGCAACCCGCACCGGCACCGCCACACGCGGCTCGCTCGGCCTGCTGACTGTCAAAATGAAGGAAACCCTCATGCTCTTAGATCAGACTGTGCTCGGGTATGGGATGATATCAGAGGTACCGATCTATGCGCGCTCCTTGTCGCGTTTATGCGAGATAATGGAGATAGACTACGTACCGTCATAGCTGCTAGGGGAGGTTCTACCAGATATTAAATAAATATTTTTTGAGTTTCTATTTTATTATTTCTTCATATTCTTAGTTAAAAAACTTTGGCGATGGATAGTTTGACGCCAATAGGCGGAACATGATGTTGTGGGGAAAAGGGTTACCATCCGCTTGGCCGGGAGGTATAGCCAGGGTCCAACTGCTGTAGGTTGGATGTTGTCCTTACTTCATTAGCTCGTTTCAGGCCGCGCGTCGTGATTGGCCAGTTGCCTTCCTTAATGTTCCACTGCGAGCTTCTAGATTGGTAGCACAGATGTCGCTACAAAACTAAAATCTTAGTTTTTAAAAAAAGGTTTACAATATATCAAACCTTGATAGTAGTCAGTCCACCTCCTAGAGCGACCGATCCTCATGTTATTAGAAAAAAAAAATTATGGTCAATCAAATTAATATGAAATAGACATTTCGACCTTGTGACTCAAATGTGTGCAGGCAATTGTGATACTTTAAACATTTTCTGTCCGCGGACTCTTGAACGAACATTGTTACTGAAACTTGGTCACCAGGTTTTGTAAAGTAGGTTGTCGACCTGACAATTCACGCTATAAATAAGATCAACTTTCACTTCTACAACTGACCTCACAAACCCTGGCGTCAGTGTTATAGTGCCGCCAAAGACCACTGACATGGGCTCCTGTGACGACTTTAGACAGTAGCCGGGACCAATTGCTCAACTTTCTAAAGCACTCACGCAATCACCATTCATTTCGGACAATCAGGTGATTCAGCCTGAAATGTTCTAACCAAACTGAACAAAGTCTCACAAAGAGGACCACTCCGCCACAGAGGCTGTTATACCACACATAACTGCGTCACTTTTACTTAACAAGTAAAAACGATTTATTGCACCCAAAAAAACAATAATAATAATTTAACAACACAACATTAAAATATGAATAAAAAAAATATTTTATAATTTTGAGTTTATGTGATATGTAATTGTATTGTTTTGTTTTTAATTTATTTGTCTGAAATAAGTTGGTTTTTTTTAGTTATCGCTCTTCCGTGGGTTTACTGGGAGATATTTCCTTGGAAATAAGTAGGTCTGTTGTGTCTTACTGTATGTTTTGTTTCTGTACTCTTTATTGTGTATAATAAATAGGGGATCGGACTGTTCCTAAATTTACCATATTTTATTATTTTAAAAATATAGATTAGTAGCAGACGATTCGCGAAGAAAAAACAGAATCGGTTGAAAAACGAATTTGCAGTGACTTTTTAAAGTTTCAATATGTCTGTCTCTTTCAAAAACGATTTTTGTATGGAGATAATATGGCGTTACTAACAAATGACGTCACAAGTGGGTATGTGCCTCTCTGTCTAATCTTGAATTTCAAATCTTTATAACTCGGTCAATTTTAAAGATAGAGCAAAACTTATTTTAGTGTTCGATAGCAGAAACTAATAAGTTTGGATTTATAAAATAAAAATAAAGTAGTCCGATCCCCTGTTCTTAAATAAATAAATGAGGTTCGTTAGTAGGGAACGCTGTTTCTCTCACCCGTGCCTGTGCATGAGTCCCCTCCCCGCGTGCTGCAGCTGGCTGACGACGGCTCGCAGCGCGGCGCGCCCCCGGGCCTGCCCCTCCCCCCGCACCGCGCCCAGCAGGGCGCCCCCCGCCCCGCGCCGCCGCCACGCCCCCCGCACCGCCAAACCGAACACCCACCACGCTAGAGGATCGCCCCAGAACGGGGACACCGATATCGTGCCCACTAACTGAAAGCAAATCAATCAACACGGTGCAAATCATGAAGTTTATAATATTTAACTACTTTTATAATCTCTCGCTCGATTGCTGTGCGGCGTCACAAATCAGCACGGTGCAAATCATGAAGTTTATAATATTAACTACTTTTATAATCTCTCGCTCGATTGCTGTGCCCTGCAAGGCGTCACAAATCAGCACGGTGCAAATCATGAAGTTTATAATATTAACTACTTTTATAATCTCTCGCTCGATTGCTGTGCCCTGCAAGGCGTCACAAATCAACACGGTGCAAATCATGAAGTTTATAATATTAACTACTTTTATAATGTCTCGCTCGATTGCTGTGCCCTGCAAGGCGTCACAAATCAGCACGGTGCAAATCATGAAGTTTATAATATTAACTACTTTTATACTCTCTCGCTCGATTGCAGTGCCCCGCAAGGCGTCACAAATCAACACGGTGCAAATCATGAAATTTATAATATATTAACTACTTTTATACTCTCTCGCTCGATTGCTGTGCCCTGCAAGGCGTAACAAAAGATTTTATACTACCTATATTATTTTAAGACCATTTTATGTAGATACCTACCTAGTGGGACAAAATGAGCTGTTGATGATGATGATGATGAGTGTGACTTGCAATAAACATTTTAAAATGAATCAGGCAAGGCTATTAAGTAGCTTCAGTACCCTGCTAGCTAATGATGAACTTACAAAGCCCTGGACTAGTCTTTTCGATACAATAATATCTTCAATAGACAACTAGGTACACCAGTACTATCTATTTGTCCTATCTGTCTGGGACGAAGGCCAAGGCTATAATATGACCAATGAACAGAAGTTTGCATTAGTGTGTCAACTGACTTCCCTGTGCACCGGCTGCGTGACGTCATCGTCCGTCAACTCGTGTTCGGTCACAATGCGCGCGAGTGTCGGCGGCGCGCCACTCAGCAGCGGCCCGCGCGCCTCGCATACCCAACCTGCCTCTTCACTGGCCAGCCTCTGTAAGAGACGGGACATTGTAATACAGGTCCAACATGAGACAACATCATCATCTCAGTGGTGTAATGGTGAGCACATTTGCTGTTTTACACGAGAAGCCGAGACGTGGGTTCAAACGGCCAGAAGTCTTTTGTTTATGATTGTTTCCTAAGATTCAAAAATATTTAACATCATCATATCAGCCAAAAGATGTCCAATGCTGGACTAAACAAGGCACTTTTTCGTTTGATTCGTTAGCAAATTCGGTATCGAGAGGAAACCTGCTCACTACTGCAAAAAAACCTGTTATGAATGTTAATAAATATATTTAAAAGTTTCATCAAGAGCTCATATACGTCCACACCGAAAGGCTGGTGGGGCCATACCCGAAAGCTTCAACTGAGTTGAAACATATTTATAACAACATTCATGAGATCTTTAATGATATAAGTGTGTTTGTTTGTTGTGTGTGTCGTTTTACAACCCACATGATGAAGAAGTGTTGTGTGTGGTCAGTAACTGTATGCAGTATAAGAATTCTATATACTAAGATAAGCTTGTTTAGTAAGTACGCACCACCTGAGCATTGCTGGCAACCTGCGTGGCGTGCAGCCGGACGGCGGCGGCGACCACCGCAGCAGCTGCCGGCAGCAGCAGCGCGCAGCCCGCCACCGACACGCCGCAGAAGATGAACAGCACCGCGCCGCATAATACCAGCGCTTGAAGCGTTAACTGCACACACACTTCATGTTAGCAGAGAAATAAACGTCCCTAGGGTCATTTGCCAACATCCGGTAATGGCGGACCATGTTTTCGTTTTAATTATTTTATTTTAGACTTTATTTTTGTTTAGTGACTAGTGTATAATTTAGATTGAGTATTATCCAGTGAATGACTTTAATAAGACATTTCTTGATGGTGTCAGCTGCTCCACTTGGTTTTGCTAGTTTCGCTATCAAATTACTGGAGTCCTTCTTGGAGCTCCCTACTCTTAGGATTAGGGCTATCTTTCTCGAGCAACTTAGCAAAACCACTTGATACGCCAGTAGAAACACCATAAATAAAAATAAGATTAAACATCCCTAAATATTTAATACTTGCATGATCAAAGTTTTATCTCAGAGATAAACTGGTCAGAGGGTCGCCTTCAGGGCGGACAAAAATTCATAGAAATTTTATTATAAAAGACGTATCAAGACGAAACATGCAAAAGTTCTAAAAGGCTAACATTAACAAAGGAAGAAATTTTACTAAGTTAAAGAATTGGCGAAAGTTAGAACATACATAAGTCTACATTTTGAGGTTTGTTTCTTGTGGTCAATAACAAAACGACCGCAGCTTCACTTGCTAAAATTTGACTATACCTAAGTTATTACAAAGGAACCCATCATGTTGTAATTTAATTAAATTCTTGAAGGATATGGCGTTTCCTTTGTGATTTCGCCAGTGTCAAGTTTATTTACACTGCTCATTTTAAGGCTAAATCAAAATTTTTTTTTTTAAAGCTAATACTTTTTGTCATTAGCAAAATCAGCGTGAACATATTATGTTGATTGTGAGGAACCCTGGAACTTGAGAAAGATTCATATTTTTTTTGGTTGTACAGCGTGACTGCCAGACAGAGATGGATGCTGTTTACGAGATTGCGGATCAACCTTGGAGGTTGTCCATATCAGGAGTATGGGTCTGAACCTGAGTATTTACCACTCCAAAATTGAAAAGAGAAAAAGGAGAAAGGGAAACACCACCCCCCGGGATCTGGGGAGGTCACCATACATTTTAGAAACTTAAATAAAAACACAATAAACACTAAATATTAAATAAATACTTACAATTTAATAAAGACAAACACAAATACGACACAGAATAGCAATAGAACGAGTCAGTCAGAGATGTAGCCTCTACAAGAACGGAAAGATATCACCGGACACAAAAACACTTGTATCAGGCACTAACCTACACGGAGACAAATATTTAAAGCAGAGTCCCCCCCATCATGTTGTAGTTCTCGACATTAGTTTAGTTGACAGTAGTTTGGCTGCATCAATGGAAGTACCGAGTACTGTAATAATTAGGACAGCCAGTTTCTTTTGAATATCTCATCACGCTTACCTCTTGGAAGAAGAAATAGAGGAATGCATCGTTGTAGGTCTCCGCCAGTGCGTCCTGAATGAGCCGTAGCCGCGCGGGCTGGTCGGACGCCCGCGCCACGCGAACTACTATCACCGCGCAACCCATTACAAGGCACACACTCCGTAATTAATCTCCAAATCTCAAAAACATTCACAAAAACTTATGAGAAGATACAAAAACAATAAAAAAACTTATAATTTTTATAGGGGGCGCATTCCGAGTCAGACTTTCAGCACTGTCAGCGATCAGAAAAGCAAAAAAACGTATGAGTTTTGACAGCTGACAGTAATTCGGAACGCGATTATGGGTGCTTTAATCGATTTCAGCGCGTCTCGGAACGCAGGGAGTCGTGGGGAGTCGGCCTACTTTTCTTTCCCTGCGTTCCGAATCGCGCTGACAGCACTTTGAGTACCCAAAACCGCGTACCGAATCACTGTCATTGGGATTACGGCAGCCATTGTGACGTCACGGATTGCGTCATGACCGCCGCCATCTTTCGCTAACGGCGCCCATGCTCCAGAGCGAAATCTTGTTCTTTATATGACCATTCTTCTCTCTTCTTGTCCCTCCAGTCTCTCCAAGTGCCCTTTCCTACTCGTATGTCCTGTCTTCTTATGTATCCTTTAATTTTTTGTAATGTTTTATCTTCATTTATTGTAAGTAATGATATTAAAATTTAATTCTCTTCTTATAAATACTTGCTTATGTCCTATTTATGCATGCTTTAATTATTTACCTACCTAACTATTATTCAAAATTATCTCGTTTTTCTTTTGTCATTTAATATTTTTAGTTTCCCTACCTTTTAAAACTTGACACTGGCACAAAGTTAACTAGCGCCACAAACAAAAAAAAAAAAGTTAAATGTTTAATGTTTAAATGTAAAACTAACGTGTCTTATAGATAGATAGATAAAACATTTATTAAGGGAAAGTACATCATACACAAATAGAAAGAAAATCAATCAGTAGAGAACAGAAGACAAAAGACAAAAGTAAAGAAAAAAGAGAAAAAGTGTACCGCCCCTTAACTAGGCCCTAACTCAGCATATGCTGTGACATGAGGATCACCACACTTCACAGCGCTGTTATTCTGTTAGCACCTATTCAATTGGAGTGCGCAATCAATGGAGTGAACAATAAATATATATAATGATATTATAATATGTGTAATATATGAAATATAAGTGAATAAATAATACTAAATAAATATACAATTATTTTAAAAATACATATTTAATAATGAAGAAAGATGTGTTGTGTCACCTACCCGCCCAACAAATAATAAAAAAAAAAAAAGTGAGGAAAAAATGCGGTTGAAGCAAAACTTGTATGGTTCCTATGCCAGAAATTATCCAGTTTCCTTCTGTTGTGTAAGAAAATAGTTCCGTGCTTCATTTTTAAAACGGTTTTTGGTGGCTATACAACGAAGTGGCGGAGGAAGGTCATTCCAACACTTTGAGGCCTGGAACTTGAAACTACCGCGGAAGGCTGCAGTTCGATGTCGAGGTAAGCTTAGCATAGGAGAAATCGATCTAGGCACATATCTGTGATTTGCATATCTCCAGGACAATTTTCTAAAAAGATATTCTGGTTTCCCAGTTTTAATTACACCGAATAATAAATTTTACAAAAATAACTTAATACGACCTCCAAGTTTGAGAACATTTGACGAGTTTAAAAACGGCGTCACATGTGACCGTGGAGGGATGGCGAAACAATAGCGTGCGCATGCATTTTGTACTCTTTGTATGAGCGATAGTGTTTTTCCGTAAATGCAGTTACCGTAGACTGCAATGCAGTAGTTGAATTTGGAAAGAATGAGCGATTCGAAGTTCCGTGTCGATGAATGGTCTAATATTGTATAAAATTTTCAAGCGGTAAAAACAGTTACGAACCAGACTTAAACAGTGCTCCTCAAACCTTAAATTACTATCAATCAGCAACCCCAAATTTCGAGCTGAAGGCACACGCTCAACCCTTGCTCCCAAAATCTCAATATTTAGATGTTTAGCTTCTATGTTTCGTACTTGGGCCTTAGAACCAGTAATTAGAAACTTAGATTTCGTCGGATTTAGTATCAGACAATTTCTATCTGACCATTTGGCTATACGATCTAAATCAGAATTTATTTTATTCACAGCTGCCTGATGGTCATTCTTATCAACCGGGAGGTAAAGCTGAACGTCATCAGCATACATATGGAAATTGCAATCCTTTATGTGCCGGGCAAGATCTGATGTATACAAGATAAACAAGATAGGACCCAGGATTGAACCCTGCGGTACCCCGCGCGGAATAGGTTCAGCCCTCGAAGAAGCCCGTGATCCATCTGGTTTTGATATCACGACTTGTTGAGTACGATGGCTGAGATAGCTATCGAACCATTTTACCGCCCAATGGTCGAAACCATAGTAAGATAGTTTAGACAAGAGCAACGATGTATTTATGGAGTCAAACGCGCGGGAATAGTCTAGCAGCACAATTATTGATCCATTCCCTTCATCCTGAGCCGTTAGTAAATTATCCACGACGTCCAATAACGCTGTATCCGTGCTACGTCCCTTACGAAAGCCAGACTGTAGTTCAGGAAAAATATTATTGGCCTCACAGAATTTGATGACTTGAAAAACAACCACCCTTTCCAATATTTTTGATAAAAAAGATAAAATGCTTATGGGTCGCAAGTCTTTGACGTCAGCGGCCTGGCTGGTTTTAGGCAAGGGACGGACTAGTCGTTTTTCCATGCGGACGGAAAAGCGTGCTCAGATATTGATCTGTTAATGATCGCTGTTATAATTTTCAAGGTAGTGGGTAATGTAAGCAGTATCATATCACGAGTAAGTCCATCAGATCCACAGGTGTTGGATTTAAGTGAAGATGTTATGATTTTCGCAATCACGCTCTCTTCAACAGGTTTCAGAGAGAATACAGAAGAGCAATGATTGTGAAACTCGACATAAGTTAAATCTGACAAACTAACATCGTTCCTGCCAGGCACATTTAAAAAGGTGTTGTTTATTAAGTCAGGGTCATTGAAATGTTGTGGTAGCTCGTGATTATTTTTTATATTTGATACTATTGTTTTCTTTAAGTTGGACCATAGATATTTAGGGTTATTAATATGCTTGTTAATATTATGTTAATTGAAAAAGGCTTTTTTTTCGTAGTATACGCTAACATTAACTAGATGTTTGAGATCCTTATATTTAGCTTTATCAGAACTATAGTCTCTTTTCCGAGATTTCTTGTGAGCACAATCCCGAAGGTACATCAAATACCTCACGTTACTGGTGAGCCATGGAGGCAACGACTCCCTGACAGTTATGGTCTTTTCCGGGGCAAATAGGTCATAAACACTAATTAAATTACTGCTAAAAGCGGAGACCATCTCATCCACAGTTTTCAACTTCAACAAATCGTCCCATGCCATGGCCTCAATAGCAGCGTTAAAATCTTTCATATTAATGTCCCTCAAAGGCCTGTACGTAATGCGACGAAGTGGAGGTCTTGGTTTTGCACATTTCAGGCCAATCGCGACAACAGCATGCCCACCCAGAACAGGATAGTGGGTCACCTTTGTATTGGAAATAGCAAGGGCGCTATCAGTACATGTATACTAAATCTATAAGCGAAGAGCTATCTGTCGTAAAATGAGTTGGTTCCTTAACATGGTTTTTTAAATTGAAGTACTGTAAAAATTTTTGCAGTTGCGAAATTTTGTAATTTGAATTTTCTAATAAATTTATGTTAAAGTCACCTAAAAAAATTATATGGTCATAATTAGAAAAAGAGGCTATAGTGTCCGTGATCGCATCAAAAAATATTTTAACATTCTGCCACGGAGGTCGATAAGCAGTGCCAACGATAAATGTTAAACCTGTTAATTTAAAAGAAATCCACATCTGCTCGACCTCCATGTGCGCCGTCGGGTGAGCACAGGTCTTAACCGACATACCTTGCTTAATGTAGAAGCCCACCACCCCACCCCACCACCTCGCTGCCGGCGGCCGTGCCTGCGCGGGACGTGACGTAGCCTGTAGCTAGGAATCTGTGGAGCAACGCCATCTTCGCCATCGCGCAACCATGTCTCGTTTATGGCTAAAATATCAAACGATTCTCGAGTCATTATATCCTGAAAATCATCACGGTTCGTACCGAGAGATCCCGCATTTAAGAGACCAATAGAGAAGCGCTTAGACTTAGTCATAGCTGTCATAAGTAAATTGCGGGCAAGTAGGTGACGTAATGTTGTGTTGATTTATTTGTATACAATGTGTAATAATGTAATATAAAAATGTGATTAACAGATTCTTAACTTCTGGTTCAGATTTGTGTAGATTATAAATATTTAATTGTGTTAAAAATATAATATTGTAGTTGTGAATAAGTGGTATGTAATCTTGTTTTTTTGTGCAATAATAAATAAGCAGAAGCAGATATGGTGGTGTATTAGGCAGTTTTGTTAAAACTCCAATGAAGACGCAAATCACATCACAGTGAATGTGAAGTAAATTATTTATAAAAGCACAGTAATAATTATCAAAAAAGGCAGTACACTCACTAATTTTGATACATAGTTTCATCCACGAAAAAAAGTATTTCTGATCATTTATATATATTTGATGAAAATAAGATGAGTTTAATATTAATTTATTTATGGTAGGTAATGAAATTTCAAGTAAATTATTATTTATGACGATTTGTGACATGAACACCAAAAACACGATAGATATCGTCGTCCGATCTAATACGCTGTGGCGTTGTAACGGTTATTCCGTTACACTCACTTACGTTACGTTAGAAATACTAAATTGGTTAATCTAAAATAAAAAGTTAATTTTAACATTAATCTATGAATAAACAAACCTTCTTATCTATATTAAAAAACTTATATCTAGCCTAGCTTACATATTCAATTATTAATAATAAAACTAATTACAAACAAACACCTATTATAAAAAATCGACAAACAGCGCACAAACCATGATCTCTTTTATATAGTGAACTGGTGCGGGCAGACAATGGACTACGTCACCGCGACCGGTGGGAGTCGAGTGATCATTCGAGATTTTTGTCTCACGACACTACTCGTCCTGATCACCTCCGCGACACTTGCGTGTGCGCATCTTTTTATCGATTGACCTAAATCAATCTATTTATTTTAAACTATACAAATTTATTATTATTAAATTAACTATATTTCTACTTAAATATTTTACTCTGCTAAGAATAAATTCAGTGTGTGTTTTTAACCCCAATTTGGGTAAGTGTTGCATCATACTTTTTAGTTATAAGTATTTAGTACGTAGTGTAGTTTTAGTTGGTACAAAGGGTAATGTAATTATTAGTAATTTAGTTACTAGTAAATGACGAACATCTAGCTAATCTAAAACGGCTTAAATAATTGTAACTGGTAGTTATATTACCGTTACGATTCGTTTTCGAACCACCCACCTGTCCTACATGTTTGTTAAATTATTATATTTCTTCTTTAATTATTTTTTATAGTTTTGCAATGCTTATGCTTAGCTAAAACATCTATTTTCACTAGGTCCTTGTAATTCTTGATTTTTCTTATACAGCCTAACGGTATTTTTATTAATTTAAACTGTTGATTTTGCTTGTGATCGCAACATCATTGATCGCTATTTCATGCTTGGGGTCCGCTTTCTTATCATCAAGAATTTTCTACTCGATTCCACATGTTGCAGTCACAAGTATGAAACCGGACTTTTTCTAAAACGTCCAATTCTGGAAACTTCCAGGGTTCTAGTGTCTGGCTAGACATCTGAGGCTGAGGAGCTGTCCTCACCCCACCGTCATCATCGACGTTGCCGGCACATCTTCATAGTCGCAGTGGCCTTCTGCAAATCTACTAGTGATCATCATCATCTACAGGGAAGTGGTACTCTGCGTAAGAACATACTAATGAACTCAGTGCGAACCCACGTCTAAATACCTTTTGTACCTGTTTTTATTTTTACAATTTTAATTGATTATTTTATATACACCTACCTACTTTTTTATTTTATTTTTATTATATACTTTTAAAATTCAAACTAATCTTTTATTTAAATAGTTGACGAGCTAACCACGTCACAGCGTATCATTTTGCGAGTCCGACTTGCGAACGTAAACTCTTCCCCCCGATGTCCACACTTGCTTCCACCCCAGCTGGCGCTTTGCCTCCCTTGCTTTACCTAGTAGGACTCTGTTTGTAGCAGTAAGTCTTTCGTTAAGGTACACAGAGCTTTTAGTGTGCTGAGGAAGGCCAAGTCCATCTGAGGCCAGATTTCTGCGCACACGAGCCTGGCGCAGTAGGTTGTCGCGCAGTGACCGATGTGAGAGGCGCACAGCTATGACCCGCGGCAGCGGGCGCTGCGCGTGAGGTACGCCGCCGCCGCCGCCGCCCTCCGCACCGCGCGGCCCCTCCGCCGTGTAATCCCCACTCATTCCCGCTGCGCCGCCGCCGCCGCCGCCGCCGCTGGTTGTTTTATTTAAAATAGGCGCTCGGCCTACCTTATATTTATTTGGTTGAACAAAATTAAAAACACGTTATTCAATTATGAAATGGAGATAAATTACTGAAATATTTTAAATCAATCAGTTTTGTAGGGTAGGGTTGCAAAATGTTAGATAGTAAAAGTATCGAGTAGGTTATGTATATATTACGATAGTTTTGACTCAGGCACATACATACATAAGATAATATCATAGGCAATCTGATAAAATATAAATATAAATATCAAACATTCTTTTTTGTATTTTTTTAATTTCATGTGCCTATTTACATCTCCATTTTTGAAAATTCGCATACCTTTTCTTATTTTGGGTACTAGCCATGCGAAAAGTGTTGTTTTCACAGCTGTACGATACTTTTTTAATACGTATAATAATTTAGAATTTTGCCAGTTTTGGTACGGTAATCAACATCTGGCAAGACTGAGTTATAAGCAGTTTCAGCGCGCTCAAACGCCGTTCCGTTTTGATTTCGCTCATGAGCCGTATTATCGCGATTTCTGAATCGGTACGCGAGTAATCGCTGTCAGTACTTTGAGCCGTGAAATCTGATTCGGAATACAGCCTTTTTCTTTATGGCTGTGCCAGTGTCAATTTTTTATTGGGTACGTTCCGTTTACCAATAAAATCGATTTGAGCGTTCACAGACTGGTCCGTATATCCGTTAGCGCGTCTACAGGTTGATAACGAAACGTCGTCATAGATGACGTCATTATCGGGGCCATCTTGCGCTCACAATGCCCATGGAGTAATAGTGTTCTGTGAATATGCCCATGTATACGAGTTTGGGCGCTGTGAACGATCTGTTAAAATTGACATATCGCACTGGTATTTTTTTTTTCGGCACTAGTAATCTTTGTGCCTGTGTCAAGTTTTTAATTTACTAAGAAATAAAGGTAGGGAAACTATAAATATCACGAAAAAAGGAATAGAATTGAAAAATGAAAAGGAAAGTGTAAGTATTATACAAAAATATATATAATAAACAAATATGAGTGCTAACTGAATGTATTTACAAAATATTGAATAAAATTGTTCTGTATTATTAATATTATTGATATTTTCTATGGTTATTTTGTTCTCCTGTGTAATTAGGTCAAGCTTCTCATGAAACTGGGCCCAATTGGCTTTCTTTGTGTTATAGAGTCTTTGTGGTACGGTTTACTTTTACTCCGGTAGATTTTTTCAGATTTATTTTGAACTCGATGCCATTGTGGTCAGATCCAGTCAAGTTGGTCAGGACTTTCCAGTCCACCACCAGGTCAAGCATGTCAGCTGTACATACAGTCACATCTACAAAGCTAGTGAAGTGTCGGTCGCCCCTTATTACGTCGAAGGTCGGAGTTTCCCCTCTGTTGAGGATTTGTAGGCTGAGTTCATCGAGAGCGCCCATAAGGTCGATCCCCCTATAGTCGGTTTCAGTTCCCCCCCACCATATACTCTTGGCATTCGCATCACCGCCGACAACAAGCTTAGTGGGTCCTGTCTTTTGGTATATCTTCTTGATGTGTACAAGGTATGGCTCTATAGGTTGTACAAGTACATGATTTTCAATCTATTACGCTGACTCGGGCGACCTAGTTTTGGTACGTCTGGCGAAATACGTCATTGAATAATTTAGTGTAATAAAGACGCTCCATAGTATCGGTCGAGTTTTCATTAGTGACATCTAAATCCTGCATCCTACCGTTACTATCTGACATCTGACAATATCCTGTGTCGAGACCATACTGTCCGGCACATTTTGGTCCTTCGAGCAGACAACTGAGGATTGTTTTCCTTGTGTTTTACTTAGTGTTTTGGTAGTTCTCTTGCGATCGACACATCGGCTCAATTGGCCTCCCAGAAGCGGGTCTCACCGATTGAGTTGAGACGGGTGTTTAAATCGTTTTGAGACTACATCGCACTAAGGTTTACCAGCAGATTTTGGACATCAGTTCATTGACATTTCTAGTGATATTTGATATCCACACAGTGATAGTGACATTTAACAGTGACAGTGAAAGGAGGAGTTTCAGCTTCGCCTTACAACCAACTTCAATAGCGGCACCTTATAAGGTATTTTGTGTTTTCTATCATTTTGACATATCCCATTTAAAATGGAGGTTACGGCATTATACAAACGCCAAAAAGAAATTATTGCAGCTCTCCAAGCAGTGCATAGGAATTTTAATAAAGATTCTGCCAGTAGGAAGAACGAGGCTTATATTACAAAGAGAGTTAATTCGATTGACAGCCTGTGGGCAGAATTTGACATGAACAATGATCAACTCATGCAACAGAATGACAAGAATAACGAATATGTTACCAAAAATGTTTACTCGGATACTATGACCCTGTATGAGAGTATTCGCAAAATTTTGAAAAGCTACGTAATTATTACTTCTAACGAACCTGATGAGGTAGAAGAGCTTAAAAACGAGCAGAAGACAAATTTCCGAGCACTACAAAGGCAACTGAACAATATCGAAACTGAAGTGATAATGGAAAAGTGGGAGCTAGAGGACGAGCTGAGGAGCCTGCAAATGCGGTGGAACAATATAGACACATTGCATTTAAAAATTGACAACCTCCTCGCAGGAGGGGATGAGGAGTATGAGAGAGAGTTTAAAAAACATGAGAGTGATTTCAGGTCAATGAAAAGAACCTTAAACCAGAAGATTTCGTCAACTGCTCACCAGTTCACATCCACCCCGAAAATGGAAGTTCCAACGTTTTACGGTGACTACATACAATGGCCAACATTCTTAGACCTGTACAAAAGTAGCATCCATGACAATCCCACTTTGACCAAAGCGCAGAAAATGCAACATTTAAAAGGGAAGTTGAAGGGTGAAGCTCTACGCCTAGTTCAACACCTCAACGTGACAGCTGACAATTATGAGACCGCATGGGATCTGCTTTACCATCGTTACAACAACGATCAAGTTTTATTCACGACGCAGGTTGAGATTCTCTTAAACCAACCTACGATCCAGAAACAAACTTCATCTGAGCTTAAAAGACTTCATGACACAATGTGGATACGACCTCATGGGACCCTCTCATCGTTCACCTTTTAGTCAAGAAGCTCGATCCCACCACGCGTAGCGATTACAAAGAGTCTCGAAAATCACCAAGAGATTTACCTAAACTTGACGAGCTCACTAATTTCCTCGAAGCAAAGTTCACTGCACTCGAGCCAATGTATAAGAAAGAGAGGGAAGATTCGTCATCGCAAAAGCAGTCATAAAGATAAAGATACAGAAAGCCTATGTTTACAACTAACAACAGGCAATCATATTTCAAGCCTTCGATAAATACAATACATACTAACGTCCACTGTGTATTGTGCAATAACACCAATCACGCATTATATCAGTGTAGAAAATTCGAGGCGATGACACCCGACGCAAAATTAAAAACTATTTCAAAACATCGGCTATGCAAAAATTGTCTACATTTTCATGAGCGTAATATTTGTAAATCAAATAAGCGATGCAAAGTGTGTAACGGAGAACACAACACATTATTGCACGAAGCGGTTATTGACCTAGATCCAAACGCATCGACCTCGGCGCTGAAACCTCAAAATCAGCACAATGCTAATAATGTGACGAATGGCGATGATGAAATTTTATTGACAACTGTACTGATACGAGTTCGAGCTAGTGATAGCACCTATCTGACACTAAGAGCGCTTTTGGATCAGGGGTCACAAATTACCCTGATTACTGAAAACGCTGCGCAGCGCTTAGGGCTACCCCGAAAATTTTTCAATGCATCTGTCACGGGTGTAGGTCAATCAACGAAGACAAGCAATGGAAAAATCCAGCTTGACTGTAAGTCAATTCATGACGAATATGGGTTTGCCACAGAAGCTTTGGTTATGCCTAAGCTGCTAAACTATTTACCACATAACACTTTTGTAAAGAAAAGTTATCCACACATCCAGCACATTCAATTAGCTGATCCTGACTACAACATATCCAAACAAGTTGACATACTGCTTAATGCAAAGGTTTATTCTGACATTATCATGGGAGGATTAATCAAGGGATCAGAGAAGCAGCCTATCGCCCAACAAACAAAATTGGGATGGATCTTGTCGGGACGAGTGAAGACGTTTAATTGCAACGTTGTAATTAATAACATCGATGAGATATCAAATTACTGGGAGATAGAAGAAGTAGCATCAGTCGCTACTACCATGACAGAATCAGAGCAATTTTGTGAAAATTTATACGCCACTACTACCCGACGCTTACCAAACGGAAAGTACGAGGTGCGTTTGCCTATGAAAGACAATTTTGAGAAACAACTAGGTCACTCAAAATCTCGTGCTATTGCTCAATTTAAACAAATTGAAAGCAAACTTAAGACAAATGACAAGCTTCATGACAGCTACCAGCAGTTTATACACGAATACATCGATCTGGGTCACATGAAAGAGTGCACTACTAAAAAAGATCTTATGTGCTACTTACCACATCACGGTGTACACAGAGAAGAATCCACGACGACTAAACTACGCGTCGTCTTTAACGCTTCGTCCAAAACATCAACAGGAAGCAGCTTAAACGACTTAATGGAATGCGGTCCTAAGCTGCAGCAAGACATACAAGATCTTTTGTTGAGATGGAGGACATACCAATATGTGTACACTGCGGACTGTGAGAAGATGTACCGATGCATTTTATTACAAGAAGATCAGCAGCATCTTCAGAAAATCATCTGGCGTGATCATCCACATGATCTGCTCAAGGAGTACCAGCTTTGTACTGTAACATACGGTATGAAAGCCGCGCCGTTCCTAGCCATGCGCACTATGAAACAGTTAGCCATGGATGACGCGGAAAAATATCCTTTGGCGGCCAAAGTCCTTGAAAAGGACTTCTATGTTGATGATTTATTGAGCGGTAGTAACACCTTAGAAAACGCACGAGAAGTGCAAAAACAATTAATCGATATGATGCGTGGCGCCGGAATAAACCTGCGAAAATGGTCGAGCAACACTACCGATCTATTAGCAGAATTGACACCAAAACAAATCAACCCGTCGATAATGGATTTCAAAACTGCAAACTCGACGAAGGCGCTCGGGTTACGTTGGAATCCACTCACTGACACATTTAAATTTCATAAGATTGATAACGATAAGAAGGCGAAAACTACTAAACGAGTCTTATTATCTGACATTTCGAAATTATTCGATCCGCTGGGATGGCTATCTCCTCTCACCATAAGGGCCAAACTACTGTTCCAAAAAGTGTGGCTTGTGTCCTTGGGCTGGGACGATGACATACCACAAGAAATCCAACAAGACTGGAATAAAATTCGGGAAGACTTACAAAACATAGATGTATTTGACATACCTCGGTGGATCGGAAACGTTCAAACAAAGCTCGAATTACACGGGTTCTGCGACGCGTCTGAGAGAGCTTACGCCTGTGTCGTATACCTAAAATCTAAAAATGACACTGGAGACACGACCGTAAGGATAATTGCGGCAAAAACTTTTGCTTAGGTATTTTTTAACCGTGCGGTTGCCACCTAGTACCCAGTATTTTTGTCGTAGCAGCGCGGTAGTAAGGCTGGGTCCACCATGGAGACATTGTAAATGTATTTGATTGATAAGAAGTTCTGTCAGTTTTGAATCTCTTGGGATAAGCATGGGGTGTTTTGCATTTTCTGTCAAGTGTGAGTGCGTCAGTCGTCCACCTACTCGTAGGACACCACTCTTATCCAAATATGGATTTAACTTCAGTAGGTTACTTTTTGATGTCACTGTTCCCTTTTGCTTTATCTGGGTTATGTCAGAATGAAATTCTTGATCTCGGATAGCTTTTATCATGAACCCATTAGCATGCTCAATTTCATTCGATGTCAAGTAGTTTGTATAGCATGGTACATTATGCACGATGCCTAAGGTGTCATGTTCTCGACTCGTCATCGGCTGCATTCGTTTCGTCACTCGATGACGTAGATTTGTTATGAAACGTGAAATGTAGCCTATCACACGTGTAATGTATGTGATAGAGCTATGTTTATTTATTAGCTCTTCAATTACTGGGTATGATAACTGTGTTGCGAATGTTTTTGGCTCATTTTTCATCTCAATTTGAGGTATGTCAATTTTTAATGTGCGTTCCAGAATGTCATTTTTAATCCAGGATGGTCCTTCCCACCACAGCGCATGCTCCTTCAGCTGTGACGTAGTTAGACCTCTGGTTGCGCAATCAGCTGCGTTTTCCTGAGAGCTGACGTGCCTCCAGCACGTTACCGGCATGGTGTCAAGTATCTCCTTTGTACGATTGGACACGAATGTTTTCCAGCGGGATGGGTTTCCTTGCAACCAACCCAAAACCACCAACGAATCTGTCCAGCCGTATATTGGGATGTCATCACGTGGGAACGATTTCTTAACTTTACTCATTAGTGTTGTCAAGAGTAGAGCGCCACATAACTCCAAACGTGGCAACGTCATAGGTTCTGGATCTGGTTCGAAGTAAATCGATACGAGTGTGATCTTCCAGGCTCTAGACTGGATCCCCACCACTGTGATATTGTTTGTGGTGAGTTCCGGATACTGTATTACAAATAGATAGAGCTGCACCTACTTTGCCGTCAATCTTGCTGCCGTCAGTGTATATACGAACGTCAAAGTTCTTAAAAGCGTTCTCGTCTTCCTGGCTAGCTAAACTCACAAATTCAATTTCAGTGCGAGTCGCTGGATGCGGCGCTTTCATAGCCGAGGTCATTCGCTCTACCTCCCCACTCCCCAACGCTGTCTGGGGCACCCCCCTTTTAGCCTCATATAGTGAGGCTGCCTCACGAACTCGGAGGTCGAGGGGGAGTATTCCAGCTAACACCAGCGCTGAGTTTAAGGAGACAGTGCGATATGCCTTACAAATCTTAAGGGCTATTCTGCGCTGCACCACGCTTAGATGCTTAATGACTCCCAACTTGCTGGCGGCTGGCGCCCACACACTTGCGGCGTACAGAATAATGGGCTCGACTACAGCAGTGTATATTATTCTTATAACTTCAGGATTTAAGCCCCAGCTTGTTTTGGCCGCGCGCGAAAGTTGCTTGTGGACATTGGCTGCCTTTACGCAGACGCTGGACACGTGGGAGTTAAAGGTCAACTTTTCGTCGATTGTAACCCCCAAGAGTTTAATTTCTTTAGACATGGCGATGTCGATACCGGCCATGTTCAAGCGTGGGACGTCAAATTTTAGTTTGCGAGTGATGACCATCGCATTTGTCTTTTGCGGTGCAAATTTTAATTTGTTCATGTCACCCCACGCTCGAACATGCCGAAGAGCGGCGTTTGCCTGTCTCTCGATGTCCAGCGCCCCGTCTCCGTCAAAGACTAGCACAACGTCGTCGGCAAAAGCCTGACAGTAGTGTCCCAAGTCCGCTAACTTTTTCAGGAGGGGATCCAGGAGGATATTCCACAGGATGGGACCGCCGTTGGATCCTTGTACACAACCTTTATTGGTGGCTCTGGCAATTTCCACGCCGGCATATCTCAATCTGACCTTTCTGTCACCAAGATAACTGCTTATAACCCCCCTCAAGTTCACAGGACATTTCATAGCAGCCAGCTGGACTCTTATGGCCGGCCACCACGCGCTATCGAAAGCTCCCTCTATATCCAATGAGACAAGTGTCACAATTTTCTTCTGATCAAGTTTACTATAAATGTACTTCATTAGGGTATAGAGGGCGTCCTCGGTGCTCTTCTGTGGCATGAATCCAAACTGGCTGGGACTTAGCTTCAGGAGTAGGTGAAACTTGAGACGGGCCACCAGCATCTTCTCATATATTTTGCCTATTACAGGTAACAGACCAATAGGTCTGTATGCTTTAGGGACAGTATAGTCATCCTTGCCCGGTTTTCTCAAAACAACTACCGTCGCTTCTTTCCAAATTTCTGGGAAATGGCGAAACGTAAAGCATTTATTAAATATGGCAAGGAAGAGTTCCGGGTTGCCAGAGATGGCTTGACAACATATGTCGGCGGTAAGACCATCCGCACCTGGTGCCTTCTTCGGGTTTAAGGACCTGCTAGCCGTCATCAGTTCCGCCATAGCGAAAGCCGGTTCGCAAGGATCATCTTCTGAACCAGAGTTCACTTTATCAGCTTTATTCCTGATGTCCTTGTGATAGTCGTTGTCATCATCGGGGAGGTCTCGTGGGTAGAATGTTTCTGCAAGCAATCTTGCAGAACCTTCTGCGTCTAATTCCCTTCCGTCCTTGACTAATGGCAAGTCCTCTTCCCTCCGAACCGTCCGGCCTATCACTCTATAAATTCCCTCCCATACTCCCTCACGTTCTTGCTTACCGCAAAACTGTTTCCAACTCTCGACCTGAGCTTTGGACACTTCAGCCTCATATTCTGACTTCAACTCTAGGTACTCCTCCACAACTCGAGGCCTCCTAATTGGGGCAGCACATCTGATTCTATGTTTCCTGGTGGCTACCTCCTTTTTCAAAGCAGTGAGCTTTTCGGACCACCACGGGATCCCCAACGTTTCAGTGTTCTTTTTGATTGGCATAGATTGCGCGGAAGCTTCGGATATCGCCTTCGTGAGGGAACAGATGGCCTCGTCCAGCTGCTCGGTGTCCACAATAGACTCTATATAAATTTTTGTAAGGCCACTATCGTTTATCAACTGGCTAAGCGTATTATTAAAAGTGAGCCAATTCGCCTTTTTAGTATTATAGCGTCTCGTGGTTCTGGCTACACTGGTTCCCTTGCTCTTCTGGAGTCGGACGCTGAAGGAGATTCCGTTGTGGTCCGAGCTTGTTAGGGATTCGTCTACTTTCCAATTCTCTATCAGGTCTAACAGGTTGGTTGAACATGTTGTGATATCAACGTGGCTGGTGTATCGTTTGCCACCCCTTATTGTGTCATAAGTTGGAGTCTCTCCGTTGTTCAAAACGTTGAGGTTTAGTTCGTCAAGAGTTTCAATTACCATTTCTCCCTTAATATCATTTATTGGGCTCCCCCACCATGAATTTTTTGCGTTTACGTCGCCACCCAATATTAGGTTAGGTTAGGTTAGGTTTTTTTTTTTTTTTTTCTCTTATATTCTTATAATATTATTATTATTATTATTATTATTATTGTATTTTTTTTTTTTTTTGTCTTTTAACATACTGGTGCATATAATCATTATATTACCACTAATACATGATATATTACACTATTTTCAATCTTACTTATTTTAACTATGTTTTATTCCTATTTATAACAATGTTTGCAACTTCAATGCAGTACGCTATAAACTTATCTCTATATTTTTTTTAGTCTAATCGTATGTGCAAAGTACTTATGTCTATTTTACAATTTAATTCATTCTCTAAATCATATTTTCTTTTTGCAGTTTGCGGACATTCAACCAGGACATGAATAGCTGATTCTTCGACATTGGGATCACAAATGCAACCCGGCGTGGCCTTCAGTTTGAACCTGAATAGGTATTCCGAAAACCCGCCATGGCCGGTCAGAATCTGTACCAATTTTGGGGTAAGTTGGATTTTCTTTATAAGTTTATAAGCTTTTTTAGCATCTGGGAAAAATAATTTTGTTTTTTCAGCTGTCTCACTCGCCAGGTACCTATTATTCCACTCGCTCACTGTGTCTTGTCTCAAGGCGCGTTTTAGGAAGGACACGGGGCACATGTCATATTTCGGGGCGGTTTAAGACTTTTGAGCGGCTTCTTTGGCCAATGCATCTGCTCGTTCGTTGCCGCTCGTTCCAGCGTGGGCTCGCAACCAAAATATTGAGAGCTTTTTACCTTTATCCCTTATGGCAGCGAGGTTGCGCCTTATTTCGTACGCTAGGGGGTGGAAACTCTCGGCATCTTTTAGCAGTTCTAGGGAAGATCTTGAGTCACTTAAAATGTTGAAGGACTCCTCCTTCCCTTTCAGCACGATCTCAGTTGCTTCTTTAATAGCATATAGCTCTGCTTGAAATACCGAGCAAAACGACTCAAGTTTAAATTTGTGAGCTCTTACCTCTCGGTTTTCCACCCAGCACGATACTGCGGCACCGGTTTTCCCTCCGATTTTACTTCCGTCCGTGTAGATCTGGACACCAACGATGTTATGTTTTTTTACCGTATCTGGGAGCATGTCTTCTAGGCACTCGAAGCTTATAGATGTCGCTTTTGCTGGGTGTTCAGCTTTTAGGAAGCAGACTCTTTGTTCGAGTGGCCTGTCTCCCAGTATTTCAGGTTGTGGTTTTCCACGCTTGGCTTCATAGAGCCGCGCCGCTTCTTTTACCCTTAGATCTAACGGCAGAAGGCCCGTCAAGATGAGGGTGGCGTTTAACGATGCCGTCCTATAGGACTTCGAGATTTTTTGAGTAAAACCTCTTTGTATAGTGTTCAGTTGCTTTTGAACCTTCCATTTGTTCGCCGCATTCGCCCATACACTAGCCGCATATAAAACGATCGGCTCAATCACCGCCACATACATCGTCCTTATCACTTCTGGGTTTAATCCCCAGCTAATCCTGGCCGCCCTAGCAAGCTGTTTATATATGCTAGTGGCCTTTTTGCATACGTGCGAAACGTGATTATTGTATGTCATTTTTTTATCAATAACCAAACCTAACAGTTTGATTTGGTCGACCAGGACCACCCGGGAACCACCCATGTGTATGACTGGGTCGTCATATTTCATTTTCTTGGTTATGACCATAGCGTGGGTTTTATGTGGTGCAAACTTGAGTTTGTTTCTGATTCCCCAGTCATACACACCCTGTAGGGTTTCCTCCGCTTTTGCTTGGATTCCCAACGATGATTTTCCGGAGAAAACCAGGACGATGTCGTCTGCAAACGCTTGGCTGTACACACCCCAGTCGTCCAAAAGGTCCAGTAGAGGGTCCAACAGGGCGTTCCAGAATGCTGGCAGCGTATCTAACTCTAACCGATCTTTCTTCAAAGTAGCTACTGACCAGGCAGCGCAAATTAACTGGACAGCACTTATCCATCAATCTGCACTTGATCGCTGGCCACCAAGCGCTGTCGAAAGCACCCTCTATGTCAAGTGACACTACCACGTTTATCAACTTGCCGTCCACATTGTTCACAATGTGATTTGTCAGGTCATAGAGGGCGTCCTCCGTACAGCGCTGGGGCACGAATCCATATTGGCGAGGGTTTGATTTTGGCAGGATGTGCCAGCTTACTCTCCTGATCAGTAGCTTCTCCAGTATTTTACCCAGGATCGACAGGAGACCAATGGGTCTGTAGGACTTTGGGCTGGCATAATCGTCCTTTCCAGGCTTCCGGAGGACTATCACCGCTGCCTCCTTCCAGACGACCGGAAAGTACGACAGCTCCAGGCATTTGTTGGCGATGGCAAGGAAGATTTCTTCATCTGCCTGTATTGCAGCCGCACAAATGTCTGCAGTCAAACCATCAGGGCCGGGGGCCTTCTTTGGGTTTAGGGACTGTACAATTCTACGGAGTTCTTCGACTGTAAAGGGCGGGTCATCCACGTCAGTGATGGTTCGCTCCTTTATTCGCTTGGCTCTCTCCCTAGTGCCATGGTGTTCTTGCCCATCATCCCGAGTCAGGTCATCCGGAAAGAATGTGCTCGCCAGTAACTCAGCCGATTCTTCCGGGGAAAGCACCTTTCCACCGCTCACCAGGGGTTGGTCCTCGAACCTTTTTGCCGTGTTACGTATTACCCTGTAGACACCTTCCCACAGTGATTCTCTGTCTTGTTTTGTGCAAAAACTTTTCCAGCTGTCTGTCTGGGTTTGGTAGGCTTTCTCTTCATATGTGGTTTTTGCCTTGAGATATTCCTGAACCACGCGGGAGCGCCTGTCGGGGGCCGCATGACTGATCCTTCTCTTTTTCCTACTCATGTCCTTTTTTAGTTGGTCCAGCTCATCATTCCACCACGGCAGGTGATCCTTGCGTCTATCCTTTTTGATGGGTATAGTGCTCTTGCAGGACAGTGTGATTGCGTCAACATATTTTCGAGTAGTTTCCTCCAGATCATCTGTAGATTTTATACTTTGTATAGTTTCTAATTTTAATGCTTCTTTTTCCATAGCTTTTTTAAATTCGGTCCAGTTGGCTTTTTTAGTGTTGAAAACCCTGGTACTCAATGATACACGTATTCCGTTAGGTTTTTCTAAAGCTATGGAAATTTTTATCGTGTTATGATCCGAACTAGTGATAGTTTTGTCTACTTCCCATGAGAGGACGCGGCCTAACACCTCCGCCGTACAGACAGTGACATCCACGTTACTTTTAAAAACTCTATCCCCTCTGACAGTCTCGAAGGTGGGTTCACTACCCTCGTTCAGAATGTGCATGTCCATTTCGTTAAAAGCTCCTAAGAGTTCTTCTCCTCTGCGATTGAAAGGTTGGTTTAAGGGCTTCTAATTGAATGAAGAATCCGGGAAAAATTTTGCAATGTAGAGGACGATCCAAATTTACTGTCAGTATTGATTTTATTTTCCTGAAATTTTCAGAATCCAAGATATTTCAGGGTTTATGAAAAGATTTTTCGCGGGGGTGGGTTTTTGGGGTCAAAAATTTAGGTTACCCCTGGAATATCAACTGACACATATAGTATGTGAGTTTCGTTATTTTTGCGATAAAACCAACCCCTGAGGAGCTAGAGGGTGTACAAGCTTATTTGGTAATGCCCGACAGGTGAGTATGCAAATTCAAAAATTTGCCTAAATTACAATTTTTAAAATATCTTAAAACTAATGCTGCGGGCCTTCGGGACTTTTCTTCTTTTCACCTTTTGAGCACACCAAATGCGGATTTGGGTTTGCAGGGAGCCAGGGGGTGGCTTGCAGCAAAAAGATCTAATTACCAAAACCGCAAATAGGCCCTAGCGTGTCCAGGTAGTGCCATAAAAATCCAAATGGTCCCGTTTAGTCTACTACTCCTCAATAAACACTAACCCCCAAAATCAGATTTGGGGTAACTACCCCCTCGGGAATATGGGAGATGTTAGGTCCAACTTTATGAGATTTTTATTCCAGGATCCCGTCGTCAGATTTTTCCCAAAATGGTTCGTCCTTGTAGCTCTTTTGATGGAAAAGTTTACGGCTCCAAAAAATATATGTGTTAAGGATCGATTTGCAAAGTTAGGGATGAATAAAGAAATTTGGCACGCAACCTTCTACTTCAAAAGGCGATATCTCCCGAAGGAATAGTCGTGTTACAATGCTGTGAACGGCCTTCGTCTTTTCTTGGACAGGAGTTTGAATCTCGGTGGAAATATGTTTCCGGGAGACGACCACGTGGTTTTTTGTCGCCCGCGTGGCTTTCTTCCTTAGTCTATATCTTCGAAGGGGATGAAGGGAAAAATCCCAAATTTTGCAGGATGATAGGTGGCCCAAATGTTGATGATATGCCGTAATAAAATTGGTGGGGCAAAGATCTTCTTTTGGCAGCGCACGCGGTGAAAGGTTTCTAACCTTAAAATTCTAAAGTTTTCGGCCGAAAAGTATTATAAAAATAGTCCGATTTTCAGAATTTTTACACTGTTCACCTTCACAACTTAACGCGCAACTTTCCACAAATTTTCATAACAATATGAGCACTTTTACAATTTTTCGCGTTTTTTCGAGCGCGGAGCGACTTATTTTAGCTGCGTTCACTGCGGGGGGAGGAACGTGACTGGGTTAGGTTAGGTTAGGTTTTTTTTTTTTTTTTATTATTAAAGTTCAATCCTGCAGACTCTGTGGTCCGCACTTTTTTATGTTTAGTTTTATTATATTTTTATGATCAATCACTCATTTTTTTCGCTCCGCGTAGCGGTCTAGTGGTGGTATTGCTAGACTGACAGTGAAGGTACAATTATTAGTCATCACTTACATACTAAATTAAAATAAAAAGAATACAATACACACAAAAATAAGTTTTTTTTTTGTTTTTTTTTTTTTATGTCTCATTATAGGGTTTTGTAATGTTAGTTTTTTTTTTTTGTTTTTTTTTCTTGTTCTTTTGCTTGTTTTTTCCTTTTTTTATGTCTTATTATAGGTGTTTTTTATGTAAGTTTTTTTTTTTGTTTTGTTTTTTTTAATATATATATATATTATTATTATTTTCATTTCTAGGTATTATTCTTATTTCTAGGGTGTTATGTTTAAGGTGTCACTATTAAATTATTATTTATGCATGCTTTTATATACAAAACAGTAAATAGTCTCTTTCTGCAGACATCACTATGTCCGCCCCTTTTTTTTTTTCAGATGTTTTATTTGGGTGACGCGAGCTGGGACGCCGCTGTCGATTCCCGAAGGCTCCGGAGGATTCCGTCCCTGACTTTCTCGTCACCACGTCTTATTGCCATTTTAAGGTTATAATCTTGGATTCGTGTCGTCGTCGCATTCTCCGCGCGAAGTATCAGACGAGCGGTTGCATCATCGTTTGTGCTGTCGGTGTAATATGTGCAGCTTTTTGTGTGCCTAGAGATTGCGACGACGGCATGAGGGACGCTTTTTATGAGGTCGGTCTTTCGGGAGGTCGTACGTACAATAACCACGGTCTCATAAGTCAGTCCCTGTGCTTCATGTATGGTTAGGGTGCGGGATCCCGGTTGCTTACCGTAGCCCTGACTGATCAAGAGTGCCTTCTCAACCTGAGTGTGGACGAGGTATAGGGTATCGCCCGTTACTGGGATTTCCGCTCCCGTGTGCCTTTTCAGCGACAGGGATTTGGTGAGAGATTGAGACGAGTATATGCCACTATATATTTCACTGAGGGCATATGCTACGTCTTGCGGGTTTCTGTACGTACAAAGGAGCTCCTTTGTAATATTGGTTATTAAATTTGGCCTGTTGTAAAGCATAGGGAAGATGTTGTTTCGGTCAATGTAAGGGAGCTGGTTGTTGTCCCCTATGAGAAGGGCTTCGCTGGCTTTGGCGATTTGGATGGCCATTACTATGGAACCGAAATGATTCATAAGGGCCTCGTCCACCATAAGGCGTGTACACGATTCGCTCTTATGAAGACCATTCACCAGTAGCGATGCCATGGTGCGCACACGTTTTTTAGCGCGATCGCCAATTCTGGGCTCCAGCTTTTCCCTAAGGTCCTTTGCGGCCTCGGTAGCTGTTGTCACTATGACATCCTTCTCCGCGTCCACTTGCGACATAACCCACGTAGTTTTTCCGCAACCAGGGACTCCGTTGACCCAAGTGATAGTGGGTTTTACCCAGTGCACAGGCTTTCCGCCTTCGAACAGGTCTCCCGCCATGGTTTTTGCCATTGCGAGTACCCTGTCTTCTAGCATAACCTTTGTGCACTTTGCAACCACCACAATCGGGTCATTTGGGGGGGTGTCAAAGATATCTGCGCCTGCGCTTTCCGACTTTTCTTCATCCTTGGCCACAAAACCGCATGTCCCGCTGTAAGCCGCCATGTACGAACCCGACATGCTGCCCATGAGGACTTCCGCTTTGCCAGTATCGTAGATAGCTGCCTCAGCTTCACTTAATCGAACCCGCAGCAATCCCAGAGTGTTGCGGCGGTAGTCCTGCAGGATTTTCTCGCAGGTGTCCGCAATCACCTTGCGAGTAGCTTCTGTTACTGCTACGAATTCGATGAAAGCATTTATCATGTGGTCCTGTGGCTCGTAAGCCGGTCTAAGCTTTGGTGCAGCCACCTGTCCTTTATCTGCGAGAGTGCGGATACTTTGTGGGAGCTCGGATTTTTGACGTGGAGTCGGTCTTGTGAACTCCTCGACCGCAGTTTCCATTGACGAAACTCTTCTCAATGCCCTGATCTTTTTAGACACAATGTTTGGAATAGCCTGGAAGGACTTATTGAGGGTCGCTAACGCCGAGTGTAAAATATTGATTTTCGTGGCTTTGGTGGTATTCTGCGACGCCTGACTCTCCATTTGCACCCGTTGTTGTAAACGTTCAGACCCACTGATGGTCGGGTTGACAATCGGGTGGTCCCAGCAGTCTGTAGGGACTTGTGTGGTGGTGTTTTGTCGGTGGGGTTGGGTCAAAAGATAACTAAGGCTCTGGCCTCTGTCCTCGTACATCACTAACTCGTGATACTTCGATGCCAGGAGCGCGCCCTCGTAGTCCTTTGTTTCTCCTGTAATATACCCCACGGTCATCGCGTCCACACTGATCTTCTTCGGAGTTGTTTCCGGCGTTCCCCGGCTCTCTATGTTTGTTAGCACCGCGCTTACTTGTTCGAACTCGGTGATGCGGTCACACGCGAGGAATAGCACGATAGTCTTATTATTCTTTCGTACTATTCTGCCCGTGTGGTTTTCAACTGTCACCTGAGGAAGCTGGTCGAACACTGCGCCGCATGGTGATTTTGCGTGTGCTACCGTTTAATAGAGCTCCTAGGCCAGGGGAAATCCTCACGTTTCTAGCCATGGCGTTGCAAAAGGCTATCCCTAGACTTTCGGTGTTATTGTCCATGAACAGTGCGACTCCTCTAAGCTTGATTCCAGGTCTACCCTCTTGAGCTAGTGCAAGGATGTCTGTGACAGGGATTGGCTTATGTGTTGTTAATGTTGCTGTTTGTGCTAAAGTTCGTGGTACTGAGGTTTGGGTTGATGGATCTGAGGATGGTGGCGTAGTCAGGGTGCTATTACGGCGTGATGCTATAGCCACTACTGATTCCATAAACTGTAAGAGTTTAGGTCTCGACTTTTTGCACTCCATGATGTTGTGTAATGTGTGTTTGTCCAAGTCCGTGTGTAGTTGTTGTTGTAGGTTGTGCCTAGCCACTTGGAAACGTGGGCACTCGAGCAGTATGTGCCATACTGACTCACTGATGCTGGGGTCACACTCGCATCCTGGACTTGCCTTCAGGTTGAATCTGTGAAGGTACTCCCCGAAACCGCCATGTCCTGTTAGGAGTTGGATCTGGAGGTGATTCGGTTTTGTTTCCCGTACGATGCGGTAAGCTTTTGCCACATCCGGAAAAAACACTTTCGTGACCGAACCTGTCATAGATGTATCGTATCGATCCTGCCATTTCTGGACAGTTTCGTTACGGATTTTCCTCCTAATGAATGAGAGTGGGACCGCTGCATAGTCAGGGTTTTGTGTCGTTTTACTCGCGGCTGTTTTAGCGAGTTCATCTGCTCTCTCGTTTCCTGGTGTACCCACGTGCGCTCGTAACCAGAATAGCCGCACCTGTCTGCCTTCCTCTCTTATCTGAGCGATGCTCTCCTTTATGGATTTGGACAGGGGGTGGAGGAGCTTAGGGTTGGTCAACAGATCCAGCGACGATCTTGAATCGCTTAATATGTTGGCCACTTGCCTATCACTGTCCTTTATCCGTCGGACAGCTCTATGGAGTGCGTACAGCTCCGATTGGAAGACAGTACAGTTTTGGTCGAGACTAAAGATTTCATGGGCGGTTTCCCCTCCATCCTCCCACCATGTAAGGGCAGCTCCAACTTTGCCCTCCATTTTACTGCCATCTGTATATATTTGTGGTCCAGTAATTTGGAGGGTTGTTTGAGTGTCGCTATCCATACCCTCCAGGAGCTCGTACTCAGTTGTTATTTGAGTTGCAGGGTGAGGGAAGTCCATGAACTTCACTCTCTGCTCTAGCTGTCTTCCTGGTGGTAGGTAAGTGGAAGAGATGCCTTTCTTCGCCTCGTACAATGCCGCATTCTCCTGGATACGCAGGTCCAATGGAAGCGTGCCTGATAGGACCAGGACTGATGTTAAAGATGTGGTCCTGTAAGCTTTGCAGATTTTCTGCGCAAAGCTTCTTTGAAGCGCATCCAGTGGCTTTTTGTTCATTTCTAATTTTGTTGCCTCCGACCAGGCGCACGCACCGTACGTAACAATAGGCTCTATCACGGCGACGTATACGGTCCTGATTATCTCCCTGTTCAGTCCCCAGGTAACCTTGGCCGCGCACGCTAGCTGCTTGTAAATAGCTGTTGCTTTTTTACATACAGCCCGCACGTGCGAGTTGAAGTTGAGGTTCCTGTCTATTGTGAGCCCGAGAAGTTTGACCTCGTCAACAAGTGCTATTGTTGTCCCTGACATCTCTAAGTGAGGGGGGCTGAATTTTAGTTTTTTCGTTAGCAGCATAGCATTCGTCTTGTGCGCTGCGAAATTCAGCTTGTTTTGGTCCCCCCATTGGACTACTTTGTCTAGAACTCTGTTGACGACTTCCTCCATCCCGGGTATGGACTTTCCGGAGAACACCAGTACCCCGTCATCTGCGAAGGCTTGGTAGTAAACCTCCTCGCTTGACAGCATTTTTAGTAAGGGGTCCAGGATTAAGTTCCAAAAGGTAGGTCCACCGATGGATCCTTGGACGCATCCTTTCGTCGTGCTCCTTTCACTGGATGCCCCCGCATAATGTACTGTTATCTTTCTTCCCGCGAGGTAAGAGTTTACTAAGTTGTAAAGGTTTTTCGGGCATCTCCTGGTCAGAAGTTGATGCTTGAGAGCTGGCCACCACGCGTTATCGAAGGCACCCTCTATGTCCAATGAGACTAGTATTACGGACTTCTTCGCTTGAAGCTCTTTCCGTATGTGTCCTGTGAGGTCGTAGAGGGCGTCCTCGGTTCCGCGCTGTGGCATGAAACCGTACTGCTTTTGGTCGAGAGTTGGTAGAAGGTGCCACTGCAGCCTACCCACCAGTAGTTTTTCGAGAGTCTTACCTAGAACCGATAGTAACCCTATCGGTCTGTAAGATTTCGGGTGGGTATAGTCCTCCTTTCCTGGTTTCCGGAGTATGACTACGTGAGCAGTTTTCCATTGCTTTGGGAAGTATGATAGGGCTAGGCATTTATTTGCGATTGCCATGAATATCTCCCTTTCGCTGCGGATTGCTCTGGCGCAGATGTCGGCTGTAAATCCGTCGGGCCCTGGGGCCTTTTTAGGGTTCTGTGCTTTAAGCACAGCCTCTACTTCGGCTTCGGTGAAGGACGGATCGTCAGCCGACAGTTCCTTTTCTTGGCTAGGTGTTGTGCTTTTCACGGAATGCCGAAGATGTGTGTGATACGGTTTATCTGTCGATACAGAGTCCTCGGGATAAAATGTTTCGGCGAGTAGTTCGGCCGACTGTTCTGGGCTGAGTGTTTTGCCATCTGAACCTCTCAGGAGCATGTCGTCTTGTCTTCCCGATGTGTTCCTGATTACTCTGTATATACCGTCCCACACACTCTCCCTCTCCTGTGTTGAGCAAAATGCCTTCCAACTCTCTGTTTGTGCCTCTACAGATTTTTTGAGGTACTCCTCTTTGGCAAGATGGTATTCATGCAGTACGGCCTCTTTCCTGGTGGGGGCTGCATTCCTTATTCTGCGCTTCTTGCGAAGCACATCCGCCTTTAGGTCTTCTAGCGTGTTGTTCCACCAGGGTGGTGCCGTTTTCCTCACTCCCGTACGCATAGCTGGAATAGCGTTTTTACACGCTTCCTCAATAGAGCTTGAGTACGCTTGTATAATGGACTCCATTTCCTCTCCACTCTGGACCGACCTTATCTTCTCGACTGTTAGGCCCCCCTCCGCCAGGGATTTGCGTAAATGTTTACCAAACTCACACCAGTTTGCCTTTTTGGTATTGTACCGCCTGGTAGATGATTTAGGAACCGGTTGATACCTTTCCCCCGTCTCCAGGGTGAATGTGATGGCGTTGTGGTCTGCTGTGGTTAGTTCTCGATTTACTGTCCAATTCTGGATTTTCCCGAGGACAGGCGCCGAACACGTCGTGACGTCGACAAAACTGGAATATAATTTCCCTCGTCGGTACTCCTCGAAGGTCGGTGTGTTGCCGGTGTTAAGGATCTGGTAATCCATCTCGTTGAGGAAGGAGACGAACGCGGCACCCCGCTGGTTTTCGGATGGGCTTCCCCACCAGTGGCTCCAAGCGTTTGTGTCTCCCCCAAGTAGGATATTGTTTGTTTGTTTTGTTAGTTGATTGCATACTGCTTTAGTACGCTCAATGTACGGGTCGATTTGCTGGTCTCCCTCGTAATACACGGACACTAGTCCAAGCTTTAGCGTACCAGCTTCCACCAGGACTGCGGCTTCGGTTTCCGTGACGAGCTGTGGATCATGGATGACTCTCAGCCCGTCACCGAAAACGATGATCGCTGCCTTTACGGGTTTCTGCCGGTTGAGGGTGCACTGGATGACTCTTGTGCCCGGGACTTGTTTAACTGTGCCTGTGGAGCCCACATAGGGTTCCTGCACCAGCGCTATTGCCGTCCCTAATCCCTCTGCAGTTTTCAATAGTTCCGCTGTTGCTTGCTTAGATCTTTGGAGGTTTGCCTGGATGAAATGCAAGCCCGTGTGCCCCCGATTACTCGGTAGAGCATTCCCCGGTACCACCGTGGCGTTAGCAGTATGCGATCCTGGACCGCGCTATGTTGTCCCATATTTGGCGTTCTGGACAGATGTCGCTGAACGCCATGTGGGGTGTGTTGTTAGTCTTGCCAGTCCCGCTCCTAGCGCAGTTCTTGCAGGAGGGCTGTAAATTGTCTTTTCTGGCTGGGCATTCCTGCCAGGAGTGTGCAGAGCCGCAATAATTGCAGTATTGCTCTTTCTCCTTGCAGAGAGCCTTTGTGTGCCCAAAGCCCAGACACTTTGCGCATTGTATAAGGGGGGATTGGTCCTCAACTACCTTTTTTCCAAGGCCAATGTGGACCGCCCCCGCCTCGATAAGGCGCTTATAAAGCTGGGGTGACACCTCCAACACTAGGTGACATTGAAGGGCGTTCTTAGCCCGCTTTCTATAGCGCAGTGTTGTTTTTTTGTGTTCTTCTGCCAGGCCCTCGAACAGTTTCTTGTTTTGGGCTCACAGATTTTCCAGGATCTCCTGGTCTGTATGATAACTCATAACATTTTTAATCCTTACTTGTGGGAGATGTTTTTTGGCCTCCTGGACTTTTAGAGTATTGTTCGCGTTAGTGATTTTTTTTTGTATGAGTTTTGCACTCTCCGCTGACTCGCAACTTAGTACCACCTTCCTATTTTTCGCTTTTCGGACCCTATCCACCGTTATTCCAGTGGACTTGAAATCTAGGGTCGTTCTTATCGTGTCTATCACATTCTCCCCGGTCTTAGTAGAGTCTGTGGATGACACTATAAGCGTATGGTTAGGCTTTGGTGGCGGTGGTTTTTTCACGGCCGCTGCGTAGTTAGTATGCTGCGGCGGTGGTCTTGAAATCGCGGTGAGCACGTCTTTGTTATGTTTAAGTGTGGAGTTCATCCACACCAAGGATTCACCGAGGGCCCGGGATTGGTTGGCCGCTTCCACCACATCCGCCCTTAAGGGAGTTATCAGCTCCTGTAGGTGTGTCGCGGCCTCGGTTTGCGCCATTTCCGCTCCCAGGCCGATAAATCCCGGTGCAGACGAGCCTCCGTTTGTGTATGCCACATCTTTTAATTCCTGCATTTCCCTTATGATGTCCCTTGCCATGGAGTTAGACTTCTCAGCTTCTTCCCGGGCTATCAACAAAACCTCGTCCTTTGTTGCAGGATTTAACTGCAGGATGCTTGATTTAATTAATAGTATTTCATCCCGTAAATCCTGAATGTCCCTTTTGATGGTCTTAAGGCACATTTCTACATCCTCAGAGGTTGATGATGGTGTTGCCGAAGGCGGTGATGTAGGTGTCTTCGTGGGTGTTCTCTGAGAGTCCTGCTTCATATAGTGAATCTCGTTGGCGAGGTCCACCAGGTATTGTTTGATGTCCTTGGTTAGGTTAGGTTAGGTTAGGTTAGGTTAGGTTAGGTTAGGTTAGGTTAGGTTAGGTTAGGTTAGGTTAGGTTAGGTTAGGTTCCCCCCGATGTCTGCTCGCCTTGTCGTGGCGGTGTCGCATAGCGAGAACTAAGAAGCAGACCGGTTGGAGAGCCGTTCAATACTCCTAAGGGTGGTATGTGCGCAGCGCCCTTAGTACCGGGCTGGAGCTGAGTAGGGACTAGATTCCCGAAACTGGTCCAGTACCGGATAGCGGCCGGCAGGAAACTGGCGGGCGTACTGCAAACTGGAGGATGTAGATTTAAAAATGGCGTCGTTTAAAATTACCTTTGGACTACCCCAGGAGGGTGTGTCGGCTTCGGCCGGAAAATCCCTCTCCTCTTCGGAGGGCTGCCCCACGTATTCTGGGGGGGGCAACTCAACGCCATCGCTGCCTTGTGCAGCCAACGAAACGGACCAAGCAAGCTTAACGGACACTGATATTAGCAAGCGAATGGATGTGCGGTTGGATTCAGACCCTGACGAGTCTGTCGTGTCGGCGGTATTTGATCTAGCTTCGGCGACATCAAGTCTTCAGACCAAACGTCCCAAAAGCCACACTGACTATGAGTCTGGTGATGGCTTTGGCTCAACGGAGAAGAAGTTGGTACGAACAGCCAAGCGAGGCCGAAAGAGGCTGTCCGTTGCAGGGCATTCTGTCGGCCTTGCTAAGGCAAAGGAGGCCGCAGTGAATACCAGGAGGGCGCTGGATCTCGAGGCTGAGATGGAGGTCGCGGCGGTTGTGAAGGAGTTGGCGCGTTTACCCGCTGAATCCCTTGCGAATCGGATGGCGAGCGGGGTTACTACCATTAGAATGGTGGCCTCCAAATCGAAAAACCTTAAGGGCACTTTTGTTAGCGCCCTCAGGTTGGCAGCCACCCAGATCGAGGAGGCGGCGACAGCCTTGTCGACAAGGACATCGGATGAGGAGATGCAGGCACTGCGCTCGGAGAACACAGACCTGCGGACGCAAATGGAGGTGCTCCGAGACGAGGTTTCTGCTCTCAGAAATGAGATCATCCGCCAGCGATCGGAGCGAGTTCCTGTCCCAGTGCCTGCACCAGAACCTGCCAAGGTAGTGGAGGAACGAGAGGGTGATCTGAGGTCCTCCCTTATGCGAGACATCGGTTTTATGATCGATGCCAAGCTCCAGGGCCTTGAGAGCCGTCTTCTCCCGGAGAAAAGGTTGCGTCCACCCTTAAAAGCAGATGCTATCCCAACTCCCCAGACGAATGATGGAAGCAAAGTGCTGCCAAAGAAGAAGGGGGGTGGCAAGGGAGCCGGAAAAGCCCTCTCTAATGCGGCTGTCCCCACCAACACTGCGCCCGGAAGAGACAAGGGTACCTCACAGGGTCTTGTGCCCCCGCTGGAGGAGTCGTGGAGGGAGGTGGTGAAAAGGGGGAAAAAGGCACAAAAGCATTCCCAGGCGTTGCCATCGGCTAAGCCTCCGGCGAGTCATGTACATAGTACAAGACCGCGCGGAAAGGCAAAGCCCAAAATGGCAAAGGCACCAAAGGCTAATCTGCGGCCGCCAAGGTCCGCCGCAGTTGTGCTGACGCTGCCTAAGGAGGCGTCTGAGCAGGGCCTCACTTATGAAAAGGTGCTGACGCAGGCCAAGATGTCAGTCAGCCTGGCTCAACTCGGCATAAAGGGGCTAAACTTTCGCCTGGCTGCCACAGGGGCTCGAGTACTTGAGATCCCTGGAGAGGACAGCGAGAGTAAAGCTGACCTTTTGGCAGCTAGGCTGAGAGAATCTCTTCCGGAGGCTGTAAGAGTTGCCCGGCCCACGAAATGCGCAGACTTGCGCGTCACTGGTCTTGACGACTCCGTGGTGGCGGCGGACATTGTGGCTGCAATTGTGATTGCCACTAAATGTTCACAAGAACACATCAAGATTGGTCCCATTAGGGAGGGCCTCTTTGGGGTCAACAGCACCCTAGTACAATGCCCAGTGGTGGCAGCAAAAAGTCTTGCACAGAGCGGTCGCCTCCTGGTTGGATGGAGCGTAGCCCGTGTGCTAACGCTGGAGCCGAAGCCCATGAAGTGCTTCAAGTGCTTTGAAATTGGGCACACCGCGCTCCAGTGCCGCTCCAAGGAGGACCGTAGCCGGAACTGCTTCCGCTAGGGCGGGCCTGACCACCAGGCCGCCGATTGTAAGGGTGACCTGCACTGCCCAATTTGTAAGGCGGCCGGAAGACCGCCGAACCACGCGCCTGGAGGGCGCAGGTGCATGCGCCCAAAGAAGGGGAAGGAGGTGTCTGTTAGGACTCCAAACACTCCCATCCGAGGATCAGGGCAGCCGCCAAAAGAGGCGATGGAGACCGGTCATTAATGGCTTCTCCCCATCGCTTCTTCCAGGGAAACCTGAACCACTGCGCTGGTGCGCAAGATCTCTTCTTGCAATCCATGCTGCAGTGGTCAGTGGACGTGTCGGTTGCTGCAGAGCCCTACTTCGTATCCTCTCAGCCCAACTGGGCTGGAGACACCGAGGGCTCTGTGGCAATTGTCGTCGCGACGGGTCCAGAGTCCTTGCCCCTGTCTGTCCGGGACAGGGAGCCTGGGCTTGTCTCTGCCGTTTGGAGCGACATCTTGGTCGTTGGAGTCTATTTCTCCCCAAATAAGACCCTCGCAGAGTTTGAGGTTTTCCTCGACCGCTTGAGGGCAGTTGTTGGGCGGTCGTCCTCGAGAAACGTTCTCGTTCTCGGGGACTTTAACGCGAAAAGCACCGCTTGGGGGTCTCTGACGACCGACAGTCGCGGTGAAGCGGTAGAGGATTGGGCCACGTTGTGCGGACTAGCGCTGCTCAACCGTGGTACGACACCAACGTGTGTGCGGGTGCAGGGTGAGTCCATAGTGGACTTATCGTTCGCTAGCCCTGCGTTAGCACAACGCGTGGTGAATTGGCGGGTGACGGAGGGTGTGGAGACGCTTTCGGACCATGGCTACATTCGGTTCGGAGTCTCCGCATCATCCAACTATCCGAGGCGGAATGAAGAAGGGTCAGCCTTCCCAAGGTGGTCCCTTGCACACCTCGACAGGGAGCTGCTGGCGGAGGCTGCGATCGTCCAATCCTGGACTTTACAGCCAATCGAACCAGCCGAGGTGTGCGAGGAGGCTTTACGCTTTCGCGGTGCTCTGACGGCGGTGTGTGACGCTGCTATGCCCCGCGCCAAACGCCGTTCTCAGAGGCGGAAAACGTACTGGTGGACCCAGGAGATTGCCGATCTCCGTGCGGCTTGCGTTTCAGCGCGCCGCGAGTTCACCAGACAACGGAGGTTGCGGAATCGGTGCGAGGAGATGGAAGACCTGCTGCACAGCCTTTATCTCGAGGCCAAAAAGTCCCTGCAATTGGCGATCAGCAGGTCTAAGACCGAAGGCAGGCAGAAAATGCTGGAAGACCTCAACAGGGATCCGTGGGGGCGTCCGTACCGTGCGGCGAGGTGTAAACTTCGCCCACAGGCGCCCCCGCTCACGGAGACCCTGCAGCCTCAGCTGTTGGAGGGTGTTGTTTCGGCCCTGTTTCCGGACGGGCCGGAACACATTCCTCCATCGATGGCGGGCCCCCAGGGGGAAAATGAGGCTGATGAGGTTCCACCATTGGAACCTGCCGAGGTCCGAAGGGCGTTCCTTAAGCTTCGGACTAAGAATACTGCGCCGGGGCCAGATGGTGTGCCAGGTCGAGTGCTGGCATTGTCGTTGGAGGCGTTGGGGGCTCACCTTACCGAGCTCCTCGATTGCTGTCTATCGTCAAGCCAGTTCCCGAATTGTTGGAAGGAAGGGCGTTTGGTCCTTCTGAAGAAGGATGGGCGCACTGTGGAGGTTCTCCCCACAACGGGTTCTGTCCCGTTTCGTCCTATTGTGTTGTTGGATGACTCAGGCAAGTTCTTTGAACGTATTATTGCCTTTCGGGTCATCCGACACATGTGTCAGGTGGGCCCTGATCTTTCAGATCAGCAGTATGGGTTCCGAGAGTGCCGCTCGACTATCGACGCGATCATGCGTGTGAAAGCACTCTCGGAGGAGACGGTAGCCTCAGGCGGCGTGCTGTTGGCGGTATCGTTAGATATCGCCAACGCCTTCAATTCGCTGCCTTTTGGCTGTATTTTGGAGGCACTTAAATACCACGGTATCCCCCAATATCTGCAAAGGCTGATTGGGGACTACTTGAGAGACAGGTGGGTGTTGTGGGTCGGCCGGGACGGCAGAATCCAAAGGAGGGCGATGAGATGCGGTGTTCCACAGGGATCGGTCCTGGGACCGCTCCTGTGGAACATCGGATATGACTGGGTTCTGCGAGGTGCCTTCCCCTCGGGCCTTGACGTCGTTTGCTATGCTGATGACACCCTGGTCACGGCTCGAGGGGGAAGCTACGACGAGGCGGCTCTGCTTGCCAGCGCTGGCGTGCAGCAGGTGGTAGAGCGCATTAAAATGCTGGGCCTAAGAGTTGCCCTCCACAAATCCGAAGCACTGTGTTTTCACGGGCCTCGGAGGGGGCCTCCTGCAGGTGCCAACATTGTGATTGGAGGAGCTCGGGTCGAGGTAAAGCCCCAGATGAAATATCTCGGGCTTTATCTTGACCCGAGGTGGAACTTCCGGGAGCATTTCCGTCGATTAGCTCCAAAGCTAATTGGTACCGCATCTGCTCTTGGAAGATTACTTCCAAACGTGGGAGGACCCGATCGGATCTGTCGCAGGTTGTACACCGGCGTGGTCCGGTCCATGGCATTGTATGGTGCTCCGGTGTGGGTCGGAGCTCTGACTGGCCCAAATCTGGCTCAGCTGCATTCCCCGCAGCGGGTCATAGCCGTCAGAGCCATCCGTGGATACCGCACTGTGTCGCACGAGGCGGCTTGTGTGCTGGCTGGTACACCTCCCTGGGACCTCGACGCTGTCGTCCTGGCAGAGGTGTATCAGCGCACAGCGGAGGCAAGAGCCGAAGGGGGTAATCCTCCCCCGGATGAAATAGTGAGGTGGCGGCAGGACGCCCAGCGCGACCTGCTACGTTGTTGGACGCAAAGGCTCGATGAGCCACGCGCGGGCCTGCGGACCGTGGCGGCTGTTCGTCCAGTCCTGAGTGAGTGGGTGAATAGACGTCACGGACCGCTTACATACCGGCTCGTGCAAATACTGTCGGGGCACGGCTGCTTTGGCAGATATCTGTGTCGCATTGCCGGCAGAGAGCCGTCGGCGGTGTGTCATCACTGTGCTAGCGGCGAGGACACGGCCGACCACACTCTGGAGGTGTGCCCGGATTGGGCCAGCGAGCGCTTGGCTCTAGTTGCCATCATCGGTGGCGACCTCTCGCTGCCGGCTGTGGTTGCGGCCATGGTCACAGACGAGAGGTCATGGGAGGCGGTAGTCTCCTTCTGCGAGGCGGTGATGTCGCAGAAGGAGGCGGCGGAGCGGTTCCGAGAGGACGACCCCTTCTCGGCTCCGATCCGCCGCAGGCGAACGGGGCGCAGGCGGAGGGCATTCGCCCTCCAGTTTCCGCCCTAGGAAAGGCCCGTCGGGTGGTTGGAGCGGGGAATCCAGCCACTCGACATGCGAGGGTCTCGAGGTGGATGTGGACTGCCGCGTGTTCCGCGCAGCCCACATCGATTAGGCGCTCGGGGTGGTGAACTCCCCCACCCCGATCTGTGGAGGGTCCACGCGAGCGGACAGCACCGGCGGGTTTGCGGAAGAATGCGAGAGCGTCCCCGCGTTCCCGTCTCAAGGTGCGAGGAGGAACACCGTGGGGTTTTAGTCGGTAGGAGTCCGACATAACCCAGTCGCCTCCCCGGGTGACTGGGTATCCATGAGGATTTCCCCACGTCAAAAAAAAAAAAAAAAAAAAAAAAAGGTTAGGTTAGGTTAGGTTAGGTTAGGTTAGGTTAGGTTAGGTTAGGTTAGGTTAGGTTAGGTTAGGTTAGGTTAGGTTAGGTTAGGTTAGGTTCTCCCCCGATGGATTCCAATCTTGTCGCGATGGGGGAGCTCAGTAGCCGTGGTTGGTCCCCACGGTGAAGCCAAAAGGAATCCGAGGAGGGGACGCTCGGAGTGGGCTTGGGCGATAGGCCCGCTCTCGATGCGTCCGAAGGGGGTGGGGGGGACTTTTTTCTGTCCCCTGCAGCCAGGAGGGGTCGCGGGAGGAGAGGCGTGTCAGTGTGTCGTTGCCGCTCGCCCTATCTCCCGCGACCAAACGGTGGCGCACCGTTGGATGCGTTGGCGGCGGGGCCGCAGGGGAAGAGGAGTGTCGGTGTGTCGTTGCCGCTCGCCCTGTCCTCTGCGGCCGTTTCGTGGTTTTGCGGCGGAGCCAAACGCCTGATCCGCCGCGGGGTATGGGAGGTCGACCCATGCCCAAGGGGCCAGGAGGTAAGGCGCGCTTGGGTGTTTCTGGCGCGCCTTGCTATAGGAGGGGAGCTCCATGCTCCACCTTGAGGAGGGGCTGCGCATGCGGCCGGGCACTGGTGGGTTCGCGGATGAATGCGAAAGCGTACCCGTGTTCCCACCATACGGTGCGAGAAGGAAACACCGTGGGGTTTTAGTCGGTAGAAGTCCGACATAACCCAGTCGCCTCCCCGGGGTGACTGGGTATCCATGAGGATTTCCCCACGTCAAAAAAAAAAAAAAAAAAAAAGGTTAGGTTAGGTTAGGTTAGGTTAGGTTAGGTTAGGTTAGGTTAGGTTAGGTTAGGTTAGGTTAGGTTAGGTTAGGTTAGGTTAGGTTAGGTTCTCCCCCGATGGATTCCAATCTTGTCGCGATGGGGGAGCTCAGTAGCCGTGGTTGGTCGACACGGTGAAGCTAAAAGGAATCCGAGGAGGGGACGCTCGGAGTGGGCTTGGGCGATAAGCCCGCTCTCGATGCGTCCGAAGGGGGTGGGGGGGACGAATTTGTCCCCTGCAGCCAGGAGGGGTCGCGGGAGGAGAGGCGTGTCGGTGTGTCGTTGCCGCTCGCCCTATCTCCCGCGACCAAACGGTGGCGCACCGTTGGATGCGTTGGCGGTGGGGCCGCAGGGGAAGAGGAGTGTCGGTGTGTCGTTGCCGCTCTCCCTGTCCTCTGCGGCCGTTTCGTGGTTTTGCGGCGGAGCCAAACACCTGATCCGCCGCGGGGTATGGGAGGTCGACCCATGCCCACAGCCTCTGGGCGGCGGTCTCGGGGGGTCCGTCGCCCAACAGATAGGGGCCAGGAGGTAAGGCGCGCTTGGGTGTTTCTGGCGCGCCTTGCTGTAGGAGGGGAGCTCCATGCTCCACCTTGAGGAGGGGCTGCGCATGCGGCCGGGCACTGGTGGGTTCGCGGATGAATGCGAAAGCGTACCCGTGTTCCCACCATACGGTGCGAGAAGGAAACACCGTGGGGTTTTAGTCGGTAGGAGTCCGACATAACCTAGTCGCCTCCCCGGGGTGACTGGGTATCCATGAGGATTTCCCCACGTCAAAAAAAAAAAAAAAAAAAAAAAAAAAAAAAAAAAAAAAAGGTTAGGTTAGGTTAGGTTAGGTTAGGTTAGGTTAGGTTAGGTTAGGTTAGGTTAGGTTAGGTTAGGTTAGGTTAGGTTAGGTTAGGTTAGGTTAGGTTAGGTTAGGTTAGGTTAGGTTAGGTTAGGTTAGGTTAGGTTAGGTTAGGTTAGGTTAGGTTAGGTTAGGTTAGGTTAGGTTAGGTTAGGTTAGGTTAGGTTAGGTTAGGTTAGGTTAGGTTAGGTTAGGTTAGGTTAGGTTAGGTTAGGTTAGGTTAGGTTAGGTTAGGTTAGGTTAGGTTAGGTTAGGTTAGGTTAGGTTAGGTTAGGTTAGGTTAGGTTAGGTTAGGTTAGGTTAGGTTAGGTTAGGTTAGGTTAGGTTAGGTTAGGTTAGGTTAGGTTAGGTTAGGTTAGGTTAGGTTAGGTTAGGTTAGGTTAGGTTAGGTTAGGTTAGGTTAGGTTAGGTTAGGTTAGGTTAGGTTAGGTTAGGTTAGGTTAGGTTAGGTTAGGTTAGGTTAGGTTAGGTTAGGTTAGGTTAGGTTAGGTTAGGTTAGGTTAGGTTAGGTTAGGTTAGGTTAGGTTAGGTTAGGTTAGGTTAGGTTAGGTTAGGTTAGGTTAGGTTAGGTTAGGTTAGGTTAGGTTAGGTTAGGTTAGGTTAGGTTAGGTTAGGTTAGGTTAGGTTAGGTTAGGTTAGGTTAGGTTAGGTTAGGTTAGGTTAGGTTAGGTTAGGTTAGGTTAGGTTAGGTTAGGTTAGGTTAGGTTAGGTTAGGTTAGGTTAGGTTAGGTTAGGTTAGGTTAGGTTAGGTTAGGTTAGGTTAGGTTAGGTTAGGTTAGGTTAGGTTAGGTTAGGTTAGGTTAGGTTAGGTTAGGTTAGGTTAGGTTAGGTTAGGTTAGGTTAGGTTAGGTTAGGTTAGGTTAGGTTAGGTTAGGTTAGGTTAGGTTAGGTTAGGTTAGGTTAGGTTAGGTTAGGTTAGGTTAGGTTAGGTTAGGTTAGGTTAGGTTAGGTTAGGTTAGGTTAGGTTAGGTTAGGTTAGGTTAGGTTAGGTTAGGTTAGGTTAGGTTAGGTTAGGTTAGGTTAGGTTAGGTTAGGTTAGGTTAGGTTAGGTTAGGTTAGGTTAGGTTAGGTTAGGTTAGGTTAGGTTAGGTTAGGTTAGGTTAGGTTAGGTTAGGTTAGGTTAGGTTAGGTTAGGTTAGGTTTTTTTTTTTTTTTTTTTTTTTTTTTTTTTTTTTTTTTTTTTTTTTTTTTAAGTTTCAGCCACAGGGAAAAATCCATCATGGACGACTGGTTGGCGTACAGCTTCAAGCTTATTGAGCCTGTACGGCACCCAGACAGTGCCGGACTCTTACCGGCTAAAAACCTGTGTCTGAAAAACGACTCTCCTCTGACAGAGTCAGAGACCTTATTGATCCGGAAACTTAAATTATTTAATTTTTATACAATTCTCCTCTTTTGGGTCTTGCCCTTCTTATCTATCTACTTATCATATTGGTTTAAGAATGCGTAAATTACATTACAATATTTTATACTAGTGTGGCTTCCTTGTCTTTTTTTTTTTTTTTTTTTTTTCTTTTATGTACTTTTTAACGTATGTATCTATTTATATACAACTATATGAACAATACATACTTTTCTTACTTTTAGTCTTATCTACGTTTTATTCCTAACATTAGTATCTTCTACAATTTTATATATATAATCTACTAGATACGGCCTGGACTGCATTCCGCCAATTAATTCTTTAAAATTGGTTTCTGTAACTTTCATGTTTACATTGCATTCCAAATCGTATCTAGCCACGTTGTATTTTGGACAATCTATTAGAAGATGCTCTACAGTCTCAAACTGGGCTCCACAGATACACGCCGGCATTGTCTTACATTTAAAGCGGTGCAGATAGGCGGAGAAACCCCCATGACCAGTTAATGCTTGTGTAAGAAGTTGGTTGTGCACTATACTTTTTAGAATTTTATAAGCTATTTGTACATTGGGTAGGAATTTTTTAGTCACAGCTGCTGTTTCACCTTTGACGTATCTTTCGTTCCAGATTTCCACGCTTTCCAGCCTCAATTGCCTCTTAATGTATGATACTGGTGTTTTATCGTAATGGGCCGCCATTTTCTCATTTTTAGCTACCTGTTTTGCTAGTTCGTCTGCTCTCTCGTTCCCATCCACTCCAACGTGTGCTTTAATCCAGTATAGTTGTACGTCTCTTCCTTGTTCTAAAGTGGCTGCTATGTTCTCGCGAATTCTTCTCGCCAAAGGATGGCAAGTGTCCGGATTAGTCACTGTTTCCAGTCCAGACCTAGAGTCACTTAAGATTGCTACAGCATCGTCCCTCAGCCGTTTATGTACGAGCTCAGTGGCTTGAAAAAGAGCATAAAGTTCTGCTTGATAGACAGTGCAATTCCGATCCAATTTCAGCCTTTTTGTTCTAACTTCTTTACCATTCCTCTGACAAGTAAACGCAGCTCCCACTCCCTCCTCCATTTTGCTACCATCGGTAAATATCCTTGTGGCAGGTATTTGGTGTTCAAACACCGAATCCTCGCTTATATCGTTTAAACATGCAAATTTTATCTCAATGTCTTTCGCTGGATGGGGCAACTCAAGAGCACTGACTTTCCGCTCCACTTCTCTGTCGCCAATCAATTGCAACCGCTTTCCTTTTTTTACCTTAAAAAGCTTGGACGACTCTGCAATCCTTAGGTCCAATGGAATTATACCCGCTAGAACCAATGCGGCATTCAATGATACCGTTCTATAGGCTTTGCTGATTTTTTGGGCAATGCTTCGTTGGATTGTGTTCAATTGCTTCTGGACCCCTATCTTCTCTGCTGCCGGAGCCCACGCGCTGGCAGCGTACAAAATAACCGGCTCCACTACCGCCGTATACATGGTCCTGATAACCCCCGGGCTTAAACCCCATTTAAGTTTTGCTGCTCGCGTCAGTTGTTTGGTTATATTTGCCGCTTTTCGGCAGACATTAGCAACGTGGTTATTAAAGGTTAATTTTTTGTCAATTGTTAGGCCTAAAATTTTAATTTGGTCAACTGTCTGTATTTGAGATCCGTTCATGTACATGACTGGGTTACCGTATTTGAGCTTCTTTGTGACCACCATTGCGTGAGTTTTTTGAGCTGCAAACTTTAGTTTGTTCCTAGATCCCCAGTCGTGTACACGAGCGAGAACCGTGCTTATGTGAGCTCCCATCGTTTCCGGTTCGTTACCCGAAAATACCAAGACCACGTCATCTGCAAAGGCTTGAGTGTATACCTGACATGCACTTAGCTCGTTCAGTAGTGGGTCCAACAGCAGGTTCCAGAAGGTTGGTCCTCCTATGGAGCCCTGAACACATCCTTTATTAGTTTCTTTCGTGCATCTTTCCCCAGCATAGTTAACTTGGACTGTTCTCTCGGTCAAATAACTATCGATGAGTCTTCTAAGGTTCTTTGGACACTTTCGCCTGATTAATTGTGCTCTGATGGCAGGCCACCACGCGTTATCAAAGGCGCCCTCTATGTCTAAGGAAACAACTACACTGCTATATTTCTTTTCCAAGTTATTTCTGAGGTGTTCTGTTAAGTCATAGAGGGCGTCTTCCGTTCCACGCTGCGGCACAAACCCGTACTGCCGCGTATTTGACTTTGGCAGCAAATGCCATCTGGTCCTTTTTACCATCATCTTTTCCAATATCTTTCCGAGAACCGATAGCAACCCAATAGGTCTATAAGATTTTGGATTGCTATAGTCATCCCGTCCAGGCTTTCGTAACACCACTATTGCTGCCTCCTTCCACCGCTTCGGAAAATATGCAAGTTCCATACATTTATTCGCTATCGCCAGGTATAGCTTTGGATCCACCGATATCGCTTGCTGACAAATATCCGCGGTGAAACCATCAGGTCCTGGGGCTTTTTTGGGGTTAAAACTGCTGACTGTTTTCCTTAGTTCTTGTTCGGTGAAAGCAGGATCATTCAATTCCCCATCCGTGACACCCTCATTCTTTGCCACTTCTTCTCTAATCTTTCTATGGTGTTCACTTTCATCTGATGTTTTATCTCTGGGGAAGAATGTGTCCGCCAGCAGTTGAACAGACTCTTTCGGGCTTAGTCCCCTCCCGTTTAATGTAAGCATTTGATCTTCATACCTTCTAGCCGTACCTCTGAGCACCCTGTAAATCCCATCCCACATGCTTTCTTTTTCTTGTCTGGTACAGTACTCCCTCCAGCTTTCAGTCTGTGCTTTTTCTACTTCCGTTTCATATCTTTGTTTAGCTTCTAAGTACTCATCCAATACGTACTGACGGCGGCGGGCTGAGACACATGAAAGTCTCCGCTTCTTCGTAGTCATATCGCGCTTTAACTTTTCCAGGTCTTTGTTCCACCATGGAAGGAAATTTTTCTTCACCTTTTTTATCCGTGGTATGCTAGCCTGACATGCTTCCGTAATGCATTCTGTATATTTTTCTACCATTTTATCTAATTCTTCCTTGTCTTTAATTTCTTTAATTTTATTTTCTGTTAACTGTTTATCCTCCAATTCTTGTTTTAATTTTTGTCTAAATTCATCCCATTTCGCTTTTTTAGTGTTATATTTCCTAGTTGTTTTATTATATGTGTTTTCCTTATTTTTTCTGCTTATACCAATATCAAACGTGATCGCATTATGGTCTGAGCTTGTCACACCCACGTCCACTTTCCAGTTTCGGATCTTATCTATTATATTTTGACTACATATAGTAATATCCACGACGCTTTTAAATTCTTTTCCATTTCTAATAGTGAAAAATGTTGGCGTGTTTCCTTCGTTTAGCAGGTGCAGCTCCATCTCATTCAGTGTCCCTATCAAAGCTTCCCCTCTGTGATCTTCTGTAGCACTTCCCCACCAAGGGCTCCAAGAATTCACGTCTCCTCCCATGAGCAGACTGCCGCTACTTTCCGTGTCATTGATTTTTCTTAGGTGTTCCAGGTATGGCTCTATAGGCAGGCTGTCCTCAAAGTACATGGATACTACAGTGACATTCCACGTGTCGGTTTCCAGTCTTGCCACAGCTATGTTTCCAGTAGTGAGAGTCTGTCGAGCGACAATTCTAATATTGTCGTCGAAGACTATAATAGCTGCTTTTACTGGCTTCTCACGATTCCCAACGCTTTGTACCACTCTGTACCCTGCCATTTGCTGTACCTCTCCTAGACAGCCAACATAGGGCTCCTGGACCATCGCAAATCCCACTTTCCGTTTGAGGCATTCTTGCAGCAGTTCTTTCATGGCTAGTTTTTTCCTTTGAAGGTTTGCTTGTATGACACTGCACCTGCCAAAACAAAGTTCATTTATATTTGCTTCATTTTGCTTATCATTGCCCTGATCAACTTTAACAATAAGCCACTCTGCTTCTCGCTATCCGGTCCCACTTTGTTCTGATAGGACAGCCATTATCAAAAGCATTGTGCTCCACATTATCTAATTTTGCATGCAGACAGTTTTTACAACTCGGTGGTTCTCCACTTTGCAGTACTGGACACTGCGCTCTCAAATGGGGACCCGCACAGTGACTACAAAGATCTATTGTTTCTGTGCAGACTCTCCTCCCATGACCGTAAGCCAGACATCTAGAGCACTGCATAACAGGTGATTGGTCGAAGACTGGTACTCTTTGTAGGTCGACGTGAATTTTTCCTGCTACAGTAAGTCTCTGCCAAATTTGTGGTGAGACTTGCATTACTACGTGGTTTTCATATTGGTTTCTGGCCTTCTTCCTGTACTTAACAATCGCTCTAAACTCTGCCTCCGGAATGTCACCTACCAGGTGGCCATTTTGCTTCTTCAAAGCTTCCACCAAGTCCTCGTCCGAATTGTATGTCAACACATTTCTCAAGATTATTAGCGGGTCGCGGTTTTCTTTTTCTTCTATTTTCAAATTTTCTTTCTTATCTTTGATTTGTCTAACAACTTTCTTAATTTCCTCTTTGGTTTGGCAACTAACAATAATTTTTTGATCTCTAGCCTTCCGTAACCGATCGATTCTTAAACCATTTTCCCTGGCATTTACCACTCCTCGGATTCTGGTTAGGTTAGGTTAGGTTAGGTTAGGTTAGGTTAGGTTAGGTTAGGTTAGGTTAGGTTAGGTTAGGTTAGGTTAGGTTAGGTTAGGTTAGGTTAGGTTAGGTTAGGTTAGGTTAGGTTAGGTTAGGTTAGGTTAGGTTAGGTTAGGTTAGGTTAGGTTAGGTTAGGTTAGGTTAGGTTAGGTTAGGTTAGGTTAGGTTAGGTTAGGTTAGGTTAGGTTAGGTTAGGTTAGGTTAGGTTAGGTTAGGTTAGGTTAGGTTAGGTTAGGTTAGGTTAGGTTAGGTTAGGTTAGGTTAGGTTAGGTTAGGTTAGGTTAGGTTAGGTTAGGTTAGGTTAGGTTAGGTTAGGTTAGGTTAGGTTAGGTTAGGTTAGGTTAGGTTAGGTTAGGTTAGGTTAGGTTAGGTTAGGTTAGGTTAGGTTAGGTTAGGTTAGGTTAGGTTAGGTTAGGTTAGGTTAGGTTAGGTTAGGTTAGGTTAGGTTAGGTTAGGTTAGGTTAGGTTAGGTTAGGTTAGGTTAGGTTAGGTTAGGTTAGGTTAGGTTAGGTTAGGTTAGGTTAGGTTAGGTTAGGTTAGGTTAGGTTAGGTTAGGTTAGGTTAGGTTAGGTTAGGTTAGGTTAGGTTAGGTTAGGTTAGGTTAGGTTAGGTTAGGTTAGGTTAGGTTAGGTTAGGTTAGGTTAGGTTAGGTTAGGTTAGGTTAGGTTAGGTTAGGTTAGGTTAGGTTAGGTTAGGTTAGGTTAGGTTAGGTTAGGTTAGGTTAGGTTAGGTTAGGTTAGGTTAGGTTAGGTTAGGTTAGGTTAGGTTAGGTTAGGTTAGGTTAGGTTAGGTTAGGTTAGGTTAGGTTAGGTTAGGTTAGGTTAGGTTAGGTTAGGTTAGGTTAGGTTAGGTTAGGTTAGGTTAGGTTAGGTTAGGTTAGGTTAGGTTAGGTTAGGTTAGGTTAGGTTAGGTTAGGTTAGGTTAGGTTAGGTTAGGTTAGGTTAGGTTAGGTTAGGTTAGGTTAGGTTAGGTTAGGTTAGGTTAGGTTAGGTTAGGTTAGGTTAGGTTAGGTTAGGTTAGGTTAGGTTAGGTTAGGTTAGGTTAGGTTAGGTTAGGTTAGGTTAGGTTAGGTTAGGTTAGGTTAGGTTAGGTTAGGTTAGGTTAGGTTAGGTTAGGTTAGGTTAGGTTAGGTTAGGTTAGGTTAGGTTAGGTTAGGTTAGGTTAGGTTAGGTTAGGTTAGGTTAGGTTAGGTTAGGTTAGGTTAGGTTAGGTTAGGTTAGGTTAGGTTAGGTTAGGTTAGGTTAGGTTAGGTTAGGTTAGGTTAGGTTAGGTTAGGTTAGGTTAGGTTAGGTTAGGTTAGGTTAGGTTAGGTTAGGTTAGGTTAGGTTAGGTTAGGTTAGGTTAGGTTAGGTTAGGTTAGGTTAGGTTAGGTTAGGTTAGGTTAGGTTAGGTTAGGTTAGGTTAGGTTAGGTTAGGTTAGGTTAGGTTAGGTTAGGTTAGGTTAGGTTAGGTTAGGTTAGGTTAGGTTAGGTTAGGTTAGGTTAGGTTAGGTTAGGTTAGGTTAGGTTAGGTTAGGTTAGGTTAGGTTAGGTTAGGTTAGGTTAGGTTAGGTTAGGTTAGGTTAGGTTAGGTTAGGTTAGGTTAGGTTAGGTTAGGTTAGGTTAGGTTAGGTTAGGTTAGGTTAGGTTAGGTTAGGTTAGGTTAGGTTAGGTTTTTTTTTTTTTTTTTTTTTTAATTAAGACAATGGAGAAATAGTGTATTGAGAGTTTTGCGCTTTCGGTTTACGCTTTGCTCTCAACTACCTTTATTTACTGTTGATTTAATATTGGTCTGACAAGAAAAATATTGTGAAGGCTAAATTTAATATGCAGGAAAGTGAAGGCTTTTATTTATTAAATGATTTAAGATTCTTAATAATATACGTGATGTGAGTGTGGAACGTGTTTAACGTTGTTTGTTTGGAAATTATTTCGTTTAAATTATATGGATTTAATTTAAAAATTGTTGAAGCTGTAGTGTGCTCACATCGTGTTTTTTCGAAACGAATGCATTCCTTTATTAGGTGTGAAAGGGATTGAGGGGTCTGATTGTCGCATGGACAAAAATTATCTGCAGTGATTTTGAATGAGGTATTCTTTGTGATAGCCATGGTTAGTTAGAAACTGTGTGATAGCGAAGTATGGTTTTACCTCCGATAAATATGAGCTAAGTATTTCGAAATTAGGTAGCAATGATTTTGTGTATAAGCAGTTGGAAGGGTTTTCATAGAGACCTTTTGCCGCTTCTTGCGATAGTAGTCCATTCCTATATTTGACATAGCTAATTGGTACTTCAAAATAGTCCGGTTGCTTATGGAGACGTGCAGTGGCTTTGGCAGCCGCATCCGCTGACTCATTGCCAGGAATACCATTATGAGCACGAATCCACGTAAAATCGATAGTTATGCCCGTCTGTTTAGCTTTGTGTAGGCAATTCTGTATTTTAACTGCAAATTTGTTATGGCTATAAGAATTCCGCAATTCTGTTAGCCCAGATTTACTGTCGGATAAAATAATAAACTTAGCGGTATTTACATTTTTGTCTAGTATCCATTCACAAGCTTTAAGGATCGATAGTAGTTCCGCTTGGAAGACCGAACATGACGAGTGTAGTTTGTATTTTTTGATGATTTTTGTACCATCTGGTCTAATAATAGCAAGTGCAGCACCGACATTATTGTCAGTTTTGCTGCCATCTGTATATATTTGCCATGAATCCCTTATGTTAAGTTTAGCAAATTCTTCTAAAGAATTCACTTCGTTGAAAGTAATGCCAGTTCTTAGAGATGGATGGAGAAGTTCAGATGGTGATGCTGGAGTTTCAAGTGGAATATCAGAGGGTAAAAACTGACAGGTGCCAGATAATTTTGAATTTTCAATGTCAGATATTTCTTTGATTTTCGCAGGGAGCGGGATTAACTGCGCTAAGGTGATCGATGCAGGGGTGCTAATGGTACGAAATCCTTGTACAATTTTTATCGCGAATAGTCTTTGTAGTGATAAAAGTTTTTTGTAGACCATTTTATATTTCAGTGAGTGCGACCAAATTCCGGCTGCGTAGCAAATTATGGGTTCAATAACTTGAGCATACAAAATTTTAAGGTTTTCTGGATGTACACCCCAAGTAGGCTTTACGAAAGTTACTAATTTGTTATACAGTTTTTTAACCTTGTCAATTAGAAGATCTGAGTGTTTTATAAAGTTTAGTTTGCGGTCGATAACGACACCTAAGTATTTAATATGACTGAAAAATTGTAATGTTTTGTTTTGGACTTTAATTTTACATTTCTGAGACTTGTTGGTGAATCCAATGGCCTGTGTCTTGTCAGGACCAAATTCTAACTTCACGCTCTTTCCCCATAAAATGATAATGTTTAGGGCACTGTTTAATTTAGATTCTAGTTCAGTGATTGAGTTGGAATGACAAATTAGCAAAATATCGTCAGCGTAGGCCTGTAGGTGACATCCAGGGGGTAGCTCGCAAAGAAGCAGTTGATCCAGGATGAGATTCCACAGCGTGGGACCGCATACCGACCCTTGAATGCATCCTCTGGTCATAGTTTTACTGACCGTAGTGTCAGCTAAATTGATTGAGACCTTTCTATTTTTAATGTAATTGCGGAGAATATTGTAGATGTTACAAGGACATTTTATATTTCTAAGCCGATGAAAGATCGCTGGCCACCAAGCGTTATCGAATGCGGATTTGATATCAAGGGATACAGCAACAACATGGCTATTATTAGATTTGGCCTGTTTAATAGTTTTCAGGGCGCAGTCGATAGCCATCGTTGTACAAATCTGTTGCCTAAAGCCAAATTGATTAGGACATGACTGCTTGGTACATTCTAAAAAGTAGTTTAATCTGTTGATGATGAGTTTTTCAAGTAACTTGCCAAACACACAAATAAGTCCGATTGGTCTAAATGCAGAAGTTTCGGTATGAGATGTTTTATTAGGTTTAGGTATAATCTTTGCGTAGGCAACCTTCCAGACTTCTGGAAAGTATCCTAGTTCAAGACATCTGTTGAATAGATCAGTAAGAAGTTCTGGGAATGCTTTGGCAAACTGTAGACAAATGTCAGCTGTTAAATGATCATGACCGGGTGCGCGTTTTGGGTTCATACTTTTCAGAGTCTCGAGGATTTCGTTTGTGGTAAATAATGGTTCATTCGGTGTATTAATTGGTTCATCGAGCAGTCTTCTTAGGTCTTTCTGTTGGTCAGTGATATCATCAGTATCATCAGGATAGAATTTATCAATTAGTATTTGAGCAGTTTCACTACTATCGCTGGTATAAGATCCGTCAGCACGTTGGAGAGTTGCGGGAGGCTGTGAGAGAGGCTTGGACTTAATTATTCGATTTGTTATAGACCATACATCCTCTTTCTTTTGTTTGCTGCAAAATTCTTTGAAGTTATTGGTAGATGCAGAACAAAAAGCTTCAGAATACTCTTTTCTAATTTGCTCCTTCTCTTTCAGGACTTCATCGAGGGGGAGGTTCCGTCGTTTTAGTTTTATTAGTTTATGGTGAATTTGAATAGACTTGTGCTTAAGTTCGTCTAGCCGAGGGTCCCACCAAGGAGGACGCTGAGCTGCACCACCGGATCTAGCCAAGGAGGACGCTGAGCTGCACCACCGGATCTAGGTAGTAATTTGTCGCATGTATCTAATAAGGCCTTATTTATAGATTTGATTAGACATTCAATGCCATTGGAGTCTAGCTCACTGATGTTGCAGTGGGGTGGAAGGCGCGAGCTAACTTCGTTAACAAATGCTTCATTTATTTGGTCCCATTTGACATGACTGGTGTTATATCGATATGTAGAGAGTTTTAAATTACGAGTGAGACGATCTTTCCCTAGATTTACTTGAAAAAGTATACCACGATGCTGAGAGGAAATGCACAAAGTGGAATCGACTTTCCAATCGGTGACTGTTATGGAATTGGACGAAGTAGTGAAAGTTAGATCAATAATAGATTGCCGCTGTTTCCCCAGAGCAGTAAATTATGTGAAGTGATTAAGTCCACAATAATATTGCCACGGCGGTTATTCACACGGGAGCCCCACATGCTGTGCCAACCGTTAAAGTCGCCTCCAATAATACATGTGTTTCCTCTAAATTTTTCTAAAAAGAAATCTAATTTTTGAATAGTGAGATTACTATCATTACGAGGTTCGACATATACAGATATCAGGTAGCATTTTTTGCCAGTCTTAGTTTTTATTTGAACAATACAAATATTTGAGTCGGAGTACTCTGTTATACCAAGTGTACTGCAGATATTGTTTTTAATGAGTAGTGCCGCTTTGACCGGAGTATTTGATGGATATTGATAAATAGTGTATCCGGGTACAGCTTTCATGAAATCGTTTTTGCCTGTATAGGGTTCAGACATAAATGCAATATCGCAAGGATTATTGTTTAGATATACTGATGTCTCCTGAAAGGCTTTCATACAGCGATCGAGATTGATCTGTAAGCAGTTGAGGGAGGTACAAGAGGAGTTGACATTATTGTTTGAGTTAGTATCCATAATCAATCCGGTTTCGTATATTTTCAAGCATGTGAGTCATTCTGGGACAAGATACTGAAGTCGCGCTGTGATTGGTTTTCATATTATTTAAGTTACGTTTTTTATTAAATTGAATGCAGTTGTAGCAATCGAGTTTTTGTTGATCACTTTTGATGGGACATGTTTTATACTCGTGAGTCAGTGATGAGCAATGAGAGCAGGCGGTGCTGTCGGAGGTGCAAGTCTTCCGTGTGTGGCCGAATTGTAGGCATTTGAAACATTGAAGCAGAGGAGAAAATTCCTCGACGTGTATTCTTTGATGGTCAACATTAAGTTTTCCGGCCTTAATTATGGACCTCCACAAGGTGGGTGCTACCATAAATACAGCATTATAGAGGTGTTCGTTCCTGTTGCTTTTTTTAAATTTGAAGACAAAATCGTTTGGCTGAGTAGTCAGTTCCTTGACGAAGTCGTTCTGGGTGGAGATAATGTTAACGAGTTCCTCAGGGGGAGTTTCTTCTGAAATGCCTTTGAGGATCAACATGGGTTTCAACTTTTTAGACACCTCCGCACTTACTGAGGCCTTGGAGCGTACAGTTTTTAGAAGCGTAATATCTCTTTGCTCCTCATTTTCAAACTCGACCCGAACTTTATTGTTAGAAATAAGTTGAATGTTTGCAGGTGAGAAGTTAGTGTCACGAAACGAGACTGCTTTTCGCCAGTATTGTAAAGTTTCAGCTGAACTGTGGACCTCTTTAGTCGATGAGATGATCAAAGCGGGCTTAGAGATTGGTATCTTGGCCTGCTGGGGGACCGCAACTGGGGTCTTGGTGACTGAGGCGTAAGAGGGTCGGGCTTGTATAGATGACAGAAGTGTCTTTTGCACTTTAGATACTTCCTCTTTGATGGCCGCTTTGATCACTGCAACAGTAGCTTGGTCGATTGATATATTAGATGAAGGGGGAGAAACACTGGTAGTGTCACAGAAAATTTCCGTAGCAACCTGAATTTCGCGAATCAAGTCACTAATAGCTTCCTTATTAACCTTGGTGACACTTTTGCCCTCCCTGAGTTTAGCAAGAATGGTGTCGGTTTTATTTTTAATTTTCTTACGAAAGGCAAGACGCGGGTCAGGAGTTTCCTGTGAAGAAGAAGTATGTCCAGGAAGAACAGATGAAGACTGTGGAGTGTCATCAGATTTGTCGTTAGAATAATGAAAGATAAGCGTGTCATTTTCCAGGCCTTCCTCATCTGACAGTATAAGGTCGTCAGTAGGGGCTTTACAGTCTTTTGTGGGTGTGCGAATCATGACTAGAGATGAACTACAGCGATTTTAAAGCTTTTTATGCAGAAAAAACAAGTTTAAAAATTTCGATGTTGACTCTTGTCCACGTAAATAATCACCGCCGGGTGGGCGGGAGGGCGATTTTTTTGCGTTCGGATCGAGCTAGGACGACCGTTTAGGGCTCGATCGATTCGTCTCGAGGTCAGCTACGCTACGGACAGCAAATAAAAATAATTTCAGAAGAAAAGTTTTGAAATTTTTCCAAAAAAGTGAATTTTATTAAAATTTTGTATGAAAATTTTCCAAGTTTCAATTTAAAATGATGTTTTTGTATTTCAAGTGCAGCGGTACGACGGAGCGAGGACCGGCAGACACAAGAAACACGGTTTGAAGCTATTGAGTACGCAGAATTACTAACAAAAGATTTTAAAAAGGAGATTTTCGAAAAAATGTATGTTTTTATTTTATTTCGAGAAAAATATGAATGAAAAAATGCAAAATGGCTATCGCACAGCGAGGGCAGCTCAAAAGGCGACTAATTTAAAAATTTGAAAGAAATCGGAAGCAATTTAGTCGTATAGGTAGTTAGTCAAAGAATTTTGGTTAGGTTAGGTTAGGTTAGGTTAGGTTAGGTTAGGTTAGGTTAGGTTAGGTTAGGTTAGGTTAGGTTAGGTTAGGTTAGGTTAGGTTAGGTTAGGTTAGGTTAGGTTAGGTTAGGTTAGGTTAGGTTAGGTTAGGTTAGGTTAGGTTAGGTTAGGTTAGGTTAGGTTAGGTTAGGTTAGGTTAGGTTAGGTTAGGTTAGGTTAGGTTAGGTTAGGTTAGGTTAGGTTAGGTTAGGTTAGGTTAGGTTAGGTTAGGTTAGGTTAGGTTAGGTTAGGTTAGGTTAGGTTAGGTTAGGTTAGGTTAGGTTAGGTTAGGTTAGGTTAGGTTAGGTTAGGTTAGGTTAGGTTAGGTTAGGTTAGGTTAGGTTAGGTTAGGTTAGGTTAGGTTAGGTTAGGTTAGGTTAGGTTAGGTTAGGTTAGGTTAGGTTAGGTTAGGTTAGGTTAGGTTAGGTTAGGTTAGGTTAGGTTAGGTTAGGTTAGGTTAGGTTAGGTTAGGTTAGGTTAGGTTAGGTTAGGTTAGGTTAGGTTAGGTTAGGTTAGGTTAGGTTAGGTTAGGTTAGGTTAGGTTAGGTTAGGTTAGGTTAGGTTAGGTTAGGTTAGGTTAGGTTAGGTTAGGTTAGGTTAGGTTAGGTTAGGTTAGGTTAGGTTAGGTTAGGTTAGGTTAGGTTAGGTTAGGTTAGGTTAGGTTAGGTTAGGTTAGGTTAGGTTAGGTTAGGTTAGGTTAGGTTAGGTTAGGTTAGGTTAGGTTAGGTTAGGTTAGGTTAGGTTAGGTTAGGTTAGGTTAGGTTAGGTTAGGTTAGGTTAGGTTAGGTTAGGTTAGGTTAGGTTAGGTTAGGTTAGGTTTTTTTTTTTTTTTTTTTTTTTCACAAATATGTCAGCCAGTGGAAAATCCTTCATGGACGCCTGGGAAGGAGGACCCAGGCAGTGCCGGACTCTTACCGGCTAAAAACCCCTGACTGCCATTTTCTTATTACCCCTGACATGAAAGGTCAAGGCCTTTTTACATCTTTTAATTACATTAAATTTCTTATTTTTCGTTACAATTTTGGTTTTCCATATTTTGCTATTTATAATATATCTTCTCTTAGTACATTCGCTTTTCCAAATTTTAGTCCTGTTTGTTTAATTTATTGAATTTGTTTGCTATTTATATATATTCACTATATACAACAGTATATATACAATATATACGATAACATACATTGTTTTTTATTTCAAATATTTGTTTACAATTTTAGTTGAGCTATTTAATATATATTTATCTATATTCACTATATACAATATATACTATAGCCTCCTATTTACGTCCTTATTATTTTCGATTACCTTTTTTGCTATTTTTGTACAATATTTTAGAAATTTGTTCCTTGTTGCCTTATTTGCTACTATAGAAGATATATTATTAACATTAATTTCTTGTTCTATAACTATTTCTATATCTTGTCTTTCTTTACTAAATATGGGACACTCTGTCAATATATGTATAATACTTTCTTTTATTTCAGGGTCACAGACACATGCCGGACTCTCCTTGCACCTGAACCGATTCAAGTACTCGGAGAATCCGCCATGACCTGTCATCACCTGCACTATGACGGGATCTAGCTGGGTACTTCTTACAACTGGATATGCTGAGACCGCGTCTGGAAAGAAGACTTTTGTGGTAGCAGCCGTTTCTTCAATTTTGTACCGTTTGTTCCATTCGTCAAGCGAGTCCAAACGGATTTGACGCTTGGCGAATGAGACAGGACATTTATCGTAGTGTGGCCGTGTTTTTAATTTTAATGCAGCACTCTTCGCGAGTCCATCAGCTCTTTCGTTTCCCTCCAACCCCACGTGGGCCTTGATCCAGTAAAGTTTAATATCTCTGTTTCGCCGTTTGCTTGTAGTCAAGTTAGATCTTATCTTGACCGCGAGGGGGTGGAGGGAAATTCCGTTTGCGACCAGCTCTAGCGCCGATTTAGAGTCACAGAAAATGCTGCATTCCTCCCTTTTGTGTGCGAGAGCCAACTCGGTGGCTCCGAGTAGAGCAAGCAGTTCCGCCTGAAAGACAGTGCAGAAAGGCTCCAGCTTATATTTCTTGGTTTGGGTTTCCGCGCCACCATCCCACAAAGATAGCGCCGCGCCAACCCTCCCCTCGATTTTACTGCCATCAGTAAAGATTCGTAGCTGGTTGGTTTCGTGCTGAGCCATTTCTGCACTGTCTGTCACGCTCCCTATGTTAATTTCTGCATGCTCAGCCGGATGTGGTGACTCAGTATACGGCACAAGCTTCTCCACTTCTCTGTCTCCCACCACTCGCTGAGAATAACCCTTTTTTATCTCATAAAGACTAGCTGCCTCCCTGATCCTAAGGTCCAATGGAAGCAGACCCGCAAGGGTAAGAGCCGAGTTTAGGGATACAGTTCTGTACGCTTTAATGATTTTTTGGGTGAATCCCCGCTGAACTGCATTGAGCTGTTTTTGAATGCCGATCTTATTCGTCGCCTGCGCCCACGCACACGCCCCATACATAATTATAGGTTCCACTACTGCTGTGTATATGGTTCTGATTATCTCCGGTTGGAGGCCCCAATGGATTTTCGCTGCTCTAGACAGTTGCTTGTATACGTTCAATGCCTTGCGGCACACATTAGTTGCGTGGGCATTAAACGTAAGCTTGTCGTCTATAGTTAAGCCGAGTATTTTCATCTCTCGAGACAGCTCTATCGCTTGCCCACCCATGGTCAAATGTGGTGAGTCGTATTTCAACTTATTCGTGATAACCATTGCTTTTGTTTTTTGTGGTGCAAACTTGAGTTTATTTACGACTCCCCACGCCCGAACATGCGCAAGCGCGCTATTTGCTCGTCTCTGCACCTCTGTAGCCGTGTCTCCGGAGAAAATCAGAACCACATCATCGGCGAAAGCCTGGCAGTAGTCTCCCTTTGCAGTCAGCTCCTTAAGAAGTGGATCCAAAAGCAAGTTCCAATATGTTGGTCCCCCTATGGACCCTTGTACACACCCCTTCGAAGTCTCTTTGACACACTCCTCTCCGGCGTATCGAACCCGTACTTTCCTATCTGTAAGGTAGTTGTCCACCAACCGACAGAGATTCTTAGGGCATTTGGTTTCTGCAAGTCTGCATATAATCGCTGGCCACCACGCGCCATCAAAGGCTCCCTCTATGTCAAGTGATACCACGGTGATAAGTTTCTTGCGTTTCAAGTTTTCTTTTATTTGCTGCATCATGGCATAGAGGGAGTCCTCGGTGCCGCGCTGTGGTGTGAAACCAAACTGCTGATTGCTCATTTCTGGAAGAATGTGCCATCTAATCCTCCGAATGAGCATTTTTTCTAATATTTTGCCTAACACAGGCAGTAGGCCAATCGGCCTATACGATTTTGGGTGTGTGTACTCCTCTTTGCCCGGCTTGCGTAGCACGACCACTACCGCCTCCTTCCAGATCTTGGGGAAGTAGGATAGATAGAGGCATTTATTTACGAGGCATAGGAAAAGGTCGGGACTGTGAGTGATGGCCGCTTTACAGATGTCGGCTGTGAGTCCGTCCGCACCCGGGGCCTTTTTTGGGTTGAAGCTCAACACTGCCCATTTGAGTTCTTCCGCTGTGAACGGTGGATCGCATGACTCACCATGTTTCCACTCATTTGCTTTGCTTGCTTCTTTTCGTATCTCTTCATGGGCTGCATTGTCCTCCTCCCTTTTGTCCTCCGGGTAGAACGTCTCTGCCAGCAATTTTGCCGACTCCCGTGCTTCTAGTACTTTACCATGCTCTATCAGTGGCACATCTTCTTTTCTAGTTGTAGTGCGGCCTATCACTCGGTATATCCCGTCCCAAACACTTTCCCGATCCTGTTTCTCGCAGAACTGCTTCCAGCTAGCGACTGGGGCTCTCTTTGCCTCCAGCAAGTACTTATCTTTAGCTTCGAGATACTGCTGTACAACTAGCGCTCGTCGAACGGGGGCAGCGTTAGCGATCCTTCTCTTTTTCCTAGCGACGTCCCGTTTTAGCTCGCTCAACTCCTCGGTCCACCACGGCACTCCCACTTTCTTTCCGCTTTTTATCTCTGGAATGGTATTCTTACATGCTCGCTCTATTGAGTCGGAATATCTTTGCACAATTTCTTCCAAGAATTCCTTATTATGTATTTTGTTAATTTCTTCCACATTGATGTTCTCTTCCTCCCATATCTGATCTAGTTCCTTTCTAAATTGTGTCCAGTTTGCTTTTTTTGTGTTGTACTTCCTGGTATGTCTTTTGGTTTCAATTCCTTCTAACTTTTCTGCTGTTACTTCAAATAGGATTGCCCTGTGGTCCGAGGAGGTTAATTCACCATTCAATCGCCAATTTTCTATTCGCCCCAACATGCTATTCGAGCAAGTTGTGATGTCTACACAACTTGTGTATCTCTTCCCTCCTCTTAGCGTATCGAAAGTAGGTTCGGTGCCCTGGTTAACTATGTGTAGTTCCAGTTCCTCAAGCAGCCCCGCGAGTTCTTCCCCTCTCAAATCAATGTCCCTACTCCCCCACCATGTATTCCAGGCGTTGGCATCCCCTCCCAGTATCACGTCCCTCGTTCCAATCTCCTCTATAACCATTTTAATCCAATCCATATATGGCCCTATCGGTTTGTCGCCTTCCAAGTAGACAGATATAATACCCATTGTTCGTGTGCCGGTTTTAAGTTTAACTACAACTATGTTTTCCGTAGTGAGTGTCGGGCACGGGATGATTTCGATCGTATGATCAAAGAGTACAATCGCAGACTTGTTTACTCTGTCTGTTTTTCTATCGCACTGTACCACTCGGACTCCATTATAGTTTTTCATCTCGCCAACGTTACCTATATAGGGTTCTTGGATAAGAGCGAAAGCAACCTTCTGTTTGGTAGCTTCAATGATAAATTCGGCTGTTGCAAGTTCGCTTCGTTGCAGGTTTGCTTGAAGAACGCGATACCGGCGGTTCACTACTTTTAAGGGATTTCCTACGATATTTGTGCGTGGGGGGCCCTTAGCAGTAGGCAGTGGCTGATCTCGCCAAAGCGTCCCATTTTCTCCTCACTGGACATGCTGTGCTGAACGCGTTGTGGTTTCTGATTTCAAAGTTAGATTTCTTACAGTTACAGCACTCTGCTGTATCACCAGAGAGACGTCTTGGGCAGTCAGCGCCCATGTGAGGACCACCACAATGGCTACACACATCCTGGGTCTCCTGACAGCGCTGTTTCCCATGGCCGTAACCCAAACAGCGAGAGCACTGCACCAGGGGAGACTGGTCTTCAACCCTAATCCTTTGCAGATCGATATGTACAGCCTTCACGTCAGTTAGGCGAATCCAGAGCTGCGGTGATACTCTTAACACAAAGTGTGAAGTGAGCTGGCTTCGGGTCTTTTTCTTGTATATTACGTTGATACGGTCATTTTCTGGGACAAGTCCTTCAAACAACCGTTTGTTCTGAGCCCTCAACGCCCGCAACACATCTTCATCCGTATTGCTCTGGAGCACATCTCGCAAAATGACCAGCGGGTCCTTGTTTTTCGCTTCTTGTACATTGAGGTTTTCCCCTGCTGACTCTATTCTTTTCTTTACTTTTTCCATCTCAACTGTTGTCTGGCATCCCAATATCACTTTCCTATCTTTTGCTTTCCTCACTTTGTCGATTATAACTCCACCTTCTTTCGCATTTACGACTTTTCTTATTTTATCTAGAACTTGATCTCCCGTTTCTGTCTCATCTTTGGAGGTAATAATGACGGAATGCATGGTTGTGGGCCCACGAAGTTGCTCCTTAGGAGTTCCCGCCGCCACGCTTGCATAGCTTTTTGTTCCTCCTTTGAGCATCTCTCTGTGTCCCTGTATTTCCTCTCTTAGTCTTTCCATTTCTTCTTTGCTTTCTCTCAGAAGTCTGCTATGCTCTTCCATCCTTGTTGTGAGCTCAGACTCGTTTTCTTTCAGTATTTCAGTCCCACTTGTTTCTGGTTTGTTTTTTATTTCCTTTGCCGGTTTTTTAGATTCTATGTATCTTGCTTCTGATTTCTTTACTACTTCATAGATATCTTTTAGGCATTCTATGACCTTTTTCTTTATTGATGTTTTTATATTTCCCGAATTTTCCATTTGGCCGATCGCTGTTGTCATAAGATATCTTGCTTCATCAACCAGTGTCTTTTTCTTTTTCTCCTTTTCGACCGTTATGGTCTTGTTTAGTGTACTTTGGGAGGAACCAGGACTTTTAGAGCCTCGTTCAGCTTCGCTGAAACTCCTTCGAGCCTGTTCAAATGCGGAAGGGCCAGCCTTCTCTGTCTGTTCGCTCGGTTTGTCCACGGGTGATTCCAAAATCAGCGTCGGTGGTACACTTGAAGTGCCTTTTTTGTTTACTTTCGGGGAATGAAACATTATTTTATGTCAGGGGTAGACGTTACAATTCAAAATACTAAAGGTTTGTATAAGTTTTAAAATAAATGAATATAAATATAAAGTAATATAAGAAAAAATTAAATAAAAATCTATACGGGTGCGAAGCAGTTTAGCGCGATGCGGTCGACAGTTAACGGGTACGTATTAATCTTCTTCTTCCCAGTCCCTACACAAGTATAAGCTAAAAATAATTAAGTTGTACAGAGAGTATATTGTCTAAGTGTCCCATACACGCCCACTCTAAGGGTTTGCACGAACGGCGCTCACTCTCAGTTACGCCAAGTTACAACATGAAACGGCGCTCGTGTCCGTAAAAACTGCTTGTCTGCTTAAATTTTTGAGATGCACACAATATAATAACAATAATACGTTAACAGTGACAGTGACAACAAGAAAACAAATAAGAGCTCCAATAAGAGCTTGTCTGACTTAAATAATTAATTCCAGCGTCCAATAGGGCTACTGGGTCCTATAAACTAAAAATTTAATATATTTTCCACAACCAGGCGGTACTCTATAATAGAGTTTGTCGAATATTTTATTTATAGTCATAAAAAGTTGGGTTTGCCTACGATATTCACTTAATAGGAGAAATTTTGAAAATAAATTGAAAAATGTCTTTTTTATTTACGAACTCTATAATGACTCTAGGTAGAGTAATAAATCTATAATAAAAATATGCGTCTCACAAAGCCCTTTCCAACCATACCAAGCACGGCCTACTAGCTCAACTGGTTCCGGAGTAATTCTAATTCCAAATTTTCAACCAAACCCAAGATGGCGGCTGGAATTTTATTGGAAACGGTATATCTCAGGAACGGATAGTTGGAACCCTTGTTGCGAGGGCTCGTTGCAAAGGGCTCGAGAAGGACTTCCCGATAAAAATATTTTCAGGCTGAAATTTTTTCCTGAAAAACTGAAAACTATTTCTGGCCTGAAGGCTTCTGAAACCCAACTAATCTGCTGGAGGACACTGCGCAAATAACTCCTGTCCAAACCCCGACTTCGTAGGACCTTTCGGTCAAAAGTTACAAGCTTTCAAAGTTTTGCCAAGATGGCGGACGAACTGTCAAAGTGCGACGGGAAAACACGATATCTTCCGTTCTATAAGTCACATCCGAAAGCGGTTTGGACAGTCGTACTCAGCACCTCTATTCCCAGTCCGTGAGCCCGTTTTCAGGATCCTGAAATTCAGAAGTCCCAATCCGCCTGAAAACGCGCTCAGAGCTAAAATTATGTCCCCCGACCCGGAATCCAAAATCTCCAGTCAATAGGCCCGAAATAAAAGAAGTTACGGCTGGTCAAACTTTTCCAAGATGGCCGCCTAACTGTCAAACACTGACTTTAAACCTGAATAACTCTAGTTCTAGGCCTCATACGAAGTTGAGACTGGTGACCTTGAACTCGGTGCGACCTCCCCAGTCAATTGAATATAATTTTAACGCTAAAAAATTTTTTAATAATGAAAATGCCCAAGCACAAAAACCAAATATACAAACCAAAAGTTTTTACAATTCTACGAACTACAGTGGAAACTACAGCTCTCTAAGTCAATAAATAACGGAGATATACCGATTCCAAATTTTGCCTAAAAAAATTCAAAATGGCGGAAAAATTCCAAATCTTTATCTAAAGACCTAGGCGTCAGTTCTTTGGGTTAATTAAGTGTGAAATACTATAAGAAATACATTTACAAGGCCAAAATAATTAATTTTCTATTAATTTTGATTTTATTTCGAAAAAACACATAAAATTCGATATCTCCAGTATTTATCGTCCAAAAAATCTGAAAAAAATACAGTATATACGAAAAATGGTAACAAATGAGAAACTTATATAAAATTTTAAACTTTTTTATTTTTTATTATTAAAATGTTAAATTTAAGAAATTTTTACTTATTTATTTACAGTTCTAAAAATATAATTTGAAAAATTCTGAAAAATTGCTGACTTGTACAGAAAGCTAGCGCGCAAAAGATAACAATTCAAGAAATTAAATATTTAACTCGAATTTTGAGAAAAAAGGTACCAAACTTTGAATATTTGTAATATAATAAAAAATAAACTAATAACAGTAGAACGATGCGGTTTTCTTCAGGCACCTTCTAATAACGTGTAGTATGACGTCACCAAAATTCAGGCTTCTACCTTCGTTACTTTAGATTTTCAGCACCACGTGCTTTTTGTTTTTATGTCAATTTCACCCTGAAAGCGTGGTCTAAAAATTTTCTTTCGGGTGTCAAAATGTAGAGGCACTGAATGCCCAACAGGAAAAATTAAAAAACAATGGGAGCTTCACCCAAAATCGCGCTGCACAGGCGTTCAAAGTTTTAAATTATAAAACTAACCTCGTCAACACGTGGTTACAAACAGTTTTTCAGCTCCAAAAATTTAAACACTGCAATCCGAGATGTAACACTTGTGGCAAAATATAGCCCACACTTTTCCCAACCTAGGGACACCTCATTTGTCACTGTAAGTGCACTTTTTACCACTTTAATGAATTTTTGAACGCGGAGCACGTGTATTTTTGCTGTGTTCGGGGCGGCGGACAGAGCTCAACTGGTTAGGTTAGGTTAGGTTAGGTTAGGTTAGGTTAGGTTAGGTTAGGTTAGGTTAGGTTAGGTTAGGTTAGGTTAGGTTAGGTTAGGTTAGGTTAGGTTAGGTTAGGTTAGGTTAGGTTAGGTTAGGTTAGGTTAGGTTAGGTTAGGTTAGGTTAGGTTAGGTTAGGTTAGGTTAGGTTAGGTTAGGTTAGGTTAGGTTAGGTTAGGTTAGGTTAGGTTAGGTTAGGTTAGGTTAGGTTAGGTTAGGTTAGGTTAGGTTAGGTTAGGTTAGGTTAGGTTAGGTTAGGTTAGGTTAGGTTAGGTTAGGTTAGGTTAGGTTAGGTTAGGTTAGGTTAGGTTAGGTTAGGTTAGGTTAGGTTAGGTTAGGTTAGGTTAGGTTAGGTTAGGTTAGGTTAGGTTAGGTTAGGTTAGGTTAGGTTAGGTTAGGTTAGGTTAGGTTAGGTTAGGTTAGGTTAGGTTAGGTTAGGTTAGGTTAGGTTAGGTTAGGTTAGGTTAGGTTAGGTTAGGTTAGGTTAGGTTAGGTTAGGTTAGGTTAGGTTAGGTTAGGTTAGGTTAGGTTAGGTTAGGTTAGGTTAGGTTAGGTTAGGTTAGGTTAGGTTAGGTTAGGTTAGGTTAGGTTAGGTTAGGTTAGGTTAGGTTAGGTTAGGTTAGGTTAGGTTAGGTTAGGTTAGGTTAGGTTAGGTTAGGTTAGGTTAGGTTAGGTTAGGTTAGGTTAGGTTAGGTTAGGTTAGGTTAGGTTAGGTTAGGTTAGGTTAGGTTAGGTTAGGTTAGGTTAGGTTAGGTTAGGTTAGGTTAGGTTAGGTTAGGTTAGGTTAGGTTAGGTTAGGTTAGGTTAGGTTAGGTTAGGTTAGGTTAGGTTAGGTTAGGTTAGGTTAGGTTAGGTTAGGTTAGGTTAGGTTAGGTTAGGTTAGGTTAGGTTAGGTTAGGTTAGGTTAGGTTAGGTTAGGTTAGGTTAGGTTAGGTTAGGTTAGGTTAGGTTAGGTTAGGTTAGGTTAGGTTAGGTTAGGTTAGGTTAGGTTAGGTTAGGTTAGGTTAGGTTAGGTTAGGTTAGGTTAGGTTAGGTTAGGTTAGGTTAGGTTAGGTTAGGTTAGGTTAGGTTAGGTTAGGTTAGGTTAGGTTAGGTTAGGTTAGGTTAGGTTAGGTTAGGTTAGGTTAGGTTAGGTTAGGTTAGGTTAGGTTAGGTTAGGTTAGGTTAGGTTAGGTTAGGTTAGGTTAGGTTAGGTTAGGTTAGGTTAGGTTAGGTTAGGTTAGGTTAGGTTAGGTTAGGTTAGGTTAGGTTAGGTTAGGTTAGGTTAGGTTAGGTTAGGTTAGGTTAGGTTAGGTTAGGTTAGGTTAGGTTAGGTTAGGTTAGGTTAGGTTAGGTTAGGTTAGGTTAGGTTAGGTTAGGTTAGGTTAGGTTAGGTTAGGTTAGGTTAGGTTAGGTTAGGTTAGGTTAGGTTAGGTTAGGTTAGGTTAGGTTAGGTTAGGTTAGGTTAGGTTAG